>CM048657.1:22940267-24435267 GCA_026401315.1 Dysphania ambrosioides
TGTTTCTTCTTGGCAGGCTTAGGAGTCTCTACTGGTTCCTCCTCCATAAACTTCAACACCCCAGCACTTATGATCAACCCCTTTTTTTCAGAATACCTTTGGTAAACACCATTGCAGGAGCAGTTGATCCACTAAGAGAAACATTATTCTCTTTAAGAAGCTTAGTTATGTAAGAACCATAAGGAAGAGAGTGCTGGGATGAATTATGGCAATTCATCATATGGTTTATCATTAGGGAAGGAAGATTTATCTTAATCTTTTTCATCAGCAAATATATAAGCACCATTTCCATGATGCGCACAAAACCCCTACCTTGTGCTCTAGGGATAATCATCTTGTTACACACAGAGTGAAGGACCAGCATCACTGGTTCCTTCAAGCTACCAGTTTTAAACATTCCAGCTTTCTTTGGAACTTTCCCTCCAAATACAAAGTCATGCACTTCATCTAGACTGACCCCTATAAGTGTGGGCCATCCATCTCCAGAATACTCATCAAAACCATCTCTGGGTATATTCAACAACCCAGCCAAACTTGCAACAGACACATTCACTTCAACATCATTCACAACTGAACTTAACGACCTATCCAACATTTGTTTCAAATTCACATAAAACTTTCTAACACCATCAATATTAGCATCACAGACATCAAACAAAGGCATCCAACCCTGATGTTCTAACAACTCTTTCACATCACTTAAGGCAACTTCATCAAAATAACCAACTTATGTTTTACACCCAGATACCACAACCCTAGAACCTAAATCAGTCATACCAACAGATGGAGATTCTACTGACATACCTCTTATAGACTTCTGTGCTGTTCTCTTTCGTTTGGAACCAGTAGAGTCCATCAACTGTTCCTCTACTACTACTTCGCCAATCCTTTTCAGGGAAGACCTAGTCACTCTGCTGCGAACCAAGGGTTCTGTAGTCCCCTTTTTCTGCCCAATAATCTGTAGATCATCTTCTTCACTTCGAACTTCCTCCTCTTCCCTTTCTCCAACAATGTTGAAGAATTCTTCAGTGCTTTTAGGCTGGTCCCCCTGAGATGAGACAGGTTCTTTGATGATGGAATCATCAGCCTCAGGGGTTTTGGGTAAAGGTGCATTTTTGGGAGGTGGAGGTGAGGGAGATTTAGAAGATGGAGATGGAGTTGGTGATGGGTTCTTTGTGGTGGTAGGAGGTGAGTTGCTCGATGAAGTCGGAGCAGGGTTAATTTCAGTGATGGAGGTCTCCTTCAATTGAGTGGACTCACTTGCTTGAGTCTTCTCCTTCCTTTTCTTAGCAGGAGCCCTGGTTGATTTCCTTACCATTGTAGCAGACAAGCTTCACAGCTTTGAGGGAGATGAGAACGGAGTGAACAGTGATCAGGGTACCACTTTTGAACGAGAGAGAGGATGAATAGAGTGATGATGTGATGTGAAGCTGTATCAATGTGTTGATGTGTATTTATATCAATTGCACAGACATAGGAATTCCAAGAATTAGCCGGTTGAGAGTCAAAATAAATGGATGAGATAATTTCAAAAATTGAAACTTTAAAAATTGTAGTTATCTTTTTACAAGAAAATCAACCAACTATAAATTAGGCAATTAAATATATTTGCCTCTTTGTAGGATAGGAAAAACTGAAATAAGATAATTCTTTCCAAAAAGAAATTATCTTATAGTAATCTTCCAAAAATAAGATATTTTCGGATGACATATCAGAGCTGAACTGTTGTTTCTTCTTGCTGGTACCTGTACTGAACCAGTCATTCTATTTTCAGCATGTTTCAAAATAACTTCTCCTGTTTCTATGCAATAATAATCCACTAAGGTTATTTATACAATATTTGTAAGTAAGCAACATAGTTATATACATAATCAATACAAAAGCATACTTATTCTAACCAATCATTGAAGGAAATAATTGAAGCCAACGCCTAAAATCTAACTAGACCTAAAAGAACTCTTAACCTACAAAAGGACTCTCTACATAAAGGCTTTGTGAAGATATCAGCTATTTGATCTTCACTTTTACAGAACAACATCTCCACTAATCCTTTTTCCACATTGTCTCTTAGAAAATGGTGTCTTATCTCAATGTGTTTGGTCTTGGAGTGTTGCACGGGGTTCTTTGAAATATTGATTGCACTAGTGTTATCACAAAAAATAGGAACACTTTTATAAATAACACCAAAATCTTTCAGCTGGTTCCTTATCCACAGTAGCTGGGAACAGCATGAAGCTGCAGCTATATATTCTGACTCTGTTGTGGATAGGGCCACTGAATTTTGCTTTTTAGAACCCCATGATATAAGACAAGAGCCAAGGAAGTGTGCCATACCTGATGTGCTCTTTCTATCAACTAGGAAACCAGCATAATCTGCATTTGTATATCCAATGAGATCGATGGTACTGCCTTTGGGGTACCACAAAAACAGATCTGCTGTTCCCACAAGATACCTAAGTATCCTTCTAACAGCCTTCAAGTGAGATTCCTTTGGATTGCTTTGAAACCTAGCACACAAACCAACAGAAAACACAATGTCAGGTCTACTAGCTGTTAGGTAAAGTAGAGAACCAATCATTCCTCTATAAAGCGTAGCTTCAACATTTTTTCCCTTAAGATCAGCATCCAACTTTGTGGATGTGGGAACAGGTGTATCATAAGCTTTGCTGTTCTCCATGCTAAACTTTTTCAGCAGCTCTTTTAAGTACTTTTGTTGATGGATCATTATACCATCATTTGTTTGCTTAATCTGCAGCCCTAGGAAGAACCCTAGTTCTCCCATCATACTCATTTCAAATTCACTCTGCATAAGATTTGCAAATTCATCACACAAAGTTTGATTAGTAGCACCAAATAAAATATCATCAACATAGATTTGTACTACAATCAAGTGTTTCCCCCTGGTTCTTATGAACAAGGTCTTGTCTACTGTTCCCCTCTTGTAATCATTAGCCATCAAGAAATTGGACAGTCTTTCATACCAAGCCCTTGGAGCTTGTTTCAAGCCATATAATGCTTTATCCAACTTATATACATGCTGGGGAAACAGTGCATCTTCAAAACCAGGTGGCTGCTCCACATATACTTCTTCCTTCAAATAGCCATTAAGGAAGGCAGTCTTCACATCCATCTGAAACAGCTTAAAATTCATGTGAGCAGCATAAGCAATTAAAATCCTAATAGCCTCTAGCCTAGCTACTGGTGCAAACGTCTCATCATAGTCAATTCCTTCTTGTTGATTGTACCCTTGCACCACTAGCCTTGCTTTGTTTCTGACTATAGTACCGAGGTCATCTAACTTGTTTCTAAAGACCCATCTAGTACCAATGACTGATCTTTCCTTTGGACGGGGAACCAGGTGCCAACCCTGGTTCTTCTGAAACTGATTTAACTCATCTTGCATAGCTAGTACCCAATCAGGATCAGTCAATGCCATTTTATAGTCAGTAGGCTCTACATTAGACAGGAAAGAATAGAAAGCGCAAAAGTTTTGAAAGACACTTCTTCTCGTTTGAATCCCCTTATTTATATCACTAATTATTTGATCAGTGGGATGAGAAGATTGATATCTAAAACTTTTGAAATTAATACTGTTTTGTGCTTCCTCATTAAGTTTGGAACTAGCATGTTCATGAATCTCTTCTCTTTCTGAAGAACCAGGAGGATTCACATTCATGCTGTTTCCTCTATCATTACTTACCTCAGGTTCAGGGGTGGTACCTTCTTCTGTTCCCCCTGAACTCATTACCTGTCTATTATATGAGGAACCATCAGGACTTGGTTCCCCTTCAGAATCCTCATTATCTCCATTTTCTTCTCTAGGCACTTCATCATTATCATCTGGTGGAGTATTTGGTAGGCCTAGCTCTGCTTGCACTTCATTTGAGGAACCAGTATACTGGTTCCCCGTGAAATCCATCAATCCAATCACTTCATCAGGTTGTACCTGCGCAATCTCAGAAGACATGTTAAATTCATCGAAAATGACATGGACACTCTCCTCAACACAGAGAGTCCTTTTATTGAAGACTCTGTATGCTTTGCTGTCAGAAGAGTATCTAAGAAAGATTCCCTCATCACTTCTAGGATCAAATTTATCAAGCTGGTCCTTCCCATTATTATGCACATAACATTTACATCCAAAGACACGAAAGTATGTGATGTTGGGCTTTCGACCTTTAAGAAGTTCATATGGAGTCTTATTTAACTTTGGTCTAATGAGACCTCTATTCAATATATAGCAAGCAGTGTCAATAGCTTCACCCCAAAAACTCTTTGGGAGACCACTCTCAATGACCATCGTCCTCGCCATCTCCTCAAGAGTTCTATTCTTCCTTTCTACAACACCATTTTGTTGAGGTGTTCTAGGGGCTGAGAAGTTGTGATTAACTCCATGTTCCCTACAATAATCAATAAAGTTAGCATTATCAAATTCAGTACCATGGTCTGATGTTATCGAGACCAGCTTATGGGTGAGCTGGTTCTCCACTTGTTTCACCAATGTTACCCATTCTTCAAACGTTTCATCCTTTGTGTGTAACATCATTACCCAAGTGTACCTGGAATAATCATCAACCATAACACAGACATATCTATGACTTCTTCGACTTTGTACTCTCATGGGACCACACAAGTCAATGTGTACAAGTTCGAAGGGTCTGCTGGTACTCAAAACAGTTTTAGGCTTAAAAGAGATTTTGACCTGTTTTCCCCTTACACATTCAGAACAAACTTTATCAGCTTCGTACTTAATGTTAGGAAGACCTACCACTAAGTCACGTGCTTTAAGCTTGTTTAGAAGTGTTAGGCTAGCATGTCCAAACCTCTTATGCCAAATCCATTGATTATTTTCAGAAACAGCTCTCAAACAGATGGACTTGTCTTGAGGGATTTTATCTAAGAAGGTGATGTAGACATCATGCTTCCTGGTTCCCTCACATACAAGTTCTCCTGTTTGTGAGTTAACTATGTGACATAGGTTGGCTTGAAACTCAACTCTATTACCTTTGTCACATAATTGAGAAATACTCAAGAGATTATGTTGCAAGCCTTCAACATAATAAACATCATCTATTGCGTTAGAAAGTGTCTTACCAACCTTACCTAAACCAGTGATGGTTCCCTTGCTGTTATCCCCAAAGGTGACACTTCCTCCATCAAAGGCCACTAGTGAAAGGAATTGATCTTTATCCCCGGACATGTGTCTTGAGCAACCACTGTCCAAATACCAATAGGTGTCTCCCTTCACTCTAGCCTGCAAGAGTAAATCAAACATTAGTTTTAGGAACCCAAACACACTTGGGTCCCTTTTCAACAACATTAACATCTTGTTGATCCTTTCTTCTCCACACATACATTACACTCTTGCTGTTCTTATTAGCACTAATTTTCTTAGCTGGACATTCATGTATCTTATGTCCATTCTTACCACAATGAAAACACACGTGCATCTCTTTAGTCATGACATACTTACCTCGCTGATATTCTGTGATCCAGGTGGTTTCTCTGGGAGACCAGTTGGTCCTGGTTCTCTGTCTAGTATAACCAAGACCAAATTTTCCTTTGTTTCCTTCTGATGAAGTCAGATGGTTCAAAGCTCTTTGTGCATTCAGTAGCTTATCCACATGTCTATGACTGTCATGCAATTCCCTTTCTTTTGTTTCAAGTGTTTTAACTAACAACTCGTTTTTCTCTTTCAAAAACTCAAAGTTACTTTTTAAAGTTGCAAGTTGTAAGTTAAGATCTAAAACCGTAGGGTCATTAGACATGTCAATAACTACTGATTGCTTTTCACTTTTTAGTTGATTAAATTCAGCATGTAACTTACAAATAGTACTTTCATATTCATTAATCATACTGCTGACTTCAACGCTGGTTCCAGTAGGAGAACCAGGGGACTGAACAGCTTTAAGTGAAGCAATTTCTTTGTGAGAATTTTCTAAGTTGAAAGCCAATGTTTCAAAGCCCTTCAACAGAGAAGTTCTATTGCAAGAATTTGCTTTACTTATGACTGTTGAAAAATCAAGGACTTCACTAGTAGTTGATAAGTCTCTGGGGAACCAGGAGATGAGATCTTCTTCACCATCACTCGGATAGTCAAGTTCGGAAGATCTTGCCCTTTCTAGTTCTACCTTGCACTTGTCCAATTCAAGTTCTAGTTTAGCAACTTGATTTTTCAAGTTATGGCAAACCATCTCTAGGTGATCACAACTAGCAATAGCAATTTCACATTCATTGCATTTTTCTTTTAGTTCTCTTTTGCCAGTTATATAAGTTTCACCTAATTTATAGCATTCATCTAATAAAGAATCTATACAAGTAAGCATATTTTCTCTATCATATTCATGCATATCTATTCTAATTTGTTCAAGGTTTACCTTATGTCTTTGTAGTACATCCTTCTTAGCCATCAAGCATTTCTTGAATGTACTGGTTCCCCCTCTGGTTCCCGGACCAGTGCTATTCTCCTTGATGTTTGTGAAAGCAGTTAAGCAAACATCAGAACTAGGTGTATCTTCTTCTTCATCTGATCCTGAGTCAGATTCTCCCCACATAGATGCTATCATGGCATTCTTGAAAGCCCTCTTATCTCCAGATTGAGATTGCTTGTCCTTCCATTTTGGACAATCATGAATGATGTGTCCTTTCTCACCACACTTGAAGCAACCTGAAGATGAAGACGAGTTAGATTTTTTAGTGTTTTTGAAATTCCTACCTTTAAAATTTCTCTTTTGATCACAAAGAGATCTTACAAATCTTTTTGCAATCAAGCTGATCTCATCTTCTTCTTCTTCTATTGTTCCCTTCAGTGCCATGCCTCTGGCTGGTTCCCTCTCAGACTTAGAGTCAATCAGCATCTCATGAGTCATAAGGGAACCAATCAGCTGTTCCAAAGACAAGGTAGACAGATCCTTTGCTTCATATACTACTGTTACCTTGGCTGTCCATGTATCTGTTAAACTACGCAAAATTTTTCTCACAAGATCCTCATCAGAAAATTTTTTACCAAGTGATCTAAGATCATTAACAATAGTCATAAACCTACGAAAGCAATCATTGATTTTTTCATTTTTATTCATGGCAAACAATTCGTATTTAGACATGATTAAATCAATTTTAGACCGTTTTACCTCACTGGTTCCCTCAAACGCAAGTTCAAGGGTGTCCTATATCTCCTTAGCACTACTGCAACCAGAGATACGATTTGTTTCGGTCTCACCTATAGCTTGTTGTAGAATTGACATTGCCTTAGCATTTTTCTCCAGCAACTTGTAATCAGCAGTGACCAATTCGATATCCTTCTTGGGAACCTGTTTCCCATCAGCTTCTGTCTTGAGAATGATATTAGGACCATTTTTAACTACGAGCCAGCATTCATAATCAATAGCCATGATAACATTCTGGATCATATTCTTCCACCAGGCATAATTATTTCCATTAAACTTTGGTGTCTTGATGTCATAACCGATTGCACTTAATTCTTGAGTACTCATTCTTAACTCCTCTAGATGTTACTCTTTTGAGAAGCTTAGGCTCTGATACCAATTGAAGGTTCAATGGGCACTCAAGAGGGGGGGGGGGGGGGGTGAATTGAGTGTTAAGTAATCGTTAGCAATTTTTTCTTCTTTTCGGATTATGTCTAAGGAACCAGTTGTGCTGGTTCCTTTATGCAGCGGAATAAAACAAAGCAATAAAGAACACCACAGATTTAACGAGGTTCATCCAACTCTGGCCTACGTCCTCCTATTCTAAGTCCTTTATTAATCTACTCCGAAAAATAAAGATAAAGAACACTCTACTGTTTCCCTACTACTGGAACCAGTAAACCCCACACTCTACTCCGAATGTGCTTTAAACTTACCCTCGTAAGTTCCTAGTGTGTTTGAACTCACAAACACTCACCAAGTCTTCAACCCCTCTGTCAAAGACTTAATACAAGATCAAGAACTCTCTAATGATCTAACTCTCAAAAGTCAAATAGAGAAAAACGTTAAAACACTATTATGCTCTTATGTATCACTTAATAATTTAATTAGTGCTTTTAGCTCTCAAGGATAGAACTCTATTAAAAATGCGTGAGAGCCGTACTTCTGATTATTCAGAGTAAGATGTATTTATAGGTTAGTTGGCTAAACCCTAAAATCATGCATATAAGATATATGCGATTTTATGATAAGTATTTATCCTAATAAATTTGATCATAAGATAAGATCAACTTAGGATAAGATACTTCCTAGTTTTTAGCTAACCAAAAATATCATCTTATCTTTTAGCTGCTTGGATATATCTTAAATCAATATTTTTCGGAAAATATCCTTTTTGTAAAATCTTTGTAAAAACCGCAGCTTAAATAATCTGTTCAGTTAACCTGGTTCCCTGACTTGGTTCCCTGAACTGAATATGTTATGAAATTTGTTCCAAACCTTGTACCAAATTTCATAACGATATTTAATATACTAAAAGCACTTTATATACTCAATTATATAAGTTATACTATGGAGCATTTACATGAAGATCCTAAATAACTCTTTGAGTGTAGTCTTCCTTCATGCATTCGTTAAGTCTTGAAAGCTTCCATGAATGAACTCAATTATTGACCAAGGACCTTCCTTTAAGTTGATCGAAAATCCTTTCAAGCTTCCAATCTTAGAAATCAAATTAGATGCATAGCTCATTTATCATCTAGTTGTTCCCTGTATAAAGACAGGTTAGTTCAACAAATATCTCATATAAGTAATAACTTATCTAGGAAAACAGTGTTCTATTTTAGCTGGTTCCCCTTAGCTGTTTGTCATCATTCAAAACTATCAATCAAAACCTAAGGGACTTAACAGTTAGCTTTTGGTATTGAAATTGGTTGTAAAGTGTAGAGGAATGTATGAAAATGAGGAATTTTGGTTTTAATTGTATGGGTTGGGTGAATTTTGAGAAGAGATTGAGGTAGGAGTAGAGAGGAGCTTGTGAGAGTTATGAGAAAAATGAGAGAAAATGCTGAATTAAAAGGCCATGGATCGAGGACACTCAATCGAGTCCCCTATAGAAATTGAACTTTGCTCCATTCTATGCCACAAATCAAATTTTCTTAAATATAGGGCACTCAATTGAGTGCTCCGCACGCTCGATCGAGTGTCTTCATTTTAGATTATTTCCTCACATTCTTCTAGCAACTTCAAATTTGCATTTCTACAAGGCGCTTGATTGAGTGCTCTGCACACTTGATAAGAAAATTGCATTTTCAGCTATTTTCCCTTAAAATTTTGATTTAATTTCATGCCCTTCCTTAAGACTCCAAACACGATGCTAAGGATAAAAAACGAGCACATCAACTTCTCCAAAGCCAAACCTTTGCTAGTCCCTAGAAAATGAACTAGCAAGGCAACACCATGAGCAAAGCTCATGAAAAGAAAGGTGAGCAGAAAACAAGACAATGCCAGCCGTGTACGCGCAAAACTCTTCCTTAGCCATGGGTTTGTAAGTACAATGGGCTCAAAAGAGCATAATACCAAGATAATCAACATTTTCCACATACTCGGGATTACTGGAAAAGCTACAACACTGGCCAAGCCACCCACTACCTAATGAGGTCACAAGTCCATGCTCCCCATGCTATTTCCCAAAAGATGTGGGAAATTTCTAGTACGCTCGTGTGTTTAATACGGTACGTGTTTCTCTTAAAATCATCTGACTTAAGGTGAGTCGGGAATTAAACACTCAATCAAGGAGAAATCTTAGGGATTGTATCCTATCTACTCTCCAGCACATAACTTGCTAATCAGGCCAAGTCGAACAGGTTTGGAAACGGTTGCAATGTAGGCTAGGATCAAGGTAGGGTAAAATTTGGGGATGTGGAGTTCAAATAGAGGATAGTAAGCAATCCAAGGTAATCAAACCAAGGACGGCTACGGCTTCCGACAACAATGCCACTTCCCCAAATTCTCTAGATATGCATAAATGAACTCATTACACCAACTTTATTCTCGAATTTCTCTTTTTTTATTTTTTTTCTGTTTCTTTTCTTTATCTTTCTTTTTTTTTCTTTTTTTTTTCTTTTTTTGTTTTCAAGCTATGTTTCTGAAATAAACTAAGAGTGATGTAAAGAGTCACACCATACGGCAACGATTTTTCAAACCAAAATCTTTCACCACAATGCAACGGGCACCACTTCACTGTGATCACTTGACTATCCTCTAGGTAAGAAGAGGGAATATTTGGCTCTTGTGGAGTTAGGTGATGTAACTACGAAGAAAAAGTAAAGGCACAAAATTGGCTTACCCTAAAGTCAATCGATATTCATGGTAGGCAATTTGGCCATGTAGTTGTAACTACAAACGTGTTATCATCCCTGGCCTTTAGAAAAGAAGACTATGTTGGAGGAGAATAGACACAATACTTAGACTCTCTAACTAGTACTTAATAACATAAGACTCACAATGGAGTCCTAGAAGGCTCAATCCTCACTAGGCTAGTCGAAATGTGCCTCAATAGGTAGTCATCCAAGCCACAAACCAAGCAGGACTAGATCCCCCAAGTAAGGTGGAAAACAGTCAATCATTCGGTCCCAAAACAGGCACAAGGCTAGGGAAAACATGAGTATGCATAAGACCACTATAATGTACACGTCAGGAGCTAGCATGTCAATTTCACAACTCAAGCACATTAATCTTAACACACCTAGACATGCAAAGAAAAACTAAAACAAAAACCAAGGTAATAGTTTCAATAATGCTGATCTTTCGAAGCTTTGAAAACACAAGGACCCTCCCCCAAGCTAGCTCAAGAGCCGTCTCGGCACTTGGGAGAGGAGAAACAAAAGGGAGAAAGATCAGCATTATGGAAGCTATTTCTATACAAATAAACAAACAAAACAAACACCGGGTTATCTCCCGTAAGTACTTTTATTTAACGTCGGTAAGTTCGACACATTTAGGCACAAGTTTATACAGAAAAAGAAAACAACAAAATCATACATGCCGTAGGAGTGGATTCACTCCTAGCATCACCATCACCTCCAGCGTGGGGAGTCAAAACTCTCCACCGAGCCGTAGTGGCGGAAGTAAGCAATGGAGAACCAGGGTCATCTGGAGGTGGGTTATAATGCGGGGCTCCCCCAAGCCAGGGTGGAGCCATCGGTCTCTTTTTAGATTTTCTTTTTCTAGCCCTTTTTCGTTTACGGGCTGGCTCGTCAGTTCCCTCAGATTTGTAATACATCTTCGTTTGCGGAGCAATTCCCTTCGTATCCCCAAAAATAAGACGCTCTTGCTCGTCCTCCTCATCCGACACCTCAACTATCATTGGGGTAGCAAAAGCATTACACCTCTCAACCTCTTTCACAGCGTCATTCTCGACCACCCCAAAGGAATAAGTCCGCTCAACCATGGGTTCCTTTGAAGACTTAGAAAAGGCAAACACAACCTTCACTTGGGCTACCCTAACGGTTATAGTTTCTGATTCACAGTCGATCAGGGCACCCAAAGTCTTCAAAGCATCCCTCCTTAGGATGAGGGGATTATAAGGATCCTCGGCCATATCAAGCACCACGAAGTCACATGGTACCACTATGTTCCCTACTTGGATCGGAAGGTCAAACTCCCCACATGACACTTTTATACTACGGTCGGCCAGCTGGATTGTTTTATTCGAAGGCTTAAGCTCACAGGTTAGCTGTTTGGCAATGGACATCGGCATTAGGCTAATGGAGGCCCCAAGGTCAGCAAGTGCTCCCTTAGAATTGAGTTTTCCAAGGGTGACTGGGAGCACAAAGGGTCCTCTAGCTTTTTCTTTCTTTGCCCATATGCCCTGAATGATGGCACTTACCTGCTCTGGTAAATTGATAACCTCGCCCTCAAGTTTTCTCTTATTCCTTAAGAGGGTTTTCAGATACTGGGCATATTGTGGCATTTGCTCCATGGCCTTTAAAAATGGTACGTTCATTTTAAGTTGCCTCATATGCTCTAGGAATTTAAGAAACTTTTCTTGCAATTGCTTCTCTACCTTCTTTTAAGGAAAAGGTAGAGGCGGAGCATGTTGACGCTCAAGTTTCCTCCGTTCCTGTATCTCCCTCCATCTCTCATCTTCATCTTTTTTCTCCCTCTCATGCCCAATGATTTCGACATTGTGCCCCTCATTTTCTTCACCACCCTCCTTTTATTTTCTCCCCTCAAGGTTCTCCTTGTGCTCATTTTCTCTTAGACAACCACTATCCTTCGAGGAATCTTCCCCTAAATCCTCTCCATTAGCTATAACTGGAGCAGGATATGAGGTTCCAGATCTTAGGAAGATCGCCTTACAGGTGTGATGCTTAGGGTTAGAGTCAGGAGAGTTTTGAGGTGGAGGTTCGGTGGATGGGTTTTGTTGAGGGTGAGAAGGAGGTAGCAATGGTGGGGGTGGACTAGCCATCTGTGCAAGCTATAATTCAAACAACTTCTGCTGTGCTTGAAGTTATTGCATTTGATTGATTTGCGAGAGGGTTTGATTTTGCTGCGCAAGGGAGTTCACTTGGGTGGAGAGGAATTCATTAGTTGGGGGCGGGTTTGGTTGAGGCTGTGTAGATGATAGGGTAGGTTGGTGTTGGGTCTTGGCATTTGAGGGTACGGCCTATTCCCATTCGGCCTAGGAACACTCCCATTCGCTTGATTAGTAGAGTTGTACCCTTGGTAGGAGTTCCCTTGGTTAGAATTTGGATTAAAGGGAGGTCTAAAGGGTTGATTGTTGTAGGGACCTTGCTAAGAAAACCCTTGGTTATGACCACCATACCCTACTGCTACCACATAATCGGGATTATACCCGTATCCATCATAGTTCATGACCGAGGTTCCTTCTTGGTTATACCCCCCGTAGTTAACAGCCGCTATGTGCTTGGAATTTGCACCCCCACAATATGATGTACCATGATTGGTGCCCCCACAAATTCTACATGAAAAGGGCGTCTCTTTAACCGATGATACATTAGATTTACCTTGGGTGTATTTGAACTTGGACAGCTTCTTATCCATGATAGCTTCGATTTTTGAACTAATCGTGTCCAAGTTGCTTGAATCCATCCCTCCTCTTGGTAATCCACTACCCCTTGCTCCTCCCCAAGAGCTATTTTTAGCAACCTCCTCAATCTTAGCCTTCACTTGGTTGCATTGGACTTTCGAGAGTTGGCCACCAACAGCCGAGTCTAGGAGTGCCTTGGTGGAGTCATTTAGACCATCATAGAAGAATGTATTGAGATGGTTCTCCCTGTACTCATGATGGGGGCATGCTCTTATCATTCTCTTAAACCAACTCCAAGTGGCACTAAGGTTCTCATCATCCTCTTGAGTGAATGACGCAATTTTCTTACGCCAATCCTGCGTTCGAACTGTGGGATAGAACCTTTCTGGAAATGCTGTCTTTAATTGAGCCCAATTAATGATTGAGTTAGGCTCCAGGCATTTATACCAATCCCGAGCATCACCAGATAAACTCAAGTGAAATAGATGCATCTGTACATAATCCGGGCTATTGGGGCATGGAGGTATGAGACCGCAAATATCTGAGAATGCCTCCAAGTGTTGGAGAGGGCATTCATTTCTCAAACCGCAAAAAGGGGTCTCTTTCACCATCCGGGTGAATTGAGGATGTATGTGATAGGGGTTCGGGGCTATGGGTAACACTACACCTCCTTGAAATTCTTGGGACCCAGGCGTCCCAAATTAACCAAATAGTTGTTGGTGGTTTTCGTCCATTGGTGGTGTAGGGTGGTTGGAAGTATTTGGTTGCAATGAGGTTTGGGTTGGAATTCTCCGTTTGCTGCGTTGAACCTCAGGGTCGTATGGTTCTAGTTGTTGATTTGATCTATGTGTGCTATATGGCATGCAAACAACACTAGAGACCAAGCGTAAGTACTGACAAGCAAATTAATGGACAATAAAATAAATAAAGCAAAAATGAATTACAACAAGACTATAATCTAAACACAATGCCTTGTCCCCGGCAACGGCGCCATTTTGATAACCGTTCTTTTAGGGCGTTTAACTAAAAGAATAGTTATGCAAACTAAATTTATAAACACCCTAATACTACTACAACTAGTGTAGTGATAAGTCGGGGATCGAACCACAAGGATAAGGGGCGATAGCTTTTAGACTTGATGCAAAGGGTTTATTTGGAGACGTGATTAGATGAATCTAATGACATAAAATAAAGCAAGAACTAAAACGATGTTATGCTATGAAGGGAAAACGGGGACAGATCAATTCCACCCTAGGAAGGACAATCAAACTATCAATACGCTAAATTAGGATAAATCAATCAACAATGAATCATGACACTCAAGATGACGAGAGGAAGTTTGTGACCCTATAAATCACACGAATAACCTATAATCGCCCTATGTCTCCAAAGGAGTGGCAGGACAAGATTCGCATCGAATATCAATCAATCAATCATATACAATCTCAAATCCTAACTCTACGCATGAAGAACGAGCCAACCTAGGGTTTCACCAATCAAACCCCTAAGAAAACTACTCACACATATTAATAAAGACTAAGGAATAAACAACGAAAAAGAACATGATTAAAAGCACGAACTAATTGAATGTAATGAACAAGAGAACGAAAAACGAACACCTATAATAAAATCAACAACTACTCTATCAAACTGTAAATGAAACAATGATAGTAGCAAGAGGAATGAAATTACCAAAAGCAATAAATGAAAGCATTAAACGAAATAAAAAAGAAAAGAATCAATACCTTGCATAAATGAAATTGTGTGAACAAAAAAGAATCTAAATCCGAAATACAAAGCTTGAACGGAAGTGCAACGTAAGATGTAAATCTAAACTAATGCTTAAATGAAATGAAGAGAATTAACGGTGATGTTCTAGGTTGAGGCACAAAAGCTCTCAAAGTAGGCATGAGGGTTATTTACAGAGTAAGAGGGTATTTATACCCTAGGGACATAAGGGGTGAAACCCTAGGAAAAACCCTCGAGTGCCGGCCTAAGAAAGAACCAAGAAAGTCGGAAATAGGCTCCATTTGGCCGAATGGAGTATGGATTCGGCCGAATGGGTGGCCATTCGGCTGAATGAGTGTGTCATTCGCCTAAAACAGGAGTAATGAGTTTCTGGGCTCTGTCCACCATTCGGCCGAATGAGTGTAACCATTCGACCGTATGGGTCTTGATTCGGCCGAATGAGTGTTCATTCGGCTATTCACGAGAGCTTGATTTATGTGCTTGAATCCCTGTCTTCCATTTGACCAAATTGATGTCAGATTCGGTCGAATCTGAACCTGAACCTGGCTGAATAGCTCCTTTGAAGTGTCTAGTGGCTTCTGGAGTTTATGGGATCTTTGAGAGTGACTTGGAACGCATGCCCAAGCTATAATACGCGCATCCAAACTCTCGATAAAGGTGTCAAAGCCTCGAACACGTCTTATTTTACCTCAAAATTATCAAAATCACCTGAAATGACCTAACAACAGCTCGAGGACAAGATCAAGGTAAAATTAAATATAATTTGCATAAAACCAATATAAAAGCATGAGACTCGACACTAAAATAGGGTTGTAAATGTGCTCTAAAACGAGCATATCAGGGTTCAAGCAAGGACTATATAAGCTACCCACATACCAAGTGGATGGTTTAAGTTACCTTGGACCCACTCGAGTCGTAGGTTATGAGCCTGGTGAGTTTCTCAATAATAAGCTATCTTGGTAGTCTTCTAGCCTAGGATGGCTAGGGGTGAGAACCTAGTTCATGGGAAGGCTAATGTTCAATGAACTTCATCTAAGGAGAACCTCAAGTTATTTCCAAGAATATTAAAATGAATTTTAGCTAGGGTATAGTCGAAGTAGATTGATGTAGAAGGTGAAAAGGGCTTCTAGACTTATGTTTCTATTGGTTAGAGCATGAAGGTTTAACAAAGACTCCCACCCAAACCTAGAGAAGAGCTCATGAACCACTCTCTTATGTCATAGGGTCCTAGCTATCAACAGATCACAAAAATGAGTTTTGATGAGGTTTCCATTGGTATTTCTCAGAAAATTATGCATATAATCCTCATTTATCCCAAAATATATCCCATACATCTTCATATGCGGGATTTTGACTCAAACCGGGGAGGGATCGCTTTGCCTCCTAGACTTAGTTCTCCTAAAGAAAGATATATTATCTAAGTTTAAAACACTAAAGGGTTCTAAATAATGTGGGGGAATGATGGGTCCTAATAGAGTCTAGTATTACCTAGGGTTTGCTAAAAATTGTCCCACAAAATTTTCCCACAAAATTTTCCCACAAAATTTTGATTTGATTTCATGCCCTTTCTTAAGACTCCAAACACGATGCTAAGGATCAAAAACACCCAACGCAGACCAGAAATGATCAGCATGACCTAATTCCTATAAAAAAAACATAAAAACACACACAAAACTAAATGGTACCTATCAAAGCAAAGAAAAATCAGAAAAATTCTTAGAAAATTACAAGAAGAATGAGTTTCTTCCCATTAAGAAAATTTTTTTGGGTCATAAGTTTGACCCCCTTGATTTTCAACCAATTTGTGGTGCGGGATTAGAAAGGTTCACACTAGCCTTCATGTGAGTAAGGTCACCTATGTGATAGTGCTTCAAGCATGACCCTTTTTGAGCACACCCAGTTATAATGACTTCTCCTCTTGGAACGGACCAAGATCAATTAAAGGTGAAGAGGACATGGATTTTGGGTCACTCAAAACCTTCTTCTTGCCACCCTTTTTTTCTTTTCTCGAGTTTCTAGCTCTTGATTCCACTTTCTCAAGTATAGGCGGATCTTTCTTCAGATCCTTACACTGGTCCTTCCACGGATCCATCTTATATATTGGAGCATTCATAGGAGTTCTTTTCAACAGGGCGGGCGAGGAAAACTCTACCTTCACATCCCTTATTTGATAAGTGATCCTACCATTCTTCATATATATCATAACACCAACTGTAGCTAAGAATGGTCTTCCCAACATGATGGGTACTCGCTCATCCTCCTCCATCTCCATTAGCAAGAAATCATAGGGTATATAAAACTTCCCTAAGTGAATAGGGATATCTTCTAAGATACCCATAGGTGACTTCACAGTTATATCTACTAACTATAGAGTAACGTGAGTGGGTTTCAAATCACCCAACTTGAGTTTCCTATATAGAGATGTAGGCATGAAGTTCACTCTAGATCCCAAATCACACAAGGCATTTTTAATCTTGATATCACCTAAAGTGACTAGAACGGAGTAACTACTTGGATAACCTCGCTTCATATGAAACATATTTTGAATCACTGCCCTACACTCTATAGTGAGAGGTACTGTTCTATCTTCCTTAAATTTCCTCTTTTTTTGACAGTATCTGCCTTAAATACTTAGCATATGAAGGTATCTTAAAGATAACTTCAAGAAATAGAATGTTTAGACATAGTTTCTTCAAACTATCAATAAACTTCTCATACTTCTTCTCATGCTTTGCCTATGCTAATCTTTAAGGGAAAGGTACAGGTGGTCTATACGGTTTGACTCTGGTATGAGGAAGATCTTTCTTCTCATCCTAAACCTTCTTAACAACTTCTTCCTCAACCTTAAACTCTTATGTAGCTTCCATTACCCTCTTCTACTAATCCACCAATTCCTTACCGCTCCTTAGAGTCACCGCATTTACTTGTTCCTTAGGAGGAGTCTTAGTATTTCCAAGGAACTTTCCTAGAACCTCTAATAGGTGACACACCTGTTGAGCTAGCTGATCGAGTTGGGTTTCCATAATATTATTATTTGCCCTAAGCTCTCCAAATTGCTTCTCAATATTCTCATTACACTAGTGTGTTGAGTCATGAAAGCCACCATTACAACTTATACGTTGGATTTCTGAGGTGCTTAGGGTTGTTAAAAGGGATGTGCGTACGGGGGTCTCCTTTTAAATCTTGGCGGTCCTTGCAACTGGTTGAAGTTGTTACACTGCAGGGCTGGGTTTTGGATCGAGTTTAACACATTTTGTGTGTTCTTATATGAGAATTTTGGGTGTTGTATCCATCCTTAATAGTGGCTTTTCAAAAATAGGTCAAACGACCTCTTCGGATTGTTGTAGATGGTATTGACTTGCTCACTACCTAGATCACCTATAGTATACTGACACTGACTCACATTATGCTCTATAATACCTAAATCTTGCAAGATACAACTAAAGCAGGTTTCCCATGTATCTTTCCTAGACTTTCAGTAATAGCTTGCATGGAAGCTTCCAACTTTGAGATATCCGAATTTACTAATGAAGAATATGACTCCTTTCTATAATCTACTCTCGAAGAACATGAAGTATTAGTAGCAGTGTAGAAAAGAAATTGTATCTCCTCGTGCAGCGCTCTGATGATGAACCAACCCTTGTAGGATAGGACTTTGCTTAGGTTTAGTTTGAGTGCATATGATCCTAAAAACACGTCAAAGATAAATCTCAAAAAGGACCAAACACAAACCAAGCCCAAACACACAAACCCTAGCCCAAACACAACCCAAAACCAATAAAAACCTTTAAAAAAAACCTAAATCTCGTGCAAAACCTGAAGCTCAAAGCACATTTACATGACCCTCAAAGTAACGCGTCAAATGTATGAATTGAATCTTTGTCAGAATCAAGCGTCCAACACTAGGGTCAAGCACCAAACACAATGGTCTAGCATCCAACGCACAGAAAGCGTCCGACGCATCAACATAGTGTCCAATGTACATCCTCCTTCCAATGCCTAAACTGAAATGGACTTTGATCATTTGTTAGTTCCAACATCTGATGCACAACCTTGTGCACCACCCCAAAAGGGCATTGTCTCATTTTGATCTTCTTTGCAGATGAGCAAAAGATTCCTTCTCTGAGCGCTCAACCCCTAGGACCATCATTTAATGTATAGCAGTTGTGTTTGACACTTGGAATTGGCGTCCGACGCTTAGGAAATTAACTTTTTTGCCTATAAATATCCCTTCATTTTTTTGGCCAGAGGGTCGGCATTTTTGAGAATTTTGGAGCACCGTTACTGTGTTAAAATACACCCTCACTTACTCCCAAACACAAAGAAAACACAATTACTAGCTTTAAGGCATTCCTCTTGCCTTAGATCAAAAAGCAACCATAACTCCTTCAACAAGCATTCAACTAACACTCAAGTAAAGGAATTATTCTCAACAATAAACACCAAGGACCCTAATCTCTTTCAATACATTTATTGATTTGTCTACTTATACTCCCTTTTGTAGCTAGTACTTGGTTTTGGTGCTTCTATACTCACTGAATGTCATAATCTAGCTCTTTTGTGATGATTGTTTGAGGTGTAAACCCCTCTCACATGAACACTTATTTATGATTTTTATGCAATTTTTATGAACCTTGATCTAACAAAGATTCATCATACTTGATAGTCTCTTATGATATACTCTTATAATTTTATTTCAATATCTCTTTTTACCAATGATGTGATGAACAAGGAGCAACTCTTAATTTACTAGGTTAAGTCTCAAACCCTAATGTTGAGTATCAAACTCAAGAAATCATTCTTTTGGATTGTTCTCCTCTTAAAATTTGCAATCCCTTTCCCTATATTTACTTATTGCAATTTACATTATGTCTTCTTATTTTTCATTTAGTCTATGGACATATATATTCTTACTAGACTTGCCTCTTGACCCATTTTCATGTGCAAACCCTAAGAATGCATCATGCTTGGATACAAGTTTAGGAGTTTCAAAATGATCATTTCTTGTTTCAGATTTTATAATCCATACTTTTTATTTCTATTTTGCATATTCATTGTCAATGATGTTCTAAGGCTAAATCATACATGCCATTTGGATTATACCCATTTCTAAATTAGAGTACATCATGAGGAAAAATCTATTTAGGCTTACTTCTTCATATGATCAAGAAAATCTCTCCAACTCATCTTGCATCATACTTACTATGTATTATTACTAACCCCACTTTGTCTCTTTGCCTCTTGACTCTTATGCTTTATTGTGATTGTTGTAGGAAACAAAATGAGTTTTGACCCTTAAATAGACTTCTAAAAGGTTTATAGGTACACTTTAACTTGTTTCATTTTAAAGGATATGTAGGCAACCTCCCACAAGGCTCGATCACATTAATAACGATCAAGCTTTGCACTTAGAGAAAAGGTTCTTCGATAAATGAAGCGCTTGATTAAGAAGCTTTACCTCCTTTGAGCTCCTTTGTGCTTCAAGAAAAAGTACTGAGACCTCGAATAACATTTTGAGTGCCTATGAAAAAGAGATGCTATCCCAAGTTCAATTCTAATTTCTTGAATTGCATGATCTTACACAACTTTGTGCTAAGTTGCAGCTTGTTCTTCCATGATTACGTTGGCTCATTTGGTCTTAGTATTTGATTTTAAATTTGTAATTTAAATGTAATCCTTAAAAATTTAATGACACCTCATAATTAAATCAAACTTAAATTCAAAGCTTAAAGAATGAAGAAATCAAAGGAGATAAAGCAAACGATTTTCAACCTAAACAAAACCCTTTCTATTTCATTTTGATATCTTAGCCCCCAACCTAAACTTGAATTGATTAGCCGCTTTTTTCTACCCTTAGATTAGCCTTTCTTAGACCGGATTTACCTTCTTCCCAAACCTTGCCATAGATGACACATCCTAGCCTTCCTAAGCTTTAGTTGTTCGGACTTGATTTGATTCTAATAAAGATAACATCTACGAATCATTCAACTTGCTCAAGCTGCAATTTTAGACACCTCCCATGTACAAAAGTCTCACAAGCTTTAAGAGCATTACTTCAAACCCGTGCAAGCTCCTCATTCCTCTCGCACTCTTGCACATCAACCCAATCATACCCTGATGACACTTGCCTCCTCTTAGCTATAAAAACTTTGCCAAAGCCTCAAAAAAATTTGCTAAAAGTCTCCCTAAAATTCTTCCTCTTTTCCTTTCCTTCATGTTGGGAGAGAGTCGATACCGCGTCCATGTCCAAGTCCAAGAAAAATCATATATGCATCATAAGTCATGCAAAGAATTATTTGCATTAGATGTATTCATCATAAGTCAAAGCCTTGTCACATTTAGCAAAGTCACCCAAGTTTCCAAAGCTACATAAATATGAGCTACAATGAAATTTTCTATAATTCTGAATCCTATGCAAAGCTAGAATCCAAACCTTGCAAGAAAATCGTTTAAAGCATTGATCACTAGTCAAGCTCCCATCTTGAGGATCAGTAAAAGAAGAATGTAAGAAAGCATGACATTGTGGCTAAGATCCCCCCTTTAAAGGCAGAGGTCATCTTCTTTGGGTTCCCTCACATCTCCCAGAAGAGTTAGGTAGAAATCCACTCAAGCAAGCTCAGTGGTTTCATTAGCCGCATAGAAATACACTAAGAAAAATCCACGTTTTCAAAACCATACTTACCTCTGACCCTGACAAGCACAAACAAAAACCTGAACATTTAAAAGCCAAATACGCAAAGCTACAAATATCTCGCAAGGTGGAGCCCCTTGAAAAACCTGATAACCAAAGTAATCTAAAAGGCAATTCTCATAACCTACACAAACTACCAAAAGTTCACAAACTCTGACTCTTTCAAAATGGGGGCGTACAATCAAACCCAATCAATAAACAAGTACAAAACTGGGAACTTATCACTCAAACTTGTTCTGCAAACACATCAAACTCAAGGGCTCACCACTCATACCAGTCTTCTTCTAAATCAATAGGTAAAAAACCATTTTGCCCTTGAAACACAAAAGTGACATTCTTGAAGTCAATTAAAAAGTCGAGTTGACCCCGCATGACTCCTAAGCACCTCAACGACTCATCACACATGACACATTGGCTCAGTTGGCATCCCCATAATATGCGAACAGTCTCTTTGGCTCAGGAGGCATCCTTATAATACACAATGGCTTGGGAGGCCTCCCTATAATTCGCGAACAATCTCTTTGACTTGAGAGTCATGCCTATAATACACAAAGGCCCGAGAGGCGTCCTATAATATGCAAAGGCTCAAGAAGCGTCCCCATAACATGCATATTGGCTCAAGGCTATGGAGGCATCCCCATAATACGCTGATTGGATTAAGGCTTGGGATGCATCCCTAAAATACGCTAAGAAAATACAAGCAACCATTGGCCCAACCGAAAATCCCAAGTAGATCATTATAGGATTTTAATCCATAACAAAACCAGCTAAAATCATTTTCCCCACGGAGTTCCTCCCTGGCTGATAAAAAACTCTCTAGCATATTAACATCCCTAGCGGATAAATATCCTTAGCAAGGATAAAAAGGGAAATATTTATTAAAAGGCCTCAAGTGTAACCTCCTCAGAGGAAACATAAATTAAAACATTCTCGAACGGACTTTATATTATCCCCAGTAAGTCAGAAGATAGTTAATCCTTCAGAATTGATGATCTCTTCAGCCAATTTAATAAGAAATTAAGCCAAATCATTTAAAGTTGTGAATAAGCCTTAATTTAGGGACTAGTACAAAGCAAACTCCCTAGTGGAGTAAGGTAGCACCCTCTCAAAGTGCTAAAGCCTCCTAAGTAAATCGTATGGGCTTAAGGAGCAACAGACTTAGTCCCTCCTCAAAGTTATGTCACATCGTCCCGACAACAGCTCTCTTCTAGCACGTCAAGCCATGTCTCTCTATTACAATCCATGTCTCTCTATTACAAGCCATGTCTCTTTAGCACATCAGGCCATGCCTCTAGCACAATAGACCATGTCTTTAAGCTCGCCACCTAAATAGAGGCTCCCCTCTCTGGCACACCAGGCCAGATCTCTAAGCCGCGCCACCTTGATAGCAACTCTCCTTTAGCATAGTAGGCCATATCTCTAAGTCGTGCTACCTTGATAGTGACTCTCCTTTGGCAAAGCAGGCCATGTCTCAAAGCCACGCCACCCTGATATTGGCTCCTCTATTGGTACATCTGGATAACTTATAACCTGCACCACTCTGATGGCGGCTCCCCATCAGTATATCAGGTCAATTTATAAGCCACACTATCTAAATAGCGGGTCTTCATCAATAGCCTCCTTAGTAGGGTATATAGAGACTTACAAGTATTTGTAGATTAAAACTTATTTGTTTTGCAGGTACTGACGTTAGAAGTATAATTTGAGATTACAGAGCATCCTAGACCTTCCTCCGTCCCAAGTCATACTTTAATTGTCATATTTACCCTTGAACTAGTTAAAGCAAGGGCTTTTATAGTAAAAAATTGTGTCTCCCCATGCAGTAGTCTGATAATGAACCAACCCTTGCAGGTAAAAAATTGTGTCTCCCCTTCTGGTGATTCTAAAAATAAGTCAAAGCCAAACCTCAAAAAGGACCAAACACAAACCCCAGCCCAAACACAATTGGCTAACACACAACCCATTAATCAATCAAAAAACCTAAAAAAAAAACCTCAATCCCATGCAAAACTTGAAGCTCAAAGCACATTTGCCTAACGCACGAAGCAAGATGTCAAACGCATAAACATAATATTTGTCATAATCAGGCATCCAACGCTAGAATCAGGTCTCAAATGCCATGTTACAGTGTCTAGCGTAAAGAAAGCATCTGACGCATCAACATAGTGTCCTATGCACATCCAGCTTCCAACACCTCAACCAAAATGGAATCTAATCAGTTGTCAGTTCCAGCGTCTAACGTACAACCTTTGTGTTTGATGCTTAGCCTTGATTGCCACCCTAAAAGTGATCCTCTCTTGTTTTTCTAGGGCCAACATTAGCGTTTAACGCTTGGACTTGGCATCCAACGCTACAGAAATCCATTTTTTTAACTATAAATACCTCTTCACTTTTCTGGCTGAAGGGTCGGCATTTTTAAGAATTTCGGAGCACTGTTACTATGTCATAATACACCCTCACTTACTCATAAAAACTATCATACAAAAACCAAACACAATTAATAGCATTCAAAGTATTCCTCTTTCCTTAGATCAAAAAGCAACCATAACTCCTTCAACAAGCACTCAACCAAGACTCGAGCAATGAAACTATCTTCAACGGAAAACAACAAGGACCCTAATCTATTTTAATAAATTTAATGCTTTGTATACTTCTACTCCCTTATTTAGATAGTACTTTGCTTTGTTGATCTTATGGTCACTAAATGTCATAATCTAGCTCTTTTGTGATGATTGGTTGAGGTGCAAACCCCTCTCACATGAACAATTATTTCTGATTTTTATACAATTTTTATGAGCCTTGATCAAATAAAGATTAATTGTACTTGATAGTTTCTTATGATCAACTCTTATATTTTTATTTCAACATCTCTTTTTGCCAATGATGTGATGAACATGGAGCAACTCCTTCATTACTATGTTAAATCTCAAACCCTAATGTTGAGCATCATACTTTAGGAATCGTTCTTGTGGATTGATCTCCTCTTAACATTTCCAATCCCTCTCCTTTATATTTACTTATTGCAATTTACATTATATCTCTTTATTTTTCATTTAGTCTATGATGCTAGGATATGGACATATCTATTCTAACTAGACTTGCCTCTTAACCCATTTTCATGAGAAAACCCTAAATATGTATCATGCTTCAATTTAGGAGTGTTCAAAAAAATCATTTCTTGTTTTAGATTTTATAATCTTTGATTTCTATTTTTCATATTCAATATCAATGATGTTTTAAGGCTAAATCATACATGCCATTTGGACTATACCCATTTCTAAGTTAGAGTACATCATGAGGAAAAGTCTATTTAGGCTTACTTCTTCATTTGATTAAGCAAATCTCTCCAACTCATCATGCTTCAAACTTACTTTGCATTATTACTAACCATAACACTTTGTCTTTTTGTTTCTTGACTCTTATGCTTCACAAATATTTGGTGGCGACTACTTGACCCATAAATGTTTAGTGGCGACTACTTTACCCTTTCAATGTCTTTAAGCTACATAGTCGATCCTTATTGATGCGCAAATATAGTAGGGCACTAGTAGGGGTGAGTCCTTTCCTCTTTTCTTCACCAAAAAAGGAAGGTTGGATTTTAAAAATTAGGCTCTCTAGTGGAAATTCACTCAACGAATCGTCCTCTCAAAACCTAGTTAGATTCCCGACCCTAAAAACATACAAAAAAGCCCCTACATGTAACCGTCTTTTCAATCAGGGCTAGGATGCCCTGTGCATCATTCATGTGGATGTTATATTCTAAAGCTACATTGATGTACAACTTGGTATCATATTTTAGACCATTATAGAATTTTTGAAGCAAAAGATAATTCGGTAACCCATAATGAGGATACTATTTCAACAACCTTTTAAATTATCTCTATGTCACATGAAGTGACTCATCATACAATTGCTGAAAGTTTTACATCTTGGCCCTCAACTTAGCTATCTTATCTTGATCTAAGAAATTCATGAGAAAACCTTTAGCTAGCTTATCCTGTGTATTGAATGTACTTAGACCTTTATCTCTAAGCCATTCACATACTCTATCCCTCAGAGAGAGAAGAGAATTAACCTTAGTTTCACAACATCTTTAGAACAATCCTCCATCTTCATCAAATCACACTTCTCTAGAAAGTTATTAATGTAAGAAATAAGGCACTATGTAGGGTGTCCTGTAAATGCCGACTTCAATTCAAATTGCGGAGCTATAACATGCGGCTAGGGGTGCTTATTGAGTTAAGCTACTCATGAGCAACTCAAACTCAACTCGATCAAAACTCGGTCAAAGCTCGTAAGAGATCAAACTCGACTCGATAAGTTAACAAGCCAAGTCAAGAAAATCAAAGCTTGAATTAAAAAGCTCGTAAAAGTTGAATTTTTATTTATAATTTTTATTTATAGAAAAATATACTTAAGATATAAAAGATGCTTTGGTATATAAACCAAAAGTCACATATTAGATTAAGATGAGCTTTAACCGAGTTTTAATCAAGCTCAAGCTTTAAACAAGATATAATAGATCTCGAGTCGAGTTTGAAATGAGCTTTAATCGAGCTCAAAATGAGCTTTGATTGAGCTCAAGTCGAGCTTGAAATAAGCTTTAATCGAGCTCGAGTCAAGCTCGAGAATTGAGTTTTTGAGTCGACCTTCAGCTTCGGTTTTTTAGCTCATGAGCTTTTGAGCTCGAGTTTTAGTTATCGAGCTCGAGTCGAGCTTAGCCAAACTCAAGCTCGACTCCGCTCATAAGCACCCCTACTTATGGCTGAGAAATGCTTGGCATCGTTTAAGGAACAGGGATGCCATACTTAAATAATGTTTTATGAGGTGGGATTTCAGCCATGTTACTCAGTTTCTTTACTTTCTTCTTCTATTTCTTATGTTTCCTTGCTAAGTTCTTACTCTCATAATCTAGATAAATAAGTTCTCTAGAACCAATACTTTGAGTCTTCATGTAAAGAAAACACTACAAAGGAAAAAGATCAAATCAAAAAATATAAGAGCCGAAGCAACTACCTAAAAAAACAAAAAATCTTATTAGAAACCCAAACTAAAATAAGCAAAAGAAAATCACTAATAGTCCGTGACAACGACACCAAATTTGACCAGGTTTTTGCTACCTTATCAAAAGTAACCTATTCACCTAAACTAGTGTAGTTAGGGTAAGTTGGGTTAAATTCCCAAGAGACTATCAACCTCTAATTCTGTCTATGCTAGTTCTAACTTTTATTAGGAATGTCACGAAAAAGGGAAGTCTATTCTAATTAATGACTAGGCTAAATTGAACAAGGATACAAACTATTGCTAAACTAGATACCATTATAAGACAAATATCCAGGATAATGAATTCCCAATAGTATGACTTAGATATAGATTTCTTTCCTAATCCCACGAATTCAATACATAAAGTAATTTCTAGGAATAATACACCCTAAACAATACTAAGGATCTCTCTCGAGTATCAATAGATTCCTCCTAAAGCAATCCTACCTACTTTAGTGGATTCATGCAATAGCAAGTCATTAAACACTATTCTATAAGTCCTAATGGCCATGACATCTACTTTTATAATCATTAATCACACCTTAACCATTGATTCTAATGTAGATTATGAACTAACTCTCATCATGAACCTAAACCATGCCATTAATCAAATATGTCTAGCCTTTTATGGAATCAAAGCCAATCAAAGATTAAAATAACCATCTGTATGCATTTATATTCAAGTTTTGGGATTTATCAATGTTGAATCCATACTAGGGTTCATCGAGATCCTAGATTAATAAACTACTCATGTATATTGACATTAAAATCAACACAAGAAATGATTAAAAAAACCATGATTTATGCTAGAATAATATTAAAGAAATAAAAGGAATAATACCTGAACAATAATAGAGAATATAATACTAGAATAATGAATATAAAAAACCAAATATTTTCCATTATGCTAGAGTTGTAATTAGAAAGCTTCAATGTAAAACTGTGAACAAGTCACAAATCTAGAGATAATTTAAGAGTATTTGAGAGATCTAATGAACACATCTAATGAACACTAGAGAGTATTGATGCTTAAACTAATGAGAACCCTAATTAATGTTTAATAAAACCATGTAAAATAACCTAGATATGTATACAAAGAGTTTGGGCTTTAGCAAAACACTCGTTGAAAATGACCCAAGAACAAGGCACTCGATCGAGTTCGAATGGCACTAGCTTGGTTTTAGCTCTAGCTGACTTCATAAATTCTGATT
Organism: Dysphania ambrosioides; assembly: GCA_026401315.1. NCBI lineage: Eukaryota > Viridiplantae > Streptophyta > Magnoliopsida > Caryophyllales > Amaranthaceae > Dysphania > Dysphania ambrosioides. The sequence continues at coordinate 22,967,940 of CM048657.1, forward strand.
ATCTAGCTTGGTTTTAACACTAGTTTGAAAATGACCTAACTCCAATGGGGAGTTTCCTTCGTACTAGTCCCTTAGCTCTAGCTGACTTCATAAATTTTGATGATCTAGCTTGGTTTTAGGTTGGCTAAAGATATATTTTTTTTGAAGGGTTTTCCATCTTCTACCTTGCTAGGGATAAATGACCTCTATTGGGGAAATTTTCTGTTTGTGCTTTTGATGAGGAGATATATCTTCAGGTATTTGGATTGTTTCTGAGGATATTTCTTTTTTAACCACATTGGGGATGTTTACTCACTAGGGATGTTTGTCGACTGGGGATTTTTATCCGCTGTGGAACTTTCATCTATTAAGGGAGAATTATATTTGCTGGGAAGCTTTGTTGGGAGAATAGGGTTTTAGCTTGCTCTGTTGGGGGATTGGACCCTTAAGTGTACTTATTCGACTCGGCTGGGGATTTTTTTGAATCCTTGGTTGCCTTAACCCGCTCAATGTATTGTAGGGATGCCTCTTAAGCCAAAGGATAAAAAATATTGAGACATTCAAGTGCTTAAGAGTCATGTGGGGTCAACCCGACTTTTTAATCAACATCTGAAATATCACTTTTATGTTTTAGGGGCAAGATGGTCTTTTCATTTTAATTTGAAAGAGGATGGGTATGACTAGTTAGCCCCCAGTTTTGATGTGTTTGTGAAACGGGTTTAAGTGTTAAGCCCTTAGTTTTGTACTTATTTATAGAATGAGTTTGACTGGTAAGCCCCCAGTTTCGAAAGTGTCAAAGTCTGTGAACTTTTGGTCATTTGGGTAGTTTATGAGGATTTCCTATTAAAATATTTGGTTATCAGGTTTTTCTGGGGGCACCTTCTTGTGGGAAATTTATGGCATTGTGCGTTTAACTTTGAATTTTTTGCTTTGTTTATTTTTGTTAGGGTCAAAGGTAGGTATGGTTTTGAAAACCTAGAGTTTTCTTATTGTATTGATATGAGAGCCTTAAGCTTCCTTGCTAAGATTTCTGGCTCTGCTGTGATAACTCTTCAAGGAGGTAGCTTGTTTGATGCTTGATGAATGAATTTCTTACAGGGTCCGGATTCTATCTTTGCATAGGGTTCAGGATTGGAAGATTTGACTACAACTCAGATTTATGTAGCTTTGGAAACTTGGGTGACTTTGCTAAGTGTGATTGTGACAAGGTTTTAACTTATGATGCATGAGTCTAATATAAATAAGGTTTAGCATGACTGATGCATATTCCTAATGTAAATGAGGCTTAGTTTGACTTACGATGCATATATGATATTGCACGGATATAGACTCAGTATTGACTCTCTCCCAACAGTAAGGAAAAGAGGAAATATTTAAGGGAGGCTTTTTGGGAAGTTTTTGCGAGGAGGCTTTAGCTAAGTTTCTATAGCTAGGAGGAAAGAGTCTTTAGGGTATGACTTGGTTGATGTGTGGGAGAGTGAGAGAATTATTAGGAACTTCTGGGGATTAAAAGCACCACTTTTTGAGTTTACAAGGGCATCATTGATTTTTCTGAAAATTTGCATGATTTTTATACATGGCTAAAGTTGTTTAAGCGAGTCGCATAATTTGTAGACCTTATCTTTATCAGAATCACACTAAGTCCAAATGACTAGATAATTGGAAGCATAAGTTATGTCATCAATGGATAGATTTAGGAAGGAGGTGAAGTCGGTTAAAGAAAGGCTCACCAAGGGAAAGAAAAGTGCTTAATCAATTCAGGTATAGCTTGGGGGCTAAAATTGAGAAATGAAAGAAAAAGGGTTTTGAGTAGGTTTGAAACCGCTTGCTTTGTCTCCTTTAATTTAGACTTTTCATTCTTTAAGCTTTGAAATTAAGTTTTTTTTTAAATTTTGAGGTGCCATTTAATGCTCTAAGGATTGCATTTACAATATTTACAAACTTAAAATCGATTACTAAGGCCAAATGAGCCAAATTAATCATGGAATAACAAGTCATAACTTCACAAATAATCGATTACATTTAACACGTGAGCAGACGCTCATGGATGAGCCCCCACTTAGATTTATTTTGGTAATTTCGTACTCCTTTGAAACTCTTCTACAGAAAAAGGGAGGCATCGAAGGCACAAAGGGAGGAAGTAGTCATTATTCACGAGTTTTTAGCATAATTAGACCTAGAGAGCATATCTTAGAGTTTCTTCATTTTTCTTTCAGAAAACTCTTAGATTATTAGTGGATTTAGCATCAGATTTTGATACTTGCAATGGATTTATGATCAACATTTGTCTAACATCGATTTCTCATTAATATATTAGTTTTTCTTTTACTTTCTCTTGCTTTATATTTCATGGTTTCAATTTATTTTCTATTTTTGTTTGTTTCTGTTTGATTATTATAAGTTTTTGGCATAGTTTTGTTAATCGTTATTCGTGATTTCACTAGTGTGTCTTGTTATTTCATTTCTATGATGTTTTCTAATATTAGTCATGAGTAGTTAGATTAGTTAAGGGATAGGGTGAAAACCCAATTCCGAGTATGGATGATGTTTAAATCATGGAAATGGTTTCTTAATGATTAATGTGTGATTTGATGTCGGGTTTTGGTTGGAGTCTAGATTGGCCATAAAGATTTCTTCTATGTGCGTTCCTGGGTCAAAGAAATTAAGAAATGCAAATTTAGGTAGTGACCCTATATTAAATTTTGTTGACTTGAAGGCTATTGATTGTTGATTTGGATCTATTGTATTGTTAAGATGCTTTAGAATACGATTCGGCAATAAATCCCAATTGTAATGCTACTTCCTTGAAGATGATCGAGAGGTTGGTTCCTGGTTGAAACCCCTTCCTTACTACATGTTTAGGTTCGATTCATAAAGTGGTAATGAGTTAGTGAGCCTCATATTATCTCATTTTGAGTCCAATTCCCAGTTTTAGCTTATTCATGTTAGGAATCGGTGCTGAATCTCGAACCCATAGCCCATCTACCTTTATAGAACAAGTCCTTTAGAACCTAGTACTAAAATTTAGTTAGATTCAAACCTAATCCTTGCAATAGTCTAAGCTATTCTATTAGAAATCAGTAACAATTAGAAGTCTTTCCTTGTGGATTCAACCCTTACTTCCCCATTGCTTGTAATAGGTGAAGTCGAGGTTTTGTCGATAGTAGGTGTTGTGACGACCGATATCTAACCCTATCAATAGGCATCAATATAAATCTTTTGAGTTTTGAACACTTTGCGTACGATTAGGTTTAGCTTAAGTAAGATCTAGGAGCTTTATTAAGTAAGATCAGGTTTAGAAACGCATACAAGAGTTCAAAAGTGGCAGCGATGTCCAGTATACAAGTATGCATCCAACGTATAAGTAGTGCCCAACATTTGAGTTTGCATTCAGCTCCAAGTCTTAGGGCATTTAATTCCCTACTATGGCATCAAATGCTTCATCTATTATTAAACCTTTATCTTTGAGTGCAAAGCTTTATTGTTATTACGTGACCGGGATTTGAGAGAGGCTGCCTATGTATCCTTTTGAAGGAATTAGGGCAAAATGTAGCTCTATTATCCTTTAGAAGTCTCGCTTAGGTAGTCGAAACTCATTTTTGCATGCTTAGGAGGTTTCTCTTTAGATTTTAAAACTCATGACTACTACAATATTAAATATGTTGTTTTTTTGAAGTTTCTTTCAGACTTAAAACTCCAAGTTGGTGTACTTTAGAGGTTTCTTTTTAGATTTGAAAACACATGATTATGGCTGGGCCTCAAGCAAGGTTTCCTACATATCTGCTGCGGGAATCAAGCCTTGGTGTAGCTCTACATGGACAAGTGTGCTATAGACTTTATATAAGTGATTGAGATTTTTCAGCGAACAAAACTCGGCACTGTCCATGTCCGTAAGCTGTACTATTCCTCTAAAAAGGATTTCCTTGATAATAAAGGGTCTAGCCCAGTTCGGTTTGGATTTATCCCGTGGGTTCATAACAGTTTTTTAGAGTGACTTTTTCTTATTAACTAAATAGATTGCACTTTCCTTTCCTTCTACCTCTTGAGTTAGGAAAGCCCCCGACTGCCGAGTTGGTGACTGTGAGGATAGGCAAAGAGGACTTCCTAACCATTCTAGAGAAGGCATAGGAAGAGATAACTTTTTATCAGATTGAAAGATTTTTGGTAATCTTAGTCTCAACCATTACGTGTATCCTTGTTTAGTTTTTGGAACATCGGCATGCATATTGATGTAATGCAAATAACTAAATAAGCTTCCGATTTCTTCTTTGTGTTTAAGGGAATTTCATAGCCAAGATACCTTGATTTTGTTAATATTAAATCTAATGCCCTGAGAACTAATGACAACTTTCTTAACGTTATACCAAAAGAAGATTTTTGAGGGCTTTGTCCCATATTGAGTTGTCTAAGTTGTTCACTATATTTTTGATGGTATTATCTTTGGATTTTACAATTGTATTATCTATATGTGGCACCTACGTTCTTGAGGCCAAATGGTAAGACCGTGTAGCATTGAGTCATGAAGATGGATTTCTCCATTTCCTCCTCCACTATTCTCAGGTTATAGCTTGTATACCCATCAATGAACGAGATAAAGGTAGTTTGTTTTTTTAACCAAAATGCTAATGTGGGGTAGCAAAAACCTATCTTTTAGACTAGCCCGGTTTAGATCTTAGTAATCCACATGAATTAAGACTCTATGGTCCTTCTTTAGAATAGGAATAGTGTTTGTAATTCAATCAGGGTATTTTGCAACTTGATGAACCTTGTTTCCAACTATGTCTTGATCTTTTCAAGGTTACGTTTGATTTCATTGTCCGTAACTTTTGTTTTATCAATTTTGACCCTGGGAAGATCAATATTGTATACTCTCTATTCATTCTCTAAGCAACTATATTAGCTTTGCGTATTCTAGAGTTTTGCACTTGTTTTTAGCTCCTATTTAGCACTTGTTAATCTTTTTGGTTTCTTTGATTTTAGGTGATTTACTTTCATGTTCTTCCATTAATTTGATGAATTCAAAGTCATGTTCATTAGAGTCAAAGAAGTTGATAGGAATCGGGGTTGAAGAAAAAGGAGTAAGTATGAAAAAGCAATGTTTATTGAATTTAGGGGTTATTATATTAAAGGAGGATTTCTGTGTTTCTCCATATGACACAACCAACACAAGCGTAGACTTAATACATTTAGCCTTGGCTGACTAAGACTTAGACTCAAACTCAGACTTCAACTTAGACGACATGACTTATTCATCATTGGCCTTCTCTATTGTCAGTCCTCAGCTTCTTGCCACTAGGAGTTGTGATTTTCGACTTCTTCTTTCATCAAAGTACCATGTCAAGAATAGCCACAATTAGTTTCGATGGATGAATGTTATGATTTTGGAGAGAGATTTGGAATTCTTTTCTAGTTTTCTCAAGTCTTATGAGTAAGGAGAAAGACTTGCAGTTGATGCGTTTAGGTAGCTTTCATGATTCTTTAGATTCATCATCATTTCCATATATGCCATATATTGTGTTTTTATAACAAAATAATTTTCCCATTTAGTGATGGGATTCTGATGGAGGATAAGTCATCAATAGGGCTATCCTTGTAGACAAGTAGAATTATAAGTAGATGGGTCATCAATAAGGTTGTCGTCATTGTTATTGTTATTGTAGATGTTATCTTAAGATACTAAAGCCTCAACAGCATTGATTTCATCATCATCAGATTTGGAAAGGGAGTCAATTTTAGTTTCATTCCCTATCCATTGCTCATCACGTATAACGATAGAATTCTTTGACAACTCATCGTCAATGTCGGTGCCAACACTAGTTCATGAAGGCATTGGTGATGTCTTCTCGTGTCTTAGTTTCCTTGTCCTTCAAGGCATAGAACCATTTTTGGCAGATTGGCTCTAGTGACATAGGAAAAATTACTAGGAATAATTCAAGATCTATTCCTTTGATGGCCAAGGTGGCCATGAAGTTATGAAGATGGTATCTTGGATCATCTATTGACTTAAACTTTGGGATGTCTTTAATGGAGAATTTATTCTGGGAGGCTGACTTTCCCTTTAAGTTTATCAAGGGTTGTGTCAAAGTATTGTGCATTATTAGTGAATTGGTGGACAATACTTTCAACTTTCCATGCCAATTTTTCTGGGGAGTTTGAACTCTCGATTCATTCTAGATGGGGCATTCATACCCTCTAGAGACTTAGTTACGTCATTGACTATAGCCAAGAGCTGGGCCATTTGTTCCACGGTTGCCATTGGTTGAGAGAGGAGGTAATAATGTTCTCTTCAACTTTATACCCAACTTCGTAGCCCAATTTGATGAAGTCTTGGGAAAGGACATGGGACAAGACTTGACCTGGTTAAGGTTGAGTGTTTTGGGTTAGAGTTAGGAGAGATGATACATAATCATTATGTAATTACAAGTATGATGTAACTAAATGATCACCTCTAGTGCAAATGATGCATGACCTAGATTCGAGAGTTGGCGCCCGTAGCAAAATGATTCCATATGCATGAGACTGACTTCATATGGACTCAATAAACACATTTCCCACGTTAAGGTTAAGGCTTTTGTGGATCTTAAGGGGTAATTTTGGAGTCTTATTCGGCTAGGAAATTTTAGGTTTTTTGTTGGTAAGGGATAACTTCAGAATTTTACCCCCACATGAGATTTCGCTGAAAGGTAAGGTTTTTACCAATTGGATGGGGCACTCTCGGATTTTTACTCCAATATAATTTTGATGGGAAGGTTGGGTTGTACCAATTGGATGGGGGCAAGCTCGGATTTCCACCCCAATTTGATTTCAGGGGAAGGTCAAGGACTTATCGGTAGGAAGGGTGATTTTGGATTTTTACCCCGATAGTGTTTTAGTGGAAAGATCAAGGTCTTACGAGTCTAACAATTCAAGGGTAAATTTGGGATTTTACCGGGTAGCAATTCAGAGGTTAACCTAGGATTTTATGGGGGACTCAGGACATTTTAAAAGTAATTTTGGGATTTTACCAAGGACTTGGGACATTTCAGAGGTAAGGTAGGCATCTGGTGGTTTAAGGTGTTTTGGAGGTGAATTCGGGATTTTACCAAGGATTTGAAGAATTTCAGAGGTAAATTCAGGATTTTACCCGGTGCAAGAGATATTTTGGAGGCAATTTTGAGATTTTACTGGGGACTCAGGTCATTTTAGAGGTAAGGTAGGGTTTTTACCAATGGCTAGAGATATTTCGAAGGTAAGGTATCCTTTTTACCGGTTCTAGGTTTTTTGAGAGGAGATGTATGATTTTCATGGGATTTGAGAGCTTTGGGAGATGAGTTAGGTTTTTATTGCATTTGAGGAAAATTGAGAGGAAATGGTTGGATTTGAGTCATTTTTGTGAGGTAAGCTCGGAATTTTACCATGTTTTGGTCATTTTGAGAGGTAAGGTTGGGTTTTCACCGTGTTTGGGTCATTGTTAGTGCAAAAAAGATATCAATGGCACATAAGTTCACTTAATCACTCTAGCATGGTTAAATAAATGTGAAATACACAAGTCTCCACGTAGCCAAGGTTTAATGTTTAACATGAACTATGGTTGGTTAAACAAGAGTCAAGGGGTCCATGGCTTAGAGGAAGATCCATTTACCAAGAGCCACTACTAGAAAATGGTCAAAGTACGAGAAATACTCCCCAACAAAACGCCATGAGCGCATGCCAAGTGCCATGGTTTGGTAAGCTTCGGAAAGGCCAAAGGTTGGGCCTTGAGCCTTAATCATTTTTTGTCAAATCTTTCGCTCCCAATTTGTCTCAAATATATATCACATTTTCATGAGACAGAGTCTTAGGGTGTAACTTCTACACGCGGAGGATTACATGCATGGAATGCAAGTAACCCAAATGGGTGTCCAAACCACCCTTAAATGTTTGGTGGCGACTCCATGACCCATATTTTTTTAAGTTGCATAGCCGATCCTTTGTGAAGCGCAAAAATATGTAGAGCCTTAGTGGGGGGGGGGGGGGGGAGCCTCTTCCTTTTCTCTTCACCGAGAAAGGAATGTTGGGGTCTGAAAACTAGGCTTCCTGGTGGTGATTCACTCATTGAATCGTCCACCCGGAAACCTAGTTGGGTTCAAGACCCTTTCAACTCCTTAGAAAGGCCTTACTGTACCCATCGCACTAACAAGCACTAGTAGAGAAATGTCTATATGAAGCGTTTTCTAGCTTTAAATGTTGCAGTTATTGATAAGAAGCAGATATAGGTGAAGCACATGGAAAAACAATAAATGATGTGGTTTTTTAGACGCGGCAATAAAACAACAAATGCTGCGGCTTTTTGAAAATACTGCAATATATATATCTAATAAATTCCCAAAAAACCGCTGCATATATTTCTTTTTAAATTAAAAAAATATTTTTTTTATCATTATATGTGGCGGTATTTTGGAAAAACTGCAGCATATAATGGGTTTTTTTTATTTTTTTAATTCTGGAACTTATATGTATTGCGATTTTCTAGTATAACCGCAACATATATAAATTAATTGTTGCGGTTATATTAGAAAACTGCAGCAATTGATGGTTTCCACATCAAAAAAATATTTTAATAGGTCATTTTACATGCTAATTACATATAAAAGTATATTATTAATAATTAATATCTCTCAAAATTGTTATATTTGCAAATCTAATTGTTATATACTATTACACCTCATTCAATAAAGAACATAATCTAATTTAAGCTAAGAATATCATGCATAATGTGTTAGAAATAATATGTCATAAAAGATAAGAAAAGTTAAGAAGTGATCAACCGTGAAGCATATAAATCCAAAATTCTATTATCACCACTCGTTTTGGCACATAAAATTGCGATCTACAAGATTTTACACTCAAAACAAATAACTAATTCATTCTTCATAGATTTCGGGTGTATTTTGAGGTTTCGAAAACTTCGGAAAGGCATATCTCTTAGCACGGTAGTACGAACGACGTAATTTTTTTAAGCCCCCTATCTTTAGAGGTACTACACAACCATGTTGCCTCTTAGTGGCCTCGGTGACGTCTTATTTGAGATATTGAAAAACATCTTTGACAATCCATAAAATTGGCTACGGGACTCCAAAATGAAGCTTATAATATATCTAAACAAGGTATTTTTACGAGATCTACAGACCGCAAATATCCGAAGGGGGATTTGTCAACTTATTTTCTCCAAAAAAAAGCCTCTAACACCATAAATTTTATGAAATTCGATTTTTAAGGGTTATTCCTTCATGACCACATCATATATCATACAAATCTAAACAGAAAGGGATTTGTTGTCTTTACATTAATGTATAACAACTAATGAAAAAAAATAAAAAAAAACATATACTAGGGTTTAGGGCATATGTAAACCTTTCGATTTTGATCTTTGGAGTATGTAGACTTCTTCAAATTGGGAGAGATGAGTAAGTTTCAACATGCTTCACTATACCATATCCATAGAGGCACGAGTGGGAGCGAGGAATAAGTTTTAAAATGCGTAAGGAAGAATGAATAGGGACTTTAGAAATAAGTTAGGGTCATAGGTAGGAAGTATAAGGAATTAGGAGTGGAAGATCTAATTGTTATGTGTATTTAGGGTTAGGAAAGGTTAGGATTAGAGAAGAGGGAAATGTGTATTTTCGTGTTTAAAAGCGCAGGAAAAAGAGTATATATATAGTGAGTCACAAGTGCTGCGGTTTTTTAAATAACCGCAACACTTGAAACCACAAGTGCAGCTGTTTTTTAAATAACTGCAACATAAATTCTACGCTTATTTGAAAAACCATAGCATTTGTGAATTCAAGTGTTGCGGTTATTTAAAAAACCGCAACACTTGGTATTAAGGTATATTTCAAACAATTAAGTGCTTCGAATTGTATATAACCGCATCATTTATACCGAAACAATTAAATGATTTTCTACAAGTGAAATCTACCACCCATACCTTTGTGCAGTCTAACATGATGTTATTGCAATTGTTCCTCTAGCCTAGCAATAAATGCACCCAAATCATATTAAGGGCAAGGCAATAGAGAAAATATGGCTCCAGTTGTTCTTATTAAAAACCACAACCATATTTATTTAGAGGGAAATAAAAAATAGGAAAACAAATTATGGCTCCGATATTTATAAAAAAACAGTAGCCATATTAATTTTTAGGGAAATAGAAAAACCGAGAAACAAAATATTTCTCTAGTTTTTTTTAATAAATTTGGAGTCATATGATTATATGGTTGCGGTTCAAATCGGGGCCATTAATATTTTTTATATTGCTTCCCCTCTAATTGGATCCTGTTCAAAACTAAAGCCAATAACCCATAAAAACCCAAAGCCATAAGGCTTTTTTCCACTAGTGATTATAACACTAATAAAAATTTATTATAAAAGTTATGAAAGAATTATAATTATGACTTGAGACTTTAAATCGGTGAAAATTAAGAATCAGTAATTATGTATAACTATAATTCCTACACAAATACGAATGATAATAATTAATTATATTACATACATTAATAATTATTATTTATAAAAAATAGTAACTAATTAGTCATACAATAAACATTAATTACAAATATACCAAACTAATTAATAAATTACAAATAAAGAAAAATATTTACTGCTAAACATCTTCATAAATATATTATATTAACTACATACTAAACATAAATTAATTTCTCTATATATAAATTGAAATTGTTAACTCCTAAACCTAAATATAAACTTACAATCATGTTTACACTCAAAACCATATTTATTAACTATAAGACATAAATATTAACAGCTTTACCTAATTATTAACTAGTAAACATAAATCTTAATTACTAATTATAATTATTAAATACTCCCTCTTTTCTTTTTTGTTTTTCTCATTTGGAATATTGTAGAATTTAGAGCCAAACTTTGACTACAAATTCTATCCAATATAGATGAATAACATATTTATTTGGGATCTTGATAGATTCGTCTCAATATATATATTTTCAAAATATGAGTTTTTTTTATAATTTTTACTAAAGCACAATTGAAGATATTTGAATTTTAAATTTACATTGGGATTGGCACAAAAAGCAAATGGAAAAAACAAAAAAGAACGGAGGGAGTACTAAACATAAATCTTAACTAGTAAATATAATTATTAAATACTAAACATAAATTACTACCTTCAAAGCTTTTCCTGCTACCTTGCTTAATCTAGCACTAAAACTCTGAGAAGGTTCTTTCCCTGCCCTTGACATATTGAGGTTGTTGTAGTTTGACTTAAGAAATTTGGGTTTTGGAGTTTAAGAAGTTAAAGAAATGGTGGGTTTTAGGAGTAAATGGGTAGAATTAAATGGGTAAGAAAAAAATATTACGTGAGTGAGTGAATAGGCGTAGAATAGGTGGGTATTATTGGAGAAATATGTAAATTAAAGAGGTAAGGGTAATGTTGTCCAATCAAATGCAAAATAAGTATAAAAGACGGGAGGTAAAGATTTAAGGGCGATATTTAATAACGTCTATCATCTATCATAATAAAGCAGAACACGTAATTTTCATTATAAAAGTGGGGTAGGGCACAATAAAATAGAACTGGACAATGATTTGAAAAAAACTAACTGGGAGATACATACAACATACATACGATGTCAAATAGAAATTTCTATTGTTATATTCCAAATATGATTCGTGAAAAAAGTAAGATTTGGACTGAGATAGATAAAGATGTTTCGCAATGTTTGTAGTAGTTCCAGTATACTCCGGAGGGTACAAGGTTGTTGTCCTTTATTTTCTAAAATTAAATATTTTAATCTCAAATTCAAAATATGAAGCGCCTGTAGCTCAGTGGATAGAGCGTCTGTTTCCTAAGCAGAAGGTCGTAGGTTCGACCCCTACCTGGCGCGTTTTATTATTTTATTCAAAATGTTTTATTTTTTGCCCTTATCCATGGTAACGAAAATAAATAATGAAACATTGATTTTGCAGCTATTTGCGAAGTACTTTCTACGCGTCTGTATTTTAAAGGAATTCTTTTCGCACATACATTCAATACAACGCTTTGTAAATTATGACATTAAAAAAATTACAGCACATTAGCAATTTTATAAATGCACGAACCAATACAATTTATGGAAAAATATGAGTTTCAACTACTCCTAAATAGTGATGGCAAGGGGCCGGTAAGGTTCGTGCTCGACCGATTTTTCCGTGGGCCAGCTTGGGTCAATTTTGGCCTCGGTCAGTTCGGTTGTGATGGCGGGACGGTCCAAATACAGGGATGGGCTAAGGGAGTTAAGCCCGTAAGGAATAGGGTTGGGGTCAAAGGGATTTAGGGGCAGGTTCTGATGTTGGAAGCTAGTGGGACGTAAAGGATACACGTCCTATAAGGTGGAAATAGGCAAGCAACCTGAGTTCCTAGTTATATGACTATCACTTGACTTAAAAAGCAATCACAAGGAAAGCTTAACTTGAAAAAATTTTCATTTTATTTTCAGCCCAGCACACATATGAAATTCACGGCCTAAGGAGCCTATTTATACAAGTGTTTAGAACACCTAAGACTCCTACTTAGACTCTACTTAGGACTCTTAGAATACTAACTCGACTTTGGATAGGATTAGAATAGCTTTAGATTATTCTATCCTAACTCTATATAACCTTATCTTATTCTTCCTAAAAAACAAAACTCTATCTTTTGTTCTAATGATTTTCGGATCAAACTAACAAGTTCCTAAAAATCCGAAAATCCCAACAAACCTAATCTAACTAATTTCAGAATGATTAAACCATCTAGGAACCAACTTTAAACCTAAATTTCAGCCCTTTATCTTTTATTTAACCTTCCTAATACAACTTGGAACCAATTTTGGCTCAATAAAAATTGGAACCCATAAAATTAGGCCCAAAACCCTAATGTTCAAAACATGAAAAACCCCTTTCAAGTGAAAGGTAAAATTATTTAAGCAACAAAACATACTAAACACAACAAAATCTTAATCTGATTATATCCAAAGCTTCCCAACATGTTGATCATAACCTTTTGTTGAAGAATGAATCATGCCTAAAAGTTGAATAGATTAATTAAATCATTCATTTTCGTTTTCCTTTTCTCAACTACATCATCCTCCTCTTCTTGAAAATAGATTCGTCCTCAAATCCAGTGTCTTATAGTAGGACTTGATTGGCGAACCAAAATGAGGTCATGAATCTGATGTGTCTTTGGATTATAGTATAAATCAAAGAAATCTGTTAAACTTCTTATTTGTGTTCCATCAAAGGATAACTCCTTAACTAATGAATATTCCTTGTGAATTATTTGATCACTGTACCTTAATAACCATTCAAAAATCAAAGGATTCTTTTGATAGGGTCAGATATCGGTCGTCACAACACCTACTATCAACTAAACCTCAACTTCACCTATAATGAATAATGTGTAAGTAAGGGTTGAATCCACAGGGAATAACTTCAAATAGCTACCGAACTCTAGCAATTCAACTATAAGCTAGCACAACTAAAGAAAGTATTGAGATTAGATCAAACTAAAATCTAGTGCGAGGCTCTAAAGGACCTGTTCTATGAAGTTAAAAGCGCAAGGGGTTCGGGATTCGACACCGATTCCTAACATGAATGAGCAAAAGTTGGGAATTAGACTTAAAATGAGATAATAAGAGGCTCACTAACTTTCTATCAACCTATGGATCAAACCTAAACACGCTGCAAGGAAGGAACTTTATTCAGGAACCAACCTTATAGTCATCTTCAAGGAAGGGTATTACAATTAGGATTTCTCACCTAATCATATTGTAAAATATCCAAGCAACACAATAGATTCAAATCAATAATCACTATCCTGCAAGTTAAAAACACTTAAAATCGAGTCACTATCTAAATCTGCATTTCTTAATGTCTTCGACCTAGGAAAGCAATGGAAGAATTCTATATGGCTAATCTAGACTCCAACCAAAACCCAATATTAAATCACACATAAATCATTAAGAAATCAACTCCATACTTTGAACATCATCCATGTTCAGGATCGGGTTTTCACCTTATCCCATAACTAATCTAACTACTCATGACTAGGAATAGAAAACGTCGAATAATAAAAATAATGAGACATACTAGCAAATTAACAAATAATGATGAAAAAACAATGCAAAAAACTAATAATAATCAAACATAAACTAACGAAAGAAAAAAATAAATTGAAACTGTGAAACATAAAGCAAGACAAAGTGAAAGAAATACTAATATATTGATTAATAACTGATGTTTGAAAATTGATGATTGCGAATCCGATGAAAGTGCTAAAAACCGATGATAAATCTACTAGTAATCTAAAGTTTCATTAAATAACAATAAAGAAACCCTAAGCTATCTCTATAGGTCTAAAACTAGGCTAGAACTACTGCTAATGAATCCCCTCCTGAAAAATGGCCTCGTTTGTGCCTTTATAACTCTCCCATATTTTCGTAAAAGACTTGGAGCAAGCTATGGAACTGCCAAAAAAAAGTTGAGCGGGCGCTCAGTACAAAGTCAAGTGCCCGCTTATAAGCCCGAATATCCTATTCTAGTTAACTCAACGGCCGCTTAGTACAACTATGAGTGCCTGCTTAGACCAATAAGAAACCTCTCAGAGACCGCTTGACGTCTGCTCGTAGCTCTCTACCTATTCACTTCCATTAAACTGAGCAGCCGCTTGTGACGGAGTAAACGCTCGCTTAGGCTTTTTTCTATTAAGAGGCTTCTTGATTTAAATTTTGAGCAGCCTCTTAACTTATCTTCTCAGCTTTATACTATACATCTTCATTCTTTGGTTCTCATGCTCGAGCTCATTAGATACCTGCATTAATCCATGAAACACACATAAAAGTATAAAAGATAACGGGAAATCAAGGAAAACAAGACAAATACACGAGAAATACTCTTAAGCCTAGACTATGCACAAAGTAATGAAAAATAGGATAAAATCGGATGATTCATTCCAAAAAGAGTAAGAAACTCTACTAGGAAGATACAAATGAGAGATATTTTATGTCACTCATCAAATTCCCCCAAGCTCGGCTCTTGCTCGTCTTCGAGAAAGACTCTTGAAGAAAGGATGGAAAGCATTGAACACTAACAACACTAAGGAAAATAATAAACCTAACTCACTTTCGTAGGAATCACAGTTAATTTTAGCAATAATCAACAAGCCCTTTAAACTCCCTAATCACTTAGGAGGACGAGTATGTTCCCATAAGGGTTTCCTAGGAGTTAACTCATAACTCTCAAAACAAAAAAAAAGAAACTAGGCAAGCATTCTATAGATTGTAAAGAGATAAACTAAAGGAAGTAAAAAAAGTAAAAAGAAGATGGAATAGGTGGGCATTCGTGAGACAGTCTCGTGATGGATATTCAACTTTCTAAACAGTTAGAGAAAATATTCTAAAGAATGCATAAGAATGAATAAAGGATAACCGAGAAAGAGTAGGAAATTATAGCTTTCATGCACCTAATCTAAGACACAACCACACTCTTCCAAAGCTTTATTTCCGTCCTTAAGGTATTAGCTTCTCATTACTCCTTGAGGGAGTTGAATAAAAAAATGGGTAATGACATATGATTAGACATCTTAATTTCCATGCTCGCTCAATATGCTTGGCCTTTAGCTCCCTACACTGATAATGACTCAACTTCCTAGAGTCGAAATGGCTTTGGGGTAAAATGTAGGTAAAATAAGGAAATGACTAGAACAAAATAAGGAAAGGCTTGGGTAATGATGTGAGGCTTAGCTTCATGAATAATAAAATTCTTAAGGTATTAACCTTCACCTTATTTTAAAGCCTTAAGCCCTCATATTTAATAGAATAACAACTAGTCTCCTTCCCTAAGCTTAGTTAAAAACATATTTGAGCCTTCTTTGGTTCTTAGATGGGAGGAGAAGTTGTAGAGTTTCTCTGGGTGACGGCATATGGGAAAGAGCAGCTGGGGGATATGCTTAATTTTGAGGTTAGTTCTTAGCTCGGTGCATTCAGCACAATAGGAGTGGGTTGACTGGTAACATTCATAGGGGGGGGGAGTGGTCACCATTATTGTACATGCTCTGGATTTTACAGGGTAATAGAAGTTGCTTACCTCTGCCAATACACACGCCATTTACATTGACATCGACGTGATGAAGTGGATGGATTTCATCCAGTTCACCCCTAACCTCGAGGTATTTGAGTGGAAGGTGAGGATCGTAGTGCACTGCTACCTTCCAAACCAATTCACTGATATTAAGAAAGAGGAAGGTGAGCTTTGGAAGATTCCTAATCATCAAGGGCCACACCCATAAGCTCATGAAGCCCACGCTCATCAAAGGGCCCCAACTCAAACCTCCGAAGGTACCTCTTCTTCCCATGTCCCCTCCCCCTCTTTTAACGTAGAAGAAGAATTAAGGAAGCTAAGTATGATGATGTAGGGACAAGGTGAGGCCCAAAGGGGTAGTATAATTCACGAGAATCAAATTTATGACTACCATGTACAATGTGGGGACTTTGCACCCTACGTTAACTACCCCTATGATCCCCCTTAGCTTAGCCCAATCCCTTCTTGGTCCGAGGATGGCAACCCCACTTACCCCTATTAGACGGGTCCTACAATCTCTAGTGTCACTTCCACTTCCTTTCCCCCCTATGATTATACCCAAATGGGGGGGAGTGATTACCGTGGTGATCTAGCCTACCCGTATGGCGAACCGGGTTGGCCCTCGGGTTATACAGGTTAGTCGGATGGCCTAGTTGGTATGCCATCCTTTAGGAACTATCTTGATCAACCGCGGTATAACTAGCCACCCTACATTGATGTATCGGGTCCCAATGTCAATCCAACCTACAAATTTTCTTACCAAATCATCCCTAGAGATCTTCCGCAAATCTTTTTTGTCAAAAGTTGTATACCCCAAAATTCTATCTAGGATTCTTATATAGGGTTTAATGATGTAGGAGGCATGGCAGGTGTTGGAATGGTATTCCTAGCCATCAGTAATCTGACTCCACTATTATGTCTCACTATACTCCATAAATCTACCCATGTCTACTGCATGAATGGTGTTGGAAGGGTCCTATCTAAAGATTTGATTCAACCTCTATAAGGTGATGGTTTGGGGATGGTTGAATAGTTGAAAAGTGATTTGATAGTCATTTTCACCAATTAAAGTTCATTCTAGAGAAGCTAGGAATTTTTTAGTGAGCCTCTTATAGGTCAAGTTCTTAAGTTCAGAAAATTCACCCCAACCTATGGCGTTGAGTAACCCATAAAGGTCCTCCTCGATTCCTAGTTTCTCTAAGGAGTCAGGTTCATAGAATCAGGTGCTAAGGATGATTTGGTTTTTGATCTTTTCATATAATGTTTTGTGGTTTGGGTTGACAAATTTCAAAAAGGGAATAGTAGGTTGTGAAGGTTGGGAGGATTGGGAAGCACTAGGAGCCTTAGAGCTCTTATACTTCTTTCATGAAAATATTTTCCTCAATAAATGGTATACCCAAAGATCAATAACCTAATTCATCAAGATTCAATACACAACCAACTATAGCAAACCAAAATTCAATAACAAAGCTAGAAATTCAATCACCTAACTATGATGACTATCGTATAGTTTTATGAGTTCAACCTAAATCACTATGTTCACTCTAAGAAAATACTTCAAAACATATAAATTAACCATAAAATCACCATAATATACTAAATATTACAAATTACCAACAAATATATCAGAAATCAATATTAAGCATGAAAATATGAAACAAAAATTCAAAGAGAAGAAGGGTTTAAGGAATATCAAAGTTTTCAAGCAAAACTTCCTCCAAATCGCTCCTTGTGTGCCAAATTCAAGCCTAGAATCAATAAAACTTGAAATTCAACCAAAATTTCTTAAAGTATGAATTTAGGGTATCTTTAATGGTTGATGATTGTGAAAAAATTTGGTATCAATTTGTAGATCAAGAAGAGTAGAGTATAATGGTGGTAATTTGGAGTAAAAATGATGTGAATTGGTTGAGTTATGGGGGAAATAAGGGTGGGAGAAAAATGGTGTTTTGAGAGAGAAAGTAGAAAATGAGAGGTTGAAGATGATGAAATGATTATTATGGCCTAAATGGAGCTTAGGAAAGCTGGAGCTCTCTCAAAAAGTAGCTTAAGAAAGTGCTCAAATGGAAGTTGAGCAATCGCTCATTAACCTAGAAACCCTAGAATTGCTGTACTGAGCGGCCTCTCAGAAGAAAGATGAGCACCTCCTCATCTCAGTTATAGGCCCCAACTTTTTCTTCTAAGCGGGCACTTGCTCCACGCTCATTGCCCTCTTAAACCTCTCTAGCCTCTCCCTTTTTTCTTCTAAGTGGCCACTCAGAAGGAATTTGAGCGGCAGCTCAAGTTAAAATTTCCTAGGTCTTTTCCTCTTAAGTGGGCGCTTGGTGACCACTGGTTGCCCTCTCAAAGCTCTCTATTTGGTCCTCTTTTTTAACTTGAGCGAGCACTTAGGACTAGTCAAGTGCCCGCTTAGTTATAATATACACAACTACAACAACTTTTTCTGCGTTTTCTGTTGAACTTCATATTTGGCACTGTTTTTGACCTAGACTTTCATTATTCCTCTTAAGCACTTCTAACTCACCATTTTCTTATTCAAGGCTTTGTTTCCCCTGGTGCATTGTACCTAAAATGCAAAAATCCATGCAGAGTTAGTTCTAAAGATAAAATCATAAATCTTAAAGAAAGAAAATGAAAAGAAAGGTTAGAAAAATTGGATTACCTCTCGCAAGTGCTCTATTAATGTCCCTAGCTTGACATTATTCATGATTGCCCAATTATTGAGGTTGGATTAAGCTCAAGAACTATAGAAATGATGTTTTCATCCTTGAATCGAGTATAACACCACTATGGGGTCTTCCATTGTGATGCCATACTTCTCTACGAAATCATCATTTTTACACTTTTTGACCACTTCTTCTACTCTACATGACCTGTGAGAATACAAAGAGGAATTTATTCCCTGTATATCATCAATTGCATACCCAATGGTCCTTAAATACTCATGATTAAGGTTCATGAGTTAAGTTGATTCACCATCATCAAGTTTGCAATTGATGATAATCGGGGAGAGGCTACTAACTTTAATTGGGATAGAAAAACTACCTAGGTCACCTAATTTAGGTGGAAGTCATTTTGAGATAACTCCACTGCATTGGTGAGATAAGCTAACTACCCCCTCAGGTTTTCTTCTATTGGTAGCTAAATCTTTTAGGAACCAAGAAAATGAAGGTATTTCTACTATGGCATCTACAAATGGAATTTAGAGTAGAACATCTTTAACCATTTTCAGAAAATTCCCATATCTCTCCTCAAGCTTACCTTGTACTAGTCTCTGAGGGTAGGGAATGGGTGCTATGTAAGGTCAAGGAGGTGGTGTAGGCTTGCTACTCTCTTTCTTGGGATCCTTATATGTTTTACTCTCTTCCCTCTCAAGTGTTTTCTTGCTCATCCTAGTAACATGTATAGGGTTTTCTAGAGTCTTAACACTCCAAGTTACTATGGTATTGACATACTCGGTTGGATCTACACCTTGGCTAGGGATTGAAAGTCTCGAGCTATCTATAAGGGCATTGGTATGTTAGGCAATATCATTTTCATGCATTTTGTTATGGGTTTGCATTTTCCTCAAGATGTCCTTAATGTCGCTGTTCTTTTTAGTTTGGGTAGCTAGAAAGCTCTCTCTCAAAGACTTTGAGTTAGACTTCTGAGGTGGAGGTTGATTTGAGGGGACATTAGGTCTAGATCCTGAAGTGAAACCATGAGGGTTATATTGGTTAGGATTTTGTAATTGGACTTTATTTGGGTTATAAAAGCTATTTTGATTTTGATTTTGCCCATAGTTCTCAGATCCTCTAAAACTACCCAAACCTTAGTTCTCATAGTTCCTAATACCTTGGAAATTTCTTTGGTTTTCACCACTAAAATTCCCAATCCCATGGTTTTGAAAGTTTCCCTGGTTATGCCCATTGAAGTTCTCATTCAAAATTTGAGTGAGTTCTCCATCCTAGATTAAAAGTGTTAGAGTATGGATCGAATTTGGGGTTAGGGGCCATATTATTCATGGCATTACTTGTTCCATTCAAGATGGTTCATTCCCTGTAGAGGTTAGTAAATGACATTTCATAGGGTTAATAATCATAATCACCACAAAATAACACCTGCATAAGAGCATCACAACTAGATATTTATAGGGAATGCATACCACACATTGGTCTATTCAGAACAACTCAATCTCATTATGGCTCCACCGGTTCCCGTATTAAGGCTAGTCTTATTTTGGTGGGACAGTTCATTATAAAAGCTTTGAAGAATTAACCACTTCTCCCTTCCATGAAGTGGACATGCTTCTATTAAACCCCCTAAATCAATAAAAATAAGAAAGAAAATGAAATAAAATAAAGTAAAATGAACTAGACTCGTAAAACTAGTAAATACTCAATATTAAACGCCATTCCCCAGCAATAGCGCCATTTTGGTAGGGTTATATATCAGTCATCATGACACTTGCTATCAACCTATGGATCAAACCTAAACATGTTGCAAGGAAGGGATTTTAACCACAAACCAACCTCTTGGTCATCTTCAATGAAGGGCATTACAATTGAGATTTCTTACCTAATCATTATCTAAAGCATCCAAGCAACGCAATTGATTCAAATCAACAATCTTAGAGGCCTCTTGGTTCAAATTTTAAGCGGCCTCTTGGCTTCTCTTCTCGGCTACTCTACTATACATCTCCCTTCTTTGGTTCTCATGATCAATCTTAAGCTCATTAGATACCTTCATCAAGCCAAAAAAAACACGCATAAAAGTAGGTAAGATAACGGAAAATCAAGAAAAAAGGAAAAAACACGACAAATGGTCCTAAGCATAGATTATGCATAAAGTGATGAAAAGTAGGATAAAATAGGAAGAACTCATTCCAAAAAGAGTAAGAAACTCTGCTAGGAAGATACAAATGAGTGACATAAATGTCACTCATCATCTTCACAAGAAATATTGCTCTTATATTTTACTGTTGTTGACTAATTTCTTCTTTAACAAAAGTATCTCTAAGTTGAAGTAAAGAATATTTTTGTCCTAAACACTGTCTTCTCTCTTGAATACTTCTTCAACCTTGATTTTTGTTTTAGGCTTTAATCTTGCCTAGGAGTACACGAGGTAGCCATATGTTCTTGAATCTCAACAATTTGCACGGGAAGCACAAGAGTATATGGCGATACTTTTGGGGTAAGTGGATCCAGATTTGAGTTATTTCTACCTCTATGTTTGGCTAATAAATTATAAATTTTGTTGTTCGTGGTTTTAACCTCCTTAACCAACAATTTAATAGATCTAAGTACGATGATTAATCAATATGTGACACATCATGCATGGTGATCAACCGAGAAAAAACAACAACAAAGATAATCCACACTAACAAGAGAAACACTGAAAGCAACACTACCCCAAATATAATCCAATTCCAACACTAAAAAAGATTTGGAGCTCAAAACTAAATCCATTTAGTTATAGGTAAGAATAAAACCAGTAAGAAATAGGTAAGAATAAAACCAAAAACAAATCACAATAGGAAAACCACCAAATGAGAACTCCTAAAATAACTACGAAAAGAAGAATAACACCATTCCCCTAAACTTGTAGGAATATAACCAAATAACCCAAAAGCCGACACTTGGTAATGGTGTTAGCCCTACTTGTGATTTATGGTAGGCCAAGCTAAACCAATAACAACTAGGAAGAGTATCACTATAGTCCTAGTGAAAGAAGGAAAAGTGAAAAAAATGAAGCGAGGTGGAAGGAGTACAACTAACCTAATCCAATAGCACAAGACCTGCGTGTATTTTGCTACCAAAATCTTCAAGTTTACACCTTTCCCAACCAAACACTTGCAAACTCATGTCACCTTAGAAGAAAGATTAAAATTTGGACAAAATTTGGATGATACACCATGCTAGAATCTAATACCAATATGATGTAGGAAGCTAGTGGGACTTAAAGGATACACATCCTTTAAGGTGGAAATAGGCAAGCAATCTGATTTCCTAACTCTAGGGCTATCACTTGACTTAAAAAGAAATTATAAGGAAATCTCAACATGGAAAAAATTTTGTTTTATTTTCAGCACAACACACACCTGAAACTCACGACTTAAAGAGCCTATTTATACAAGTGTTTAGAACACCTAAGACTTCTACTTAGACTGTACTTAGGACTCTTAGAAGACTGACTCGACTTTGGATAATATTAGGATAGATTTAGGTTAATCTATCCTAATATTATCCTAACTCTAACTAATCTTTTCTTATTGTTCCTAAAAATCCAAAACTCTATCTTTTGTTCTAATGATTTTCAAATCTAACTCAAAAGTTCCTTAAAATTCGAAAATCCTAACAAACCTAATCAAACTAATTTTAATTTTTGAAACTAAGTTACACACCTATCCTAAAATAATCAAAGACCACATATTTATTCTACGTACCTAAACATCCTAAAGTAGTGTCTAGCCAGTTGTGGTCCCTACGCCCCCTTCACCTTCATCCTATTCCTGAATCATCTCCATCAACATTCGAGGATCGTATAACTAAACTATATTCAAATCAACTTATATTCATATAAAATAAACTATATTCAAGTAAAATAATATTCGTATAAATGGACTAATCTATATTCATCTAAACTAATATTCATTGATTTATATAAACTAAACTATTTTCAATTAAACTAATATTATGATAAACTCAACTATATTCAACTAAACAAACATCATTGATTCCTATAAACTAAACTAACATTCATATAAACTAAATTAATTCAACTACACTAACATCATTAATTCATATAAACTAAACTATATTAAAATAAAACATTCATATAAACTAACATTCATTGATCATATAAATTAAAATATATATAATTTAATTAAACTAACATTCATTGATTCATATAAACTTATCTATATTCAACTAAACTAACATTCACATAAAATAAATTAAATTGAACTAAATTAGCATTCATTAATTCATATAAACTAAAATTCATATAAACTAAACTATATAAAAATTAACTAACATTTATATAAACTAAACTATAATTAACTTATCTAACATTTATATAAACTAAACCATATTCGAATAAACTAAATTTTACAAAATTAGAAGTTCTAGGTGGGTCGAGATGATTTAACGGGTCGAACCGAACCGATTAAATGGGCTAGGTTGAACTGGTTCGAGGATGAATTACATTTTGTTTTATGCGAAATGAATTGGATCAGGTTTTGAAATTTTGGATTATTCGGCCCACCTAGCTTGTAGGAAAAACCAAATTCGACCGGGCATCTCATGGATCAGGTGATGTGCTCGTTTTAGAGCACATTTATTACATCATTTTAGTGTCAAGTCTCGTAGTTTTGTATTTGTTTTATGCATATTATGCTTGATTTTACCATGATCTTGCTTTCGAGTTGTCTTAAGTTCATTTCAGGTAATTCTGATGATTACAAGGTGAAATGCGATGCATTCAAGCCTTTGACACGCGTATCATAGCTTGGGCAAGTGTTTCAAGTCACTCATGAAGATCCCATGGAGCGTAGAATAGGAAAGAAGTGAAAAGAGGAATGCAGGGTCTCAGATTCGATCGAATCTGAGACACATTCGACCAAATTGTTGCAGATTCGACCCAATCCGAGACAGATTCGGTCGAATGAGTGACAAACCACAGAGCATTTGACCCTTGCCACTGGGAATGCCAAATGGAACTCATTCAGGCGAATGAGCTTCCATTCGGCCGAATCAACATCCTCATTCGGGCGAATGCTGGACAGAGATCGATTCTTCAGAACCTCTGGAATGGGCAAATGTAAGTGCATTCGGGCGAATGGGTTTGTGTTCGACCGAATGGGTCTTTAATGCGGGCGAATGATAGTGTTTTTCTCCGGATCAACTACTTCTTTTTAGGGCCGGCACATATGCATTTTAGGGTTTTCGTAGGTTTTTCTTGTTTTGTTAGAAATACCCCTTTCTCTGATGTGATGAGGGGAGAGCTAGGTTTTATACTTTTATGCACTTTTAGATTTCTTTAGCCTACAAATTATTTTAGTTTTAGCTTTCGATTTTCAGTTTTCTCAATGCTTTGTAGTTCGAATTCTATTTGTGGATATCAAATTGAAGCTTTTGTGAGTTTAATCTCTTCCGTTGCTCTTAATTAATGCTTTACTTCATTGCATGCCTAGTTCTATATTTGTCGGTTATTAGCACAATTTCTGATTTTGTTTTCATTCTCGTGATTTCATTCCATGTTCGTTTCTTTTGCATCGTTGAATATCTTTATGTTTCTAAGCATGAATATGTGTGAGTAATTCCTTTAGGGGTTTTGATTGGTGCAACCCTAGAAAAGCTATGATCTTTATTGCTTAAGGTTATAGAAACGATGATAATAAATAGTTTCGGAACCCGATGCGAATTTTGTCCTGCCACTCCTTTGGAGACATAGGGCGATTATAGGTCGTTCGTTGTGATTTGTGGAATCACCAACTTCCTCTCGTATTCTTGGATGTCCATGCTAGTTATTATCATATTTTCTCTAACCTATCATGTTCGGTTTTTAAAGCTTCATTCTTAGGGTGAATCCAATCTTGTCTCCGTTTTTCTCTATTTAACTTATCGTTTAATTCATCGTGATCTACATTCTCGTTGTTAGTTTAATTGATTTTCTAAATCTAAATAGTTTGGTTGTGTTAAGAGTTAAAGTCTTGATATACCTTGTCTTCGTGGTTCGACCCCCTACTCCACTATAGTCGTATAGTTTGTAGGTTGGAATAAATTTGTTTGCATAACTTGTCTTTTAGTTAACGACCTAAAATACAGGTTTTCATCAGGCCAAATGGGTATTTTAGGGCTGGACCAAGCTGAACTGGCTCACTAGGCACCTCAACATGTAAAGTACGTACTTTTGATCTATATGTGCATATATTAGAAATGTCGACTGCTAAAATATATAATAACACCACATCAACAATGTTACAAAGAAAGGAAAAAAAGTTAGCAAGTTTTGAACTACTTCTATTTGATTGGTTGTCCAATGCCAAATTAGTTAGCTAATTAGGTTACTAAATAATCAAGCATATATAGGTGGTTAAATTAAAATTTGGTTTAAGATTAAGTCTAAAGCATACCTTGTCCCCACAAGGGCAAAGCCAACCTACATGAACCTATAGATAATGAAACTTTTTGCTTAAGCTTCAACATATCCGGCTCATAATACCACCAATCTCCCTCTCTTCTCACCAGATCATTACATCCAACTCATGAAAAAATTCTCTAGTGGAAGTTTATTTTTTGTGTTTCCCTAGCAATGAGGAAAAAAAATTGAGGTAGAAGCATGAAAAAAAAATTCCTACAGAGAAGGAAATTCCCACCCACTATATTATGGGTCCCACAACCTATTAACAACTATTTTTTTCTTTTACTCTAACTAGTGGCCTCACAATGCCGATTCAGTTTATTTTTTCTTAGCATGTGTGCCCCACACGTGCAACCTTTGCATTGATCAACTATTTTTTTTTTAAATCTAACCATTATATATTTGTAATAGTTATTTCCTATATGTATTCTTAATTAAAAAAAATTAGAAGATAGTCGTAAAAAAATTTCTCCATAAATAGACATCATTTTGACATATTTTAACACACTTCAAAAAAAAATTTATTGTTGCACTTTAATTTTATATCTATGATACTTTAATTTTTATGCATTATGTTCTAATTTCATACACCGTCATTTTATTTCTCTAATGCCATTTAAGTGATTTATTTCATTAATTTATATCCCTATTTATCTAATAATTTTTTTATATTGGTTCATGATTAAGTAATTAAAAACTTAATATTATTAATTACAATTAATTATTGAAAAGTATTTGAGTAGGAAAAATAGTAATTTTAGAAAGTAGTAATTAAAAATTGGAAAATGAGTAAGAGATATATGATGGGATATGGTAAAAAGTAAAAGAGAGAGTAGAGTGAAATTTTGGGTTTGTTGTTGTTGGGATGAAAATAAATTCTTTCTGAAAAATCAGATGTGGAGAAGAGGAAAATATTGAGGAAGTGGAAATTCTTTCTGTTGTGAGTTGTCTAAACATATCCATCATTGGCCTACATTTGTTCAATAACTCCAACTTTGTCCTTCTGTACATATTCCTCCTCTTTTCCTTTAATGTCATGTTTATGACTATGAGACGAACTTAAAACCTGAACATGTCCCTTACCCACCCTTTCTCTTGAAAAGTACAAGGCAACTAAGCCACCATCATGTCGAGATTTCCATACTACTCGAACTTGAGAATCACGGATTTCGAGGCATAGATAACCTTCATTTTCCTGCCTCTTCGATCCACTTAAGGAAGAGGTACTTCCATTCTAAGAGCTCTGAGATCTTCTCTAATGCAACTTCGATTATTGTATCTCTATGTACTTCCCATTCACTAAAATCTTCATCATACATGTTTATGGTGCCAATTTTCATTCCTCTTATTCCCATCTGCTTTCAAGAATCCTATTTTTGCCCTCCTTACTACTAGAAATTCCTAATTTATACCTGATTTAAACTAAGTAATATCTTGGATGTAAAAAAATGAAAAACAAATAGGGACTAAACTTAACATACAAAATCTTCCATTAACTTGCACTATTGTAGAATAAAAAGGTAGTTTACTTTAAATTAAAAATGCGAGTATATAGTGTTAGTATATGTGGTTTACTCTAGTCCGGTTACTATGCTTTGTGCTGTGAACTCTGGCGCGGAAATTAAAGTCCACTTATATCATTATGAACTTTAGCCTGGAAAATGCAACAACAAAAAAGAGATAGTTACATTCACAAAGTGTAATTGTAGTAGGAGAAGATTGAATCCATAATATTCCAATCATATATTAGTTGAGTGGAAGTCATAAATTTGATTTTCACGAATCATATTGGCCTGCACCATCATGGTTAGCTTCTAAAACTCCTCTTCTAAGCTAAAAGAAGGGTATTGGGATGAAATGTACCTCCCGGTGATAGAGGTGGCGCTGCTTGGGCAATAGAGACACATGGTTCTTGCACCAATTTACAAGATTGTTCCATATGTTGCCTCCTTGTCGCTCTATGCTCATAAGCTCGTGATAACCGTTCTTTTAGCGTCATTTTACTAAAATATTAGTTATGCAAACAAATTTATAAACACCCTAATACTACTACAACTAGTGTAATGGTAAGTCAGGGGTCGAACCACAAGGACAAGGGATGTTAGGTTTTTAGACTTGATGTAAAGAGTTTATTTGAGATTTGAATGGATTGAACTACACTAATGACAGAAAAATGAAGCAAGAATA
Organism: Dysphania ambrosioides; assembly: GCA_026401315.1. NCBI lineage: Eukaryota > Viridiplantae > Streptophyta > Magnoliopsida > Caryophyllales > Amaranthaceae > Dysphania > Dysphania ambrosioides. The sequence goes on from CM048657.1 coordinate 22,995,321, forward strand.
AAAACGGAAATATACTATGAATAAAAAACGGGGACAAATTAGTTCCACCCTATGAAGGACAATCGAACTAACAAATACACTAAGTTAGGGGAAATCGATCAACAATAAATCAAGACATTCAAGATGACGAGAGGAAGTTTATGACCTTATAAATCACATGAACAACCTATAATCGCCCTATGTCTCCTAAGGAGTGGCAGGAAAAGATGCGCATCGAATGTCAATCAATCAATCATCAACAATCTCAAACCCTAACTCTACGCATGAAGAACAAGCCAACTTAGGGTTTCACCAATCAAACCCCTAAGAAAACTACTCACTCATAGTAATGAAAACCAAGGCATAAACAGTGATCAAGAACATGATTGAAAGCATAAACAATTTAAACGTAAATAAACAAGGGAACGAAAAGGGGAAAACGAAGAACGATAACAAAACCGACAACTACTCAATCAAAATTGTAAATGGAGCAAGGACTATCAAAAGAGTGATGGAATTAACAAAAACAATATGTGAAAGCATTAAATGAAATAGAACAGTAAAGAATTGATACCTTGCATAAATGAAATTACGTGAATGAAAAAGAATTTGAATCCAAAATACAAAGCTTGAAAAGAAGAACAACGAAAGCTGTAAATCTACGCTAATACATGAATGAAATGGAAAGAATTAAAGTGATGTTCTAGGTTGAGGCACAAGAGCTCTTAAAGTAGGAATAAGGGTTTTTTACAGAGTAAGAGGGTATTTATACCCTAGTGACATAAGGGGGTAAAACCCTAGAAAAACCCTCGAGGGCCGACTAAAGAAAGAACCAAAAACTGTGGGAAAGAAGGCCATTCGGCCGAATAAAGATGGGATTCGACCGAATGAGAGGACGTTCGACCGAATGAGTGTTTCATTTGCCCATTACAAAAGCTTGGACTTTTTTCACCCTGTCCACCATTCGACCGAAGAAGCCCATGCATTCGGCCGAATAGGAGATCATTCAGCTATTTCCGAGAGCTTGAGTTATATGCTTGAATCCCTGTCTTCCATTCGACCGAATGGATGTAAGATTCGGTCGAGTCTGAACCTGAACCTTGCTGAACAGCTCCTTTGGAGTGTCTAATGGCTTCTGGAGTTTGTGGGATCTTCGAGAGTGACTTGAAACGCGTGCCCAAGCTATAATATGCGCATCCAAACTCTTGATGAGAGTGTCAAAGCCTCGAACACGTCATATTTTACCTTGAAATCATCGAAAGTATCTAAAATGACCTAAAAACAGCTCGAGGACAAGATCAAGGTAAAATTTAATGTAATGTGCATAAAATCAATCTAAATCCGCGAGACTTGACACTAAAATGGGGTTGTAAACGTGCTCTAAAACGAGCACATCACCTCACCATTTGGAAGGTAGTATCTTACTATCCTCCTCACCTTCCACCCATAGACCTGAGGGTTAGGTGCAAATTGGATGAATTCCATCCTCTTCATTAACAGGGGTTAGAAGCTTACACTACTCTTCATCCTATTCATCGCATCAATATTAATGTCCATCATCTTCATCACATAACTGTTAATGTAAATATTATATACTTTGAAAGGGGTTAGAATCCTACACTACTCTACAAAACCCAAAGCATAAGCAATAATTGTTACCACTCCCCCATATGGATGTCCCTAGTTAGGCCACCCCTCTTATGCTCAATGCACTAAGCTAAAAACTGGTGTCCATAGTTGAGTAGGCTCCCTAACCTCTCTTTCCCTATTGCTTCCATCCACAACATCTTAATCTCATCCCTTGCAGTTTTTCCTAAGTCCTTTTTGACAAAAATGGTATACCCAAGTATCCTATGCAAGATCCTCAAACCTATGTGGATAATGTGAGAGGCATGACAAGTGTTAGACTGATATTCCATATCATCGGTTCTGGTTCTTCACCAAAGCACATCATTATAATCCATGAACTGCATAATATGTAAAGCATAAATTTCATTTGAGGGATCCCATTTAAATATTTGGTTTAATCAAGAAAGGGTGATGGATTGAGCTTGGTTGAACAACTAGAAAATGATTTGAAAATTTTTGTCCTTAATTTGAGTTTGTTTTAGGGAAGCTAGGAATTCTAAAGTGAGCCTCTTGTGGAGTTCAAAGAACTCGACCCACCCAAAGCATGAAGTATTCCATAGAGGACTTCTTCTATACCTAATTTATTCAAAGAATTGGGCTCATAGAATCGAATACTCAAAAGCTTGGGGCTCTTAATCTTATAATGGTAGGATTTGTGGTTAGAGTTTATGAATTTCAAGGCAGGCGTAGTTGGTTGTGAGGATTAGGAAGCACCAATGAATTTTGAGGTCTTATATTTCTTTCTGGCAAACATTTTTCCTTAGTAGATTATGCAATCCCAAATCAACACCATAATTCCAATAATTATCAAAATCACCTAACTAATATGTCTATCCTATTGTTTTCTAGGTTCAACCTAAATATCACTATGTTCCCTTAAACAAAATCACAATAAGTTATTAATAGTTTTTTAAAATATTCAACCAAAATTCATGAAATAACAAACAAGAATTGAAAAGGAGTAAGGATGTAGAGAATACTAAAAATCTCAAACAAAAGTTGCTCCAAATCATTCTTGAGTCCGAAATTCCAAGCTAGATATCCAAAAACACCAAAAATTCATTTTAAATTTGGGGTTTCACTAGTAGAGAAATGTCTATTTTCTGCGTTTTTTAAACTTTAAATGCTACGGTTATTGATACGAAGCACATATAGGTAAAGCACATGGAAAAACAACAAATGCTGCGGTTTTTTAAACGTAGCAATAAAAACAACATATGCTGCGGTTATTAGAAAAGTCGCAGCAAATATATCTATTAATTGCTGCGATTTTACCAAAAAACCGCAACATATATTTTTAAAAAATAAAAAAAATTAATTTTTTTTATCAATATTTGCTGCGGTTTTTTGGAAAAACCGCAACAATTAATAGATATATTTTCTGCGGTTTTTCTAATAACCGCAGCATTTAATTGGTTTTTTATTTATTCATTTATTTATTTTTATTCTGAAATTTATTTGTGGCGCGGTTTTGTAATATAACCGCAGCACATATAAATTAAATGATGTGGTTATAATAGAAAACCGCAAGCAATTGACGGTTTCCAGAACAAAAAAAATTAATAGGTCATGCATAATGTGTTAATTACATACATATAAAAGTATATTAATAATTATTATATCTCAAAATTATTAAATTTGCAAATCTAATTGTTATATACTATTACAACACAACACATTTAATCAAGAACATAATCTGATTTAAGCTAAGAATATCATGCATAATATGTTAAATAATATGTCATAAAAGATAAGAAAAGTTAAGAAATGATAAATCGTGAAGCATATAAATCCAAAATTCTATTATGACCACTCGTTTTGGCAGCGAAATCGCGATCTACAATATTTTACACTCAAAACAAACAATCAATTCATTCTTCATAGATATCGGGTGCTATTCCGAAGTTTCCGAAAGTTTGGAGAGGCATATCTCTTAGCCCGATAGTCCGAATGGCATAATTTTTTTTTAAAACCCCCTTTTTTTAGAGGTACTACGCAACTATGTTACCTTTTAGCGGCCTGGGTGACGTCTTATTTAAGATATTGAAAAAAAATCTTTGAGAAGCCATAGAATTGGCTACGGGACTACGAATGGGGCTTATAATATGTCTAACTTGTGTATTTTTTTGAGATCTACCCACCCCAAATCCTAACGAGGGATTTGACCACTTATTTTCTCCAAAACAGGCCTCTAACACCCTATAATCCATGAAACTCGATTTTTAAGGGTTATTCCTTCATAAACCCAACATATAACATGCAGATCTGAACATACAAGAGTTTTTCATCTTCACATTTATATATCAACAAATTATGAAAAAAAATTTTAAAAAAATATATACTAGGGTTCAAGACATATACAAACCTTTAGATTTTGAACATTAGAGTATGTAGACTTCTTTAAAATGGGAGGGATGAGTAAGCTTCAAAACGCTTCACTACGCCATATCCATGGAGGCACGAGTGGGAGAGAGGAGTAGGTTTCAAATTATTTGAGGAAGAAAGTTAGGTACTGGGTGTTATGGGGTTAGGGCTAGAGATGAAAAAGGGGGATGTTAAGTTATGGGGCTAGGGTTAACTAGAGAAGACAAAGGTTAGTAAAGTTGGGTTTTTTTCGTACGCTAAAGTGTTGGGAGTTTGGGAAAGCCTTTTGTGTTTTGAAATAGCCTAGAAAAGAAAAGGCTGGGTTAATATATTAATGAACAAGTGCTGCGGTTATTTAAAAAACCGCAACACTTGTTCATTAATATATTAACATTTTCCCGGGCATGAATATTTGCTGTGGTTATTTAAAAAACCTGCAACACTTAAAACACAAGTGTTGCGGTTATTTAAATGACTGCAGCAAATATTCATTAATATATTTACATCTTCTAGGACATTAATAAATGATGCGGTTATTTAAATAACCTCAAAACTTATAACACAAGTGCTATGGTTATTAGAAATAACCGCAACACTTATGACCATGATATTTTTCTAGAATTATTTTTTTCCATAGCATTTCAGGACGGATATAAATACTGCTGTTTTTTTAAATCACCGCAGCATTTAGGTTCATGTGCTTCGAAATGTATTTAACCGCAACAATTGAGACAAAGCAATTGAAGTGTTTTGTACTAGTGTTTTTTATGAGAGTGGGTATTTTCTGAAAAAAATTACCACTTTGTAGATCAGGAGGGTAGGAGAAGAATGGTGTTAATTTAGAGCAAAAAGGTGGGGAATTGAGTGAGTTATGGAGGAAATTGTGAAAAGGAGTTATGGGGTTTTTAGAGAGAGAAATAAGTTTTGGGAGTTTAAGATGGTGAATGAGGAAGAAAAGGGGTGGAAAAGAGCCGAATTCGTGCTTAAAGGCAACTAGTTTTTTCCCGAAAAGCATGGTGAGCGGGTGCTTAACAGGAAGATGAGCGCCCACTCATAAGCTTTTAGAAGGCCATTTTTTTCTTTAGAGAAACCATTTAGGTGAGGTTGAAGGCCCATATTTCCTTTTGAGTGGGTGCTTTCTCCCCGCTCATAAACTTTTATTTCCTCTCTTTTTTCTTTTGAGTGGCTGCGCAGAAGGATTTTGAGTTGCAACTTAGTTTAGTTGGCAAGGCAAAATTTTCTCTTGAGCGGGCGCTTGCTGACCCTTGTTGCCCGCTTGTAACTTCTATCTACTCCACAATTATGAACTAAGCGGGCTCTTAGTATAAGTTCTAGCGGCCACTCAGTAGAATTCTTTTTAGACTTTAAATTTTTCATGCGTTGTCCTACTGAAAGTATTTTTGCCAGTGTTTTTGACCCAGTCTTTCTTCACTCCCTTTAATTACGTCTACCCCAACATTCTCTCAAGCATGGTACTGAATCCTTAGTGTATTATACCTAAAACACGCAAATCCATATAGAATCAATACTGAAGCTAAAACTACAATACTAAAAGCAAGAAATTGAAAAGATGGGTTAGAAAACTCGAGTCGCCTATCGCAAGCACTCTTTTAGTGTCACTAGGTTGATATTATGCGTGACTGTCATATGGTTAAGGTTGGATTAAGCTTTGGCACTATTGAGATGATGTTCTCGTCCTTGATGTGAGTATTGCACACTACTATGTGGTCTCCCACCATGCGACCACACTTCTTCATGAGCTCATCATTCCTACACTTCTGGTCTACTTTATTTGTTTTGTATAAACTATGAGCACACAAAGAGAAACTTATCCCCTTTATAGCATTAACTTCATACCCAATGGTCCTCAAGTACTGATGTATAAGTTTTATGAGTTAAGTTAATTCACCATCATTGTGTTTGCAGTCGATGATAATCGGGTATGTATAATTTTCCCCCAAATAAATATGTTTCAAATTAGAAGACAAGGGTTTCAATTCTACCTTAGGAGGTGTAGATCTCTCCTACACTTCCTCTTTAGGGCTCATAGGTTCCAATTGGGAGTTGGGATCACCAAAAGGATCTCTACTGAGTAGGAGCTCTTCCTTTTAGATCTCAACTTCATTTTCCACTCTCTCTTCTAAGCTCAAGTGTAATTCATTAACTTAGCTTCCCAAGAAGACATTAAAACCATCTTCTCCACAATACTAATATTAAAACACTCACCTTAGAGAAACATAATCGTGATTGCCTTTTGGAGCTAAACTCTACCTTATCCTTCCCTATTTAAAAGGATAGCTTGCCTATCTTTGCATTGATTAATGTATTTATAGTACTAAGACAAGGCCTACCCAAAATAATAGGGGTTTGGTGTCTTTTGGGATGTCCATAACAATTAAATCACATAGGAAAATCAACTTTCCAACACAAGAGGTACATCCATGAGAACACTTATGGGGTGTTTGGTACTCCTATCAACAAGCTACAACATTATCTTAGTTTTAGACAAAGGTCCCATATTATGCAACCTCTTATAGATAGATAGAGGCATGAGACTCACGCTAGCTCCCAAATCACACAATGCATTATCAAAAGAAAGATTACCAACCTTAACCAGGATAGAAAAACTTCCTAGGTCACCCAATTTATGTGGAAGTCGGTTTAAGATAACTACACTACACTAGTGAGATAGACTGACAACTCCCTCAGGTTTTCTCCTACTGGTGGCTAATTCTTTTAGAAATTGAGAGAAGGATGGTATTTCTGCTATGACATCTGTGAATGGGATATAGAGTTGAACATCATTAACCATTTAGAAGAACTTCCCATATCTCTCCTCAACCTTACCATGTGCTACTCTTTGAGGGTAAGGACTAGGTGGAATGTAAGGTAGGGGAGTTGATATAGGCTTACGACCCTGTTCCTCAAGAACCTCATGTTCTACTCACTTCCTTCTCAGGGGTTTTCTCCACTCATTCTCGCTACAAGCATAGGGTCTTATAGAGTCTTTCCACTCCTAATCACTATAGTAATGACATGTTTAGTAGGATCCATGCCTTGCATTAGACTATTTAACACAGCCGGTGGAGCATTAGATTGTCTTTCCTCCTTGTTTAGTTTACAACCTCTCACCTTTATTCAAATCAGCAAAATTATCGACTACCTACTCAATCACTTTGAATGCCTTGGTTGGACTCAATCTCAGTATGGCTCCACCGGCTCTTGCATAGAGGCTTGTCTTATTTTGCTAAGACAATATATTATAGAAGTTGTGTAGAAGTTTCCACTTCTCCATTCCATGATGTGGGCATGCTTCTACCAATCCTTTGAATCATTCCCATGCTTCAAACAACGTTTTATCTCCTTTTTCACGGAACGTTACAATTTTTATCCTCATTTCAACTATCTTTGATAGTGGGCAAAACTTATGTAAGAATTCTCTAGTCACCTCTTCTCATGTGCTCAAAGAGTTGGGCTCCATCTTCTCGAGCCATTTACTAGCTTTGTTAGTGACACAGAACTTGTATAGACTCAATCTGATGTAATCCTGAGTAACCCCATTTTCTTTGACTATATCATAATATCTTAAGAATTTCTTTAGGTGAGCTCATGGTGGCTCATGTTTCTCTCCTCTAAATGGATGGATTTCCACCAAAGTAATTAGTGTTGGAACTCAAACACTAGTAGATTTATATTTATTTGCGACTACTATTAAGCGGTGTATTAGCTAAAAGGCCGCATATTATTATTGATATTAATAATATATGGGGGGTTAGGTCATAAACCGCCTCATTTTAATAAGGATGATAATAATATGCGGTGGGTATGGGAAGAAACCGTCGCATTTTAATTCATGCCCCATTAATAAGCGGCGGGTGTGGGAAAAACCCGTCGCATTTTGCCTTTCCTGAAATAAAAAACAACCGGCTTTGCATCATTTCTCCAATTCATCACTCATAAAGTGTTCTTACGCCCTAATTCGTTCCACCCTACCCCACATTCGTGTTCTTTCTCTCACCATGCTCTCGTGGTTTTGTGCTGCCGTTTTCACCCATTTTCTGTCGTGTCGTGTCTCCCCCTCACCATAGTGCCGCCATTGGAACAAGGTTAGTCTTTGATCTTTTGTTTTATACATCATGGTGATTAATCCTCCAAAGCTCCCATAGCCTAAATAATCATGTTCCTATTCACAAGTTTGGGTTAGGATAATGTAGTGGACATAAAACAGGCCATGAATTTTGGGTCTTTCTTGGATGCTATGGCTTTGTCATTTTGTCTAATTATCAAAAATTAATTTTTCCTTTCTTCTTGTCCTTTGTATTGTATGCATGCTTAGCTAACTTCAATACTTATAAATAAAGTTTGGCGCTTTATTTTAATGACTTTATCCTTTACGCTGAAAAAACCCCCATATATAGTCTACTATAGTATATGCATGACAATAATTATAAATACGAAGTATCGATCTAGGCCTAAACTTAGGAACTTAGGTCATAGCTAGGGTGGCGTTTCTCAGTTTATACATATATCCCCAGCCTGTGCATATATGAGTGCACCTATCTGTCACTTTCATTGTATAAGTGCATGCATCTAAGAAAAAGCAGCAAATTAAACAGAAAAGATGTTAAATAAATTGTGCTCAAAGTAGACCATGATGTATAAATAAGCTTCATTGTTGGGGTATTTTGGGGATTGAGTTTTGGAGAGTTTATAGTAGACTATGGAATAATATAGGGGTATAGTGTATTAGAGAGTTACCTAGCTAGATGTAAAAGGGGATTGTGTGTTTGTTGTGGTTGTATATAAATTCATATAAATAGGTTTGAAAATCTATTTTCAAAATTGGGAAATGTTGGATTTACAAAGGAAACTCTGTCAAATTTTTTGTAGAATTTATAGTGATTTACAAAGCATAGAATAGAAGTTGCTTAACCTTATTTTTGGTAAGCTACTTGAGTACCCTTTAGGTGCAATTATATATATAACTATGCGTAAATTGAGTATCGATTAGATTGTTATTTAATCTCTTACATGTTAAATAGGGCATAACACAAATTATGGAGCGAAAATGGATGTATGGTAATCGTGCTTCGTTAGAGTTCATGAATGGAGTTGAGGAATTTTGTAGACAAGTGTTGAAACACCTAAATAACATTGGAGATTATGAGGTGTGTTGCTTTAGTGTTGAGGGACCATGTGAATTCCGTTAGTAGTATAAGAGAGTTGAGGGACCATGTGATCCAGCGTGGGTTTAGGAAACAATACCACGTATGGGTATGGCATGGTGAGGTTCCTACTTCTAATGACATGGGGTCGTGTTCTAACGAAATTCCCATTCATCAAGTTGAGCTAGACCATCATGGACAATTAGAATCTAATGACATTGAAGATATTGATGCCGAGAAGGAACATGATGGGGAGGATGAATTGGAGGATAATGACTCTAGTGATGAAGATCGAATAGATGAAATGCTTGAAGGGGTTGGCCGGGGGTCAAATTGGTAGTCAATCTCGTACTTTTGAGCATTTGTGGGAGGCTGCTGAGAAACCGTTGTATCCTAGATGTACTAAATACACTAAGTTGTCACCACATCAACGTTGTTTAACTTGAAAGAGAAATATGGTTGGACTGATACTAGTTTTATAGCCTTATTGAAAATATTAGGGGACATGTTTCCAGAGGGTAATGATTTGCCTATATCCACGTACTATGCAAAGAAGTTAATGTGTCCCCTTGAGTTAGAGTATAATAATATTGATGCATGTCCGAATGATTGCATATTGTATCAAAATGAGTATGCAGAGTTCATTCAATGTCCTAAATATGGGCAGTCACGTTACAAAATCCCACATGGGATAGAGCTTGTAGTGGGGATTAGAGGTCCTAGTGTAAAGGTGTTGTGGTATCTTCCCATAATACCAAGGTTCAAGCATTTGTTTTTCATTAAGAGTGATGCAAAGAATTTGAGATGGCATGCAAAGAAGAAGAAGAAAGATGGGATGATTTGACATCCTACGGATTCTCCCCAGTGGAAAACAATTGATGAATCTTTCAAGGCTTTTAGCAGGGAAGATATGAACCTAAGACTTGGTCTCTGCATGGATAGAATGAATCCGTTTGGTACCTTAAGCAGTCAACATAGCACATGGCCAGTTTTGTTAGAAGCCTTGGTTATGCATGAAGTGTAAATATGTTATGTTATTGCATCTAATATCAGGGCCCAAGAAACCTGGGAATGACATTGATGTTTATCTTGCTCCCCTTATTGAAGATTTACAATTGTTGTGGGATAAAGGTATATCAGTGTATGATGCATATGCTAAAGAGACTTTTACACTGTGTCATCCTATTCTGTACCATTAATGACTTTCTAGCCTATGGAAACTTGTTGGGGTATAAGGTGAAGGGAAAGAAAGCCTATCCTATTTGTGTGGATGATATGGACTCAACTTATTTGCCTCTTTATGGGAAACATGTGTATCTCATGCATCGAAGGTTCTTGAATATTTTTCATCCTTATCGTAAGAGAAAGATCTCATTGGATGGTAAAGTTGAGCAACGTAGAGCCCCTATACCATTGACTGGTAGGGAGGTTTATGACATTGTGAAAGGAATAGATTATGTGTTCGGGAAAACTGTAAAACATAGAGATGTTCAGGGGTTATGGAAGAAATAGTCCATATTTTGGCAACTTCAATATTGGAAGTATTTACCCGTTAGACATTGTCTTGATGTTATGCACATAGAGAAGAATGTTTGTGATGCCTTCTTAGGGATGCTATTGAATATACCTGGTAAGACTAAGGATGGTCCTAATGTTTGGAGAGATATACAGACGATGAAGATTCGACCAAGTTGTGGCCTGAAGACAGAACACCTAGGAATGGAAAAGGTAAATCTACATACCTTCCTTCGTCTTGTTACACTTTGTCCCGAGCAGAGAAGAGGATATTTTGTGAGTGTCTGTATGGGATCAAGGTTCCTACTTGGTATTCGTATAATTTGATGAACTTTGTATAAATGAAAGATCTGAAATTAGTGGGTATAAAGTCCCATGATTGTCATGTTATAATGCAAGTGTTTCTACCACTTGCCATCCACCATCTTTTGCCTAAGCATGTTAGGGATTCAATCACTAGAATTTGTTCTTTTTTTAATACAATATGTTGTAAGGAGCTTGATTCATCATGTTTGGATGAGTTACAGGCTAGTGTTGTTACGACCTTATGTCAACTAGAGATGTATTTTCCACCTTTATTCTTTGATATTATGGTACATCTAGTTGTGCATTTGGTCCGAGAAATCAATTTGTGTGGTCTAGTGTTCCTAAGATGGGCTTATCATTTTGAGAGATACATGGGTACTCTAAAAAAGAAGATGAGAAACCCAACACACCCTAAAGGTAATATAATTCAAGGTATAACCACAGAGGAGGTAGGTGAGTTTCTTAGTGAGTTCTTATCCAAGGGGGAGGCAATTGGGTTATCAATATTGAGGCATGAAGGGAGGCTAGAAGGGCACGACATCATGGGTTCTAAGGAGGTCTTAATTCCATTGCTGAAAGAGAGACAACCTCATTTATTTTTTTTGCACCATATCATAGAGGTTCATCCTTACTTAGAAAGGCATATGAATGAATTAAAGGTGAAGTACCCATCTAAAGGTGAATAAGCATTGATGCAAGAACACAATAACACCTTCATCGATTGGTTTCAAGAAAAAGTTATGCATGAATTATCTGAAACGGGGCATAACATTTCTGATACAATCAATTGGTTAGCTTACGGTCCTCGAACAACTGGTCGATCTTTTGAGGGGTATGATATCAACGGATATACCTTCTACACTGAATGTTGGGATAAGAAATCAAAGTCTGTTTAAAATAGTGGTGTTTTAATAGTGGCTTCTCGAGAATATGCTAGATCAAAAGATAAAGCACTAGTTGATGCGATCTTGTCGTACTATGGGATGATTCAAGAGATATGGGAATTTGAAAACTATGGGTTTAAGGTTCCCCTTTTTCAATGCAAGTGGGCAAATATCAGCCGACGTGGTTCGGTGAAGAAGGATGAATTGAATTGGACTTTAGTCGACATGAGTCAGATGCGTGATACGGAGGAACCTTTTATACTTGCATCACAAGGTAAACAAGTATTCTACATTAAAGTCACAAATGACCCTCGATGGGCTGTTGTTGTCCCTGGTAAACGACAGGTCCTTAGAATTGGTGATGTCACTAATGAGGAAGAGTATGATGACTTTGATGATCTCCCACCATTTTCGATGCCATGTAATGATGACATGGATGTTGGACCATAAATGGAAACAAATTATATGAGAATGGATCACCAAAGTAGTTACTATAGATGAGTAGTATTCATTGTCTAGGTATTTAATTATTTCGTATTTATGTTAATGTTTGCCTTATTTCATGTACTATTGTTATATGATTCACTAACTTAATTTGCATTGTCTTGTTGTTGTGGTTGTATGCAGTTACAGTCTTGCATTATGGCTAGTGACGAAGATTTCAGTGTCTCTTCTAAGGACGTGGAGTACGATGTGCACCTCGAAACTGATCGAGGTGATCCAGAAGATGTGGCTGCTGAGTTAGAAGCATAGAGATTAGATAGACTATTCAAAGAACATAAAAGGATTGCTAAAGCCATAACACCTTTAGGGGATGATGTACATATGGACATTGTCACCCCCTCGTGTTCAGGTGCCGGGAGGGGGAAGGTTGGTGCTTGGGGCGTAGGTCGACCTAGAGGTCCGACTAGAAGCCTTAGAGTGGCCGAGCCTATGCATCTAGAGTTTGACCATTTGCACCGCCCTATTGGTAGGTGGCGTCTGAAGTACGGTAAGCACATTGGACTTCTTATTCGGAAGTTTAACATCAATTGGGAATGGTCGGGAGTAAATGAAGGACTTTGGTAGACTTTGTAGGTGGACACAATGGTACATACGTAATCTCAATTACTTAAATATTTTTATAAACTACCTTACTAAATGAAATTAACTCGATTTAAATTTATTTCAGGCTTTATTTTACATTCCAGATAACCCCCAATTGAAGAAGCTTTTTCTATCTGCAGTCGCCGATAGATTTCGGGACTTCAAATCGAAGTTGGTTACTGGTTGGATTACCAAGACACAAAAGGTTTCAAAAAAGGAAGCTAACAGGTTACCCTATGAAATATGGAAACATATTAAGGAAGGTAACTGGGCAACCTTTGTTAAGAACAAGACTTTAGAAGCTGCAGTGGTAAGTTAAATACTTATTTGTATTCAGTTTTGGAAAATGCTTTCTTTTGTACTTTAATTTTAAGTCAAATACCTTTATGTTGTTGACAGGCTAAACGCGAGAAAACGAGCAAGAGTGCCAAGATGAACATTCATGCACATTACCTTGGGCAGTCAAGCTACAACAACGCAAGGCAACAATGGATATCTGAGGGTTTTTATCCCTCTTGCTCGGGACCTTCTTCTATAGAATCTAACCCAAGGAAGATAAGCTGTAGGGATGACTGGTTTTATTCATGGCATAAGAACGACAAGAAAACTGGGAAGAGAGTCATTCCTAGTGAACAGACACAGGCTATGGCTAAGAAATACATAAGAATGCTATTTGCATTAGGGTACAGTTACCGATGCTTATAAGATGTGACATTCATTTCTAATCGTTACCTTTTCATTTTCAGTTGGAGTTCTGAGATAAGCATATTCAAGGGGAATTCGTTCCCACGAGGGCCTGTGACGCATTAGCCATGGCCATTGGGAAGCCAGATCACCTAGATAGCTACGTTGGACTTGGAGGGACTAATATTGGGTACCAGCAAGTATTTGGACCTCCTCCATCGAGAACAAGCCAACAAAGTCAAAGCGGAGTTTCAAGGGAAGATCGAGAAACTTAAAAGGCTCAACTCCGAGAGGAACTTAGACAGGAGTTTGATGTCACTATGAAGGACAAGTTGTTCTCCCTACTCCAAGATATTGGTATCAATGCCGATCGGTTAGCATTCCAGGGTGCATGGGTGTCTACTCCCCATGTAGAGGTGTGTTATATATTAAATTCAATTTCCATTGGTATTACATTGGTATTATTTGCATTAATAATGACCTATATGCTTTACATATTAAATTCAATTTCTAGGGTCCTACTAGTTGTCGTCTACTCCTTCAAGATCCAAGTACGGGAATGATCTACGATGTGGCCGATGGTGTCGCATACCTTGGTTAGTCAGGCCAACAGTTCACACAAACTCACCAAAGAACAAGAATCGAAGGACATGAAGTGGTGAAGGTTGAAACTATTCCTGACTTCTTTAAAGGAGCAGCACTACCGGTCCCGATTCCACAGTATAACTTGTAGACATTGAACGATGCAATTGGTACTTTTGTGCGATGGCCTTTACCTTTGATCAAGATTTTAAGTGAGGTAAATATCAAAGTTCTAATCGAAATTCCTCTCTATTTATATTTATGTATGGCTGAAGTGGTGTAATATATTCTTTTTTAATTAGGTGACTCCACAAGCTAAGAAGATGAAGGGGATGTTAGCTAATGAAGTTATTGATAGCAATGACCCTACCTCAAAGAAATAAGTGGTAGAGAACCAACTTCTTCTCTCTAAAGATATAGCGGCTTTTCTTAGTCCCGAGTGCAAATGGCTACTCTAATGTGCTACCATGATGAAGGAAGACGATACCATTGCTGTGATGTTGGATCGGGCCTTATTCCACTACTCTAAAGACAAAATAGCGTGGCTTGACAAAGCTGACATCAGCGAGTTCTTACAGGTAGATCAATTGAACATCTTTGTTATTCAATGCTTCATGAGGTATACATAATTAATATATAGGTTAACTTATATGGTACATGTAATAATTTTAAAACATTTTAATTTGTATATATAATGCATTTTATGATTCCGTAGGGCACTCCAAGATGATTGCATGTCGTGCAATTTACTTTCATCAGTCGGTTGGTTGTGTCTCGATGGCTACTTTGGATACAAGAATCAATGGAAACATCGAGGAGGTAAAGACGTATGTCCACTTTGCATTCACGAAAGTCCTACAAGCTAAGTTGAAGTTCATTTTCGCCCCTGTTTTTGAACGGTACGTTTGAATTTTATGTGTGATGCATTTGCTTATTACTTATACATTTAATTTAGAGTATAGTAATGCATATATTATGTAAATATAATGCTAATTACTTATTTCTTATAATGTAGAGCACACTGGATGTTTTTAGTCATTTTTGTGGGTAGTGGGAAAATATACTTCTTTAACTCGGCTCGGTCAATGCGTACTACTAAGTTGAGAGCAATTATTAATTAGTAATTATTATCAATAGATTTACATTACAAGCTAAGGTTGATATGAGTTGGAATTTCAAACTAATCAATTCCGTTTTACAGTGTGCTAAAAAGATTTACTTTACAAGGAGAACGAGCCGGAAAGCAGACATCAACATGATTAGAAGTGATGGTAAGTTCCTTAAATAATTAAAACATTGTAAAATAATACTATAATAAGTATGGCTAACACTTTTATTTTTTAATTCGTAGTGTGCTCAACAACGTGATGGAACTGAGTGCGGCTACTTCATGATGCGTTTCATGCTAGACGTCCTCAACGGGTACAGTATTGGGATACCCATGGAGGAGTTAAGAGATTTTGCCCATAATTTCATCGTTTTGAGTATCTTCAATATTGTATTCCCTCAAAATCATGCCTCAAACACTTTACGTGCAATTGGTTGAGTTAATATAACTCAATTATGAGAATAAGGATAGATTATTGGCCTTAAAACTTTACGGTTTCCTTTGTTACTTTTACCTGTAATTCCGCCTTCATTGTAGTCCTCTACTTTCCTATAAAATGATTTTGTGTCCTCTGTTCTTTTTTGAACTTTTACGAGAAAAAGAAGGAGAAATTATTTAAGAGAAAGAGAACAAGGAGCTAATTAGCTAAAATGGTGATGGAACGAAATAAAAGGTCACATATTACTGCGGTTAGGAAGTAGCAGTAGATGAAAGAGACTGATGAGGGTGGTAGTAGCTGAGTAAAAGGTAAAAATATGAAGGTTTTGATGGGTGAGAATGAGGCTGTAGTGATTGATGAAGAAGAGTTTTTAAGAGGGGTTATTGAATTCATGAGATTTAACCCCTATTAGAGACTCTTCTTTATCAATCACAACAGCTTCATTTTCATCCATCATAACCCTCAAATTTCTATCTTTTATTCACCTACTACCACCCTCATCAGTCTCTTTTATCAAATGCCACTTCCTAACTGCAGCAAGACGCGCCCTTTTGTTTTGTTCCATCACCATTTTAGTTCTTTCACTCCTTGTTCTGTTTCCAGCGGATAAATTATCCATCTTTTCTTCATAATAGTCAGAAAAGAATGGAAGGGCACATATCGTTTTATAGGAAAGATGAGGAATGTGATGAAGGCGGAAGAGCAGGAGACCGGAAAATAGGATAATTTATGAATCAGGTAAAAAGGGATCGGTTTCGGGTAGAAAGTGACCTAAACACTTCAAATGCATCGATTTGAGTCAATATAGGACAAATGGGATCGGTTTCGGGTAGAAAATGACCTAAACACTTGAAACACATCGATTTGAGTCAATATAGGTCAAATGGGATCGATTTTAGGTAGAAAGTGACCTAAACACTTGAAAGACATCGATTTGATTCAATATAGGTCAAATGGGATCAGTTTTGGATAGAAAGTGACCTAAACACTTGAAAAACATCGATTTTAGACAATATAGGTCAATTGGGATCGGTTTCGGGTAGAAAGTGACCTAAACACTTGAAACACATCAATTTGAGTCAATATAGGTCAAATGGGATCGGTTTTGGGTAGAAAGTGACCTAAACACTTGAAACACATTGATTTGAGTCAATATAGGTCAAATGGGATCGGTTTTGGGTATAAAGTTACTTAAGCACTTCAAATACATCGATTTCATATGCATTGCATTTTATGTACACGTTAATTATATATTAATCAATATTAGGTACGTAAAGGATTCAACGAGGAGCCCTTCTCCACCGAAGAAATCGACGTCGTCCGTAACAAACTTGCCAAGTATTGGACAAATAACTTTTTTTAGATTATGCACATTACCTTATTCTTGTGTATTTTGTAATTTATAAATCAAGTTCATTAATTGGATTGTATTTTTTATGTTTCTTAATATATGGTTGTTTTTACGACGCTATTAGTACACATGTACATAAATGAGAGATGGATCATGTTTATATATGTATCTTGGGTTGCAGAAACTGCAAATGTAATAAAGCAGGTTTTGAATTTGAAATTTGGTTGTTGTAGGGATCAGTTTCATGCGTTTAAAAAAAAACTTATATGCGGCGGGTGTCCCCAAGACCCGCCGCATATTCCTCAATTACAGGCCAATTTTCAATCTGGTTTAGAACCATATGAGGCGGTTCTAGGTAAAATACTCCACATATTATTTATTAATATGAGGCGGTTCTAGGCCAAGGGACGCCGCATATTATTAATTAATATGCGGCGTCACTTAGCCTAGAACCGCCGCATATTAATTAATAATAAGCGGCGTATTTTTTACGCCGCAAATTAAATAGATTAATTTGCTGCTATCTGTATTGCTGCTAGCCTTTTGACGCCGCATATGGTACTAAAAACCCCGCCGCATATTTAAGCTTTTCTACTAGTGAAAGTTATTATCCTCTTTAATAGGTTGCACTATACCACATTATACTTTGTAAGCTCTAGGACCTCCATACTGCCTCAATGGTCTATTTATACCGTTTGCCATAGCAAAAAGTGGATTTGAAATAGTGGAAAATGAGGTGTGGTTGAACTCTACTTCCATATGAGTGGGGCTAAATGAATTTAGATCAGCTTCTTTGTCCTTTTCCTGGAATGAACTACTTCCTACTCTCAACCCTCTTCTTATAGCTCAAAATGTACACTTTATCTCAGGATTTAGTGGAGCTAATGGATAGGCTATGATGCTTCTACTTGATGGTATACAAAAATAAATCTAAGTAGAAGGTTAGTACTGACAATCACAATGTAAAAATAAAAGAATTCAAGTAAATGAAATGAAATAAAAATGAACTAGACTTGTAAAAACCACTAAAGATTTAATACTAAATACCATTCCCTAGCAACAGCACCATTTGATAGGGTCGGGGATTGGTCATCACGACATCTACTACTAAAGAACCTTGACTTCATATATTAAAGGTAACGGGTAAGTAAGGGTCAAATCCACAGGGAATGGCTCTTAATAGCTTCCAAACTCTAGAACTTTAACTATAATCTATCTCTAACTAAGGTATGGAAAGGGATGAATTGAACTAAGAATGCAAATTGGGAAGTTCAAAAGGGTTCATTCTATAAGGTAAAAGTGCTAGGGGTTCGAGATTCAACACCAATTCCTAAAACAAATGAGCTAAATTATGAGATTGACTCAAAATAAAATAACATAAGGCTCACAAACTCACCACTTATGTATGCATTGAACCTTAAACATGCTGTAGAGAAGGGGTTTCATCCAGGAACCAACCTCTTGATCATCTTCAAGGAAGCAAGCACTACAATTTGAATTTCTCGCCTAATCGTATGCTAAAGCATCCCAAACAACATAGTAAGCAAAAAAACAACCAATAGCTCACAAGTCAATAATATCTAACACCGAGTCACTACCTAAATCATCATTTTTTCAGTATCTTTGACATAAGAATGCAAATGGAAGAAATCTATATGGACAATCTACGCTCTAACCAAAACCCGACATTAAATCACTTATTATTCATTAATAAACCAACTCTAAGACTTAAACATTATCCATGCTCGAAAATCGAGTTTTCACCCTATACCCTAACTAATCTAACTACTCATATCTAATAGTAGCAAACATCGCAACGTAAACATAGATGAACGTATTACCAAATCACGAACAAAGATTAACAATACTATGAAAAAAATCTAAAGTCAATAAGAATAAAAACAAACAAAACAAAAAATAAAAAATACAATAAAATATAAAGTGAGAAAAAGTGAAAGAATTACTGATATAGAGATGTAGTATTGATGTCTGACAAACATGTTGTAAATTTGTTGATTACATCTAATAAAAAGATCAATTCACTAAGCTAAATACAAGAGTTTTTTTTATAGAGAAAACATAAACCCTAATGCTAACCTCTCTACTCTAAAACTAGTCTAAAATAATGTTGAATGACTCCTTAAATGAATGATCTAAGTGCCCCTAGCTATTACCCTCTTACATTTCCCATAAAAGTGTTTAATTCCAAGAGACAACTACCCAATATCAGCCTAAGAGGGTGCTAAAATCAAGTAGTAAGCACATGCTCATAGAAGATATTGAGGCTGCAAATTAAACTGAGCTGCCACTCGGTTGAAATTTTAATTGCTTGCTCAGAATGATTCCAGACCCTAGAATGAACTAAGCGGCCACTTAGTTATAATCTTAAGCACCAGCTCAGAAGAAATTTTTTCCTTTTGAGCACCCTCTTAATGCCCTCTCACTACCCTTTGATAACCGGTCTTTTAGCGTCGTTTTACTAAAAGATTAGTTATGCAAATAAAATTTATAAACACCCTAATACTACTACAACTAGCATAATGGTAAGTCGAGGGTTGAACTACAAGGACAAGGGATGTTAGGTTTTAGACTTGATGTAAAGAGTTTATTTGAGATTTAAATGGATTGAACTACACTAATGATAGAAAAATGAAGCAAGAATAAAAACGATAATATGCTATGAATAAAAAACAAGGATAGATTAGTTCCACCCTAGGAAAGACAATTGAACTAACAAATACGCTAAGTTAGGGGAAATCGATCACCAATAAATCAAGACACTAAAGATGATGAGAGAAAGTTTGTGACCCTATAAATCACATGAACAACCTATAATCACCCTATGTCTCCTAAGGAGTGGCAGGACAAGATTCGCATCGAATGACAATCAATCTCAAACCCTAACTCTATGCATGAAGAATAAGCCAACCTAGGGTTTCACCAATCAAACCCCTAAGAAAACTACTCACTCATAGTAATGAAAACTAAGGCATAAACAGTGAACAAGAACATGATTGAAAGCATAAACAATTTAAACTTAAATAAACAAGGGAACGAAAAGGGGAAAACAAAGAACAATAACAAAACCGACAACTACTCTATCAAAATTGTAAATGGAGCAAGGATAATCAAAATAGTGATGGAATTAACAAAAACAATATTGAAAGCATTAAGTGAAATAGAACAATATAGAATCGATACCTTGCATAAATGAAATTGTGTGAACGAAAAAAAATCTGAATCCGAAATACAAAGCTTGAAAAGAAGAATAACAAAAGCTGTAAATCTACGCTAATGCATGAATGAAATGGAAAGAATTAAAGTGATGTTCTAGGTTGAGGCACAAGAGCTCTCAAAGTAGGCATGAATGTTTTTTACAAAGTAAGAGGGTATTTATACCCTAAGGACATAAGGGGGTAAAACCCTAGAATAACCCTTAAGGGCCGACTAAAGAAAGAACCAAAAACTGCGGGAAAGAAGGCCATTCGGTCGAATGAAGATGGGATTCGGCCGAATAAGAGGACATTTGACAGAATGAGTGTTTCATTTGCCCATTATAGAAGCTTGGAGTTTTTTCACCATGTCCACCATTCGACCGAAAGAGCCCATGTATTCGGCCAAATGGTCCTTGATTCGGCCGAATGGGAGGTCATTCAGCTATTCCCGAGAGCTTGAGTTATATGCTTGAATCCCTGTCTTCCATTCGACCGAATGGATGTTAGATTCGGTCAAATCTGAACCTAAACCTTGTTGAACAACTCTTTTGGAGTGTCTAATGGCTTCTGGAGTTTGTGAGATCTTTGAGAGTGACTTGGAAAGCCTCAAAAGTGCCTAAAATGACCAAAAAACAGCTCGAGGACAAGATCAAGGTAAAATCGAATGTAATGTGCATAAAATCAATCTAAAACCTCGAGACTCAACACTAAAATGGGGTTGTAAATGTGCTCTAAAATGAGCACATCACCCTCTCAAAATTTTATGTCTTTGATCCATATTGAACTAAGCGGTCGCTTAAGAATCCTTTTGAGCAGCTGCTTAGGTTTTTTTACATAAGAGGACTCTTGGTTCTTTTCTTAAGCGATCTCTTGGCTTCTTTTCTCGACTTTTCTATTATACATCTTTATTCGTTGTTTCTCGTGCTTATGCTAACTAGTTACTTGCATCAAGTCAACGAAAAAACACATAAAAGTAGAAAAGACATGGGAAATAAAGGAAAATAGGACTGAAACATGAAAAACCCTCTTAAGTCTAGATCATTCATAAAGTGATGTAATATGGCACAAAATAAGACAAACTCAAACCAAAAGAGTACAAAAACTCTTCTAGGAGGGTACAAATGAGTGATATAAACATCACTCATCACCTAACCCCGTCACTTCAATGGAATCCCCTTCCTTTAATTCTCAAAAAAGGAGAAAGGCAAGTCTATTGCAAGGGATGGATATTTGTGTGATAATGTATGTTTGAAGTGCCATGGTAGAGGACAATACAAGAAGGATTGTCCCAATGCTAGAGTTCTAACCATACGTGAGCTTATGAACATAATAACTCAACCGTTTTCATGTGAAGAAGAAGAGGGCAAAGATGTTGTAAATTTTTAATAATCCATGATTCTAATGATGGGAACGAGGAAGAAGACCGTGGATGATTGTTTTCCAAATAAGAACAGCCTAGTTCTTCGAAGAGCACTTCAAAAGCATGTTGAGGTTGAAGAGGCTCCTATTCAAAGGGAGAATGTCTTCCCAACCAAATGCCAAGTCAAGGGCAAGGTATGTCATCTAATTATTGATATTGGTAGTGAAGATAATGTGGTATCAAGTGACCTTGTTAAAAAAATAGAATTGAAAACCACTAGACACGTAATCCATACAAATTGAGTTAGCTTGAAAAAAGTAAGAGTACAAGAGTTAAAAGACAAAGCCTTGTGAAATTTCAGATTAGATCATATGTTTATAATATTGTGTGTTATGTTATTCCTATGGATGCTTGCCATATTTTGTTGGGGAAACCGTGGCAAAGCGATAGAAATTAATGCAGGATGGCCTATTAAACACCTATACCATCACTCACCAAGGCTACAAAAAGATTCTACACCCCTTACCACCACAAAAATCCTTTCCAAAACACAAACCCTACCCCCATAAAAAGACCCAAAACCAAAATTTATGGAGCTCGAGTTGTTGTCTTTGAAAGAATTTAAGAATTCCTTGCATGAAGAGGATGAAGTGTTTTTATTATTATATAAAGAAGAACCCCCATATAGATTCAATCCCATGGAGACTAAGGAGTAACAAATACATATTGAATAGTTGATTCAAATGGGATATGTGAGGAAATCAATGAGTCCTTGTGCTGTCCCAGCTTTGTTAGGGCCTAAGAAAGATGGTACGTGAAAGATGTGTATTGACAGTAGGGTTATGAATAACATAACCATTAAGTATAGGTTCCCCATTCCTGGACTTGATGATATGGTAGATGAATTGAGTGTAGCACAAATATTTTTAAAGATTGATTTAAGAAGTGTCTACCATCAAAATCGAATAAGAGAAGGAGATGAATGGAAGACAGGGATCAAGATAAAGCATGGTTTGTATGATTGGCTTGTCATGCCTTTTGGGTTGAGAAATACTCCTAGTAATTTCATAACACTATGAATGAAGTCTTGGATGGTATCCTTATCTACAGAAAGAATGATGAAGATCATTTAAAGCATCTTGAAGACATTTTCAAGGCTTTGAGAGAGAAAAAGTTGTAAAGAAAGCTTGAAAAATGTTGTTTTACCCAGCTAGATATTGTGTTTCTTGGATATATTGTCTGGGGATATGGAATCAAAGTTGATCCAAACAAAGTGGAGGCTATTTCTTCGTGGCCTATTCCAAAGACCATAATTAAGGTGTGTTCTTTACATAGTTTAACTTCATTTTACCAAAGATTCATTTAACATTTTAGCACTCTTATGGCTCCCATAACCAAATGCACGAAGAAAGTTTTCAATAGACTTTACAAGTTCAAGTAGCATTTGAGTAAGTAAAGAAAAAGATGTGTGAAGCACCGGTTCTTGCATTGCCAGATTTCACTAAACCTTTTGAGATGGAGTTTGATGCTAGTGGAAAAGGAGTTGAAGTTGTTCTAATTCAAGAGAAGAAGCCCATTGCTTATTTTAGCGAGAAACTAAGTCAAGGGAAGCTAAATTATTCTACATATAATAAGGAGTTTTATGCAATGGTTTAAGCATTAGATAATTGGTCCCATTATTTGAGACCTTAACCATTCATATTACATTCTAATCATGAGTCCTTGCATTTTATTCATGGGCAAAAGAAGTTGAATTCAAGACATGCAAAGTGGGTTGAATTCCTTTAATCTTTCAATATTTTAACCAAGTATAAGAGGGCAAGAGCAATATTGTGACTGATGTGTTGTCAAGGAGGCATTTGCTGCTTGGAGAAATGGAAGCCAAGGTGTTGGGTTTTGAAATGATGAAAGAGGCATATAAAGATGATCTTAAACTCAAGGGGATCATGGATTCACGCATAAATGGAGTACAAGGGAAGTTGGTCATCGTAGATGGGTTCCTTTTCAAAGGGAACAAACTTTGTATTTTAAAGGGAGCTATTCGTGAATTATTGTTCAAGGAAGCTCAAGGAAGAGGACTTAATGGCCATATAGGCATACAAAAGACTTTGGAGATCTTACAAAGTCATTTATTTTGGCCAAGATGATGTCTAATATATATCATGTGTTGGCGAGATATATACTTGTTAAAAAGCCAAGATGACTTTCCATAAAAGATAATACAAGTCTTTACCTATCCCTGAGAGACCTTGAAGATTTAAGTATGAACTTCAACATGGAACTACCTAGAACCATTTTCAAAAATGGCACATTTTATTGCTTACAAAAAGGTTGAAGATGCATTTAATGTGGCATAATTTTTTTCAATGACGTGGCTAGATTACATGGTTTGCCTAGAACCATTATTTCGAATCGTGATACCAAACTCTTGAGTCACTTTTGGAAATCATTGTGGAGACTTATGGGCACCAAGTTGCTATTTTCAAGAAGCCATCATCCATAAACTAATGGTCAAAATAAAGTTGTGAATCAGATATATGGTTCATTACTTGGAGCATTAGTTAGTAAAGAAGGGAATAATAGGGACTTAAAATTGGCACATGCTGAATTTGCATACAACAGAACTCAAAGCAAAACAACGTAGTAATCACTTTTTGAGATTGTGTATGGACTGAATCCAATGTGCCTATTGATTACATTTCTCTCCCCAGGGATAAGTTTGTGCATGGAATAGAAAAAGAGCACGTGGAATTTATGATCAATGTGCATAAGGAAGTGAGAAGAAACATTGAGAAGGAAAATAAAACTTATAAGAAATAAGCCAACAAGAACTTGAGAATTACAAAGAAATTCAAAGTTGGTGATCTTGTATGGGTTTTCTTACAAAGGTAAGGTTTCCTAAGCAAAGGAAACACAAGCTAATGCCTAGGTCTAAAGGACCATTTTAGATCATAAAAAGGATCAATGAAAATGCATACAAAGTGGATCTAGGTGGGAATTATGCATAGAAGGTGGACTTTATGCTGCGGGCTTTGAGAAAACCGCAGCATAAAGTCCTTTTTTTTAATAAAAATAAGGGTTTTATGCTCCGATTTCCCAAAGCCGTAGCATAAAGTCCACCTTATGCTTCGATTTGAACCGCAACATAAAATATTTTACAATATGCTCCTATCACATATACTTCAGGCCGAACGGAGCATAAAGCCTTAAAAAAACCGCAGCAAATGATGTTTTTTCCACTAGTGATACTTTAAAGATGATGAGATAAGGACAACTCCTTTCAAAGAAGAGAAGGATGATGGAAATCAAGACCTAGCGATTCCTAGTCAAGACTTTGAGATCCAAAGTCAATACCTTGAAGTGTCTAACAAAGAGAATCCACATCAAAGCTTTGATACAAGAGAAGTGATCCTTTTGAAATCCTTTGAATATCAAGTTATTGATAACTTTGGAATCCATGGTCCGTCCAATTCAAGGTTTATAGTTACAACCCTTGAGAATCAGTTATTGAATGCACTGGATTCCCATTAATTAAACTTATACTTTAATGGAAAGTAACTAGCTTAGAATGCGTTTTTAAGTCCGAGAAATAAAGAGGTTAGTTGTTAATAAGGGAGTTACGGTGTTAATGAGATGATCAAAGAAGCATTGAAGTTATGGACAGATTATTAACACCAAGAACCTTTCCTTTCATCTTCTAAGCCGCATTTATTAGTTTCTTTAATAGTTTAATTAGTTAATAAGGTGGAAAAATCATTGTAAATCTTTTAATTCTCTTACGTTTTTCTTCTAAGTTGAGCATGTTTAGCTATAAGAGGGTAGCTTGTAATCAGTTTCAGAGAGTTGTTGAATGAATGAAAACCTTTTTCTTTTAGACCGAATTTCAATGAGAAATTGTCCAAGTGTTTCCAAGTTTAACTTGAAGAATTTGAGTGGTGAAGTGAGGAATCCTTCCACTCAAGTTGATAGTTACGTTCTTTGGGTTAAGTTGAGTAATCCTTGCCTAAATCCTACAAATCAGTTTGTTGAGTGATTAATCCTTGCAAACATATCCAGTTTGTTAAAGTGAGTGATCCTTACAAACTAACCCATTTTATTTTATTTCCCTTAAACACCAAAATACGCATTTTCTTCATCTTTCTAAATCTGAAATCTTAACCTTTTGAGCTTAAAATCATTCCTAACCAAACACATCCCTTTTCTGCCCAAGAGTGATCCATTAGAAAACACGAATAAACTAGTACTTCGATACTAGAATATACATCAAGAATAAGAAATAAAAAGTGAATAAAATCAAGGGTTTCCCATTGTTTTAATGACCTAGGTGAAAGGGACTCAATCGAGTGTCCTTTACACTCAATTGAGTGTGTTGTCGAATTGTGAATTTTTTGCTATTCTGGAAAACTAACCAAAATCAAGTTTCTAGAAGGGACTCAATCAAGTGCCTTCAATTTTAAGAAAAACCCGAGTTTCTACAAAATGAAAAGTGAAGGATCTAAAGAGGACTCAATCGAGTGCATTACACACTTGATCGAGTGTCTGAAGTATGTAGCACATATTAGCAACTTTTCACCAGTTTTGAATCTTGCATGCACTTATACTCTTCCTTAGGACCCCATAAATGTGTTCTAAACTACAAAATTCACTCAATGTTTATGTCCTAATGACTGTCATAATCAAAAACCTACAAAATAAATACAAGACAAAAAAGGAATTAATCACACACAAAAGCTAAGAAAAACAGAACAAAAATAAAAAAGTCAAAAGAAAAGGTAAGAAAGATGGGTTGCCTCCCATTTAATGCTTTTTTTCGAGTCCTAAGCTCGACCCCCTTGACTTTCAACCAGCTGATGATGGATTGGAAAGGCTAAGGCTAGCATTCCCATGGACAGGGTTCCCGTGCAGTATGCTTCAAACAATGGCCCTTTTCTAAACATGCTAGGGTACGACATCTTCTTCTCATGCACTAAGCTAGAATATACTTGAGGTGGAGAAAACATGAATTTTGGATCACCAAGTTATCCCAATTCATTTATTACCTTCACCTTCTCAACCTCCTTAACACTCCCCAAGAGATCAACTCTCAGCTCCTCCTTTTCAGTTAATGAGGTATCCTTACATGGATCCACCCTATAGATTGTTGTGCTCTTAGGTAGTTTATCTGCTAGACCAGCTAAGGCATACTCCACCTTCTTATCCCCATCCTTAAACTAGATGGGTGAACTCAAGGAACAAGATATATATAACTTCATGAAACAAAGAGAGATATCTTCCAATATCCCCTACCTCGACTTTGACCTCTTATAAAGTTGTCATAACTCTTATCGATGGATCTACCACTTCCTTGCCATTTCTCGCAGTCATTGCATTCATTTGTTCCTTGGGAGGGTTTTGGTATTTCCAGGGAAATATCTTGGAACCTTTGACAGGTGACAAATATGTTGAGCTAGTTGGTCAAGTTGAGTCCCCATAAGCTTTTGCTGAGCTATAAGTTCTGCAATCTTTTTTCCTAATCAACATTTTGTTTAGTCATCTAGGCTATGAAATTTCCTAACATAACCTCCAGGTTAGACTCTTAGTGTGCTTAAGGTTGTTGAAAAGGAAATAGCTTAAATGGGAGTCTTCTATTAAAATCGGGTGGTCATTATGGCTAGTTATAGTTGCTGCACTATGGGGCTTGATTTTGGGTTGGGTTCATCATGTTTTGGGTGTTCTTGTAGGAGAAGTTCGAATGTTGCTTCCAACCTTCATTACAGGTTTTTAAAAATGGATCAAACGACCTCTTTTGGTTGTTGTAGGTAGTGTTTACCTGGTCACTACCCAGATTACCCGTAGTGTACTAACACTAGCTCACGTTATGCCTTATAATACCATAAACCTCACAAGATTCAACCATTGTAGACTTCCCATGTATCTTCCCCAAACTTTTAGTAAGATCTTGCATGGAAGCTACTAGCTTAGAGATGTCAACATCAGCAGCTAAACAATATGACTCTTTCCTATGATCTGCTCTGGAAGAATACAAAGTATTAGTAGCAGCCATCTTTTCAATCAATTCCAAGGTACCCTAAGCATCATTCATTTGGATGTTACCCCTTAAAGTTGTGTTAAAGTATATCTTGTTATCGGGGTTTAGACCATTGTAGAAGGTATGAAGCAAAAGCTAATTCGGTAACTAACCCTTGATGAGGATAACGCTTCAGCATCATTTTAAATCCCCTCCATGTCCCATTAAAGGACTCATAATACAATCCCTGAAATGATGTTGGAAGCTAGTGGGATTTAAAGGATACACATCTTATTAGTGACATTTAAATCACTCCTTTGCACCTTTCTAGTAGAGTTTTGTACTCTTTTTAGCCCCTATTCATCCTGTTTTATCCTATTTTACATCACATTGTGCATGGTCTAGGCTTAGGATTTTTCTTCATATTCTTGTCGTGTTTTCCTTGATTTCCCACTATCTATTCTACTTTTATGCATGTTTTTGTGGCTCGATGTAGGTATTCAGTTGACATGAGAAAGAGAACCAAGGAATAACAATGCATAGTAGAAAAGACGAGAAGAAAAGCTAAGACATCGCTCAAGAATTGAACCAAGTCACCTCTCAAGAGAAAAAAGCATGAACGGGTGCTTAACTTGTCCTAAGAGGCCGTTTATTATAATGGAAGTGGACAGCCAGAGAGTTACAAGCGGGCGTCGAGTGATTTCCAAGAGGGCGCTTTAAGGACTAAGCGGTCGCTTATGGTTGTACAGATTATTAGCTTATGCGTGGGCGCTTGCCTTGAATTTAGCGCCCCCTCAAGCCAATTTTGGGCAACATCCGTGTTCTTTTGAAACTCTTCTGCGGGATTAAGAAAGGCACAAAAGCATAAAGCAAGGATCATTCATTCATAATTCATAGGTTTAGCATAGTTTTAATCTAGATATAGCTTAGGGTTTCTTTATTTTTCCATTCACAAAAGCATGAATAGTCATTATCATTCCACTATGCATGATCAGGGAAGAAACTATAGAAGCAAAAGGGTTCTTGATGATGAGTCATCCTCCTTCAATCTTCTTGTCTCCTAGAAACAATGTGTTCAAGAGTACCATGACATTAATGGTTCAACTAATTCAAGGCTGAACTCTTATAGCATTAGCAGCTCTATTCTGAGTCTTCATATCATACTGATTGACTGTGGGGATTTAATGCAACCAGATTTCACCGAATCATTTAATGCAAGCTCGGATTCCTGCAAGGATACATTAGTGGAAAAAACCTTCTATGCTCCGGTTTTTTGAGGGCTTTATGCTCCGGTTTTGACCCGAAGTAGATATAACCGGAGAATATTCAAAATGATTTTATGCTCAATTTTGAACCAGAGCAAAAAATACACTTTATGCTCCGGTCTACTGAAAACCGGAGCATAAAGTCTATACATATGTTTTGTTTTTAAATGTTGATATTGTTATTGGAAATATATATTATTTGATGCAAGTATTAGAACAATATAATACATTGATAGTTTGATACAAAATAATGATATACACACACAATTCAAGTTACCACTCTACATAGTCCAGAATTACAAGAAACAGAAGAGAGAAAATGAAATAGAAACTATCCTTATCCAAAATTCCATCACCAAAATGCACCAATGAATAACTCTACTATTGTGGATGTTGCTGCAAATGGATGTCGTGGAAAATCCAATACCTGCAGCTAGAATAATAAGTGAATGATGAAATCAATAGTAGTGAAGCCAATAGCAGAGAATGAATTAGGCCAAATAATGCCGGAACCCACAAAGCTTAGGCCATGGTAACTATCCCAAGACTAACATATCCTGATGACAAATTTTGGGCTAAAACCTCCCAGAATCAAAGCCTGACCAATTTGATACTCTAGGTAGTCAGGTACATGGTTCTAGTTCCATAAGTAGAACATTTCAAAACAAAAGGAAAGTCAAGAGGAAAGAGATATTTGATTGAATCAAATTTTATACAAAGAAAGTATAGAAAAAAAGTACAAAATGAACAAAAGGGAACCGATAAAACTAATAGGCATGGAGGCAGAATCAACTTCACCAAAGGAAAGGGAACCGATAATAGAAGCCTTACCTCTGGTACCCTCAAAGTGGATGGCATGGAGGTAGAATCAACTCCACCAAACTCATCAAAAGAAATGTTATTGGCAAGGAATCGTATACAAAAATCTATCTACTAAATATAGATATTGGCAAGGAATCGTGCAAACTTGTCTCTTGTTTCTTTGATTTTGTCAATGGTGAAAGACTCATCTCTTGCTCTATCGAAAACCTAAATGTAGCCACCATATAATAATGCAAAATTAGATTACCAATCTCTATTACTTGTTCAATTCTTAGCATGAAGGATAAAAGCAAAAGCAACTTAATTCTTAGCAACTCATTAATATTTCCTCTAAGTGAAATTTATATGGTTTGAAGCATAAACATGAATATTTCTTCAAAGTTACGTCATAAACAAAATTTAATTCATTATAAAAGTTTTCGAAAAAATTCAGCAGAGTTTCCCCTGTAAAATGAACATTTTTCCAATTTTTAATCCAAAAAACTTGTCCAACACAATTCAACTATTCAACATACCAAGACACAATAATAATACAACGCCATACCACATCAATCTTTCGATTGATGCTGGCCATACAATCCCATCCTCTACGGTCATAAACATCTACTTTACATCATAGGACGACTTGCTTACTATATATATATATAAATAAAGGAATTAGATATACCTTTTCTACATCATCGACTCCCATGGCAGAAGTGACTAAATCATACATGAATCTCATCACATAATAGCCACAATCTACCTCGTTTTGTTGTTGTGCGCACTAAGTGGAAATGAAATGAATATTCATGTCAAAATAAAAGTAATTCAAAAGGTTAGGCTACCACAAAACATTAAATTTCAAAAACATTTACCTTCATTGATTTCCATTTAGGAAATGTAGCTTTTGAATGTAATCCTAAACTTTCGCGTAATTTCTTCATTGCACTGCACTCGACAAGAAAAATATAGGTCTTATCAATGTGATATTAAAGTTAATAATCAAACTAAAATGCATTATGTCAACTTAAAGATACCTAGTCAATAAGGATTTGATAAGTAAATGTCAAGGTGGTTGTAGACACACAAAATCGAATGGATATACTGCGTGAGTTAAAGGACATATGACTAGGAGCAACCAATGTTTACTACAAATACAAATTTGAAGTCAATAAAGAGAAACATGATAACTTAGATAATGATATCAAAAGACATATATAGCATGTTGGAACTAAAACATACTCTTCAATATACGAAGCCAAAATAAATTTATCCCCATCTTTGATTGATTTGTATACCCATGTTGGCTTGTCACCTCAGGTTGGCTTGTCATGCATTGTGTGTCACAAATCTGTTGTGGACATAACCAACCAAATTTGAATTCAGACTCGCATTCACTTAAATCCTCGTGAAGTGCACTAAACTCATAACAAATAAGATATGTTAGACTTATACATAACCACCCAACTATGAAGTGCACAAAATGAGGAAATATAGTAGTGTAAGTATATTTTACCTCATGAAGACTTGTATTATGGATACATTCAACATTTATCCTAATAGAAATTCACAAACATCCACTTTGTATACCCATGTTAGTGTGTCCTCTATGTAGTGGAACTATTCTTTTGCCAAATCAACTTGAATTGGCTTGTCATCAGGCACATTGCTAACACATGTATGCAACCATAAACCATCCTTGCTTAGAGTTTTAAGCACTTAAATAATCATAAGTGGATTTCCCTTTGTTTTTAGAAGCAAAGTTGACCCTTTTGATGATACCACTCTCTTGTTCTTACTTCTTTCCTCCGCTTCCTTCTCTTTTACTTGCGACCCCTCTTTATTTGCCTCATCTTTTTTCTTTATTTTCCGCAAAACCTTAATAGAAATTTAAACTCTTTTATCAAATGAAAAAAATGAATATATAGAATAATAAGATGAAAAATAAATAGGCAACTTATTACCTCCTCTAAAAACTGAACCCAAGCACATGGCCATGTCACGAAACTACCTAGCGCATTCGACATTTTATTGAGGTTCCATTCTGGCCTTAGAATCGGGAGTGAGAAATCTTTAAAACCATTAACAATAGTCTCTATGGACACACTTAATTGACCACCAAAAATTATTATAAACAATGGGTAATCCCTTTTGCTCTAAGATGGTAGCAAATTTCTTGTTCATCTTCTCCATAACTTGCTCTTCTATCTTAGATGTGATGGCCTCCAAATCTTGTGGTGTCATTATGCTTGTACATGATTGTGATGCAACACACTCTGTTCCAAAGGCCTTTTTCACCCCTAAATGGAAGCCTTATTTGCCTTTCACGCGTTCATTATGGTCTTTACCTAGAACCTTGTACAAGGCATCAACATTTCCTTTAGGAGTGAACTCGTATATAGCCTCCTTGGCCTTCCATCCCATCTGCTCAAAGAAAATATGGAATTTCTTAGTTGACATTATAATAAAGGTTTTGACCTTTAATATACGTCATAATGTTAAAAACTCACCACTACATCAGCTATCTTTTTTATTCCCGGCTCGGAAATGGTTCTTCTATCGCTTGAATCTCGAATATGAAGCGAACAATACCAATCAAGAACCCGATCTCCCTTATTCGTAACTATAGAACTAGTTGTCGCCAATGAAGATGAGCTTGAAATAGGGCAAAACCGAGTATCTATCCACTCCTTTCAGGACTCATCATATGTTCTATGACCCATGTGATGGTAAAACTTCTTTTGGCTCGAACATTGTGAAGCTTTACTACGCTTTTCCTGATAAATCAATAGAAATCAAAAGAATTAAAATTAAATGCTAATTTAATGAATTTCTTCGTGAGTAAATACCATTTTAAACGCTATTGCTTAAACTTACAACTTCTTTCGGAGTTGTTTTTTTTGCAACAAATGCTTCCCATTCATCCTTAGTGATGTGACCCCATATTTCATAAGGCATTGATTGTGGTGCTTCCTTACTACTCGGATCTCCCTCTTCATTTTCTATTCCTGTCTTCATCTTCTTACATGACTGAGATTTATCTCTCTTCTTAGAAATCCATCCACTCACTAACTTGGACTTGAAATCTCTAAATCTCTCTACAACAGCTGAAAGGAAAATATCCTTCTTGCTTTGATCGAGTTGAATATGAAATAAATTCTACAAAAAAGGAAAATTTGGATAGCTTGCATTTAACTATGATATCAAAAAAATTGAATTCAATTAATCTAGCAACAATGCATAGGTTAACATTAAGTACTTGCTTACCACTATATCTTCCCATATTGATTTCTTTAAACCCTCTGGCACCTCACTC
The DNA here is from genome assembly GCA_026401315.1 of Dysphania ambrosioides. Taxonomy (NCBI): domain Eukaryota; kingdom Viridiplantae; phylum Streptophyta; class Magnoliopsida; order Caryophyllales; family Amaranthaceae; genus Dysphania; species Dysphania ambrosioides. The sequence goes on from CM048657.1 coordinate 23,028,380, forward strand.
CATGTGTAAAAGATGGAAATTTTGCGCATACAAATGCCAAGTTGTGTTACATACTATCTACGCCACTTTCCACATGGTTGACCCAAGCTATTGTACCCAAGCTGCTGCAATATATTCTGCCTCTGCTGTGGATAAAGCCACTGAGTTTTGCTTTTTAGAACCCCATGATATTAGACAAGAGCCAAGAAAATGTGTCATACCTGATGTGCTCTTTCTATCAACAAGAAAGCCAACATAGTCTGCATCAGTGTACCCAATAAGATCAATTGCACTCCCTTTAGGGTACCACAAGCATAAGTCTGTTGTTCCCACAAGATACCTAAGTATCCTTCTAACAGCCTTCAAGTGAGATTCCTTTGGATTACTTTGAAACCTAGCACACAATCCAATAGAGAACACAATATCAGGTCTACTAGCTGTTAGATAGAGAAGGGAACCAATCATTCCTCTATAAAGTGTGGCTTCAACATCTTTTCCCTTTAGATCATTATCTAATTTTATGGATGTGGGAATAGGTGTATCATAAGCCTTGCTGTTTTCCATGCCAAATTTCTTCAGCAATTCTTTCAAGTATTTTTGCTGATGTATCATGGTTCCATTCTCCATTTGCTTAATTTGCAATCCTAGAAAGAATCCTAGTTCTCCCATCATGCTCATTTCAAACTCACTCTACATAAGATTAGCAAACTCATCACATAGTACTTGATTAGTAGCACCAAATAAGATATCATCAACATAAATTTGTACTATAATTAAGTTGTTCCCCCTGGCTTTGATAAACAGTGTCTTGTCTACTGTTCCCCTCTTGTAATCATTCTCCATCAAGAACTTAGACAATCTTTCATACCAAGATCTTGGAGCTTGCTTCAATCCATATAGAGCTTTGTCTAACTTGTAAACATGTTGGGGAAACAGCTTGTCTTCAAAACCAGGTGGCTGCTCTACATATACCTCTTCCTTCAAATATCCATTTAGGAAGACAGTCTTTACATCCATCTGAAACAATTTCATATTCATGTGAGCAGCATAAGCAATTAAAATCCTAATTGCCTCTAACCTAGCTACTGGTGAAAAAGTCTCATCATAGTCAATCCCTTCTTGTTGATTGTAACCTTGCACCACTAGCCTAGCTTTGTTTCTGACTATTGTACCTAGGTCATCCAATTTGTTTCTGAAGACCCATTTTGTACCAATGACTGACCTATCCTTTGGTCTAGGTACAAGATGCCAAACCTGGTTCCTATGGAACTGATTTAATTTATCCTGCATTGCTAGAACCCAATCAGGATCAGTCAGTGCCATTTTATAGTTAGTTGGCTCTATATTAGATAGGAAAGAATAAAAAACACAAAAGTTTTGAAAAACATTTCTTCTCGTTTGAACTCCTTTATTAATATCACTAATGATCTGATCTGGAGGATGAGAAGATTGATATTTGAAGCTTTTAAAAGAGAAATCATTTTGTGCTTCTTCATTTGATTGGGAACCAGCATGATCATGAATCTCATCTATTTCTTCGGAACCAGTAAGATTCATATTCACGCTGTTTCCATTTACTTTACTTACCTCAGGTTCAGGGGAGACATCTTCATTCATTCCTCCTGAACCCCTTACCTGTCTGTCACTTGGGAAACCATTAGGTCTTGGTTCCTCTTCTGAATTCTCGTTGTCCTTATTTTCTTCTCTAGGCTCCTCATTATCATTATTTTGTGGAGTATCAAGTGAGCCTAGATCTTCTTACACTTCATTTAGGGGACCAGCATCATGGTTCCCAGTAAACTCCATCAATCCAATCATTTCATCAGGTTGTACCTGCGCAATCTCAGAAGACATGTTAAATTCATCAAAGATGACATGCACACTCTCCTCAACACACAAAGTCCTTTTATTAAGGACTCTATATGCTTTGCTTTGAGGAGAATATCCAAGAAAGATTCCCTTATCACTCCTAGGATCAAATTTATCAAGCTGGTTCTTCCCATTGTTATGAATATATCATTTGCATTTGAATACACGAAAGTATGCAATATTAGGCTTTCGACCTCTAAGGAGTTCATAGGGAGTCTTATTTAACTTTGGTCTAATGAGACCTCTATTTAAAATATAGCAAGCAGTGTCCACAGCTTCACCCCATAAACTCTTAGGGAGACCACTCTCAATGAGCATTGTTCTGGCCATCTCCTCAAGAGTTCTATTCTTTCTTTCAACAACACCATTTTGCTGTGGTGTTCTTGGGGCTGAGAAGTTGTGAATAACTCCCTGTTCCCTACAATAATTAACAAAGTTAGCATTATCAAATTCAGTACCATGGTCTGATCTTACCGAGACCAGCTTGTGAGAGAGTTGGTTCTCCACTTGCTTCACCAATGCTACCCACTCATCGAAAGTTTCATCTTTTGAATGTAGCATTATTAACCAAGTGTACCTAGAATAATCATCAACCATAACACAAACATATCTATGACCTTTTCGACTTTGTATTCTCATGGGACCACACAAATCAATGTGTACAAGTTCGAAGGGTCTACTAGTACTCAAAACAGTTTTAGGCTTAAAAGAAATTTTGACCTGTTTCCCCTTAACACATTCTGAACAAACTTTATCTGCCTCATAAGCGATGTTAGGAAGTCCTACCACCAAATCATGAGACCTTAATTTGTTCAAAAGTGTCAAGCTAGCATGTCCAAATCTCTTATGCCAAATCCATTGGTTATTATCAGAAACAGCTTTCAAACAAACAGACTTGTCTTGAGGAATTTTATCCAGAAAGGTGATGTAAACATCATGCTTCCTGGTTCCCTCACATACAAGTTCGCCTGTTTGAGAATTAACTATATGACAAAGATTAGCTTGAAACTCAACTCTCTTACCTTTATCACATAATTGAGAAATACTCAAGAGATTATGTTGTAAGCCCTTAACATAATATACATCATCAATTGCATTTGAAAGTGTCTTACCTACCTTACCTAAACCAGTGATGGTTCCCTTGCTGTTATCTCCAAAGGTGACACTTCCACAGTCAAAGGCTACTAGTGAAAGGAATTGACTTTTATCCCTGGACATGTGTCTTAAGCAACCACTGTCCAAATACCAATAGGTATCTCCTTTCACTTTAGCCTGCAAGAACAAATCAAACATTAGTTTTAGGAACCCAAACATGTTTGGATCCTTTTTCAACGACATTAGGCTCTTGTTGGTCTTTTCTTCTCCAGACCCACTTTACATGTTTATTGTTCTTATTCTCATTGTTCTTCTTAGCAGGACACTCATGTATCTTATGCCCATTCATTCCACAATGATAACAAACATGCATCTCTTTAGTCATTACATACTTACCTCTTTTGAATTCTTTAACCCACGTGGTTTCCCTGGGGGACAAGTTAGTCCTGGTTCTCTGTCTAGTATATCCAAGACCAACCCTTCCTTTGTAACTTTTAAATGAAATTAGAGAATTCATAGTTTCCTGTGCAGTTAATAATTTTTCAACATGTCTATGACTATCATGAAGTTCTTTCTCTCTGGTTTCAAGATTCTTAATCAACAATTCGTTTTTATCTTTTAGAAAATCAAAATCACTTTTTAAGGATTCAAGTTGTAAATTAAGTTTCGAAACCATAGGATCAATAGTCATGTCAACAATTACTGATTGCTTATCTTATTTCAGTTTATGAATCTCAGCATGCAAATCACAAATAGTACCTTCATACTCATCTATTACATCACTTATCTTAACACTGGTACCTGTAGGGGAAACGGTGAACTGAACAGCCTTAAGTGAAACAAATTCTTTGTGTATTTCTTCCAAGTTGTGAGCCAATATTTCAAAGGCTTTCAACAAGGAAGTTCTAATACAGGAATTTTCTTTACCTATAGCTACTGAAAAATTAAGAGATTTACTAGCAATTGATAAGTCTCTAGGGAGCCAGGAGGTCAGATCTTCCTCATCATCACTAGGACAGTCAGATTTAGAAGACCTTTCCTTCTCTAGTTCCACCTTACACTTGTCCAATTCAACCTCTAGTTCAGCTACTTGATTTTTCAATTCAAAGCAAACTTCTTCTAGGTGATCACAACTAGCAACAGCAATTTCACATTCAACACGTTTTTCTTTAAGTTCTCTTTTACCAGTTATATAAGTTTCACCGAGTTTATAGCATTCATCTAATAAAGAGTCAATACATTCAAGCATATTATCTCTATCATATTCATGCATATCTTTCCTAACTTGTTCTAAGTTTACCTTGTGTTCGTGTAGCACATCCTTCTTTGCCATTAAGCATTTTCTGAATGTACAGGTTCCCCCTCTGGTTCCTGAGTCAGTGATGTTTCCCTGAATGTTTGTGAAGGCAGTCAAACAAACATCAGAGTTAGGTGATTCCTCATCTTCATCAGACCCTGAATCACAATCACCCCACATGGATGCTATCATTGCATTTTTGAATGCCCGTTTATCTCCAGATTTGGATTGTTTGTCCTTCCACTTAGGACAATCTCGAATAAGATGTCCCTTTTCTCCACATTTGAAGCAACCTACAGAAGAAGAGTTAGATTTCTTAAAGTTCTTACCTTTGAAATTCTTCCTTTGATCACGAAGAGTTCTTTCAAATCTTTTAGCAATCATGCCAATCTCATCTTCTTCTTCTTCTATTGTTCCCTTAAGAGCTATTCCTCTGGCTGGTTCCTTCTCAGACTTAGAATCAATCAGCATTTCATGAGTCATGAGGGAACCGATCAGTTGTTCCAGAGATAGAGTTGATAAATCCTTTGCCTCATATATTGCTGTTACTTTGGATGTCCATGCATCTGTCAAAATGTGTAAAACTTTTCTCACAAGATCCTCATCAGAAAAGTTCTTACCAAGAGATCTAAGATCATTAATTATTGTCATAAATCTACGAAAACAGTCATTAATCTTTTCATTTTTATTCATAGCAAACGATTCATACTTAGACATAAGTAAATCAATTTTGGACCTTTTTACCTCGCTGGTTCCCTCAAAAGCAAGTTCGAGGGTATCCCAAATCTCTTTTGCATTGCTGCAACCTGAGATTCGGTTTGTTTCAGTCTCACCTATAGCCTGTTGTAGAATTGACATTGCCTTGGCGTTCTTCTCCAGCAGTTTGTAATCAGCAGTAACTAGTTCACTATCTTTCTTTGGAATCCTGTTTCCCTCTTTATCTGTCTTGAAAATGATGTTGGGACCATTTTTGACAACTAGCCAACATTCATAATCAATTCCCATGATCACATTCTTGATCCTGTTTTTCCACCAAGCATAGTTGTTACCGTTGAACTTTGGTGTCTTATTGTCGTAGCCCATAGCGTTCAATTCATGAGTACTCATACTTGACTTCTCTAGATGTTACTCTTTTGAGAAGCCTAGGCTCTGATACCAATTAAAGGATTTAGAGAACTCAAGAGGGGGGGTGAATTGAGTGTTAAATAGTCTTGGCCTATTTTTCTTACTTTTTCGATCTGTGGGAGGAACCAGTTGTGCTGGTTCCTATTAACAGCGGAATGTATGTAGAGCAATAAAGGAAGACACACAATTTAACGAGGTTCAGCCAACTCAGGCCTACGTCCTCCTACTCTATGCTCTTTTATTAATCTACTTTGAAAAACAAAGAACACAGACACTCAACTGTTTCCCTACTCTGGGAACCAGTTCACCCCACACTCTACTCCGAGTGTGCACTCGACTTACACTCGTAAGCCCTTTTGTGTTTGAACTCACAAACACTCTCCCAGCCTATCAACCCCTCTGTTGAAGGCTCTTTACAGAATCAAACTCTCCTTTGATCTTGCTTCTAAAAGCTAATATGAGAGAAAAAATATAAGTTCTAATGGTGCTCTTGTATATGACTTAATGAAAGGTTTTTGTGCTTAACTGTGTATAATGCTCTGTAGAGATAAACTCAGTTTTTTTCACGTGAGAGACTTATTGAATTAGGTTGATTAGATGAGTTTGTATATGTGATTACAAAAACCCTAGCTTTCCTAAAATCACATAATCTTTTGAGCTGTCATCTTATGTGAGTTTAGGAAAGTATTTATCTTATTTGACTTAATCATATAGATAGAATCAAATAGGGTAAATACTCCTAGTTTTTAGGTAACCAATATATTCTCATCTAATCTACCAGCTGCTTAATATATTTTCCAAAATAATTCTTAGAAAATATTTTTACAAAATCTTTTCAAAAATACGCAGCTTGATATTCCATTCAGTAAACCTGGTTCCCTGAACCTGGTTCCCTGAATTAAGTATGTTATGAATTCTGTTCCATCTTTGTACCAGAATTCATAACATGACTTATCACACTTAAAACACTTATATCACCTACTCATATAAGTCATACTACGGAGCACATTACATGAAAAACTAGATTAACAGTAAAGTACAAATATTCTTCTTTTCATGTAATCTACAAGACTTGAATCTTCCTAAGATGCTTCATCTTGAGCAAAGTATCTTTCTTCGAATGTCTTCGAAAGGCTTCTATGCTCCAAGTCTTGGAATCAGCTTAACTACTGCACATATAACATGGTTAACATGCAATAGATAATATGTGACTGCTTTACAGCATAGCAGTCACGGAGACAGTTCCAACTACTTGTGACCTGTTTCCTGTAACTGTTTGTCATCATTCAAAACATCAAAACTTAAGGAACTCAACAGATACATTGCCATACTTGATACATGGGCAATAGAATCCATTTCCCCTGTCCTAGCCTAATGTTTGACAGCAATACTACAAAATTCCAAGACCCCATCCACAAATTCCGATGATTCAATGCCCCCATACATCCATGAACGATCTTTTTCCATCCTTGGACTAATCAAGATCCCCAAGTAATGAGTAAGTATTGAATGAGTTCCTTAAAAATAAAGAGCATTTAGAAATAATCTAGTTTACTAACAAAAGTCTAATAAGTTGTAGATAATCATATAAACATAAAATTTAAAGAGAAGCACTCCAAACTCCATTCTAAATGAACATGTAAACAATAATAAAGAAGCATACCCCTACAAGTCTAGGCACTTACCCTTGACTATCATTCGGATTTTATCCTTGTGCTTTAAATTGAATACCATTACATAGCCTAACAAATTTAACTTACCTTCTCTTAGGATGAATGTATAATTACTCTTTTTGTAATAATGTAGTGATTAAAAGCTATGTACACTTGGATCTATGATGCAATAATAATATGATAATGTGGTGATTGCTAAAAGAAATATATACTTGAAACCAAAGCCTATATTGTAATATATATATATATATATATATATATATATATATATATATATATATATATATATATACATATATATATATATACATATATATATATATACATATATATATATATACATATATATATATATATGTATATATATAACTACAAATGAGCTATATATTTTATTATGCGTAGTGAGTACTATTTGCGTAGTGAGTACAAACCATCAATGGAGGTTGCAAATTCAATAGTAGAGATTGGAAAAAAAAGTCATTATGGATAATGTTGGGAAACTAGGATGTAGGATGTCTCCTAGTAGTCTAGTTAAAGTTTTGTATACATTATGTAGCCCTATTGAACTATGAAGGTCCTCCCTAAAACCAATCCACCGAGGAAAGTGATAAACCCTCAAAGAAACGAGTCAATGCAATGCATTTTAAACACAAAAGATCATTAATCTTCTATAAATCCAGTCTAGGTATACCCTAAATACGTAAATATATTATACTTTTTTCTACACATTTTCTATGGCTAGAACAATTCTATAAACCCAATGGGCTTGATGTTTCTTCACACATACAAGGTTTATAAGTTTTTCATACCAAATAATGTATAGATACTTGCCAATATTATAATAGTTAAGAATAATTTTTTAAAAGCGTTGTGCATAAACTAGGCAACGCGAGGTGAAGTTTGTTTTCATGGAGTCTTCATCATATGTTCTAATGTAACGTCAGGTTCTCTTTCATTTATTGACATGAATTATTCATGAATCATTTTGATGAGCAAACCACAAAAATAATAATTTAGCTAGTAAAAAATACTAGAATACTACTCATACACTTTTTGGAAACCCCTTAGCTTCTTCAATAATATAACAGGCCATCATTAATTTAGCATTAGAAATCTAAAGAGAGACTAATGAACGAGAAGTAGGATTGAGACCTATTTAGCCCTATTTAACCCAATCCACCGAATTGAGCCCTCTAAATATATCTCATTACAAATATGCATATCCAAAGTACGTCAACAATAAAGACTTTGGTCACTGTCACACAATAACAACAAATAAATTATTTATTTCCATTCCTTTTGATAACATTGTACTTAAACCTTATAGTGTAATTTTCATATTCTTGTCATATATTCTGAGAAGGATACTCTGTATTACGGGTAGTATGGTTCAAGTGAAGATCGCTTCTGAATTTTTGATTATTTCCTTAATTGGCACCTAAGACAGAACCATTTTCTTAAAAGCAACAACAACTTTGTACGTTGTATCTACAATAGAACAAGATAATGTTCCGACTAGTGTTGAACCTTTATTTCGGATTGACTAGTGTCTTGAGCTACGAATAGGGAAAAGTTTTATTTGAGAATGATTTGATTGGCTAATACAAATAACAGATTAGAAGAAAGTCACACCAAGGACTCGACTATATGAGTTACCCTACTAGTATTGATTTCAATACAATCCACTACAATTTAGCTTATTAAATCATATGTTTTTTATATAATATGATTTGAGGATAGTGACACATTCTGCTAATAATTTTGGGGGTTATGTGAAATAGAATGTCTTTCACAATGTATAAGGAGATGCTCGAAAACTTAATAGCACAAACCATGCATGTTCTTCTGCCAGAAATGTTGCAGGAAGTGTCTTTGTGTCCCACCAGGCTTCTATGGGAACAAGGAAGTTTGCCCTTGCTATAACAACTGGAAGACCAGGAGGGTATTGTAGGCGGTTATATACGTAGTAGGTTATAATAAAATGCAGTTATTCTAAACAATTAATAAATCCATAATATTCCTATAAGAGTACGTGTAAAATGTATTTAATATTCATAGTCCTATGATATGATTTGGATACTAAAACTTGTAAGCATAATGGTGTGCTAATTAACCTAGGATATCTAGCCTTTATTGGGTTAGGGAGGGGGGGAGAATGCCTTAATCTTTTAATAATAGCAAGAGACTCCTACAAGATGGAGTCCAAATAGAGGAGAAGGGAGCACAAGAAGCTACAAAATGATCACAATAACCTAAGAATCAAAAGTTGGTCTGCCAACGTAGATTCTTACTAAAACTTTTATGTACTGAATCAAGACATTAAGCATGCCAACAAATTTAAGGAACCTACCTTTAACAAATTGGCTGGTAGGAATTCGTTGTATTCTTCCATGTAATTACCCAGGTGTTTGAATTTGTGGATTGAATTCTCAAGGTTGAAGAAGGGGTGTTGCTATTGACGAATGCGGTTGTGGTGTTAGTTGTAGGGGTTCGTATTCGCAATGTTGAAGAAGGGGCATTTATGGTGTTGTTGTTGACGAATGCGGTTGTGGTGTTAGTTGTAGGGGTTCGAATTCGCAAGGTTGAAGAAGGGGCGCTGGGGCGGTTATGGTGTTGTGCACAGTAGTATAGGTTTGAATTATTTTGGCTTGAAGAAAAATGCACGCATTGGGTTAAATTAGAAGATATATGCTCCAGTTGTTTATAACCGGAGCCTTAAGTCCTTATTTTAATTAACAGCCCATTATATGCTCTGTTTCTTAGATAACCGGAACCTTAAATTCATTTTATCCTCCGGGTGCAAGAAAACTGCAGCAGCTATCAACATATTTATAACAACAAAAAAACACTGAATCATCCATAAGCTTATACTCCGGTTTTATGAAGAACCGGAGCATATAGCATGTAGTATATGTGATTTTTTCCACTAGTGCTAAGGGGTACTCTAGCAAACTCAAGGATGCACGTATTAATGTTCACCATAATGTTTTGCACAAGAGAGCCTTTCTTTCCTCCAAAAGCCATTGTAATCTGGGTTTTTCTCACTCACCTCATGCAAGTTTCTTTAAAAAAAGTCTTAAATGCAAGAGCTACCCCATCTTGGGCTAAAGTAGAAAGAAGTCTAGGTGTTGAATTTTGGTCTCAATTATCTTTCATTTTCATGGCCAAGTACAGCAAGTCTCTTTAAGCTTGCAACCTCAGCATGTAGGAATTTAAATCTTTCATAAATTCTAGCCCCACTTCCTTTAATAGGAACTCACTTTCCTTGTCCATTCACCCTTTGCTTCCTTTATATCACCCACTTTATCCAGCCCTTTCCTTCCTCATTTATAGAAAAATCGCATGCTTTCTCTTCATATTACTTCTGCCACTTGTAGGAATGTAGATACATAAAGCGGAATTTCAAGAAACAATTTCTTGCATCTACAACAGGATCTCATGCACATTTCAATACGAATTATAGGATTAGAATTCCATACCCTTGAAGCGCGATTTCCATAAAGCAAATAATGATTCACACTTCTATATGGATATCCTTATAACACCAAATATTGCTCCTCTAATTTTGGTCCACAAGCAATGATTGAATCCCTACGTATGCTAGTACGAAATAAGGAAGAATTCCTTATTACTTTTCTTGGTGATGGCAAAGAGAGGGGAAAGAGAGCTTTTAGAATATGGCTAAGTCTAAGTCTCTCTTTGATGCTCATGACCATATGATAACCGATATTTTAGGTCGTTAACTAAAAGACAGGTTATGCAAATAATTTTTATTCCAACCTACAAACTATACGAGTATAGTGGAGTAGGGGGTCGAACCACGAAGACAAGGTATATCAAGACTTCAACTTTTAACACAACCGGACTAGTTGGAGTTGGAAATTCAATTAAAACTAATAAGCAGAAAATAGATGACAATAAATCATGAAGTAAAGCAAGTAGAGAAAAACGGGGACAAGATTGGATTCACCCTAGGAATGAAGCCTTCAAAATCGAACATGATAGATTACAGAAAATCTGTTAATAACTAGCATGGACATCCAAGAATATGAGAGGAAGTTTGTGACCCTATAAATCACACAAACGACCTATAATCGCCCTATGTCTCCAAAGGAGTGGCAGGACAAGATTCGCATCGGAATCCGAAACTACTTATTATCGTTTCTACAATCTTAAGCAATAAAGATCATAGCTTTCCTAGGGTTTCACCAATCAACACCCCTAAAGGAATTACTCACTCATATTCATGCTTAAAGACATAAAGATATTAAAAGAAACGAACATGGGAGGAATTTACGAGAATGAAAACAAAATCAGAAATTATACTAATAAACGATAAACTTAGAACTAAGCATGCAATGAAATAAAGCAATGAATTAAGATTAAAGGAAGGAATTAAACTTACAAAAGCTTCAATTTGATATCCACGAAAAGAAATCGAACTACAAAGCGTTGAAGAAAAACTGAAAACCGAAAGCTAAAACTAAAAGAATTTGGAGGCTAAGAAATCTAAAAGTGCATAAAAGTATATAACCTAGCTCTCCCCCTCCTCTCATCAGAGGAAGGGGGTATTTATAACAAAATAAGAAAAACCTACGAAAACCCTAAAATGCATAGGAGCCGGCCCTAAAAAGAAGTAGTTGATCCGGAGGAAAACACTGTCATTCGCCCGAATATAAGTATCATTCGGCCGAATGTGATCCTATTCGCCCGAATGGTCTTCCATTCGCCCATTCCAGAGGCTTCGAGGAATCGATCCCTGTCAAGCATTCGCCCAAATGTATAGGTTGATTCGGCCGAATGGAAGCTCATTTGCTCGAATGACTTCCATTCGGCCTTTCCAGTGGTAAGGCTCAAGATCTCTGAAGACAGTCATCCATTCGACCGAATGAGTCTCAGATTCGGTCGAATCTGAAACCATTCGGTCGAATGTCTCTCAGATTCGGTCGAATCTGAGACCATTCTTTCCTCTTTTCACTTCCCTCTTTTCTGAACTCCGTAAAATCTTCATGAGTGACTTCAAACACTTGCCCAAGCTAATATACGTGTGTCAAAGGCTCGAATGTATCGCCTTTCACCTTGAAATCATCAAAAGTGCCTGAAATGAACTTAAGACAACTCAAAAACAAGATCAAGGTAAAATCAAGCATAATATACATAAAACCAATACAAAACTATGAGACTTGACACTAAAATGAGGTAATAAATGTGCTCTAAAACGAGCACATCACCATACTTATTTATAAGTAACATCCATATATTACAAAAACAAACTCTTTAGTCCATAATTCACAAAGCATGACCATTTAGCTTCTTAACCTCTTTTGCATTTTAATTTAATCATATACTTATATGTGTGACCTCATAGGACCGGTTTATTATTAGCTATGCACTAATCAAATTAGTACACAAATCATAGTCGGTTTCTAGCAAAACACTATGATCACCTAAAATAACCGATTATAGTTATCTCTATAAATTTTTCCATGTTATACTTAATCATTACACTTGATCAAATGACATTTTCCTTCATTTTCTCACTTGTTCTAGAACAAGTGTGTAACCACAAATTCCTTAAGTATCTTAGTGTCGAATTTGATAATATAATAACATCCCATGTTATTCATATTAATATTCAAATTATTTCTTGAAATATGAGCTTGAACTGTCGAAACAAATGATTAACTCTTAATCCATTTGAGCACGGCCATACATTTTTAGTTCTTACTCTTCAAGAGGCCTAAACATCAATCCTAACATTTAGGAGGACTTATTCAATCTTGCACAACCAAAACTCCCACTTAACTTTTAGCAGACCTAAACATTTCCTTTATAACCTCCTTTTACGGCACGATGTTTGAGAATGTCAAAGACATACTAATCACTAAATGAGACTAGTGTTGCACTCATGTCAAGGAATCCATTAAATATAACAAATGAAATTCTTGAAATTTTTTGAAGAATATCAACTAGGTCTATCCAATATGTATCCATATACATATCCATGCAAGTGACTAGACATCTCCATGTCCCCATAGCCTATGAAACTGTGCTATCAATCAACTTACAAACTAGTCTTTGAATGAATCATTTATGTCCATATTAATGATTCAAACCAGGGACTTATAGTATTTATAACTTCGGTTTACTTAATAAGGTTTCATTCATCAAATCACACATTTGACAAACCTATCGAATGTTATACAATACTTTGGACATTTTATTTAACACCAAACCATAGTTAAATAAGAACAAAACTTTATTGATAAACATAAACATACATATCCAAGTATTTTATGTCTGTGACTAATTTTACAATAAAATAGTACACAACTAAAGCCACTCTCCAATATGCTTAAGCCCTAAACCCCTAGTATGACTTTCATGCTTGGGTTGAGGCAATGGTTTAGTTAACGGATCGGCGATGTTATCGTCCATATGAATCTTGCAAACTATCACAATGATGTGAAACTTCCAAAGTACATGTTTGGACTTCTGATGTGATCTTGGTTCCTTGCTCTAAGCAATGGCACCATTATTATCACAATGTAAGACAATACCATTTCCAATACTAGGTATTACTCCTAGTTCATAAATGAATTTCTTCATCTAAACTGCTTCCTTTGCTGCATCAGTTACAGCAATGTACTCAGCCTCTGTTATAGAATCAGCTATGGTGCTTTGCTTTGAACTCTTCCAGCTCACTGCCCCTCCATTTAGACGAAAGATGAACCCAGATTGAGATCGGAAATCATCTTTTTCTGTTTGGAAGCTCGCATTCGTGTAACCTTCAACAACCAACTCACTTTCCCCTCCATACACTAAGAAATGATCCTTAGTTCTTCTCAAGTACTTAAGGATATTCTTAGTTGCATTCCAATGCGCATCGCCTGGATTCCATTGGCATCTGCTACACATACTCAAAGCACATGAGACATCTTATCGAGTATAAATCATGGCATACATAATAGACCCTATAGCCAAAGCATAAGGTACATTACTCATTCGCCTAACCTTATTAATGTTTGAAAGACACTGAGTCTTGCTTAGAGATAAACCATATTGCATGGGGAGGAAACCTCTTTTAGAGTTTTCCATATTGAACCTAGTAAGAACCTTATCAATATAAGTTCTTTGACTAAGTCTAATTAATCGTTTAGACCTATCTCTATAGATCTTGATCCCCTAAATGTACTCAGCCTCTCCAAGGTCTTTCATAGAGAAACAATTCTTTAGTCATTCTTTAACAGAGACAAACATGGGAATATCGTTTCATATGAGTAATATGTCATCTACATATAAAACCAAGAAGACAATGCTACTCCCACTAAACTTCTTGTATACACAAGATTCTTTTTCATTTTCGAGAAAACCAAACTATTTGATAGCCTCATCAAATCGAAGATTCCAACTCCAAGATGCTTGCTTCAGTCTATAAATAGACTTTTGAAGCTTGCACAATTTCATAGGATTCTAAGGATCTACAAAACCCTCAAGTTGTGTCATATACACATCCTCTTTCAAGAACCCATTCAAGAAAGTAGGTTTGACATTCAATTACCAAATTTCATAATCAAAGAAGGCAGCAATCGCTAAGATTATCCAAATGGATTTAAGCATCACAACTGGTGAAAATGTCTCATCATAATCAATACCATGAATCATCCTGAACCCTTTTGCAACCAATCTAACTTTGAAAACATCAATGTTTCCATCCTTATCTGTTTTCAATTTGAAAATCCATTTACAACTAATAGGTGTAACCCTATCAGGCAAATTAACCAAGTCCTATACTTGATTCACAGACATGGATTCCATTTTAGATTTCATGGCTCCAAGCCATTTTTCGGAGTCTTGACTCGCCAAGGCACTTTTGTAGCTAGTAGGTTCCTCACTTTCTAAAATCATTATTTCAGAACTTTTAGTTAACAAGAAGTCCACAAACCTCTTTGGTGGATTTCTTGGTCTACTAGATCTACGAGGGGAAACAACAGGAGAAATTTCCTTCTCAACGATTTGAGAATTTTCACTCAAATTAGATTCAAGTGGAGCAGTAGGAGGTTCAACTATTAAATGCTCTTCCTCCAGCACAATGTCATGCATAGGAGAGGGTTCATGCATTGGATACACTACCTCTACACAAGCAATGACACAAGTACCTCTGTTTCTGATATGGGTTGAACCACATCCGTTCGTTACGCTTCTCGAACTTCTTCGAGAAATACATTACTCCCACTTACCTTTTTAGAAATGAAATCCGTTTCTAGAAAGGTACCATCCTTAGCAACAAACACTTTGTTTTCATGACGGTTGTAGAAGTAATAGCCCCTTGTTTCTTTAGGATAACCTATAAAGAAACATTTGTCGGCTTTGGGAGTGAGCTTGTTAGGATGTAAACATTTTACATAAGCCTCGCAGCCCCAAATGCATAAATAAGACAAGCTAGGAACTCTTCCTCTCCATAACTCATATGGTGTCTTATCAACTGCCTAAGACGTAGTCCTGTTTTAGTATAAAAGCAACAATTTTGAGAGCATGTCCCCAAAAGGATAATGAAAGGTTAGTAAGACTCATCATAGATCGAACCATATCTAATAAAGTTTGATTTCTCCTCTCAAACACACCATTCATTTGAGGTATTCCAGGTGGAGTCCATTGTGAAAGAATACCACAACTCTTCAAATAATCACTGAACTCTTGGCTCAAATATTATCCACCATGATCTGATTATAGTGCTTTTATTGTCTTACCAAGTTGGTTCTCTACATCATTTTGGAACTCTTTGAACTTTTCAAAGGATTCCGACTTATGCTTCATTAAGTAAATATAGCCATACCTACTTAAATCATCAGTAAAAGTTATGAAGTAGCTATAACCTCCCCTAGATTTTGTGCTCATTGGTCCACACAGATCAGTATGTATAAGGCCCAATAATTTGGTTGGCTCTTTCACCTTTTCCAGAAAAAGGTGATCTTGTCATTTTGCCCATCAAACATGACTCGCATACATCAAATGATTCATAATTAAAAGATGTTAGAATCCTATCTTTATGTAAATTTTGAATGAGATTTTTGTTTATATGACCCAAACAACAATGCCATAGATAGGTGGGGTTTATATCATTTGATTTATGTTTCTTGTTTTCTATGTTTAGGATGGGCTTATCTTGTTTAAGAAAATACAACCCATTAGTATTGTTAGCACTGGCATAAAATGTATCATCCTTATAGAGAGAGAAACAACCTTTCTTTATCGTAAAAGAGTACCCTTCATGGTCTAATACATGAATTGAAACAATTTTTTTATCAATATTAGGTACAAAATAACAATTATTTAGTTCTAATACTAATCCAGAAGGTAGAGGTAGATAATAAGTTCTAACTGTTATGGAAGCAATCATCGCTCCATTAGCTACACGCATTTCTACCTCCCCTTTTGCTAGCTTTCTACTCCTTTTAAGTCCCTGCACATTTGAACAAATGTGAGAAACACAACCGGTATCAAATACCCAAGAAGAAGTAGAAGTTGCTAAATTAACTTCTATAACATAGACCTGAAATAAAAGCACCAGACTTCTTGTCCTTCCAGTACTTGGGGAAATTCCTCTTCCAATGACCAATCACGTCACAATAGAAGCATTTTCTCTCAGCAGCCACCCTTGGCTTTGCTGTAGCCTTTGGCTTTACAGAAGCTTTGGCTTCACTATAGCCTTGGCTTTACAGAAGCTTTGGCTTCACTGTAGCCTTTGGCTTTACAGAAGCTTTGGCAACAACTTCTTGTTTGCCCTTCTTTTTGCTAACCCCAACCTTCTTAAACCCTTTCCCTTTTTGTATCATAAGAACATCCTTCTTAGGTTCAAATTAGATGTTTTGCTCAGTAGTAATGAGCATCCCATGTAATTCAGCAAGGGTTTTCTCTACTCCATTCATATGGAAATTCATCCTAAAGTTTTTAAATCCATCATGAAGTGAGTGGAGTATGATGTTAGTAGCCAACTCTTGGCTATAAGGAAAGCCTAGTGTTTCCATGTTTTCAAAATGACCTATCATTTTGAAGACATGTTCTCCCACTGCCTTGCCCATTTCTAACTGACACTCAAGGATAGCCTTGTGAGTCTTATATCTCTCAACTCTAGCTTGCAATCAAAACATAGTTTTCAACTGTTGGATGATGCTATATGCATCCATTTTCTCAAACCTCTTTTGGAGGGAAGAGTCCATGGAGGCCAGCATGAGGCAGGTAACAATTACCGACCTATCTAAGATAACCTTGTGAGAAGCTATCACATCCTCCGTAGGAGTTGAGCTAAGCATTGGGATAGGGGTTTCAAGAACATCCTCTCTTCCTTCGGACCTTAGAACAATTCTTAGGTTCCATTCCCAATCAAGGAAGTTTTTCCCGTACAATTTATCCTTCTCAAGGATCGAACGTAAGTTGAAAAGTGATGAATTATTGTTGTTACTAGACATGATATCTACAATATAAAATGGCAAGATTCATTATGTTTATCATAATAATCTTTTAAGAATTTAAACAATTTAAATAATAAAAGCCATGCACACTCAATTCAAGTTAAAAAAAATTGTCCCTTTTGAATTAAGTGATTCCAAGATCCCTTTTAAAATAATTCTAAGCGGACTTGGGCCCTACTCTTAAAATTGTTTTATCGGGGTAAATAAACTCTTTTACTAATTACAACTTTTGTAATTCTTAGTCGACAGGTGGTAACTCCTTACCCAATACCCATCTCTATACTTCAAACCCTTATGATGATTTTGTTGAGTATAACCAATCAAACATGTAAATTTCTCAAATTTACCTTATTTAATCCTATATCAATTAGTGACACCCTACTTAGGCAGAACCTACTACTAATGATTAAGGCTTCCATTGGTGTTTGTATTTAGAAAAGCAAATTAACTCAATATTATATTAGGGACCTAAGTTCTATGTTGGTTTATTTAATAAGTTAACACATGCAATAAATAAACAACATAAACTTAATAAAGCATATTAAAGAAATAAAAAGATGAAATATAAATGTGATCCTAGTATGGCCCCTAAAACCCTAAGACTGCTCTTCATGGGCTTTATCCTTGAACCATCATGGATCTCCATCCTTGATCATTATTGGATCTTCACTCCATGTATCTCCATCCATAGAGAATACATAATATTTTTGAAATTTAAGATAACAAATTAAAATAAATTACAAAAATACAAACGATATGCAGACCGTAGTTAGGATACAAAAAATCTTTAACGATTCGCAGATCGTATTTTGTAACCTAATTTGGGCCATACCAGTCACCTCATGCAAACACAATATCAAATATTATAAATTGCATAAGAATAATAACAATAATAATATCATATATTATTAATTGCATAAAATTAAATAATAATATCACATATTATTAATCATAATGCATAATAACAATTATTAAACATTAAAGTACTTAACATGCCATTTAAACAAATAAATAACATATTAATTCTAATTTAATTAATCAAATTAATTAAATTAAGCATTAACAAAAACAATTACTATTAAAATCATTATTTAACTTTACTAATCATATTAATAAAATAAAATAATGACAATAATAAAATAAACTTTAACTACTCAATTTATTAATCACATTAACAATTAGTAATTAAAAGGCAACCATTAATAAAAAAAAAGCAATTAATATTCATTACTTCAAATTTATTAATCATATTAATAAATCAAATAATGACAATATTAAAGCATGCCATTAATTACTCTATTCATATTAATCAAATTAATAAAAAAACTAGCAATTATGGCCATCAATTAAAATCAATGAGAGGAGGTTAATTCACCATTAATTAACCAGAAAAATAAAAAAAAAATTATATTGATTCAATTACATGATAAATGTTGTAATTACTCAAATTAAATAGCCCAATTTAAGCATGCATAACAGCCATAAGGGAGTTACACGGACCCCCCCAACCCGAAGAGGTCCGTCGTGGCCCGCATAGGCAGCATCTCAGCAGACCTCACGCACGCACGCCACCCCGAATCATGTGCTCACCGATCCCAATTCATGGCGACCCAGCACAAAAGGACCCCACCCCAGAATCCCCCGATGACCGGCGAGTCAACCAAACCGAACTCCACGGCCGGGTTTCGGGAAAATTTGAGGATCATATGTTCAAATTTGATCTCCAAATTAAGGCCAAAATGTTCTATTATCATATAATAAAATTTTATGATTGTTTAATTATGAAACTTCATAAGTTTCGAGTGAATCAATCAATTTGGGGATTAATTTTAGGGTTCTTGAAGTTTCGGTGCGTTCTTGGCAAAATTTGAGCGAATTTCATATGAAATTACAATCAAATTGTGATTTCATGCAATTCAATCAACAATGCTCAATATTCGAACATTAATTAAGCTAAAAAACACATTTTTGAGCTAGATAAATTCAAACTAGGGGCTTAGCCAAGAACAATGAAAATAATGAAACATTTCCAATAAAATTCGTGCTAATTGAGTTTAATCCTAGCATCATTATGCAACAATTAAGCAAATACCATTTGATCAAAATCAAATTTTAATCAAGTATTTTCAATATCACATACCAAACCTCCCCTAATTGAATCAAAATAATCAATTATAATCATATCAAAATATGCAATAGGCTAACTGATACCACTATAGGAATGTAGATACATAAAGCGGAATTTCAAGAAACAATTTCTTGCATCTACAATAGGATCTCATGCACATTTCAATACAAATTATAGGATTAGAATTCCATACCCTTGAAGCGTGATTTCCACAAAGCAAAGAACGATTCACACTTCTATATGGAGATCCCTAGAACACCAAATATTGCTCCTCTAATTTTGGTCCACAAGCAATGATTGAATCCCCACGTATGCTAGTACGAAATAAGAAACAATTCCTTATTTCTTTTCTTGGTGATGGCAAAGAGAGGGGAAAAGAGAGCTTTTAGAATATGGCTAAGTATGAGTCTCTCTTTGATGCTCATGACCATGCTTATTTATAAGTAACATCCATATGTTACAAAAACAAACTCTTTAGTCCATACTTCACAAAGCATGACCATTTAGCTTCTTAACTTCTTTTGCATTTTAATTCAATCATATACTTATATGTGTGACCTCATAGGACCGGTTTATTATTAGCTATGCACTAATCAAATTAGTACACAAATCATAGTCGGTTTCTAGCAAAACACTATGATCACCTAAAATAACCGATTATAGTTATCTCTATAAATTTGTCCATGTTATACTTAATCATTACACTTGATCAAAGGACATTTTTCTTCACCACTATGGACAAATACCAATCCCTTTCTGATATTCTCTAATAAAACTCCTCTCATGATGACTCTTTTAAGCTGACATGGAAAGCTAAGGCTTCACCCAATCGTTTCTCTCTTCCAAATTTATCAAAGGTGGATCTTCTTTTACCCTCCTTCTAGTTTGGTGCTTCTTGGGGCCTAACTCCTTTTAACTCACCTGAGCGTGATACTCTTCCTAAGTCTACAAATCCTACTTGTGAAAATGACTCATTTGAGTTTTAACCTGATCTATCTCTAAGCCTATTCAGCTACCCGCCTTTTTTTAAACCAAAAAATGGCATGTTGCCTAATATGTTTATCTCACCAAACACTCACTCATGTGCTGAATCAGCTAAAGACATGAAAGGAAAAAGTGTCCTTCCTGCATGCATGGAAACACGTCCACCCCATGCACGAACATTTTTCTTGGATACTTTATCTCTTCTGGAGAAGTAGAAATTTCTAGAGATTGCTCAAGGACAGTAAACTAATCCCATAATATCCCCATTCGGATGGTCATCTAAGGACAACTCTTCCACCTCTTCTTCCTCGAGTGTGTCTTTGGGGAAAACCAAGGAAAGAAGATCCCGTAGGGGTGAGGGTGAATGGAACAAGAAGGGTTTGCTTATTCAATAAGTTGAGGGTGATCTTAACCAAGCACTAGCTAGAGTCAGGGCTAAGATGGGTCTATTTGCCGAGATTGACCAACCTGGAGATTAGAGGACTCAAGTTCTTGTTGAAGAGAAAATGCACCGCAAGAAGCAGAGGAAGAATAAATTTACAGAGGCTTCTTTGTAAAGAAGTTTGGGTTATCAAATGATGATGATGAATCCCTGTTGTATGGGATCAAGGATTGTGTTTGTGTAAAGCCCTGTGTATTGACTAAAGGCAAAGTGGTTGGCCTTAATGAGCCTCTAGTGGATAAATGAAAATTTGGGCCTAGAATTAGAGGGGCTATTTATCTGCTCCATCCCCTATAATTCCATTTATTAGTAGTATGAGTAGTAAGTTAAAGTTAGATATTGTATTTATGTGTGGAACAAACTCTAGTGTTTCTTCTATTTCGCCTCCTTTTGTTAAGATGGGATTCTCCAATTTTCATGGCGTTGATGCCAATGGTTGTGCTAAAGGTTTATTTTTGGAATGAAGGTCATCTTGTAGGCTTGAGATTTTAGAACCTACAAAAAATGTAATCTTATGTAATGTACTTGATAATAAGAAGGAGCTTTTTTATGTCTTGTTTGTTTATAGAGCTCCCTACCTGGACCAAAGAAGAGAAGTATGGTCCTATCTTCAAGATATCATCACTGGATTTCAATGTCGACATTGCTTACTTTGGGATTTTAATCAAGGGGAATTTCATAGTCACAAATTAGCTAAATGGAGATTAGCTTCAAGTCTAATTAAAATTTTGTCTCATGAAACTCCTTTTTCTTGGACAAATAATAGTATAGGAACAGATTGCATTTCTAAACTACTGGATAGGGGATACTGCAATTCAAAATGTAGAGATCATTTCCATAAGCCAGAATGACAAACTACCCAATCTTCCTTTCTGATCATGGTCCAATTTTACTTGAAACATCTCCATTGCTTTCTAAGAAAAGAAGACTGTACCGAATTGATTCTTGGACTTTTCTCTTTAAGGAATTTCAGGAAATTGTACCTCTTCTTGGATTAACCACTCCACCTATTCTTCAACAAATCCCTACTCCCAATCATCTTATGGCTTCCAACTCTCACAATTGCAACCGAGTAGCCAGAAAGCTAAAATCATGGAGTCTGAATTATAGGAAATCCGATGGGATAAATTCGGATGACTTCCAAAACAAGGTTCAAGAACAAAGATAGACTGCATTAGTAGAAAAAGGAAGGGAAGCTATTTTTTCGAAGAATAAAGAAAATATTGACCTTAACATCCCGTGGTGGTATTGGAAATAAAGGGCAAAATCAAGATGGGATGCCTATGGAGATAAGATGACTAAAACTTTATTCATGTAAGTTAAAGAAAGAAAGGCTAGAAACAATATTGATGCACTAACAATTAAGGATGATCTATTTTGAGCTTAGTAAAATCAAATCTAAATTTCAAGTCTTCTTTTCAATTCTTTAAAAGGGTGTTGATGCTTCTCAGAGAATGCAGGTGGAGCCTCTTTTGGTTTCTAACTCAAATCATCAAGGACAGTTTGATTGGTTCAATGAGGTGCCATTGCTTCATCCCTCACAGATTCAACATTTGCTAAAACCATTCTCAGGGGAAGAAATAAGGCACATTATTTTTAATCTATCTTAACCCTTTAAAATCTCCAAGACCGGATGGTATACCTCCCATTTTCTTTAAAAAGTTTTTGGAATGTTGTGGGAAGCGATATTATCTTGACACAATCAATCAATTCAGACCAATAGGCCAATGCAACACAATCTATAAAGTTATTTTGAAATGCATTGTCTTCAAACTCAAGCCTATCATAAGATAGCTGGTTAGTGAATCCCAAAATTCATTTATACTTGGAAGACTTATGTATGATAATTGTTTGATTGTGCATGAAGTCATGAGCTGGGTTAAGCACAAGAAGAAGGGTAAGGAATGCAATTGTCCTCAAGGTCGATCTTAACCAAGCATATGATAGAATCAGTTGGATTTTTGTCACCAAAGTACTCCAAGCGATGAGATTCCCTACTACCTGAACCCAATGGATTGTACAATGTATTTCATCTGCCTCTTACTCCATTCTCGTCAATAGGGAGTGATGTGATCTGCCTCTTAGTTCCCTAACATGCAACCTATTTTCTTGATTATGCTGCATTTTGTGCCGTATTTGGTTTCAATAACGAGCCTATTCCGGATAAACAACCGGACAACTCTCGGGTTTCCGAGCTATAGCCTAAAATAGCTGGCCGGCTTGTTTATCCGAATAGGAACATATATGCTTCTGATGTGCAACACCCAGTTTTGCGCATGTTCTTTAAATTTGCTAGGGAGACTTTGTTCCCTTCCCCTAGCCCTCACCTAGTACGAACACACGAGGTGCACATCTTGTATCGCTATCTTGCACCACACGACGACACTGCACTAAGTCTGCCAATGACGCTGTGGAAGTTTCTAAACAACACAGCCACCCTAAACGCTACTACTGACTTATGTTTAGGGGGACACGTATTCTGTATTGCTGAATTCCTGAACGTCATGAATCCTGTGGAATTCAGCGAAAGATATGCCAGTTCCACTACCTTTCACGAGCAATGTCTCATACGGGCTGGTTTCATTTTTGCGGAACCCATGCGATGGCGGTACTTGAAAGACCGCACCATCCCCCTTCCCTGCCCTCATTTACCTCCCCTGGTCCAGTTTGGGGCCTTGTATCTCTTAGAAGGCGATGTGCCGAGATACGCTGTCGAGCCCCCACTTGTACCACCTCCTCGCCCTCACACCCTCTCTATGCGTGACCGACCTAGAGCCTCTACCTCAGTCTTACCAAACCATGACGATTCAGACGATGAGTCTGAATCTGACATTATGTCCTCCTTAGGACGCCCAAGCCCACCACACCGCCCGACTCGAACACTTCGAACAAAACTTCGAGCGGGCGAACTACCCATGGTATAATATGGCCTACCGCTCCCACATGGTCGGCGAAAGCATGGCCACCCCTTCCTGGTACCCTCGCTATGACAACTATAACGAAATATCACTAAGTCATGGGTTTGACCGGTTGCAGGTGGGTAGGCGTAGATTTAATAACTTCACTCCGCCGGCTCCTAGAAGAGCCTTGGACGACTATGGGATGGACTACACGGGTGAAGAGGAAGAGGTTAATGAGGAGGATGACCAGGGGGATGATGAGGAATTTATGGGGGATGAGTAGTGGTGGACCTAACGGCCTCCCTTAGCGCCGAGGACGACTTCATCCTGGCTTGGGGGGGATATCCATAGTCCACTACTCAGTCTTTCGCGTGTCCTTTCAGGCACTTTTGATGATTTCAAGGTAAAAAGCGATACATTCGAGCCTTTGACACACGTATCTTAGCTTGGGCAAGTGTTTGAAGTCACTCATGAAGATTTCACGGAGTTTAGAAAAGAGGGAAGTGAAAAGAGGAAAGAATGCTCTTAGATTCGACCGAATCTGAGAGACATTCGACCGAATGGTTGCAGATTCGACCGAATCTGAGACTCATTCGGTCGAATGAGAGGCAGTCTTCAGAGTTCTCGAGCCTTGCCACTGGAAACGCCGAATGGAACTCATTCGGGCGAATGAGCCTCCATTCGGCCGAATCACCCTGTACATTCGGGCGAATGCTTAACAGGGATCGATTCCTCGAAGCCTCTGGAATGGGCGAATGGAAGACCATTCGGGCGAATGGGATCACATTCGGCCGAATGATACCTATATTCGGGCGAATGACAGTATTTTCCTCCGGATCAACTACTTCTTTTTAGGGCCGGCTCCTATGCATTTTAGGGTTTTTCGTAGGTTTTTCTTATTTTGTTATAAATACTCCCTTCCTCTGATGAGGAGAAGGAGAGCTAGGTTTTATACTTTTATGCACTTTTAGATTTCTTAGCCTCCAAATTCTTTTAGTTTTAGCTTTCGGTTTTCAGTTTTTCTTCAACGCTTTGTAGTTCGATTTCTTTTCGTGGATATCAAATTGAAGCTTTTGTAAGTTTAATTTCTTCCTTCAATCTTAATTCATTGCTTTATTTCATTGCATGCTTAGTTCTAAGTTTATCGTTTATTAGTATAATTTCTGATTTTGCTTTCATTCTCGTAAATTCCTTCCATGTTCGTTTCTTTTAATATCTTTATGTCTTTACGCATGAATATGAGTGAGTAATTCCTTTAGGGGTTTTGATTGGTGAAACCCTAGGAAAGCTATGATCTTTATTGCTTAAGATTGTAGAAACGATGTTAATAAGTAGTTTCGGATTCCGATGCGAATCTTGTCCCGCCACTCCTTTGGAGACATAGGGCGATTATGGGTCGTTCGTGTGATTTATAGGGTCATAAATTTCCTCTCGTATTCTTGGATGTCCATGCTAGTTATTAATAGATTTTCTGTAATCTATCATGTTCGATTTTGAAGGCTTCATTCCTAGGGTGAATCCAATCTTGTCCCCGTTTTTCTCTACTTGCTTTACTTCGTGATTTGTCGTCATCTATTTTCCACCTATTAGTTTTAACTGAATTTCCATCCCCAAATAGTCCGGTTGTGTTAAAAGTCAAAGTCTTGATATACCTTGTCTTCGTGGTTCGACCCCCTACTCCGCTATACTCGTATAGTTTGTAGGTTGGAATAAATATTGTTTGCATAACCTGTCTTTTAGTTAACGACCTAAAAAACCGGTTATCAGGGAGCCCTCTCCTTTGTTTTTTCCAAGACAAGGTCTAAGGCAAGGTGATCAAATTTCACCATATATTTTTATTCTTTGTATGCAAGTCCTTTCCTCGCAACTAAGTTATGGAGATTCCCTACTACCTGAACCCAATGGATTGTAAAATGTATTTCATCTGCCTCTTACTCCATTCTCGTCAATGGGGAGCCCTCTCCTCTGTTTTTTCCAAGACAAGGTGATCAAATTTCACCATATATTTTTATTCTTTGTATGCAAGTCCTTTCCTCGCAACTAAGTTATGTTGAATGTCATAAGAAGTCAAAGGGCCTTATAATTGGAAGGAGTGCCCCCAAAATCTCTCACGTGTTCTTTGTTGATGATGTGATGTTCTATTTCAAAGCAAACTCGAAATCGTGTAAACTGGTACGGAATCTCCTTGATGAATTCTGTCTGATCTTGGGATAAATGATTAGCTCTGAGAAGTCATATGTGGTTTTTATCCTAATACACCAAACAGATTCATAAAATTCATGAGAAAACCAATGGGAGTGAAGAGTAAAACTAGCTTAGACAACTATTTGGGCTTGGCAGTGGAGGTTGATGGGAAAAATTGCTCAAATTAAGTTGAATTTTGTGTATAAAAGGATTATCCATAAGTTATCATCGTGGAAATTCTGTATGTTATCGCAAGTAGGAAAACTCATCCTCATTAACGCAATTCTTATTGCAATGACCTTTTATGTTCTTTCTGTTTATATGTTCCCCAAGAAACTACCATAGAAAATAAATTCAACTTTTCTGAAATTTTGGTGGGGTTCCACGAGTGATAAAATGCCTATTTATTGGAAGAAGCAGCAAATTCTACAAAAATCAAAGGTAGAAGGAGGCAATGGAATGGCAAACATTACATATGTTAATAGAGCCCTATTTTTCAAACAAGCCTGGAGAATTCACTCAAAACCGGACTCCCGAGTTCTCAGAATGCTTTAGGGAAATACAAAGCCTTTCCCATTCAAAATGTGAAAGAAAGTAGAAAACTACCGAGAAGTTCATGGACGTTCAGAAGCCTCTTCCCGACAGCTACAAAGATGAAAGATGGCATAGGAAACTTGGTGAGGAATAGTAGCAGCACAAGAATCGAAGAGGATCTATGGCTTCCACAGGGAAAAATCAAGATTGCTCCTTATAGGCTACATCACCAGGAAAAAAAACTGAAACATGTTGTGGAGTTATTTAATGAGAAAAAGAAATGGGATACGCAAGGTATGGAGGCTATTTGACAAAGAAACAACAAGATCTATTCTCAACACTCATATCAGCCCTCATGATGAGCCAGATAGAGAGGTTTGGTGGTGTTCTCAAACAGGACGGTTCTCTGTTAAGGATTGATGCTCTTTCCTTAGGCTGCAGGAGAATCACTCTTGTGATTTATTTGGGGAGACTTGCCTTCCGAATTTCTTGAAAAATTATTGGAAGCTCCAAATCCAACCAAAATGTCTAATGTTTTGTTGGAAACTTATCAATAAAGCTATTCCATCTAAAGTAGGACTTGCAAAAAGGAAGGTAATCTCTGATGACACATGTCCATTGTGCAATAAACACCATAAACCCTTGTATACCTTTTCAGAGATTGTAATATGGTAACTCATTTATGGCTCTCATCACCCTTGGGCCTCAAAATTACTCCTACAGAGTCAGATTTAGGCACATGGTGATGCCTGCTTAGTACATACAGACTGTGCTCATGCTGTCCAAATGCTCCGCGAACCTACCAGAACACCAAAGGAACTACTTCATCTTATTGATGACATTGCTCGTGAGGCTTTATCGTTTGCTTTTTTCTCCTGTTTTAAAGTTTCAAGAATTCTTGTTGATAAGGCACATAAACTAGCCGCCATAGCTAAAAATGGATCTGTCATTTAAGTTCTTTGTTTGTTATCTTGTCAAAAAAAGAAAAAAAAAACGGTACTTGAGCCAAGAGAATCATAGAAAAAGCAGAATATAAAAACAAACTCGATGATTTGACGTATGCTATTAGAATATTCAGAAGCTATTAGCTGCTGCAAGTCTGCAACCACCGAATACAATAGGGACCACAGGCAAACCTAGTTGCATAAGAGAAATATTCGGAAGCTAAAAGATTCAAGCAAAATTTTTGCGGGCCATTGCGGTAATAACTTGTCCAAATGAAGCAGAGATTTACACACCTAAACTAGACGACTAAACAAAACATTTCAGATTCCTCACAAAATTCCAAGCAACATTGATTAGGGACATCAACTTCATCAGGAAAATGAGATGGAAATTTATATACTCAAAGAGGGGTATTGTCCAATCAACTTACAAATGCCAGCTCTGTATGTTAATGAATGGATTTTCTAGTTGAAAACCACGGTTTTCTAAAAATATAGGATCGACAGCATACCACATGCCCTATTCTAGCTACATCTGAAATACCATTTTCTGCGAAACTAAGGTCCTTCAAAGTCCAAACTGTACACTTGGGAAAAACCTTTTCTTTTCCTATAAAACCCTCAAACCCAGAAGCCATCACTCCGACCTCGTCTAGAGAGGAAACCTGCATGTTCACTCATACTACCCTTCAATCGGTAAAATGATGGCTTGCTTTTAACTGTTCTTAAAGGACCAGATCTGTTGCCATGTGTTAAAGGCAATGATAAACGTTCTCCAGCTAAGCTTGAAGTTGAAAATGGCCTATTATCAATCTCGTCAAGGGGGCCAGAACTATAGTCCATAGTTATGAATGATGAAGCCTGTCCATATATCAAATGCGGTGTAACACCACTTGGATTCCACCAGCCGCTGTCTGATGGTCCAATATCACTTTTAGAATCCAAATCTGGAACTGAAGAATCTTTCAGACTACCACAATCTTCACAGGTGTCATCATTATCATTGTAGATCAGTTTAAGGGCCTGCACAACTTCACCCATGAAAGGCCTATGAGTCACTTCAGGGTGGACACACATGGAAGCTATTGCTGCTACCTTGGCCATATCTTCAAAATTATAGTTTCCAGCCAAGGCAGGGTCCACCAATTGCTCTACACCTTCTCTGCTGGTCAAAAGAGGCCGTGCCCAAGTAACTAAGTTCTCTTGTCCCTGAAGCTGGGACATATCCACAGGCTTTCGTCCAGTTAGAAGCTCCAATAGAACAACTCCATAACTATAAACATCACTTTTCACAAGCAAATGCCCAGTCATTGCATATTCAGGAGCAACATACCTGCAAATTCACAGTTAAAACTTCTATCAAACCTCAAGAGCCAAGCATTGGGAAAAAATTATGTGTACCAGTGTACGAAAGCATTCAAACACAAATCATATTCAGGTACAGAGCATAAAAGGTTTTCTGTCATTTCCAATAGAGTCAAAGACTTAACATGATTTTGGCTTTAAGAGCTCAAACATAACTAGGGACTCATGACTGCAGTTCTTCTATATTGTGAAGTAGCAGATGGTACATGTATCAAGGGTGAAGTGCAAAAAGCAACTCTATCCCCCCCCCCCCTTCAAATCCTGCCTACAGGCATTAGGGTGAAGTCGATGTTTATTATATATCAATACTTATGTGGAAAAAGGGTTAAAATATTGATATGATATACTCAGTCTCAGTCTACAAGGATACTCATTCTATTTTGTCAGCTAGTTATTCTGAAACTGAACCTTCTCTTCGTTGAAGCATAAAAAGCAACTCAAATGTCTGACAGTCTTAAAAGAATCAAACGGGGGATTTAAGAAGTTTTTGAAATAACTGTATCGACTTGAGATGAGTGGAGTAAGGAGGGATGCTTGACAAAGAATAACAGTCATTAGAGACAACTAGTTTTAACTCAATGTTCGAAATATCAGTGGTAGCCATGGCTTTACATCAAGTGGCAGACTACTAATACGTCAATTCTTCTGTATATTGTTTGGTTGAATAATATATATTTTGATAATGTGGCTTCACTAAAAAGGACACAAGTAGGATCTATATTCTAGAAAACTAGAACATTTACTAGAGAATAATTGTGCATACCCAAAAGTTCCCATAACACGGGTAGATATATGTTGGCTTCCTTCTGTTGCTTCTCTTGCTAATCCAAAATCTGACACCTTCGGGGTGAAGTCATCTTCTAGCAGAACATTGCTGGCCTTGAAATCTCGGTGAATCACTCGAGGATTAGAATCCTCATGCAGATAAGCTAATCCTCTTGCAGCACCCAGAGCAATTTTTAACCTTGCATCCCAATCCAGAGGCCCCTTAACCTTATCAACACCTGCAATATTGAAAAAATATCACAATTTAGACAAGTTTAGCTCAATGGAAGCAACCACAATACCACATACAACGATACAAGGGTTGGGTTGGTTAGTGCAGCTTCCATGCTCATCTCCTATAAGAAATATCTGACTTGCAGTAAATACTAAGAGGAGCAACATCCTAGGTTAAATCCCTCTACCCATCCCCTCAAATCCCCACCTCCCAAAAAAACACACCAACACCTGAGAGAGATCCTAAAGAGAATTGACATCAACTTGAATGATGGTAAAGGATATATACCATGCAAGTGAGACTCAACACTGCCATTCCATACAACCTCATACACCAAGCAGCGTCTATGTCCTTCAATGCATATACCAATTAGTTTCACAAGGTTTCGGTGATGCAACCGGCTCAGCATCTCAACTTCTGCAATAAAATCACGATCTCCATTTTGATTATCCCTAGTAAGCAACTTAACTGCAACCTCGATTCCATCTTCCAGAATGCCATGATAGACACGTCCAAATCCTCCTTCGCCAAGGATTCTCCTTGAACTGAATTTTTCTGTAGCTTTCTCAAGTTCAACAAGTGAAAAAGTTTTCACAGATAGTGCACAAGTTGGAATCGATGCAAAGAGTGACATGGATGTCGAGCTAGTTAAACTACTTGATAGAGTAGAACCAATGCCTGCATTTATACAATATATGCCAAATAAAAATCCAAGTTTCACATCTTTTGTACAGATGAAATCAGCCAAAAAAAATTTTAAAAAAAAAGTAGCACCTGGCAAAAACTAAAATATGATGAAAACAGCAAACATGAACAAAGCCAGAAAGAAAAAAGCAGAAAAGTCAAACATAGACTGTATGGCAAGTGATAGATTGATAGAAACAAAATTATTGTACCTCAAGCTAACCAATAATATTTTCCAAAACAAGTAATGCTCAATTGTTGACATTCCCAATATATGGTTTGCTCACTGTATCAGGAACATTTTAGGTGATGCAAAGCTGATACAATTTGGCCATCTTATAATTTAATATCAGTTGCCAAAGCTTTAGAATCTCAGAATTATGAGAACAAACAAATGTATTCCATCTGTTCTAAGCTTAGGATCACAGAACATGACTATGTATGTGGTCCTTATGTTCAATAATACAAGGTAAAAATATCTTTTGAAGTCACAAACTTCAGCTGTTGAATTCCTCATAATTTAAAGATAAACATATAAATAGTATATATTATATAAGATTCAAATTGGAGAAGTACTTTCACAATGATAAATTTTCAACACTTTCCACCAAAATATTTTAAGAGAAATAAGTCAAAGCTTAATTTTGAAAAACTTGGAGCTTTCATGCTATAACAATTATAAGCCCAAGAGAGGGTTAATAAGGAAACAAAATATTTACAAGCAAGCGGAAAAAGCAAAAGCTTATAATCTAGCTTGCATATACAAACTACAAAAAAAGTTCCAACCAGAATTGCTGGATTGAATGCGGCAAACACACACCATGAGTCTATGACCACAGAAAAATCATTTGGAGGATAGGAAGGAAACATGTATAAGACTGAAAGTAAAGTTAAACACAATTACTTTCTTGACCATGGCCTCAACATCAAGGAATCAACAAAGGAACCTTGCTTAAAATCATGTAACAGAAATTACAGAATTAACAGCAATGAAAATCAGTATGCTTTCATGCCATTCCATAATTTCCAGTGAAAACTATCTATAATCCTGCTAGAGTACAACTGTAATCATGAATATGGAAGATTTCTATGAAAACAAGAAAAGTAAATAACTTTAAGCATGCTTTCCCACCAGAATATGAATAACCTTAAAGTAAATTCTCAAATTATTACCAGTTTTCTTATTGATAGATGGTGTGAATACAGGTCCGATTGCATTCGATGATTTCCTAGATTTTCTCCATTTTATAAATACAAAAGTTGCTGTGAAGCAAGCCACCAATAAAACCAATGCAGAAAAAACTATTAAGATGACAATTTTTGAACTTAAGTTCTGTTTTTTCTTCATAAAATCAGCAGTAATTGGATATTGCGGTGGTCCTTCCCCAACACTTCCCATTGGACTATCCGCGTAGCCCCCAGGTGGAAATGGTGAAGGAATCCCTGTTAAAACAACTTTTTCAGAGACCACGACTGAAAAATATATTACCCAAATACGATAACTACTAAAAGAAAGGTACCTGGATAGTTAACATAAATTACATCATAGTCACCAAAAAGAGTTTTGTTCAGAGGCACCTTCTTTTGCCTCAATCTATCAAAAGTCAGTATAGCAGTGGTGTTATCAAACTTCTCACTCAGAGGAACCAAGTTAATATCAACTAGTGTCCTTTCTTGATTTTGAGCATCAGCAGTTGCACCTACTATTTGTACTTGACTGCGTTTGAGATATGTGCCAGAAGCAATTTCAGCTGCAAGCTCACTTACCTCGGGAAAGAGAGCGTAAACAGCTATACTAAGCAAAAGCCTGATTTTTATAGGAATAACACACCCGCAAGGAGTTCCAATGGGAGTAGAAGTAAGTGGGTCAAAACATGTTTGTCCACAACCTGTCACATAACAAGTGGTATAGTTACTAAATATTCCAGGTTAAGAACTAAGGAGAGAAAAACCACAATTGCAACAAACTGAAACAAAGTGTATAGCCTGTCAATCTAACATGCATGATACTCGCAATACTATGTTGCTACATAAACCAATCCAAACAGCAACTGAACTTCCTTCAGGACAAAAAAGGCACTAAAGAGAGGTAGAAGTCCAAGAAATTTTTCACTGTTTGATAACCAAAATGAAATTGATGAAAAGATGAGCAGACAGCAAACCATGCCTATCTATGAAATAGTCACTTTCATGTACAACAAGCATGCAATATCTAAGTGGACACAAAGCCTACACATATATATGGTAAAACCACCATAAGAACAACAAAAATGTATATCCGATAACCTTGAGGAGATCTTAAGGAAAGAATTTGTATCCACATTTCAAGTAGCAGTCATGGAAATTAACCTTGACAAATTAGAACTACAAAATAAATTGGAATTTTGACATATAGTTCAACATGTAAACACATGCCCATTTCCCATGGTAACAAACAATGAACGCGGTTTCCATGTGGCCAAGATCTTTAATTTTGTACTAGAATATTAAAATTAGACACCATCTTATCTCTCTACCGATACACTTTATCTAATTTCTTCTCCCTACATCTGCTACCAGTTAATTTATTTACATTCAACAAGTTCACCTTAAATTCGTGCAAAAGTCAAATACATAGATGCAGCTTCAAAAGATGCAAAGAACTCAGTGACCCTTTGCAATGGCAGATTAAAACAGAACTGAAGAAATGATCAAAGTTAAGTGCCAAAAATACAAGCCTCATAAAACTAAAAGACCATCAAAAGCCATAAGCAAAATCCCATCCAGTAGAACTTAGGACTAAGCTATACACATAATTTCTTCAATTGATTGGTGAAAGGAAACAATTAAAAACATGGAAATAGTCACTGAATCCATGAGTGATTTACTAACATTGACTTACAGTTTAATAAATGGTCAGGCAGTAGTCATTTGAAATCTTTTGATAGTAATTTTATGACAAACCTGTCTTCTCATTTAGTCAGTTATTAAAGAGTGAAAGGAGACTAATGACATTGCAGCAGAATGTTTAGATCTTTGAGGCCATCAAAATAACTATTTGAAGAATACATAAGAGCAGCTCATTCCAGATTTTCTCTATATGCTTACAAAATACTTTATTAGGCAACTAATTACCAGATGTAGAAGCAGGCGGAGGAGAAATCGGATCGGGCCTTAGTATATGATGATGCCCACGACGTCTTGGGATGGATCTATGACGAGGACCTGAAAGTAGAGTAAGGGTCATATCAGTATAGTTTTAGCTTGTTACCTAGTCATTGTACAATTGATAGCTAAATTCAGTATAAGATTGTCAAAAAGGACCTTGATAAGCTGGTGATGGTGAGGGTGCAGCTGTTGGTCCTTCATGTGGCGTAGTCTTCCCCATCAATAGCTTTGCACTGGGAGGAGATGATACGCCAGAAAAATAGGCTGCAATCAAAAACAGAGTGCAAATCTGATCTCAAACAACATTACGTTTGTAAAAAAAATGTCACTAGAAGAAAAATTGGATTGTCTACCCTAGTCCACATTTAATATCCATATAGTAATATTATCAGGGTTTTATGTCAAAAACTAAACATCCCAACTATTTAATGTTTCTATATGAACAAGTACTAGGTGTGCATAACCTGATATATGCTTCAACACGTGAAATCAGATACTAAAAAGTTGATGTTCCCCCTTTCTTACTTTATAACTCTATAACGACCAGGAGTCAAGCATGCACAAAAAAGTCTGAAGCGACGATTACCACATTACTTTAAACATGTTAAAACCCAGAATTTTTCCATGGGCTGTATAACTAACCTCCTATAAAGTGATTTTCAGGCCTTGAAATAATCACTAGAAAAGTTAAATATCTAGGATATAACCAAATGAATGAATCATTTTGATATATACCCATGATGGACAATGTCAAATTGATCCAATAAATTTTTTATGATTCTAATTTTTCTAGAAAGTTGCTGGCTATCAAAGCATTTCCAACAATATAACAGGAATAGCCTCTCTCTATTTAAAAGGGTAATACTGCATACACTTAACCTCTCTGCACCCAGACACTGGCTTAATATATTAATATTATTGTTTAAGGATGAGCTGCAATTCAATAAGGGGTCAACCACACAAAATCTAGACAGAGCATCATATTCATATATTAAATCTAAATCATAAACAATATTCTGCACACCCAAATGCGGAGATAAACCTATGGTGCAAAATGCATCATATCCTGTGACAGTGATACTCTAGAAATCTAAAGCACTACACAAAGCTTCCAAGTTGGATTACGGTAGCTTTAAAAATAGTAAATTTGTAAGCTATATGCAATGATTGCACTACCATACTTTACTTCATCCAGAAATGTCCACTTTAGTGCAGATACAGAGAGAGTGAGCTAATAAGGTTAGTTAAATCAATGGTATTCTGGACTTCAGTTGTAAAGGCAGCTTAGCAGGAGATCAAGGTTGCAACCAAAATATATATAAAATTATAAATATAAAATGATCCTCATCCTTGTATTAATTCACGAATTTCGGGAAGCTCTAAACAAAATTTTGATTCTGAATTGTGGATGGTGGGTCATGACAGAATAAACTAAATGCATCTTTACATTATTCTCCGCATGTTAATTCTTGTAAATCAGGACCAAGGAGATTCTAGCAATCAAGATATATCATATTAAAATACATAACGAAATTGTTACTCAAAGTCAATTTAAACTGTCAATATCACAGCGCTTCTGCCCAAATCCATTCTTAGTTCGACACATAGTCTTCTACAATTTACTAATTCTTTCCTTAGAGATAATCTAACCAAAAAAACCTCATGTACATTATCATGGAAACATTCAAGAGTTGTGACGATCTAATTTTAATGATAACTAATTGTAAGATCTCTTTATATTTGCAGGACTCACCGTATAAATAGACTTGTATTATTAACGATAAAGACTGTCAAATGGCTCACCTTCAGGCAATGAGACTTCTTTATTATGAAAAAGTTGGCTAGGGAGCGCAAAAGGAGACAAGTATATGTGTGCAAAGTTGAATCCTGTCAGAAACCAAAAGAGAGAAAGTGTCAAGCAGTATGTAGTCTTTTACTCCATTGCTCGGGGTGAAAGCAGCACAAAATTGCAAAACCTGTAATTTCATTAAGAAATCCACCTTCCAAGGGATATACAAAGCTATGAACAACACTACCAAACAAAACAAAAGTGGCAAACACTTTCAATAAAACCTGAAGTAAATATACCCAAATGTAGGTCATCATACAAAAATAGACTCAACTAAAAATATTCACGTAAAAATAAGTCATCACTATTGTTTGGGATACATTCCTTGCATATGCCCATTCTACTTGGCTTCAGTTTCCTAACAGTATCTAGCCATCTATCTGGTACAAATTTTATTGGGACACAACCCAAGTGTCCCAAAAACGGAAGGAAAAAAAAAAGTTCACAACACACTCCTCACTCGGATAAACAACAAACACAATTTCACAACAACAAGACCAAATTAATTATAATGCTGCCAAGTTGTTCAATCATTAAAAAAATTTAAAAAAAAAAAAATTTAAACCTCAAGTGAAATCGAATAGTTATTTCCCACAAAAAAGAAATA
Organism: Dysphania ambrosioides; assembly: GCA_026401315.1. Classification (NCBI taxonomy): domain Eukaryota; kingdom Viridiplantae; phylum Streptophyta; class Magnoliopsida; order Caryophyllales; family Amaranthaceae; genus Dysphania; species Dysphania ambrosioides. The sequence goes on from CM048657.1 coordinate 23,064,658, forward strand.
TTACGGTGCACATTCGGTCCTTTTGTCGTACGCTCGTTACATTTCCTTATATATATCCAAACACAGTCCTAACTCCAAATCGAATCAAATTTAGAAACCCTTCAAAACAGAAGTAACTAATTTCGTTTCACCTAAACACATTAAGCAACAAATGGGAACATTATTAAACTTCTAATTTAACAAAATCAATTCCACTCTTTCGAAAAAAAACAAACAAACAAATATCAGAAATTAGATGCGCATAATCGAGCTTCAAAAAGAACAGAATACCTTGCGAGAAGTGAGCAAGGTAAACAAATAGAAACGTAACCATCACTAAAACCCGCATCTTTGATTCCAACCCTGCTAGGTCAGTTACTGTTATCTAGAGAAAAAGGTTGGGTAATTTTTTGAATGGTTTCCAGCAACAACGCATCGTAACGACATTGTCGAGGGGAGAAAAATAAATAATCACTGATCGGTCGGAGAGGTAGAACTGGAGGGGTAGGGTGACGGGAGTGGGGCCGGCGTTCAAGGAGGGTAGATCTGGAAGTGGCCCCCGGAAAGGTGTAGCTGGTGTAGATTGGGGGAGGGGTGAAGTGGCCGACGACGCTGTGAGGAGGAGGAATAATGGAGAAGCCGACGCGGGGGGCGGAGTACGACGCCGTTTACTGTTGAGTGTTGGTGAGTGAGTGAGTGAGTAAAGAAAGGAGAACTGCAGACTGAAAAGGTATAAAGGTAAAAGGAAACAGTGAAAAAGGAGAAAAGCCCTTTTCTCGTTTTTTTAGACTTTGACCAATTTCTAATAATTGAAAATACTGCCCCATATTTTGGGCTACAATTTTTATTTTAGGCCGTCTTAAATTATTTGCTATATTCTTATTATAGTATGGTGTAATTTACTAAAATATCCTTATTTTTGTCTTTATCCCACTAATTACCCCAACTAATCCCACTAAAACCTAAAGTAACTCCCCACTAACACACACCCACTCCTAAACCTAACCCTACTTCTCGGTTTCACAAGTTTGTGGCTCTGTCTTATGCCTCTCTTTGTCTCCCTCACTTTCACACTCGAAATCTCCATCTCCCACCCTCTTGCATTTGTAATCCCTCAATTTTTTTTGTAGATTAATAATCTACACGTGTTCCTGATCATTTTGATACCCAAATTATGGTGGTTGGTTGCAACCCAAATTCTAGGGTTTCTTAAATTAGGGCATTTCCATGGATGAGGGGGTGGATCTGGGGGAAAGAAGCTTAAATATTTTGGTTTTGAGGAGGACCCGTTCCCACCTCATGAGATGTGTCGTCTCTAAGCCATTCTCCATGGTTTGGCCGCGGAATCCTCGAAAATTTCGGCACTTGCTATTTCTTCGTCTGTGTGTGGCTAATGTGGGTGTTCTACCTCCACTCCTTTAACTAACCCAAGTGGGTCTTCTCCCGAAACCATCCTAGAACCACCACCTTTGGGCTTCACATCCTAGTCGGCCTACTCATAATGGTTCTCTAATAGAAAAGAGTAATATCTTCACCTTGATTCGTTTTTTTCTCAAGTTTGTGGTATACCATGTTTTGCCTTGATTCGTTTTTTTTCGGGTTGTGTCATGGTATATCATATTTGATTTGTTATGGGTGTTATGGATCTGGTATTTTGACTTGATTCCTTTTTTTTTGGGTTTGTGGTATACCATGTTTTGCCTTGATTCATTTTTTTTCCGACTTATGTCATGGTATATCATGTTTGATTTGTTATGGATGTTATGGATCTGGTATTTTGCCTTGATTTGTTGTTTTTTTCAGGTTTGATTTGTTATGGTACTAAGGATGTTTCTATTTTTGGCTTGATTTAGGGTATACCTATTGATTTAGGGTTTTTTAGTTTGATTTTGTTTCTGTTTTTGGATGGTACTAGTGTTTTGGAATTTTGTTTTTGTTTTCGGATTTTGTTTAGGGTATACCTCATGCTCGGTCATGTTCTTCTATCCTCTCTGTGTTCCTCTTTGTGTTATGTCTAGTGATGCTCATGTTTGGTCATGTTCTTTCTGTTGATGCTCATGTCTGTTGAGGGTTGGTGAAGGTGACGTTTGGTGATGGTGATGGTCATCTTTGCTCTTGTTGATTTAGGGTTGGTGATTTTTAAGGTTTGTTTTGGTAGTTCTTTGTGTTTAGCTTTGTTGATTTAGGGTAAGTGATGTTTAGGATTTGTTCTGGTAGTTCTTTGTGTTTAGTCTATTGATTTAGGGTTGGTGATGTTTGGTATGTTCTGGTCTATTAATTTAGCTCTCTTGATTTAGGGTTGATTTAGGGTTGGTGATGTTTCTGGTATGTTAGTTCTTTGTGTTTAGCTATGATTATTTGGGGTTGGTGATGTTTGGTATGTTATGGTTTGTTAGTTCTTTATGTTTAGCTCTGTTGATTTGGGATTGGTGATGATTGGTCAGTGTCTGTTAGTTCTGGTGTGTTAGTTCTTGTCTATTACTTCTTTGTGTTTAGCTCTTTGTGTTGATGCTCATGTCTTACTTAGCCTTGATTTTGCATTCCTTTTTTTGTGATGCTTATCATGCTCATGCTAATGCTTATTATGCTCATGCTTATGATGCTAATGTTTTTCATGCTCATACTTATCATGCTCATGTTTGTTTATGGTAAATTACACATAATATGCTTAGTTATCTAATAGAATTACTTACAAAAAGTGTGTAATTACACATAATATGCTTAGCGGGTTTATAGAATTACTTACAAAAAGTGTGCAATTACACATAATATGCTTAGCTGGTTTATAGAATTACTTACAAAAAGTGTGCAATTACACATAATATGTTAGCTTTAGAAATTCACTATTTATCATGCTCACAATCATTCTCTTCTGCATTTTCTAGTTCTCCACCATTCTGAGTGCTTGGTCCTTCATCCATTTCATACATATGGCCCTCTTGCACCCACTGTTGACGTTGTTGCACAATCTCCTTTGGTACATATATTGCATTAGATAGCTTACCTCTAATCTCTAGTGATTATTTCTTCATATGTGGTATCGGGTAGTTGTTGCTGCCTTTGACCTTTAGTATCTCTATCATGCATTGTTGTAGAGTCAAGAAAATGTGATTAATTAGCTTTGGATTGTAATCATTGTAAGCTTTTTCTACTGCCTTAATGATTGTAATCAGCTGTTTTTGGTGCTGTTTGTTCCTTTAATGATTGATTGCTCTAAAAAACCCAAAATCAATTACATTTAGATTTGGGCTTTGGACAGGCTGGCTAACTAAGTGTATGTTGAATCCATTTGTAGTTTCTTCTTGCATATACTTTGGATCATCTCCTGCTGTATGTGGCTTTGCATTGTCTTGGACTATGTACAATTGCTTACTACCGCATGTTGGCAACTTAGCCCTAATGGCAGGCAATATACTATGTATGATCTTGGCTTTTATGACATCTTTAGTTACACATGTTATTGCTTTCATTTCAAGTGTGTATGCTGGTCTTATTTGCTTGTTCTCTGTGATGGGACTACCTCAGTGAATGGAAATATTCATATCTTCCCATCATAAGCTATGACACCCTTTATAGTGATATGTGGTCTTACAACTGTAGCTATGAACATTACCTTGATGATGAACCTCTTGCTCTTGCATGTTCTGTATGGATCTTTCTCGTTTGTTGCTAAGTAGTACCTTGCTGAGGTTTGTGACATGTAAAACCATTTCTCATCCAAATGTATGACATTGTACATGTTTGCAAACTTTGGGTATGTTGTCATTGTTGATGGTACGGTTGCATTCAAACACCACACAACTCTTGTTATTCTGTGTGTCTTGCTGAGTTCTGGTTTGATTGCATTCGTATGCTTCTTTTTGGCTCTTCTTTTCTCCAGTCTATGTGTTGTTGATTTGCTGATTCCTATAGTAGCAGCTGCTGCTCTTATGCTTATTCTATTCCTTAATGGAATGAGAGCAAACTCATCTGGGTTGAATGGCACTCTTTTTCTTCCTACTCACTCTGTTTTCATGTTCTAAACATTGATTGCATCATTTGATGATATTTATGTCTTCACTTTTTTCCATATCCTACTAATTGTCCATGGGGAGACATTGTACTCATGTGCTAGCTTGTTTATGTAACTTGCTTGTAGCTTCTTTGCATTTATGTATGAAATTTCATTACTTGCACAATGCTCTAGTAACTTCGCTACAATGTTTACTCTGTCATCATTGGTAAGCACATAATATGGTTTCTTTTTAACATCATCTGCCTCGGTCACCTCCTCTACTTCTGATATCTCCTCATTCAAATCAAAGGCATTTGAGTTGTGAGTGAAGAGGTCAAAATCTTCTTCACTTTGTGCTTATTCAGGTCAATAATTGACCTTGTTTGTGCTGCTTGTCTCTCTACATTGACTTGAATGGGTTTTAGGCTTGATGTGGACAATGTTAACTTACTCTTAGATGCTTTGTCATTCACAATGTGTGTTGACATAATGCGACTTAGAGTTTTCCAACAAATTTCATAGAGGAGTCCCAAACCCCAAGTAAGAACTCACCCAATGATGAAGCAAACTAAGCTAAGTTGAGGTGTTCCTAACTCTGTCCCTTTTGATGGTTTTGTACCTTTTGGTGGCTCTGTCCCTTTGGTGGCTTTTCTGGTTATGTTCCTTTGTTGATTATGTGCCTTTGCTGGTTCTGTTCCTTTGCTGGTTTTGTCCTTTTGCTAGTTTTGTTCCTTCGGTGGCTCTGTCCCCTTGGTAACTTTGTCCCCTTGGTGGTGCTGCCCCTTGGTGGCTCTGTCCCTTTGTCGGTTATGTTCCTTTGGTGGCTCTGTCCCCTTAGTGGCGCTGCCCCTTGGTGGCTTTGTCCCTTGATAGCTCTGTCCCTTTACTGTCTGTGGTTTGCATTGGTGACTGCACTGATCCGTTGCCACTTGCTGTTGTGTGTCTGTTGACTGTTGCTGCTGTGTACCTGTTGATTGTTGTTGGATGTGTAACTTTTTTTTGGTTGGTAATGTGTAATAAATGTAGGAAGTGTTTCAATTGATCCCCATTGTATTTATAGTGGCATTTATTGAGGAAGAGTTGAATTTTTGGAGCCAAGGTCAAAATTCAGGAAATTAGAGCCAAAAAGTAAAAAAAAAAAAAAAAAAACCCAAAAAGTGGGTATTGGAAGTTGTCCAAATTTTTGAGCCAAAAATTTCCCTCCAAAAATTAACAATAACAAATTGCTTTATGATTACTTTCTATTTTCTACTAATCACAAGTGGGCCACCACCACTCAATTACATTCTTTAATAACCGTGAAATGAGCTATGTAGCATATAATATGGGACGGAGGGAGTAAAGTGAATTGATTATGAGGCACCCCGTACCCGTTCTATCAAAAACATGAAACGCACCCGCCCTGAGTGTGTTTTTTTTCCGATAATGACTTGAGTAGTTGAGTGACATTGTTATGTTGAGGATTTTTTATATAAGATTAAATAGTGAATATTACTTTTTCTTAATTGAAATATTTTTTATATTTATTACTATCTCTCTGTTTTTTATATTTTTATATTTTATTTGATTTTTTATGGTTTTTAATATATAACTTAACATGTTTTTATTTTCAAATCCATAACACAAAAAATTATGAAAATATGATACATCCAATAATATTTCACTCAAATATATTATTTTTTATAATATGATTAGAATTATTTTGACTCCATATATAGAAATGGAGCAAAGTTTGACTCCATATATAGAAATGGAGAGAATTTAAATGGACGAATGGAGTAATAAACTAGTATTTTCTACATCTATATATGAATTAAATTACCGACAATTAGTAAATATTGATACTAGACTTATGTGCATAGTAAATTTTATAAATAGAGTTGCAACTGTTCAATGTAAGATGCACAAGTTACATAAATAAAAACTAATTCTCTAGTTTTTGCAAATGTTTTTGCAAACTTGTGCTCTTATATATCAGCACGAATTCTTTCTTAGGTAAATATACACTTATTCTTACACATAGCAAAAGTTTTTACAAAAATGATTTTGAGAGGTATGCTCTATAATTTCTCAAACATGAGATCTTCTATATCATAAACTCTAATAAAAATATTTTACATAATGTTTCTTCTGTCAGCGTAGATAGTAACTTATGGAAAATATATTTTCGCATCTTTTACTTGCATGTCATGTTTTGTAGTGCTAATATTCTTTTTTCGTAATACATGATATATGAAAGTAACTATAAAATAATAAAATGTATGATATGATGTAGACTTTGCTTTATATTTTATGTACTACTACTTTGATGCTCATATGATTATATTAGAATATTAATTTTTCTAACATTATTACATTCATGTATGATAATGAAAATATTGCTTTACATACAATGATTGCTTTCAATATCAATATGAATATATGTAATTATACAAGAGCTAATATTCTATAATCCTTACTAATCAGGCATAGTACTCTATTATAAACTTACTATATAATTTCGTGTACGTGATCCAAGTTACTCCCTTCGTTCTTTTTTATTCTTCTCGTATTTCCCATTTGAAAATTTTAAAATGATCTTCTCATATATAATCATTTTATTTTGTTCTAATTTATTTTGACTAATATAACCTCAGTTAAATTTTAAAAAATAATGACAATACTCTTAGTTCATATATGAACTTCCCAAAATACCCCACACTAATCCTAGAAGTTTAAGCACTTATCTATTTTTGGCAGATTTTTATATTTTTTAATACAATAAACTTTACAAATTCTAATGGTTATTAAACTCTTGTTCCATTTGCAATTTGTTTTCAATGGAATCTTCTTTTCTTTTCAAATTATTTTAAATTGATTTTAAGGGATTTTAACGGCACTTAATAATATATTGGTTTCTTCCTGATTCCAAATGGAAAGATAAAAAAAAGAATGGAGGGAGTATTAAACTAAAATTTATACAAATATGTTGCATGTTTGCATTTTTTGTTCGTCAATATGTTCACACATTGAATATTATTGATGATTGATTTTTTTAAAGCCTATCGACATAAACTAGGTAGAACTATTTGATATCCTTGTTTCAAACATCATAGTACTTTTTTTATTTTCATAATAAATATTTGGCTATCCAATGGAATATTACGTGATAACTTATTATAACACATTGTATAATATAGTTGAGAATAAACCCCCATAAAAATTGGGTTTCCCCACTCATTTTCACAACACTCTAATCTTATCGTATTCTACCTATTATCCAAAAACCAAAAATTTTCTCATCTTCTTCAACCCACCATGTTTTCCTTCGACCAAAAATATTTCTCTTTCCACTTTTAATTTTGAAGAAAATTATAGGAAATGAAAGCGAGATATGATTTTAATAATGGCATTAGTCGTTTTGTTGGTGGCAATAATGTTATTTGTAGTTTTTTACAAGTGTGGCTTATATTTTCTCATTAATTAGTAATAAATTGTACTTGATTTTTTATGCCATATTAGGTAGATTTTATGTACTTTGATTACCACATATATCATATTATCATCATTATATATTGTGTTGCTTTATTTTTCACATTTTACTTAATTGACATTATCTTTTATTTTCATGCTTGACTTTGTTACTTATTTATGCATAATTCATAAATAATAAACTAAGGGGAGAAGAAAAAAGGATAATATTTACCACTGCTTTATTATTATACATATGATGAATTTATTATAATGATTATTTTCTTAACTTAATAATTATCCAATTGTTTGTAGTTAAAATGGAAGATTTAATAAAACACCATTCAACAAACTAGATTTATCAGGGCATAATTTCCTAGAATGGACGATTAATGTTCAAATGAATTTGAAAGCTCAAAGCTTAGAACATACTATTAACGAAATCATTAAGGCAAGAAAAAGATGCACCAAAAGTGGTCAAAGCTGCTACTGAGTAAGAAAAGGCAAATGCCATAGTATTATTGAGACATCACTTACATGACAGTTTAAAAATTATATACTTATTAATGGAATACCCAAAAGATTTGTGGAATAGCCTATTATAAAGGCATGGACATCACAAAAGGGTGCTCATTCCTAAGACTCAATTTGACTGAACTAGTCTAAGGTTCTAGGATTTCAAAACGGGTAGTGACTATAAATCAACATTATTTAAATTGTATCCTTAATGAGATATTGTGACTACCCTATCTCAAAAGAGAAAATAATAGAAAAAACACTCTATTTTTCATGCACAAGATATTATATTACAGCAATAATACTGTGAAAGGGTCTTTAAGAAATATTCATAGCAAATCTCAGTATTACTGGTTGCGAAGCATAATAATGATCTTCTAGTGAAGAATCACAACCTTAGACCAGCTAGGTCTAGGGAATTTAATGTGACAAATGCAATAGAAAGCTCAAGTCTATCAGAATCAAATGTGTTTCATAAAGTTGGACGTGAGAAGTTCCATGAATGTAGTAGAGGATTTGAAAATTATTGTGGTCGTGGCCATGGATATGGTAGAGATCACAAGTAGTAGCTCAGACAAAAATAAATGGCATCAACAAGGAATACAAAAGCAACCCCCCCCCCCCCCCCCTCTCCCTCCTCCAAAAAAAAGGGAAAGACATGATATAAATGTGGCATGACTAGCTAATGGGGACGTACTTTTCGTACGACCAAACATTTGGTAGAATTCTACCAAGCTTCCATAAAAGGTAAATGGATAAGTGTAGAAGTTAATTTTGTCAATGAAGAATTATCATCTATGCTTAACTTTGATGTGTCTAATTTATTTATGGACAACACTAAAAGTAGAAATGATTTTATTTATGGAGAAAATAATTAATCCTTTTAACTAGTATGATGTAATGCTTTTATTTTTTTCCTATTGGTGTTTCCTTCAATGCATTTTACTCTCATTCTTTTTTATTTCTAGTTATGTACTTTTAATTTTGTATTTCAATAAAGTATGTATTTTATTTTATCTAAACCATTTTCATATTCATTTGTGAAGACATTGATCTGCCTGACGTTAGTTTCAATTATCAATTTCTATTAGACAGTGATACAACCCACACTATCTTGAAAGATAAAAAGTAGTTTTCATTTCAAAAAAATGTAAATACCATATTAGGGACAGTAAGGCTAATATAAGGATATAGCAAAACTTGCATTATACTCCCAAGTGGAACAAAGTAAATAATTAATGATGCCTTATACATGAATAAATCTAAAAAAATCTCATAATTTTCAAAAATGTGCGTCAAAATGGTTACCATTTGGAATATCAAAAGGAGTTTATAAGCCTTATAGTAGAAAAATGTGGCGAAAAACATATTTATGATAAATTGCCAACATATTCTTTGAGGTTATATCATATGGATATACGTCTAATAGAAATAAATATGAAATCTAATCAAAAGCTAGATGATAAGCATTTGCTTATTTTGTGGCATGATAATTTGGGTCATCTTGGCACCGAAATTATACATAGGAACATATCACATTCAATAAAGAATGTTAGAATTCTCTATCAAATGAACTGCCATGTTTTGCTTGCTCACTTGGTAAATTGATAACAAGACCATTAATAAGTAAAATTGCTATTAAAACTTTAATTTTTAGAAAGAATTCAAGGATATAGATGTGGGCCAATCAATCCACCATTTGAACCATTTTGATACTTAATGGTATTATTGATGCATCAACATGATAGCCACATGTGAGCCTCTTGTCAAGTAGAAAAGTTGCATTTACTAAACTATTTGCTCAGATAATTAGATTGAGAGCTCAATTCCCATATCATATAATAAAGAGAATAAGATTATATAATGCTAGGAAACTTAAATCCCATATCTTTAATGATTTTGTTATGTTAATTAAGATGGTTGTAGGACATTCAGTAGCCTATGTTTATACGAAAAATGGTCTTGTTGAATCATTAATCAAGAGGTTGCAATTGATTATGAAGTCTTTATTAAAGAAATCAAAATTGCCTTCATCTACTTGTGGTTATGCCATAATACTTGCAGCAACATTAATAAGATTAAGGCTAATAATTTATCATAAATTCTCACCACTATAGTTAGTAATAACTGGCCAAGAACCAAATTCTTACATCTTAAAATCTTTGAATCTGTCGTGTATGTCCTTATTGCTCCGCCTTAGAGAATAAAAATGGGTCCACCAAGAAAACCAGGAAATTATGTTGGATTTGAATATCCTTCCACTATCAAATTTCCTGAGCCAATGACTTATGACTTATTTATGGCTAGAGTTGCCAAATTTTCAATTTAATGAGACATTATTCCTAGCCTTAGGGGGAGAGAAAATGGATCCACATAAGAAAAATATAGAAATTATATGGAATTCAACACAATTGTTAATATTTGATCCATAAACAAATATGTGTACACAAAAAATAAAGAAATTGTTCATTTACAAAGTGTTAAAAATTAATCACGTGATACATCCATTGATTCAAAGAAAGTGACAAAATCATATACAGAGTACACCAATAGAGAATGTTCCTTCACGAATTGAAATTTCCATTGATAATAAGGCTACTGAAAATAAATCTATAGGATGTCGTGGGACACTTGGTTCAAAAGATTTTAAACAAAGAAAAATAAAAAGAATCGATCGAATAACAAATAAAAGTGATATTATCCCTCCAACAGAAGGTTAAGAAAGACTATGTGAAGAGAAAATTTAAGATAAGGATGAGTTTTCTAAAGGGGATGAATACAATGATCAAAATATCAATAATAATAAAATTTCTATGAATTAAGTCTCATCCGAGAAAAATTAGAATCGAAAGAAAGTTATCATTGATCAAATATAATATTATTCCATAGCATAAAAAATGATGTTCCATGAAGTGATGTGGACCTAGGATAGTGAACACATGTTGTCCCATGCATGATTGTTTAAAGTGGAAAGAGGTGATTCAAGATGAATTAAATTCACTTGAAAAAATGAGAAGTAATTGGAAAAGTTGCCCCTATACAAAAAGGTGTAAAGCTAGTCAGACACAAATGGGTTTTTGTTAGAAAGGGTAATGAAAAATATAAAATTCTCCGATACAAGGAAAGTCTTGTAGCTCAAGGATTTTCTCAAATGACATGTATTGGTTACGAGGAGACATGTTATCTAATAGTTGATCCAACTACATTAAGATTTCTAGTAAGCTTTGTAGTCTTCAAAATGACTGTAAATGCAAAATAGTTAATGGATTTCGTGACTACATATTTATATGGGTCACTTGATATATGTATTTATATGAAAGTCCTCAAGGAAATACTATCATCTTTGAAGATAATACTACTTGTGCCACGCTTGTTATTGAAGAATACATCAAAGGTGATATGATTAAGCATATATCACTAAAACTATTCTTCATATATGGCCTCCAAAAAGAAGGAAATGTAAATGTTCAACAAATTTAATTATCCGAGAATTTAGTTGAGTTTTTCACCAAATCCCATCCACATAAGAGATTTGATCAACTGGTTTACAAAATTGGGACTCACCATCTTCATTAAAGATATGCATGGGCCAGGCCGCAGATCGAGCAGGCACGACACACTTTTGGCACGGTACGACATGAGCACAGTTCTGGCACGGCACAACATGTTGTCCGTGGAGGGTCGCAAGCTAGGCTGCGAACAACATAAAAAATTTAGGCACGAGCACGACATGAGCATGCGAGCGATATGCCAATTTGGCAAGAGGCACGACCCATAAACACGGCCCGAATCACGCTAGTATTTCATATTATTTAATACTACTATTATTAATAGTAATACTATTATTATTACTACTAAAATTAATATTACTATTTTTTTTAATATTATTATATTTTTATAATATAATTTAAATTAACTAAATTATTTTTTTTCAATTTTATTATGTACTTTATTTTTATTTTTGTTAAAAAAAATTAGGCCAGTATAACGAACAATACGACACGCTAGGCAAGTGAGCCGTGCTATGGGCCGAGTTTGAGGGAAAGGTAGTATGACATGGCACACCACGACCACAATTAGGCACGCCATGACACAATAAGATGTCATACACAAGCTAGCACGGTCCATGGTGGGCACGGCACGGCCCGTGCCCACCTCTAATCTTCATAACATATGTTGAACTCAGGGAGAGTATTAGATGCACTACACTCTTTTTCATTTCAATCAATTTTTTTTATCCCATTGATATTTTACTTGACAAGGTTTTTAACGAGGCAATACTTTTAAGCATATAATGAAATAGTATTAATTTATTTTCCTAGTTATGGTTTTTATCCCATTGGCTTTCACCTAGCAATATTTTTTAATGAGGCAATATATACCTTAATTTAGGTGGACATTCAAGGGGGAGTGTTATGATACAAGACTAAATAATGAATGCTACCCTTTGTTGAGTAATATACTCTTCTACGTTTATTAAAAACACTTATATTTTCTACACCTATTTATGGAATAATTTACCTATAGTTGGTAGTTGTTGATATTAGACTTATGTGCACAATAAATTTTAGTAGTATAAATAGAGGTGTTATTGCTCATTATAAGGTAAGTTCCATAAGTAAGAACGTAGTCTGTCTAGTTTTTATAAGCTTGTGATCTTCTTCTTATTTCACAACATATTTTTTTTAACCTTTTGGTGATATTTGGTTTTTGGGAATTACTTTGAGTTTTTAGGCTGTTTAGGAGTTGGAGATGAGGTTTATGTAGGTAAGCCCACAAATCTCCTCCCAGCACCCATAAAATAAATGTGAATTTACCTTTATATCCTTAATTCCTTATTTATTAAATCACTCCATCAATCTTCCTTCTTCTCCATCCAACCCCGCTCGCCCTCCTTCAATCCTCTTTGTTAAACGAGTCTCTCACTTAGGGACTATAATAATAATGATGATGTTGATGCTACTACTATTGCTACAGCTGATGATGATGATGATAATAATAATAATACTAATAATGTTTTGTATAAATTAATAATCATTATAATAAATATTAAAATTATTAAAATAGTTAAAACAAAAATAATAATCATAAATAATAATTATCTATTGAAAAATATGATTATTTAAACAATAATAGTTGTAGTTTTTATCATAATTATCATCATCATCATTATAATTAATAATATTAATATTAATATTAACATTAATATTAATATTAATATAATTATTGTGGTTATTATTATATTCCCTCCATTCTTTTTTTCTTCCCATAATTTCCATCCGAAAATTTTAAAATATTTTTCTTATTTAGAATCCTTCTATTTTGATCTAATATTATGATTGGATAAAAAAGTTTCTTTTAATTATTTAGTACCATTGACTTTAAAAATTTTACTACTTATTTAATACTCAAATCACTTGCGTAATTTTTTTAATAGAGCTTAATCCTATTTTAAGATGAATTTAAATTATTTTTATAAAATCTTAATAATATTTAGTATTGTCTTGGTTTTTTCATGAATTCCAAATGAGAAGAAAAAAAGAACGGGGAGACTAGTTATTAGATAATAATAATTTTTGCATAATGAGGTAATCAGATATTTAATAATTATTTTTATAATTATCATTATTTGTATAATAAAATTAATGTTATTATTATAAATAATTTGAAGATATTTTTTGTAATGAGATTTATTTTTGTATATTTATGTAATTGTGAAAATATTCAGAAATTAGAAAAGTTGTTAAACTTCTTGTTTAATTGTTAGGACTGCCAAAGTATTAATTACCTTGTACATTGTTGAACTAGTTATGAATTTGAATTGTTAAAATGAATAAATAGGTTTGGAATGGTGATGTTGATGTCTTGATAATCCAATTTACAAATAGAATTCTGTCGAAATTTATACAAAAATAAATTATAATATTGTATTTAATTATCATACTATTAATTACATTATCAGACTATTCATTGTTATAAATGTTTGAATGTCTTAATCGGTAGTAAAAATATACCTCTGCGTTGAGTGATCAATCCAAGACTTTATTACTTTTCTCCATAAAGCATTCCTCTTTAATAAGTTCAGTTTGATGTTGAAGGCTTGGAGAACAACATTAAGTGGTTGGAGAGGTACTACCACCCATTCACAAAGAGATATATAGTAGATCAAGCAACAAGTTCATATAATTATCTATTATGCCATACAAGATTAAATTCTTATAGTTTTCTTTATATGTGCAATTCTAACTAAAGCTACCTCTATTACATAAGAAATTTCGCCTATGTATGCAATGTTGATGGATCATCATGTAATAAACTATGCTAAGATTTATGCGGTAGATCAGAATCAACTATGTACGGTTGGTCTTGAGAAAGAAATGGTCAATAGGAGAACCACAAAACACCTAACAGAGGATTAGGGGAATATTATCCATGCCCACTGTATAAACTTTTAAGAAGTTTAATTTTAAGGGTCTTGAACCCAACTAGGTTTCGGGTAGATGATTCGATGAGTGAATCACCACTAGGGAGCCTGATTTTTTACAACCCAACCTTCCCTTCTTGGTGAAGAGAAGGGAAGGCCCCCCTAGTACCCTACAATGCCCTACAAGTTTTTCCATAAATAAGGATTGGCTACGCGGCTTAAATAATAGCTCAAGGAGTCGCCACCAAACCTTTAAGGGTAGTTTAGACATCCAATTGGGTTAAAATCCCAAAGAGACTCATGTGAGCGATATACAAACCATGAAAATGTTTGGGAATGAGCAATATACATAACCTCAATAATGATGTGCAAGCAATTTACATTAGGATGGAACAAATAAGTTTTAGCTCATAGGCAATCATGCAAATTCAAGGGAAAGCACACTCTAGATTTAGTTGGTTTGGCAAGCTCGGAATTATGTACATAAATCTATATTAGGTGATCACTTTGTTAAGATTCCACAAGATTAAAGGTCCCTATGGCTAGTAGTCCAAATTTATCTTATTAGGTGTGACTGCATTTCAATAGGTCTTAAAATTAATACAAAAGATAAAAGTGGACATACACAATTATTACATAGTAAGATTCATGAAATAAAAGTGCAAAATTAAAAGCACGAAATTGAAAGAAAGCATTAAAGTGCAATATTAAAATATGTAAAGTATGAGTTATGCATGATGATGAGTTATGCATTAAAGGACTAATCAATAAAAGATTTAAGTATAAAGAAACCTTTCCTCATGACACACTTCAACCAAGTTAAATGGAGGTTTAGTTCATAAAGGACTCATATGTTTTAGCCTCTGAAAATCATTGATACAAAAGTAAAAAGGAGCATCAATGTATGCTTTATAATGCTTAACACAAAATAAGCATTAAGAAAACACCTAAATATACATTTAAGTATGATGTACGCCTAAGGTTTACTCATAAAAAGGATCAAAGTTTGATTAAGTCTATAGAGAATAGAGATTTCCAAATCTCTTCGTTATAGACCAAAAGAAAAGAAGTAAAAGAGACTTGCATAATTTAGCCATATTACAATAAGTAAAATGCAAGGGAAAGGGGTTGTTTGAGAAGTTAAGAGGAAACCAATCAACGAAGATTGTTCCTTGAATATGACGCTCAAAGTTAGGGTTTTGAGGATTGATCTAGTGAAGCAAGGAGTTTCTCCTACTCCTTCACATCATAGGTAAAAAAAACAATGGTTTTGGAGTTAATCATAAGATAACGCCAATGATGATATCTCTTTGGTAGATCAAGGCTCACAAAAGTTGCATAAAATTTGAAATAAGATGTTTATGTAGAAAGAGGTTTGCATCCTCCATAATCATTACAAAAAAGATATCTACTTTTAGGTCCTTAAGTGGATGAATACCATTAGATACTAATATGGATGGTGAAGGGAGTAGAAGTGGACAAAAGAAAAACCAAATGAGTTTAATTTAGAAAGGTCCTCAGTGAATATTGTTGAGGGAAATTCCTTTGCTTGAGCCTTGATTGAGTGTCTCTTAAAGGAGGTATAATTCCTAGATTTTCTAAGGCAAGGTATGCCTTGATTACACCTTGAATAGGTTTAAGAGATGTTTGTGAGGCTTTAAGAGTTTTTGAGGGAGTATTTTGGAAAACTTATAGTGTTTCGAGAATAAGAATTTTTGAACCCTTTAATCATAAAATTTTAAGGTATTTATAGGCAAAGAGAGGTTAGCATCCGAGCATTACATGCTAGTTAAAGTGTCATGTGCTAATTTAGGGTTTTGGATGCTCTAGTTATGTATCAAACATTCAATAAAAGAATCTTTTGCTCAGTTGAAAAGGGGAGTGAAAGGAGTTAGAAGAGCTTTTGAGGGAGTGCTCAAGGTTGTGCATCCAACGCTCTATGCAGGCCTCGAACTCTTAAAGCAAGAACTAAACTAGATGCATTTTTGGTTAGGTATTAGAAGCAAGGCATGTGTTGTGCACCAAGGGCAAGCATTAGACGCCATGTGTGATGTTGGATGCCCTATGCTGGCGTCGAAATCTCAATCTTGGGATTGTTTTAGTTCATGCATTTAATGCTTACTTTAAGCATTAGTGCTCTGAGTATTTTTGGCTTTGCATGGATTAAGGGGTTATTTAGTGTTTAATGATTTGATTTTTGTGATTTTGGGTTTTGTTTTTAGGCCAAGTTATGTGTTTTAGACTTGGTTTGTGTTTAGGGCCTTTTGCGAGTTCGGTTTTAAGGTGATTTTGAGTTTTCATAAACTCAATCTCGACCTAAGCTAAGTCCACCCGTAAGGGTTGGTTAATTAGACCGCTACACGGGGAGACATGATTTTATGTCTATAGAAGCCTCTACTTTAACTAACAAAGGTCAAAGTAGAACTAGGGACAGAGAAAGACCTGAGATGCTTTACAACCTCAAATCTTTCTTCTAAGACCGATAGCTAAAAAACAATGGATACATGTTCGTCAACTAGGCACATCAAAGATGTCGCAGAGTTAGCTCCTCGAAGGATAAGACTTGGTGCAACTTATGGTGATTAACTTAAGGCCCAAGGAGAAGCTGCTATCAAGGTAGGTGCAGCTTAAGAGGTTAGCCTAATATGCTAATGGGGAGCCGCTATTAGGGTGGTGTAGCTTAAAGATTGGCTTGTTGTAGACACAAAATTGTGTCTCCCTTCATAGCGGCTAATGACGAACCAACTCTTGTAAGAGGACTTAGCTTGGGTTGAGTTTAAGAATGTGTAAACTCGAAATCCACCTCAAAGCCAAACCTCAAACATGTCTCAACACAAACCTGAGCCTAAAAACACAATAGTCCAAACACATAACCCAAAATCACAAAAAAATCATCCAAAAATCAACCTTCAAACCATGCAAAAGCAAGCTGCTCGAAGCACAAATGTTCGACGCTTGAAGTTAGCATTGAATGTAGAAACTAAATCACAGCTAGCTTTAGACATCCAACACCCAGTTATTACATTGAGTGTTGGCCAAGCATTTGACGTTGTGCCTTGGTGTTAATTGCACATCTTCTCTAAGCGCTTAAATTGAAACAAAATTTGATCAGTTTTCTGTTCGAATGTTCAATGCCCAACCTTGTGCTCCACCCTAAAAGTACTCCTATCTCCTTTCAAGCCTCTCTTCAGTCGAGCCAAATATTCCTTTCTTGAGCGTGCAATGCCTAGGCCTAGCATTTGACGCTTTGTTTTGGGGTCCAATGCGAAGGTTAGCCGACTCTTTTTGCCTATAAATACCCCCTGATTTCATGAGCAAAGGGTTGGCTTTTTCATAATTTTAGAGCATCATTACTCTACCAAAATATTCTCTCAAGCACCCTTAAACATTCTCAAAAACTTGTATACTTAAACACAAATCAAAGCATTGAAGGCATCCCTCTTGCTTCAAACAATAAGCAACCATAACTCCTTCAACAATTACTCAAGCAAGACTCAAGCAAAGAAACTATCCTCAACGGTAAACACCAAGGACCCTTCTCTAATTCAATCTCTTCTTACTGCTTTGTCAACTTCTACTCCATTCACTCTGTAGACTTTGGTCTTGATGGTTTTACATCCATTTAAGGTCTTAGACTAGTATATTTTTGTGATGATTATGGGAGATACAAACCTTTCCTACATGAACCCTTATTTTTTTATGTACTTCTTTATGAGCCTTTATCAAACAAAAAGTCATCACTCTTAATGATCTCTTATGATCAACTCCTATACTCTTATTTTATTGTCTTTGTTACCTATTGATGTGAATGCATGCATGGAATTCTTACAAGCTAGTTGAATCCTATTCCCTCTAGGATTCATTATATCTTTACTAATCCTACTTAGATTAGAATTTATTTCATTTATTTTTGGTAGGAGTCGTATCCATCATATTATATATGGAAGCCATGGAAAAGAGCATTGGGGAAGTTTTCTTGATTAAAAGATTCACTCTTGAAGAGTTTCTTGAAGATTGAACATTTTGACCAAGAAGGAAAAATTTTAAGACAAGGGGAGGTTCTTATTACCTTATACGATACTTATTACATCTTGTCAGTGCTTGATTACAACTTTAGTGACATGGAAAGTGACATGGCATAAGCTTGGATATAGCTAAACATATGTGATTGATATTTAGTGTTTTACTTTGAATAAAATAGATTAAGAGTAGTTAATTTGTAATTTTATCTTTTTAGGTAGGATAGAATTCTCATTAAGATAAGATAGTGTTAGAGTTTTGGTAGGATTATGTAATAAATAAGTGGAATTATCCTATTGGTTATTAGGAGTCCTTTTAGAAGTAAGATTCCTAGTCTTAATGTGATTAAAACTCTCAAGCTATGGGTACAAATATATGTGCACCCAAGCTTGAAAAAAAATCAGATTTTGTACTTGCTTATTGTTTTATGTAATAAACTTCAAAGAGTTTATTATTTTTTGTGTGTAGCAAAGATTGTGAACTAGTATTTCTATAAGTTCAAGTGAGGAAGTGAAAAGAATAAAGGGTGTTTTTTTAATCGATTCTCCAAACTTTTGCCCTAGATTGTGAGCCTTTGGTGCATTGCTTTAGAAGGTTTCAAATTTAGTTGTATCCTTTCATTTGAATTAAGGTTCTTATACCTAGATACACATTAACTTTTGGTGCTTTCATTGAGAGTATTCAAAGATATTCAAGCAATATGGATTCTAGTAGTGATGATATTCACAAGATGCAACCGAGCTTTAAAAAAGGTTTAACCTTGCAAGAAGCCAATACATTATCAGTTTAAGGAACTAAAGAAACGAATGGAGGAGTTGCTGCAAATCATGGGGAAGAAGGAGAAGTCCTCAAGAAAAGGTAAACATTCTCTTTATGAATCTAACTCTAACTCTAGCAATAGTGATGGTGAATCAAGTGTTAGGAGTTCAAGGAGACCTAGAAAAAGAGACCCATCCTCTTCAAGTGACAAGGAGTCCAATAAAGGGCATAAAAGGAGGAGTTCAAGGGGGCAAGAGGATCAAAGCTTGAGACTTGAGATTCCCAAGTTCAATGGATGCATGGATCCAGACAAGTTCTTAGATTGGGTTAGAAGATTAGAGAGGATTTTCAAGTACAAGGACTATGATGATCATAGATCTTTCAAGGTGGCCAAACTAAAGCTCACTTCTTATGCAAGCTTATGGCTTGAAGGTTTGCAAAAGAAGAGGATAAAGGGAGGACGATCCAAGATTACATCTTGGAGCAAATTAAAGAGGTACATGAGAAAATGTTTTTTTCCACAAGAATTCGAACAATAAAACTTCATTAAGGAAAATACATTGAAACAAAATAAAAAATCTATCAAAGATTATATTATGGAATTTGGAAACCACATCATGACTTGTGAATTTGAAGATAAAGAAGTCTTGTTGGTGAAAAAAAGAAGATCTTGCATGAGATGGAACAAGAAGGACAAGGATATATTATGATGGCTTTAAAATGATGATGATGATGAATAACCTACTGTTTTGAATCATTCATTGGACAAAGTCAAGGATGTACTTCATAATGATTTACCACCTTGACTACCACCAATGTTTGATAAAGAACCATTACAAGAGTCAAATGGTATGAGTTTTCTTTCATTTTATGCTATGATAGAGCATTAAAAAGAAGTGTTGGAAGAAAAGCTTGATACTGTTATTGATTCCACACCAATTTGGCTAGTTAGTTCATTTATGATAGGTAGCTATCCATCTTTCAATGTTCTTGGTGATAAAGAGGGAAATATTGAATCTTTGCATTGTTAGAATCAAGTGATTCAATTTCCATTAACCAACATACTAATGATACATTTTCTATGAGGAAATTAAAAGGATCATTAGGGTTACAATCAAAATCTTGTAATTTAGACGAAGTCATGGTATGGTTATCTCTCATCTTATGCTTGATGGTTGGCGACACTGAAGATCAAGGGAAAGATAGCAACATTGATATTTCATGTGTTGTAATATCTCCATGTTTAGTTCGAAATGATCTCCTGGCCATAACAAAACTTGAGGGCAAGTTTTCCTTAAGAGGGAGAGCATGATGTGAATGCATGCATAGAATTCTTACAAGCTATTTGAATCCTATTTTCTCTAGGATTCATCATATCTTTACAATCCTACTTAGATTAAGATTTGTTTCTTTAATTTTTGGTAGGAGTCATATCCATCATATTAAATGTGGAAGCCATGTGAAAGAGCATTGGGGAAGTTTTCTTGATTAAAAGATTCAATCTTCAAGAGTTTCTTGAAGATTGAAAATTTTGACCAAGAAGGAAAATTTTATGACAAGGGGAGGTTATTATTACATTAGATGGTACTTATTACATCTTGTCGGTGCTTTATTACAACTTCAGTGACATGGCAAGTGACATGGCATGGGCATTGAAGACTCCACCTTGATTACTAACATTTTTTTGTCTAATGATGGAAGCCAAAATACAAAATCAAATAGAGTTAAATACATCATGGAAACCGAAATGCATAGAGTTGACAATGTGATGGAAGTAATGGAATCTTAAATGAAAAGCTTTATGCATTCTGTCAAAGGAGGAGAATAAAAATTTTGAGCCACGTCTTCAAAAGCTTGAGCCACGTCTCAAAGAAGTCAGCAAAGTTCAAACACTTTGTCAAAGGACAAGAATATTTAAATTGCCTAAATCTTGTATTTTTATCCTTTCCTTATTTCACTTATTTTATTCTCTAACCTAAATTATTTAGACATGGTTTTATTGTCAAGGATATCTCTTGATTTTAGTAAATAAATGATGCTCATATATGTTGAAGATTTTTCAAGTTAATTTTGGTAGTTACCAAAATTCAAGCATCATTGTTATGGAAAAAGATATCTGTTTGAAGCTTCAAGGTGCAGCAAATAAAGTGGAAAGATTCTTGCTGTAAAATATTCAAATGATATCAATCTTCAATAGCCAAAATCACGAATCTCTATAGCCATATTGGAGAAAATCTTACTGAAAATATTAAGTTCAGATTTTTAGCAGCCTATTTTGAGCCTCCTTTCAACGACTTTGAAATTAAGTTCAGTATATATTCCTAAGCTTTGAAGTTGAAGAAGCAAGAGACAAAAAGTGAGACAAGAATAGAAGCTTTAATCTTGAATTTCAGTCACAAGCTACATCAACAAAGCTTTATTATTTTCTCTCTAGTTCTATAAACTTTATCTTGTATTTAGATTGAGAGAAAATCAAAGTATAATCTCTTGAGTGTTTAAAAGAATATTTTGAGAGAGTATTATACTAAGAGTATACCCATAATACTCAAACATATAGAAAAAGAGAGAGAGCTTTTTATATTATTACTAGGATTTAAGATGCTAAAGTGTAGCTAGGGTGCTATAGAGTAGAAGATGGGGATTAAGATCTTCTAGGGTGCTTTAGGTCTCTAAAGGAATTAATAAAAGAGCGAGTTAAATCCTAAGGGTTGGACAACCCTAGGCGGAGACATAGGCAAATTAGTTGCCGAACTTCGTATCAAATCTCCGTGTTTTGTCTCATCTTATTTCTATCTTCATTGCTTACGTTTTATGTTTATTTCGTTCATTAATCAAAGTAGTGAACAGTCAAAGCCTAAGCAAAAGCCTTTGAAACCAATTTCAAGGCTTTGACATTTAGATTCAAAGATAAGTCTCAACACTTATATTCTGCCTTTGAAAATCTGTTTAAGACCTTAAGATCCTGAATGCAAAAATCGGTTATACTCTATTCACCCCCCCCCCTCTAGAGTATAATTAATTTTATTCCATCTCCCTATTGATTCTTCAGGCATGGACGTGGCTATACACATGTGATTGGATATTTAGTATTGTACTTTAAATAAAATAGGTTAAGAGTTGTTAATTTATAATTTTATCTTTTTAGGTGGGATAGAATTCTAATTATGATAAGATAGTGTTAGAGTTTTGGTAGGATTATATAATAAATAGGTGACATTATCCTATTGGTTATTAGGTGGTGATTAGGAGTCCTTTTAGAAGTAGGAGTCCTAGTCTTAATATGATTGAAACTCTCAAGGTATGAGTATAAATAGATGAGCACCCAAGCTTGGAAAAATCAGATTTTGTACTTGCTTATTGGTTTTATGCAATAAAGTTTGAAGAGTTTATTATTCTTTATGCATAGCAAAGATTGTGAACTGGTGTTTCTTGAAGTTCACGTGAGGAAGTGAAAATAGTTGAGGGTGTTTCTTTAATCAATTCTCCAAACTTTTGCCCTAAATTGTGAGCATTTGGTGCATTGCTTTAGAAGGTTTCAAATCTAGTTCTATCCCTTCGTGTGAATTAAGGTTCTTGTACCTAGATTCATATCACCTATGATGTGAAGAGCTAAGGGAAACTACTACTTCAATAGGTTAAGTCTCAAAACCCTAATATTGAGTATTTTTAATTAAGGAACCATCTTCATCGATTAGTCTCCTCTTAACATCTTACCAATCCCCTTTACCTTTGCATTTTATTATTTGCAAGTTATTTTATGTCTCTTTGGCCTCTTTTAATTTAGTCTATGATGCAATGTTTTAGACATCTCTAATATTTATAGACTCAACTTTTGACCGATTTTCATGAGCAAACCCTTGTTATGTATTACACTTGAATACATATTTTGGAGTTTTCCAAAGACTCATTTTATGTTTAGCATATTTAAGTTAATGATGTTTTAAGTCTTACTCACACAAGTCTTGATGAACTAGACTCCATCCCATGTTAAAGTCCATAATGAGCAAGACTCACTTAACCTTCTCTATTTGATTTTGCAAATCCTTCAATTCATCATGCATCTATCATTCTTATCTTGCATTATACAAACATTGTCTCTTGTCTCTTATCTTATACCTCTTCCTTTGATTATTATACTTTATTTCAAGATTCTTTATAATGAGTGTGTATGATCACCATTTATTTATGCTCTAAATTAAGACCTACTGATTGAAAGCCACACCTAATAAGATAATCAATGGACAACCAGTAATAGGTACCCATTAATCTTGTGGACAATTAAGAAAGTGGTCTAATCTAGATTTATATATTCTTAACTTGCCTAATTGACTAAATCTAGAGTGTGCTCTCAATTTCTTTTTGCATTTCTACCTAGGAACTAAAACTGATTTATTCTCCATCTCTATGCTAATTTCTTTGTTCACATCCTCAAATTGAAATAAGTTGCTCATTCATGAACCTTCTCATGGTTCGAAGACCACTATCGTGTGTCATTTTAGGATTTAAGCCCAAGGATGTCTGAAACCGGTGAATGTTTGGTGGCGACTCCTTGACCCATACAATATTTCAAAGCCATGTAGCTAATCCTTAACGACACATAAATTAAGTAAGGAGCTCATGGGGGAGAGCCCCTTTCTTTCTCTTCACCAAAAAAGGAAGTTTGTCTTGTAAAAAATCGGGCTATCAAGTGGTGATT
Source organism: Dysphania ambrosioides (assembly GCA_026401315.1). NCBI lineage: Eukaryota > Viridiplantae > Streptophyta > Magnoliopsida > Caryophyllales > Amaranthaceae > Dysphania > Dysphania ambrosioides. The sequence goes on from CM048657.1 coordinate 23,088,496, forward strand.
CACTCTTCGAATCATCCACCTGAAACCTAGTTGGATTTTAAGCCTTAGCACGTCAAATCCATCTACAAAATTGGTGACTCTACTTTGGAGATTATGAATAAAGCATACTTGGCGATGCATGAAAATGAGCAATAGAAAAAATTTGGTTTGTGTGCTTGTAATTGGCTTGAGATTGTGTTAAGGATACTCATATTCATGAAAGTAATTTTCCGCATTTAGGAAATTGCAACCTAGGACACTATCTCATACAAATGTGTTCTACACTTGAGACATATTGGGAGTGAAAGATTAGCCAATACCGATTAAGGCTCATAGCCCGACCTTTGGCTTTTCCAATGCTTACCAAACCGTGGAACTTGGCATACGCTCATGGAATTATGTTAGGGTGGTTGTCCTCTTACTTTGGCCTCTTTTAAGTTGTGTCTATAAGTAAATGGATCTTCCTCTAAGCCATGGATTCCTTTTACTCATGTTCAACCAACCCTTGCTCATGTCAAACATAGAACCTTGGCTAGGTAAAGACTTTTGCATATTGGATTCACACGAGCATGCTATTATGACTTGTGCGCACATTGCTATGTTTTTTACCCTAACGCTCGGAATCTAGATTAAAAAAATCCTAAGGAAACCTAAACCCCTAAAAAATGAATTACATGCATTATTGGTCCATGATCACCCACTAGGATCATTGTCATCATTACATGCATTAAACCGCATCTAAGTCGCATCATGTTCGTCCTTAGTCTCATTATATTCCATTGTTTGATAAGTATCAATTATATATATATGATGTAAGGGGATATTAGGACCATTTAAATGTAGTTTAGATGCATTTTAGCTTAGTCTTAGTTAAATTATACTTTTTTCATATGATATGTTTATGGATTTTTGTAGTATTTGTTGTCTTTTTTAGGATTTCCCAAATTTCAACGAGTGAGACGAGTTCCAAATCTCATGAGATGAGTTTAAGATCTTATGGGACAATTTCAAAATGTATGAAGGGATCTTATAGAGCATTGAAAGTCAAGATGAAGGCACACGAAGCTACGGGAAATGGTTAGTCGCTAGTCGATTCACAAATGAAGCAAAGAAATGGAATAGAAGATGCACCAGCCTAAAATAGTGAGACTTGGTCGAGTAAAGAAAAAGACTTGACCGATTGCAAGCACAAAATTAGGAAGAAAGTGGCTTCCAGTCAAAAAAGTGAAGAACGAGAAGACACTCGATCGAGTGTGTAGAGCACTCGATCAAGTCCCTACTAAAATTACAATTTTGATCTTTGCTTAATTTTGGCCTAATTACGAGACACTCAATCGAGTGTGTAGAGCACTCGATCGAGTCCATTATACAGGGCCTATTTTTTCAGCGCATTCCAAATTTAAGCCCAATCACTTTGTGTATTTATTATATACTTTTCTAGGTTTTAGAGGACGATTGAGATTAAGCTTTTATTAGTTTTTCTCTAGTTTTCTCTTAAGTTTTCTCTAGTTCTCTCTAGTTCTCTTAAATTTCCTTTGAAGTACTTAGATTTCCAGCAATACTCTAGCCTTGTTGACAATAATTTTTGGGTTTGTTTTATTTTTAGTGTTCAGTATTTTCTCTCTATATTATTTAAGCCTATTTTATGTTATTTATTATGACTTCTTTTATTATTTGTGCTATTTTTGTGTTCATCATGTGTGAGTAGTTTTCTAATTTAGGATTCTGATGAAACCTAATATGGGCTAGGTATAGATGATCCCCGAAACTCATATTTTAATGCATGAATGAATTCTTTTAATCTATGATTGGATTTAACACCATTAAAGGACTAAATGTAGTTAATTAGTGGCATGGATTATTCAATGGTAAAATTCAATTCATAAACTAAATTAGATCATAAGTTAAGGTGTGAGTGTTGATTACAATAGTAGACGTCAAGATCATTAAGAATGTTGTGTGTAATGTCTTCTTACTGCATGATTCCATGAAATTAGGTTTGATTACTTTAGGGGGAAGCTATTGATACTCAAGAGAGATCCTTAGTATTGTTAAGGGTGCATTCGTCTTAGGAATTATATACTATAATGAATTCGAGGGATCGGGTGTGTAATCTATGTCTACTCATATTAGTGGGGGTGTTGTCCTAGATGTTTGTCATTATATTGATATCCATTATAGCCATAATTTGTGTCGTAGCTTAGTCTAGTTAATGGTTTAGTTTAGAATCCTTTTTATTATTCGTGACCTTTCCTAATAGAATCATAGAACCATAGATAGCCAAATTTCTAAATAAATGATAGTCTTTTGGAATTTTGACCTACTTGACCAAACTACACAATTTAGGTGGATAAGTATTTTTGATACGGTAGCGACAACCTAGTCATAATTTGGCACCTTGCCGGAGACTAACTATTTTATTTTGTTATTTAAGTTTTAGTTTCAGTTAGGATTTTTTGTTTTCTTAGGTTGCTTTGACTATTTGTATGTCTATTTGATCTTTTGTTTTCTTGTTTTCACTTAATGAAGCAGAGAAAGCAATAGAAGAAAGCAAAGAAGGCGAATAATATGCCTAAGAATCCTCCTTTGAAGACTTTGTTTGAGTATGACATCCCTAATTCTCACACGATGTCAAGCATATCTCAACTGCAGGTTACTGTTGCACATTTTGAACTAAATCTTGCCTTTATTCAGTTCATCTCTAGTGATTCATTTGTAGGCTCCCCGGTTAATATCCTATTTTATATATTGAGGGCTTCCTTGAAAAGTGTGATATCTTAAAGATAAAGGATTGCTCCAAAGATATAATGAAACTAAGGTTATTTCCCTTCTCCTTGAGGGATAGAGAGTGGCAATGACTAAGAGAGGAAGGTTTGGGCACATATGATAGATGAGACAAGTTGGCTAAGGGCTTTCTTATGAATCTTTTAGACCAGGATAAAATGGCTAAGTTGAGGGCTAAGATAAACAACTTTAATGATGAGGATCAAGGATTGAAGCATACAAAGGAACACAAGAAGGTCACTAGGAGTGGATAAACTTATCTAAGCTCAAAGGATCCAATTTGCTTATAAATACAAGAATTTGAACTTGGAAACTCATGTTTGGTGTCCTGTGTGAGTTAGGTATTTGAAGACACAAATTAAAGATTTTATTATTTTGAGTCTATATTTCGCTTACATGTTTTTATTTTTCACTTGAAAGGATTTTTCATGTTTTAAGCACTAGGGTTTTGGGCCTAATATATGGGTTTCAATTTGTATTGAGCCAAAATTGGCTCCAAGTTTTATTAGGTAGGTTAAATTAAAGATAAAGGTCGAAATTAGGGTTTAAATTTGGTTCCTAGGTTGTTTAATTAAAATCCGAAAAATATTAGATTAGGTTTGTTAATTTTTTGGATTTTTAGGAACAAAAAGATAAGGTTTGTTAGAGTTAGGATAATGTTAGGTTAGATTAGATCCAAAGCTAACCTAATCCTATCTAAAGTCAAGTAAGTGAAGTGCTTGTTTTAGAGTACGTTTCCTACCCCATTTTAGTGTTAAGTCTTGCGGTTTTAGATTGATTTTATACATATTACACTTAATTTTACCTTGATCTTGTCTTCGAGTTGTTTTAAGGTCATTTCAGGTGTTTTTGATGATTTTGAGGTGAAATACGACATATTTAAGGCTTTGACACCCTTAAACATGCGTATCGTAGCTTGGGCACACATTTCAAGTCACTCATGAAGATCCCACAAAGTTCAGAAAACATTAAGTCACTTGAAAAAGCTAAAAAGAGGAATGCAGAGTCAGATTCGACCGAATATGACAGCCATTCGGTCGAATGGCATTCCAGTAGAGAGGCATGTGTTCCATTGTAACTAGGAAGGCCGAATGGCTTGAATTTGGGTGAATGAGCTTCCATTCGGCCGAATGATGGTCTCCATTCGGGCGAATTGTGCACAGAGAAGGAAATCAAAAGGAATCACCAGAGCTGCTAAAATGGGTGAATGGGGGAGAATTTGGGCGAATGATTTTGCATTTGGCCGAATGAGTCATGCACTTGGTCGAATGGACCTGTTTTCTCTGGAAATTCTACTTTTTTTTAGGCCGGCCCAAAGACATTTTAGGGTTTTTGGATTTCTTTTATTGTTTTTTATAAATACCCCTCTTTCTGAAGAGAAGGGGAACCCTAGTTTTTTATTAGTTTTAGCTTTACTTAGCCTCTAAAAACTTCTCTTAGTTCTAGTTTTCCATTTTCTGTTTTCCCAACATATGTACTCCAAGTTTTTGATTTTATTTTTTGGATTCTGATCGTGGATATTTCGTTTAAGCTTTATTATTAGTATCAATCTCTTCTTTACTTTCGAATTCGTTCGTTATATTTCAGTCAAGGTTTAGCCTAATTTTTATCATTCATCTAAAATAGTTTCTGATTTATTTTTGCTCTCATTAATTCCTTTTCATGATTGTTGTATTTGTTTCATTGAATATCATCATGTTGAATATCTTGAATATGTGTGAGTAGTTCTCTTGGGGGTTTGATTAGTGAAACCCTAGGAAAAGCTATGTTCTTCATTGTCTAAGGTTATAGGAATGATGACAATAAGTAGCTCTCGAAACCCAATGCGAATCTTGTCCTACAATTCCTTTGGAAACATAGGGTGATTATAGGTCGTTCGATGTGATTTGTGGAATCACCAACTTCCTCTCGCATACTTGGGTGTCCATGCTAGTTATTGTTTGATTTTCTCTAACCTATCATGTTATCTTTTGAAAGCATCATTCCTAGGGTAAATCTAATCTTGTCCCCGTTTTTCTCCATTTGATTTTCCTCTTAATTCATCATGATCTATATTTTCGCTATTAGTTTTAGTTGTTTTTAAATCCAAAAAGTTTAGTTGTGTTAAGAAGTGGAGTGTCTTGATATCCTTTGTCCTCATGGTTCGACCCCCTACCCCACTATATTCGTGTGGTTCGTAGGTTGTTAAAAATATTGTTTGGTTCAAGGCTTAGCATAAACGACTGTTAAAACCTTGCTATCAAAATGGCGCCGTTGTCGGGGACAAGGTGTTATATTTAGACTCTTGCTGTTCTTGATATAGCTTTATTTTATTTCATTTTTTTGCTGTTTTTTTAATTAGTAGTTACCCTTGAATTTGCTATTTGCATGCCCCATACCACGCGCAAGTCAAAGCAACCAATAGTACCATATAATCCTGAGGTCCAACGTTTAAGGAAACAACCTCCAACAAAACAAACCTCACATTTTGTTCAAAACCCACCTACACCACAATGGCCGACGAACATTAGTTGTTCTGTCAGTTCGGGACTCCTGGGTCATAAGAGTTCCAAGGAGGTGTAGTACTTCCTGTTGCTACTACCCCATACCAAATACACCCCCAGTTCACAAGGATGGTTAAGGAAATCCCTTTTAGTGGACTAAGAAATGAATGTCCTCTTCAACATCTCGAGGCATTCTCTGATATTTGTGGACTTATCCCTCCTTGCCCCAATAGCCCAGACTATGTGCGGATGCACTTATTCCACTTGAGTCTAGCTGGGGATGCCAAAGATTGGTATAAATGCTTAGAACCCAACTCAATTATTAATTGGGCTCAACTGAAAACGACTTTTCTAGAGAGGTTCTATCCTATAGTTCGAACACAAGATTGGCGTAAGAAAATTGCGTCCTTCACTCAAGAGGATGATGAGAACCTTAGTGCTACTTGGAGTCAATTTAAGAGAATGATTAGAGCATGCCCCCACCTTGAGTACGGGGAGAATCATCTCAACACATTTTTCTACGATGGTCTCAATGACTCCACCAAGGCACTTCTAGACTCAAAATTAGGTGGCCAACTCTCTAAAATTCCATGCAACCAGGTAAAAGCCAAAATTGAGGAAGTTGATAAGAATAGTGCATGGGGAGGAACAAGGATTCAGGGTTTATCAAGAGGGATGATTGACACAACCAACTTGGACACCATTAGTGCTAAAATTGAAGCAGTTATTGATAAAAAGCTGTCCAAATTAAGCCTAGCCAGTAGTTTGAATACCCCTCTAGTGCGTGAAAAGCACTTTACATGTGCCATATGTGGAGGTACCAACCATGATACTTCCTATTGTGGTGGTTCGCACTCCGAGCACGTTGCTGCAGTTGATTATGGAGGTTACAACCCAGAAACACATGTGATGAATTATGACGATTATGGGTATAATCCTGATCATGTTGCAGCCCTTAGCTATGGTAGACAAGGACAAGGAGAAGGGTATGGGCAACAACCTTTCCCCAATCAACCATACAAACCTCCTTTCAATTCGAATCAAAACCAAGGAAACTTCCACCCGGGATATAATAGAAATGCTTAGAGTGGGTTCAACAACCAAGGTTTTCAAGGGAATCAATCGAGCGGAAATGCACCAAGGCCAAATTTATATAGACCATCGAGTTTTAATCAAGGGCCTAGAAATGGTTCAAATCTTCCTTTCCCACCTAGTCAATCTCATCATGGGGTTTCTCAACCACAACAAAGTCATACATCAAACAATGACCATTTAGCCTCCTAAGTAACATCTCTTGCTCAGCAAAACCAAAGTCTCACTCAAATAAATCAGACTCTCATCCAGCAGATGCAACAACTCTAAGCTCATCAAAAGTTGTTTGAAACTCAACTCGCCCAAATGGCTAGTCCTCCTGCACCACCGCTATTCCCATCTCACCCTCAACCTAACCCCTCCACATAATCTCCACCTCAACACCCAAACCCAAACCAACACACTGCAAAAGCTATCCACCTGAGATCAGGGACTCAGTATGACGGCCCTTCATATCCGGTTGATGCACCTTTGGTACAAGTGAGCGATGAGACGATAGTGAATGTAAATAAAAAAGAAGAGAAACAAGGTAAGGGGTTGAGAGTGAAAGTGAAAGAAACGAGGATGATAAGATGAGGAGTGAGAAGTTGGTAGAGAGTGATGAAGAGAGGAAGAAGAGGATTGAGGAGAGAAAGAGGTTAGATCGTTTGTATGCACCCCCACTTCCTTTTCCCTATAGGAAAGTAGAAAAGAAACTTGATGAGAAGTTCAAGAGGTTTCTAGAACACTTACAAAAGATGGAGATGAAGCTTCCATTCCTTGATGCAATGGCATATATGCCTAAGTATGCTTAGTTCTTGAAGGACTTATTGTGCAACAAGAAAAAGCTTAAGGAAGAAGTAATCAGTCTCCCCCATCAAGTTCGCTCCATTTTACAAGGGAAAATTCCTATAAAAGAGCAAGATCCCGATCCATATAACCTCCTAGTAAAGTTGGGGAATCTTGATCCCAAAGAGGCGCTCACCAATCTAGGGGCTTTAATTAGTCTTATGCCTCTATCCATCACCAAAAAGCTACCCTTTAGCCTTAGACCTTCAAGGAAAATGATCCAACTGGCAGATAGGAGTATAAAAGTGTCGTGTGGAGAGCTTGATGATATACCTATCCAAGTGGTAGAACTAGTGGTCCCTTGTAATTTTGTAGTGATGGAAATGGAAGAGGACCCTTATACTCTACTCATCTTGGGAAGAGATATTCCAAAAACACTCTGACTAGTTATTAATTTCCATGATGATAGCATAACAGTAGAAGTAGCCTAAGTGAAGGTAGTCTTCAAAATTTCCCCACTCTTAAATTAACCTATGGTTGAACAAGTCTGCCACCTTGAAGTGGATGATAGGGAAATTGAGGATTATCAAAGGGAAACAAAAGTCGGGTATTCAATGAATGATAAGGATACCTATACAGAAGATGAGCAGTTAGAGAGCCGATTGGACAGGGCCTAGGAATATAAGAGTAAAGAAGCAGAATCTGAGCAACTGTGTGAGGTTGAGGGAGGTATTATATATAAGGGGGAGAGTCTTAAGCCTTCTCCCTAAGTAAGTTTGAAACCCCTACCTCCTAGCCTTAAATATGCCTATCTTGATGATGATGAAGGGAGTCCAGTCATAGTGAATTCTTAACTCAATGACATCTCGTTGGAAAAATTACTTGTTTTGTTAAGGAAATATCGAGGTGTCATTGGGGTACTTACTTGGTGATTTAAAAGGGATTAGTCCAACACTTTTTATGCACCAAATTCTACTTGACAATGAGAATTTCTCCTCAATTAAGCCACAAAGAAGGTTGAACCCCAACATGAAAGAGGTAGTTAAGGATAAAATCCTTAAACTCCTAAAGGCCGACATCATCTACTCAATTTCAGATAGTAGGTGGGTTAGCCCTATTCATGTTGTTCTGAAAAAGGGAGGAATGACCATTGTCGAGAATGACAAAGGTGAGATGATCCCAACTAGAGCCACCACAAGATGGCGAGTTTGTATTGATTATTGCAAACTCAACAAGTCTATAAGAAAGGATCACTTCCCTTTACCCTTCATCAAAGAGATGCTTGAGAGATTGGTAAGGCACAAGTACTATTGTTTTCTGGATGGTTACTCTGGTTTCTTTCAAATCCTAATCCACCCTAGGGATCAACAGAAAACAACATTTACTTGTCCTTTTGGGACTTTTCTTATAGGAGAATGCCCTTCGGTTTATGCAATGCTCCATCCACTTTCCAGAGGTGCATGTAAACTATATTTGCTGATATGTTAGAGGACTTCATGGAAGTGTTCATGGATGATTTTCTGTTAGAGGGTCTTTTTTTGACACTTGCTTGACACATCTCGAGAATGTTTTATTACGGCGTCAAGAAACAAATCTTGTGCTGAATTGGGAGAAGTGTCACTTTTTAGTCCAAGAAGGAATTGTCTTAGGCCATAAAGTGTCTTTCAAAGGCAAAGAGGTAGACCCTGCTAAGATAGATGTAATAAGGAACCTTCTTGTACCTACCTCGGTTACATGAGTACGGTCCTTTATTTGACATGCAGGGTTCTATAGGCGTCTCATCTTAGGATTTTCGACTTTGGCTAAACCCTTGAATGAATTGCTTCAGAAGGATGTCAAATTTAACTTTGATGAGAGATGCCTCAATGCCTTTAACTGTCTAAATCAAGCTCTAATCTCTACGCCCATTGTGCAAGCTCCTGATTTGAGTTTTCCGTTTAAATTAATATGCGATGCCTATGATATCTCTGTAGGTGCTATCCTTGGACAGAAAAAGGAAATAAAGCATTACGTCATATGCTATATCAGCAAAACATTGGATCCAGCGCAACATAACTACTCTACAATGAAAAAGGAAATACTAGCGGTAGTCTATGCTTTTGAGAGACTGCGTCAGTATCTGATATGTTCAAAGGTTGTAGTTTTCACGGATCATTCGGCCCTGAAATTTTTAATGACGAAGAGAGATGCAAATCCAAGGTTAAGCTGTTGGGTGCTCCTATTGCAGGAGTTTGATGTTGAATTAAAGGATAGGAAGGGAAGTGAAAATGTGGTAGCTGACCATTTTTATAGGTTACCCAAGCTTAATAATGACTCCTTACCTATCCAAGATGAAATGGTTGAAGAAACCTTGATGACAGCTTTAGTTGTTGGGAAAGCCCCTTGGTTCACAGATATTGCAAATTATTTATCTTGTGGGGAACTTCCTGAGTTTGAATCAAAAGCAATGAAAAAGGCTTTCTTTTGGAAAGTCGGAAATTTCTTTTGGGATGACCCGTATTTATTTCATGCCTGCGCTGACGACATAATTTGCCGTTGTATCATTGAAGAGGAGGTCCCCAAGGTTCTAACTCATTGTCACTCATACACGTGTGGCGGTCACCATGGTATAATGAACACTACTGCTAAGGTCGCCACCGCGGGTTTCTATTGGCCAACCTTGCATAAGTATATTGAAACATTCGTGAAGAGCTGTGAGAGATGCCAAAAAGTTGGTAATATCTCAATGAGGAATGAGATACCTCAAAATTACATCCTTGAGTCTGAAGTTTTTGATTATTGGAGTATTGACTTCATGGGCTCCTTTGTATTATCTCATGGGCACCAATATATTTTGGTAGGGATAGATTATGTGTTTAAGTGGGTGGAGGGCATCGCCTCGTTTTAGAGCACGTTTACTACCCTATTTTAGTGTTAAGTCTCGCAGTTTTAGATTGATTTTATACATATTACACTTGATTTCACCTTGATCTTGTCTTTGAGTTGTTTTAAGGTCATTTCAGGTGTTTTTGATGATTTCGAGGTGAAATGCGACATATTCAAGGCTTTGACACTCTTAGACACGCGTATCGTAGCTTGGGCACACATTTTAAGTCACTCATGAAGATCCCACGAAGTTCAGAAAACATTAAGTCACTTGAAGAAGCTGAAAAGTGGATTGTAGAGTCAAATTCGACTGAATCTGACAGCCATTTGGTCGAATGACAGTCCTGTATAGAGGTATGTGTTCCATTCTCACTAGGAAGGTCGAATGGCTTGAATTCGGGCAAATGAGCTTCTATTCGGCCGAATGATGGTCTCCTTTCGTGCACAGAGAAGGAAATCAAAAGGAATCACCAGAGTTGCTGGAATGAGCGAATGGGGGAGAATTCGGGCGAATGATGTTGCATTCGGCCGAATGAGTCATGCATTCGGTCGAATGGACCTGTTTTCTCCGGAAATTTTACTTTTTTTAGGCTGGCCCAAAGATATTTTAGGGTTTTCGTATTTCTTTTATTGTTTGTTATAAATACCCCTCTTTCTGAAGAGAGGGGGAACCCTAGTTTTTTATTAGTGTTAGCTTTACTTAGCCTCTAAAAACTTCTCTTAGTTCTAGTTTTCCATTTTCTGTTTTCTCAACAAATGTACTCAAAGTTTTTGATTTTATTGTTTGGATTCTGATCGTGGATATTGCGTTCAAGCATTATTGTGAGTATCAATCTCTTCTTTACTTTTGAATTCGTTTGTTATATTTCAGTCAATGTTTAGCCTAATGTTTATCATTCATCTAGAATAATTTCTGATTTATTTTTTCTCTTGTTAATTCCTTTTCGTGATTTTTGCGTTTGTTTCATTGAATATCATCATGTCTAATATCTTGAATATGTGTGAGTAGTTCTCTTGGGGGTTTGATTAGTGAAACCCTAGGAAAAGCTATGTTCTTCATTGTCTAAGGTTATAGGAATGATGACAATAAGTAGCTCTCGAAACCCAATGCAAATCTTGTCCTACAACTCCTTTGGAGACATAGGGCGATTATAGGTCGTTCGATGTGATTTGTGGAATCACCAACTTCCTCTCACATACTTGGGTGTCCATGCTAGTTATTGTTTGATTTTCTCTAACCTATCATGTTCTCTTTTGAAAGCATCATTCCTAGGGTGAATCTAATCTAGTTCCCGTTTTTCTCCATTTGATTTTCCTCTTAATTCATCGTAATCTATATTTTTGTTATTAGTTTTAGTTGTTTTTAAATCCAAAAAGTTTAGTTGTGTTAAGAAGTGGAGTGTCTTGATATCCTTTGTCCTCGTGGTTCGACCCCCTACCCCACTATACTCATGTGGTTCGTAGGTTATTAAAAAATATTGTTTGGTTCAAGGCTTAGCATAAACGACTGTTAAAACCTTACTATCAGTAAGTCATTTAGAGTCCTAAGTAGTGTCCAGGTAGGTGTCTTAGATGTTTTAATAAGTTGGTCAAGACTTGTATAAATAGGCCCCTTAGGCCGAATTTTAAGGGTGTGTTGTGTTGAAATAAAATGAATGTTTTTTAAAGTTTGGCTTTCCTTGTGATTTCTTTTTATGTTAAGTGATAGACTTAGAGCTAGGAAATCAGGTTGCTTGCTTATTTCTACCTTAAAGGACGTGTATCCTTTAAGTCTCACAAGCTTCCCACATCATATTGGTATCAGATTCAGGCTATGGTGTTCATCTGAATTTCATCTAAGTTTTAATCTTTCTTTTAAGCTGACGTGAGTTAGCAAGAGTTTGGTTGAGAAAGGTGCAAACTTGAAGATTTTGGTTGGAAAATTCTAGTAAATCTTGTGCTATTGGAGTGGGTTAGTTATACTCCTTCCACCTTTGTTCCTTTCTTGTATTTTCTTCTTTCACTAGGACTGCAGTGATTCTCTTCCCAGTTGTTGTTGGTTTTGCTTTGTCTGCCATAAATCACATGTAGGGATAACACACCTACCAAGTGTTGGCTTTTGGTTGTTTGGTTGTATTACTACTAAGGTTAGGGGAATTACTTTTTTTTCTCCTTTTCCTAGATAGTTTAGGAGTTCTCATCTGGTGGTGCTCCTATTGTGATTTGGGTTTTATTTCGTTCTTACCTATTCCTTGTGGTTTTGGGTGTTGAATTCTTAATTATATTCACCTATTTCTACTTGGTTTTGGTTTTGTTCTCCAAATCTTTTCGGAGTTAGAATTAGAGTCTTGTTGAGGGGGTTTTATTTTTGGTAATTCCCTTATTGGCATGGATTATTTTTGTTGTTCTTTTAGCATTGATCACCATGTGTACAATGTCTCATGTTGATGTAAACACCATCCTTACTTTGATTAATTAATTGGTTAAGGAGGTTAACAACATGAATAGTAAGATAGATAATTTATTAGCCAATCATTAAGGTGATGATACACCGATCCTCTGTAAGGGTAGGAGCCTTGATCATGTAATTAGAAATGGTTGTATTCTTTTGAATATGGCTTCACTTCCTCTAAAAGAAAATCCAACTACTCATACACTTCTCAAAATAATATGCTACCTATCTCATACCCCTATAAAAGAAGATACCATGGGTGAAAATAGGGTTTTTATTGCTAGTGTTTTGAAGGATTCCTTATATGATTCGAATCCTACCTTACAAGCACTATTGGATGATTTTGAAGATGTTTTCCCAACTGATCTTCCCCAAGGATTACCTCCCATCCATGGGATTGAACATGTGATTGATTTGGTGTCCAGTGTGACTCTCCTAAAAAAAATTTCCTATCGTTGTAATCTTGAAGATTCCAAGGAACTACAACGCCGGGTTGATGAGCTGGTTGAGTGCATGTACATACATGAGAGTAAGAGTCCATGCATAGTCCCAGCTCTTCTAGTTCCTAAAAAGAGGGTACTTGACAAATGTGTGTGGATAGCAGGGTTGTAAACAAAATTACCATTAATTATAGGTTTCCTATGCCTAAACTTGATGATATGTTGGATGAACTTCATGGTTCCACCTGATTCTCAAAGATTAATCTAGGGAGTGGATATCATCATATGAGGATAAGGGAGGGAGATGAATAGAAGACTTCCTCTAAGACTAAGCAAGGTCTATATGAATGGTTGGTGATGAATTTCGGTCTTTACAATGCCCCAAGTTCTTTTATGAGGTTGATGAATAAGGTATTGCGTCCTTTCCTTAACAAATTTATTCTTGTTTATCTGGATGATATTCTGTTACATATTTGAAATGAGGAGGAGCACTATGATCACTCGAGGGAAGTTTTTGAAGCCTTACGGGCTTCAAAGTTGTATAGGAAAATAAAGAAGTGCACTTTCCTTGTTTAGAGCCTTTCTTTCTTATTAACAATGTGGCTAGGCATGGTATTTGTGTGGATCAGTCAAAGGAGGATGCTATCTCTTTGTGTCCTAACCCTAGAAATGTTCATGATTTATGGAGTTTTCATGGGTTAGCTAGATTCTATAGGCATTTTATTGATTGGTTCAGTGATATTGTAGCACCTCTCACTAAATTGACCAAAAAGAATGCCACTTTTGTGTGAAGTGAAAAGCATTAATATGCCTTTGATGATATTAAAAAAAAAGCTTTGTAATGATTTAGTTCTTGCACTTCCTAATTTTAGCAAAGTTTTCAAAGTTGAAACGAACGCAAGTGGTATTGGCAAAGGCGCGGTTCTTATGTAGGGTAAGTGACCTATAGCTTATTTTAGTGAGAAACTCAATGGGGCTAACTCAAACTATAATACTTATGATAAGAAGTTTATGCCATATTTTGATCCCTTGATCATTGGTCTCATTATCCTAGGCCAAAACCTTTCGTGCTTCATTCGAAGTATAAGAGTTTGAAGTATATTCATGGTTAACAAAAAGCTCAATCTTAGACATGCTAAATAGGTTGAATTTCTCTAAGAGTTCACTTTCTCTTCAAAGTACATTCAAGTTAAAGAGAATATAGTGGAATATGCTTCATCTAAAAGACACTTTATACTTACAATATTAGAAGCTAAAGTTTTGGGGTTTGAGATGTTGAAGGATCTTTATGCTATAGATGAGGACTTCATAGAGATGTTCGAAAAGCCATCAGGTGTGTATGGGATACACGATGGTTTTCTCTTTAGAGGGAATCATTTGTGTGTCCCAAAGAGTGGTGTTTGTGAGCGTTTGGTAAGGGAAGTTCACGGGGATGGTTTCGCTTACCACTTGGTGTCCATAAAACATATGACTTACTTTTTTAGCATTTCTTTTGGCTACAGATGCTTAAGGATGTGCGACAGATATTGCGGCGTTGTATAAATTGTCAAAACGCCAAGAGCAATTTTCACAAAAGTTTATATACTCCTCTGCCTGTTCCTTATTCTCCTTGGGATAGGGTGAGCATGAATTTATCGTGGGTTTACCTAGGAATGCTAAAAACCGAGATGCAATCATGGTGGTGGGTGATCACTTTTCAAAAATGGCTCATTTCAACCCTTGCGACAAAATGGATGATGCGACCCATGTGGTTGATCTATACTTTAGGGATATTGTTAGGCTTTATGCTATTCCTAAAAGCATCATTTCTGATCAAGACACAAGATTCTAAGTCACTTTTGGAAGAAATTATGGAAGTATGTGGCAACTAAGCTACCATTTAGTACCTCGTATAGAGGTGTTAGTGCTACCTTCAATGAGGGCGATCTTGCACCGTACCTTGATGACGAGAATTTGGGGACAGATTATTTTTAAGAGGGAGAGGATGATGAGGATCAAGGATTGAAGCATACAAAGGTACTCAAGAAGGTAACTAGGAGTGGACAAACTTATCTAAGCTCAAAGAATCCAATTTGCATGGAAATACAAGGATGTCAGCTTGGAAACTCATGTTTTGTGTCTGGCGTAGTGATAACCGTTCTTTTAGGTCATTTGACTAAAAGAATAGTTATGCAAACTAAATTTATAAACACCCTAATACTACTACAACTAGTGTAGTGGTAAGTCGGGGATCGAACCACAAGGACAAGGGGCGATAGCTTTTAGACTTGATGTAAAGGATTTAAATGGGATTTGAAAGAATTATACTAATAGCAGAAAAGTAAAGCAAGAACTAAAACAATAATATTCTATGGAAGGAAAACGGGGACAGATTAGTTCCACCCTAGGAAGGACAACCGAACTATCAATACGCTAAATTAGGAGAAATCAGTCAACAATGAATCATGACACTCAAGATGACGAGAGGAAGTTTGTGACCCTATAAATCACACGAACAACCTATAATCGCCCTATGTCTCCAAAGGAGTGGCAGGACAAGATTCACATCGAATATCAGTCAATCAATCATTAACAATCTCAAATCCTAACTCTACGCATGAAGAACGAGCCAACCTAGGGTTTCACCAATCAAACCCCTAAGAAAACTACTCACACATAGTAATAAAAGACATGATTGAAAGCGTGAATAGACTGAATGGAAATGAACAAGAGAACGAAAACTAAGAACTATAACCGAACCGACAACTACTCTATCAAAACTGTAAACGAAACAACGATACTATCTAGAGGAATGAAATTAAGAAAAACAATACTTGAAAGCATTAAACGAACTAAAACATTAAAGAAACAATACCTTGCATAAACGAAACTGTATGAACGAAAGAGAAACCGAATCCGAAATACAAAGCTTGAAAACGAGAATAACGAAAGCTGTAAATCTAAACTAATGCATGAAAGAAATGAAAAGCTTTAAAGTGATGTTCTAGGTTGAGGCACAAGAGCTCTCAAAGTAGGCATAAAGGTTATGTATAGAGAAAGAGGGTATTTATACCCTAGGGACAAAAGGAGTAAAACCCTAGGAAAAACCCTCGAGCACCGACTAAATAAAGAACCAAAATCTGCGCGAAAGAAGTCCATTCGGCCGAATGAATAGGGGATTCGGCCGAATAGGTGGCCATTCGGCCGAATGGTGTGGCCATTCGCCTAAAACAGAAGCTTGGCATTTGTGCGATCTGTTCACCATTCGGCCGAATGAGTGGAACCATTCGGCTGAATGGGTCTTGATTCGGTCGAATGAGTCTTCATTCGGCTATTCTCGAGAGCTTGATTTATGTACTTGAATCCCTGTCTTCCATTCGACCGAATGGATGTCAGATTCGGTCGAATCTGAACCTAAACCTTGCTAAACGGTTCCTTTGAAGTGCCTAGTGGCTTCTAGAGTTTATGGGATCTTCGAGAGTGACTTGGAACGCATGCCCAAGCTATGATACGTGCATCCAAACTCTTGATAGAAGTGCCAAAGCCTCGAACACGTCTCATTTTACCTCGAAATCATCGAGATCACCTGAAATGACCTAAAAGCAACTCGAGGACAAGATCAAGGTAAAATTGAACGTAACGTGCATAAAACCAATATAAAAGCACGAGACTTGACACTAAAATGAGGTTGTAAATGTGCTCTAAAATGAGCACATCATGTAGGTTGGGTATTTGGAGACACAAATTAAAGATTTTATTATTTTGAATCTACATTTTTCTTACATATTTTTACCTTTCACTTGAAAGGGTTTTTCATGTTTTAAGCATCAGGCTTTTAGGCCTAATTTTTGGGTTTTGATTTTTATTGGGCCAAAATTGGTTCCAAGTTGTATTAGATAGGTTAAATAAAAGATAAGGGCCAAAATTAGGGTTTAAATTCAGGTTTATAGGTTGTTTATTTAAAATTTGAAAAAGATTAGATTAGGTTGGTTAAGAGTTTTGAATTTTTAGGAACAAAAAGATAAGGTTAGTTAGAGTTAGGATAATATTAGGTATACTAGATCTAAAACTATCCTAATCCTATCCAAAGTCGAGTAAGTCTTTTATAGTCCTAGGTAGAGTCTAAGTAGGTGTCTTAGGTGTTCTAATAGGTCAGTCATGACTTGTATAAATAGGAATTTTCAAGGGTGTGTTGTGTTGAAATAAAACAAAAGTTTTTTTCAAGTTGAGCTTTCTTTGTGATTGCTTTTTAAGTTAATAACCTTAGAGTACTAGTAGAAATATCTTAATTTGCGGCTATGTATTCGAGGCGTATAAGCAAACTAGTCATAAAATACTAATTATATACGGCGTATTTTAAAGGAACTGCCGCTAATTAACGAAATGCAATTAAAATGTGGCGGGTTTAGGGAAGACACGTCGCTAATTAATACCCAGGTGTATTAATTAGCGCCAGGTCTTCCCTATACCCGCCACATTTTAATTGGGTTTCATGAAAAAAAACACGAGCCTAGGTCAGTTTATACTTCAGATCCATTTTGCAGCCATTACCACCTCTCGCATAAATGTACTTCTCACAGTGCACCATTAAGGAGCCTTGCCACCACCAACAACACTGAACCACGCCACCACCCAACAATGCCGCCACCACCAACAGCACCGAACCACGCCACCAAAAAGCCACGTACGCCACCATCGCACTTCGCAATTCCTCTCATTCATCGTGTTCTCCACTGCATTTTAGGTACAATTTTCTTTTCTTGTTGTTGTTTATTCCATTTCATATATGGGTATTTGATTAGTGTTGTTAAATGTGAATGTAAATATGTTAAGTAGTTTGAAACTTTGAATTAGGGTTCATGTTAGTTCGAATTATGGGTATTTTAATTATAAGTATTGTATTAGGTAATATATTTTAATAAGTATTTGTATTAGTAGGAATTGAACTATGTTAGAATTCATATTATTAGGAATTGAGTTAGTATATTAATAGGAATCAGATTATGTTAGAATATGGATTAGTATGTATATGAATTAGTAGAAATTGATTTGGTAATGTATATGAATTAGTAAATGGCATTGTGTGTTGGTTGTGGTTATATATAAATTCATATAAATAGGTTTGAAAATCTATTTTCAAAATTGGAAAATGTTGGATTTACAAAGGAAACTCTGCCAAATTTTTTGTTGAATTTGTAATGATTTACAAAGCATAGAACATAAATAATATTGCTATAAGAATTTAGTAAATTAAACTATAGAGCGAGTATTTATGGGTCATTGTGGAGTTTGCTTAACCTTATTTTTGGTAAGCTACTTGAGGACCCTTTAGGTGCAATTATATATATATAACTATGCATAAACTCAGTGTTGATTAGATTGCTATTTAATCTTTTACATGTTAAATAGGACATAACACAAATTATGGATCGAAATTGGATGTATGGTAATCATGATTCGTTGGAGTTCATGAATAGAGTTAAGGAGTTTTGTAGACAAGCATTGAAACACCTAAATAACATAGGATATGATAAGGTGTGTTTCCCTTGTGTTGATTGCGGTAATGTGAATACAATTAGTAGTATAAGAGAGTTGAGGGACCATGTGATCTGGCGTGGGTATAGGCAACAATACCACATATACGTATGGCATGGTGAGGTTTCTACTTCTAATGACAATGAAGATGTTGATGCCGAGAAGGAAGATGATAGGGAGGATGAATTGGAGGATAATGACCCTAGTGATGAAGATCGAATAGATGAAATGCTTGAAGGGATTGGGGATCAATCTCATACTTTTAAGCGTTTGTGGGAGGCTGCTGAGAAACCATTGTATCCTAAATGTACCAAATACACTAAGTTGTTCGCCATATCATAGGTGTTTAACTTGAAAGAGAAATATGATTGGACTGATTCAAGTTTCACAGCGTTGTTGAAAGTATTAAGGGACATGTTTCCAGAGGGAAATGATTTGCCTATATCCACGTACTATGCAAAGACGTTAATGTGTCCCCTTGGGTTAGAGTATAATAAGATTGATGCATGTCCGAATGATGGAAAATTGTATTTAAATGAGTATGCAAAGTTCATTTAATGTCCTAAATGTGGGCAGTCACGTTACAAACTCCCACATGGGATAGAGCCTGTAGTGGGGATTAAAGGTCCTAGTGTAAAGGTTTTGTGATACCTTCCTATAATACCAAGGTTTAAGCATTTGTTTTCGATTAAGAGCGATGTAAAGAATTTGACATGGCATGTAGAGAAGAGGAAGAAAGATGGGATGATTTGACATCCTACTAGTTCTCCCCAGTGGAAAACAATTGATGAATCTTTCAAGGCTTTTGGCAAGGAAGACCGAAACCTAAGACTTGCTCTTTGCACAGATAGAATGAATCCTTTTGGTACCTTAAGTAGTCAACATAGCACATGGCTAGTTTTGTTAGTGATATATGATTTTCCCCCTTGGTTATACATGAAGCATAAGTATGTTATGTTATTGGTTCTAATATCAAGGCCTAAGCAACCTAGGAATGACATTGATGTTTATCTTGCTCCCCTTATAAAGATTTGAACTTGTTGTGGGATAAAGGTATATCAGTGTATGATGCATATGAAGAAGAGACTTTTACACTCCGTGTCATGCTATTCTGTACCATTAATGACTTTCCAGCCTATGGGAACTTGTCGAGGTATAAGGTGAAGGTAAAAAAAGCTTGTCCTATTTGTGTGGATGATATGGACTCAACATATTTTCCACATTGTAGGAAACATGTGTATCTCATGCATCGGAGGTTCTTGAATAGGGTTCATCCTTATCATAAGAGAAAGACCTCCTTTGATGGTAAAGTTGAGCAACGTAGAGCTCCTATACCGTTGACTAGCAGTGAGGTTTATGACATTATGAAAGGAATCGATAATGTGATCAAGAAAACTTTGAAACACAGAGATGTTCAGGGGTTATGGAAGAAACAGTCAATATTTTGGCAACTTCAGTATTGGAAGTATTTACCCGTTAGACATTGTCTTGATGTTATGCACATAGAAAAGAATGTTTATGATGCCATCTTAGGGATGTTGTTGAATATACCTGGTAAGACTAAGGATGGTCCTAATGTTAGGAGAGATATGTAGACAATAAAGATTTGATCCAAGTTATGGCCTGAAGATAGATGGC
This sequence comes from Dysphania ambrosioides, assembly GCA_026401315.1. Taxonomy (NCBI): domain Eukaryota; kingdom Viridiplantae; phylum Streptophyta; class Magnoliopsida; order Caryophyllales; family Amaranthaceae; genus Dysphania; species Dysphania ambrosioides. The sequence continues at coordinate 23,108,490 of CM048657.1, forward strand.
CTAGGAATGGAAAAGGTAAATCCACGTATCTTCCTTTGGCTTGTTACACTTTGTCCCGAGCAGAAAAGAGGATATTTTGTGAGTGTATGTATGGGATCAAGGTTCCTAGTGGGTAATCATCTAATTTGAAGAACTTTGTATCAATGAAAGATCTAAAATAAGTGGGTATGAAGTCTTATGATTGTCATGTTATGATGCAAGTGTTTCGTTGCCATCCGCTATATTTTGCCCAAGCATGTTAGGGATTCTACCACTAGACTTTGTTCTTTTTTCAATACAATATGCAGCAAGGAGCTTGATCCGTCATGTTTGGATGAGTTACTGGCTAGTGTTGTTACGACCTTATGTCAACTAGAGATGTATTTTCCACCTTCGTTCTTTGATATTATGGTACATCTAGTTGTGCATTTGGTCTGAGAAATCAAGTTGTGTGGTCCAGTGTTCCTAAGATGGGGTTATCCTTTCGAGAGATACATGGGGATTCTAAAGAAGAAGGTGAGAAACCTAGTACACCCTGAAGGTAGTATAATTCAAGGTATAACCACAGAGGATGTAAGTGAGTTTCTTATGAGTTCTTATCCTAGGGGGAGGCAATTGGGTTATCAAAATCGAGCATGAAGGGAGGCTCGAAGGGCACGGCATCGTGGTTTCTAAGGAGGTCATAATTCCATTGCCGAAAGAGAGACAAGCTCATTTATTTGTTTTGCACCATATCATAGAGGTTCATCCTTACTTAGAAAGGCATATGATTGAATTGAAGGTGAAGTACCCTTCTAAAGGTAAACAAGCATTGATGCAACACAATAACATCTTCATCGATTGGTTTCATAACATTTCTGATACAATCAAGTGGTTAGCTTATGGCCCTCGAACAACTGTTCGATCTTTTGAGGGGTATGATATCAATGGATATACCTTCTACACTGAACGTCATGATAAGAAATCAAAGTCTGTTCAAAATAGGGGTGTTTCAATAGTGGCTTCTTCTCGAGAATATGCTAGCTCAAAAGATAAAGCACTAGTTGATGCGACCTTGTCTTACTATGGGATAATTCAAGAGATATGAGAATTTAAATATTGTGGCTTTAAGGTTGCCCTTTTTCAATGCAAGTGGGCAAATATCAGTCGACGTGGTTCGGTGAAGAAAGATGAATTGAATTAGAATTTAGCCGACATGAGTCGAATGCGTGATACGGAGGAACCTTTTATACTTGCATCACAAGGTAAACAAGTATTCTACATTAAAGACACAAATGACCATCGATGGGTTGTTGTTGTCCCTGATAAACGACAGATCCTTGGAATTGGTGATGTCACTGATGAGGAAGAGTATGATGACTTTGATGATCTCCCATCATTCTCGATGCCATGTAATGATGACATGGATGCTGGACCAGAAACGGAAACAAATTATATGAGAATGGATCACTATGAAGGAGTTACTATAGATGAGTAGTATTCATTGTCTAGGTATTAAATTATTTCGTATATTATGTTAATGTTTGTTTTATTTCCTGTACTGTTGTTGGACGATTCACTAGCTCAATTTACATTATACTATTGTTTTTTATGCAGTTACTGTCTTGCATCATGGCTAGTGACGAAGATTTCAGTGTCTCTGATGAGGACGTTGAGTATGATGACCACCTCGAAACTGATCGAGGTGATCCAGAAGACATAGGTGCTGAGTTAGAAACTCAAAGAATGGATAGAGTGTTTGATAAACATGAAAGGAGTTTCGAAGCAGCAACCACTTTAGGGGATGATGTACACATGGATATTGCCATCCCCTTGTGTTCGAGTATCGGGAGGAGGAAGGGTGGTGCTCGGGGCGTAGGTTGACCTAGAGGTCCGACTAGAAGCCTTAGAGTGGTCAAGCCTATGCATCTAGAGTTTGATCATTTGCATTGCCCCATTAGTAGGTGGCGTCTCAAGTACGGTTAGCACATTGGACTTCTTATTCGGAAGTTCAACATCAACTAAGAGTGGTTGGGAGTAAATGAAGGACTTTGGCAGACCTTATGGGTGGACACAATAGTATGTATTCCTAACTTAATCTTAATTATTTAAATATTTGTGTAAACTACCTTACTAAATGAAACTAACTCGATTTAAATTTATTTCAGGCTTTGTTTCACATTCCAAACAACCCCCAATTGAAGAAGCTTTTTTTATCTATAGTCGCCAATATATCTCAGGACTTCAAATCAAAGTTAGTGACTAGTTGGATTACCAAGACAAGAAAGGTGTACAAAAAAGAAGCTAACAAGTTGCCCTATGAAATATGGAAACATATTAAGGAAGGTGACTGGGCAACTTTTGTTAAGAACAAGACTTCTGAAGCTGCAGTGGTAAATTAAATACTTCTTTGTATTCAATTTTGGAAAATGCTTTTTTTGTACTTTAATGTTGAGTCAAATACCTTTATGTTGTTGACATTCATCCCATTACCTTGGGCAGTCAAGCTATAACGACGCAAGGCAACAATGGATATTAGAGGGTTTTTATCCCTCTTGCTCGGGACCTTCTTCTATAGAATCTAGCACCACGCAGATAAGCCATGGGGATGACTAGTTTTGTTCACGGCACAAGAAGGACAAGAAAACTGGGAAGAGATTCATTCTAAACGAACAGACATAGGTTGTGGCTAAGAAATACGTAAGAATTATATTTGCATTAGGATACAGTTACCACTGCTTATAAGATCTGGCATTCATTTCTAATCTTTTCCTTTTAATTTTCAGTTAGAGTTCTAAGATAAGAAGATTCAAGGGGAATTCTTTCTTGGAGGGCCCAAGACGCATTAGTTATGGCCATTGGGAGGCCAGATCACCTCGGACGCTGCGTTGGAGTTGGAGGGACTAATATTGGGTACCGATAAGTGTTTGAGCCTCCTCCACCGAGATTAAGCCAACAAAGTCAAAGCGGAGTTTCAAGGAAAGATCGAGAAACCTTGAAGGCTCAACTCTAAGAGGAACTTAGACAGGAGTTCGATGCCACTATGAAGGACAAGTTGTTCTCCCTACTCCAAGACATTGGTATTAGCGCCGAGAAGTTAGCATCCCAGGGTGCACGGGTGTCTACTCCCTATGTAGAGGTGTGTTATATTCCCTTTTTAAATGTATTGTTGAATAAGTATTATTTGCATATATTATATTCAATTTTCAGTGTCCTACCAGTTGTTGTCTACTCCTTAAAGATCCAAGTACGGGAACTATATACGATGTGGCCGGTGCTGTCGCGTACTTAGGTCAGCCAGGCCAGCAGTTTACACGAACTCACCAAGGAACGAGACTTGAAGGACATGAAGTGGTGAAGGATGAAAATGTTCCTAACTTCTTTAAAGGATTACACTACTGGTCCCTATTCTACAGTACGACTTAAAGACATTGAACGACGCAATTGGTACTTTTGTGCAATGGCCTCTACATTTGATTATCGTAAGTGAGGTAGAAATCAAAGTTTTAGTCGAATTTCCTCTATAATTATATTTATGTATGACTTAAGTGGTACGATATGTGCTTTTTTAATTAGGTGACTCCACTAGCTAAGAGGATGAAGGGGATGTCAGCTAATGAAGTTATTGGGAGCAATGAGCCGGCCTCAAAGAAATCAGTGGTAGAAAATCGACTTCTTCTTTCTAAAGATGCAGCGGCTTTTCTTAGTTCTGAGTGCAAATGGCTACTGCAATGTGCGACCATGATGAAGGAAGATAATACCATTGTTGTGCCGTTGGATCGAGCCTTATTCCACGACTTTGAAGACAGAACAGCGTGGCTTGACAAAGATGACATCACCCAATTCTTATAGGGAGCTCAATTGAACATTTATGTTATTCAATGCTTCATGAGGTATACACAATTAATATATAGGTTAACTTATGTGGTATTGTTAATAATTTTAAAACCATTTAATTTGTATATATAATGCATTTTATGATTACGTAGGGCACTCTAAGATGATTGTGTGTCATGCGATTTACTTTCATTAGTTGGTTGGTTGTGTCTAGAGGCCACTTGGGATACAAGAATCAATGGAAACATTACGGAGGTAAAGATTTACATCCATTTCGCATTCACGAAAGCCCTATAAGCTAAGTTGAAGTTTATTTCGCCCCTATTTTCGAACGGTACGTTTGAATTTGATGTGTGAATGTAATGCTTATTAATTATACATTTAATTTAGAGTATGATAATGCATATAGTATGTAAATATAATGCTAATTACTTATTTCTTATAATGTAGTACACACTGGATGTTTTTAGTCTTTTTGTGGGTAGTGGGAAAATATAATTCTTCAACTCTGCTTGGTCAATGCGCAGTACTAAGCTGAGAGCGATTATTAATTAGTAAGTATTCTCAATAGATTTACATTGAAAGCTAAGGTGGATTGAAATTGAACTTTTTAACTAATCAATGTCATTTTCCAGTGTGTTAAAAAGACTTACATTGCAAGGAGAACGAGCCGAAAAGCAGACATCAACATGGATAGAAATGATGGTAAGTTCATCAACTAATTAAAACATTGTAAAATAATACTATAATACATATGGCTGACATTTTTATTTTATAATTCATAGTGTGCTCAATAATGTGGCAGAACTGAGTGCTGCTAATTTGTGTTGTGTTTCATGCTTGACGTCCTCAACGGGTGCAGTAGTGGGATGCCCATGGAGGAGGTAAGAACTTTTGCCCATAATTTCATCGTTTTGAGTATCTTCAATATTGTATTCCCTCTTAATAATGCCTCAAACACTTTTATGTAGGATTGGTAAAGCTAATATAACTCAATTAGGAGCAGTTTTGGATAGATTATTGGCCTTCACACTTGAAATATAGGCCAAATAAGACCGGTTTTGAGTAGATATTGGCGTATTTCCCTTTAACATACCCCAAACATTTCAAATGTAACAGTTTCCTTTGTTACTTTTACCTGTCCTTCCACCATCATCATAGTCCTCTGCTTTCCTATAAAATGATTTGGTTTCCTTTGTTCATTTTGGAACTTTTACGTGAAAAAGATGGAGAATTTTTCTGTGGGAAAGAGAACAAGGAGTCAAAGAGCTTAAATGGTGATGGAATGAAACAAAAGGGTGCATATTGCTGCTTAGGAAGTAGCAGTCGATGAAAGAGACTAATGTGAGTGGTAGTAGCCGAATAAAACATAAAAATATGAGGGTTTTGATGGGTGACAATGAGGTTGTAGTGATTGATGAAGAAGAGTTTTTAAGAAGGGTTATTGGATTCATAAGATTTAACCCCTCTTGGAAACTCTTCTTTATCAATCACAATAGCTTCACTGTCATCCATGAAAACCCTCAAATTTTGATCTTCCATTCGGCTAGTACCACCCGCATCAGTTTCTTTTATCGACTGCCACTTCCTAACCGCAGCAAGACGTGCCCTTTTGTTTTGTTCCTTCACCATTTTAGCTCTTTGACTCCTTGTTCTCTTTCTAGCAGATAAATTCTCCATCTTTTCTTCATAATAGTCGAAAAAGAATAGACCATAATAGAGCATTTTATAGGAAAGATGAGCAATGTGAGGAAGGCGGAAGAGCAGGAGAACAGACCATAGGAAACGTTAAGAATTACACCATTAATTGGTCAAAAGAAGGCGGTTTTAGGTATAAAATGACCTAAACATTTCAAATACATCGATATGAGTCAATATAGGTCAAATGGGATCGATTTTGGGTAGAAAATGACGTTTTTACCCTAGAACATGTCAAAAACACTAGAAATACATTGATTTGAGTCAAACTTGGTTAAACGAGAGAGGTTTTGGATATAAAATGACCTAAACATGTGAAATACATCGATATGAGTCAATATATCTCAAATAGAGCGGTTTTAGGTTGATATTGGCATATTTCCCCTAGAAATTGGCCTAAACACTTCGAATAGGACCCTATGAGTCAATATAGGTCAAATGGGATCGGTTACGTATTTACCCTAAAACATGTCATAAACACTTGAAATACATTGATTTGAGTCAAACTTGGTCAAACACAAAAGGTTTTGGGTATAAAATGACCTAAACACTTCAAATAGGACGATATGAGTCAATATAGGTCAAATGGGATCGGTTTTGGGTAAAAAATGACGTATTTACCCTAGAACATTGGTGTGCCTTGTTGTATGCTACCAAACAAAATCAAAACTTATCTAACTTCAAATGAATGTAGCTAGGGAAGTCAAGTTCATATCCACGAAGAAGAGATACTTAATAAATGAAAATCTATGTAAAATGATCTTAGCAAAACAATAAACTAAATAAAGATGGGGGTTTGCAATAGCAAGATAGATTTAATAACCTAATTATAACCGAAACTAGTTAAATGACAAATCAGTGAAAAGAGCAATCTTGGTTAGTTGAAATCCACTTATGAACTACAAGTTAATCATAGAAGTCTCCTCAATTAACACCATTGAACACCATGTTGTAGAATTCCAAAATTCTATATTTTCATGAATTAGCTAGAAATAACAAAGCGTTCCTTTCTAACCCTTTCTAGTGAACAACTCAAGATAAGCACTCTAAATCATTCACAAGAAGCAATCAAGCAAAGAAATCAACAAGGATTGATGAAATTAACACAAGCGGTCTAATTTCCTCAATAATACTATTCTCCCTTCAAGTTATCAATCATAAAGCATGCATTAATAACCTAAAGTCACTACCTTGGTAAGATTAAATAGATGTAAGCGAATCCAAATAACCAAACCTAGTATTTGATTCAAGCAAATCATGAAATAACACAAGAGAATAGTAAACATTCAATATATATTAATAGAAGAGAAATCTCATAACTTACAGTCATCAATCTTTAACCAAGAATATATAGATTAAGCTTCCATAGAGTTCTTCTCCACCAAAGAGCAAAGAAGAAATTAAAACCTAAACTTTTTCTTCAATCTGAAAAAGTACTCCTAAAACCCTAGATTAAAATCATTATTTATAGGTACCTCCCCTAACTAACCAAAACTACAGATACCTAACCTAAGACGGCCCAAAACAAGAGTTTACTTAATGAAAATGGCACTAGAAAACACTGAAGTTGCGAAATTCTGGAAGACCCGCTGCCAGCTGCTATTTAGCCGCTGGCAGCGGCTAAGGCAGCATCCTCCTTCTCTTGCTTGCTTTAAGTGCCACTGCTAGCTACCCCTTTGCCTCTGGTAGCGGCTTTGGCAGCTTGTGTTGATATTCATCATCTAAAATCTTTCTTGCTCAAAGGTAGATCGTTCTGTAGATCGTTCTTCATCATTCCTCCAAGTTCAACATGTCGTTTCAACTCCATAATTTCCCTTAGTTGCACACAAGTGAGTTGAAATGGCTAAGACTTATAAAAACTAATAAAACTCCATGAAGAACATCAAAAACCATCCTAAAACACCTCTATCAACACATTAAATGAGGACTTATCAAACATGTCATAAACACTTGAAATACATCAATTTGAGTCAAACTTGGTCAAACAGGAAAGGTTTTGGGTATAAAATGACCTAAACACTTGAAATACATTGATATGAGTCAATATATCTCAAATAGGGTGGTTTCGAGTCGATATTGGTGTATTTTCCCTAAAATTGGCCCAAACACTTCAAATAGGATGATATGAGTCAATATAGTTCAAATTGGAATCAATTTTGGGTAGAAAATGACGTATTTACCCTAGAACATGTCATAAACACTTGAAATACATTGATTTGAGTCAAAATCGGTCAAACGGGAGAGGTTTTGGGTATGAAATGACATAAACCCTTCAAATATATCGATATGAGTCAATATAGGTGAAATAGGATCGGTTTTGGGTAGAAAGTGACGTATTTAACGTGATTACATCAATGAGTCAATATATGTAGATCGGATTTGTAATTGGGACCATATATGTTTGAACTATACTTTTCAAATACATTGTATTTTATATACACTTTAATGATATGATAATCAATATTAGGTATGCAAATGATTCAACGAGGAGCCTTTCTCCACCGAAGAAATCGATGTCGTCCGCAACAAATTGGCCAAGTATAGGATAGATAACTTTTTCTAGAATATGTACATTACCTTTTTGTGTATTTTATAGTTTTTATACATCAAGTTCATTAATTGGATCGTAATTTTGATGTCACTTAATGGTTGATTTTACGACCCTATTAGTATATATAAATGAGAGATGGATCATCATATGTATATATGTACCTTGGTTGGCAGAAATTGCAAATGTATAGCAGGTTTTGAATTTGAAATTTAGCCGTAGTAGGGATCAAATTAAAGCGTACAAAAAAAACCATTTATATGCAGCGGGTGTCACCAAGACCCGCCGCATATTTCTCTGTTATAGGAATTTTTTCAATCTGGAAAGTTTAATATGAGGCGTCACTTAGTCTAGAACCGCCGCATATTAATCTTTAATATGTGGCGTCACTTAGCCTTAAACTACCACATATTAATGATTAATATGCGGCATCATTTAGCCTAGAACAGCCATATAATTTTTACGTCGCAAATTAAATAGATTAATTTGCTGCTATCCCAATTGCTTCTATCCTTTTGACGCCGCATATAGTACTCAAAACCCCGCCGCATATTAATCATTTTCTACTAGTGGAGCTACGAAATCAGGTTGCTTGCCTTAAAGAACATTGATAAGGTTAGATATTGGTTTTCATGACACCTACTATCAATGAAACCTCGACTTAACCTATTACAAGTAACTAGCAAGGGTTGAATCCATAGGGAAAGACTTCTAATAGTTACCAAATTCTAGCAGTTCAATAACAAGCTAGCTCAAACTAAAGTAAATATTAGGGTTAAATCCAACTAAGATCTAATGCGAGGTTCTAAAAGACTTGTTCTATAAAGGTAAAACCGCTATGGGTTCGGGATTCAAAATTCGATTGCTAACACGAATGAGCTAAAATTGGGAATTTGACTCAAAATGAGATAATATGAGGCTCACTAATGCACCAACAACCTATGAATCGAACTAAACATGCTGCGAGAAAGGGATTTTAACGAGGAACCAACCTCTCAGTCATCTTCATGGAAGGGAATTACAATTGGGATTTCTAGCTTAATCGTAATCTAAAGCATCCAAGCAACACAATAGATTCAAATCAATAATCAATAGCTTACAAGTAAATAACACTTAACATCGGGTCACTACCTAAATTTGCATTTCTCAATGTCTTCGACCTAGGAACGCACATGGATGAAATCAGTATGGCTAATCTAGACTTTAACTAAAACTATGCAAAAAACTAAAAATAATCAAACATAAATTAACAAAAGCAGAAATAAAATTGAAACTACAAAATATAAAGCAAGAGAAAGTGAAGAAATACTGATATATTGATTGAGGAATCGATGTTTGACAATTGATGATCGCAAATCTGTTGACAGTACTAAAAACCAATGATAAATCTACTAAAAATCTAAAGTTTTTGTTAATGGAAAAATAAAGAAACCTTAAGCTATGCTCTCTAGGTTTAAACTATGCTAAAGTTAAGAATTATCAATGAATGATCCTTGCTTTGTGATTTTGTGCCTTTCTTAATCCCATAGAAGAGTTTTAAAAGAACACAAAAGTTTCCCAAAACCAGCTTAAGTGGCGCTCAGTTCAAGGGCAAGTGCGCGCCCTGCTCATAACCTAATAATCTAAACTCTAGTGAACTAAGTAGCCAGTCAGTACAACTATGAGCGGCTGCTTAGGCTTTAAAGCACCCTCTTGGAAACCGCTCAATGCCCGCTCGTAACTCTCTTCCTGTCCACTTCCATTGAACTGAGCGGTCGCTCAAGACAAGTTAAGCGCCCGCTCAGGCCTTTTCCTCTTGAGAGGCCTCTTGGTTCAATTCTTAAACGACCTCTTAGCTTCTCTTCTTGGCTTTCCTACTATACACTCCTATTCCTTGGTTCTCATGCTCATGCCAACTAAATACCTGTATCGAGCCACAAAAACACACATAAAAGTAGAAAAGATAGCGAGACGATGCATAAAGTGATTCAAAATGGGATAAAAAGGGATGAATAGGGGCCAAAAGAGTAAAAAACTCTACTAGGAAGGTACAAATGAGTGACATAAATGTCACTCATCAAATTCCCCTAAGCTTGGCTCTTTCTCGTCCTTGAGCAAGACTCTAGGACAAATTATAGGAGACATCAAAGACAAATAACTCTAACTAAGGTAACAATAAACCTAACTCAATTTAATAGGAAACACGATTGATTTTAGCAACAATCAACAAGCCCTTTAAACCTCCTAATCGCTTAGAAGGACAAGTGTGCTCTTGTAAGGGTTTCCTAGGAGTTAACCTATAACTCTTAAAACAAAACAAAGAATAAGGTAATCATTTTAAAGACTAAAAAGAGAGAAAGTAAAAGAAATAAAAAGAAGTAAAAAGAAATGGTTATTTATGAGACACCATCATGATGGATATTCAACTTTCTAAACAGTAACAGAGAACATGTTAAAGAATGCATAGGAATGAATAAAGGAAAACCAAGAAAGAGTAGGAAACTATATTTTTCATGCACCTAAACTAAGACACAACCACACTCTTCCAAAGCTTCATTTCCATCCTTAAGGAATTAGCTTCTTAATACTCCTTAAGAGATTGAACAAATAAACAGTATGGGTAATGACTTATGACTCAACATCAATAGCCATGCTCTCTCAATATGCTTGACCTTTACCTCTCTACATCAAAAATGACTCAACTTTCTAGAGTTGAAAGGACTTTAGGATAAAATATAGGTAAGATAAGGAAAGGACTAGAACAAAATAAGGAAAAGCTTGGGTAATGGTTTGAGGCTTAGCTTCATAAACAATGAAATTCTTATGATCTTAACCTTCACCTCATTTCAAGGCCTTGAGCTCTCATATTCGATGGAATGCTAACTTGTCTCCTCCCCCAAGCTTATTAAAGAACATATCTGAGTTTTTCGTCCTCAAATTCCCATAAACCCAATAAATTCTTCTCAACTCATTTCCTCTCTTCATTATTTCTTTCCTTTTTTTTTCTTTTTTTGATTTTTTTCCTCTTTCATTTTTTTCTTTTATTTTTTCTTTTGATTACTAAAAGAGCCTATAATAGATGAGTAGCTATTAAGAGATGTTATTTGAAAAGAAACTACTACTACCCTTTGAAGCTTCATAACTCCTAAATCACCATTAATACATCCATACAATTTGCTTGCCAAAGAATCCCATAAAAAATGAGGTGGTGAAGTTTATATTGGGTCAATGACTATCCATTGGTAGTTTTAGAGAAATATAAGCTCAAGAAGGTAACAATTTATAGGAAAGATAGAGTGTACAAGAAATGGGGAAATGTCAATGGCTAAGGGAAAAGGAAATGGGTTGAAGAAGATGGTGTGCTTTGCTTAATGTGATTTCCTCACCATTGGGTTTGCAAATACTAATCCTTACAACTCAATGTAAATCATGTCAATGGCTAAGAGTTCTTTCATAATCACAATAGTTAATCTACCTTAACAAAAGTCCATCCTATACTCCTTCAAATACAATTTAAGTCTAAACCATGTAAGCTCTTAAGGTTTAGGAAGGAAAACATTTAACAAGATGAGTATTATATTCATGCCCAGCTCAATGCAAGAAAAACAAATCAAAAGAAAACCACTTGCCTTGTAAAATTCAAAATCTTTTTGGATTTTCTGATTTTGTACAAGGAAGACAAAGAGAAAAATAGGAAGAAGCATGCATGGGAGTATGATATAGGAAAGGCTATCTAAGAAATTCAACACAAACGAGTTACTATGGTTATCAAAACCAATGGTTTCTAGCGAACCAAACCTCAAAAACAGGCTAAACGCCTTCAACAATACAGTGCAATACATCCTTGAATAATCAAGTTCTCTAGACTAAAAAAAAAATAAAAAAACACCAAGAAAAGTAACAAAAAGGGGAGTAGGAGATATTATACCTTGGCCTCTTCTTTTGCATTTCCACTAATACACATGAACAACCAATGATTAGCAAAACAAATGAACATAAGAATAATAGTTCCTACTCTAACTATAAACATACAAAGGATAATAAAAGAAAACTATATATGGATTTTACAAAGAAAAAGGAAAAGGAAAAAGGAAACTAAGGCCTGACCCTTTTTGGGAACAAAACCCCTAAGCTTAAGTAAAGCGCATTCCTCGGTGCAAAAACCGAGAAAGAATAGGGGAGGGCTGATTAGTCGGGGTATGACTAGCTAGTAGTGGGGCCCTTGCCTTCTTATGCCTCTCCTCATCATTATGGGAGGAGAAGTTATAGGTAGGGTCGACATTGGGACCCGATGCATTGGTGTAGGGCGTCCAGTCATACCACTATTAATTGGGATAGTTCCCGAAGGATGGCATACCTGCTATGCTGTCCTACCCACCTATATAACCCGGGGGCTAACCCAGTCCATCATACGGATAGGTGGGATCACCTCGGTAATCACTTCCCCCTACCTAGGTGTAATCATAAGGGGGAAAAGAAGATGGAGTGACACTAGAGGCGGTAGGACCCATCCAATAAGGGTAAGTGGGGTTGCCATCTCCGGACCAGAAAGAGACAGGGCCGAGTTGAGGGGAATCATAAGGTACTTAACGTAGGGTGCAAAGTCCCCACGTTCGACATGGTAGTCATAAACTTGATTCTCGCGAATCATACTACTCCTTTCGGCCTCAACTTGGCCTTACATCATCATTGTTAGCTTTCTAAATTTCTCTTCTAAGTTAAAAGAGGGGAAGGGATATGAGAAGAAGAGTTACCTCCTGAGGTTCGACGTGATGGCCTTGACGAGCATGGGCGCCAGGGGCCAATGGTTGTGGCCCCTAATGAGTGGGAATCTTCCAAAGTCTCCTTCTTCTCGCTCTATATCAGTGAAGGGATTTAGAAGATAGCAGTGCACTACCCTCCTCACCTTCCACCCATAGACCTTAGGCTTTGGTGTGTACTAGATGAAATCCATCCTCTTCAAGGCATCAATGTTGATGTAAATATTATTTGCAAGGGGTAAGAAGCTTGCATTACTCTGTAAAACCCATAGCATTTGCTATAATAGTTACCATTCCCCCATGTGAATATAACTAGTCAACCCAACCTTTTGTGGTGAGTGCACCGGGCTAAAAACTTGCCCCTAAAATTGAGCATATCCCCTATTTGCTCTTTCCCATATACTGCCATCCAAAGCAGCTCTATCTAATCCCTAGCAGTTTTTCCTGATCTTTCTTATAAAAAATTGTATACCCCAATATTTTGTGCAAGATTCTAAGACAGGGGTGAATGATGTGGGAGGCATAGCAGGTGTTGGATTAGTATTCTTGGTCATTAGTAATTTGACTCCACCAACGCGTCTCACTATATTCCATGAATTTTCCCATGTCTAGTGCATGTATATTGTTAGAGGGGTCCCATTTAAAGATTTGGGTTAACCTTTCTTAGGTGATAGTCTGGGGTTGGTTGAATAGTTGGAAGGTGCTCTGATAGTCATTCTCACCAATTAGAGTTCTCTCTGTTGTATCTTGATGAAAATGCTTGTGTACCATCTTTGGATTGTCATAGATCACTCATTACCAAATCCATCTTTGGATTGTAGACTGCTTGCGTGAGTTATTTTGAGATCCTAACCTAGTTGGGTGTCTAAACTACCCTTAAAGGTTTGGTGGTGACTCTTAATGACCCTTTGGACCCATTCCATACAAGGATATCTAAAGTTGCATAGCCAACCTAGAACAAAGTATGCAATATGTGGGGAACTAGTGGGGAGAGGGGGGGGGGGGGGGGGGGGAGCGCCCTTTTCCCTTTTTATTCATTAAGGAAAGGTTGGGTTGTAAAAAGTCAAGCCCTCTCGAGGCCGATTACTCATCGAGTTTTCCACCTGAAAACTAGATGGCTTCCCAAGTCTTATCAAATGCAAAATGCCCTTAAAAAGTTGGCGACTTTACTAAGGATGGCATGCCTAAAGCATACTTGGTTAGGTGTGTAAATAAGCGATTGAGAAAATCCTATTTGTTATGCTCGTAACTTTATTAAGATTGTCTTTAGGAATCTTCTCACATCTTAACTTTCTGTGTTTGGAAATTTGTATCCTAAGGCACCATCTCATATGAATGTGTCCTACATTCGACAAAACCCTTCCAAGTGGACTTAGCTTGGCTCGAGATTGAGTGTGTGGAAACCCAAATTGTCGTCAAAACCTAACTCTTAAAAGGCCCAAATATGAGTCGAGATCAAGACACATACCTTGGCCCAAACCAAACCAAAACATCAAAAATCGATTATTACTAAGTAAACCTTAAATCCGTGCAAAATCAGATTTGCTCGAAGTCTTGCTGCTCTAACTGATAGTTGGGCACCCAAGGCTTGAGCATCCAATGCTCAATCTAGGTGCCAGATGCCTAGGACTAGGGCATCCAATGCCCAATCTAGCGGCCAAACGCCTAAGCCTTGGGTGTTCAACTCCTAGTTCTAGCGTTGGATGCCCTACTCCTCAGGTCACTCCATTTCAGTTTAGCAAAAGATCTCTTTTGAGTGTTAGATTAGCGTTTGACGCTTGATCTAAGAATCACGCGCTCATAAACAATCTTTTTTGCCTATTAATATCCTGAAATTTTATGAGCAAAAGATCCAAAAAATTTCATAACCTAAACACTGTTACTATGTCCAAATCACCTCTCAAACACAACCAAATACTCTAAAAAATCCTTCAATCCTTACCAAGGATCAATCAAGGCATACTTTGCCTTCATCAAGCAAGGGATCATAACTCCTTCCAGTAACACTCAAAGTTCAAGCAAAGGACATTCCCTCAATGGTGTACACCAAGGACCCTCTCAATTCAATCTCTTTTGCTTTTATTTTAGTCTACTTCTACTCACTTCACCATCCCTCTTAGGTTCTAGTGGTGTCCATCCACTCAAGGGCTTAAGATTGAATATTTTTTGTGATGATTATAGAGGATGCAATCCTCCATCTACATGAACTATCTATTTCAATTTATAGGAGGAGTTCCAATTTACAACACATTTCTATATCATTTTTGCATCCTTATTCATCACCCTGACCCTTCTCTACGTGGGGTATAAATGTTATTGGAAAAATAACTCCTCTTGCTAATGGAGGTCATGAATTCATACTTGTCTCAATTGATTAATTTACTAAATGTGCCTTCATGTAGATAGAGGTTTGCATCCTCTACGATCATCGCATAAAAGATCCAATTTTAAGCCTTGAGTGAATTGACTCCACTAGAACCTAAGATGGATTATTATCCAAAATAGCTTGGTACTACTCTAAAATCATCATCTTTAAACACAATCTTGTTGGCTAAATTGATCTTACTATAAAATTTATCTTTGCCGGCAAAACAAGTAGCTATTTTTGCTTACAATTTAACCTGTAAGTCTTACTATGTATGGAGTAATTAAACTTGTCCAAGATATGTCAAAACCCAAATGTTTGGAGAATCGGATTATCTATGCATTTAGAGTTTCTATGGTGTTTGCTTGACAAATAAGGCATACACAAGATTATGAAGTTAACACATAATGGCATAAAAGGGCTTTAATCCAAAAGTTTACTCAGCTCCCTCCCTCCCAAATTAGAATCATAATTTTATGTGATAAGTTATTATTTATTTATCAATTGTTCCTCTATTGAAAATATAGATAAATATTATTTTTAATTGAATGTTAAAAAGGGTTAGATCTTAACTTTTTGATAGTGAGAAAAATAAAAAATTAAATTAATGATTGATCCTTTTTAAAAAGAGAGGTGTAAACACTAATTAAAGATGGATAAAAAAGAAAACTAAATATTAATGTCGGACGGAGGGAGTATATTTTAACCACTGAAATATTTTATACCAGCATACTCGGTTAATCTTTTAAAGTGTTTTTGCTTGGACTACAATATAAAGTTGTGCTAGATTACTAAATTTAAACTACTACATCATCTTAAAAATTTGTCTACAAGTTACTCCGTCAAAATTTGGTTCTATTTTAAGAATTCAATTACCTTCACTCGAAATAAGCAAACCTATCTAGATCGTATATTCGAATTTTTAATCAGCAAACCTACCTTCACTCAAATTTTAAATATTTAATATCGTAGGGCAGTTATTAATTTTTCATTTCTTACTGATTGTGGTCGTTGCTTTTGGAAATATTACCAGTACTCAAGTATTAATAACTCTGATCAACATGCAAGTTTTGTTCAATAAATCAAAACTATAATACGAGTATTATAATATACCACTAATCAACATATGCATTCCATTTCAAAAACTTCGTAGAGTGTTACATCGATGTCATAGTATGACACTTGATGTTGCATTATTCCTAAAATTGTATCATATTGTAAGCAAAGCGATAATATATTGATTTGATGATATGACACTAGAAGAGTGGATTCATGTAAACACACTTTCTAGGGTAAAGCCTTTTTTCTGTTTTCCTTTGTTTGGTTTGTAAAGAGGCGTAAAGTTGTTTTGTGAGGAATAGTTATGCCCCGGTGGAAATGATTTTTCTCCTTTCCATTTCCCCTTTTTCTTTGTAAGTTTTCATTTAATAAGCCTAACTAAGAAAAGCTCACTTATATCCATGTTTCTCCCTAATATTGTTTTACCAAATGGAGCATGAACGTTGTATTCACAACATAGATAGATATGCACTTGGTATTGTTTGCTTTACTGTTTTTCTTAATTAATGAAATAATCTGAGATGTGTGGTCTTGCTATTGCATTATGCTTACTATAAAAGTCGTGTTTTTGTGCTGCCAAATTTTGTATTTAGACTTTCATTATTGGAAATGGCGGTTGAAACATCAAGGGAAGACAATGTGTACAATGCCAAGTTGGCTGAGCAGGCAGAGCGATATGAGAAAATGGTGTAATTCATGGAGAAAGTTGTGATGATGACAGATGCCGAGGAGCTTGCTATGGAGGAGAGAAATCTCTTGTTCGTGGCTTACAAGAATGTGGATAGAACAACTTTTATTCCCAAAAAATAAGTAGTTACTTCCATTAATCTCATAACTTCCTCCCTCATAATCATATTAATGAATTATATTTATAAAGCAATTTAATGCTTTTTCTTTATAATTAATATCTTATATAGATTTACAAAATTCGAAATATTGTGCATTGTATATACCATAATATATTTTCATTAATCATCATATTTTATTCTACTTTATTAATTAGTGCTTTTCATCGATTCGTTGAAAATGGTATAGAGTTTTTATTAGTCATCATGTTTTCTTCAACTTTTTTCTATTCGTGATATATGTTTATCCAGAAAGCGATTAAAATTAAGACATTATGTTAATGTTAATTATCAATTTTTTTCAAAAATAGATAATAAAAATTTATTACAATCATATTTTTACTGATTTCCGGACATTAACACAGCCATATAGTAGTACTAATATTTAAGCATCAAAATAACAAAACGAAAATCCAAATTTTTTTAAAAAAAAAAACACCAAAACAAACAAAACACCACCATTTCCGCACTCTTGCACACCCCGACCCCCCTTTCTCTCTCCTCATTTCCCCTCCCTCGTGAAACTAAGGAATTCTTGCCGTTCGCCGGGATCCGCGTTTTCCGATCATTCCTAACCGTCGTTCCCACTTCCGCATCTCCTCATTCCTCCGCCTATCAGTCTTTTAGATCTCTACCCTCCTGTTCTCATATCATCTTGTAGACCTCCTTCGACGAGTAACGAGATTTCGGATCAGATAAAATAGAATGCAGATATTACAGTTTCATATTTATTATAGTCTTCATTGACAGATAAAAAAGATTGTGCGATTGGATTGTGTTGTCTTAATTAGTGAATCGGAGGGTGAAAATTGGGCAAAACCACGAAACGATGTCGTCGAGAGGCGACCATCAAACCGTACCGTTGTCCGTGTTGCTCAGACGAGAGCAGAACAGTGAAAGGATAGAAAATCCAGAGCTTTCGTATGGTCAGGCCAATCAAAGCAAGAAGGGTGAGGATTACATGCTCGTCAAGACCGAATGCCAGCGCATCGTTGGTGATGGCGTCACCACCTTCTCCGTTTTCGGGGTAATTTGATGTTTTGATTGACATTGATATTCTTCTGTGTTTATCGTTATGTAAATTGCGGTATCTGTTAAAATTATTGATTTGTTAGTGTTGTTGTGAATATAGTGATTCATATGAGTAAGTTGCTAAGATATGTGGGTTTATTATTTGTTTGTATGAAATTGCAGCTGTTTGATGGACATAATGGATCTGCGGCGGCTATATATGCTAAAGAACATCTGTTGAGTAATGTTTTGAGTGCGATTCCGTCGGATCTTAATCGAGAAGATTGGGTGGCTGCGCTACCCCGGGCTTTGGTGGCTGGATTTGTCAAGACGGATAAAGATTTCTTGGAGAAAGGTAATTTTATTTGTGTGAATGTGTGATTATATTTCTGTGTTATAAAAGTGGAGTTTTGTCTATTTTGATTTTCTGGAGTTTGAATTTTCAACGATTTTGTTGGGTCGATTTTTTGAGCAAATTGGACATTTGTCTTGAATTTGACTTGGGTGACTGATATGACAGTCTCGTTTTGTTTATGAGTTTGGATTATTGGATTGTGTAATTTTGAGGTGATGTCGTTGTTAGTAACGAGTGGGTTGTTATGTTCTCAGGACAATCGTCGGGTACTACTGTTACCTTTGTGATTATTGAAGGATGGTCTATAACTGTGGCGTCGGTGGGGGATTCGCGCTGCATACTTGAATCTGCTGAGGGTGAGATAATTTGTTTATCTGCTGATCACAGGCTTGAGAGTAATATGGAAGAGTAAGTTGTTGGCATAACTTTTGCAATAGTATTAGGCTCCTTTATTCTGAACTGCTACTGAGGTTTAAGTTTTGGGTTTTATTTTCGATCAGACGAGAACGTGTTACAGCCTGTGGGGGTGAAGTTGGGCGACTTAATACTGGTGGTGGAACGGAGGTACTCTTTTTTCCTGGAACAGTTGATGTCCCATTCTCTTTTTTTTCCATTGTTTTTGTTTTTTATTAGCAGCGTTTTGTTGTCATCTGCTTTTTTGCTTGAATTTGATTCAGTGTAGTTTTTTAACTGCTTCCAATTTTGTGGAGTATGCTACTTTGATCTTTTGATTACCTTAATAAGGCAATCATTATTAAATATGATATATCATGTTTGATTTCTGGTTGAAAGAAAAATATGTCGCTGTAATAGAGGGAATGGTGCAGGGCATCATCTGCTTATGATCTTAGGGCAGACCAATTGAAAAATGGGACTGGTGGTGGACAATTTAGTTAGCTGAAGCTGCTGAACTTTGAATTAATTTATATTGAATATGTTCCAAAGTTTATCTGAACCCTCTCTCATTCTTTTGCTATTTTCACTCTCTTTATTAATATCTTTCTCAAATTCACGTGAGTGTTACTTAAATTTTTCAAACAATTCATGATATCAAGAAATTTTTTATGCTGCTGTTCCAGAGGGAATTTCAGTGACTTGGATGAAGTATTTAATCGTGCCATTGTATTTATGATTCTTTTCTGTTTTATCTTGCCTCCACTTCACATTCTTCTACATTGTTACTAATTGAAGCATTTCTTTCTATTCATATAAAGATTGGTCCATTAAGATGCTGGCCTGGTGGCTTGTGTCTATCACGATCCCTTGGAGATAGAGATGTTGGCGAGTTCATAGTACCGGTTCCTTATGTGAAACAAGTGAGGGTATGTTAACTATGTTGTTATGTACTGCTATTGCTTGTTCATCTTTTTAGTTTATTTGCTACTAATACTTGGAAAGATTGGGAAACTTTTACTTAGGTGACGCTGACAGGTTGTATTTTCTCTTTTTTTGTTATGGTTTTTTGGTATATTTATACATCTGAATTCTGAAGGGTAATCAATTTTTCTTGTATAGATATGGTCATGTTACCTTTTCTTCATAAGCTTTGAAAAGACGATGTTAGTTTATGATGACTACCTTAGATATGATGCCAATCTAGATGGTAAGTGTATGACAAAATTATAAAGAGGTAAGCTGCACTGAAATCAAAGTTTTTGATAATAGATTTCATTAGTGGATTTGGACGACTGGACGAAAAACTGAGGCAGTGGCGTGATGTTTTGGATTTTTGTGAGACTATTAATGCTATAGTTGCTGTTAGACTAGTACTACCAGTGTTAATGTCTACTAACTAAAACTGAAATGTCTCTACAAGACTACAAAATAAGTAGCAAATGTCTACTAATTGGAATTATGAGGCATTCAGCACAAAATTGCTATCATCCACCTTACTCATTTACATCTGTAATGGCTGTAAATTTTAGCTAAAATGAGGAGACACTATGGTATAGGAAGTTTAAATACCTATGACTGCAGCTTTGTAAGTGATTATGTTCAGAATTTGCACGTTGGGTTGAAAATGTATTTTTTGTTACCTTGAGTTATGGTGACAAGATTGATATATGTATATCTGTTGGGCAAAGCATAGTATATGCTGACTTCTTACTAATGTGAGGTATTGGTTATGATGCGTTTTTGTAGAGGAAATGGTTTATTTTATATTTTTAAGGCCACTTTTATGCCTTAATTTTTATTCTGTACAAGGCTGTCTCATCCAAGACTTACTCATTTCTACTGTCTATATCATTGATTGGTTATTTATTGTACTAAGTTCTGATAGGATCTATGTGTGGATTTTGCAGCTTTCAAGTGCTGGGGGTAGGCTTATTATCGCTAGTGATGGTGTGTGGGATATTATAAGTTTTGAAGCAGCACTTGATTGTAGTCGTACAATGTCACCAGAGACAGCAGCTGCTCAAATTGTCAAGGTATGCTGAATAGTCTTGTTTTTCAAAGCTCCTTATGATCCAAAATAAGTATAATTTGATTTGCAATTTTAATTTATAGAATATGATTATATTCCTTATTTACTCGTAGTTAAAACTCAAATGTGATGTAGAACTATAGCAAGGCATCTATTTAGAGGAGGGAATTTGGGTCATTTACCTAGATTTGACTTGCTGAAAAAAGCCGAAACGATGCTTTGTTTAGGTTGGAGGTTGTAAGAGTTTTTGGGGCTTTCCACTTAACTGTGATTGTGTATAATAAGTAATACACATGTTCTTGTTCCATTTGCAGGAAGCTGTCCAGGTTAAGGGTATCAGGGATGATACAACCTGCATTGTGGTTGATATTTTTCCCCAAGAGAAGCATCACCCTTCTGCTACCATTAAAAAACCGGGAAAAGGAGTATTCAAGGCCATTTTTAGGAAGAAGTCAGCTGAGTCAACGTCTCATTCGGAACGAGAGTATATGGAACCAGATGTGATTGAGGAGATATTTGAAGATGGATCTGCATGTCTTACAGACAGGTTTGATCTCTTCCAGTCATTTCTCACTGTGACTTCCTTTCAAGTGTCTTTTGTTACTTTGCTGGCTTGGCAATTTGTGAATATATGCATTTAAGCTATGTTTTTGACAGTAAAATTTTGGCTTGTAGGCTTGATACCAAATATCCACTTTGCAATATGTTCAAGTTGTTCATGTGTGCAATTTGTCAAGCCGAGATCAAACCTGGAGATGGTTTTTCAATTCATGCTGGCTCTTCCAATCGAAAAACTCGCCCATGGGATGGTCCTTTCTTATGCCAGAGTTGTCAAGAAAAGAAAGAAGCCATGGAAGGAAAAAGACCGTCTGGAAGTATGTTTTGATGGCTTCATATACTAACTCAAATTCTAGTAATAAATGATTCAAATTTCTTGATTCATTGCTTTACTACCCTTGTGCAGATAAATATAACAGTGATAGCGACTAGGTGGCAATAATATTGGAAAGTGGTTGGCAAATTCCGAGAGTTACTGTGCCAGTTATGGATGGATACATGGAGGTTTGTCTGTTGCTTGAATTTCTCTCTTTTACTCACTAAGGAGTTGAAGTATATAATTTTGTTCATTTGGCTTTGCTGCTTGGACCTCTTCCTTCCTTATTTGTTGTTTCACGTCAGAATCTCAGATTTAGAAGTGGCTAACCCTAATTTAGCATCTGCTTCTGACTGGTGAGTGTTTTAAGTATCTTGATTACGTGATCCTCCATTGTAAGTTTTGTGGAAGGTCTGATAAACCTATTTGATTGCTGGTCGCTCAGCTGAAGGGAGAAATCAGGTTTATTTCTGCTTCTTTGGACAATGCAGCTGTATACAATATCCACACATAGAATTCCCACTGTATACTATTGTGAAAGGGGTATTCGGGTTGTTGTACTATCTATAGAGTTAAGGACATACAAATAGGAAGGATTCTTTATAGATCAAAATTAAATTATTTAACTCAACTCAACCAATTTGTTGAAAATATAGCACTTATTTCTTTAAGATCCATAAGATTCTAGAAAAGTAGTCATATTATAATAGAAAGTCCATGTTTTATCATATTCTTCTGTTCAACTGCTGTTGTTTTATGGTATTGCTGAAAGTTAATCATTTGTAGTTAATGCAATCAACTGTGTTATGCAAGGTGGGGCGGTTGCTTAGACATGTGCAATAATCAACCGAATTTTTTGTTTTTTATTTATGGAAGTGTTTTTGAGCCATTAAAATGGTAGGAGTAACTGATTTTAGCTTTCTAAAATATTTGCTTTTAAGTTTAGTTTAATGAAATGTTTGACATTGAAGACAAAGCAGGTCACTGGCAACATGTAGAACACTAATTGCCAGCTGTAGTAATAATTTTTCCTCTTTCTTGTCTTACGGAAGACCAACTACCACAATGAAAATGAGAATTGGGCCATATTATTACCCAAGTCCCTGATTTTGGGTTCCATAGGCCCGAAATATAGTATCCACCCGCTCATTATGTATTTCTTTCATGAGAATGTCATAAGGAGTTTATTAAGCTAACTCGATATCATCGTCAATGTATATAAGTATTTGAAGTGTGAGATTTATCCATATCTAGTGTTAATTTGTTATTTGGATTTCCTCTTACGTTCGTCATTAGTCTTATATTGGTAACATCTTTGCCAAACCTGTTTTTTTGTCTACTGATCTTCAAGAAATATTTAACGAAACAGTGATGATAAGTCGCTAGTCGTAGGAAACTCCAAACTACATATCTTTGGTATGGAAATAGTGGATATATTGCTTATTGTACGAACCAAGAGCAGTCAATAGTCGGTTACGAATAGAGTCTAATTGGATGTGTAAGATTCATATGTATATATGAATTAAATATGTAAATTTATTTCAGATCATTGTGGATTTTCAGAAGTCTTAATTGGGTCAGTTTTTACTCACTTTATTTCAGATCATTGTGGATTTTCGTAAGTCATAATTGGGTCAATTTTTACCCGCTTAATTTGCACAACTGTACGCATGGTTGTTAAAATCCTGATTCATTTACGATCAAAACACCGTGATCAATGTGTATCTTAATAATGTTCGTAGAATCCTAAATCCTATTCGAATAAAATTGTTTGGGTAGGATATTAATATTTTTCTAATATCTTAAAATCCAACTATCTAAACCCACATATATGTAGAGGTGGCCACGGTGGGAGGGACCGTGTTCATACTAGTCCCTAGGGTGGGCTAGGCGGGGCTAGGGTCGGGTTTGGGGGATGGGATTCACACTGAATTGAATTGAAAATTGAATCACGAACCAAATTGAACCAAATTACAAATGGAATCAAATAGAATTCACGATTTGAATCGGAACGAATTCAAGTATCGAATCCAATTTACTAATGAATTGAATCGAATTAACAAATCTAATCGAAGTGAATTTCATACAATGAAATTTGGAAATTAGAATAAATGAATTGTGTCGAATGTAATTAAACGTTTATATTCATGAATCTCATAATGACATTCGTTGTAAACTTTTATATTCGCCTAATCACATCAATTTTTTATTTATTTTGTCGATATTTACACATTCATTAAACTAATTAAGCTTTTATATTCAACTAATTACCTTAATTTCTCATATTCATTACATATTAAGGTAATTAGCTAATTACATAGATACTTATAATCCATAATCATATTAATTTATTTTAATTAAACAAATTTTGGGGGTGGGGGAGAAAAGAATTGAAAGGGCTTGCACTTAACTTTGAAAATCAAAATTTAATTATATAATTAAATATTGATTTTCAAATTTAAGTTGTATACATATACTGAAAGAATCAAAGCCTACGTAGTTTTGTTACATACCTCGAGGGGTGCCTAGCTAGTGGCGGTCCCCGAAGCTCTTTCACCGCAGCACCGCCGTTTCTTTCACTCGTGTCCATCATCATCCTAGGATCGTCTTCGTCATACTTTTCCTCCCTCGATCCTTAGTCCTTCGCTCCGCTTGATCCCAATCCTTCTTACAAACACGTATTTCGATGCGTTTGGGGATAAGCGGAACTCTTCTCATCAAGGACTCATCGACCTGCAAAGCACACTCGGAAGCAATAGAGGAGGCAGGAATTGCAAGGATATCCTTTGCAATTCTCGCCAAAACGAGAAATTGTTGTTCGTGGACACGCCACCACTTAATAATGGAGAAATTCTCATCGGTTTCATGTTGGTAGGAAAGATACTTGTTAATAACATAAAGGGAAGAAGACTTGAAGAGGACGAAGAAGTTATGATTTTTTTTAAAATTATACTAAATGCTGGCATGAATCTTGTACCAGAACTTTCAGTAGAAGACAACACATTTTGTAAAGGTGCACAAATAGTAGCATAATAATTATACAAACCAGATAAAACATTCTTACATTCATTGACGTTGTAAGTTATACCTAAAGTATTATAGTAAAACATTAACACGTTCTCTAAACTTGAAGCCTTAACCAGTTAAACCCGGGATCGTGAATAACCGCTATGCCGTATATGACAAGGAATTTCCTAAAGTAAGCGTACCACTTACTTAGCATACTAGTAAGAACCTCACTAAATTGAGCAACACTAAAATGCTCGCCAATAGTGCTAACAACGTTAACACACTCTAATATAACTAAATAAATATTATGGTCATAAATGTACAAGAAACTCTTGGTTGCATGGTCAAAGGATGCTAGAATGTCACAAATAAAGATAGCGGTAGTCCACTGTTGATCCATAATAAGTTTATCGGGTCGATCGAGTTTTGTCATATAGAATGGTCAAAACCTCATGGTACTTAATAGCGTCCTTTTACAACATATACGTGGAGTTCCAACGTGTCGGTCTATCTAGACATCATTTCCTCTTCTTAAGACCTCTCTCCTTACACAAGGACATATACCTCCTTCTAGCCGAGGTCGTAATCTTAATCCATTTAATGGCACTCCTAATGAGGTTAAGCAATTCACTCAACTCCCCTAAATCTTCCTGAACTGGCAAGTTTATAATATGAGTAAAACAACATACATGCAAAAGTTCTCCACTATTCAACAACTTTACGCTAGGTTCCGATTTCAACTAATCTATACATTTGGTGTTGACTGAAGCATTATCTAGAGAAAGGGAAAACACTTTATCGAGCAAATGGAAGGTCTTAAGGCATTTTATTATCATAACTTTAAGGTTGTAATTGGTATATGTCTCTCCTCCATACTCTCAAAACAAATAATATGTTTTTGAATATACCACTCATAATCTACCCAATGGGCGGTAATACATAGGAAAGGTTCAGCGAAACAAGAGGTACAAGTATCACTAGTAATGCTCACACGACCGTTGAATGTACGAAACATTTCTGTTAAGCTACTTCTATATTTATAATAGGCAGTTTGAGTATGGGGCTTTAAGGTGTTCCTAGGGACACGTCTTAATGCGGGTTGTAAGGCAACTTTAGTAAAATGTTCGAAGTTAGGGCTCTCACCATGGCTAAAAGGTAATTGGTCAATAGTAACAAAGTTAGCAAGTTCATCTATCATCCTATCTCTGTTATACATGAAAGACATACCTCCTCCGGGCATGTTACTGATAGGGTTAAATATCGGTTGTCATGACACCTATTATCAACGAAACCTCGACTTCACCTATTACTAGTCATGGGTAAGTAAGGGTCAAATCCACATGGAATGACTTTTAATAGCTACTGAACTCTAGTAGTTCAACTACAAGCTAGCTCAAACTAAGCAAAGATTAAGGTTAAAATTTAACTAAAATCTAGTACGAGGCTCTAAAAGACTTGTTCTATAAAGGTAAAAGCGCTAGAGGTTTAGAATTCAACACCGGTTCCTAACACGAATGAGTTAAAACTGGGAATTGGACTTAAAATGAGATAATATGAGGCTCACTAACTTGCTATCAACCTATGAAACGAACCTAAACATGCTGCAAGGAAGGGAGTTCAACCAGGAACCAACCTCTCAGTCATCTTCAAGGAAGGTCATTACAATTGGGATTTCTTGCCTAATCATATTCTAAAACATTCAAGCAACACAATAGATTCAAATCAACAATCAATAGCTTGCAAGTCAAGGACATTTAATATCAGGTCACTAACTAAATTTGCATTTCTCAATCTCTTTGACCTAGGAACGCACATGGAAGAAATTCATATGGCCAATCTAGACTATAACCAAAACCCGACATAAAATCACACATAAATCACTAAGGAACCAACTCCACATTTTAAACATCATCCTTGCTTGGGATCAGGTTTTCATCCTATCCCCTAAGTAATCTAACAACTCATATCTAATACTAACAAACATCGTAACATAATAAAGATGAACATACTACCAAATCATGAACAAAGATTAACAATAATACTATGCAAAAAACCTAAAATAATCAAGCAAAAACTAAAGTAAAGCGTAAACATTAGAAAATATGAAATATAAAAGTACGAGAAAGGAAAGGAAATACTGAATTTTATAGATTGAATTGATGTCTAACAAGCGTTGATGTAATATCTTCGAATATAGCAAAATCGAGAAAAAAATTCTTAAACTAATCTAAGAATTTGTAAAAGAAAATATGAAACCGTAAACTATGCTCTCTAGGTCTAAAACTAGGATAAAATTATGTGCTAATGAATGAATCGTCTCAATCTGCTGTACTTTTCTTGCCTTTAATCCCATAAAAGAGTTTCAAAAGTACACAAAAGTTGCCCAAAATTGTCTTAAGCGAGCACTTAGTTTAAGGGCAAGCGCTCACTCATAAGCTAAAAATCTTCACTTCAGTGAACTAAGCGGCTGCTCAATACAACCAAGAGCGGCCGCTTAAGCCTTATAGCGCCCTTTTGGATTTTGCTTGATGCTCGCTCGTGACTATTTGTCTTCTTATTTCCATTAAACTGAGCGGCCAATCAGGACAGAGCAAGCGCCTTCTTAGTTCTTGTTATCACGAGAGGCCTCTTGGGTCAAATCTTGAGCGGCCTCTTAGCTTCTCTTCTCGGTTTTTCTACTAAGCAGCTCTATTCTTTGGTTATCGTGCTCGAGCTCATTAGATACCTGCATCAAGCCATAAAAACACGCACAATAGTAGAAAAAGATAACGCAAAATCAAGGAAAATAGGACAAAAACATGAGAAATGCACCAAAGCCTAGACTATGCACAAAGTGATGCAAAATAGGATAAAATAGGATGAACTCAGGCCAAAAGAGTAAGAAACTATGCTAGGAAGATACAAATGAGTGACATAAATGTCACTCATCAAATTTCCCCAAGTTGGCTCTTGCTCGTCCTTGAGCAAGACTTTAGGAGAAAGGATGGAAAACATTAAACACTAATAACACAAAGGAAAACAATAAACCTAACTCACTTTTGTAGGAATCACGGTTGATTTTAGGCACAATAAATAAGTCCTTTAAACCCCCTAATCGCTTAGGAGGACGAGTGTGCTCTCATAAGATTTCCCTAGCAGTTAACTCATAAGTCTCAATATAAAAGAAAGTATAAGGCAAGCATTTTTAAGACTAAAAATAGTGAAACTAAAAGAAATGAAAAGAAGTAAAAAGAAGCAAAAAAGAAGATGCAACAAGTGGGCATTCATGAGACACCATCATAATGGATATTCAACTTTCTAAACAGTAAGAGAAAACATGCTAAAGAATGAATAAGAATGAATAAAGGATAACTAAAAAAGAGTATGAAACTATAGCTTTCATGCACCTAAACTAAGACACAACCACACTCTTCCAAAGCTTCATTTCCATCCTTAAGGAATTAGCCTCTCATTACTCCTTGAGGGAGTTGAACAAATAAAAAGTATGGGTAATGATTTATGACTCGATATATTAATTGCCATGCTCGCTCAATATGCTTGACCTTTACCTCCCTACGCCGACAATGACTCAACTTTCTAGAGTCGAAAGGGCTTCAGGATAAAATGTAGGTAAGATAAGGAAAGGACTAGAACAAAATAAGGGAAGGCTTAGTTTCATTAACAATGAAATTCTTATGATCTTAACCTTCACCTCATTTCAAGGCCTCGAGCCCTCATTTTTTATGAAATGCTAACTAGTCTCCTCCCGTAAACTTATTAAAGAACATATTTGAGTTTTTCGTTCTTAGATTCTCAAGAAAACTACACAAATCCTTTTCATTCCACTTCTTCTTTTCTTTTTTTCTTCCCCTATTTTTTTATTTTTCTAAATTCTTTTCTTTTTTTTCTTTTTTTCCTTTTGATTACTAAAGGGGTCTACAAAGATGAGTAGCTCCTAAGAGACATTATTTGAAAAGAAACTAATGTTACCCTTTGAAACTTCATAACTCCTAAATCACCATCAATACACTTATAGCAACATTCTTGCCAAAAAAATCCATCAAAAATGAGGTAGTGAATGTTTGTATTAGGTCTATGGCTAATAATTGGTAAATTTTTGAGAAATATGAGCTAAAAAAGGTAACAATTTATAGGAAATATAGAATGTACAAGAAATGGGGAGATGCCAATGGCTAAGGATAAAGGAAATAAGTTTAAGAGCGCCTTTGTCTTTCCCTAAGAAGTTCGATAGCGGTCTCGGGTAGGTATAAGTAAAGTTCTTTATCAAAGCATGACAAATTAAGGATCCTTTCCACTTAATGCAAGTCATGTTGAAGGCTTCAAAATATTTCCTCATCATTAGGTTTGCAAATACTAATCCAAAGTATATCACTTAGCTAAGGAAAAGGTGGGGTGCTTAGCTAAAGGTCATAATCATAATCGTTTCATCTACCTTAACAAAATTCCATCCTAAACTCTTTCAAATGCAATTTTAAGTTTATGTAAGGTTTAGGAAGGGAAACATTCAACAAGACGAGTGTTCTATTCATGTCCAGTTTAATGTAAGAAAAACAAATCAAAAGAAAACTACTTGCCTTGTAAAATTCAAAATATTTTTGGATTTATTGATTTATAAAAGGAAAAAAGATAAGGAAAAACAAGAAGAAGCATGCATGAGAATATGATATGGGAAAGGCTATCTAAGCAATTCAACACAAACAACTAACCATGCTTATCAAAACCAATGGTTTCCAACAAACCAATCCTCAAAAACAGGCTAAACACCTTCAACAATAAAGTACCATACAATTCAAACAATAAAATTTCTTCGACTAAAGAGAGAAAAACACACCAAGAAAAGCAATAAAAAGGGGAGTAGGAGAGATTATATCTTGGCCTCTTGCTTTGCATTTCCACTAATACTCATAAACAACCAATGATTAATAAAACAAGTGAACATAAGAATAATAGTTCCTATTCTAGCTTAAACATACAAAACCTAATAAAAGAAAACTATACATGGATTTAATAGAGGAAAAGGAGAAAGGAAGCTAAGGCCCAACCCCTTTTGGGAACAAAACTCCCCAATCATATGCTATAATGGTGACCGTTCCTGATAACCGATAATTTAGGTCGTTAACTAAAAGACAGGTTATGTAAATAATATTTATACCAACCTACAAACTATACGAGTATAGTGGAGTAGGGGGTCGAACCACGAAGACAAGGTATATCAAGACTTCAACTTTTAACACAACCGGACTAGTTGGAGTTGGAAATTCAATTAAAACTAATAAGCAGAAAATAGATGACAATAAATCACAAAGTAAAGCAAGTAGAGAAAAACGGGGACAAGATTGGATTCACCCTAGGAATGAAGCTTTCAAAACCGAACACGATAGATTACAGAAAATCTGTTAATAACTAGCATGGACATCCAAGAATACGAGAGGAAGTTTGTGACCCTATAAATCACACGAACGACCTATAATCGCCCTATGTCTCCAAAGGAGTGGCAGGACAAGATTCGCATCGGAATCCGAAACTACTTATTAACATTGTTTCTACAATCTTAAGCATTAAAGATCATAGCTTTCCCAGGGTTTCAACAATCAAAACCCCTAAAGGAATTACTCACTCATATTCATGCTTAAAGACATAAAGATATTAAAAGAAACGAACATGGGAGGAACTTACGAGAATGAAAACAAAATCAGAAATTATACTAATAAACGATAAACTTAGAACTAAGCATGAAATGAAATAAAGCAATGAATTAAGATTAAAGGAAGGAATTAAACTTACAAAAGCTTCAATTTGATATCCACGGAAAGAAATCGAACTACAAAGCGTTGAAGAAAAACTGAAAACCGAAAGCTAAAACTAAAAGAATTTGGAGGCTAAGAAATCTAAAAGTGCATAAAAGTATAAAACCTAGCTCTCCCTTCCTCTCATCAGAGGAAGGGGTATTTATAACAAAATAAGAAAAACCTACGAAAACCCTAAAATGCATAGGAGCCGGCCCTAAAAAGAAGTAGTTGATCTGGAGGAAAACACTGTCATTCGCCCGAATATATGTCTCATTCGGTCGAATATGATCCCATTCGCCCGAATGGTCTTCCATTCGCCCATTCCAGAGACTTCGAGGAATCAATCTCTGTCAAGCATTCGCCCGAATGTATAGGTTGATTCGGCCGAATGGAAGCTCATTCGCCCGAATGAGTTCTATTCGACCTTTCCAGTGGCAAGGCTCAAGATCTTTGAAGACAGTCATCCATTCGACCGAATGAGTCTCAGATTCGGTCGAATCTGCATACATTCGGTCAAATGTCTCTCAGATTCGGTCAAATCTGAGACCATTCTTTCCTCTTTTCACTTCCCTCTTTTCTAAACTCCGTAGAATCTTCATGAGTGACTTCAAACACTTGCCCAAGCTAAGATACGTGTGTCAAAGGCTCGAATGTATCGCCTTTCACCTTGAAATCATCAAAAGTGCCTGAAATGAACTTAAGACAACTCGAAAACAAGATCAAGGTAAAATCAAGCATAATATACATAAAACCAATACAAAACTACGAGACTTGACACTAAATTGAGGTAATAAATGTGCTCTAAAACGAGCACATCAGTTACCCCCATGTGAATGTCACTAGTTAACCCACCCCCTTTGTGATGAATCCACCGGTGGCTAAAAATTGGCCCCCAAAATTAAGCATATCCCCCACCTCTCTTTCCCATACAATGCCATCCATAGTAGCTCTATCTCATCCCTAGCGATTTTCCCCAAATTTTCCCAAATATTTATTATCAAAAACTGTATACCCCAATATTCTATACAAGATTTGAAGATAGGGGTGAATGATGTGGGAGGCGTGGTAGGTGTTGGATTGGTATTCCTGATCATTAGTAATTTGAGTCCACCAACGCGTCTCACTATATCTACCCATATCTAGTGCATGTGTAGTATTGGAGGGGTCCCATCTAAAGATTTGGTTAACCTCTTTTAGGTGATAGTCTGGGGTTGGTTGAATAGTTAGAAGGTGCTTTGATAGTCATTCTCACAAATTAGACTTCTCTTTAGAGAAGCTAGGAATTCTAGGGTTAGCCCCTCATAAGTGTAGTTCTCGAGTTCAAAAAATTTACCCCAACCCATGGCATTGAGTAACCCATAGAGGTCCTCTTCGATTCTTAATTTCAAGGAATCAGGTTCATGAAATCGGGTGTTTAGGATCTTTTGGTTTTTGATTTTTCATAGAATGGTTTGTGGTTTGGGTTGACAAATTTCAACGAAGGAATAGTAGGTTGTGAGGGTTGGGAGGATTGGGAAGAACTAGGAGCCTTAGAGGTCTTAGAATTTTTCCTTGAAAACATTTTTCCTCAAGTAATTGTATATCCCAATCAACAACCTTATTCCTCTTTGATTCTTAATTTCAAGGAATCAGGTTCATGAACATCCTATTGTTTTCTATTTTCAACCTAAGTTCACTATATTCTCCTACACAAATACTCCTAAATGTATAACAATCAAGCCTAAAATTACCACACTATTATAATCTTAAAAATATAATAACAATTTCAGACAATCAACTTAAAATTCATAAAAAAATCAAACAAGAAATTGAAAAAGAGTAAGGTTGTAGAGAATGCCAAAAATCTCCAATGAAAATTGCTCCAATTCGTTCCGTAGTCCAAAATCCCAAGTCAGGAACCCAAAATCACCAAAGATTTCCAAAAAACCAAAAAATTAAATTTACCTTTTTTTTATAAAGGTGGGTATTTTCTGAAAAAAATTGTATCTAAGTGTAGAACAAGAGAAGAGAAAGAGAACGATGGTAATTTGGAGTGAAAAGGAGGAGAATTGACTGAGTCATGGAGGAAATAAGGTGGGAGAATAATGGAGTTTTTAGAGAGAGAAAGAGGGTGAATTGAGGTTAAAGAAGGTAATGTGAGAAATGAAGGAGAAGAGGTCGTGTTTCAAGTTTAAAAAAGGTATATCTTTCACAAAAAGTAGCTTAAGCGGGCGCTCAGAAGGATTATGTGCGTCTGCTCATAAGCCTTAGGCCCCTCCTTTTTTTCTTTTAAGCGACTGCTCAGAAGGATTTTGAGCGGCCGCTTAGTTTAGTTACAAGGCTCCCAACTTCCTTTTAAGCGGGCACTTGCTACCCGCTCAATGCCCGCTCAAACCTCTCTGACTCCTCATTATTTCCTTCTGAGCGCCCGCTCAATTATACTTTTCACATTTCATCACCTTTTTCTGCATTTTCTACTGAACTTCCTATTTAGCACTGTTTTGACCCAGAGTTTCATCGTTACTTTGAGTAGTTTCATCGTTACTTTTAGCACTGTTTTCACAATTAAGGCTTTGTTTTTCTTGGTGTATTGTACTTGAAATACAAAAATCCATGCAAAGTTAATTCTAAAGATAAAATAAAAAATCTTAAAGAAAGAAAATGAAAAGAAAGGTTAAAAAACTTGGGTTGCCTCCCGTAAGCGCTCTTTTAATATCACTAGCTTGACATTGTTCATGATTGTCAAATTGGTGAGGTCGAGTTAAGCTCAAGCTTTTTAGAAATGATGTTCTCATCCTTAAATCATGTATTGCACACCACTATTAGAAAGAGGCATAAGACTAACGCTAGCTCCCAAATCATACAATGTATTATCAAAGAAGAAGTTACCAACCTTAGCCGAGATAGAAAAACTACCTAGGTCACCTAATTTAGGTGGAAGTCGGTTTGAGATGATTGTACTGCCTACATTGATGAGATAAGCTGACTACCCCTTTGGTTTTTCTCTTATTGATGGCTAAATCTTTTAGGAACTGAGAAAATGAAGGTATTTCTACTATGACATCTACGAATGGAATCTGGAGTCAAACATCCATAACCATTTTCAGAAACATCCCATATCTCTCCTCAAGCTTACCATATACTAGTCTTTGAGGGTAGGGAATGGGTGAAATGTGAGGTTGGGAGGTGATGTAGGCTTCCTACTCTCTTCCTTAGGATCCTTATCGGTTTTACTCTATTCCCTCTCGGGTGTTTTCTCACTCATCAGAGTCACAGGTGTAGGGTCTTTTAGAGTATTTCCATTCCTAGTTACTATGGCATTGACATGCTTAGTGGGATCTATGCCTTGGATAGGGATTGAAGGTCTTGATCTATCCTTAAGGGCATTGGCAACCTGGGCAATCTGATTTTCAAGCATTTTGTTATGGGTTTGCATATGCCTCAGGCTTTCCTCAACGTTGTTGTCCTTTTTAGTTTGGGTAGCTACAATACTCTCCATTGAAGACTCTAAGTTAGAATTTTAAGGAGATGGTTGGTTTAAGGGGACATTAGGTCTAGGTCTTGAATTGAAACTAGGTGGGTTATGTTGGTCAGGTTTTTAGAATTGGCCTTGATTTGAGTTTTAAAACCTATTCTAATTATGATTTGGCCTATAATTCCCATATCCTCTAAAATAACCCTAACCTTGGTTCTCATAGTTCCTATTACCATAGAAATTCCCTTAGTTTTGACCACTAAAATTCCCAATCCCCTGGTTTTGAAAATTTCCTTGGTTATGCCCATTGAAGTCCCTATTCCCTTGGTTCTGCCCATTTCTCCAACTAAAATTTGGGTGAGCTCTCTACCCTTGGTTAAAGGTGTTAGAGTAGGGATCAAATGCTGCGGATAGGGGCCATATTATTCATGGCATTAACCTTTTCCATACTAGATAGTGCATTCCTTGTAGAGGTTAGTAAATGACAGTGCATAGGGTTATGATCATAATCACCACAAACATCATAAAACAACACCTTCATAGGAGCATTAGAAATTGATGCTTAAGGGGACTCCATGCCATGCATTGGACTGTTTAAAACTACGTCATCAAAATTGTTAGTTAGTATATATAACTTAGAAGAAAGTACATTAATAGAATCTAGTTCATACCTTTCTCCTCGTTTGGTCTGCACTCTCTCAGTTCCAGTCAACAAAATTTTCAACTACCTGCTCAATCACTTTGAATGCTTTGATTAGGCTCAATCTTATTATGGCTCCACCGGCTCCTATATCAAGGCTAGTCTTATTCTGCTAAGACAACCCATTATAAAAGGTATGAAGAAGTAACCACTTCTCCATTCCATGATGTGGGCATGCCTATTTCAAATCCTTGAATCATTCGCATGCTTCAAATTAATAGGCTTTCATCTCCTTTTTCATGGAACATTGCAATTTTAGTCCTCATTTCAGTACTTTTTAAAGGCGGGAAGAACTTATTTAGGAATGCTCTAGTCACTTCTTCCCATGTTCTCAAAGAATTAGGCTCCATCTTCTCAAGCCATTCATTAGCTTTTCCTATCAAAGAGAACTTGAATAGACTTAGTCTGATGTAATCTTGAGTCACACCATTTTCCTTGACTATGTCACAGTATCTTATGAACTACTTAAGATGGGTATGAGGTGAATCATGTTTCTCCCCTCCAAAAGGATGGCTCTCCACCAAAGTGATTAGTGCTGGCTTCAACTCAAAGTTGTTGGCCTCTGTAGTGGGTTACACTATACCACTATGGACTTGGTAAGCTCCAAGAGCTCCATACTACCTTAGGGATCTATATGTACCATTAGCCATAATAAATAATGGGTTAGGGTGAGTGTAAAATAAATCCTAGCTAAACTATGCTTCAATAGAAATAGGGCACAAATTTGTGTCTACAAATGTCCTTGATGTTTGTCCTGTATCATTAATCTAGTTTAGATATAATTCGTGTTTTAGCTTTGTTTAGCCTAGCTAGTAGTTAGATAACCTCCCTTTTTCATTACATTCCTAATATAAGTTAGAATAGTATAGAAAAATTTTAGGCTATGATAGTCTCTTGGAATTTTAACCCTACTTACCCGAGCTACACTAGTTTAAGTGAATAGGTTACTTTTGATTGGGTAGTGACAGCACGACCAAAATTTGATGCCGTTATTGGGGACTAACTGTAATTTATTTTGTTACTTTTAGTTTAGATTTCTATTAAGATTTTCTATTTTCTTAGGTAGTTGCTTCAACTATCGTCTTTGTTAATTTGATCTTTTTCCTTTCTAGTATTTTATTTGCTTGCACACTCAAAATATAGGTTTTGAAGAGCCTAGTTCTCTAGATCTTGAGATTAAGAACTCATCATCAACGCAAAAGAAATAAAAAAAGAAGTCTAAGAAACTGAACAACATGGCTAAAACCCCGGTTTAGAAAACTCTGTTTGAGTATGGTATCCTTGATCCTCAAACGATGCCAAGCATTTCTCGACCACAAGTTATAGTTGTGCATTTTGAAGTGAAGTCGACATTTATTCAGTTTGTCTCTAGAAATGCTTTCGTAGGATACTCTACATAGTGCCCCACTTCACACATTGAGAACTTTTTAGAGAAGTGTGACACAATGAATATGAAGTATTATTCTAAAGATGCTATGAAGTTGAAGTATTTTTCATTCTCTTTGAGGACTAGAGCGCGTGAATGGATTAGAGATGAAGGTTTGGGTACATTCAATACATGGGACAAGCTTACTAAAGGTTTTCTTATGAATTCTTGGATCAAGATAAGACGACTAAGTTTAGAGACGAGATCAACAACTTTCAGCAATTGTCTAATGAGTCACTCCATGAGACATGAAGATGGTTTAACAGGATGTTGAAACGTTGTCCTCATCAGGGATTACCAGATTGACTTCAGGCTTTAGACCTTTTATAATGTTCTAATTCATGATACCAAGTTGTGTATCAATTCATCTTTAGGGGGTAAGATCTAGATGAATGATGCATAAGGCACCCTAGCACTGAGTGAAAAGATGGTTGCTAGTCTGCTACTAATACTTAACATTCTTTAAGGGCATATTATAGAAATTAGTTTTCTTCTTCATTAAAAAATTCGGATATCTCAAAGCTTATAGCTTCCATGCAAGTTCTTAATGAAAATCTAGGGAAGATACATGGGAAACCTGTTTTGGTAGCATCTTGTGAGGTTTGTGGTATTACAAGACATGATGTGAGCCAATGTTAGTACACTACAAGTGATCTAGGTAGTGAGAAAGTTAATGCAATCTACAATAACCTAAAGAGGTCGTTTGATCAGTTCTTGAACAACTCTAATGAAGGTTGGAAGCAGCATCCAAACTTCTCCTACAAGAATACCCAAAATGTGTTGAACCTGATCCAAAACCATGCCCCACCATATTTCAACAACTTCAACCATCTACAAGGTCCATCAAATTTAAAAAACCAGAATTTCCTTAATCCATCTTCCTTTCAACAACTACTAGCTCCACCAAAGTCTAGTTAAGAGATAATCCTGGAAAACTTTGTAGCTCAATAGACCATATGTAACAAGAATAATGAGAAGTAATTTGTAGAACTTAGAGCTCATACTAAAAAAATAGAAACCTAATTAGACTTATTAACTCAGCAGTTGAATCAACCCTCAAGGAATGTATGATATGAATTGAAGGATGTCAAAACTCCTCTTAAGGAGCATTGAATGTTGTAACCCTAAGGAGTGGAAAGGATTTAGAAGTACCATCAATAAACGCCTCTACTCCTTTGATTGTGTTATAGAGTGAGAAGCCACGTGCGGAGGTAGAGGAGGAAAAGAAGGAGCAAAATAGTCCACCTGTAGCGTCATACGTATCACCTCTCCCATTTCCCAAGAGATTAGCCCAAGCAAAGTTGGAGAAGAAATATGGAAGGTTTCTATAAATTATGAGGAAGTTTCACATCAACATCCCATTCTTAGATGTTATTTTAGAGATGCCTTCATATGTGAAGTTCTTAAAGGATATTCTCTTGATCTTAGAATTTACTATATCCTAGTGAAGTTAGGGGATTTGGAGATTAAGAAAGTCTTGTGTGATTAGGGAGAAAATGTGAGTTTTATGCAATTATCAATCTGTGAGAAGCTCCAAGTATATAAATTAACTCTCTCTTCAACTAGTAGATTTTACTATGAAGTTCTCCTTCGACATTCTAGAGGACGTTACCCTTTGAGTGGGAAAATTCTATATACCATGTGACTTCGTAGTCATGGAAATGGAAGAGGATGCACAGGTTCTGATAATTTTAGGTAGACCGTTCTTAGCCAAAGCTGGTGCTATTATAGATATGAAGAAAGGTAAGATTACCTTTGAGATTAGAGAGGAGAAGGTGGAATACTCCTTGTTGAACTTAATGGGGACACCATCCATGGAAGAAATGGTATATAGAGTTGATGCCTTAGATGAGGTTATTTCTGATTATGTTAATGTTGTTTCTTCAAAGGATCCCTTAGCAATAGTCCTAGAGGGAGGAGAATTGAAGACTTAAGAGGCACTAGAATATGCAAGGCTTTTGTAGGATGTGCCGCATGTCAAAAAAGAAGAGCCACCAAAAGAGCACAAATCATCTAGCGATCCATCATCTATAAATGCTTCCCTATAGGAAGAACTAAAACCTCTCCCATCTATTCTCAAGTATTAATTTCTTGGCCCTAATAAGAAATACTTTGTTATTGTGAATAATGCACTTGATGGTGATCTGAGAAGTTACTAAGAATTTTTAGGAAGCACAGGAAGCCATCGGGTACATAATACACGATTTCAAGGGTATAAATCCTTTATTTTATACTCATAAGATCAATCTTGAAGACGATCATGCATTCTTGATAGAATCATAAGGACAACTAAATCCAACCATGATAAAAGTAGTCCAACAAGAAGGTCTTAAATTTCTTAATGTAGGGATAATTTACTCTATATTTGATAGTAAAAGGGTTAGTCTTGTTCAAGTAGTTTCCAACAAATGAGGCATGACCATCACCAATAATTATAAAGGGGAACAAATCACGATAAGGTTAGTTCAGGATGATAAATGTGTATTGATTACAAGGGCCTAAGCAAAGCTACTCAAAAGGATCAGTTTCCTCTTTCTTTTGTTGACCAAATGTTGGAAAGGTTGGCAAAGCATTCCTAGTTCTGTTGGCTGGATACTCAAGATTCTTCCGAATTCCAATCCGTACAAATCATCAGGAGAAGACCACTTTCACGTGTCCACATGGTACCTATGCTTATAGTAGAATACCATTCAGTTTATGCGCAATGGTCCTACCACTTTTCAATAATGTATGATGGCAGTTTTATCATAATTAACCGAAATATTCCATGGAAGTATTCATGGATGACTTATCAGTCTATGGGTCATCTTTCGATGATTATCTAACAAACCTCAAAGGGTACTCCTTAGAAGTGTAGAAGTTGGGTTAGTGTTAAACTAGGAAAAATGCCACTTTATGATTACTTAAGGTATTGTTTTAGGTCATAAAATGTCAAATAAGGGCATCAAAGTGGAAAAAGAAAAAGAAAAGGTCATTGATGGATTATCGGTTCCTACATCTTTGAAGGAAATTAGGAGTTTCTTGGGTCACACGGGTTTTTACCAGCATTTTATCCAAGACTTCTCTAAGATTGTCAGGCCTTTAACTGAGCTTTTAAGTAAAGATGCTTCGTTTGTGATCAGTGATACGTGTGTTAAGTCCTTCTATAGGTTGAAAGAATCTCTCACCATAACTCTTGTACTTCAGCCACCATATTAGACCGTTCTATTTGAAATCATGTGTGACATAAGTGATTCCATTATAGGGGTAGTCTTGGGACAAAGAAAAGCATGCAAACTGCACGCCTTCTACTATGCAAGTAAAACATTTAATTCATCTCAAGTGAACTATGCCAACACTAAGAAGGAGTTGTTAGCAGTAGTGTATACAATGGAGAAATTTCGTTCCTACTAAGTGGGCTTGAGGGTGATAGTGCATAAATCACGCGACACTCAAGTATCTTTTGAGTAAGAAGGATGCAAAGCCTAGACTAATTAGATTAATTTTGCAATTACAAGAATTTGATTTGGAGATAAAGGATAAGAAGGAAGCAAAAAATGTAGTCAATGGTCATCTCTCTCAATTAAGTCTTTCAAAGGTTGACAATGAACTCTGAATCAATGATTCCTTTGCTTATGAGCAGTTTTTTATGTTGTCTATAGTGGATAATCCTTGGAATGTCGATTTGGCAAATTACTTGGCCACAAGGACTGTCCCTTATAGTTCCTTATGGTTATTCCGAATAATAGAGGAAGCGATTCTTCCATGATGCGAAGCATCATTTTTGGGATGACTTTTTCCTGTACAGATCATGTACTGATGGTATTATTACAAGATGTGTTCCTGAGAGTGAAGTAGCCCTCATTGTCTGTCATTGCCATGATTTGCCTAGTGGTGGTCACACCATCTCAACAAAACGTATGCTAAGGTCCTAGAGTGTGGTTTTTATTTTCAAACCTTGTTTAAGGATCTTAATGCCTTTTTACATTTTTTTGATCACTGCCTCCATACTAGAAATATCTTAAGGAGGAATGAAATACCTCTAAAGAGCATTTTGAAAGTTGAGATTTTCAATGTCTAGGGTGTTGACTTCATGGGTCGTTCCCGTCTTCCTATGGGAATCGATCTATTCTTGTTGTTGTAGATTATGTATCCAAGTGGGTAGAGGCAATAACATCATCGACCAATGACGCCTGAGTTGTCAACTAATTTTTCAAGAAAATGATCTTTCCACGATTTGGGATCCCTCGGGTCTTGATAGGTGATGGGGGACAACACTTCTTGGAGAATAAGTCTAAAGGTATGTTGACCAAATATGGAGTGCATCCATCATAGGGTTGGTTTTTCTTGTCTCGGCAAACAAGTAGAAAAGTAGCAGTGTTAAACTAGGAAATCAAGGCCATTCTAGAGAAAATAGTGGCAAACTCCCGTAAGAATTGGGCTTCTAGACTAGATCATGCCTTGTGAGCGTACCAAACAACATTTAAGATGCCTATAGGAATGAGTCCTTACAGGTTGGTATATGGGAAAGCACGTCATTAGCCAGTTGAGCTCGAACATCATGCATTTTGGGCCGTATAGCATATTAACTTCGATCATCAACAAGCTAGTGAGAAAAGGCTTTTATAGATAAATGAACTCGATAAATTCCAGTTAGATGCATATGAGAGTTCACGGATATATAAGGAAAAGACAAAGTGATGGCGTGATCAGCATATTGTGAGGAGAGAGTTCTAAGAAGGAGATTTGGTGTTAGTATTTAATAATAGATTGAGATATTTTCCCAGGAAGCTAAAATCTAAAATGTTTGCTCCATTTCAGGTGAAAAAGTCTTCCCTTATGGTTCTATAGAGATTTGGAGTGAAATAGACTATTCTTTTAAGTTAAATGGTAATTTCTTAAAGCACTATCACACGAGATACCCTATTCACGGGAAGGCTAGAGTAAACCTTTCCAATCCTACATCATCAATAGGATGAAAATCCCAAAAAACAAGCTTTGAATGGGAGGCAACCAATTTTTCTAACTTATTTTTCTGATTTTCATTTGAATTTTTCTAATTTTTCTCTTAGTTGTGATAGGTGGCTTTTAGTTTCATGTGTGTTTTGTGTATATTTTGTAGATTTTAGGTCATGTTGGTCATTTCTATTTTGCATCGGGTTTTTAGTGCTAAGAATGGTGTTTGATGTCTTTGGGATGATTTTGAAGTCAAGAGCATAAGCTATGTAGAATCTCATATGAGAAAAGCCATTTTTCTAAGACACTCAATTGAGTGCCTTATGGAAATGCTAAAATAGACCTCATTGTAGAATGGGAGAACTTTCATTAAAACTAAGACATTAGATTGAGTGTGCATAACACTCGATCGAGTGCCCTCTATTTTTGAAGATTTGAGCTAATTGGCTTAATGAATTAGATTTCAATTCCCTCTCACTCAAACTCCAATCCCCTCTCCAAATCCACCTAACCCACTCAATCAAAACCCCAAATTTTGCAATTTCTACATTCCTTCGTACATTACATCAAATTTCCTCACCAAATTCATACCAAATCACCAATTCCCCCCTAAAACCCTAACTTCTCCAAATTTTAGGGTTTCTTGATTTTCATATAATATTTGTAAATTGGTGTTCCTAGGTGGTTCCTTATAAATTTTTGAATAATTTCTCAAGGAATTTTGGTGTTACATTGCTTTAGTATACTTTTTCCTTACTCTTGCTCTTATTTCCCTATTTTTCAAAAAATTTTCTTAATTTATATTCATATATTGATTGGAATTGTGTTATATGTTATGGTCTATGTGAATTGGTTATGTTTCTTTGAGGATTGTTGTTGAACATAGAAATTTTGGGAACTTTTGAGCAAAAACTCTAGGTACACTTGACTCCCTTTAGGACCCATCCTTACCTTGTAATTTAGAATCCCTTAGTATTTTGAATAGTAGATAACTATGTCTATCTTTATGAGAATGAAGTCTAGGAGGAAGAGAGACCCCACCTCCATTAGAGTTGAGATCCCGCACATGGAGATGTACAGGATCAATTTTGGGACTAGTGAGGAGTATATGAGGAGTTTCATCAAAAACACAAATAGAAACCTCATCCCTACGCAATTCTATGACCCGCAGGCCACTAAGGCACTAGCGTCATTCTTGAATACATGTTTAGGAGTTAACTTAAAGTTTAATCGTAATTTCTATTTGCATATGCAATGTCAATGATGCTTCATGATTAAATCACACTTTCCATTTGAACTAGGTCCATTTCTTCAAGTTAGAGCATTATCATGAAGAATAGTCTCTTTAGACTCATCTCTTCATTCAATCAAGCAATCTTCTCTAGGTCATCATGAATAACTCTTATTTTTATCCCCACTAACCCTTATCCTAATAGTTACACGTCTCTTATCTCATGTCTCTTTGTCTCATTTCAATTGTGCATCCTTTATTACATAATTCTTACTTTGTAATTACATTTCTGCCCTTAGTCTTATGTTTATAATCAAGACCTATTGATTGTAATCATGCCTAATAAGATAATGTTGGTCAATAAGCCATAGGAACCTAAACTATGGACAATTAATGTAAGTGATCACCTAATTTAGATTATGTGCATAAATCTTAAATTGCTCAACCTAGGATATTAGAGTGTGCAATCAGTTATTTGTGCATGTGTTGCTTAGGAACTAATTATGATTTATTCTTCCATCCTTAAGCCAATTGTTTTGCACATAATCTTGGATTAAAATAAGTCGCTCATCCCCAAACCTTCTCATGGTTCGCAGACCACTTACGTGAGTCATTTGGGGATTCTGGTCCCAAGGTTTCCAAATATCCCAATAAATGTTTGGTGGCGACTCCTGACCCATTCAATATGTTTTCTCTAAAAGCGCATAACTGATCCTTATCGATGCCCAAACCTCTAGAGAACTAGTGAGGGAGAGCTCCTCCCTCTTTTCTTCACCAAAAAGGGGAGGTTCAGTTGCAAAAATCGAGTTCTCTAGTGACAATTCACTCATTGAATTGGCCATCTAAAAACTAGATAGGTTTCAAAACCTTAGCACCTAATTTTGCCTCCTACAATAGCCTTTCCCAAATCATACTCCCATGCATACATCTTTATGTTTTCTTTCCTTTTCTTTTACAAAAATCCAAAAACTCCAAAAATATTTTGAGTTTTATTTTGAAAGGCAAGTAGTTGGTTTCTTTTTGTTTTGTTTTCCTTGTATTGAGCCGGGCATAAATAGGGCATACACCTTATTGAATATTTGCCTTCCAAAACTTTAATATTTGCATGGTTTAGTTTTAAATTGCATTAGAAAGAGTTTATGATGGATTTTTTTTAAGGTAGCTAATTAAAAATTGTGATTATGACCCCTCACCTTTTCCCTAGCTAAGTGAAATCCTAAGTGTAGCACTTACAACCTATGGTGAGGAAATATTTTGAATCCATCAACATGATTCTCATTGAGTGGAAAGGATCCTTAATTTATCATGCTTCGAGAAAAAAATTATCCTATGCCTACCCGAGATCGTGATTGAACTTCTTAGGGAAAGACAAAGGCACTCTTGAACTTTGTTCCTTCTTCCTTAACCATTAACCTTTCTTCATCTCTGGTATATTATATCTTTCCTACCATTTAGAGCACGTTTACAACCCCATTTTAGTGTCGAGTCTCATGCTTTTATATTGGTTTTATGCACATTACATTCAATTTTACCTTGATCTTGTCCTCGAGCTGTTTTTAGGTCATTTCAGGTGATTTCGATGATTTCGAGGTAAAATGAAACGTGTTCGAGGCTTTGACACTTTTATCAAGAGTTTGGATGCGCGTATCATATCTTGGGCATGCGTTCCAAGTCACTCTCGAAGATCCCATAAACTCCAGAAGCCATTAGACACTTCAAAGGAGTTGTTCAACAAGGTTTAGGTTCAGATCCGACCGAATCTGACATCCATTCGGTCGAATGGAAGACAGGGATTCAAGCACATAAATCGAGCTCTCGG
The DNA here is from genome assembly GCA_026401315.1 of Dysphania ambrosioides. NCBI lineage: Eukaryota > Viridiplantae > Streptophyta > Magnoliopsida > Caryophyllales > Amaranthaceae > Dysphania > Dysphania ambrosioides. Next base: position 23,152,567 of record CM048657.1, read on the forward strand.
GAATAGCCGAATGAACACTCATTCGGCCGAATGGTTGCACTCATTCGGCCGAATGGTTGCACTCATTCGGCCGAATGGTTGCACTCATTCGGCCGAATGGTGGACAGAGCCTAGAAACTCATTGCTCCTGTTTTAGGCGAATGACATACTCATTCGGCCGAATGGCCACTCATTCGGCCGAATCCCCTTTTCATTCGGCCGAATGGAGCCTATTTCCGACTTTCTTGGTTCTTTCTTAGGCCGGCGCTCGAGGGTTTTTCCTAGGGTTTCACCCCTTATGTCCCTAGGGTATAAATACCCTCTTTCTCTATAAATAACCCTCATGCCTACTTTGAGAGCTTTTGTGCCTCAACCTAGAACATCACTTTAAAGCTTTTCATTTCTTTCATGCATTAGTTTAGATTTACAGCTTTCATTGCACTTCCTTTCAAGCTTTGTATTTCGGATTCAGATTCCTTTTCGTTCACGCAATTTCATTTATGCAAGGTATTGATTCTTTTCTGTTTTATTTCGTTTAATGCTTTCATTTATTGCTTTTGGTAATTTCATTCCTCTTGTTATTATCGTTGTTTCATTTACTGTTATGATAGAGTAGTTGTCGATTTTATTATAGGTCTTCGTTTTTCATTCTCTTGTTTATTTCCATTCAGTCTGTTCATGCTTTTAATCATGTTCCTTTTCGTCGTTTACGCCTTAGTCTTTATTACTATGTGTGAGTAGTTTTCTTAGGGGTTTGATTGGTGAAACCATAGGTTGGCTCGTTCTTCATGCATAGAGTTAGGATTTGAGATTGTTAATGATTGATTGATTGATATTCGATGCGAATCTTGTCCTACCACTCCTTTGGAGACATAGGGCGATTATAGGTTGTTCGTGTGATTTATAGGGTCACAAACTTCCTCTCGTCATCTTGAGTGTCATGATTCATTGTTGACTAATTTCTCCTAATTTAGCATATTGATAGTTTGATTGTCCTTCCTAGGGTGGAACTGATCTGTCCCCGTTTTCCTTCCATAGCACATTATCGTTTTAGTTCTTGCTTTACTTTTCTGTCATTAGTTTCATTTTATCAAATCCCATATAAACCCTTTGCATCAAGTCTATAAACTATCGCCCCTTGTCCTTGGGGTTCGATCCCCGACTTACCACTACACTAGTTGTAGTAGTATTAGGGTGTTTATAAATTTAGTTTGCATAACTATTCTTTTAGTTAAACGACCTAAAAGGACGGTTATCAATTTTCTACACAAAATCACTCCTATTTGACCTCTATTGACTCAAATCAATGTATTTCAATTGTTCATGGCATGTACTAGGGGAAATATGTCATTTCCTACCCAAAACCGCTCCTATATGACCAATTGTGGCTCAAATATTCCCATTCAAAGTGTTTGAGGCATTGTCTATGGGAAATACGCCAATATCGACCCAAAACCGCTCCTATTTATATTGACTCATATCAATGTATTTCATTTGTTCATGGCATGTTCTAGGGGAAATATGTCATTTGTTACCTAAAATCTCTCCCATTTTATTAATTTTGGCTCAAATCATCCTATTCATAGTGTTTAGGGCATGTTCTAGGAGAAATATGCCAATATCAACCCAAAATTGCTTCTATTTGACCTATATTGACTCCTATCAATGTATTTCAAGGGTTCGTTGCATATTTTAGAGAAATTATGTCATTTTCTACCAAAAATCGCTCCCATATGACCAATTTTCGCTCAAACCATCCTATTCGAAGTGTTTGGGTCATGTTCTACGAGAAATACACTAATATTGACCCAAAACTGCCCTATTTGACCTATATTGACTTTTATTTATGTATTTCAAGTGTTTAAGACATTTTCTACCCAAAACTGCTCCCATTTATCCTATATGTACATCTAGGATACAACGGTGTCATTGCAACCTTTCACAAATGCACAAAAGTACGAGATTAAATACCAAATTGATCCCCAACCCCTTAAGGCATTTGATGTATTCAATCTTCATCATCGGGGTCATTATCCTCCAATTTATCCTACCCATGATCTTTCTTCTCGGTATCAACATCTTCATCGTCATCGAATTCTAATTGCCCATGATGCTCTAACTTAACATGATGAATGGGATTTTCGTCAGAACATGACCCCAAGTCATTAGATGTAGGAATCCCACAATGATATACCCATATGTGGTATTGTTGCCTAAACCCACGCCGGATCACATGGTTTCTCAACTCTCTTATACTACTAATTTAAATGTATTCACATTATCACAATCAACACAAGGGCAACACACCTCATCATCTCCAATGTTATTTTGGTGTTTCAATGCTTGTCTACCAAACTTCTCACCTCTATTCATGAACTCCAACGAAGCACGACTACTATACATCCAATTTTGATTCATAATTTATGTCATGCCCTATTTGACATGTAAGAGATTAAATTAACAGTCTAATAAACATTTAGTTTATGCATAGTTATATAATTGCACCTAAAGGGTCCTTAAGTAGCTTGTCAAAAATAAGGTTAAGCAAACTCCATAATGACCCACAACCATTCGCTCTATTGTTTACGTTACGAAATTCTTTGAGCAATTTATGTTCTATGCTTTGTAAATCACTAAACATTCTATAAAAAATTTGGTAGAGTTTCCTTTGTAAACCCAACATTTCTCGTATTTGAAAATCAATTTTTTTAACATATATATATATATATATATATATATATATATATATATATATATATATATATATATATATATATATATATACACCACAACCAACACACAATGCCATTTTACACCTAGCTAGGTAACCTAAGGAATTTCTAATAATAAGTTTAGTAATTTATCTCCTACTAGAAGTTATTAAAATAGCACATCGTAGAGAATAGACAATGTCATTATACCTAAATAGAGACTACGCTTTGACTCCTAGTATGAGTGAGCTTTCGAAAACAACAATATCACAAAAGAGAGCTACCATAGAGGAAAAATTCACATTTTATAGTTTAAAAAACAATGAATCTTGAAGTATCTGAAACATTAAAGCATAAAGGAATAGCATATTATAAAAATATGTCCCATTCTCAAAGTTTACACATTATAGAATTATTGGTTATAGATTACTAGCTATAATGAAAAGTTTCAAACCTATAATAAAAAGTTTATAAATTATAATAGAGCGTAGACAATAACCTCTAAAGAAAGAACATTAAATCATTTACCATCTTTACCATAAACTCATTCTAGTTATAGGATGTAGGACTAGTACCAAAATGACATAACCACTTTAATCCAAAAAATGATAAACAAAATAATATGTTACTTAGAGTTTTAGTATTTAACTTTCAACTAAATAGATATAAACAGAAATTGAATAAACACATGAGACATGAGTAACAAAGATACTTATATTTGCTCAAACTATAAAATTTACATAGATACGATTAAAACTTCTCACATAAGTTTCAACAAAAAATAACTTTACTAACTAAATAGAGTTTGACATTTCACATTCAAAAGACATAAAGCTTCTTGAGTGCAATCAAATGACCACTTACTCTCCTAAATACAATAAAAAACAACTACTTAATCTACCTTATAATCTTAGGAATTATGGACTACTCATGATGTACACCGCATTCATCATCACATTTTTCAGAAGAAAGTATGAAACATAGAGGACCAGCATTCACATAATTTGAGCATAGTAACCCTAAGGACTAGTTAACCCCTAATTTGAAGTTTTAAACTAACACAATCATATATATCAAATACCCTAATTCAAATACCCATGGATAAAATCTAATTCAAAGTTTCAAACTAATTAATACATTCACATTCAACAACACCCCTTTAAATACCCATGTCTCAAACTAGAATAAACAATAAAAAAGAGGAAAAACAATCAAACCTTACCAAGGTGGAGAACACAAAAACGACAACGAATGTTAGAGAGAGATTTATTGGTGGCATTGCACACTAGGTGGTAGAGTTGCTAGGTGGTGGTGTGTCTGGGTGGTGGCGTGTCTAGTGGTGGTGTCATTGATGTGATATAATGGCAAAGAGGTAATGGCTACGAGCGAATGTGTTGTGTATGTTCTCAAGTTCACTTATGGTTTTTTTATTGAACCAATTAAAATGCGACAGGTTTAGGGAAGAACTGCCGCATATTAATTGGTTTTGTATTAAAAAGAAGCGGTTCTGTATTGACCCGCTGCATATTATTGATAATTTTCTGCCATTATTATAATACGCTACATATACATAAAGGAAAATTAAATGTTTTCTACAAGTTAATCCTTCATCAATTAACTAATTAACTAAATTTTATAAGACACGCTAGGAACGTAAAGGCACTTTCTAAAGGTTATATTTGGAGATATTTTCTTTTGACTTATGATAACTCGCCATTTGTTGTTAGAACGTGAGTTTTCTCTTATTTTTTATCAATTTTTAGATAATATTAAGTCTCATTGTCATAGTCTCTATCACCCTACAGTCAATAATCCACTTTGCACTTTTGTTTGAGGTCTTTATCACAAGCCCGACCCTTAGGGTGAAATTCATATCTTCTCTAAAGTGTGCTTTGGTGTTTGTTGCACTAGTAGAAATTATTTAATTTGCGACTACAAATTTGTAGCGTAATTTTAATTACGCAGCAATTTAATTAGAGAAATGATTAGTATGCGGCGTATTAGAGAGAACCCGACGCTTATTAATTTTGGCACATAATAATATGCGCCGTATTACCCCTAAATCGCCGCATATTAATTGAACTCAACATTAATATGCAGCGTATAACCCTCACACCCACCGCATATTGTAGACCAGTATTTAAAAAAAACCTCATCGACATATCAATTCTTCATTTTGCATCTTTACTTCTTCTACTCATGTATTTTTTGCACCCTAATTCCCCAAACTTCTCCTTTGTTTTCTTGCGCCCTAATTCCCCAACCCCAATTCATGAACTTGAGCCCTAATTCCTACTCGGGTTCGTGTTCTTCCCCTTTTCACCACGTGTTGTCGTTTGGTTTATTGCTCTTCCCCTCGCCGTTGGCTGCCATCTTCCAAGGTAATGGGTTTACTTTGTTTTGTTGTTTAGTTTATTTGTAAATGTGGAAATATGTGTTCTTTGTTTTGTTCTTTGGTTTGTTTGTTCTTTGTTTTATTTGTTCTTTGTTTTGTTCTTTTGTTTTTTTTGTTCTTTTGTTTGTTTGGTCTTTGTTTTGTTCTTTGGTTTGTTTGTTCAATAGAATAGACTTGGTTGTTTTGGTTCATTTGGTTCATTGGGTTTATACGCACTTTTGTTTATTCAATATAAAGTACTCCCTAGACTAGTGTATATATATGTTTGTAGCATTATCATTCTCAAAGGAGAAGATAAAACCAATGGGGATTCGAATAGGTTTATGATTTAGGGAAGAAATATTGATAATAGTGTTTCGATAAAAGTTATTAACAACAAAAGAAATAAAAGATTGTGCGATATGTTGGACATTATATCTTGTTCAAATTTTCTCTAATAAGAATTAATTATTGGATATTATATCGATAAAAAGTGTTTTGTCTCAACGATTTAATTTTTTACGATTGCTAAGTTTGGTGGGTAAAATGTAAATTTGATCTTGCATCCATAAGTTTAGAGAATATTTCATTATTTAGTTATGATTTCTAATATCCTATGATTCCTATCAATTGAATAGAAAGCCATGTGGCATTGTGTGTTGGTTATGGTTGTATATAAATTCATATAAATAGGTTTGGAACTCTATTTTCAAAATTAGGAAATGTTGGATTTACAAAGGAAACTCTACCAAAATGTTTTGTAGAAATTTTAGTGATTTACAAAGCATAGAACAAAAATCGCTAGGAGAATTTACTAACTTAAACCATATAGTGAGTGTTTATGGGTCATTTTTTACTAACTGGGTGTTGATTAGATTGTTAATTAATCTCTTACATGTTAAATAGGGCATAACACAAATTATGGATCGAAATTGGATACATGGTAATCGTGCTTCGTCAGAGTTCATGAATGGAGTTGAGGAGTTTGTAGACAAGTGTTGAAACACCTAAATAACATTGGAGACGATGAAGTGTGTTGCCCTTGTATTGATTGCGCTAATGTGAATATAGTTAGTAGTATAAGAGAGTTTAGGGACCATGTGATCCGGCATGGGTTTAGGCAATAATACCACGTATGGGTATGGCATGGTGAGGTTCCTGCTTCTAATGACATGGGGTCGTGTTCTAACGAAATTTTCATTCATCAAGTTGAGCTAGACCATCATAGCCAATTAGAATCTGATGATAGTGAAGATGTTGATGCCGAGAAGGAAGATGATGGGGAGGATAAATTGTACGATAAATTGGAGGATAATGACCCTTGTGATGAAGATCTAATAGATGAAATGCTTAAAGGGGTTGGGGATCAATTTGGTAGTAGATCTCATATTTTTGAGCGTTTGTGGGAGGTTGTTGAGAAACCGTTGTATCCTAGATGTACTAAATACAGTAAGTTGTTTGCCACATTAATGTTGTTTAACTTTAAATATGGTTGGACTTATACTAGTTTCACAGCCTTATTAAAAATATTAGGGGACATGTTTCCAAAGGGTAATGATTTGCCTATATCCACGTACTATGAAAAGAAGTTAATGTGTCCCCTTGGGTTAGAGTATAATAAGATTGATGCCAATCCAAATGATTACATATTGTATTAAAATGAGTGTGCAGAGTTCATTCAATGTCCTAAATGTGGGCAGTCACATTACAAAATCCCACATGGGATAGAGCCTGTAGTAGAGATTAAAGGTCCTAGTGTAAAGGTGTTGTGGTACCTTCCCATAATACCAAGTTTTAAGCGTTTGTTTTTTATTAAGAGTGATGCAAAGAATTTGAGATGGCAGGCAGAGAAGAGGAAGAAAGATGGGATGATTCGACATCCTGCTAATTCTCCCTAGTGGAAAGCAATTGAGGAATCTTTCAAGGCTTTTTGTAAGGAAGACAAAAACCTAAGACTTGGTCTCTGCACGGATGGAATGAATCCTTTTGGTACCTTTAGCAGTCAATATAAACTATAGCCAGTTTTGTTCATAATATATAATTTTCCCCATTGGTTATGCATAAAGCGTAAGTATGTTATTTTATCCCTTCTAATATCAAGGCCCAAGCAACCTAGGAATGACATTGATGTTTATCTTTCTCCCCTTATTGAAGATTTGCAGTTGTTGTGGGATGAAGGTATATTAGTGTATGATGCATATGCTAAAGAGACTTTTACACTCTGTGCCATGCTATTGTGTACCATTAATGACTTTCCAGCTTATGAGAACTTGTTAGGGTATAAGGTGAAGGGAAAGAAAGCTTGTCCTATTTGTGTGGATGATATGGACTCAACTTATTTTCCACATTATGGGAAACATGTGTATCTCATGCATCGGAGGTTCTTGAATAGGTTTCATCCTTATCGTAAGAGAAAGATCTCGTTTGATGGTAAATTTGAGCAATGTAGAGCCCCTATACTGTTGAATGGAAGTGAGGTTTATGACATTGTGAAAGGAATAGATAATGTGTTCAGGAAAACTTTGAAACACAGAGATGTTCAGGGGTTATGGAAGAAACAATCAATATTTTGGCAACTTCAGTATTGGAAGTATTTACCCGTTAGACATTGTCTTGATGTTATGCACATAGAAAAGAATGTTTGTGATGCCATCTTAGGGCTGCTATTGAATATACCTAGTAAGACTAAGGATGGTCCTAATGTCAAGAGTGATACACAAACGATGAAGATTCGATCCAAGTTGTGGCCTGAAGACCGAATGCCTAGGAATGGAAAAGGCAAATCCACGTATCTTCCTCTCGCTTTTTACACTTTTTCCTGAGGTGTTAAGAGGATATTTTGTAAGTGTCTATATGGGATCAAGGTTCCTAGTGGGTATTCATCTAATTTGAAGAACTTCGTATCAATAAAAAATCTAAATTTAGTGGGTATGAAGTCTCATGATTATCATATTATGATGCAAGTGTTTCTACCAATTGTCATCCGCCATATTTTGCCTAAGCATATTAGGGATTATATCACTAGACTTTGTTCTTTTTTCAATACAATATGCAACAAGGAGCTTGATATGTCATGTTTTGATGAGTTACAGGCTAGTGTTGTTACGACCTTATGTCAACTAGAGATGTATTTTCCACCTTCATTCTTTGATATTATGGTACATCTAGTTGTGCATTTGGTCTGAGAAATCAAGTTATGTGGTCTAGTATTCCTAAGATGGGCTTATCTTTTCGAGAGATACATGGGTACTCAAAAGAAGAAGGTGAGAAACCCAACACACCTTGAAGGTAGTATAATTCAAGGTATAACCACAAAGAAGATAGGTGAGTTTCTTAGTGAGTTCATATCCAAGGGGGAGGCAATTGGGTTATCAAAATGAGGCATGAAGGGAGGCTCAAAGGGCATGGCATCATGGGTTCTAAGGAGATCTTAATTTCATTGCAAAAAGAGAGACAAGCTCATTTATTTGTTTTGCACCATATCATAGAGGTTCATACTTACTTAGAAAGGCATATGAATGAATTGAAGGTAAAGAAACCTTCTAAAGGTGAATGAGCATTAATGCAAGAACACAATAACACCTTCATCGATTGGTTTCATAAAAAAGTTATGCATGAATTGTCTGAAATAGGCCATAACATTTCTGATACAATCAAGTGGTTAGCTTATGGCCCTCGAACAATTGTTCAATCTTTTGAGGGGTATGATATCAATGGATATACCTTCTACACTGAACGTCGGGACAAGAAATCAAAGTCTGTTCAAAATAGTGGTGTTTTAATAGTTGCTTTTTCTCGAGAATATGCTAGCTCAAAAGATAAAGCACAAGTTGATGCGACCTTGTCGTACTTTGGGATAATTTAAGAGATATGGGAATTTGAATATTGTGTCTTTAAGGTTCCCCTTTTTCAATGCAAGTGGGCAGATATCAATTGACATGGTTCAATGAAGAAAGATGAATCGAATTGGACTTTAGTCGACATGAGTTGGATGTATGATACGGAGGAACCTTTTATACTTGCATCACAAGGTAAACAAGTATTCTACATTAAAGACACAAATGATCCTCGATGGGCTGTTGTTGTCCCTAGTAAACGATAGGTCCTTGGAATTGGTGATGTCACTAATGAGAAAGATCGAGTATGATGACTTTGATGATCTTTCACCATTCTCGATGCCATGTAATGATGACATGGATGCTGGACCAGAAATGGAAACAAATTATATGAGAATGGATCACCATAAAGGAGTTACTATTGATGAGTAGTATTCATTGTCTAGGTATTTAATTATTACGTATTTATGTTAATGTTTGCCTTATTTCTTGTACTATTGTTATGATTCACTAACTCAATTTGCATTATACTATTGTTCTTTTATACAGTTACAATTTTGCATCATGGCTAGCGACGAGAATGGATAGAATGTTCGACGAACATGAAAGGATTGCTAAAGTGGCAGCAACTTTAGGGGATGATGTACACATGGACATTGTCATCCCCTCGTGTTCGGGTACTGGGAGGGGGAAGGGTGGTGCTCGCGGCATAGGTTGACCTAGAGGTCCAACTAGAAGCCTTAGAGTGGCCGAGCCTATGCATCTAGTGTTCGATCATTTGCACTGCCCTATTGGTAGGTGGCGTCTCAAGTACAGTCAGCACATTGGACTTCTTATTCGGAAGTTTAACATCAACAACGAGTGGTCAGGAGTAAATGAAGGACTTCGGTAGACCTTATGGGTGGACACAATGGTACGTATTCATAACTTAATCTTAATTATTTAAATATTTGTGTAAACTCCCTTACTAAATGAAACTAACTCAATTTGAATTTATTTTAGGCTTTGTTTCATATTCCAGACAACCCTCAATTGAATAAGCTTTTTCTATCTGCAGTCACCGATAGATTTTGGGACTTCAAATCGAAGTTGGTGACTGGTTGGATTACCAAGACAAGAAAGGTGTCCAAAAAAAGAAGTTAATAGGTTGCCCTATGAAATTTGAAAACATATTAAGAAAGGTGACTGGGCAACCTTTGTTAAGAACAAGACTTCTAAAGTTGCAGTGGTAAGTTAAATGCTTCTTTATATTCAGTTTTGGAAAATGCTTTCTTTTGTACTTTAATGTTAAGTCAAATACCTTTATGTTGTTGACAGGCTAAACGCAAGAAGGCGAGCAAGAGTGCCAAGATGAACATTCATCCCCATTACCTTAGGCAATCAAGCTACAATGACGCAAGGCAACAATGGATATCAGATGGTTTTTATCCCACTTGCTTGGGACCTTCTTATATAAAATCCAGCACCATGCAGATAAGCTGTGGGGATGACTGGTTTTGTTCATGGCACAAGAAGGACAAGAAAACAGGGAAGAGATTCATTCCAAACGAACAGACGCAAGTTGTGGCTAAGAAATACAAAAGAATTCTATTTACATTAGGGTATAGTTACCACTACTTATAAGGTCTAACATCCATTTCTAATATTTTCCTTTTAACTTTCAGTTGGAGTTCCAAGATAAGCAGGTTCAAGGGGAATTCGTTCCCGCGAGGGCCCAAGACGCATTGGCTATGGCCATTGGGAAGCCAAATCACGTGGAACGCTATGTTGGACTCGGAGGGACTAATATTGGGTATCGACAAGTATTTGGACCTCCTCCACTGAGATTAAGCCAACAAAGCCAAAGAGGAGTTAGCATCCCAGGGTGCACGGGTGTCTACTCCCTATGTAGAGGTATGTAATATTCCTTTTTTAAATGTATTGTTGAATAAGTATTATTTGCATTAATAATAACCTATAAGATTTATATATTATATTAAATTTTCAGGGTCCTACCAATTGTCGTCTACTCCTTAAAGATCCAAGTACGGGAAAGATATACGATATGGTCGGTGGTGTCGCGTAGCTAGGTCAGTCAGGCCAACAGTTTAAACGAACTCACCAAAGAACAAGACTTGAAGGACGTGAAGTGGTGAAATTTGAAACTATTCCTAACTTCTTCAAAGGAGAAATCCATAGTACGACTTGGAGACATTGAACAACGCAATTGGTACTTTTGTGCAATGGCCTCTACATTTTGATCAAGATCGTGAGGTAAAAATCAGAGTTTTAATTGTTTAGCCTCTATAATTATATTTACGTATGACTAAAGTGGTGCTATATGTGATTTTGTGATTAGGTGACTCCAGAAGCTAAGAAGATGAAGGAGATGTCAACTGATGAAGTTATTGGGAGAAATGAGTCGGCCTCAAAGAAATCAGTGACTTAGTCCCGAGTAGCGGCTTTTCTTAGTCCCGAGTGCAAATGGCTACTTTAATGTGCAACCATGATGAAGGAAGATGATACCATTGATGTGCCATTGGATCGGGCCTTTTCCCCTACTCTGAAGACGGAACAGCGTGGCTTGACAAAGCTGACATCAGCCAATTCTTACAAGGAGCTCAATTGAACATTTCTGTTATTTAATGCTTCATGAGGTATACACAATTAATATATAGGTTAACTTATGTGGTACTATTAATAATTTATATATATAATGCATTTTATGATTATGTAGGGCACTCCAAGATGATAGCATGTCGTGTGATATACTTTCATTAGTCAGTTGGTTGTGTTCTGAGGCCACTTCGGATGCAAAAATCGTTGGCAACATCGAGGAGGTAAAGACGTAAGTCCATTTCGCATTCACGAAGGCCCTACAAACTAAGTTGAAGTTCATTTTCGCCCCTATTTTCGAACGGTATGTTTGAATTTGATGTGTGAACGTAATTCTTATTACTTATACATTTAACTTAGAGTATGATAATGCATATATTATGTAAATATAATACTAATTACATAGAAAATAACGTATTTACCATACAACTTGTCATAAACTGATGCGTGCATCAATGTGAATGACGAGCATGTTGAAGAATTATTCCAAGAAAGTCAAGAAAGCATGAATCTATACTTGGAAGCTTCTTCAATAGGTCAAGCTTATTATCTGGGGCATCAAGACAAAGCCACGCTCTGTATGGTGGCGTTCTTGGGAGTTCTTGAAGCTTCTTGATAGTTTTTTAAGGTTTCTTTAAAAGATTTCTTAGATTTTTGTCTACAAGTTTTTACCTTTCACTTGAAAGGGTTTTTCTTGGTTTAGACCCTAGGTTTCTTTATTTTCTTTATTTTCTAGATTATGTTGTACGTGTGAGTAAGTTAGAGTAGTTAGTTAAGAAACCGTGTAATGTTACTTGGCGCCCAAGGTTACATTTCCTATTTCAAGATGGATTCCTACTCAAGGTTACGTTTCCTATTTCAAGAGGGATTCCTACTCAAGATTGAATTGCAAGGTGGCGGCTGCTTGGAGATCAAGGCAAATTGAAGGAGTTTTATTCAAGGTAGAATTCTAATATGTTTAGGAAAAGAAGGAGTTTTATTCAAGCTAGAATTCTAATATGTTTAGGAAAAGAAGGAGTTTTATTCAAGCTAGAATTCTAATATGTTTAGGAAAAGAAGGAGTTTTATTCAAGTTAGAGTTCTAATATCTTTAGGAAAGGATTGCTATAAATATTCCTTGTAATTCACGGTTTTGAGGGACATTCACGAATTTGATCAATAACAAACACATTTATTTACGAGTGATATTTTGGTTGGATTACCTAAATATTTCTTTGGCTAACTTGCGAGTTAGTTGCTGTTTTGGGTGTTTTAGTTAAAACATTCATTCGTTTGATTAATTAGGTGGACTCTTAATTAATTAAAATCGGTTTTAGCCTAGTTCTTGGTGATTTATCTGTATAGGACGAAGCTTAGAACATATCCTTGTGAAAACTTGGTTTTCGGATCAAGAATCACATCATCGTGGTATCAGAGCTGTTGGTGACGTTTGGCTTGGAATTTTTGGCTTAAATTTAGTAAGAAGATTCAGAAAACGTAGATCAACATTGTGTAAAAATTTTGTGTCAATTGGACGAGTAACAAAGTCTGTGCAACCTCAAACTTTTGAGATTATTACACGGAGTTGCGATTTGGAGAACGGTTTTTATTTGCTTCAAGAATCAATCAAGACTCAATCTTTTAATCAAGATTTTTGCATAAACTAACCTGGTTTGTGTAGGAACAATGAGTGACGAAGAAATCCCAGGGATTCCAAGGGGTTTGAACCTTGATCAAGCGCATAACTTGCGAAGGGATCGTCAAATAGAACGATTGTCACAACAATTGCAAGAAGTATTGGCTAGGCTTGACGAACGTGACAAAACTTCATCTTCAAGGAAGAACAAATCAGTTGTGAGTTCTAGTTCAAGTGAAGACAAATATGAAAGGAGAAAAGCAAGTAAATCACGCCATAAAGATTCATCTTCAAGTGATGAACCTAGAAGGCATAGACGGAAGAACAAGGCCAAAGATGATGACCGAAATATAAGGCTAGATTTTCCGGAATTCAATGGGAGTATGCTAGACCCCGAGAAATATTTTGAGTGGGTTAGAAGAGCTGAAACACTCTTTGATTACAAGGAGTATGATGAACGAAAGAGGTGCAAAATTGCTGAATTAAAACTCACGGGTTATGCGAGTTTATGGTATGATAATCTCAAGAAAAAGAGACGCAAGGAGGGACGATCCAAGATCACTACTTGGACACAATTAAAGAAATATATGAAGCATCAATTTATGCCCCATGAGTACGTGCAAGAAGTGTATCTCAAGATGCAAACTTTTAAGCAAGGAAATCAATCCGTGGAGGCTTATTTGTGTGAATTTGAGAAACTATATTTATTGTGTGATTTAGAAGAAATTCTAGGCACAAAATAGCACGTTTTATTGCAGGTTTGAACGAAAATATTCAAGAGAAGATTGAATTGCACGAATACTATTCGTTTGAAGAAGTATGCAAGGCGGCCATTAAGGTTGAAAAATAATTCAAGGCCAAGAAGACCTCAAGTGTGAAGCCGTTCACACGCACGTTCACAAAGGCTAGTGACAAGCCTACCTTTGATAGGACTTCTTCTAGTTCGTATGCTAAAGATAACAAGACCAAAAACAAAGCTAGCAAGAAGGTGACCGAAGATAGAAAATGTTTCAAATGTGGGAGTGTTGGCCATATAGCAAGCAATTGCTACTCAAAACGCACTATGACGGCTCAAGAATGGGAAGAAGAGAAAGCTAGGTGCGAGGGAAGTAGTGACATGGAGATGGTGGTCGAGCAAGAATGTGATTTTGAAGAAGAGGAGGGTAGTGCCGAAGAGGTTGATGGTGAAACGCAAGGAAAGAGCTTGGTTCTAAGGAGAGCTCTTCACTCTAAACCTATGCCCGTTGAAGAGAATCAAAGAGAGAAAATCTTTGTAACAAGGTGCAAGGTGGAAGATCGATTGTGTGACGTAATAATAGACTCAGGAAGTTGCACAAATGTGGTGTCTACAACTTTGATCAACAAATTAGAGTGGCCTACAACCGATCACCCAAAACCCTACAAGCTATATTGGCTCAATGATGCGACGTAAAGGTAACGAGACAAGCCCTAATCACCTTTTCAATTGGCAAATATCATGATAAAGTTTTATGTGATGTATGCCCCATGGATGCTTGTCATATCTTATTGGGTAGACCATGGCAATATGATAGATTTGTCAAGTTTAATGGTAGGACAAATGTGTATATAATTCGAAAAGGGAAGGGGGAAAAATCATATGCATTGAAACCACTAGTTTATCATAGAATAACTAAATTTAACCCTAGTTCGAAAGGTGCATATTTAATTGGGGAAAAGGAGTTAGAGAAAGAGATCAACAATAACAATATAGTATATATTATGGTGGCTAACAATGTGCAAGTGAATGAGAGTAAACAAGAAAAGAGGCCCGTGGAATTAGAAGTGGTATTGCAAGAGTATTGTGACATTTTTCCTAGTGAATTACCACCGGGATTACCACCAATTCGTGGTATTGAACACCAAATTGATCTTATTTCGGGAGCTCCACTACCTAATAAGGCAGCATATAGAAGTAATCCGGAAGAAACAAAGGAAATGCAATGCCAAATAGAGGAATTGATGCAAAGAGGCTACGTGAAAGAGAGTATGAGCCCATGTGTCGTGCCTACATTGCTAGTTTCAAAAAAAGATGGGAGTTGGCGTATGTGCATTGATAGTAGGAGTGTGAACAACATAACCATCAAGTATAGATTTCCTATTCCTAGACTTGATGATTTGTTAGACGAATTGCATGGTTCAAAGCTATTTTCCAAGATTGATCTTATGAGTGGCTATCATCAAATACGCATGAGAGAAGGAGACGAATGGAAGACGGCTTTCAAGACTAAAGTGGCGGAATTGTATTTCAAGGAATTGGTGAGACTACATGGGTTGCCGAATAGTATTGTGAGTGATCGTGATATAAAGTTCATGAGTTTCTTTTGGAAATCACTATGGAAATTGGTGGGAACGAAGCTGTTATTTAGTACATCATATCACCCACAAACGGACAGACAAACGGAGGTAACAAATCGAACTCTTGGTGTGCTTTTACGTGGACTAGTGAGAAAAATGCAAAAAGATTGGGATATTAAGCTTGCTCGTGCCGAGTTTGCTTACAATAGATCACGTACTTACGCCACAAAACACACGCCATTTGAAGTTGTTTATGGTGTCAATCCAAGAATTTCCATTGATTTGATTGAAATTCCAAAAGGGGAAATAATTCATAAGGATGCCGAGGCTAAAATAAAGTACATGATGAAGCTACACGCACAAGTTAGAGCTAGGATTGAACGTGTCAATGAACTCTACAAAGCACGAGCTAACAAGAACAAAAAGCCACAAAGTTTTGAAGTTGGCGACTTGGTGTGGTTACACTTGAGAAAAGAAAGATTTTCTAGCAAACGAAAGAATAAATTGATGCCAAGAAGTGAGGGGTCGTTCAAGATTATTGAGAAGATTAATGAGAATGCATATAAGCTTGAATTGCCGGGAGAATATGGTGTAAGCGCAACATTTAATATTGGAGATTTGGTGAAGTATGTGCCAGATGATGCTATTGAAGATTTGAGGGCAAATTATTTTGAAGAAGGGGATGATGATGCGTGCATCAATGTGAATGACAAGCATATTGAAGAATTATTCCAAGAAAGTCAAGAAAGCATGAATCTATACTTGGAAGCTTCTTCAATAGGTCAAGCTTATTATCTGGGGCATCAAGACAAAGCCACGCTCTGTATGGTGGCGTTCTTGGGAGTTCTTGAAGCTTCTTGATAGTTTTTTAAGGTTTCTTTAAAAGCTTTCTTAGATTTTTGTCTACAAGTTTTTACCTTTCACTTGAAAGGGTTTTTCTTGGTTTAGACCCTAGGTTTCTTTATTTTCTTTATTTTCTAGATTATGTTGTACGTGTGAGTAAGTTAGAGTTGTTAGTTAAGAAACCGTGTAATGTTACTTGGCGCCCAAGGTTACGTTTCCTATTTCAAGATGGATTCCTACTCAAGGTTACGTTTCCTATTTCAAGAGGGATTCCTACTCAAGATTGAATTGCAAGGTGGCGGCTACTTGGAGATCAAGGCAAATTGAAGGAGTTTTATTCAAGCTAGAATTCTAATATGTTTAGGAAAAGAAGGAGTTTTATTCAAGCTAGAATTCTAATATGTTTAGGAAAAGAAGGAGTTTTATTCAAGCTAGAATTCTAATATATTTAGGAAAAGAAGGAGTTTTATTCAAGTTAGAGTTCTAATATTTTTAGGAAAGGATTGCTATAAATATTCCTTGTAATTCACGGTTTTGAGGGACATTCACGAATTTGATCAATAACAAACACATTTATTTACGAGTGATATTTTGGTTGGATTACCTAAATATTTCTTTGGCTAACTTGCGAGTTAGTTGCTGTTTTGGGTGTTTTAGTTAAAACATTCATTGGTTTGATTAATTAGGTGGACTCTTAATTAACTAAACTCGGTTCTAGCCTAGTTCTTGGTGATTTATCTGTATAGGACGAAGCTTAGCACATATCCTTGTGAAAACTTGGTTTTCGGATCAAAAATCACATCATTGTGGTATCAGAGCTGTTGGTGACGTTTGGCTTGGAATTTTTGGCTTAAATTTAGTAGGAAGATTTAGAAAACGTAGATCAACATTGTGTAAAAATTTCGTGTCAATTGGACAAGTAACGAAGTCTGTGCAACCTCAAACTTTTGAGATTGTTGAGTCCCTTAGGCTTTGATTGACATTTTTTAATGATGACAAACAGCTACGGGAAACAGGTCTTTGAAAGTGTTCAATACAGTTGGGGAACCAGCTAAAATAGAACACTGTTTCCCTAGATAAGTTATTACTTATATGAGATATTTGTTGAACTAACTTGTCTTTATACAGGGAACATTTAGATGATAAATGAGCTATGCATCTAAGTTGATTTCTAAGATTGGAAGCTTGAAAGGACTTTCGATCAACTTAAAGGAAGGTCCTTGGTCAATAATTTAGTTCATTCATGGAAGCTTTCAAGACTTAACGAATGCATGAAGGAAGACTACACTCGAAGAGTTATTTAGGATCTTCATGTAAATGCTCCGTAGTACAACTTATATAATTGAGTATATAAAGTGCTTTTAGTATATTAAATATCGTTATTAAATTTGGTACAAGGTTTGGAAAAAATTTCATAACATATTCAGTTCAGGGAACCAGGTCAGGGAACTAGGTTAACTGAACAGATTATTCAAGCTGCGGTTTTTTACAAAGATTTTACAAAAAGGATATTTTCCGAAATATATTGATTTAAGATATATCTAAGCAGCTAAAAGATAAGATGATATTTTTGGTTAGCTACAAACCGGGAAGTATCTTATCCTAAGTTGATCTTATCTTGTGATCAAATCAATTAGGATAAATACTTATCCTAAAATCGTATATATATCTTATATGCATGATTTTAGGGTTTAGCCAACTAACCTATAAATACATCTTGCTCTGAATAATCAAATATACAGCTCTCACGCATCTTTAGTAGAGTTTGATCTTTGAGAGCTAAAAGCACTAATTCAATTATTAAGTGATACACAAGAGCATAATAGTGTTTTAACATTTTTCTCTATTTGACTTTTGAGAGTTAGATCATTAGAGAGTTCTTGATCTTGTATTAAGTCTTTGACAGAGGGGTTGAAGACTTGGTGAGTGTTTGTGAGTTCAAACACACTAGGAACTTACGAGGGTAAGTTTAAAGCACATTCAGAGTAGAGTGTGGGGTTTACTGGTTCCTGGAGTAGGGAAACAGTAGAGTGTTCTATATCTTTATTTTTCGGAGTAGATCAATAAAGGACTTAGAATAGGAGGACGTAGGCCAGAGTTGGCTGAACCTCGTTAAGTCTGTGGTGTTCTTTATTGCGTTGTTTTATTCCGCTGCATAAGGGAACCAGCACAACTGGTTTCTTACACATAATCCGAAAAGAAGTAAAAATTGCCAACGATTACTTAACACTCAATTCACCCCCCCCCCCCTCTTGAGTGCTCATTGAACCTTCAATTGGTATCAGAGCCTAAGCTTCTCGAAAGAGTAACATCTAGAGGAGTTAAGAATGAGTACTCAAGAATTAAGTGCAATCGGTTATGACAACAAGACACCAAAGTTTAATGGAAATAAGTATGCCTGGTGGAAGAATAGGATCCAGAATGTTATCATGGGTATTGATTATGAATGCTGGCTCGTAGTTAAAAATGGTCCTAATATCATTCTCAAGACAGAAGCTGATGGGAAACAGGTTCCCAAGAAGGATATCGAATTGGTCACTGCTGATTACAAGCTGCTGGAGAAAAATGATAAGGCAATGTCAATTCTACAATAAGCAATAGGTGAGAACGAAATAAATCGTATCTCTGGTTGCAGTAGTGCTAAGGAGATATGGGACACCCTTGAACTTGCGTTTGAGGGAACCAGTGAGGTAAAACGGTCTAAAATTGATTTAATCATGTCTAAATACTAATTGTTTGCCATGAATAAAAATGAAAAAATCAATGATTGCTTTCGTAGGTTTATGACTATTGTTAATGATCTTAGATCACTTGGTAAAATATAATCTGATGAGGATCTTGTGAGAAAAATTTTGCGTAGTTTAACAGATACATGGACAGCTAAGGTAACAGCAGTATATGAAGCAAAGGATCTGTCTACCCTGTCCTTGGAACAGCTGATTGGTTCCCTTATGACTCATGAGATGCTGATTGACTCTAAGTCTGAGAAGGAACCAGCCAGAGGCATGGCACTGAAGGGAACAGTAGAGGAAGAAGAAGATGAGATCAGCCTGATTGCAAAAAGATTTGAAAGATCTCTTCGTGATCAAAAGAGGAATTTCAAAGGTAGGAATTTCAAAAACACGAAAAAATCTAACTCGTCTTCATCTTCAGGTTGCTTCAAGTGTGGTGAGAAAGGACACATCATTCGTGATTGTCCAAAATGGAAGGACAAGCAATCTCAATCTGGAGATAAGAGGGCTTTCAAGAATGCCATGATAGCATCTATGTGGGGAGAATCTGACTCAGGATCTTATGAAGAAGAAGATACAACTAGTTCTGATGTTTGCTTAACTGCCTTCACAAACATCAAGGAGAACAGCACTAGTCCAGGAACCAGAGGGGGAACCAGTACATTCAAGAAATGCTTAATGGCTAAGAAGGATGTACTACAAAGACATAAGGTAAACCTTGAACAAATTAGAATAGATATGCATGAATATGATAGAGAAAATATGCTTGCTTGTATAGATTCTTTATTAGATGAATGCTATAAATTAGGTGAAACTTTTATAACCGGCAAAAGAGAACTAAAAGAAAAACGCAATGAATGTGAAATTGCTATTGCTAGTTGTGATCATCTAGAGATGGTTTGCCATAACTTGAAAAATCAAAGCGCTGAACTAGAAGTTGAATTGGACAAGTGCAAGGTAGAACTAGAAAGGGAAAGATCTTCTGAACTTGACTATCCAAGTGATGGTGAAGAAGATCTGATCTCCTGGTTCCCCAGAGACTTATCAACTACTAGTGAAGTCCCTGATTTTTCTACAGTCATAAGTAAAGCAAATTCTTGCAATAGAACTTCTCTGTTGAAGGCATTTAAAACATTGGCTTTCAACTTAGAAAATTCTCATAATGAAATTGCTTCACTTAAAGATGCTCAGTCCCCTAGTTTTCCCACTGGAACCAGGGTTGAAGTCAGCAGTATGATTAATGAATATAAAAGCACTATCTGTAAGTTACATGCTGAATTCAATCAACTAAAAAGTGAAAAACAATCAGTAGTTAGTAACATGTCTAATGACCCTACGGTTTTAGATCTTAACTTACAACTTGCAACTTTAGAAAGTAACCTTGAGTTTTTGAAAGAGAAAAACGAGTTGTTAGTTAAAACACTTGAAACAAAAGAAAGGGAATTGCATGACAGTCATAGACATTTGGATAAGCTACTGAATACACAAAGAACTTTGAACCTTCTGACTTCATCAGGAGGAAACAAAGGAAAATTTGGTCTTGGTTATACTAGACAGAGAACCAGGACTAACTGGTCTCCCAGAGAGACCACCTGGATCACAGAATATCAGCGAGGTAAGTATGTCATGACTAAAGAGATGCACGTGTGTTTTCATTGTGTTAAGAATGGACATAAGATACATGAATGTCCAGCTAAGAAAATTAGTGCTAATAAGAACAGCAAGAGTATAATGTATGTGTGGAGAAGAAAGGATAAACATGATGTTAATGTTGTTGAAAAGGGACCCAAGTGTGCTTGGGTTCCTAAAACTAATGTTTGATTTAATCTTACAGGCTAGAGTGAAGGGAGACACCTATTGGTATTTGGACAGTGGTTGCTCAAGACACATGTCCGACGATAAAGATCAATTCCTTTCACTAGTGGCCTTTGATGGAGGAAGTGTCACTTTTGGGGATAACAGCAAGGGAACCATCACTGGTTTAGGTAAGGTTGGTAAGACACTTTCTAACACAATAGATGATATTTATTATGTTGAAGGCTTGCAACATAATCTCTTGAGTATTTCTCAATTATGTGACAAAGGTAATAGAGTTGAGTTTCAAGCCAACCTATGTCACATAGTTAACTCACAAACAGGAGAACTGGTATGTGAGGGAACTAGGAAGCATGATGTCTACATCACCTTCTTAGATAAGATCCCTCAAGACAAGTCCATCTGTTTGAGAGCTGTTTCTGAAAATAATCAATGGATTTGGCATAAGAGGTTTGGACATGCTAGCCTAACACTTCTAAACAAGCTTAAAGCACGTGACTTAGTGATAGGTCTTCCTAACATTAAGTACGAAGTTGATAAAGTTTGTTCTGAATGTGTAAGGGGAAAACAGGTTAAAATCTCTTTTAAGCCTAAAACTGTTTTGAGTACCAGCAGACCCTTCGAACTTGTACACATTGACTTGTGTGGTCCCATGAGAGTACAAAGTCGAAGAAGTCATAGATATGTCTGTGTTATGGTTGATGATTATTCCAGGTACACTTGGGTAATGATGTTACACACAAAGGATGAAACATTTGAAGAATGGGTAACATTGGTGAAACAAGTGGAGAACCAGCTCACCCATAAGCTGGTCTCGATAAGATCAGACCATGGTACTGAATTTGATAATGCTAACTTTATTGATTATTGTAGGGAACATGGAGTTAATCACAACTTCTCAGCCCCTAGAACACCTCAACAAAATGGTGTTGTAGAAAGGAAGAACAGAACTCTTGAGGAGATGGCGAGGACGATGCTCATTGAGAGTGGTCTCCCAAAGAGTTTTTGGGGTGAAGCTGTTGACACTGCTTGCTATATACTGAATAGAGGTCTCATTAGACCAAAGTTAAATAAGACTCCCTATGAACTTCTTAAAGGTCGAAAGCCCAACATCACATACTTTCGTGTCTTTGGATGTAAATGTTATGTGCATAATAATGGGAAGGACCAGCTTGATAAATTTGATCCCAGAAGTGATGAGGGAATCTTTCTTGGATACTCTTCTCACAGCAAAGCATATAGAGTCTTCAATAAAAGGACTCTCTGTGTTGAGGAGAGTGTCCATGTCATTTTTGATGAATTTAACATGTCTTCTGAGATTGCGCAGGTACAACCTGATGAAGTGATTGGATTGATGGATTTCACGGGGAACCAGTATACTGGTCCCTCAGATGAAGTGCAAGCAGAGCTAGGTCTACCAAATACTCCACCAGATGATAATGATGAAGTGCCTAGAGAAGAAAATGGAGAAAATGAGGATTCTGAAGGGGAACCAAGTCCTGATGGTTCCTCACATAATAGACAGGTAATGAGCTCAGGGGGAACAGAAGAAGGTACCACCCCTGAACCTGAGGTAAGTAATGATAGAGGAAACAGCATGAATGTGAATCCTCCTGGTTCTTCAAAAAGAGAAGAGATTCATGAACATGCTAGTTCCCAACTTAATGAGGAAGCACAAAACAGTATTAATGTCAAAAGTTTTAGATATCAAGCCTCTCATCCCACTGATCAAATAATTAGTGATATAGGATTCAAACGAGAAGAAGTGTCTTTCAAAACTTTTGCGCTTTCTATTCTTTCCTGTCTAATGTAGAGCCTACTGACTATAAAATGGCATTGACTAATCCTGATTGGATACTAGCTATGCAAGATGAATTAAATCAGTTTCAGAAAAACCAGGTTTGGCACCTGGTTCCCCGTCCAAAGAAAAGATCAGTCATTGGTACTAGATGGGTCTTTAGAAACAAGTTAGATGACCTCGGTACTATAGTCAGAAACAAAGCAAGGCTAGTGGTGCAAGGGTACAATCAACAAGAAGGAATTGACTATGATGAGACGTTTGCACCAGTAGCTAGGCTAGAGGCTATTAGGATTTTAATTGCTTATGCTGCTCACATGAATTTTAAGCTGTTTCACATGGATGTGAAGACTGCCTTCCTTAATGGCTATTTGAAGGAAGAAGTATATGTGGAGCAGCCACCTGGTTTAGAAGATGCACTGTTTCCCCAGCATGTATATAAGTTGGATAAAGCATTATATGGCTTGAAACAAGCTCCAAGGGCTTGGTATGAAAGACTGTCCAATTTCTTGATGGCTAATGATTACAAGAGGGGAACAGTAGACAAGACCTTGTTCATAAGAACCAGGGGGAAACACTTGATTGTAGTACAAATCTATGTTGATGATATTTTATTTGGTGCTACTAATCAAACTTTGTGTGACGAATTTGCAAATCTTATGCAGAGTGAATTTGAAATGAGTATGATGGGAGAACTAGGGTTCTTCCTAGGTTTGAAGATTAAGCAAACAAATGATGGTATAATGATCCATCAACAAAAGTACTTAAAAGAGCTGCTGAAAAAGTTTGGCATGGAGAACAGCAAAGCTTATGATACACCTGTTCCCACATCCACAAAGTTGGATGCTGATCTTAAAGGAAAAAATGTTGAAGCTACGCTTTATAGAGGAATGATTGGTTCTCTTCTTTACCTAACAGCTAGTAGACCTGACATTGTGTTTTCTGTTGGTTTGTGTGCTAGGTTTCAAAGCAATCCAAAGGAATCTCACTTGAAGGCTGTTAGAAGGATACTCAGGTATCTTGTGTGAATAGCAGATCTGTTTTTGTGGTACCCCAAAGGCAGTACCATCGATCTCATTGGATATACAGATGCAGATTATGCTGGTTTCCTAGTTGATAGAAAGAGCACATCAGGTATGGCACACTTCCTTGGCTCTTGTCTTATATCATGGGGCTCTAAGAAGCGAAATTCAGTGGCCCTATCCACAGCAGAGTCAGAATATATAGCTGCAGCTTCATGCTGTTCCCAGCTACTGTGGATAAGGAACCAGCTGAAAGATTTTGGTGTTATTTATAAAAGTGTTCCTATTTTTTGTGATAACACTAGTGCAATCAATATTTCAAAGAACCCCGTGCAACACTCCAAGACCAAACACATTGAGATAAGACACCATTTTCTAAGAGACAATGTGGAAAAAGGATTGGTGGAGATGTTGTTCTGTAAAAGTGAAGATCAAATAGCTGATATCTTCACAAAGCCTTTATGTAGAGAGTCTTTTTGTAGG
The DNA here is from genome assembly GCA_026401315.1 of Dysphania ambrosioides. NCBI lineage: Eukaryota > Viridiplantae > Streptophyta > Magnoliopsida > Caryophyllales > Amaranthaceae > Dysphania > Dysphania ambrosioides. The sequence goes on from CM048657.1 coordinate 23,176,686, forward strand.
TTAAGAGTCCTTTTAGGTCTAGTTAGACTTTAGGCGATGGCTTCAATTATTTCCTTCAATGATTGGTTAGAATAAGTATGGTTTTGTATCGATTATGTATATAACTATGTTACTTACTTACAAATATTGTGTAAATAACCTAAGTGGATTATTGTTGCATAGAAACAGGAGAAGTTATTTTGAAACATGCTGAAAATAGAATGACTGGTTCAGTACAGGTACCAGCAAGAGGAAACAGCAGTTCAGCTCTGATATGTCATCCGAAAATATCTTATTTTCGGAAGATTACTATAAGATAATTTCTTTTTGGAAAGAATTATCTTATTTCAGTTATTCCTATCCTACAAAGAGGTAAATATATTTAATTGCCTAATTTATAGTTGTTGACTCTTTTGTAAAAAGATAACTACAATTTTTAAAGTTTCAATTTCTGAAATTATCTCTTCCGTTTATCTTGACTCTCAACCGGCTAATTTTTTGAAATCCTATGTCTATGCAATTGATATAAATACACATCAACTCATTGATACAGCTTTACATCACATCATCAATCTACTCATCCTCTCTCTCTCTCGTTCAAAAGTGGTACCCTGATCACTGCTCACTCCGTTCTCATCTCCCTCAAATCTGTGAAGCTCATCTGCTACAATGGGAAGGAAATCAACCAGGGCTCCAGCTAAGAAAAGGAAGGAGAAGACTCAAGCAAGTGAGTCCACTCAATTGAAGGAGACCTCCATCAATGAAGCAAACCCTGCTCCAACTTCATCGAGCAACTCACCTCCTACCACCACAAAGAACCCATCACCAACTCCATCTCCATCTTCTAAATCTCCCTCACCTCCACCTCCCAAAAATGCACCTTTACCCAAAACCCCTGAGGCTGATGATTCCATCATCAAAGAACCTATCTCATCTCAGGGGGACCAGCCCAAAAGCACTGCAGAATTCTTCAACACTGTTGGAGAAAGGGAAGAGGAGGAAGTTCAAAGTGAGGAAGATGATCTACAGATTATTGGGCATAAAAAGTGGACTACAGAACCCTTGGTTCGCAGCAGAGTGACTAGGTCTTCCCTGAAAAGGATTGGCGAAGTAGTAATAGAGGAACAGTTGATGGACTCTGCTGGTTCCAAACGAAAGAGAACAGCACGGAAGTCTGCAAGAGGTATGTCAGTAGAATCTCCATCTGTTGGTATGACTGATTTAGGTTCTAGGGTTGTGGTATCTGGCTGTAAAACAGAAGTTGGTTATTTTGATGAAGTTGCCTTAAGTGATGTGAAAGAGCTGTTAGAACATCAGGGTTGGATGCCTTTGTTTGATGTCTGTGATGCTAATATTGATGGTGTTAGAAAGTTTTATGTGAATTTGAAACAAATGTTGGATAGATCGTTAAGTTTAGTTGTGAATGATGTTGAAGTGAATGTGTCTGTTGCAAGTTTGGCTGGGTTGTTGAATATACCCAGAGATGGTTTTGATGAGTATTCTGGAGATGGATGGCCCACACTTATAGGGGTCAGTCCAGATGAAGTGCATGACTTTGTGTTTGGAGGGAAAGTTCTAAAGAAAGCTGGAACGTTTAAAACTGGTAGCTTGAAGGAACCAGTGATGCTGGTCCTTCACTCTGTGTGTAACAAGATGATTATCCCTCGAGCACAAGGTAGGGGTTTTGTGCGCATTATGGAAATGGTGCTTATATATTTGCTGATGAAAAGGATTAAGATAAATCTTCCTTCTCTAATGATAAACCATATGATGAATTGCTATAATTCATCCCACCACTCTCTTCCTTATGGCTCCTACATAACTAAGCTTCTTAAAGAGAATAATGTTTCTCTTAGTGGATCAACTGCTCCTGCAATGGTGTTTACCAAAGGTATTTTGAAACAAAAGGGGTTGATCATAAGTGCTGGGGTGTTGAAGTTTAGGGAGGAGGAACCAGTAGAGACTCCTAAGCCTGCCAAGAAGAAACAGAAGGCAGAGGAACCAGCTGGTCAGCAGGTTATTCTTAAGAGGCTGGAGAGTCAGGAAGAGAAGATAAGTGTTGTAGGGGATCAACTCAGCAAGTTAGTGAACCTAGTGGAAGGTCTATCTACTTCGTTTATTATGAGGATGATCAAGTTAGAGAAACAGATTGCTGGTAGTTCTGGAAATGAGAAGAAACAAGTTGAGGAGGACCAGCAAGTAGACCAGCAGGAAGATGACAGTGAAGAGGAGGAGAACCAGGAAGAAACAGCTGAGGAGGCTGCCACTGTAGAAGAGGAAGGAGATGATGAAAATGATGATGATGATTGAATCTGTTCTCTTTTTCATTTAGCCTACCTTTATTATATTATATTCTGAATAACTGATTTTGTTAGACTGTTTTTATTCCTCCCAATCCATGAACTTGTTTTGATATGGATTTGGGCTCTATCGTTCACTTTTGTTGGTTTGTATTAAACTATGATCTTTATTGGTGGTATGGCTTGACTTTGACTATTCTGACCTTCTTTTGCAGCACTTTATTTGTATAATGGTTGATGCCATTTGATGGTTTAGCACGTTACTTTATGCATAAGATGCTACTTTTGCATATCTTTTTAATGATGCCAAAAGGGGGAAAATAGTTGAAGTTGAAGCCTAGAGTCTTTACTAGTTTAGATTGAGTCTTTATCTTATTTTCTGTTTATATTTAGGGAACTAGTTGGCTTAACTGACTTGTTCCATTGAGTCTTGAGTTCTTGAAGTTTTTGACTACTTTCTTTTGAGTATGTTCACAGGTGCAGAAACTTCAAATGTTTGTCATCATCAAAAAGGGGGAATTTGTTGAGTCCCTTAGGCTTTGATTGACAGTTTTGAATGATGACAAACAGCTAAGGGAAACAGGTCTTTGAAAGTGTTCAATACAGTTGGGGAACCAGCTAAAATAGAACACTGTTTCCCTAGATAAGTTATTACTTATATGAGATATTTGTTGAACTAACTTGTCTTTATACAGGGAACAACTAGATGATAAATGAGCTATGCATCTAAGTTGATTTCTAAGATTGGAAGCTTGAAAGGACTTTCGATCAACTTAAAGGAAGGTCCTTGGTCAATAATTTAGTTCATTCATGGAAGCTTTCAAGACTTAACGAATGCATGAAGGAAGACTACACTCGAAGAGTTATTTAGGATCTTCATGTAAATGCTCCGTAGTACAACTTATATAATTGAGTATATAAAGTGCTTTTAGTATATTAAATATCGTTATGAAATTTGGTACAAGGTTTGGAACAAATTTCATAACATATTCAGTTCAGGGAACCAGGTCAGGGAACCAGGTTAACTGAACAGATTATTCAAGCTGCGGTTTTTTACAAAGATTTTACAAAAAGGATATTTTCCGAAATATATTGATTTAAGATATATCTAAGCAGCTAAAAGATAAGATGATATTTTTGGTTAGCTAAAAACCGCGAAGTATCTTATCCTAAGTTGATCTTATCTTGTGATCAAATCAATTAGGATAAATACTTATCCTAAAATCGTATATATATCTTATATGCATGATTTTAGGGTTTAGCCAACTAACCTATAAATACATCTTGCTCTGAATAATCAAATATACATCTCTCACGCATTTTTAGTAGAGTTTGATCTTTGAGAGCTAAAAGCACTAATTCAATTATTAAGTGATACACAAGAGCATAATAGTGTTTTAACATTTTTCTCTATTTGACTTTTGAGAGTTAGATCATTAGAGAGTTCTTGATCTTGTATTAAGTCTTTGACAGAGGGGTTGAAGACTTGGTGAGTGTTTGTGAGTTCAAACACACTAGGAACTTACGAGGGTAAGTTTAAAGCACATTCGGAGTAGAGTGTTGGGTTTACTGGTTCCTGGAGTAGGGAAACAGTAGAGTGTTCTTTATCTTTATTTTTCGGAGTAGATCAATAAAGGACTTAGAATAGGAGGACGTAGGCCAGAGTTGGCTGAACCTCGTTAAGTCGTTGGTGTTCTTTATTGCCTTATTTTATTCCGCTGCATAAGGGAACCAGCACAACTGGTTCCTTACACATAATCCGAAAAGAAGTAAAAATTGCCAACGATTACTTAACACTTAATTCACCCCCCCCCCCCCCCCTCTTGAGTGCTCATTGAACCTTCAGAGATTATTACACGGAGTTGCGATTTGGAGAATGGTTTTTATTTGCTTCAAGAATCAATCAAGACTCAATCTTTTAATCAAGATTTTTGCATAAACTAACCTGGTTTGTGTAGGAACAATGAGTGACGAAGAAATCCCAGGGATTCCAAGGGGTTTGAACCTTGATCAAGCGCATAACTTGCGAAGGGATCGTCAAATAGAACGATTGTCACAACAATTGCAAGAAGTATTGGCTAGGCTTGACGAACGTGACAAAACTTCATCTTCAAGGAAGAACAAATCAGTTGTGAGTTCTAGTTCAAGTGAAGACAAATATGAAAGGAGAAAAGCAAGTAAATCACGCCATAAAGATTCATCTTCAAGTGATGAACCTAGAAGGCATAGACGGAAGAACAAGGCCAAAGATGATGACCGAAATATAAGGCTAGATTTTCCGGAATTCAATGGGAGTATGCTAGACCCCGAAAAATATTTTGAGTGGGTTAGAAGAGCTGAAACACTCTTTGATTACAAGGAGTATGATGAACGAAAGAGGTGCAAAATTGCTGAATTAAAACTCACGGGTTATGCGAGTTTATGGTATGATAATCTCAAGAAAAAGAGACGCAAGGAGGGACGATCCAAGATCACTACTTGGACACAATTAAAGAAATATATGAAGCATCAATTTGTGCCCCATGATTACGTGCAAGAAGTGTATCTCAAGATGCAAACTTTTAAGCAAGGAAATCAATCCGTGGAGGCTTATTTGTGTGAATTTGAGAAACTATGTTTATTGTGTGATTTAGAAGAAATTCTAGGCACAAAATAGCACGTTTTATTGCAGGTTTGAACGAAAATATTCAAGAGAAGATTGAATTGCACGAATACTATTCGTTTGAAGAAGTATGCAAGGCGTCCATTAAGGTTGAAAAATAATTCAAGGCCAAGAAGACCTCAAGTGTGAAGCCGTTCACACGCACGTTCACAAAGGCTAGTGACAAGCCTACCTTTGATAGGACTTCTTCTAGTTCGTATGCTAAAGATAACAAGACCAAAAACAAAGCTAGCAAGAAGGTGACCGAAGATAGAAAATGTTTCAAATGTGGGAGTGTTGGCCATATAGCAAGTATAGATTTCCTATACCTAGACTTGATGATTTGTTAGACGAATTGCATGGTTCAAAGCTATTTTCCAAGATTGATCTTATGAGTGGCTATCATCAAATACGCATGAGAGAAGGAGACGAATGGAAGACGGCTTTCAAGACTAAAGTGGCGGAATTGTATTTCAAGGAAGTGGTGAGACTACATGGGTTGCCGAATAGTATTGTGAGTGATAGTGATATAAAGTTCATGAGTTTCTTTTGGAAATCACTATGGAAATTGGTGGGAACGAAGCTGTTATTTAGTACATCATATCACCCACAAATGGACAGACAAACGGAGGTAACAAATCGAACTCTTGGTGTGCTTTTACGTGGACTAGTGAGGAAAATGCAAAAAGATTGGGATATTAAGCTTGCTCGTGCCGAGTTTGCTTACAATAGATCACCTACTTACGCCACAAAACACACGCCATTTGAAGTTGTTTATGGTGTCAATCCAAGAATGCCCATTGATTTGATTGAAATTCCAAAAGGGGAAATAATTCATAAGGATGCCGAGGCTAAAATAAAGTACATGATGAAGCTACACGCACAAGTTAGAGCTAGGATTGAACGTGTCAATGAACTCTACAAAGCACGAGCTAACAAGAACAAAAAGCCACAAAGTTTTGAAGTTGGCGACTTGGTGTGGTTACACTTGAGAAAAGAAAGATTTTCTAGCAAACGAAAGAATAAATTGATGCCAAGTAGTGAGGGGCCGTTCAAGATTATTGAGAAGATTAATGAGAATGCATATAAGCTTGAATTGCCGAGAGAATATGGTGTAAGCGCAACATTCAATATTGGAGATTTGGTGAAGTATGTGCCAGATGATGCTATTGAAGATTTGAGGGCAAATTCTTTTGAAGAAGGGGAGGATGATGCGTGCATCAATGTGAATGACGAGCATGTTGAAGAATTATTCCAAGAAAGTCAAGAAAGCATGAATCTATACTTGGAAGCTTCTTCAATAGGTCAAGCTTATTATCTGGGGCATCAAGACAAAGCCACGCTCTATATGGTGGCGTTCTTGGGAGTTCTTGAAGCTTCTTGATAGTTCTTTAAGGTTTCTTTAAAAGCTTTCTTAGATTTTTGTCTACAAGTTTTTACCTTTCACTTGAAAGGGTTTTTCTTGGTTTAGACCCTAGGTTTCTTTATTTTCTTTATTTTCTAGATTATGTTGTACGTGTGAGTAAGTTAGAGTAGTTAGTTAAGAAACCGTGTAATGTTACTTGGTGCCCAAGGTTACATTTCCTATTTCAAGATGGATTCCTACTCAAGATTGAATTGCAAGGTGGCGGCTGCTTGGAGATCAAGACAAATTGAAGGAGTTTTATTCAAGCTCGAAATCTAATATGTTTAGGAAAAGAAGGAGTTTTATTCAAGCTAGAATTCTAATATGTTTAGGAAAAGAAGGAGTTTTATTCAAGTTAGAGTTCTAATATTTTTAGGAAAGGATTGCTATAAATATTCCTTGTAATTCACGGTTTTGAGGGACATTCACGAATTTGATCAATAACAAACACATTTATTTACGAGTGATATTTTGGTTGGATTACCTAAATATTTCTTTGGCTAACTTGCGAGTTAGTTGCTGTTTTGGGTGTTTTAGTTAAAACATTCATTGGTTTGATTAATTAGGTGGACTCTTAATTAATTAAACTCAGTTCTAGCCTAGTTCTTGGTGATTTATCTGTATAGGACGAAGCTTAGAACATATCCTTAAGAATCACATCAAGTGAAAGGTAAAAACTTGTAGACAAAAATCTAAGAAGGCTTTTAAAGAAACCTTAAAGAACTATCAAGAAGCTTCAAGAAACTCCCAAGAACGCCACCATAAAAAGCGTGGCTTTGTCTTGATGCCCCAGATAGTACGCTTGACCTATTTAAGAAGCTTCCAAGTATAGATTCATGCTTTCTTGACTTTCTTGGAATAACATGCTCGTTATTCACATTGATGCACGCATTAGTCAATATAGGTCAAATGGGATCAGTTTTACGTAGAAAATAACGTATTTACCATACAACTTGTCATAAACACTTGAAATACATCGATTTGAGTCAAACTTGGTCAAACGGAGAGGTTTTGGGTATAAAATGACATAAACACTTCAAATAGGACGATATAAATGAGAGATGGATCTTCATGTATATAGATGTATCTTGGTTGGTAGAAATTGCAAATGTAATATAGCAAGTTTGGAATTTGAAATTTGGGCGTAGTAGGTATCAAATTAAAGCATATAAAAAAACATTTATATGCGGCGGGTTTCCCCTAGACCCGCCGCATATTCCTCTATTATAGGCCAATTTGGCAAGATTAATATGCTGCGTCACTTAGCCTAGAACCGCCGCATATTATTCATTAAAATGCAGCGTATGTTTTATGCCGCAAATTAAATAGATTAATTTTCTGCTATCCCAATTGTTGCTAGCCTTTTGACGCCACATATAGTACTAAAAACCCCGCCGCACATTAATCATTTTTTACTAGTGTTGGGTCCAACTCTCCCAACAAATCAAACTTGTTAAAACATGAAATCGAGTCGTCATCTTGAATTGGGCTCCCACTTACCTATCTTGTCGTATTTAACGGTTGTTGTAACTACTTCTTTCCTCTCTTCATCATTCTCACCTCTACCATGGATTACTTCATTTGCTCCCACAATTTTCCATGCCATTTTTTTCTTTTCAGTTTTTCTTCTTCCTTTCTGGCCATCATTCCGGGGATATCCAATCAATTAACTTGAAGCACCCTTACTTTGTGTGCTTTGAGCCTCTATAATACGATCACTTCAAGTAGGTTTTGTCTTCATCGCGTAAGAGTAATGGGTATGTTACCTAACCGGTGATTTAGGTTTGTCATAATCCCACTTCCTATCCCAAAGGAGCCCATATCCGATGAAGGGTTCTCCATGGAAGATAAGGGTTCTTATTTTAAAACAGCTTGTTATCTTTATCCAAGTTATCATTGATACCGGCCAAAAATTGATAAAGTTGATTTTTTTAATATCCCACCTAAAATCGTGATAACTTGGGGATCTTTTATTAGATTTGGATCTATTATATCATTTTTCATTATATGGTCAGTAATTTGATATAAAATACATCGAATTACTCGTTCCGATCCCTTATCTAGTGTTGATAGAATTTATAGTGAGTTTGAAAATTTGCAAGTTGTCCCTTCCACTATTATACCTATCCATAAGTCTATTGCTATTAGATAATCAAGGTATTGATTCACCCATTCCCCTACCATTGATTGTAGGAATATAGATACATAAAACGAAATTTCAAGAAACAATTTCTTGCATCTATAATAGAATCTCATTCACATTTCAATACAAATTATAGGAATAGAACTCCAAACCCCTCAAGCGTGATTTCCACAAAGCAAAGAGCACGTCATACTTCTATATGGAAATCCTTAGAATACCAAATGTTGTTCCTCTAGTGTTGGTTCACAAGCAATTATTAAATCCCCACGTATGCTAGTATGAAAAAAGGAACAATTCCTTATTGCTTTTCTTGGAGATGGAAAATTGAGAGTGAATAAGCTTTTAAGATAATATGGCTAAGTATGAGTAGTACTCCCTTTCTCTTAATCTTTGTTTATTTATAAGTAACATCCTTATGTTGCAAAATAAACTCATTAGTCAATACTTCACATAATCATGACCATTTAGCTTCTTAACCTCTTTTACACTTTAATCCAATCATATATACTTATATGTGTGATCTCATAGGACCGGTTTATTATTAGCTGTGCACTAATCAAATTAGTTCACAAATCATAGTGGGTTTCTAGAAAAATACTATAATCACCTAAAATAACCAATTATAGTTATCTCCATAAATTTTTCCATATTATACTTAATCCTTACACTTGATTAAAGGATATTTTCCTTCACTGATGACCAAGTACATGAGCATGTACCATTTTTTTAGTTGTGGTTAATATGTTTTTCAATAAGATTTACGGTGGACCTAAAGGATTCTAAGATTAGTCTGTTGGAGTTTAAAGGGTTAGCAGTAGCAAAAAATGATCCACGTACAGTGATCTTGGGTATTGTTTGTTCTGTAGACGACGAATTGTCTTTGTCATTCTCCATTTTTAGGTAAGAAATTATATATGATGAAGTCGTCATGAGCAAACACCGTTGCCCTACTCTGATAACATACTAATTGATGAGACTTTGGTTAAAATATTCTTTTCGTATATATTCTGAGGTACAAAACTAGCTACATATACATTGTTTCTCCTTTCTTTATTGTGAGCACTAACGAAGCCCTAATTGATATATGATTCTATTGATTGATTTGTTTTGATATTTGTTTTCTTCTAATTGATTTGCTTTGTCTTAATTGATCAAGTTGGTTTGATCTTTTTCCATATATAGCTCTAATTGATATATGATTCTGTTGATTGATTTGCTTTAACATTTGATTTCTACTAATTGATTTGCTTTGTCTTAACTGATATGGTTTGTTTGATTTCCTTCCATATATATCCCTAATTGATATATGATTCTATTGATTGATTTGCTTTGACATTTGATTTCTACTTATTGATTTGATTTGTCATTTGTTTTGTGTTTATTGATTTGTTTGGTTTGATCTCCTTCCATATATGTTTGATTCTTTTCTACATCATGCATATAATATTTTTGCACTACTCACAGAAAGTTTAGGCATAACACACGTATTAAATCTAATAAATACATCAAAAAAAATTTACTTTAGTCTAATTATCATGGTTGCCTATGCTAACTAATGTCGCCAACAAGAAAACGTTCCAGTCATCGAAATTGCTTTCTCCGTAAGTCTTAATAGCAAAATATTCTTTTTAATTCACCAGATGGTTTGATCTATTAAGGGGGGCAAAAGTTGATACGCTGTAAATCTAAATTAAGATTGAGCAACCAAACAAAGTATGGTTTTGGGAAAAAAATTCTAAGCTTTTTTTAAAATAAATTTGCAGAAATAAGCCACTTGCAAAACTATTTTAAAAAATAAGACGATTTTGGTCCGGACAAAAATTGTTGTGTGATGGAACGATTTGCATGAACCTGAAATTATGGGCTGGCAAAACGTGGGGCAAAGAAAATCGTTGCCCTGGGCAACAACTTCAGTCAGGTGAAAATCGTTGCCCAAGGCAACGATTTTGACTTGACTGAAATCGTTGCTATAAAAAACATAATTTTAAATTATTGTCCTAAGCAATGATTTATCTTGGCCTAACCTTCTCCCATAATTCAGCTTACTACAAATCGTTGTCTGAAGCAACAATTTTGCCTTAGTTAAATCGTTGCCCCAGGCAACGATTTTAGTCCGAACTAAAATCGGCTTATTTTTTTTAAATAGTTTCCCAAATGGCTTATTTTTGCAATTTTTTTAAAAAAAAAGGTTAGAAAACAAAACTTCTTTTTTTTGGTGTATCTCTCTGCTCTTTATTTGTACCAATCATAATATAATTAAAGTTTGAAGGTTATAAGAGCATTCGAGGTTGCATGGAACACGCGTAATTACACATATGATACGAATTTTTGGTAATCAAAGAACGTCAAAGTAGTTATTTTATGGGAAGTAGTTAGCAAAAGTGGGTGAGGTTGGACGTGAGTTAAATAAACATATTAACAGTGATTCTTATAAAGAAATGATCGGTGCTTCTCCTCGTGATTAGTTGCACTAATCATGAGTAATATCATGCTTATGATGATGATGACTTGATTAGTTTGGGGCCGGTACTAATAAATAACATGGTTAGCATGAACCCATGCATGTGCACTAGTACTATATATATCATTGCATTATAGTACTTGAGGTACTAACCTTTTCCAATGTCCCTAGTTTCCAAATCATAGGACCCACATTAATAGGCTGACCATCTGCTGATCTCCGAGAAACTTCGTCTATGTGCAGTACAAATAAAGTTAAGAGTACGTTTGACAAGAAACTTTATGCATTTGGTATCACAAAATCACTTACCGATACCCGGCCGACATAATGTGATGACGTGGCACCATGCCCGAAGCAATTTCTTCATGATCAAGAGGGCCGTCTTAATCATTTTTGGTGCCCTATTCTAAATTTTGAAATTGGGCCCTAATAAAAAATATACCGAAATTATCTCTATATATTATAATATTATAATAACATTTTTAAACAAAACACATGCTCAAACTACTTTATTTAAATGATAAATAATATGCTTAATATCCTAATACAATCTCAATTATTAAAAATTTAAACTATTTATATAGAGCTAATCTTCTAGCATTTTTTGAAGCAAATTCATCATCCATATCTTTATATTTCAACTTCTCCAAAAGATTGGGCTCCGAGAATATGGGCCCTCAAAATTTCGGGGCCCTGTGCTAAGGGGCTGTTTGCACAGGGCCTTAGCCGGGCCTGATAATCAATGTAAACTATCCTTAATCTTATTGAGAGAAAAACTTCTGATGCTAGTTTATGCTTCCACATTTGAAAATGTATAAAATTACTATGGAAAAGAAAATGAGACATTGTTGCACTCTTTGTTTACAAGGTTGATTCATGTCTCTTTTAAAATATTTTCGTTACATAGTGGAAGGAATGGAACTTGTCATAACCAAATTATGTTTATTTCTATCATGATTTAACGCTAAACATTAATCTTGAGTACTTTGTTCATTAAGGCTCTAGTTAGTATGGTGTAAAACATTTTCCCTAAAAACTGTTTTTCCATTTTCTATTGTTTAGTTTGGAGTAAAATATAAGATGTAAAACTTAAACTGTAAATTCATCTTACACCCTATTAAAAACATTATCCTTAAAATTGGGAGTAAAATAATTTTACATACATTCGCTCCAAAAAAATACCAACTAACAAACAACTCACGCATTACCAACTCATGCATAGAGGTGGGCATGGGTTGTGCCGTGCTCGTCATGCTCGTCATGGACCGTGTCAGCTAGTGTCTGGCCTCTTGTCGTGTCGTGCCTAATTATGGTCGTGTCGTGATAACCAAACTTTAGCGTCGTTTACTAAAAGACTATTTACACAAATTATATTTGTAATCACTCTAATACTACTATAACTAGCGTAATGGTAAGTCAGGGGTCGATCCTCAAGGACAAGGCATGCTAGGTTCTAGGCTTGATGTAGAGAGTTTATATAAAATGCGGATTGTTTAAACTACACTAATGACAAGTAAGTAAAGCAAGAATAAAAATGATAATAAGCAATAAAAGACAAATGGGGATAGATTTGTTCCACCCTAGGGAAGGCAATAAAACTAGGAGATAAGCTAGGTCAAGGAAAATCACTAGTGGAAAAAACCACATATGCTCCGGTTTTTTGAAGGCTTTATGCTCCAGTTTTGGCCCGAAGTAGATTTAACCGGAGCATATTGCAAATATCTTTATGCTCCGGTTTGAACCGGAGCATAATGGAAACTTTATGCTCCGGTTCTTGGAAAACCGGAGCATATAGTCTCCTTTTTAAAAAAAAAATTAGACTTTATGCTCCGGTTCTTGGAAAACCGGAGCATATAATAGCATTTTATGCTCCGGTTTTCCAAAAACCCGAGCATAAAGTCTAATTTATTTTTTTTTTTTTTTTTTTTTTTTTTGCAAATGCTAATTATTGTTATTGGAAATATTATTCAATGCGAATATTAGAACAAAGCAAGCTCAAAGGATTTCAATACTCTTTATATAAAACTAAGATTCAAATATAATTGTACATGATTAGAGTTACAAACTAAATTATACATAACAACTAAATATGTATATATATAGATATAAATATAGAAATTTGCTACAATAACAACTAAATATGTATATATATAGTTATGGAATAAACATGATTTAACAAATATAGTAAAGGAAACAAATGAGCAACTACAATATTGTAAGATGAGCAAAGTGGTCATTGCTCATTTTCCAAATGATCACCAAATTTTTGCATCCATCAAATGAGCACCGAAATTTTTGCTCATTTGTTAATTAAAGGGCCACCATACCTTGGGGCAAATTGTGTGAACCAGATTTCAAGGCTGCGTGCTATTTCCATAGGTTCAATAGGAAGCCTTAACTCCTCAGAAACCACAGAATCATGAAATCTGAGGATCATTGACCCCACATCTTAGCATCCTCAAGTACACCTTGTGAGCTTCCTTGCACTGCCCAGCATTTGCGTAAGCCTCAATGACAGCAGTGTGGGCCACTACATCAGGCATTTTACCCTTATCTTTGATCTCCTTAAACATTTCAAGCGCTTCATGGGTTAAACCATCCTTTGACATTTCGTCGAACATCTTGACTGCATTGTTGACGAGCCCCTCTGTTCTCATTTTGTGGAAAACTTCCTGCAAATTCCCTTCTGATTAGGTTTGGAGTGGAGAGTAGTGGAAGTTTGGTGGGTTGTGAAGACAAGAGAAGGCGTCGGAGAAGTGATGCAACCGCCATGATTTTGCGTTGGGAAGTGGAGTAGATTATATAAGAACACAAAGTAGCAGTAGATTCATCTCAAGTCTCTCATATTCAAAGGCCGTAAACTCCATAAAGAAAGCAATCAAGGATCTGTATCCCTACGATTCGGATAAAAACCTAAGTGACTAAGCATTCAAATAGCATCTCCAAATTCAGGAAAGCAAGCATCATCTTCAACTTGTATGTAAAAAATTAGAAGCAATATGCTCATCTCCCTCGAAAACTAGACGGAAGCATGACTCATATTGATGAAGGATCCAGTCACATGAATCACGAAAGCTCATGTTTTTCGTAACTGATCAAAGTTCAAAACCCTAGGACAATGTTGGAGCCGGTTCGGAGAGGAGTGCCATTGATGTCGAGGACGACCATGTCGGCAGCGGCGGTGGTGGTGAGTGGATAGACATAAAAGAAGAGGAGAATGGAAATCTGAAGTTTATGTGTTGTGTGCTGCTACTGGTTGGAGGCAGAAAGGGAAGTAGCTAGCTTAGTTTCTGTAATAGGTAAAAGGAATATGCTCCGTTTTCTAATCAACCGGAGCATAAAGTTGATATATGCTCCGGTTCTTAATAAACCGGAGCACAAAGCTTAATTTTACACCGAAAAAAATATACAAAAATGATCCATAAATATATACTCCGGTTTTATGAAGAATCGGAGCATATAAACAGTGGTATATGTCATTTTTTCCACTAGTGAATCAATCAACAATCTATCAAGACTCTCTAGATGACTAGAGGAAGTTTGTGACCCTATAAATCATACGAACAACCTATAATCACCCTATGTCTCCTAAGGAGTGGCAGGACAAGGTTCGCATCGAATATCAATCAAACAATCATCAATAATCTCAAACCCTAACCCTATTTATGAAGAACAAGCCAAACCTATGGTTTCACTGATTACACCCCTAAGAAAACTACTCACTCATACTAGTAAAAGCTATTTCTCATCTTCTTGGTAGCTTCTCTCTCTACTCCATACACTCTCTCTCCTAAACATTAGGGAAAAATCCACAATTTCTTTTCATCTTCTTCGAATATAATCAATTTAGTACGTTTTCTTCAAATCTCATGTTTTGATTATTAAATTATCAAACTATATCATTAATGTGAATTATTTTTATCCATTTTCATCGAAAAAAACTCTAGATTTCCCCTCGATTTGATTGAGTTATGTAAATTTCTCATGAAATGTGGACAATCAACAATTTATTTAAAATTAGTGTAGAAATTTTCTTTCTGTTAGAAATTAAAATATAAAAGTACAAACTATTACATAACAACCAATTGATTGGTTTACCTATTTAATTTGTTGCTTATTTGATTGCAAATACTCATTTATAGTTAGCTTAATGTCTTTTTTATAATGTTAAACCAATTTTGTAGGGTTTTTTTGTTTTATGGCAATATTCTTTATAATGTAATATGTTATAAACAAATTAGAAAAATGTATTGTAGATTTTATAAAAAAATATTTATTATAGCATAACAAATTTAGCTAATAACAAACAACTAAAAAATATAACAAAAAAAAAAGAGTGAAAACTTTCAAATTCAGAGAAACCCTGGAATTAATAAAAATGGGCAATCCTGAGCCAACTCCTTTTTTCAAAAGCGAAAAAAGAAGGATTCTGAAAGCAAGAATAAAAGGATAGGTGCAGAGACTCAAAGGAAGTTGTTCTAACAAATGAGGTTGACTGTGTTGTTCTAAGAATTCTTACGTCAAAACCTCAACCCAAAAAGGGTGACAAATATACTATATCAATTAATTTCAAGTTGAAAAAAGAATCAAATATTCATTTATCAAATGATTCACTCCATAGTCTGATAGATCTTTGGAAAAACTTATTAATCAAACGAGAATAAAGATAGAGTCCCGTTCTACATGTCAATACTGACAACAATGAAATTTAGAGTAAGAAGAAAATAACAAGAGAATATAATTATAAAAGTTAATAGGAGTAATTGATTTTCAATTCAAGCAAATAATAAAAAATATTTAAATATAAAATTATTTTCCTTGAATCAAACAACGGAAAAGTTTCATGAAAATGGGTTTTCCACCATAAAAGGTTTTTCATGGAAAATCATTTTCAGTTAAAAATGTTTTACACCCTACTAAACAGAGCCTAACATTGTAATAGTCGGATTCATTGTCGTATTTTGTCACCTAAGTCCCTTCCATGTCTTTAGTGTTGGTTATGATAAGAACTATTTAAGATGACACGCACAGACAAAAGTTTCATTCCATGCAACACATTGTATTGATCACTTTAAACTTGTGTGGTAAGCTTTATATTTAAAATGCTACGCAAAATCTAGTAAAGTAGGCCTGGAGGAAACTTTAAGAGTTAGCAACATGGAAATGTCTAACCAATATTGGACCGAAGTTGGTTTGATGCTCCCAAACCTTGTGCTCATTACTTATAATATGAGGCATTAATTCATTTGCAATAAGCTATTCAAACTAAGGACTAATACCTAGTCGTAGTTTATAGACTATATTAGCTAATCGAGACTACAAATGTACGGTTGTTATTGGCCGTCCTTTTATTGGAATTCTCTGTCTAAAGAGACACAAATAAAAATTATATGGACGGAATTCACTCCATATTAAATATTTCCATATTATGAATAGAAATATAGAATTGCAGAAAAGTATTCACCAAAGAAATTACAATACCCCACATCCGCTTTACATCTATGATATAATTAGTATGTAGAAAAGACACAAGTTACCAAAGATAGATAAGATAGCATTGAGCAATAACATCAGATTAGTATTAAAGATAGAATCAAATAGACTAGCCTAAAAGATAGAGTTTAGGTCAATAAGAGTATCAAACAGGTTAAACTACATAATGTATAAATAGGCCTACAATGTCCAGAGTATTAATCAATGAAAACACTGAAAATTAAACCAAAACACACATTTAATTTTATTCTTGGTATCAGAGTTGGCACTTCTATAGGAAGTGTTTTACTGTCGTTTTTCATCATCTACCAAAAAAACTCACCTGTGAAGCAATGGGTGACACCTCAAAGGACCCGAGTGACAACCATGTCACTATGGCTCAACTTCTGTAAATCTTCGAGAAGATGAATTGTAGTAGCAGCCAAGATAACTATGGTGGAGCACTCCATATCTCAAAGAAACTGAGCAATCAAAACCACACTAAGTGGTCTCGATTGATGCTAATAGCGAAAGGGAGAGGGAGGCTCACACACATCATAACCAATCCCCCCTCCACAGACATCGAAGAGCATAAAATATAGGCTCAGAAGGATGCGATGGTCAGGACATGGATCATCAAAAATATAGAACCAGATTTGGTGAACTAATTTTTTGATTTCTCAATGGCCAAGGAGCTTTGGAAGGGCATCAAATTCGTTTATAGCAGTGACAAAGACGGACTCCAAAATTTTTATTTTACTATTAGAGCCAACACAATCAAGCAAGGACGTGATTCCATAGAAGTGTATTATGGCAAATTCATTAGTTTATGGAAGGAGATTGACAGACGTATGTCAAACCCGATGCACTGCTTAGAGGATATAACCGTTTACAATCAATTAACCCAACAAAACAGTCTCTATCAATTCGTAGCAGGAATTGACAAGACCTATGACAAGGAGAATAGAGAATTGGTGAACCAAGAATCACTTTCCACAGTGAAAGTGGCAAACAATACAATTAGAAGAGAGGTGGCCAAGAGGGAGATCTTGAAAGGAGGAGGCATACCTAAGAACTTGTGGTGGCGCCTGGAATCAAAAGTGGATTGAGCATAAGAACAGAGTAGAGAAGGAACACACAAAGAGATAATGACAAGTCAAATCTTCGATGTACCAACTGCGGTGGAGTGCGTCATAAAAAGGAAAGGTGCTTCAAACTTGTGGGTTACCCTGAGTGGTGGGACGATTTGATAAAAAAAAGGGGGAGGAAAAGAGGATGCTTACAGAGGCTGTGATAAACTTCAATTTGATCCTCCTTTAAATTTAAAATGAATTAATCAACACAATGCAACACAATAATTATGCATATAATATTAAAACTTTAATTAAATTTTAAAATAGTTTTAAGAATTAAATAGTTTGCAAAACAATTAAAATAATTAAATAGTTAGAGAAAGAGGATGCTCACGGAGGTTGTGGTTGTTGGTGGCACAAGGTGGCCGAAGAGATGTAGAGAGTGGCTTGAGAGAGAGGGAGAAAGTTTGAGATAAGTAGAAATGGTTTAATGATTTTTGTGTGAAAAATTAGGTGAGGTTTAGGATTTATAAACACTAAAAGATAAATATGAATTTAAAATGATAATTATCCTCCAAATTTTAAAAAAATCTTTTATTTATAAAATAATTAAATTATTAAATAGTTTAACCAACTAAAATGATTTAATTTAAAACAAACCAATTAGAATTAATTAAAAAAGATAAAATTTTATAATAATAATATTTTTTTTAAATATCAATCATAGAAAAAGGATATGATATGCTTAGAATTTTTTTCTTGAAAATATTATTTTAAATTAAAACTATCTTTTCAACTAAAATATCCTTTAATTTAGGATTAAATAAATATAATAATAATAATAATTTTTTTAAAATACTAATCATGGCAATTGGCCATGATTAGATATGGTCGAATATTTTTTTAATATTATAATTTTTATTTTTTTGGTAATATATATCCGATTTTTAACATTATCCATTTTAAATTAAAAACAATCTTTATAAATATCTTAAACTGATTTTTTTACTAAGAATAATATCTTAAAAGCTTCTAGAATAAAAGTGCATACTCAGGATATTTTTCGGGATATTTTAGAGGGCTTTTGGGAATTTAATGGAATAATTGAGGAATTAAATATTTATTTATGAAATTAAATAATTTTCTTAATAAAATTATAAAATAAATATAAAAATAACGGTCAATAATTATGATTGGTGCCAAATTACTTTTTAAGTTATTTAATTTGTACTAAAATATTTTTAATATAATGTCTAAAATACGGGGTATTAAAGAAATCATGGACACTTTGATCTTTAAGCATATACAGATGCTGATTGGGGTAGAGATAGAGACAGTAGGAAGTCTACATCATGCTATTTTATTCTTGTTGGGAGAAACTTGGTAACATGGAAAAGTAAAAAATAGAAGGTGGTGGTTTTGTCAAGTGCTGAAGTAGAGTTTCATGGAATTGCAAAGGGAATTGTAGAGGTACTTTGGCCAAAGAAGTCGTTGACTGAAATGGGATTTCCACAGGGAAAAGTTGTGAGCTGATGTGTGATAATAAAGCCGCAATTAGTATTTAGAGAGTCTGGTTCGACATGATCAAACAAAACATGTTGAGGTGGATAGGCATTTTATAAAAGACACTCTGGAATCCAAGGTGGTGAGTCTTCCGCTTATGCGGTCAAGTGATCAGTTAACAGATACTGACCAAAGCAGTTGGAGCTAGTACATTTGGAAAGGTATTATATAAGTTAGGTGTAGAAGATCCGATGACCCAATTTTATGGGGAGTGTAGAAAAGATAGAAGTTAGCAAAGATAAGATTAGATATCATTGATCAATAAGATCAGGTTAGTATTGTAGATAGAATCAAATAGACTAGCATAAAAGATAGAGTTTAGGGTCAACAAGAGTACCGAACAGGTTGAACTACATAATGTATAAATAGGCCTATAATGTACAGATTATCAATCAATGAAAACACTGAAAATTAAACCAAAACACACGTTTACTTTTATTCTAAGTATACAGTAGAAAATAAATGTATAATAAAATGAACGAAAATTAAAATTAAAATTTTTGAAATACTAATATTGTAAACACTAATTTACAGGAATAGATGATGAAATCTCTTGGGATTTAGTAGAGATGGAATTCTTGCAATGAGCAATAGCAGCTTGAATAGCCCCCTGCAACTCTTCCATAGTACTATCACTAACAGGTGAAGGCACCCCTGCAGTAGCCAAGAGAAGACCACTGTTTGTAGGTGAAGTTCTCATTGATGCAGGAGCTGAAACCTCACCTCGTCGTCCTCTCATTAGCTCTCGATTATTTCTAGGACTAACTGTCCCTGAGAACGAGTACGACTGCCTTCGAATACGAACACTCTCTCTTCTGCCTGCTCTAGGTGACAACAGTGGCTTCACCATGTTTATGTAACGTTTCAGGAATTGACTCACATCGAACTTCAGCTTGCTTCGCTTACTATTTTCTGTGATGTAGTCTGATTTCTCTTTACCTTCTGATAGCTTTTTCCATTTTGAGAAGAGAGAAAAAGATTTGGATTTGCCGTTGCTGTAGCTGTTTCGGTCTTTATTTCTGCAGCTGTGTATACTGATATTATCGTTGTCAATAAGCTTGGTTACATAGTAATCTTTGTTGAACGAGATGAACTGATCATCTTCAGTACAACTGAAGGTTGTGCTGCTGTTTTCAGTAGTACTGCTTGGCAGTATGTTTTCCTCCTGTAATATGTTCCGAATCGGGGCAGCAAAACTGTCCAAGGAATGGGTCGATGTGCGAGGAGATGAAGCGTGGAAGTGTGACAGGAAGTGGAGAGGAAGCAAGTGACCGTGGAAGAAAATTTTGTCAGCGGGAGATAAATCAATTGCCAATGGAGCCTGTTGCTGATGCAGCTTTGTTTTTGCTGCTACAGAAAGCGAAGATGACTCATTCAATGTCATCGTTGCTGTGGTATGTAATGAGATTGTGAAGGAGAATTCATGTGATGGTGAAGATGATGATGAAAGAACAGGCGGTGAGTTCGCTGCAGCTGCTGCACCTGTTGATGTTGCCCTTGGTTGTTCAAAATGTTCTATTTCTTTACCCTTTTCTCCTACAGTTTTGTTTATTCTATGATCTTCGCGTCGCACTTGTTTCTGACTGTCCATGGATGTTGAAGTTGTAGTAGGAAGGATGGAATGATGTCGAGGGGGAGTTAGAGAGGAGAGTTAGAGGTGGAGATGAGGAGTTTTTGAGAAGGAAATGGTTTTTAATTGCACTTTAGGAAAAGGAGAATAACATAAGAAAAGACTGAACATATTGTATGTATTATATTCCCAATTTGAAGTTGATGTATTGTATGTGGGGGTGCCCAATTGATGTCTTCTGATTAGCTGTATACTTAATGACGGGTCCATTTTAAATCTTAAGAACTACTCATCTGTAAGAGTGGCTAGGAGTTTATCACAGTATTGAATAATCACTTAATCACAATACCTTGTCAAAATTCCGTTAAATATTTGTTTCTCAAATATTGCCCTAGTTTTTATTTTAGTCTGTCTCATTATGTATTAAAAAAGTTAAAATTCGTACTTAGAGCAATATTTAAGTAACGGAAATAATATAGCCCCACCTTTTATTACACTTTATTATAAAGTTGTAGTTAAAGTATTGTATTAAGCGTTGTCAATTTTATTTTTTTTAAAGTATCTCATCCACTAAATTGAGTATATTAGACTCTAATTTATTCGAATTTGACCAAGGTTAGGCACTTATTAGAAATATGCTCAAATATTAATAATTCATAAGGCTAAAAATCGATTCTCTTATTAATTGATCTTTGGTTAAATATTTTTGATACACGATAATATCTCTTCTCGGTGGTGGAGAGGGACACAAGCTTGGTATTTGGAGTGGAATCTTTTGAATGGATGAGATAACATTAGTGTTAAGATGGATATTTAAACAAGACTAGTACATAAATTGCACGCAATCATATGCATTGGTGAATGTACATTATGTTTTGGAGTGACTTTGTCCTGTTATGTGCCGTAGGGAATTTGAGAATTAA
The DNA here is from genome assembly GCA_026401315.1 of Dysphania ambrosioides. Classification (NCBI taxonomy): domain Eukaryota; kingdom Viridiplantae; phylum Streptophyta; class Magnoliopsida; order Caryophyllales; family Amaranthaceae; genus Dysphania; species Dysphania ambrosioides. The sequence goes on from CM048657.1 coordinate 23,198,216, forward strand.
AAGACGAAGAAATTATGGTAAGAATTTCTGAACAACTTGAGTAAAGTTAACACTGTTATAGTTTGTCAAGAGGGACAATATTGAACAGAACATGATTAATTTGAATGAACATATAATATATAGTTTCTGTTATGTATAGAATATGAGATGAAAGGATTTATACAATGCAGATTGTAGCAATTATTTGCTAATGGAATGGAACAATATATGTAAGACAGAATTATGAGAATATCCTATTTGATCATTTGGTCAAATTTGGGAAATGAGTGTCAAAATAAGTGCCATGTTTTGAGCCATGTTATGTGAAAGATGAAGTACACAAGAAGACAATAAATTGTAGATGAGATGAAAACTTAAGGCCTAAAATTGGGATGAGATATATGCTTTCCAATGACGACTAGAGAAAACGAGAGTGACGGGTCACATAGTTGAGGATAAAGAACGACCAACATGGACCCATAATTGGTATTATATACATTACATATGATACTAACATTCATCAGTTGCCGTCAAAATACATTCCATCATATTCAAAAGCCAGGTATTGCGTCAATATTTCATCTTATAGTGGAATCTACAGTTGTTACTCAAGAGGTTTCAAGTTTGAATGCAGCGCACGAACACACCTAGTTGAGACTTCATAATTAATTTCCTTCCTACTCCATCTTTACATCAACAATGAACTACTTTTAATACACACGAGAATAAATAGGTGAAGCAAATTCAAAGTTAATGCCGACTAAAATAGTTAAATAATAGAGTCAAAGATTGACAAAGATTGCCCCATTTCTATTTATAGAGTCAAAGTTTAAAAATTTTGACTAGATCTTGTTGGATGCATCTCAACGTAAATTTTTGTAATGCTAAGTTTTTATAATTTTTTGCCTTATAAATTTGGAAATAAAAACGTTTAAAGTTATATCTCGAAGACCGCAAAAAGTCAAATGAGACAATTTTTAAGGAATATACAAAACGATAAAGCCAAGTTTTGATAAAAGAGGTAATGGTAGACCCGGAACACACGTGTAGGGAAGTGGTCCAACATGCATACAGGATTTTGTAAGGTATCATGAGGTCAACATCTCAATCATGGAGGCATTATTTAAATGAATGTCACTCAAAATCTCTCAATTAATCTTGAGAATACACCATGTACTGAAAAGGTAGCAATAAGAACCCCAACAACTTCCTTAGACTCTCAAGATACAATTGCACCAGATTTATTGAATATCAAATTAAGATCTCCTACAAGAACCAGGGGAGAGGAAACTGCAGCTCAAAGTCTAAATGGGCAGTGTACAAGGCGATGCACCCAAGAGGAGGTTCATGCAACCTGGCGTTTACGTCAGGTATGAAGCACCAGTATTCATATATTGTTGGGATCTAATCCGGCAGGCGGCCAAAGCTATTTCATTGGTATGTCGGGACAGTAAGCTGGTGTGAATTTTGCTCTCAAACTTCGCCATAAGGATGCCACAGGACTCAGACGGGTCATCCCAGTACTGCCCTTAAATCATCTGGTCAATCGCCCTTCTCCGCCTAACGTTTCCCAGCGTTCTTGCAGACTGTTAGACTATCTCTTATGTTGTAGGGGACCTTGCCTATGAGAACCCTAAGCATGGCTGGGAATACCTACTTGCCCTTTCCAGGCTAGGATGCCTATGGTCTGCAGCATTCGAAAAATTCTTCTCAATAAGCGTCTGAGGGCAATCAGGTCAATTTCAGCCTGAAGACGAAAAAGAAGAAGAGGGTAATACAATTTAATACTTCTTGCAAGGAAGGAAAATTGGAATCACTCCTTCCAAAATCACGCCAACATCGTACGGCTCAACTGGGACCCCATAGGAGCGACGCAACGTACCGACGGCGTGGTCACAACTGTCCGGTCATGTTGAAGAAAGCAAGAGGGAGTAGGAATGTTCACCTAGAACCTAGTGCAGCAACAACCGGAGCGCACTGCAAACCGGAGTGCAGGTTGTTTATCTAGAAAACCTTTGGGGGCTCAAGTTAAGTGAATCATCACCCACACTTTTCCTTAGTACTTGGCATATAGTAATAGTTTTGGTAGAAATTAATGTACGTACTTGATAGTTTTGGATTAAGAATGTAAAAAGCAATATACATGATACACAACTAAGTGAGTTGCTAACTACAAGAAACTAATAAAGGTTTTGCTGTGTTTTAATGTTTTGTATGTATCACTGAAGCTTGATTTACACTGTTAATATAGTATATGAGTTGCCTAATTTACAGAGAGTAAGAATGGAAGTGAAAGACTAATTGTGCCTTGACTAATTTTTGCCTTGTATTTTCAGATTTGTTGGGATTCTTTTCTAGATCTCTAGCCTTGCAATCTATCATTGCCTTATTTGAGATTCTAGTGTCTTTGGCAATCTTACACTCCCCCGCAAGTTAGACAGTGGGTTCTTCAATGACTAACTTGCTCAAGACTTTAGCAAACTATTTTCTAGGGACAACTTTGGTTAAGATATATGTTAACTGTTCTTCTGATCTTACATATGGAAGAGTTACAATCTCACCTTTAAGATTCTCTTTAATAAAATGCTTATCGATCTCCATATGTTTGGTCTAGTAATGTTAAATATGATTTTTGAGATGCTGATTGCTGCTTAATTGTCACACATAAGCTTGCAGCTTCCATTTGGTGGAAAGCTAAGTTTGGTTAGCAATTTTCTCAACCATAATACCTTAGTAATTCTTTTGGTATTCCCTCGGAATTCAGCCTTAGCGCTTGAAGAGCCACTACCTTTTAGTTTTTACTTCTTCATGTCACTAGGTTACCTTTAACCAAGGTAAAGTATCCTGAGATGGATCTTCTATCACTCTTGTTTCCTCCCTAATCTGCATTAGTATAGGCTTTGATTTCTAAGTGTCCATTCCTCTTAAACAGTATCCAATTCCCAATTGTTCCTTTAAGGTACCTTATGATCCTCAAAATTGCCTCCATATGATCAACTTGGGGTTTGTGCATGAGCTGACTTACCACTCCTACAACATAGGCAATATCAGGTCTCGTATGAGAAAGATATATGAGTTTCCCAACTATTATCTAAATTTAACCTTGATCTTCTTTTTTGCTTCTTTAACTATTTTGAGACCATGATTCACCACAATGGGAGTCTGTGCTGGTTTATAGTCTATCATGCATGTCTCATCCAGGAGATCTAAGATATACTTCTTCTATGATATAAGTATTCTTGTTCTAGATCTCATGACCTTAATTCCTAGGAAGTATTCTAGGTCCTTCATCTCAAATTCTTTGAACAATTTCCTCTATACTTTTGTAATTTCTCTTGTATCATTTCCTGTGAGAATCATGACATCCACATAAATTATAAAACATGTTATGAGATTCCCTTGTTTCTTCAAGATTTTTTTAGTCCATATAGAGCCATATCTCTTAGTTGCTTTGATAGTACCCATATCTCTTAGCCAAAGAAAATCTACCAAACTACGCTATCGGAGATTATTTGAGTCCATACAGAGCCTTTTTTTTAACCCGCACCCTTCATTAGTCCCAAACTCTCATGCATACCCAGGAGGTGCCTCCATGTGGACTTCTTCTTACAATTCCCCATGTAGGAAGGGATTATTTACATCAAACTGATACAAGGGCCATTCTTTGTTTGCTGCTATTAAGAATAAGACCCTTACTGTATCAATCTTGGTTATTGGAGAAAAAGTCTCAAAATAATCAATACCATATGTCTAAGTGTATCCTTCTTCCATTAGTCTTGCTTTGTGTCTTTCTTTAGATCCATCAGCTCGACATTTTATGGTGAACACCCAGTTGCACCATATTGACCTTTTTCCTGAGGTAAGGACACAATTTTCCCATGTGTTGGTCCTTTTCAAGGCTAGAATTTCCTCCTTTATTTCTTTCTTCCAAACTTCACTCTACCAAGCCTCCTTTGTGCTCCTCAGGATTTTGTCTGAGTAAAGTAATACATTATATACTCTAGCATCTTCAGACATTTTCCCAAGTTGCACCAAGTTGGCTATTAGATACCATGATCTTTGAGGTTCATATTCAGGTTCGTACTATTTTGGTGGTACTCCCCTTGTGCTCTTGAGAGAGAGTTGGTATCCTTCTGTTGAAGCTTTCTGATCTACAGAGTTAGTTTCCTCATTCTCAAATTCAATTGAGTGAAGGGAAGAAATATCATTCAACTTAGTCTGTTCAAGAAACTTAGAAGCAGAAGATGGTTGTGGTCACTCTGGAATTATCATGGCCTATTTGATGATGTCAGATAGCTCATTGACTCAGCCTACTTGCTCTTATAGAACATGATCAGTCAAGTTTGGAGAGAGAAGCCAACTTTGGGAGTCTGAGTTTTATGAATTCTCGCCCTCACCACTAAGCGGTTTTGTGAAAAATATTCAGTCTCCACTAAATCACTATCTATTGTGGTAAAAACCTGATTTATAGACTAATCAAAAAGTTTTGTACCCCTTTTGAGTTCCTCCATATCTAATAAAGACACATTTTAAGGCACAAGGATCAAATTTGGTCTGTTGTTGTTTTGGAATGTGGACATAGTCAATACATCCAAATACCTTAATAGGAATAGAGTTATGTGAGGGTACCTTAAGATGGCTGGCCAAGGTCAAGAGGAGTTTGATAGTTTAAAGTATTTATTAGAAATCTGCTTACTAGATATGTTGTTGTAGTAACTCCTTTAGGCAAAAGGTAATTTAGTACATAAGATTTAAGCATGATAGCCCTAGTCATGTTTAGCAAGGTTTTATTTTTCCTCTAAAACACTCCATTTTGTTGAGGTGTGTATGGATAGGTGGTTTAGTGAATCATATATACCTTGGGAAGAAATGATGTTTCTCCTGTTAAGACCTAGGTATTCCCCTCCATTGTCGGTTTTGAGATTCTAAATGCATTTGTTATATTGGGTTTTAATCATATTATATACAAAAGGAACTTATAAAAAACCTTAGAATTTTCTTAATAAAATAGATCCATGTCATACGGGTACAGTCATCAATAAACAGAACAAAGTATAAAAAACCGTGTTTACCAGTTTTAGAAGCAAGACTCTATAACTATGAGTGAATCAATTTGAAAGGTACATCGAATCTAGAATAACTAGATTTATAATGATGTTTATGACTATTGGCCCGAATATAGGTTTCACACACAAAGTTTTTATTATGATTAGACAATGAAGGAAATCAATTATCTAGATACCCGGAGAATAGATGCCCTAAACGCCGATGTCATAACCAAACTTGGTGATCCACCGTTCCGCAAGCAAGCATTTCTTTGACTTGATAAGCTTCTTGTCTACATAATAAAGGCCATTACGTTCAGGGCCACGCCCAATCATGTTCCCTGTTTGAATATCCTTTACAAGACAAAAGGTTGAATAGATCAGTACTCAACAGGTAAGTTCTTAAGTCATATGACTTATTGACAATAGTTTGTGTGAAAGATTTGGAACATAAAGACAATTAGACAATGAAATATTAGAAGGAATCTAATATATCAAGTTCCATCAATTAACGCTAATTCTCCATTTGCCATCTGAATATGGGCTCTAATTGTTTTATCCATATTTTCTATGTCTGCTTTGTAATAAGTCAGAGTATATGTTGCCACTGAGTCAAAAATCCAGTTTAAATTTTTTGTGATGGTTATGAGAATTCGGCATTGATTTGGGTTTGCAATTTTTTAGGTCATGGGTTTCTATGGACTTTGGGTTATAATTTGATTAGGGGTAAAATTCTAGGATTTTTTAATTTTGCTAGGCATCATATTTGTTTGATTTGGGTAGCAATCAGGGTTCTAATATTGGCTTCTCCCATTGACCGATTTTGACTCAAATCGATGTATTTCAAGTGTTTTTGACATGTTCTAGGGTAACTACATCATTTTCTACCCAAAACTGATCCCATTTGACCTACTTTGACTCATATCATCCTATTCGAGGTGTTTGGGCCATGTTCTAGGAGAAGTATGCCAATATCGACCCGAAACTTCCCTATTTGACCTATATTGACTCATATCAATGTATTTTAAGTGTTTAGGTAATTTTCTACCCAAAACCTCTCCCATTTGACCGATTTATAGTGTAATTCGTAACATTTCCTTTTTTCGTTCACTTGCTCTTTCGCCTTCATCTCATTCCTTAGCTTTCCTATAAAATGCTCTATTTGGGTCTGTTCTTTTTGGACTTTTATGAAAAAATGATGGAGAATTCATTTGTTACAAAGAGAACAAGGAGTCAAAGAGCTAAAATGGTGATGGAACGAAACAAAAGGGCGCGCCTTATTGCGGTTAGGAAGTGGTAGTCGATGAAAGAGACTGATGAGGGTGGTAGTAGCTGAATAAAAGATAAAAATTTAAGGGTTTTAATGGGTGAGTTCTAAGCTGTTATGATTGATGAAGAAGAATTTTCAAGAGGGGTAAAATCTCGTGAATCCCAAACCCCTTCTTAAAACATCTTCTTCATCAATCATAACAACCAAGAACTCACCTATCAAAACCATCAAATTTTTATCTTTTATTTGGCTACTACGACCCTCATCAGTCTCTTTCATCAACTACCACTTCCTAATTGGAGCAAGATGCGCCCTTTTGTTTTGTTTCATCACCATTTTAGCTCTTTGACTCCTTGTTCTCTTTCCAATAGAAAAATTCTCCATATTTTTCTCATAAAAGTTCCAAAAAGAATAGAGGAAACTAGATCATTTTATAGTAAAGCAGAGGAATAGGGTAAAGGCTAAAGGACAGGTAAAAGAATCAAAGGAAACCATTATATTCGAAGTTTTTGGGGCATGTTAAAGGAAAATATGCCAATATCGACTCAAAACCGCTCCTATTTGGCCTATATTGACTCATATCGATATATTTCAAGTATGAAGGCAAATTTTTCTACCCAAAATCGCTCTTAATTGACTTATATTAACTTAAAACATCCTATATGAAGTATTTGAGGCATATTTAAGAGGGAATATACTATAGATGATACTCAATACGATAAAATTATGGGTTGCCCTCTTACCTCAGCCATGGGCATCCAACTACTACACCCGTTGAGGACGTCAAGCATGAAACGTATCACGAAGTAACCACACTCAGCTCCCCCACGTTGTTGAGCACATTATGAATTATAAATTAGAAATGTTAGTCATATATATGATAGTATTATGTAACAATATTTTAAATAGTTAATGAACTTACCGTCCCTTCTATCCATGTTGATGTCTGCTTTCCGGCTCGTTCTCCTTGCAATGTAAGTCTTTTTAACACACTGGAAAACGACATTGATTAGTATGAAAGTTCAATTTTAAACAACCTTACCTTGCAATGTAAATCTATTGATTATACTTACTAATTAATAATTGCTCTTAGCTTAGTATTGCACATTGATTGAGCCGAATTAAAGAAGTATATTTTTCCACTGCCCACACAAATGACTAAAAACATCCAGTGTGCACTACATTATAAGAAATAAGTAATTAGCATTATGTTTACATACTATATGCATTATCATACTCCATTTTCTAGAATTAAAACAAACCTTGTTGTTGGTTTCATGCTATTGGAACAACCACGATAATCAAAATCCGAATAACCAACAACCTCTTATGCTTGTGACCTTTTATATGTGAGTAAATGTAATCCTTAGTTCCTTAAAGATACCTCATAACTTTCTTTGTAGCTTTCAAGTGTTTAAATCCTAGATCAATTTGGTATCTTCACAACTTCCCAACGATAAAACTAATGTCAAGCTTGGTGCATGCTTGAGCATATATCAAACTCCCAACTTTCGATGCATAAGGAATTTTCCTCATTTGTTCCCATTACATTTCATTCTTTGGGCACATCAATTTACTTAATTTGTGACCTTTAACAATAGGTGCAATACTTTCGGAACAAGATTTTATGTTATATCTTTCTAAAACTCGGTCAATATATCCTTTCTAAAACAAACCTAGAAATCCTCGAGATCGATCCCTAAATATCTCGATGCCAATAACATACTTTGTCTCACCCATATCAACCATTGAAAAGTTCTTAGAAAGATATTCCTTTGTTTCGCGTAACAATCCAATATCACTACACTAGCGGAAATAAGCTCATATGCTCAAATTTTTTTCTTTATGCTAAGGTTTTAACTCGAAGTAGACTTTACCGGAGCATATTGCAAATGACTTTATGCTTCCATTCGAACCGGAGTAGATTGATGACTTTATGCCCCGAATCTTAGAAAACCAAAGAATATATCTGATTCTTGGAAAACCAGAGAATAAAGGTTCTTGGAAAACCAGAGCATATAATGGAATTTTATGCTCCGATTTTTTAAGAACCTAAGCATAAAGTCTATTCTTTTTAATATTTTACAAATGCAAATTATTGTTATTGGAAATATTATTCAATGCAAATATTAGAACAAAGCAAGCTCAAAAGCTTTCAATACTCTTTATATAAAACTAAATTTCATAATATATATATATATAAAATTTCAAATATAATTGTGTATGATTTCAATTACAAACTAAATTAAACATATCAACTACTTATGTATATATATAGATAAATTTGCTATAACGTATGACAACTATATATAGGGATTGGATACAAGAATCTAACTACGTATTGAATGCAATTATTGACATAAACCTGCTTGATACTGTCAAGAATAAGTTTATCACTCTTTACAAGAATTCTCACAGGCTTGTTCATGAACTTTTTTGTTATTTCAAGGGCATCGGGAGGCATAGATGCTGAAAACACTCCGACCTAAATCTTCGAAGGTAACTGCTGGAAAATATCATAGATTTGTTGAAAAATGGAAGGAAGAAAGAAATTAGTACCCGAAACCATAATATTTACACCACAACAATTCAAAAGACGAGAGAACAAAATTCGCTAAACACCATACACTACTATGACACATTTGTACGAGTTATTCCACTCCCACAGCACGATAAGGTGGGATGTGGCAGTAGGAATTAGAAAAAAAATAACATCCATATGTACTTAACAAAAGAAACTTTTTAACTTTACCTTAACCAACTAAAAAGGGAGAGTCAAGAGATTCATCCCAAACTTCTGCACTACCATTAGAAATCTTCAACATCTTCTTCCATGACAATCGAATGTACTCTCTATGTGCAAACCGATCCCAGTTTGCCAGGGTTGGATTATCCCTCACCTGTTTGTTACAAATTATTTGACTTGTTTACTTTTTAAAGTAATGACTTTTGCTTTCTACATTTTGATATTTGATGTGCTCGTTTTAGAGCATGTTTACAACCCTATTTTAGTGTCGAGTCTCACGGTTTTAGAATGATTTTATGCACATTACATTCGATTTTACCTTGATCTTGTCCTCGGGCTGTTTTTAGGTCATTTCAGGTATTTTTGAGGATTTTGAGGTAAAATGTAACATGTCGAGGCTTTGACACTCTTATCAACAGTTTAGATGCGCATATTATAGCTTGGGCACGCGTTCCAAGTCACTCTCGAAGATCTCATAAACTCCAGAAGCCATTAGACACCTTAAAGGAGCTGTTCAGCAAGGTTCAGGTTCAGATTCGACTGAATTCGACATCCATTTGGTCGAATGGAAGATAGGGATTCAAGCACATAACTTAAGCTCTCAGGAATAGCCGAATGAACACTCATTCGGCCGAATCAAGGCCCATTCGGCCGAATGGTTGCCCTCCTTCGGCCGAATGGTGGACAGAACTAAGAAACTCAAAGCTGCTGTTTTAGGCGAATGACATACTCATTCGGCGGAATGGCCACTCATTCGGCCGAATCCCTACTCCATTCGGCTGAATGGTCTTCTTCCATGCAGTTTTTAGTTCTTTCTTTAGTCGTCCCTCGAGGGTTTTTCTAGGGTTTTACCCCTTATGTCCCTAGGGTATAAATACCCTCTTGCTTTGTAAATAACCCTTATGCCTACTTTGAGAGCTCTTGTACCTCAACCTAGAACATCACTTTAATTCTTTTTCATTCATGCATTAGTTTAGATTTACAGCTTTCGTTGTAATTCTTTTCAAGCTTTGTATTTTGGATTCAGAATTACTTTCTTTTGCGCAATTTCATTTATGCAAGGTATTGATTCATTACTATTCTATTTCGTTTAATGCTTTCAAGTATTGTTTTTGGTAATTTTATTGCTCTTGCTATTATCGTTGCTCCGCTTACGGTTTTGATAGAGTAGTTATTGGTTTTGTTATAGTTCCTCGTTTTCCCGTTTTGTTCTCTTGTTCATTTTCATTCAAATCGTTCATGCTTTCAATCATGTCCTTTTTCATTGTTTATGCCCTAGTTTTTGTTACTATGTGTGAGTAGTTTTCTTAGGGGTTTGATTGGTGAAACCCTAGGTTGGCTCGTTCTTCATGCGTAGAGTTAGGGTTTGATATTGTTGATGATTGATTGATTGACATTCGATACGAATCTTGTCCTGTCACTCCTTAAGAGACATAGGGCGATTATAGGTTGTTCATGTGATTTATAGGGTCACAAACTTCCTCTCGTTATCTTGAGTGTCTTGATTGATTGTTGATCGATTTTCCCCTAATTTGGCATGTTTGATAGTTCGATTGTCTTTCTTATGGTGGAACTAATCTATCCCTGTTTTCCTTCCATAGCATATTATCGTTTTAATTCTTGCTTTATTCTTCTGTCATTAGTGTAAATATTGTTGTAGTAGTATAGGGTGTTTATAAATATTGTTTGCATAACTAATCTTTTAGTAAAACCATGCTAAAAGAACGGTTATCTATATTCTTTGGTGGAAAAGATCCGTCATCTTTGTGTTGTATTCAATCAGAAACAATAAATCGAAGAAAAGGACCTACATACATACATACATACATGAGTTTGGACCTATTACTTTTAACCATGATTAAAAGTTAGGAATGGGTAAAGTATTCCTCCAAAAACTTACCTAATTAACTTTTTAGGAGTAGCAACAAATAACAGGAATCAATTGAGTACTTACATAATCTTAATTTATTTTGAATTTAAAATATGAATAATGGTTGTTTATATTACAAAGTTTGTGCATATTATTTTCTACCCCATTGTCCCCTATCTTCTAGTAATTTGAAGTTATAATGGCATGTAAAAATATGATTCTAGTTGTGGACTGCTTCATGGGTCTCAACACAATTATATGAAATCTAAAAGATCGATTGAACATAGTGGGTACCTGACGTATAAGGAATGTATTGCGAGTTTCAAGAGCCATAAACTTCTTCAAATTAAAGAGGATATTAAACACACTTGCTGAAAGTTTACTTCCTTTCAAATCACGAATGGTGAAATGACTCTCATTTTGCGAAGAAATAATAAAATACATCATATATTGGGAATCATAACAAGTGAGAAGCATAGATAATGCTAAAGTATGCAGCAACACAGCTTTAAGAAACAAGAAAAAGGTAAATTTTTTTAAACAAAAAGGTATAATAATCTCATTACAATCCAAGATTAAATTCAAAGCACAGGAAAATAACCAAAAATACTGCATATAACAAACCTCAAGTCTAATCATATCAATGATCTGACATAATATATCTTCAAGCTTTGCACTCCATTCGATGCAACTGTTCTTCATCAAAGAATTGCATTTCCTTCCTTGTGATAATGCCATTTCCATCTAGATTTATGCACTTGAACCTATGGATGGACAGAACTCAGAGCCAACAAAATACAAACATGTAAAATTTAGCAGAAATGCAGAGTAGCAAAGACATTATAGCTCAAAGCCAGACAAAAACAATACTTGTATGGATTACTCCCTCAAAATACACTAACTAATATGTTTCGCAACCATCATGTCCATAAACCCATAATGTTCGTTTCTTGAAAAGATTGAATTCAGCGTGATTTTTTCTTTCAAGGTCCCCGCTTTTCTCACATCCACCTTGAGAGCATTGGAACCACAAACCGTTAGGATGAAAGAGATGCAATTGCTATCCAATACTCTACTAAGGCATCCTCCAAAGACAAAGGTCATAACATTTAAGACACTGGAAAAGCTGCTAAACCAAACAAAAGTATATCCTCCTCTGCCAATGCACAAAACTATGTTCAACCAGACATACCAACATCCAAGACTGGGTTCTGAAGATTTATCCTCCTCTGTTAGTATGAAGTAAACAAAATCTTCATATCCCATCTTACCTTCAACAGTATTAGTGAACTTTTGGGGAATCTAGCATAAGAGTAAGAAGGGGAAATGAATTATTTATGCTGAAATTTTAGAAATACTAGCTTCCAGTGGAGAAGATTATTCCTCTAGAGAACAAAAAAACAACCACAATAGAAAATATTCTATCAAAGATCTTATAAGTGAGTGCATGGTTCCTATATCTGATAAGGTTCTCTTTATTAATTAAGAAATCATAATCTATGTTTAGCTCGCAAAACTTTCAATCTATCACATAGAAGTTCTCATTGGAGAAATACCTATATCGCAGTAGTTCATATATAGTAAAGAAGTGAGAAGCATCCTACGAACTTTAAACAAACCATAAGAACACATCAAGACAAAGTAGATGGAGCAACAAATTTCATAGGAAGAAAGGATGGTGGGATATCCACTCTTATCTCCTCAATTTCAACTTTTCTTAGTTCATTACTCCCACTATTCTCGCCATTGTCTAAGAAATGAGCAGTACCTATTTCAACAATTCTCGTACTATGGTTAGGACAATAAAATCTGTAACCTTTGTCTGGATACCAAGGAAATATCTAGATACCTTTCTCAAGTCAGTTTCTTTTAATGAGGGTTATATATCCCAGTCTTTGTTGGACAACCCCATATATGCATACGTCTTAAACTCGGTTTTCTATCAGTCCATAACTAAAAAGGATTCTTTGGAATACCTTTACTAGGAACTCAATTTAAGATATACATGGTGGTCTTTAAGACTTCACCCCATAAAGAAATAGGTACAGAAGAGTACTCATCATACTCCTAACCATTTTCGTTAATGTACAATTAAGCCTTTTGATAACCATTTTTTAGCGTCATTTTACAAAAGGATTAGTTATGCAAATAATATTTATAAACACCTTAATACTACTACAACTAGTATAATAGTAAGTCGGGGGTCGAACCACAAGGACAAGGGATGATAGGTTTTAGACTTGATATAAAGTGTTTATTTGAAAAGTGATTGAACAATACTAATAACAGAAAAATAAAGCAAGAATAAAAACGATAATATGCTATGGAAGAAAAACGGGGATAGATTAGTTCCACCCTAGGAAGGACAATCAAACTAACAAATACACTAAGTTAGGGGAAATTGATCAACAATCAATATAGACACTCAAGATGACGAGAGGAAGTTTGTGACCCTATAAATCACATGAATAACCTATAATCGCCCTATGTCTCCTAAGGAATGGCAGGACAAGCTTCGCATCGAATGTCAATCAATCATCAACAATCTCAAACCCTAACTCTACACATGAAGAACTAGCCAACCTAGGGTTTCACCAATCAAACCCCTAAGAAAACTACTCACTCATAGTAGTAAAAACTAGGGCATAAACAATGAACAAAAACATGATTGAAAGCATAAACAATTTGAACGCAAATGAACAAGGGAACGAAAAGGGGAAACGAAAAAGAAATCAAAACCGACAACTACTCTATCAAAAGCAACGATAATAGCAAGAGCAATAAAATTACCAAAAGCAATAAATGAAAGCATTAAACGAAGTAGAATAATAAACGAAACGATAACTTCCATGATTGAAATTGCGTGAACGAAAGTAATTCTGAATCTGAAATACAAAGCTTGAAAAGAAGAACCACGAAAGTTGTAAATCTAAACTAATGCATGAATGAAATGGAAAGAATTAAAGTAATGTTCTAGGTTGAGGCACAAAAGCTCTCAAAGTAGGCATGAGGTTTTTTTTACAGGGCAAGAGGGTATTTATACCCTAGGGACATAAGGGGGTAAAACCCTAGGAAAACCCTCAAGGGCCGACTAAAGAAAGAACCAAAATTTTAGGGAAATAAGGCCATTCGGCCGAATGTAGTGTGGATTCAGCCGAATAAGTGGCCATTCGACCGAATGGCTTTGTCATTTGCCAATTACAGAAGCTTTGAGTTTCTTGGCTCTGTCCACCATTCGACCGAAGGAGAGCACCCATTTGGCGGAATGGGCCTTGATTCGGCCGAATGGGAGTTCATTCGGCTATTCCCCAGAGCTTGAGTCATATGCTTGTATCCATGCCTTCCATTCGACCAAATGGATGTCAGATTTGGTCGAATCTGAACCTGAACCTTGATGAACAGCTTCTTTGAAGTGTCTAATGGCTTATGGAGTTTGTGAGATCTTCAAGAGTGACTTGGAACGCGTACCCAAGCTATGATACGTGCATCTAAACCCTTGATAAGAGTGTCAAAGCCTCGAACACGTCACATTTTACCTCGAAATCATCGAAATTACCTAAAATGACCTAAAAACAGCTCGAGGACAAGATCAAGGTAAAATCGAATGTAATGTACATAAAATCAATCTAAAACCGCGAGACTCGACACTAAAATGGGGTTGTAAACGTGCTCTAAAATGAGCACATCACCTTTCAGCAACATCGTTCTGCTAAGGCGTTCCTAGCATTGTATACTATGCACGAATGCCATGCTTTTCATGGAATTTGGTAAAAGGTCTGGATTTTTATCCCGACTCATCATACCTACCATAGTATTCACCACCTCGATCTAATTTCACAATCTTAATATTTTTACCTAATTGTCTTTTGACCTCTATAATGAACATCTCAAAGATGTCAATGACTTGAGACGTTTTATGTACTAGTATAAATTATTTAATTTGCGGCGGGTTTTTACTATATGCACTATTAAAAGGCTAGCAACATTTAGGATAGTAGTAAATTAATTAATTTAATTTGCGGCGTAAAAATTATGCCGTAAAATATTGCTAATATGCGGCAAGTAAATAACAATACGCCGCTTATTAATATATGAAATTGCAGCGGTTTCTCGCATAATACGTCGCATATTGATCAATTAATTTGAGGCGTAATTTGTTTTATACGTCGCAAATTATTACTTTTCCAGAACTGAAAGTTGCTATAAAAGAGTAATAAGTGGTGTGTCTTGGGGACACCTGCCGCATATAAGTGGTTTTTTTTGTACGCTTTAAGTTGATCCTTTCTACACCCAAATTTCAAAATTTAAATGTGCTATTACATTTGCAATTACACCAACTAACGTATATATACATATGATGATCCATATCTCATTTATATACTAATAAGGCCGTAAAATCACCCATTAAGTGATATCAAAACTATAAAATGCATGTTATCATCCTTAAAATACACAAAAAGGTAATGTGTATAATCTAAAAACAATTATCTGTCCAATACATGACCAGTTTGTTGCGGACGACATTGATTTCTTTGGTGGAGAAGGGCTCCTTGTTGAATCCTTTGCATACCTAAGATTGATTATCATATCATTAAAGTATATATATAAAATGCAATGTATTTGAAAATAATATTTCAAACACACCATTTTTCACCCAAAGTTGTATATGACACTAACTTATGAAATATGGTCCTAATTACGAATTGGACCTATATATATTGACTCAAATCGATGTAATCAAGTTAAATATGTCAATTTCAATCCAAAACCACTTCTATTTGACCTACTTTGACTCATATCGTCCTATTTAAAGTGTTTGGCCCACGTTCTAGGGGAAATACGCAAATATCGATCCGAAACCACCCTACTTGACATATATTGACTCATATCGATGTATTTCAAGTGTTTATTGCATTTTATGCCTAAAACCCCTCCCATTTGACCAATTTTGACTCAAATAGATGTATTTCAAGTGTTTATGACATGTTCTAGGGTAAACACGTTATTTTCTACCAAAAATCGCTCCTATTTGACCAACTTTGACTCATATCGTCCTATTTGAGGTGTTTAGGCCATTTTCAAGGGATAATACACAAATATCAACTTGAAACTGCCCTATTTGACATATAATAACTCGAATCGATGTATTTCAAGTGTTTATAGCCTTTTCTACCTAAAACCCCTACCAATTAATTGATTTTGAGTCAAATCGGTGTATTTCAAGTGTTTTTGACATGTTTTAGGGTAAATAGGTCATTTTCTACCCAAACCACTACCATTTGACTACTTTGACTCATATCATCCTATTCGAGGTGTTTAGGCCATGTTTGAGGGGAAATACGCAATTATCGACCCAAAACTACCCTATTTGACATATATTGACTCACATCGATGTATTTCAAGTGTTTATGGCAATTTCTAACCAAAACCCTTCCCATTTGACTGATTTTGACTCAGATTGATGTATTTCAAGTGTAACATGTTCTAGGGTAAATACGTCATTTTTTACCCAAACCCGCTCTATTTGACCTATATTGACTCATATCGTCTTATTCAAAGTGTTTGGCCCATGTTCTAGGGGAAATACGCCAATATCGACCCAACACTGCCCTATTTGATCTATATTGACTTATATTGATGTATTTGAAGTTTTTTTGGTTATATTCTACCCAAAACCTCTCCCATTTAACCAATTTTGACTCAAATCGATGTATTTCTAGTCTTTATGACTTGTTATAGGATAAATACGTCATTCTCTACCCAAAATAGATCCCTTTTGACCTACTTTGACTCATATTGTCCTATTTGAGGTGTTTAGGCCATGTTCTTAGGAAAATATGCCAATATCGATCCAAAACCACCCTATTTGACCTATATTTTGATGTATTTGAAATGTTTAAGTCATTTTCTACCCAAAACTGCTCTCATTTGGCCAATTTTGAATAAAATTGATGTATTTTAAGTTTTTGACATGTTTTTGAGTAAATACGTCACTCTCTACCCAAAAACTAATCCCATTTGACTCATTTAGTCATATTCTAGGTGTTTAGGCCATGTTCCGGGGGAAATACACCAATATTAACCCAAAAGCACCCTATTTGACTTATATTGACCCATGTCGATGTATTTGAAGTGTTTAGGTCATTTTCTACTGAAAACCGCTCCAATTTGACCGATTTATAGTGTAATTCATAATGTTTTTGTTGTTCCGTTCTCCTACTCTTCTGCCTTCATCACATTCTTTAGCTTCTTTATAAAATGCTCTGTTAGGGTTTGTTCTTTTTGAACTTTATGAAAAAAAGATAGAGAGTTTTTCTGTTGGAAAGAGAACAAAGAGTCAAAGAGCTAAAATAATGATGGAACAAAATAAAAGGGCGCATCATGCTGCGGTTAGGAAGTGGCAATCGATAAAAGAGACTGATGAGGGTGGTACTAGCTGAATAAAAGATAAAAATTTAAGGGTTTTGATGGATGACAATGAGGCTATTGTGATTGATGAAGAAGAGTTCTCAAGAGGGGTTAAATCTCGTGAATCCCAAAATCCTTCTTAAAACTCTTCTTCATCATTCACTACAGCATCATTGCCACCCACCAAAACCCTCAAATTTTTATCTTTTATTCAACTATTACCACCCTCATCTATCTCTTTCATTAACTGCTACTTCCTAACCGCAACAAGACGCACCCTTTTGTTTCGTTCCATCACCATTTTAGCTCTTTGACTACTTGTTCTCTTTACAACAAAAAAAATTCTCCATCTTTTTCTCATAAAAGTTCCAAAAAGAACAGAGGAAACCAAATCATTTTATAGAAATGCAGAGGAATAGGCAAAAGGTGGTAGGACAGGTAAAAGAAACAAAGGAAACCATTATATTCGAATTGTGTAGGGCATGATAAAGGGAAATACACCAATATCGATTCAAAAATGATCCTATTTGGCCTATATTGACTCATATCAATGTATTTCAAGTGTGAAGGCCAATAATCTACCCAAAACTGCTCCTAATTGACTTATATTAACTCAGACCATACTACATGAAATGATTGAGGCATGTTTAAGAGGGAACAATCTATTAAAATACTTGAAATGATGAAATTATGGGGAAAAGCTCTTACCTCCTCCATGGGCATCCCACTACTGCACCCGTTGAGGACGTTAAGCATGAAACGCATCACAAAGTAGCCGCACTCAATTCCCCAACATTATTGAGTACACTATGAATTACAAAATAGAAATATTAGTCATATATATGATAGTATTATTTTAAAATGTTTTAATTAGTTAATAAACTTACCGTCACTTCTATCTATGTTGATGTCTATTTTCCGGCTCGTTTTCCTTGCAATGTAAGTCTTTTTAACACACTGGGAAACAACATTGATTAATTTAAAAGTTCAATTTCAATCATCCCTAGCTTGGAATGTAAATCTATTCATAACACTTACTAATTAATAAACGCTCTTAACTTAGTATTGCACATCACTAGTAAAATAATTATGATTTGCGGCTAAAAATATGCGACGTAAAACCGAAAAAGCCGCATTTTAATAACAGAAGACATTAATATGTGGCGTATTTACAAGGACCCGCTGCATATTAATACCAATCTACATTAATATGCGGCGTATTATCATGGACTCGCCGCATATTAATACTAAGCTCCATTAGTATGCAGTGTATTTACAAGGAACCGCCGCATATTAGTCATATCTTAGCATCTTAATAACCACCAACACACATATACCCCTGTATGTCTTCAACCTCTTACTTGTATTCCTTCATTCATTATGCCCTTGCCCTTCGATACTCACATTTGGTGAGTCTCCCATTTTGTTCTTTGTTTTTTTTTTAAAATTTTTTAATTGATTCTTGCTATTTTATGGGTTTTGGGTTTTGATTCATTAGTTTTGGGTTCGTGGGTTTTGGGGGTTGCTACGGTCTTAGTGATGATTTTACCCATTACATCTAAAAAAATAGGACTACACCTCATGAAGTTGTGAGCAATGGACCATGATGATGAAGGACCATTGTTCATATTCCATACATCAATTTTCGTTTCGCTAACTAATTAACCACATTCGCATTTCATTAAAAAGACATTATGATGTTTTTTTAGTGCAAAAGAAACTATGATGTAATGATGTATGGGAAGCACCAGCATTGTCATTTTCTAATTCTATTTTGATAAAATCAGCAATCATGTGGATAGAAGTGGTGTAGAGTTAGCTTAGTTCTTGAGATTTTTAAGGCCCTAGTCGAAGTGTGAAAAAAGACCCATTCCTTAACCGATAAATATAAATTTAAGTTTCATGACTAAAAAGTTATTGTATTTAATATAGCATATGGTATGATACTAAACAAAGTAATATAGTTTTGCAAAATCTAAAAGCAAAACACAATAATTCACTCAATTTTTTCATATGAAAATGCTAGCATGTGTATTGGTGTTGTTAAATGTTATTGTAAATATGTTAAGTAGTTTAAAACTTTGAAAAATGTATATGAATTAGTATGAATTAGATTATGTTAGTACATGAATGGGTATGCATAATATTTGGAATTGAATTAGGCAACTTATATGAATTGAGTAATGTATTAGGTTTAAAACTCTTAGTGTTTCTTTCTTAACTTATATTTGGAATTAAATTAGGCAACTTATATGAATTGTGTGTTGGTTGTATTAAAAGGAATATAGGTAAGTTTGGATATTGATTTTCAAAAATGGGAAATGTTGGGTTTATAAAGGAAACTCTGCCAAATTTTTTATAGAATTTGTAGTGATTTACAAAGCATAGAACATAAAGAATATCGCTATAAGAATTTAGTAACTTAAACAATAGAGCGAGTGTTTGTGGGTCATTGTGGAGTTTGCTTAACCTTATTCTTGGTAATCTACATGAGGACCCTTTAGGTGTAATTATATATATAACTATATGTAAATTGAGTATTGATTAGATTTTTATTTAATCTCTTACATGTTAAATAGGGCATACCAAAAATTATGGAGCGAAAATGGATGTATGGTAATCGTGCTTCGTTAGAGTTCATGAATGGAGTTGAGGAGTTTTATAGACAAGTGTTGAAACACCTAAATAACATTGGAGATGATGAGGTGTGTTGCCCTTGTGTTGATTGCAATAATGTGAATATCGTAATTAGTATAAGAGAGTTAGGGGACCATGTGATTCGGCGTGGGTTTAGGCAACAATACCATGTTTGGGTATGGCATGGTGAGGTTCCTACTTCTAATGACATGGGCTCGTGTTCTAATGAAGTTCTCATTCATCATGTTGAGCTAGACCATCATGGCCAATTAGAATCTGATGACGTTGAAGATGTTGATGCCGAGAAGGAAGATGACGGGGAGGATGAATTGGAGGATAATGACCCTAGTGATGACGATTAAATAGATAAAATGCTTGAAGGGGTTGGGGATCAAATATGTAGTCAATCTCGCACTTTTGAGTGTTTGTGGGAGGCTGCAAAGAAACCGTTGTATCCTGGATGTACTAAATACACTAAGTTGTCTGCCACATCAACGTTGTTTAACTTGAAAGCGAAATATGGTTGGACTGATACTAATTTCACATCCTTATTAAAAATATTAGGAGACATGTTTCCAGAAGGTAATGATTTCTATATCCATGTACTATACAAAGAAGTTAATGTGTCCCCTTGAATTATAGTATAGGTCAAATGGGATCAATTTCGGGTAGAAAGTGACCTAAACACATCAAATGCATCGATTTGAGTCAATATAGGTCAAATGAGATCAGTTTCGGGTAGAAAGTAACCTAAAGACTTGAAACACATATATTTGAGTCAATATAGGTCAAATGGGATCGGTTTGGGGTAGAAAGTGACCTAAACACTTGAAAAAAATTGATTTGAGTCAATAGTGGTCAAATAGGACCGGTTTCGGGTAGAAAATGACATAAAAACTTCAAATGCATCGATTTGACTCAATATAGGTCAAATGGGATCAGTTTTGGGTAGAAAGTGACCTAAACAATTCAAATGCATCAATTTGAGTCAATATAGGTCAAATGGGATTGGTTTGGGGTAGAAAGTGACCTAAACACTTAAAACACATTGATTTGAGTCAATATAGGTCAAATGGGATTGGTTTCGGGTAGAAAGTGACCTAAACACGTCAAATGCATCAATTTGAGTCAATATAGGTCAAATGGGATCTGTTTCAGGTAGAAAGTGACCTAAACACTTCAAATGCATCGATTTGAGTCAATATAGGTCAAATGGGATCGGTTTTGGGTAGAAAGTGACCTGAACACTTGAAAGTGACCTAAACACTTTAAATACATTGATTTCATATACGTTTCATTTTATATACACGTTAATGATATGTTAATCAATATTAGGTATGCAAAGGATTCAACGAGGAGCCCTTCTCCATCTAAGAAATCGACGTCGTCTGCAACAAACTGGCTAAGTATTGGACAAATAACTTTTTTTAGATTATGTACATTACCTTATTCTTGTGTATTTTGTAGTTTTTAAACATCAAGTTCATTAATTGGATTGTATTTTTGATGTCACTTAATGGTTGTTTATACGACCCTATTAGTACACATAAATGAGAGATGGATCATGTGTATATATATATCTTGGTTGACAGAAATTGCAAATGTAATATAGCAGGTCTTAAATTTGAAATTTGGCAATAGTACGGATCAGATTAATGCATTTCAAAAAAAATAAAACAACTTATATGCGGCAGGTGTCCCCACGACCCGCCGCATATTCCTTAATTATAGGCCCTTTACCAATTGGGTTTAGTACCATATGCGGCGGTTCTAGGTAAAATACGCTATATTATGTTGAATCGGATTCTCTAGTGTGCACTATATTATAAGAAATAAGTAATTAGCATTATGTTTACATACTATATGCATTATCATACTATAAAGTAAATGTATAAGTAATAAGCATTATGTTCACACATCAGATTCAAACTTACTTTTCCAAAATAGGGGCGAAAATGAACTTTAACTTAGCTTGTAGGGATTTTATGAATGCAAAATGTATGTACGTCTTTACCTCCTTGATGTTGCCATTGATTCTTGCATCCAAAGTGGCCTAAGCACATAACCAACCGACTAATGAGAGTAAATCGCAGGACACGCAATCATCTTGGAGTGCCCTACGTAATCATAAAAAGCATTATATATAAAAATAATTTAGAAAATATTAATAGTACCACATAAGTTAACATATATCCTAATTGTGTATACCTCATAAAGCATTAAATAACAGAAATGTTCAATTGAGCTCCCTGTAAGAATAGGGTATTGTAGGCTCTGTCAAGCCATGTTGTTCCATCTTCAGAGTAGTGGAATAAGGCTCGATCCAACAACACAACAATGGTATTGTCTTCCTTCATCATGATCGCACATTGAGGTAGCCATTTGCACTTAGAAGCCGCTACTACTTTAGTGAGAAGGGGTCGGTTTTCTGCCACTGACTTCTTTGAGGTCGGTTCATTACTCCCAATAACTTCATCAGCTAACATTCCCTTCATCTTCTTAGCTTGTGGAGTCACCTAATTAAAACGGCACATATTGCACAACTATAATCATACCAAAATATATTTATAGAGGAATTTTGATTGAATCTTTTATTTTTACCTCACTTATGATCTTGATCAAATTAGAGGCCATTGCACAAAAGTACCAATTGCGTCGTTCAATGTCTCCAAGTCGTAATGTGGAATCGGGACTGGTAGTGCTCCTGCTTCAAAGAATTCAAGAGTTATCTGAACCTTCACCACTTTATGTCCTTCAAGCCTGGTTCCTTATGAGTTCGTGTAAACTGCTAGCCTGATTTACATAGTTATTCGACACCATCGACCACGTCGTAGATCATTTCCATACTTGGATCTTTTAGGAGTAGATGGAAACAAGTAGGAACTTAAAAATTGAATATAATATGTCAATATTATAGGTCATTATTAATACAAACAATATTCATTCAACATAATATTTAAAAAGAGAATATAACACACCTCTACATGGGGAGTAGACACCCGTGCACCCTAAGGTTGAAACTAATGTCTTGGAGTAGGGAGAACAACTTGTCCTTCACAATGGCCTCAAACACCTGTCTAAGTTCTTCTCGGAGTTGAGCCTTCAAAGTCTCCCGATCTTCCATTGAAACTCCACTTTTACTTTGTTGGCTTGATCTCGTTGGAGGAGGTCCAAAAGCTTGTCGGTACGCAATATTAGTCCCTCCCAGTCCAACGCAGTGTCCGAGGTGATTTGGCTTCCCAATGGTCATAGCTAATGCATCTTGGGTCCTTGCAAGAATGAATTCCCCTTGAATATTCTTATCTCGGAACTCCAACTAAAAATTAAAAGTAAAAGATTCAAAATGAATGTTAGATCTTATAAGCAGTGGTAAGTTTACTAATTTGCAAATAGAATTCTTACGTATTTTACAGCCACAGTCTGCGTCTGTTTGTTTGGAATGACTCTCCCCAATTTTCTTGTCCTTTTTGTGCTTTGAACAAAACCAGACATCCCCATGACTTATCTTTATGGTGCTTGATTATGTAGAAGAAGGTCCCGCTTAAGAGGGATAGAGACCCTCTGATATCCATTGTTGCCTTGTGTTGTTGTAGCTTGACTTTCCAAGGTAATGGGGATGAATGTTCATCTTGTCACTCTTTCTTGCCTTCTAGCGTTTAGCCTATCAACATAATAAAGGTATTTAACTTGACATAAAAGTACAACATATATCATTTTCCAAAACTGACTACAAAGAAGTATTTAACTTACTACTGTAGCTTTAGAAGTCTTGTTCTTGACAAAGATTGCCCAATCGCCTTCCTTAATATGTTTCCAAATTTCATAGGGCAACCTATTATCTTTTTTTTGATACCTTTCTTGTCTTGGTAGTCCAACCAATTACCAACTTTGATTTGAAGTCCCAAAATCTATCGACAACTGCAGATAGAAACAACTTCTTCAGTTGGGGGTTGTCTGGAATATGAAATAAAGCCTGAAATATAAAATATTTAAATTGGGTTAGTTTCACTTATTAAATTAGTTCACATAAATATTTAACTAATTAAGATTAAGTTAGGAATATGTACCATTTTTTCCACCCACAAGGTCGGTCGAAGTCCCTCTTGTACTCGCGACTACTCCCAATTGATGTTGAACTTCCAAATAACAAGGCTAATATGCTGACTATACTTGAGATGCCACCTACCATTGGGGCGGTGCAAATGATCAAACTCTAAATTCATGGGCTCGTTCACTCTAAGGCTCCTAGTCAGACCTCTTGGTTAACTTAAGCCCCAAGCACCACCCTTCCCCCTCCCTCTCTTGGAACCCGAACATGAGGGGATGAAAATGGTCATGTGTATATCATCCCTTAAAGTTATTGTTGATTCTACAATATATTGATGTTCGTCAAACATTATATCCATTCTCTGAGCTTCTAACTTAGTAGCTATGTCTTTTGGATCACCTTGATCAGTTTCGAGGTGAACATCCTACTCAATGTCCTCATAAGAGAAGTTGAAATCTTTGCCCCTAGCCATGATGTAAAACAGCAACTACATAAAGAGCAATAGTACAATGCAAACTAAGTTAGTGAATCATCCAACATTAGGACCAAAAAGGAAATAAAGCAAACACTAATGTAACTATGAAATAATATCTAGATAATGAATACTACTCATATATAGTAACTCCTTCATGGTGATTTATTCTCATATAATTTGTTTCCATTTCTGGTCCATTCATGTGATCAGTACATGGCATTGAGAATGGTGGGAGATCATCAAAGTCATCATAGTCTTCCTTATTAGTGACATCACTAATTCCAAGGATCTGTCATTTACCAGAGGCAATAACAGCCCATCAAGGGTCATTTATGTCTTTAATGTAGAATACTTGTTTAGCTTGTAATGCAAGTATAAACGGTTCCTCCGTATCATGCATTTAACTCATGTCGACTAAGTCCACGCCGTGAATCATTACTTTTTCAGAATTAAAAGTTGCTATAACAGAGTAATAAGCGGCGGGTCTTGGGGACACCCACCGCATATTAGTATTTGTTTGGGTATGCTTTAATCTGATCCCTACTACGCCCAAATTTCCAAATTCAAACCTGTTATATTACATTTGCAATTACACCCACCAACGTACATATATACATATGATGATCCATCTCTCATTTATATACTAATAGGGTCATAAAATCTCCGATTAAGTAACATCAAAACAACACCCCAATAAATGAACTTGATGTATAAAAACTAAAAAATACACAAAAAAGGTAATGTGCATAATCTAAAAAAGTTATTTGTCCAATACATGGCCAGTTTGTTCCAGGATACATCGATTTCTTCGGTGGAGAAGGGCTCCTCATTTAATCCTTTACATACCTAAGATTGATTACCAAATCATTAAAGTATATAAAAAATTCAATGCATTTGAAAAGTATAGTTGAAACATGCCATTTTCCACACCTCATTGTATATGACACTTACTTTTGACATATGGTCCCAATTACGAATCCGACCTATATATATTAAATCAAATAAATGTAATCAAGTTAAATATGTTACTTTCTACCCAAAATTGCTCCCATTTGACCGTCTTTGAGTCATATCATCCTATTCAAAGTGTTTGGCCATGTTCTAGGGAAATAGGCAAATATCAACCCAAAACCGCCCTATTTGACATATATTGACTCGTATCGATGTATTTCAAATGATTATACCATTTCTACCCAAACCCCCTCCTACTTGACCGATTAGGACTCAAATCGATGTATTTCAAGTGTTTATGACATGATATAGGGTAAATACGTCATTTTCAAATCAAAACCACTCCAATTTGACCTATATTAACTCATATCGTCCTATTCGAAGTGTTTGGGCCTTGTTCTAGGGGAAATACGCCGATATCAACCTGAAACCGCCCTGTTTTACCTATATTGACTCACATCGATGTATTTGAAGTGTTTAGATCATTTTATACCCAAAACCTCTCCCATTTGACTGATTTTGACTCAAATCGATGTATTTCTAGTATTTATGACACGTTCTATGGTAAATACGCCATTCCCTACCCAAAACCAATCTCATTAGACTTACTTTGACTCATATCGTCCTATTTAAGGTGTTTGGGCCATGTTCTAGGGAAAATATGCCAATATTAACGCAAAACCACCCTATTTGGCCTATATTGACTCATATCGACGTATTTAAAGTGTTTAGGTAATTTTTAACTAAAAATCAATCCTATTTGTCCTATATTAACTCATATCATCCTATTCGAATTGTTTAGGCCATGTTCTAAGGGAAATACGGCCAATATCTACCCAAAACCGCCCCATTTGACCTATATTAAATCATATTGATGTATTTTAAGTGTTTAGGTCATTTTATACCCAAAACCTTTCCTATTTGATGGATTTTGACTCAAATCGATACATTTCTAGTGTTTATGACATATTCTACGGTATATACGTCATTCTCTACCCAAAATCGATCCCATTTGACCTATTTTGACTTATATTGTCCTATTCGTGGTGTTTGGGCGATGTTCTAGGGGAAATATGCCAATATCGACCCAAATCCACCCTATTTGGTCTATATTGACTCATATCAATGTATTTGAAGTGTTTAAGTCATTGTTTACCCGCTTCTATTTGACCTATATTGACTCATATCGTCCTATTCGAAGTTTTTGGCCATGTTCTAGGGGAAATATGCCAATTCAATGCAAAACCGCCCTATTTGACCTATATTGACTCATATCGATGTATTTGAAGTGTTTAAGTCATTTTATACCCAAAACCTCTCTTATTTGACCGATTTTGACTAAAATCGATGTATTTTTAGTGTTTATGACATGATCTAGGGTAAATATGTCATTCTTTACCCAAAATTGATCCTATTTGACCTAGTTTGAGTTATATCATCCTATTGGAGGTGTTTGGGCCATGTTCTTGGGGAGATAAGCCTATATCAACCTAAAACCACCATGTTTTACCTATATTGACTCATATCGATGTATTTGAAGTGTTTAGGTCATTTTCTACCCAAAAACGCTCCCATTTGACCAACTTATGGTGTATTTCATAACGTTTCCTTTGTTTTGTTCTCCTGCTCTTCTACCATCATCAAATTTCTCAGCTTCCCTATAAAATGCTTTATTAGGGTCTATTCTTTTTGGAATTTTTATGAGAAAAAGATGGAGAATTTTTCTATTAGAAGAAAATAAGGAGTCAAAGAGCTAAAATAGTGATGGAATGAAACAAAAGAACGCGTCTTGCCGCGATTAGGAAGTAGCAGTCGATGAAAGAGACTGATGAGGGTGGTAGTAGCCAAATAAAAGATAAAAATTAGAGGGTTTTGATGGATGACAATGAGGATATTGTCATTGATAAAGAAGAGTTTTCAAGAGTGGTTAAGTCTTGTGAATCCCAAAATCCTTCTTAAAACCTCTTCAACATCAATCACAACAACCTCATGGTTACCCATCAAAACCCCTAAATTTTTATCTTTTATTCAGCTACTACCACCCTCATCAGTCTCTTTCATCGATTTCTACTTCCTAATCGCAGCAAGACACACCCTTTTATTTCATTCCATCACCATTTTAGCTCTTTGACTCCTTATTCTCTTATAACAGAAAAATTCTCCATCTTTTTCTTATAAAAGTTCCAAAAAGAACAGAGGAAACCAGATTATTTTGTAGAAAAAGCAAAGGACACCTTAATGTAACAAAGGAAACTGTTATATTCGAAGTGTTTAGGGCATGTTAAAGGAAAATACGCCAATATCGACTCAAAACCGTTCCTATTTGGCATATATTAACTCATATCGATGTATTTCAAGTGTGAAGGCTAATAATCTCCCCAAAACTACTCGTAATCAACTTATATTAACTCAAAATGTCATATGTGAAGTGTTTGAGGCATGATTAAGAGGGAATTCACTATTAAAGATACTTAAAACAATGAAATTAAGGGGAAAAGCTCTTACCTCCTCTATAGGCATCCCACTACTACACCCGTTGAGGACGTCAAGTGTGAAACGCATAACGAAGTAGCCGTTGAGCACAGTATGAATTATAAAATAGAAATGTTAGCTATACATATTATAGTATTATTGAACAATGTTTAAATTAGTTAATGAACTTACCGTGACTTCTATCCATGTCGATGTCTGCTTTTTGGCTTGATCTCCTTGCAATGTAAGCCTTTTTAATACACTTGAAAACGACATTGATTAGTTTAGAAGTTCAATTTCAATCAATTACACTGTAAATATATTAATTGATAATACTTACTAATTAATAATCTCTCTAAGCTTAGTATTGCGCATTGACTAAGCCGAATTGAAGAAGTATATTTTTCCACTGGCCACAAAAATGACAAAAAAATCCAATGTGCACTACATTATAAGAAATAAGTAATTAGCATTATACTTATATACTATATGCATTGTCAAACTCTAAAGTAAATGTATAAGTAATAAGCATTATGTTCACACATCAGATTCAAATGCGCCGCTCGAAAATACTTAGCTTGTAGGGCTTTCGCTAATGCAAAATGGACGTATGCCTTTACCTCCTCGATGTTGCCATCGATTCTTGCATCTAAAGTGGCCTCAAGACATAACCAACCGACTAATAAGAGTAAATCGCATGACACACAATCATATTAGAGTGCCTGACGTAATCATAAAATGCATTATATATACAAATATTAATAGTACCACATAATTACCCTATATCCTAATTGTGTATACCTCATGAATCATTAAATAATATAAATGTTCAATTGATCTCCCTATAAGAATTGGGTGATGTCAGCTTTTTCAAGCCACGCTATTCCGTTTAAAGTAGTGGAATAAGGCTCATTCCAACGGCACAGCAACGGTATCATCTTCCTTTATCATGGTCGAACACTAAAGTAGCCATTTGCACTCGGGACTTAAAGAAGCCGCGACATCTTCAGTGAGAAGAGGTCGGTTTTCTACCACTGACTTCTTCGAGGTCGGCTCATTACTCCAAATAACTTCATCTTCTTAGCTTGTGGAGTCACCTAATTAAAAAGGAACATATTGCACAACTTTAGTCATATTAAAATATAATTATAGAGGAAATTTGATTGAATCTAATATTTCTACCTCACTTATGATCTTGATCAAATGTAGAGGGCATTGCATAAAAGTACCAATTGTGGCATTCAATGTCTCCAAGTAATACTATGCAATCGAGACCAGTAGTGCTGCTCCTTTGAAGAAGTCAGGAACAGTCTCAACCTTCACGACTGCATGCCCTTCAAGCCTCGTTCCTTCGTGAGTTCATATAAATTGCTTGCCTGACTAACCTAGGTACGCAATACCACCGGCCATATCATAGATTGTTCCCGTACTTGGATCTTGTAGGAGTAGACGATAACTGGTAAACCCTGAATATTGAATATAATATATCAATAGTATAGGTCTTTATTAATGCAAAGAATAGTTATTCAACATAAGATTAAAAAGGGAATATAACACACCTCTACATGGGGAGTAGACACCCATGCACCCAGGGATGTTAAATGCTCGGCGCAGATACCAATGTCTTGGATTAGGGAGAACAACTTGTCCTTTACAGTGGCATTGAACTCCTATCTATGTTCTTCTCGGAGTTGAACCTTCAAAGTCTCTTGATCTTCCATTGAAACTTCACTTTGACTTTGTTGCCTTGATCTTAGTGGAGGAGGTCCAAATACTTGACAGTACCCAATATTAGTCCCTTCAAGTCCAATGTAGCGTTCGAGGTGATCTAGCTTCCCAATGGCCATAGCTAATGCGTCTTAGGCCATTGCGGGAACAAATTCTCCTTGAATTTTCTTATCTCGGAACTATAACTTAAAATTAAAAGTAAAAGATTAGAAATGAATGTCAGATCTTATAAGAAGTGGTAACTTTACTAATTTACAAATAGAATTCTTACTTATTTTATAGCCACAGCCTGCGTCTGTTCATTTGGAATGACTTTCTCCTTAATTTTCAAGTCCTTCTTATACCTTGAATAAAACCAGTCATCCTTATGGCTTATCCTTATAGTGCTTGATTCAGTAGAAGAAGGTCCTGCCCCAGAGGGATAGAAACCCTTTTATATCCATTGTTGCCTTGCGTCGTTGTAGCTTGGCTGTCTAAGAATATGGTGATGAATGTTCATCTTTTAACTCTTGCTCGCCTTCTCGCATTTAGCCTGTCAACAATATAAAGGTATTTAACTTAATATAAAAGTACAACATATAAAATATTCCAAAACTGAATACAAAGAAGTATTTAACTTACCACTGTAGCTTTAGAAGTCTTGCTCTTGACAAAGGTTACCCAATCGCCTTCCTTAATATGTTTCCAAATTTCATAGGGCAATATGTTAGCTTCTTTTTTGGACACCTTTCTTGTCTTGGTAATCCAGCCAGTCACCAACTTTGATTTGAAGTCCCAAAATCTATTGGTGACTACTGATAGAAAACGCTTCTTCAGTTGGGGGTTGTCTAAAATGTGAATTAAAGCCTAAAATATATAATATTTAAATTGGGTTAATTTCATTTAGTAAGATAGTTTACACAAATATTTTAATAATTAATATTAAGTGAGGAATACGTACCATTGTGTCACTCACAAGGTCTGTGAAAGTCCCTCATTAACTCCCGACCACTTCCAATTGATATTGAATTTCCGAATAAGAGGTCCAATAAGCTGACCGTACGTGAGACGCCACCTACCAACGGGGCGGTGCAAATGATCGAACTCGAGATGCATAGGCTCGTCCACTCTAAGGCCTAATTGGACCTCTAGGTCAACCTAAGCCCTAAGCACCACCCTTCCCCTCCCTCTCTCGGAACCCAAACAAGAGGGGATGACAATGTTCATGTGTACATCATCCCCTAAAGTTGTTGCCGCTTCCGCAATCCTTTCATATTCGTCGAACATTATATTCGTTCTATGACGTGAGACGCTACCTACCAACGGGGCGGTGCAAATGATCAAACTCTAGATGCATAGGCTCGGCCACTCTAAGGCTCCTAGTTGGACCTCTAGGTCGACCTAAGCCCCGAGCACCACCCTTCCCCCTCCCTCTCTAGGAACCCAAATATGAGGGGATAACAATGTTCATGTGTACATCATCCCCTAAATTTGTTGCCGCTTTAGCAATCCTTTCATGTTCATCGAACATTCTATTCGTTTTATGAGCTTCTAACTCAGCAACTATGTTTTCTGGATCCCCTTGATTAGTTTCAAGGTGAACATCATAGTCAACGTCCTCATCAAAGACACTGAAATCTTCGTAACTAGCCATGATGTAAGACAGTAACCGCGTAAAAGAACAATAGTACAATGCAAATTGAGTTAGTGAATTGTCCAACATAAGGGGCAAACAGGAAATAAAGCAAACATTAACATAAATATGAAATAATTTAATACATAGACAATGAATACTACTCAACTATAGTAACTCCTTCATGGTGCTCCATTCTCATATAATTTGTTTTTGTTTTTGGTCCAGCATCCATGTCATCATTACATGGCATTAAGAATGGTGGGAGATCAACAAAGTCATCATAGTCTTCCTCATCAGTGACATCACCAATTCCAAAGATTTTTCATTTACCAGGGACAATAATAGCCCATCAAGGGCTATTTGTGTCTTTAATATAGAATACGTGTTTAGCTTGTGATGCTAGTATAAAAGGTTCCTCCGTATCATGTATTTGACTGATGTCGACTAAAGTCCAATTTGATTCATCTTTCATCACCAAACCATGTCAACTGATATCTGTCCACTTGCATTAACAAAGGAGAACCTTAAAGCTATAGTATTCAAATTCCCATATCTCATGAATTATCCCAAAGTAAGACAAGGTCGTATCAGCTAGTGCTTTATCTTTTGAGGTAGCATATTCTCGAGAAGAAGCCACTATTAAAACACCACTACTTTGAATAGAATTTGATTTCTTATCTAGGAATTCAGTGTAGAAGGTATATCCATTGATATCATACCCCTCAAAAGATTGAACAATTGTTCGAGGGCTATAAGCTAAACCAATTTATTGTATCAGAATTGTTATGACCCATTTCAGATAATTCATGCATAACTTTTTCATAAAACCAATCAATGAAGGTGTTATTGTGGTCTTGTATTAATGCTCGTTTGCCTTGAGAAGGGTAATTCACCTTTAATTCATTTGTATGCCTTTCTAAGTAAGGATGAACCTCTTTGATATGGTGCAAAATAAATAAATGAGCTTGTCTGTCTTACGGCAATGGAATTAAGACCTCCTTAGAACCCATGGTGTCATGCCCTTTGAGCCTCCCTTCATGCCTCAATTTTGATAACCCAATTGCCTCCCCCTTAGATAAGAACTCAGTAAGAAACTCACCTACCTCCTCTGTGGTTATACCTTGAATTATACTACCTTCAGGGTGAGCTGGGTTTCTCAACTTCTTCTTTAAAGTACCGACGTATATCTCAAAAGGATATGTCCATCTTAAGAATACTAGACCACATAACTTGATTTCTTAAACCAAATGCTCATTTAGATATACCATAATATCAAAGAACAAAGGTGAAAAATACATCTCTAGTTGACATAAGGTTATAACAACATTAGCGTGTAACTCATCTAAACATGACGGATCAAGCTCCTTGCTGCATATTGTATTTTAAAAAGAACAACTTCTAGTTATAGAATCCCTAATATGCTGTGCTGGCAATTGGTAGAAACACTTGCATCATAACATGACAATCATGAGACTTCATACCCACTAATTTCAAATCTTTCATGGATACAAACTTCTTTAAATTTGATGAGTACCCACTAGGAACCTTTATCCCATACTGACACTCACAAAATATCCTCTTTTCTACTTGGGAAGCCAGAGGAAGATACGTGGATTTACCTTTTCCATTTCTAGGCTTTCTATCTTTAGGCCACAACTTAGACGAATCTTCATTGTCTGCATATCTCTCCAGACATTAGGACCATTCTTTTTTATATGCATAACAACAAGACAATGTCTAAAGGGTAAATACTTTCAATATTGAAGTTTCCAAAATATTGATTGTTTCTTCCATAACCCCTGAGCATCTTTGTGTTTCAAAGTTTTCTCGAACACATTATCTATTCCTTTCACAATGTCATAAACCTCACTGCCAGCCAACTGTATAGGGGCTCTACGTTGCTCAACTTTACAATCAAATGAGGACTTTCTCTTACGATAAGGATGAAACTTATTCAAGAACCGCCAATGCATGAGATACACATTTTTCCCACAATATGGCAAGTATATTGAGTCCATATCATCCACACAAATCGGGCAAGCTTTCTTTCCCTTCACCTTACACCCCGACAAGTTCCCATATGATGGAAACTCATTTATGGTATAGAATAACATGGCTTGGGGTGTAAAAGTCTCTTCATCATATGCATCATACACAAATATACCTTTATCCCATAACAACTATAAATCTTCAATAAGGGGAGCAAGATAAACATCAATGGCATTCCCAGGTTGCTTAGGCCTTAATATTAGAAGCGATAACATAACATACTTATGCTTCATGCATAACCAAGGAGGAAAATTAAATATCACTAACAAAACTAACCATGTGCTATGTTGACTACTTAAGGTACTAAAAGGATTCATTCCATTGGTATAGAGACCAAGTCTTAGGTTCCTATCTTCCCTACCAAAAGCCTTAAAAGATTCATCAATTGTTTTCCATGTAGGAGGTCAAATCATCCTATCTTTCTTCCTCTTCTCTACATGCCATCAAAAATTCCATACATCGCTCTTAATAAAAAACAAATGCTTGAAAATTGGTATTATGGGAAGGTACCACAACACCTTTACACTAGGACCTTCAATCCCCACTTCAAGCTCTATCCCATGTGGGAGTTCATAACATGACTTCCTACATATAGGACATTAAATGAACTCTGCATACTCATTTCGATACAATATGCAATCATTTGGGCAGGCATCAATCTTATTATACTCTAAACCAAGGGGACACATTAACTTCGCATAGTACGTGGATATAGGCAAATCATTTCCCTATGGAAACATGTTCCCTAATACTTTTAATAAGGATGTGATAATTGTATCAGTCCAATCATATTTCTCTTTCAAGTTAAACAACGTTGATATAGCGGACAACTTAGTGTATTTATCACATCTAGGATACACCAGTTTCTCAATAGCCTCCTAAAAACGCTCAAAAGTACAAGATTGACTACCAAATTGATCCCCAACCCCTTTAAGAATTTCATCAATTTGATCTTCATCATCGGGGTCATTATCTTCCAATTCTTCCTCCCCATCATCTTCCTTCTCGGCATCAACATCTTCACCATCATCAGATTCTAATCGGCCATGATGGTCTATCTCAACATAATGAATGGGAATTTTGTTAGAACACAACCCCATGTCATTAGAAGTAGGAACCTTATCATGCCATACCCATACGTGGTATTGTTGCCTAAACTCACGCCGGATCACATGGGCCCTCAATTCTCTTATACTACTAATTATATTCACATTATTGCAATCAACATAAGGGAAACATAACTCATCATCTCCAATGTTATTTAGCTGTTTCAACACTTGTCTACAAAACTCCTCAACTCCATTCATGAACTCCAGCGAAGCACGATTACCATATATCCAATTTCAAACCATAATTTGTATTATACCCTATTTGATATGTAAGATATTAAATAACAGTCTAATTAATACTCAGTTTATGCATAGTTATATATATTGCACCTAAAGGGTCCTTAAGTAGCTTACAAAAAAATAAGGTTAACCAAACTCCACAATGACCCACAAACATGTGCTCTATACTTTAAGTTACTAAATTCTTTTAGTGATATTATTTTTGTTCTATGCTTTGTAAATCACTACAAATTATACAAAAAATTCGGTAGTTTCCTTTTTAAACCCAACATTTCCCATTTTTGAAAATCAATGTCCAAACCTATGTATATGAATTTCAATACAACCACAACCAATACACAATTTCATTTTACAACTAACTTATCTAATAATTAATTCAAAGGAGTTTAAAATAAACCTATACATGCATAATACAAGGAATACTTTACTTGTAAATTCTAGAGACTTTGAAACATGAGAAAGCAAACTTAAGAGTTTCAAACCTAATACATTACTCAATTCATATAAGTTTCCTAATTCAATTCCAAATATTATACATACCCATTCATATACTAACATAATATAATTTATACTAATACACATACTAATTCAAAACCATACTAATCCATGTACATATTCCAAAGTTTCAAACTACTTAACATATTTAAATTCACATTTAACAACATCGATCAAATACCTATTGATATGATAGAGGATGTCAACTTTGAAGGATTAATTGAAGCTTCAAAGAAGGATGCTACCATGGGAGAGTTGTTGGATTATGGAGAAATGAATCTTCTAGGTGCGTCAAAGGGGAACATTTACGTGTGCATAATAACATGCAAATGTGAATGAGGATTGGTGGACATGGGGAATAAGATGGTATTTCCTATGATTTTTCTCCCATTTCATTTGACGAGGTTTTTCTTATTTTAGGCATAGGTGTCTTTTTGAACTTTCTTTTTTTAGGTTTTATGATTCTATAATGTGTGGAAGCCATGGAGTTGATGATTGGTAGAAGGCCTTGATGAAAATCCTAAAATATTGGAGTAATTTTTAAAGATTGAAAATTTTAACCAAGGAGGAAAATTTTTAAGATAAGGGGAGATGCTTGTTACATTGGATGGTGCTTATTGCATCTTGTCGGTGCTTTATTATAACTTTAGTGACATGGCATGGGTATGGACATGACTACACACATGAGATTGGATATTTAGTGTTTTACTTTAAATAAAATAGATGAAGAGTATTTAATTTGTAATTTTATCTTTTTAGATAGGATAGAATTCTAATTAAGATAAGATAGTGTTAGAGTTTTGGTAGGATTATGTAATGAATAGGTGGCATTGTCTTATTAGTTATTAGGTGGTTATAATGAGTCCTTTTAGAAGTAGGAGTACTAGTCACAATATGATTAAAACTCTCAAGCTATGGGTATAAATAGATGTGCACCCAATCTTGGAAAAATCCGATTTTGAGATTCTTTTCTTTATATTCTTCAATAAACTTAGAGAGTTGTAACAAAGATTTGTGAATAATTGCTTAAGGCTTCAAATTTACGTAAGGAAGTGTAGGAATTAAGGGTGCTTTGCTTTAATCAATTCTCAAACTTTCGCTCTAGATTTTAAACCTTTGGTGCGTAGATTTAGAGGGTTTGATATCTAGTTCTATCCCTTTGTGTGGATTAAGGTTTCAATACCTAGATTCACATAAAATTTTGGTGCTTTCATTGAGAGGATTCAAAGCATACTCAAGCAAGATGGATTCTAGTGGTGATGATGCACACGAGATGCCACCAGGCTTCAAATAAGGTTTGATCTTGCTAGAGGCCAAAGCCTTGTGAATGGAACACGAGTTAAAGAAACTGAAGGAACGTATGGATGAGCTACTATAATTCATGGGGAAAAAGGAAATGTCCTCAAGAAAAGGTAAACACTCTTCCCATGAATCTAACTCTAGCGAAAGTGATGGTGTATCTAGTGTTAGGAGCTCGAGGAGGCCTAGCAAGAGGGACTCATCCTCTTTATGTGATGATGAGGAATCATATAGAGGGCATAGGAGAAGGAGTTCAAGGGAGCAAGAGGATCAAAGCTTATGGTGTGCATGCGGAAAGGTTTGTTCCTTAAGACTTCAAACAAAATTTTTTTATAAAAATGCATACTGTAAAGCAAGAAAGGAAGTCTTTGGAGGAATACTTGGTGGAATTCAAAAATCTAGCCATGGTGTATGGGCTAGAGGAGAAAGAAGACCATAAGGTGGCTTATTTTATGGCCGTGTTAAATGACCCAATCAAGGAAAAAGTGGAATTACAACCCTATTAGAGCTTTGATGAGGTGTGAACAATAACAACTAGGGTTGAAAGGCAAACACGTAAACCTAGAGGGATCTTTCGATCTTTTGAAGCTAAAGGGGTGCATGAGATGTCTAATGTGAAGCCTAATCTTAAGAAAGACATAAAGCTACAACCTTTTGGGAGAGATAAGGGAGGAAGTTTAAGGCCTCCTATAGGAGATCAACGAACTTGCTTCAAATGCAAGGGACAAGGCCATATCCAAAGGGATTGTCTATGCAGGGTTACTAGTAATCAGACTTAGGAGGAATATGTGACCTTTAAAGAAGAGGAGTATGAGCTTGAAGAGGAACAAGGTCACACATCTTTTGAAGTCCAAGAGGAGGATATGTAGGAGGTGATGGTAGAAACTAGGGGATCTAGCCTAGTGTTACAAAGGGCATTGCATTCCAAGTCCATGCCATTAGAGGAGAGCCAAAGGGAGAAAATCTTCCTCACAAGATGCAATGTTCAAGGAATACTATGTGATGTGATCATAGATTGAAGGAGTTGCACTTACGTAGTTTCTACACTCTTGGTGGATAAGTTAGAGGTGTCCACTCAAATCCATCCTCAACCATATAAGCTCCATTTTCTTAGCAACACAAGTGACGTAAAAGGTTAGTAAACAAGCCTTGATTTCGTTAAAAATGGGAAATTATGAAGATCAAGTTCTTTGTGATGTTTGTCCGATGGATGCATGTCATATTCTTTTAGGAACACCTTGGCAGCATGATAGATTTATGAAGTTTGATGGGAGGACAAACGTATACGTGGTGAGGAAGAATATGCAAGCCAAAGTATTTGCTTTAAAGCCTTTAATGGCTCTAAAAACTCGTTCCAACAAAGATGATGGAAAGGGAGTGCTATTAGTGGATGGAAGGGAATTGGAGAAGGAGGCAAAGGCAAGTAGCATGGTTTATTTGCTAGTGGCTAAGGAGGTAGAGAGCAAAGCTCACATGGTTCCAAGATCTTTGAAACCACTGTTTGAGTCCTTGTGTAGTGCCTACTTTGATTGTGCCAAAGAAAGATGGAACTTAGAGGATGTGCATTAATTTGAGGGCTATAAATAACATAACCATCAAATACAGGTATCATATTCCCACACTTGATGATTTATTGGATGAGTTGTATGGTGTGTAAGTCTTCTCAGAGATTGATCTTCAAAGTGGATATCATCAAATAAGAATGAAGGAAGGGGATGAATGGAAGACAGGTTTCAAAACAAAGCTTGGGCTTTATGAGTGGTTGTTTATGCCTTTTAGCTTAACTAACGCACCTAGTACCTTCATGCATTTGATGAATGAAGTCTTGAAACCATTCTTAGGTAAATTTGTTGTTGTTTACTTAGATGATATTCTAATTTTTAGCACTTGTATTGATGATCATCTAAGCCACCTAAGGAGTGTGTTCGAGATTTTGAGAAAACAAAAGTTGTATGCTAAGCTCGAAAAGCTACTTTATGGTGCCTAGTGTCACATTTTTGGGCCATGTCCAAGGATGGGGTTTTGGTGGATCCAACCAAGGTCGAAGCAATAAAGTCATGGCCTATTCTGAAAACGTGACTTAAGTGCGTGCTTTTAATGGGTTAGCTCATTTTATCAAAGGTTCATGAAGAATTTCTTATCCATTGTTGCTCCTATGACTGAATGTATCAAGAAGGACAAGAAGTTTGAATGGACCAATGATGCAAACAAGGCCTTTGAACCTATTAAGGAGATTCTATATCATACACCTATTCTAGCCTTGCCGAATTTCTCTAGACCTTTCGAGGTGGAGACTAATGCTAGTGGGGTTGGAATTGGTGTTATGCTCATTTAAAGGAAGAGGCCCATTGCCTATTTTAGTGAGAAGCTTAATGGGGCCAAATTGAACTACTCAACTTATGACAAGGAAAATTATGCAATTGTAAGGGCTTTGGACCATTAGAGTCACTATCTAAAGACAAATCACTTTATATTACATTCTGATTATGAAGCTTTAAAGCACATTAATGGCCAGCACAAGCTTAATCCATGAAATGCCAAGTGGGTTGAATTCTTGCAATCCTTTCACTTTTCTTTGAAGTATAAGGACAGTAAGTCTAATGTAGTGGCAGATGCACATTGAAGGAGGTATTTCCTAAGTGTCCTAAACTCCAAATTACTTGGTTTGGATCTCATTACACATAATATGACCAAGATGAGGATTTTGGGCCAATCATACAACAACTCAACAAAGGGGCCATGGGTTCCTATGTTCTTCATGATGGTTTCTTGTTCAAGGGCAATCAATTATGCAATCGTAGGTGCTCAATTCGTGAATTGCTCATAAGAGAAGCGTATAGTGAAGGATTAACAGTGCACTTTGGGATCACAAAGACTTTGACTATGCTCCAAGAACACTTTTATTGTCCAAAGATGATTGTAGATGTTGGAGTCATCCTATCCCAACATACAACGTGTCAAACGGCAAAGGCTACTTTTCACCAAGGTCTTTATGCTCCATTGCCTATTTCGGAGTTTCCTTGGGAGAACGTGTCTATGGACTTCATTGTGGGGTTGCTAACAACTGCTAGGGGGAAGGATTCAATCATGGTGGTGGTTGATAGGTTCTCTAAGATGGCACACTTTACACCATGCCATAAAAAGGATGATAAAATGAATGTTACATATTTGTATTTTAGAGACATCATTCGCTTGCATAGAGTTCCAAAGACAATTGTGAGTGACAGAGACATGAAGTTTATGAGCTATTTCTAGAAATCATTATGGAGATTGATAGGGACTAAGCTTTTATTTATCACTTCTTATCATCCCCAGAAAGATGGACATACAGAAGTCACGAATCAAACTTTAGGTATTCTCTTGCGTGGTTTGGTGAGTATAGAAGGATTGGGATTTGAAGTTAGCACATGCAGAGTTTGCCTACAATAGATCTCCAACCTATGTAACAAAACATTCACCATTCGAGGTTGTATATGGAGTAAACCCAAGAGTACCTACTAATTTGATGGGGATTCCCAAAGGGGAATTAGTTCACAAAGATGTGAAGGCTAAGGTTGACTATATGGAAAAGTATTATGCCCAGGTGAGAGCAAGGATTGAGAAGGTCAATGATATCTATAAGGCTAGAGGTAATAGCCATAAGACTCGACATTGTTACAAAGAGGAAAACTTGGTTTGGTTGCACTTGAGGAAGGAAAGATTTCCTAATCAACGCAAGAATAAGCTTATGCGTAGGTATGATGGTCCATTCAAAATCATCAACAAGTTGGGTGATAATGCATATAATCTTGAGTTGCTTGGAGACTATGGAGTTTATGCCACATTCAATATAGGTGACTTAGTATCTTATGTGCCTGACGATCAACTTCGAGGTTTGAGGACAAACTCTGTTTAAGAAGAGGAGGATGATATGATAGAGGATGTGAATTTCGAAGGATTGATTGAAGCTTCAAAGAAGGATGCTATCATGGGAGACTTGTTGGATTATGGAGAAATGAATCTTCTAGGTGCATCAAAGGGGAACATTTGCGTGTGTATGATAACATGCAAATGTGAATGAGGATTGGTGGACATGGGGAATAAGTTGGTTTTGCCTATGAGTTTTCTCCTATTTCATTTGATAGGGTTTTTCTCATTTTAGGCATAGGCATCTTTTTGAACTTTTGTTTTCAGGTTTTATGATTCTATAATGTGTGGAAGCCATGGAGATGATGATTGGTGGAAGACCTTGATCAAAAGCTAAAATCTTGGAGTAATTTTTGAAGATTGAAAATTTTGACTAAGGAGGAAAAAATTTAAGACAAGGAGAGGTGCTTGTTACATTGGACGATGCTTATTACATCTTGTTGTTGCTTTGTTACAACTTTAGTTACATAGCAAGTGACATGGCATGGGTATGGACGTGACTACACACATGTGATTGGATATTTAGTGTTTTACTTTTAATAAAATAGGTTAAGAGTGGTTAATTTGTAATTTTATCTTTTTAGGTAGGATAGTGTTCTAATTAAGCTAAGATAGTGTTAGAGTTTTGATAGGATTATGTAATAAATAGGTGTCATTATCCTATTAGTTATTAGGTGGTTATTATGAGTCCTTTTAGAAGTAGGAGTCCTAGTCATAATATGATTAAAACTCTCAAGCTATGGGTATAAATAGATATGCACCCAAGCTTGAAAATATCAAATTTTGAGATTCTTTTCTTTATATTCTTTAGTGAACTTAGATATTTTATTATTGTTCTTTGTGTGTAACAAAGAGTTTTTAATTGGTGCTTAAAGCTTTATATTCACGTGAGGAAGTGTTGGAATTGAGGGTGCTTTGCTTTAATCAATTCTCAAACTTTCGCCCTAGGTTTTAATCCTTTGGTGTGTAGCTTTAGAGGGTTTGATAACTAGTTCTATCCCTTTTATCGATTTTACGCCACATATTTTTAGCCGCTAATCATTATTATTTTACTAGTGAAAGTACCCATGTATCTCTCAAAAGGATAAGCCCATGTTAGGAACAATGGGCCACACAACTTGATTTCTCAAACCAAACGCACAACTAGATGTACCATAATATCCAAAAACGCAGGTGGAAAATAGATCTCTAGTTGACATTAGGTCGTAACAACATTAGCCTGTAACTCATCCAAACATGACGGATCAAGCTCCTTGCTTCATATTGTATTTAAAAAAGAACAACTTCTAGTGATAGAATCCCTAATATGCTAGGCAAAACATGGCGGATGACAATTGGTAGAAACACTTGCATCATAACATGGCAATCATGAAACTTCATACCCACTAATTTTAGATCTTTCATGAACATGAAGTTCTTAAAATTTGATGAGTAACGAGTAGAAACCTTGATACCATACAGACACTCACAGAATATCCTCTTTTCTGCTCGGGACAAAGTGTAACAAGTCGGAGGAAGATACGTGAATTTACCTTTTCAATTTCTAAGTGTTTTGTCTTCAGACCACAACTTGGATCGAATCTTCATTGTCTGCATATCTCTCCTGACATTAGGAGCATCCTTAGTCTTACCGGGTATATTTAATAGCATCCCTAAGATGGCATCACAAATATTCTATTCTATATGCATAACATCAAGACAATGTCTAACAGGTAAATACTTCCAATACTGAAGTTTCCAAAATATTGATTGTTTCTTCCGTAACCCCTGAGCATCTTTGTGTTGAAAAGTTTTCCTAAACACATTATCTATTCCTTTCACAATGTAATAACCCTCACTATTAGTCAAAGGTATAGGGGCTCTACGTTGCTCAACATTACCATCAAATGAGGTCTTTCTCTTATGATAAGGACGAAACCTATTCAAGAACTCTCGACGAATGAGATATACATGTTTCCCAAAATGTGGCAAGTATGTTGAGTTCATATTATCCACACAAATCGGGCAGGCTTTCTTTCCCTTCTCTTTATACTCCGACAAGTTCCCATGCGCAGGAAAGTCATTAATGGTACAAAATAACATGACACAAAGTTTGTGGGAGTTTGTAACGTTACTGCCCACATTTAGGATATTAAATGAACTCTGCATACTCATTTCGATACAATATGAAATCATTTAGATAGGCATCAATCATATTATACTCTAAACCAAGGGGACACATTAACTTATTCGCATAGTACGTGTATATAGGCAAATTATTTCCCTTTGGAAACATGTCCCCTAATACTTTTAACAAGGCCATGAAACTTATATCAGTCCAACCATATTTCTCTTTCAAGTTAAACAATATTGATATGGAGGAAAACTTAGTGTATTTAGTACATCTAGGAAATAATGGTTTCTCAACAGCCTCCTACAAATGCTCAAAGGAACTAGATTGACTACCAAATTGATCCCTAACCCCTTCATGCGTTTCATCTATTCGATCTTCATCATCGGGGTCATATCCTTCAATTCATGCTCCCCATCATCTTCCTTCTCGGCATCAACATTTTCACTGTTATCAGATTCTAATTAGCCATGATTGTCTAACTCAACATGATGAATGGGAATTTCATTTAAAACACGACCCCATGTCATTAGAAGCGGGAACCTCACCATGCCATACCCATACGTGGTATTGTTGTCTAAACCCATGCTAAATCACATGGTCCCTCAACTCTCTTATACTACTAACTGTCACTAGTAGAAAATCATTTAATTATTTTGGTACAAATGCGGCGATTATATACAATTCAAAGCACATAATGATTTGAAATATACCTGAAGGTTTTAGAGCACTCAAGAGGGGGGGGTGAATTGAGTGTTAAGTAGCCTTGGCCTATTTTTCTTTCTTTTCGATCTATGAGAGGAACCAGTTGGGCTGGTTCCTATAAGTAGCGGAATGTACGAAAGGCAATAAAGAAAACTCAAGATTTAACGAGGTTCAGCCAACTCTGGCCTACGTCCTCCTACCCTATGCTCTTCTATTAATCTACTCCGAAAAATAAAGAACACAGACACTCTATTGTTTCCCTACTCCGGGAACCAGTATACCCCACACTCTACTCCGAATGTGTGCTCGACTTACACTAGTAAGCCCCTTGTGTTTGAACTCAAAAACACTAACCCAGCCTTTCAACCCCTCTGTTGAAGGCTTTGACAAAATCAAATATTCTCTTTTAATCTCACTTTTAAAAAGCTAATTAAGAGAAAATGTTTAAGCTCTAAGAGTGCTCTTGTATATGACTCGATGAATAGGCTTTTGTGCTTAAGTGTATATGTCTCTCAAAATTTACTCCTCTTTAATTTCAGAGAGACTTGCTTGAATATGAGAGACTAGATAAGTTTATATACTTGGATACAAAAACCCTAGTTTCCTTAAATCACGTAATCTTAATGAACAAGTAATAGCGTGATTTTAGGAAAGTATTTATCTTATTTGATTTAATCATAAAGATAGAATCAAATAAGATAGATACTCCTAGTTTTTAGGTAACCATAATATTCTCATCTAATCTCCAGCTGCTTAGGAAACTCTTAAAATAATTCTTTGAAAAAGTATTTTTACAAAATCTTTTATTTTTCTAGAAACACGCAGCTCAGATATTCCGTACAGTGAACCTGGTTCCTTGAATTGAGCATGTTATGAATTATGTTCCAGCTTTGTACCAGAATTCATAATATGACTCAATACACTTATAAGCACTTATTTTACCCAAATATGCAAGTCATACTACGTAGCACATTACATGATTTAAGCATTAGAGTACAGATCTTCTTTTCTTCATGTAATCTTCAAGACTTGAATCTTCCTTGAATACTTCCATTATGAGCAATGTATCTTTCTTCGAATGTCTTCGAAAGGCCTCCATGCTCCAAGTCTTGGAATCAACTTAACTATTGCACATGTAACATAGTTAATGTACAATAAAGAGTATGTGACTGCTTTTCAGCATAGCAGTCCAGGAAACAGTTCCTACTGGTTTCCCATCAG
Source organism: Dysphania ambrosioides (assembly GCA_026401315.1). Classification (NCBI taxonomy): domain Eukaryota; kingdom Viridiplantae; phylum Streptophyta; class Magnoliopsida; order Caryophyllales; family Amaranthaceae; genus Dysphania; species Dysphania ambrosioides. Next base: position 23,242,594 of record CM048657.1, read on the forward strand.
TACATGGAATAATTTACATCCAACCATTTCCTACATATAGACAAGTTAGTTAAATGAATAACATAAATAAGTAATAACTTGTCTAGGAAAATAGTGTTCAATTTCAGCTGGTTTCCAGTCAACTATTTGCAATGCTTATTGTAACCTGTTTCCTGTAATCGTTTGTCATCACTCAAAACCTAAGGGACTCAACAATACCTTAATATTAAGTGTTGCGGTTTTTTAAATAACCGCAGCACTTGAAACCACAAATGTTGTGGTTATTTGAAAAACCGCAGCATTTGTACCAAATGCTGCACTTTTCTAAATAACATATGCATTTGTGGTTTCAAGTACTGCGGTTATTTAAAAAATCGCAGCACTTGTAAGTTATAAGTGTAGTGGTTATTTTTAAAACCGCAGCGCTTGTGAGTTACAAGTGTTGAGGTTATTTAAAAAACTACAGCACTTGTGACTCACTATATATACTTTTTTTCCAGCATTTCCAATATCATTTTCAACACGAAAAAAACACGCATTTCCCTCTTTTCTAACCCTCAACTTCCCTAATCCTAAATACATAAAACACTTAGATCTCCCACTCCTAATCCCTCATATTTCCTACCTATGACCCTAACTTCTTTCTAAAGTCATTCTTCCTCACTCAATTTGAAGCCTCCTCCTCTCTCTCATTCGTGCCTCCATGGATATGGCGTAGTGAAGCATGTTGAAGCTTACTCATCTCTCCCATTTTAAAGAAGTCTACATACTCTAAAGTTCAAAATCTAAAGGTTCGTATATGCCTTGAACCCTAGTATATATTTTCTAATTTTTTTTGTAATTTGTTAAAATATTAATGTAAAGATGAAAAACTCTTTTGTGTTCAGATCTGCATGTTATATGTTGTGTTTATGAAGGAATAACCATTAACAATCTAATTTCATAGATTATATGGTGTTAGATGCATTTTTTGGGGAAAATAGTGGACAAATTCCTATTTTAGACATATTATAAGCCCCATTCGGAGTCTCGTAGCCAATTTTATGGCTTCTTAAAGATTTTTTCAATATATCAAATAAGACTTCACCGAGACCATTAAAGGGCAACATGGTTGTATAGTACCTCTAATAGGGGGTTTCAAAAAAAATTACACCGTTCAGACTACCGAGCTAAGAGATATGCCTCTCCAAAGTTTTTGAAACATCGGAATATACCCAAACTCTATGAAGAATGAATTGGTTGTTTGTTTTGAATATAAAATCTTGTAGATCACGATTTTGCATGCCATAACGAGTGGTCACAATAGAATTTTGGATTTATATGCTTCATGGTTAATCATTTCTTAACTTTTCTTATCTTTTATGACCTATTATTTCTAACACATAATTATGATATTCTTAGCTTAGATTATATTATGTTCTTGATTGAATGTGATGTAATAGTATATAACAATTAGATTTGCAAATATAATAATTTTGAGAGATATTAATTATTAATTATTAATAATATACTTTTATATGTAATTATCACCTAAAATGACCTATTATATGTTTCAAAATTAAAAAAAATCAAAAAAAACCCATTATATGTTGTGATTTTTTTAAAAACCGTAGCATATATTGCTAATAATTGTTGTATGATAAAAAAAAAATTTATTTTTTAAAAAATATATGATGCGATTTTTTGGGAAAACCGCAGCATTTATTAGCTATATATGCTGCGATTTTTCAAAAAACCGCAGCATTTGTTGCTTATTGCTGCTTTTAAAAAACCGCAGCATTTGTTGTTTTTCCATGTGCTTCACCTATATGTGCTTCGTATCAATAATCGTAGCATTTAAAGCTAGAATATCGCAGTATATAGACATTTCTCTACTAGTGTGTATTCATATTATCGCAATCAATACAAGGAAAACACACCTCATCATCTTCAATGTTATTTAGGTATTTTAACGCTTGTTTACATAACTCCTCAACTCCATTCATGAACTCCAACGAAGCACGATTGCCATACATCCAATTAGGATCCATAATTTGTGTCATGCCCTATTTGACATGAAAGATATCAAATAAAAATCAAATAAACACTTAGTTTACGCATAGTTATATATATATGCACTTAAAGGGTCCTCAAGTAGCTTATCGAAAATAAGGTTAACCAAACTCCACAATGACCCACAACACTCGCTCTATAGTTTAAGTTACTAAATTCTTCTAGCAAAATTATTTATGTTCTATACTTTGTAAATCACTAGAAATTCTACAGAAAATTTGGCAGAGTTTCCTTTTTAAACCCAACATTTTGCATTTTTGAAAATCAATTTCCAAATCTATGTATATGCATTTAAATACAACCACAACCAACACATAATGCCATTTTACATCTATCTAGGTAAAATAAGGAATTTCTAATAATAAGTTATTAAGTTATCTCCTACTAGGATTTATTAGAAAGCACATCAAAGATAATAGACAATGGCAATACCATACCTAATAGACAAGCACATCAATTGCATTTCTTTCTACGCATTTTTTCTCTCCATTTCACTTCCTCCCTACTCATTTTCTCTGCTCTCTTTTGCTCTTAGCTTTTGTCACCCTTTTAAATCCCATTAAAATGACTACATCAAAATAAGATCGAGCATTCCTTACCTTTCTTTTTGTTTGTTTGTTTGTTTTATCCTTAAGCGTCAATTCCCTACCTAAATTTCTCCCTAAAATCATCGATATCCATTATGGAACTCTTCAACTACATTTCATTCCTCATCTCCAAGTCTTTTTTTCCAAAAATCCCTCTTACATCATCATTCCTATTCCATAAAAAAATAGCCTTGATCTACTCATGTTTCAAGAATGGTCTTCTAATTTGGTTTACTAATTTTCTATAAACTTTAGACAAGAAGGCTCACCATATCTTTACTTATATAATATAAGGTAGAACATTACAAGCTATAAAGATTATGTTGCTCATATACACATGCATATACGTACAAGTAGTGCGAGAAATTACAAAGAGAATATAGAAGAGAGAGTTAACATACAACAACAAGGGTGGAGCATGGTGAGGACGAGAAGGGGAATTCGTGGTGAAGTAGCTCTGTTGGAATGCGGGGTTTGCGGCCAAGTAGCTATGTTGTAATGTCGGGTTCGTGGCAAAGTAGAGCTAGGTTGGAATGTGGGGTTCGTGGCGAAATAGAGCTAGGTTGGTGGTGGGGTTCGATGTTGGATTCGCCAGTGTTGAAGGCAAAGTAGTTAGGTTTTGCAAAATGAAACAATGAAGCAATCGTGGGTTTTTTTTAGTGAGATAAATATGTGGAGGGTCTATGGTAGTGACGCCGCATATTCTTAATTTTCGAATTAATATGCGGCGGGTATAAGCAACTGACGCCGCTTATTAATTGGGTAAGAATTAAGTTGGGGCGGGTCTAAGCAACTGATGGCGCATATTAATAATATCAAACATTAATTTGCGACTTTTTTGGTTTTAGGCCGCAATTCAATATTATTTTACGAGTGACTATATGAAAAAAATAATAAAAATTTTAGCCCCCAAAATAAGAACATTATTTTTGTGAAACAAACCAAGAAAATTTAAAGGGGTCTAATCTAACAATTAGAATCAATGAAATTCGTGCAAAAAATTCCCAAAAACTTTACCTTTCTTTGTTTTCGCTGAGATTGGAGAGTTAAAGTTGCAATTTATGGTCCATTAGAGTGAGAATTGCAGAGTGTCCAATCGAAGTGGGAGCAATTGAAGAGTGTCAAATTGAAGTGAAATTGTAGTAAATTATTCAAATAACCAAGTAGAACAACGCGAAGTGGGAATGAAAAACTAAAGTGAACGAATTAAAGTGAATGAATTGAAGCAAATGAATTGAAGCAAACGAATTAAAGTGGGCGAATCACGAAGTGGAAATTGGTGGGAATGAATTAAAGTGGGCGAATCGCAAAGTGGAAATGGGTGGGAACGAATTGAAGTTAAACGCTGGAGCAGAGTTCAAGGGAAAATTAATTATGTGGGAGAGGAATTTTAAATATGCTCCGGTTTTTAGAACCAGAGTAAGTATATTGTCTTATTATGCTTGTATACATATGCTCCGTTTCTCCAAAAATTAGAGCATTTAATCTATTAAGTACTTTTCCATAATTTTATGCTTCGTTTCTTATGGGAACCGGAGCATATAGTAAGTAGTATGTGTCATTTTTTCTACTAGTGCTACTAGCTAGCAAAATATCATCCACATATAGTATAAAAAATATAAACTCTCTCCCACTAATCATCAAGTATATACATTGGTCGACAATGTTTTCCTTAAATCCAAAAGATGTAATGGTATTAAACTTAATATACCACTGTCTGCAAGCTTGTTTAAGACCATAAATGGATTTCTTTAATTTGCAAACTAGATGTGCATTGTCCATACTTATGAACCCCTCAGGTTGTACCATATAGATATTCTCATCCAAGTTCCCATTTAAAAATGTAGTTTTCACATCCATTTGATGTAGCTCTAAATAAAATGAGCTACAAGTGTCATGATGATCCTAAGTGAATCCTTCTTGGAAACTAGGGAAAAGGTATCTTTGTAATTGATACTTCCTTTTGAGTGAAACCTTTAGCCACAATTCTAGCATTAAATCGTTCGACATTGCCTTAAGCGTCGATTTGGTCTTGAAGACCCACTTACAACCGACGGGCTTAAATTTACTAGGCAATGCAATGAGATCCCAAACACCACTATGGGCCATAGATTTCAACTCATCTTTCGTAGCTTCCAAATATCAGAATCAGTAATTTTCATGGGTTATGAAAACAAAATCGGATCCTTTATTATCCCAATATCAAAATCAAATTCTTGTACATACACTACATAATCATCTGAAATAGCATAATTTTTTTTCCCTTTGAGATCTCCTTAAAGTTGTTGGATATGGTGTTTCTATATCATTTTCAATGACAACATTTTCTAGTAATAATGAACTATCTCCATCATGTTACTCATGATCCTCAACATGTACAAAAGGTTAAGGAGCAACAAATTTAATAGGTAGAAAGGATGGTAGGATATCCACTCTTATCTCCTCAATTTCAACTTTTCTTTGTTCATTACTCCCACTATTCTTGCCATTCTCTAAGAATCTAGCATTACCTATTTCAACAATTCTCGTATTATGGTTAGGACAATAAAATCTATAGCCTTTTGATTTATCAGGATAACCAAGGAAATATCTAGATATCGTTCTCAAGTCAGTTTCTTTTCATGAGGGTTATGTATCCCAGCCTTTGCTGGACAACCCCATATATGCATGTCTTAAACTCAGTTTCCTATCAGCCCATAACTCAAAAGGAGTCTTTGGAACAGCTTTACTAAGAACTTGATTTAAGATATACATAGTGGTCTTTAAGGCTTCACCCCATAAAAAAAATAGGTATAGAAGAGTACTCATCATACTCCTAATTATTTCTGTTATGTACAATTAAGCCTTTCAGCAACATCGTTCTGTTGAGGCGTTCCTGGCATTGTATACAATGTATGAATGCCATGCTTTTCAAGGAATTTGGCAAAAGGTCCAGGATTTTATCTCGACTCATCATACCTACCATAGTATTCACCACATCAATCTGATTTCACAATCTTAATATTTTTATCTAATTGTCTTTTGACCTCTACAATGAACATCTCAAATATGTCAATGGTTTGAGACTTTTTATGTATTAGATAAACATAACCATAACGAGATAGATCATCTCTAAAAATGATGAAATATTTTTATCCTATAAAACATGATACAGAGAGTGGTCCATAAATTTCAGTGTGAATTAAGAAGCTCATTATTTCTTATGACACCCTTCTTTGTATGTTTAGTTTTCTTTTCTTTAATGCAATCTACATATACAAGAAAGTCAGTAAAATTGAGATTTTGTAAACTTTCATCCTTTATTAATCTCTTAATTCTTTCCCTAGAGATATGCCCTAGTCTTTTTTGCCTCAAAAAAAGAAGAATTTTCTTCAATCATACTATGTTTAAAACCAACAACTAAATGTAGGGAATTTAAAGCTTGTGCAAATTCTTGGTCCAAATTTATTTAGTACAAGCCATCATATAAAGTTGTAGAACCAACCATAACAGAAGTTAATGACACGTCCATATGTCCACCAATTATTTAATACTAGATTTAAGACGCTTTGTACCTTTCTTTTTGAACCAAGCCTTACACTTGCTACATTACTTCTTCACATGTCCCTTCTTCACATGTCCAACAATTTTCTATCATGACTTTGGTTACTGTCCCCAGGTATACATTTCCTTATTATTATGAAACTTTATTTTTCTTTTCATGCTCACTTGAGATATGCTGTTGAACACCTTTTAAAAGCTAGGTGTTGTCCTTCTTGTCTTAACCTCACTTCCTCCTATATACATTTACGTGCTAACTCATTTAAATTTCACTTTTCACTATTAGCATTAGTGAATTTTTAATGGTCCAAACTGTGAAGAAAGTGAGCTAAGAGTAAATTGTACTATAAATGACTCATCCATACTTATGTCTAATGTTTTAAGTTTTGCAGCCTTTTTCGACATGTTCAAAATATGCTGTTGAACACCTTTCTGACCATTATAATTCATAGTGGTCAATTCAACTATTAATGTGCCTACGAGGGACTTATCAGCACTTTTAAAATGCTCCTCGGCATTATTCATAAATTCTAAGGCAGACTCAGTAGGTGGAAGAGTGGTCTTAATGTTGCTGGCAATAGTCATTCTCATGAACATCAGACTAAGTCTATTAGACCTTGTCTAGGCTTTATAACTTTTAAACTATGTCGGATTACTTTTATCCTTTATTTTCACAGATTTTTCTATAAATAAAGTCATGTCAAGATTTAATACTCCCAGTTAGAATTGGAGCCTTTCTTGCCATTCTGCAAAATTAGACCTGTCAAACGCCATCACTCAAGATGTCATGTTATGCAATGAAGTAGAAACTATTCCAATAAAAAAATAAAGCTCACAATTAAACCTCATATCTAAATATTAGGACGAACCATTGGCATCACAAAAATTTTCCTTTGGGCAAATTTAAGCATATTTACTATTCACTCCATGGAAGCTTAAATATTCAATTACTTGAGCTATTTACTTGTAACATTTTGGTTTCCATTTACCTACATAAATAATAAAAAATAATTAACTTTTATAATGTGGTTAGAAAATCAATACTCTCTTTGAACTAGTATCAATCCCTAATCACAAACACACTTTTATCCTTAATAAGTCTTCCTTAATCTTTTATTTAAATTAATAAGTGCATATTTGACTTCTTTAGGCCAGTTTGATGACAGTCTAAATTAATGATTCATACACTCATTAATTTTACATACGTCATACTCTTAGAAGAGGAACTCATAATTAACCATAATATGAATTTTATGCTTAAATTCAAATTAGTGAACAACCCAATATTTAAGCATTCTATAATGTCCAAATAAAATTGTCATAAATTTATAATAATATTTCAATACCCAAATATGACAAAAGCCCAATTTCATTTCATTTTATTATTGTATTTTATTTTATTGTATTTTATTTTTTTTGTTAAACTATTACCAAAAAAAAGATATCAATTAGCCTAGAAAATCTTTTTTACAAAAAAGTGATTTGAAGTTACATGCAAATGCATAATAATGTAACAATCGAAAGCCTAAAAATATTAGGGGTTCTTAGTTTTACATGCAAAAACAATTCAAAATTCATCAAGAAAGCATGTTATAATGCAATAAAAATCACTAATATCGCCTATAACATGAGTCTATCATTTTACCTCAATCAATTCGCAATATTCCATCATTTTCATGCCCGAAAAAATCCAATTCGTGCTTCATACGAAAATGGTAATTTCGAACACTAAAATACAAAATTTTCCTTGTGTATGCAACCAAAATGCAATTAAATTTAATCATATATCAATAACATGATAAACATAATCCATGCAACAAATTGGCCAAAAAAAATCGATTTAAAAAATGACCCAATTCGATAATTCGGGCGGAAAAAACGCGAAAAAAGACATGAATAAATACTCGTCATGTACATGATAATATTGACCTTTACGAATCTGAAAAAAGAGCATGCATGAACAATTTTTGGAAAACTTATGAACAAGTTCAAATCATCTAATTTGTTAATGCATGTATAAAAGCAGGCTCTGATACCAAATGTAGGAAATATTTAAGAAATTTTATGTGAAAATAAACTATTAGTAAAGATTCGTTTGATACATTACATACCATTTTATTAGCTAGCTTTGCTTGAATATAACTCTAATGAAGAAGATAAACACCAAGATATTTTCTTTTCTCTCTAGATATAATACTGGATGTTTTTATTTTTTTTTTTATATAAATAATGTGATGGAATAACCAATATATAAAAGATGACATACCCTTTATATATATACATATATAATATTCTTTTATATATAGTCCATTCTTTAATAAAGTATAGCAGAGGGCTTGGTTTTAGTCGAACAAAATGACACTTATCTTTTATACAATATTAAATTAATATGAGCATTTTCGTAATTGGATATATATAGTGGGATTTAACTAATTAAAAAAAAAAAAAAAAGAGATTAGCAAATCACCCACTTGATATGTAATAGTGAAAATAACAATCATTACTTTCTTCAAGAGTAATTTAGATTAAAAATTCTTGGTAAATAGAAAGTCATAAGAAACAGAGACGAGACTAAAACTAGATGCGTCAACCATAAGCCACGACAGTCACGTTTCCATTCTAGAGAAGCTGCACCTGAAATCAAATAATAGCAGCAAAAGACGAGGGATCAAATGAATCCTCAGCTGTAAAGCTTTGAGCATCTAGCTTATCAATAACTAACTTTCAACAAATTATTACAAAGACTTGTACAAAATGGGGCAACCATAAGTCTCAATTAGCTGCGCAATTGAATAATGAGAACTCTATATACAATTTCACGAATCGATACAGTACAACAATCAACAAACACAATTGGTGTAACTGTAATAGTTGCTCGTTGAACCAAAAAAATTTCAGACGGGAAAACTAAATTCTCATCATCAACCAAGAAGGAACCAATAGTTCCACTTGCTCAGGCTTGCAGCTGTGCATCACAGCTACCAAATCAAGTAAGCACTTTACGGAGTTCATCTACAAGTTGTGCTCGACTTGATGAATCCACCTGTATTCAATTTTAAAATGTTACACCATGCTAATACCATCCCAATAGCAAACGAAAAAAAAAAAGAAAGAAAGAATGCAAGTGTTTGGAAATACCTTTCGAAGTAGAGCAGCAAGACCCTGAGGCAGAGCTTTCAAGTCTGAAGCTGAGTCACTGATATTTGACAACTGATGCAACACCTTTTGTACACGTAACTCAGTTAGCTTCTCCTCATAGTTGGAAGGATCGGCCTTCCACCTGAAGAAAGCATCATCATCATCCCAAGCATTGGCTCCCTCTCTTGTAGTACTATCAGACTCAGAGAACCATTTCTTGATCAATTCCATGGCAGATATATGGGTCAACCCTTCACCACCAGCATTTTTCACAGTCTTGACAAGTGATTCCTCCATTACCCTCCGGTATAATCTCTTGTAGAAGAATGAACGTGAATTATTCCAATCCAGGACTTCCCTGACAACTCCTTTGGCAGCCATCCTTAAAGAGGTATCATGCAGTTCAGCAAATTTGGTGGCTATCTGAGTATATAAAGGCAAAAGTTGCTTCTCCCGAGCTTGGATTTTCTGCTGCAGAAGCTGGATATTAGGATAGGAATTAGTGTTCTTGGCTTCAATAAGTTCTTTCTTGAGACTAATGAGTGGGTGATCAAGCCTTCCCATACACTCAAGTAATTCGTTGGTTCTAAACTTGATCTCAATCATTCCTTCAGGCTCAAGAACGTTTCCTTTAGCTGTCTGGTCAGCGTACATTTCAATGTAATCTGAATTGATTCGACTATCCACAACAACCCATGCCCCTCCACGAAGCTCCCCCATCATTGGGATATAAATGAAGACAGGTTGATTATAAGTCCTAAGGTTCTCAACAATTGTTGATCCTGCCTGAAGGATCCCTTCAAAGAGATCCCTTTGCCCACCTGAGAAGCCTCTCCAGTTAGCTAGAATGAAAAGGGGAAGTTCTTCATGGTTAAAATCCAACAGAGCTTGTGCTGTCTTGGTTGCAGAATCTGGGAACCATACTTGCCCAGCTTGGGGTACCACTCTCTCATGCGAGTCGAGCTGGCCAGGATCTGCTGGGATGACTTGCATCACAGTCTGCGTCTCAACGGAAACAATGCCAACTGGAATCCCTCCAAGTTTGGCCCTTCCTGTGACAACTGTTCTTGCCCAGCCTTCTAGTGTTTCAACAAAACTATCCTTGTCAAAAATTCCACCAAGCCATTTACCATTAGGGTCGAGTATACCAGATATAGCACCACGCGGATCACAGGAATTTTCAGGCAGATACTCAACCTTCCTTTCTGGAGGGTCTAAAGAGCGTGATATTGGAAGCTCACCACCTATATAGGCTGGAACATAGCTTAGCCACTTCACAATAGCTGATATGCCTTCAAGATCATCAGAAACTGTGAGATGATCAATTCCATTTGTACCCATAATTTTTGGCCCACCAAGTTGCATTTGTGAACTGTAAACCTCCCGACCAAGAAGTTTATTCAAAGCAGAGTAGCCAGTCAGAATAATAGGCTGATCCAGCCTCTGTATACAACGCATCCCAAGGCGAGCAAGATAGGCACCAATACCAACAGTTCTACCTGTTACAAAGGTTAGAGTAAACGTTTCCTTGTAAGCCCTTGAGTAGGCACTGGCTATAGCTCCACTCCCAGATAGGTTCTCAACACCAAGTCCATCCTCCTTGCCTACAACAGTGTCTATAACCCATCGAGTGTCGCCATCTTCGAGTTTTATATCATGGGCTATAACTGATGACCCTATACGACCGTAATCTTCAGGAGTTAAGTAGACATACTGGAACCCACGCTCAGGGTTTGACTCATCAGACCAACCAACTTTAAAGCAGGTTTTTACCTCTTCAGCAACACCAAGTCGAGCCCCTGAATTAGCAGCCAAATAAATTAGAGGAAGTTTCTTGGCACAGGCAAGATCTGTAACTGCAAGGAAGAAAGCATCTTCTCTTGGTCCGAAAGATCCAGCCTTGAAGGTAATATCATTAGCTACAACCAATATTGTTCTTCCATCAGGGAACTCAGGTGTTGACATTTCCATGCACCAGGCCACCATACCAACATCATTAAGACCAGGTTTGCGATCTATTGAGACAAGAGGAGTACCCCAGGTGCCTTTTGGATCAGCAAACACTAGCTCTGTTACTTTCAGAATTTCTTTGTCAGAGGGTTTCTTCACGTCTGGAGCTTGGGTTGCCCATGATTGCTCCAGGGCAGTCAAGAAAGCCTGAAAACAACAGCACCAACAATGTAAGTCCATTTACCTGCAATAAAACATGAACAAGTGCTGCTAAGGGCCAAAGGCAACCAGACCATTAATTTGAAACCTACAAGACTGTAGCATTTAATTGAAAATAAACAGGAACAAAGTAAGAAAAAAAAATTTTAGGGGGTGGGAGGTTGGAGAGATGGAAAATTGAGTGTCCATACCAATGGGAAATCATAGCAGTAAGTTGTATTGCTTTTCATGGCCTGAAGTCGTTTACGGGCGATGATTCCAAGTGGTTGATAGGAAGCATTCACAGGTACCCCATGAAGGGGGCCAGGAGCAGATACAGAATGATAGACCATTTCATGTAGGCTGTTATCCTCGAACTCGCGGTAGACCTACATAATGTTGGTGTATTAAAATTCATCAAACTCGACATATTCATGAGGTACATGATATTAATCCAACAAATGAAAGATACTGTTTTGCTTGATCAGTATCAATATAGAAGTAAACTGGACTGTGAAAATTTATTTCACAATAATACAGTAATAATGAAGTAAGTTGGTAAAAAGCACCGATAAGACGCATTGAAAACTATAAGAAATGAATCTTATCGTCTGAATACAAGCTCTCCTCTGTCCACAAAAAATCTTCTTATAGGTTTGCTCGTTAGGGCATGCATACTACGAGTTATAGTAGGATAATGCAGACTTTTCTTGGATAGTAAGGAGATAAGAATGAAAAAGTTGATACAAAGAGAGTAAGTCGGTGGGAGAGCAAAGGGCCCACATCATAAGAGAAATTGAGAGACGAGAATTATGGGTCCACATGGGTCAAGTGGGGCTCAGTTTCCATTTACGGTAGAAATTTTTGTGGACAGGAATATGTAGGAGGGAAAACTTACAAGCCACTGTACATTATGACAGTCTCTGAAGCACCTTCCCACAGTCAGACGTATCTTTTAAATTTGACAACTTCAACAGTTTCTTAATTACAATTCATCACATTGAGAGTATAATTTTTCAAACATCAGATAGGATTACCAGGATCTGAGTTCTAATTTTGCTGCCCATAGTACCAGTCAACAAGGATTTCAATCAACATGTTGTCAAAATCTAGCTCTGTGCTGATGATAAAAATCATATCTGGGACAAGGTTATAAAAGAAAAACTTAAATTTCAAACTTACTTGTAGAGAGCAGGTATGGCCAGTCATATTAGTAACAACAATTCTCCAAGAGCCATTAGCTTGCCCAGAAGATGATATCCAAAGTTTCACTTCCCATTCACAAACATTTAATCTATGCAATCTAACACCAGCCAAACTGTATATTTCACGGGCAAGCTCTTCCAAAAGAACTAGAACAGCTGCTTCTTCTTGGTGGTCATCAATGTTTAAATCCCTGGAAACAATTGGTTAAAATAATTCTTTTAAGCGTCAATTACCAAAAAACATAGAAAGGAGATACAGAGCAATAGATACCTGTGATATGGCACAAGATCATGTATTTGTTGCTCTCTAACAATGTACAAGTACATATGAGCATGATCGGGTTTCAAGGTAGCACTGTGTGCATTAAGTTCTAGCTCTTCCATTGCAGTTGTTAACGACCTCAGGATACTTCTTGAAGTAAAAGAGATGGGTCTTTGAGTCCGGAGAGTTCCTAGTTCAACCCCAGAGAACTCAGAGATGGGCTGTCTCACAAGGGTTCTCAAAAACATCCTCTGGATGGAGGGCTGGTCCATGACGGTATACAGGTGCCACTGGCGATCCCTGGAAGGTGTATACTTAGGTTTTTCATAGCCCTTAAGCTTGTCCTGATTAGAAAATTAGAGGACATCAGTAACTGTGCAATCATTTCATATATGTGCTTAGAAAGGTTTAAGTACTAATAAGACCTAGATTGAATTAAAAGAGAAAAGCAAAGATAAGCATAAGAAATGCAGTTCAGTGGCCAATACCAGTTCAAGATACATTGATAGAGGAGGTTCCAAATGACGTTGTAAGGGTTCCTCTGTGTAATAATGTTTTTCTGCTGACCAATAGAATGAATGCCTCATTGGTGTTCGTCCTTCATCTCTCTGTATAATGCAACTAACCACCCCAACACCAACATCACGAAGACCTGAACTGACTTCTTCCTCTCTCAGAATTTTAGCCAATTTATCTATTCTCTCTTGAGCCTGATCTTCATCACCACTGTGCAATTTCAAGAAAATGCAGATCAATAGATATTAATATTGAATACATTTTTTATATTCATGCAAATCTAGTCATCCAATAAGCTCAAGAAATTCAGTGAAGGGAAAATGGGAAACAACCTTTCAGGAGTGAACAAAATATTCAGGTACAGGTACAGCATACTTGAAAAGAATTAAAGCACGGTGCAAAATTCACATAAGAAGACTTTGTCAAACTTCAAGTATAGTATTTTTATACCTATCCTGCAACAAGCTCATTTGGTTATTTACCCCCACAAGTGCAATGTGCAACATGTTGCCATGGCTCGTGGATTCTACAGAGTTGCTCAAAAGTGTTACATCAGAGTTCTGAGTTGTTTCTCTCAATGCAGCAGTTATCACTGCTGGTAGAAACTGGAGAGATTTAATAACAACCATGGTCCCCCAGTTTTTCTCGCTGTGTTTCTCAACAAGAGGTTGGTTGGAGGACAGATCATCAGAGACATTTGTTCTTTCAATATGCTCCTCCATGAACTCCCAAGAAGCAATGAGGCCAGATCTGTGCCACTGCATTCTGACACTTCCCTTTAAAAGATAAGGCTGAGAAAAAAGATTGAACAAAAAGTAAATAGATAGAGAGTGAGAGATATAAATAACACAAATTGTTAAATGCCTGTTAAATTTTAAAATTTGAAGTATGGACTTACCTGATAAAGCCTTCGGACGTATGTCTCAACAACCCGCCTCTGTAGTGTATGATCACTGTGATCAAACAAGCCTACAAGGGCATCTTCAACAGCAAGTGGAGTATTAACAAGAGCTTCCATACGTTCATTGATAGCACTTTTTCTCTTTGGAGTATCCATGTTTTCACCATCCTCTGTAAACATTTCTAACTCCGAAAGGTTTCTGGCAATGGTAGAACGAAGCTCACTCAACTTGGTTTGTTCAAGCAATTGACTAGCCTTGAGTGCCAACTGCAATCATTGAAGAATAATAAGTTGTTTGAGATTTCAACTACCACAGCAGCATGCACTATTTCTTATTCGATAACTAAAGAAGGGAGAAGTTATCACCATCTTTAAGTCAATGACTATTCTGAGAATATTCATAACTGTGAGCGTAGTATGACAAGCTAATTGTAACTTGGAGGAACACCAACCTCGGAGTAAATTGTATGATTCAATTGTGAGAAACGGATAAGTTTCTCTCTGTATGCAGCAGGACTTGGGTAAACTAGTTGTTCCATTAGCCGTAGAATCAATTTATTTTTGTTCTTAACACCCTGAAAACCATAATTATAGAATAGATGACAAACAAGTCCAGAGCAGAAGCTAGAGAAAGTAAACAGATCAAAACCACACAAAGTCTCTGTTTATAATGTTTTCATGCATACCTGATGTGATAGTACAATATCCACAATCTTTAAGAGATTTTTCTTATACTGAAGGCGGAGACGTTCAATAACATCAGCCTGGATAGATTAACAACAGGATTATAAAATGACATAGAAATTCCAGGATCATAAAGCATTACACAAATCTGACTATTCTGGTTCAAAGCATGTCTAGTCATACAGGCTCGGCGCAAAGGCTGCAAATACTACAAGCCAACAACCTATATACATTCTTGACAATTTTTTCAAACAGAAAGTAATAAATCATTCCTCTGTCAGATGTCTCTAAATATGAGGGGAACAGGATGATTTCTCAACATTTCAAGTAACCCTGTAGTGCAGGTGTAGTAGACTAAGTCTCAATTTATAAAATAAATGGAAAAAGAGCAATTACTGACAGTGACAAAAACCAGGGGACAGGTTTGAACTTTGGACAAAGAAACAACCACAATAAATCAACGATCTTCTGCAAATCACAAAGTGAGGCACCAAATTACAGTGCTCATACCTTATTGCAACAAATCAATAACTATGCACCCATAGATTAACAAACCTGGATATTGTCACTGAACAATTCTTCAACAGACAAATACTCTTCAAATAGAGATTGAACAATAACACGAGCATGGCTCTCTCTCCCACCTTCGTAAGACTTCACAAGACTCAATAGAGGCTCAATAAGTCGTTCTTGAGCACCTCTTTCTTTCGCAGGGAATGAGTTCAAATGGGCCTGTGAAGAATAAAAGTTATTACTAAGCTGAATTACTCTTATAGAAAGAACTATGTACAGAAGGGTAGCAAAGCAAGGTGCTGACCTCAAGAACACCTTTCAACAACTTAGCAGGAAATTCAACGTTATGGGAATTGGTAATTCCTTCAAATTCTCTATACATTGTTTCCAACTGAAAGTACAAGGAAAGGGTACAAGTGAAAAGATTGTAAGTAATAAAGCCGAGTATAACAAAGACACCTAGTCCAGGTGTTTTTCATGCATGACAAAAAGGTAGAACAGAGAAACATACTTCACTTCTCAGTTCTTTGGGAAGCCTGGTTGTTAGGACAGACAAGCATTCTTGCCATTGTAAGAAAGGAAGTTCGGGACTATCAAGGCAGACCAACAAACTCTGGACCACCTGAGAAATTAGGAACACACAGGTAAAAAAGCTTGCTAAAAAAACAAAGAAAAACAGAAAATTACTTTCAAGGTTCTGCACCAACTCCTTCAGAGGCTAGCCTATTCAAAATTAATTGGATAGTCTGATACAATAGTATAATAAACTCTAAATTCGTCAATAGGATACTTACATCATCTACGTTGTGTTCATAACCTGCAAGAATCATCCGAGCTGCACTTAAACTTGCAGCACATCTCTGATGAATTTTTCCTGATATTGCAGTTGGGGGCCCAAGGACAGGAAAGCTACCACGGAAAGGTTCAGCTTTCCTAACAGCAGATGGATCATCCAGCTCTAGTCTCGCTATAAGTTCACCGGCCTACACAGCAAGCACTTACATAGAGTCAATGTCATCATTGCTTAAATTAAAGAGTTTTTCGATTTAAATTATGCTTACCTGCATAGCTTGACCTTCAGACATCTTAAACTGTATTACACCAGATGCAGGGGAAAGCAAAGGCATACACATCTTCATAACCTCAACTTCAGCGTATGGTGTATCTGCATCAACATGGCTATTATCTGGGACCAAATACCGCGTCAGCTTACAAGGTGTCTCCGCGATTAACTTTGAAGGATCATGATCATTCTATTTATGGAAAAGTAGAAAAGTTAATACCCGGTAACTTATGATAAATATTAGAGCTATTATGCGAAAATATAGCATTACCTGAAGCAAACAAGTTCTTCCATCAATAAGAAGACGAGTTCCTGCTGCTTCTTCCTCAGCATATATCACATGACTGTTCCCATCCAACTGCATGGCATTTGAATTTATAAAATAGCTCATTTTCATAGCTTATCAAAATCAAGAGTTTAGAAATTAGCATACAGAGCTAAGTAACAATTTTTCTATTTTGATGGGTGTAGTATTCAAAGTAAAAAATAAACAACCTTTCCAGGATCCCAGCACCTTCTGACATAAGCCTTATGGTAAAGATGATCTACTCAAAACTTATGAATAGGATTATCCCACCTAATGTGAGACAAAGGCATTGTAAATAGCACGATAACCAAAAGGTGAAAGGCTATATGCTTAAACATTGAAGCGTTACGAAACTTATTCTTAAAAAAGAAAGTGTCAATTTTACGTTATAAATTTTCAAAAAGTCTTAGAAAACAATACATAGAACTCATGTATCACATTAATCATGCAAAGTTTATGCTAAAAGTTTTCAGCTAGTATCGACAGCTTATCTGTAGTTGATAGCAAGGTATGTCATATAAACCCAGAAACTGCATAATATTCTGAATATTCAAACCATATACTTTACCTGCATCAAGAGACCCCCATCTCTTAATGTATGTATTTCTGCCTCAATCTCTGACTCATTCATTTTCAATCTGTAGCTTCCTGGACCACCCCTCACCATTTCAATCTGGAGAGCATAACCATAATATGATACATAACAGATTTTCCAAAAAAACAGTGCATCAATTATAAACTAAAATTTTCATGAAGAAGGTAGAAACATACAGTGTACTTGCTCCCCTCAATATTTAAAGAAACCTCAGAGTGGACAAGTGATATATGCTGCGATTGCCAAAACAGAGTTAATAAGAATTACTGAAAGAAACAGTTGATAATAACAGAATAAGAAAAATATCAATACTGCTGGTGTTTAACAAACCTTTGGAGGAATTTGACCCTTCTCCAGATAGCCAATATATTCAGAAGCAGTAGCTGCACTACTAGCTGAGGCTTTCTGGAAATTAACAGCAAGAAAAGGGAAATGTCATTTCACATTTTACATTCCAAAGAAAAATGATTATAAGGCATAGAGCTTTTGGAAGGCAAATAGCAGTTACGTGTTCTACATACATAAAGCGCTCCCCCTACAACAGAGATGTGCCAGGAGGGCCTTTCAGCTCTGACCCTCATTGCAATTCGGCTATCCAACCAACCTGTATGAATTTTGTTATCTCTGTAATCTGCAGACTGGAGAAAAGAAAAAGATATTAGAGTGAAAACTTCAGCTATTGACTTTGTTGGTGTAGACAGGAAAGAGAAATAAAAACCCCAATTAAAGGCTCACATTTAGAAGGTCAATGGTATAATCAACATTAGTGCGAATTTCTCCACGAATTTGAATTTCTTTCAGGCCAAGAACCATATTTGCTATGGCCAAGCCTCTTGATTCACCAAATGCAAAGACATGGCCTGCAAAGAAGTTGATCAATGTTAGCCTTCAGAATCTATTAACTAAGTAAACTTAAAAAAGAAAAATACTTTAACCAAGTCACATCATAATCAGAGCACACACATCTGAGTTTATAGATATATGTTTGGCAAAATATATAATATTTGTTGTGACAAAAAGAAATGAACATTTCCATTATTTTCTTGCATATTGCATTGTATATAACCCAACTAATTTGCAACAGAATCATAGTATACTTAAGTTCCTCCAATCTGTATGCGAATCCACCAAATTATTAGTTTATTAGACAGATTCCCAAAGTGATAGCAGATATGTATTTCATATGACTGACATAAAATTGTGCACTAAGTTCCACTCAATTTAAAGCACGTCACAGTTAAAAGGCAGCAATAACAGTAAAATTACAATTAAATTCTTATATCAGATAGACCTCCAAAGAATCATATTTGGGCAAACATTGAGAAGTCATATCATAAGCCCTGTTGACTTACCAAATTGAGAATCTGAGAACTCATGGATGCCTCCCCCAGACTGCCATAATGAATTTTGATCATCATTAAGCTCATAAATGAGTCAAAAAAAAGAGGAAGACATAAAAAAATTGAGAAAAAAGGTACCTTAACAGAAAAGTAAGCCCACACATTTGGTTTACTTTTGAAACTCAACTCCTAATGAGGACACCCATGATATAATCATCATTAGTACAGTCGTAAAGAAAACATGAGCATAAATTGAGATAATAGGAGTACCATACAAGAAACAGGATAATCTAAGTGTCTAACCTGCACTTTCCCACTAGTAGGCTTGAATCCATCATCTGGGTCCTCACTTGTCACACGAACAGCAATACAGTGACCTTTTGGTTTCACAGACTGTACCATGTCAAAATCAAAAGGAATAGCCGCGAGTGATGTTTTTCTCCAAGCATCATATCCCCCGCCATGTTGCATCCCATAAAATCGCCTAATTTCTATATTGTGATTGCACAAGCAAGTTAACTCACTAATGAGAACAAGAAATTTCATAAGTTAGATATAGAGGAAGGGAGCAGGCTATTACCAGGAATTTGCCAAAGAGGAATACCCATGCCAACTGCAACTTGAGCAGCTGGAAGATTTACTTCAGCAATCCACTCAGTAACAGGGTGCTCCACCTGTATTTAAGCAAATGCAAGAAAGGATAATTGAAATTGCAGCAAAACGAAAATCTCTCTCCTAATATAAACAAGGAGCGGGTAAAGGAAAATTGGGAGACATATAACTGTAATTGTATATAACTTCACACGGCATAGTTCACGCAAATTGAAAACGAGAATAACACATTCTAATCTGTCTAATATGCCATCCAATCAGGATATTGTAGAATGTAACAAACAAAACAACTCCAAAATAAATTAGGTTGATGTACTCTGGACCTCAATAGGCGTCCTTTTCACTAACATTCTCAGTCTCGATTTCCTGATTTTACATACAGTAGGGCAATTGAGAACATAATAACTACTTATGAGAAGTTCAAGATGTCCTGTACCTGAAGCCGAGGGTTCAACTCAAGAAAGTAAAATTCGCCAGTTTCCATGCTGTACAAATATTCAACGGTTGCTGCACCAACATAATTTACACATTTGGCCAACCTTCTAGCTGCCTGCTCAAGTTTCCTCACTGTTTCTGGTGGAGCTACAGTTATCGGGCCCTCCTCAATAATCTGATCAACAGATAAGATGGACAGAGACATTCATAATCCTTAGATGGAAATATATTTTTTCCAAGGAAAATTTATTTGAGAGGCACATGTTCAAGTAAAGACTCCGGACATGCTAAATCAAAGAAAAAGATTCAAAGTTTATCATTAATCTACTAGGGAGTCAGGGACCCACCTTCTGATGCCGCCTTTGAATACTGCAATCACGACTATGCAGCGCAGCAACATTGCCATACTGATCACACAGTAACTGTACTTCTAAATGTCGACTCTGAAAGACATAAGTATTGCCATCTCATAACAAGAACGCTTATGGACATACCAGTTTCCTAACAGGAGTGTATTTAACTCATCTTGATAAGTTGAATCATCACATCAATTATCAATGTTGTAGAAAGTCTAACCTGTGAAGCCACCTTCATGATAAATATGGGTGAACCAGGAACTTCACCCTGCACTTGCTTGAACAATGCCCTTACTTCATCATCATTATGAACCTGAAAAGGGGAAAAACCCATGAGTAATCACAAAATGCCAGGAAAAGGGCAGTGGTTGAAAATGTATTCTGGGGCTCTAACAAGTACTAGTTACACACAGTTGCCAATACTTTAAGTTAAGCAAGAAATCCAAAGAAAATTGGAAAAAAAGAAGCTCCTTCTGGTCTCTTGACCAAATCATCACCAAGAACCAACCCACTTGACCACATCATCACCAAGAACTAACGCACCTTTCTTATTCCTTTACCTCCACCACCCCAAGAAGCCTTAATCATAGCTGGATAACCGACAACTTGGCAACTAGCAATTGCTTCCTCATTGGTAGAAACACAAGCAGCCTTGTATATGTCTTCGAGGATTGTATCTAGGCAACTGTCAGCAGGAACTTTTACCTGAAGATAAAGATTAAACAATATGATAAGCAAACTCCTAGCAGTCAGAATCATAGTGAACACTAAATAAAAATAATACATACATGAGACCCACTCCATGGAAGAGTTGGAACATCTGCAGCTTGAGCGATCAATGATGAGCCAATTTTGTCTCCAAGAGCAGCCATAGATACAGCTGGGGGTCCAAGAAATACAATTCTCTTTGCAACCAGTGCATCTGGAAGCTCAGGGATCTCAGATGCATGTCCCCAACCAGGCCACACCGCATCGACACGAGTGATTTCTGCCACCTGAAAGAAAGCGAAAAACGTTAAGTCCTACCAACAAACTTTTACCATCATTTCATAATAATTAAATAAGTTTTTCACTTGACAAAAAACAGTTGACATATTGAATTGAACCACATACAGTGGCAAATGGTTAAAAAATTTCTTTTCCCCTAAACCTTGGCTAATGTCAACATTCAATCTACACAATTTTAGGAAAACCACCAAGGGAGATAATGCTTCTAAAGAAAGAAACAGTACCTCAACAATAAGCTGCACATTGGCATAGTTATTGTTGTTAGTCCCACCAGGAACTTCAACAAACTGGTCTGCCATTCGTATATGCTCAGCGTTGATTCTCATGTCTTCAGGAGTAGCCATTGCTACTAATGATATAGCCTTCTCTGTTCCAAAAGTCTCGTAAGCCCATGTACGGACACTTCTTATAAATTTGACAGCTGCCATTCCATTGTTTGCTATCAAAATACTGTGGATTGGTTTCTTTCCTCCAAGGGCAAAACAGAACTCATCAACTATCGGTAATGTATTAGGATTCTTTGGTAGATTTATTCGATTGAGGTAATCAATAGTTTGCACTAAAGTCGCCATCTTTGGATCTTCCTTGGATATAACACCACCCCGCGCTTGCGCTTGTGCCTGTTAACCACACCAATGAAAAGAAACAGTACCCTCCAATCAATTACTGACCAACATGCTCTTAAACCTCTCATTTCACTAATAACATCCACTGCAAACAATTTTCCCCACTTTCCAAATACAATCAAACAATAAATTACACGTAATTCGCGGTATAAATTCATATGTCCTTGTCACAAACAAATTACACTAAAAAAATCTAGTATAGCGTGAAACAAATGGTCAATTCTCAATCAAATAAGCTTCTAAATATATAACTGCACCATCGATAACCCAATCGATGATCATGGTAATTGTAAATCAACAACCAAACAAACAAACAAAAACTGGACAAAAATGCTGACCAATTGAATTAAAGGCATAAAAAATTTGAAATTCAAGCTATACACTTACAATTTATTTGAATAGAATCATACAAGATGAGAATGAACCTTAGCCAAGTGGGGTTCAAGAGTTCATGGTAATTGTAAATCAACAACCAAACAAACAAACAAAAACTGGACAAAAATGCTGACCAATTGAATTAAAGGCATAAAAAATTTGAAATTCAAGCTATACACTTACAATTTATTTGAATAGAATCATACAAGATGAGAATGAACCTTAGCCAAGTGGGGTTCAAGAGTTCATGGTAATTGTAAATCAACAACCAAACAAACAAACAAAAACTGGACAAAAATGCTGACCAATTGAATTAAAGGCATAAAAAATTTGAAATTCAAGCTATACACTTACAATTTATTTGAATAGAATCATACAAGATGAGAATGAACCTTAGCCAAGTGGGGTTCAAGAGTTCATGGTAATTGTAAATCAACAACCAAACAAACAAACAAAAACTGGACAAAAATGCTGACCAATTGAATTAAAGGCATAAAAAATTTGAAATTCAAGCTATACACTTACAATTTATTTGAATAGAATCATACAAGATGAGAATGAACCTTAGCCAAGTGGGGTTCAAGAGTTCAAAACAGAACATAGAAATAAAATTTATCTAATGAAGTCAAAATTAGACTAAACATATAAAACACAAGTAAGAACAAGAGTCGGTGAACTAAAGCCAGCAACCAATATCAATCATTTTTTCTAGTAACGGTAAGTTAGCTCAACTACACACTACCAAATTCAAATTCGAACAACACGAACTAAGGCTACTTACGACGACGACAAAGCCAAAGCCTTAATCTCGAAAATTCAGCAACTGGACATCTGAAAAAACAACTGAATTGGCATTTTGGTCATTTTGTGTTCTTGGATCAAACTCAAATATCTTACATTGTATGAATAGCGTGGGGTAAACTATATACTAAAAAGAAATGTGAATATGCATGAATATGTGGCCGGAAGATTATGTTATATAATTTGTAATTGACGTTAGGAAGAAGAAAGTCGTTGAAGAAGAGTGATGTGAGGGGGTTGGTTTGATTTGAGACGCAGGATGCCTTCACCGCTCGTTAACAGCCCATTTAATTTGGTTTTGTTGCACGTGGCAACTGCCCACCTTTCAGCTACCATTATTCTCTCTTTCATTTATACTGCAACTACTACTTACTATATAAGTACTTTCATCATTGATGAACTACTTCTAATGATAGAGTTGTCAAAAATTGACCCCATCCGATGACCCGAACTATTGACTCGAATCAATAGTGATATGAACCTGATTTCTAATCATTTTATATGTGAAATTGGTCGCACGTAGTCCGATCTAAACCAATCTTAATATTAGCCAACAACTGATTTGACCTAATATTACATGATGTGAACCCAAACATGCACACGGCTGGTTTGATTGATTTAAACCTATTTAACAATGATACAAATCCGAAATGACACCTGATTTAATTAAAACTTGAAACTTATTATAACTCGAAACAAGATGTTATGGACCTGATCTATAGTGACCAGTAACCCATGACAAGTTTTATTTCCGATTCGTTGTTCACCTGACCTGTTACTGACCAAAGTTTGTAATAACCTATAACTTGATTTTATTCGACTCATTATTGTTGATCTTCTAGAATTTAGTGTATTCGTCGTGCTAGTTATCTGAGTCAAATCTGATCTAAACCCGAAGTGGCTGATTAAATATCCCAAGTATTAATTTAAACGCGATAATATCCGACTTAAATATGACCTAAACTCCAAGTTGCCTAATACAAACCCGGCTCAAACCTAACTTAGTACAACCTAAACCTGAATTGGTTGAGCAAAATCAGACATGTACCCAAAAAAGTAAATAATCTGGCATATGCTTAACCTGAGCTAAACCCGAGTTAAGCTCGAACTTGACCTAAAAAAAGCTTGACTTAGCATGACCAAATTCAAATATGACCCAAAACCTGACATGACTTGATTAGAACCCAATAAGAGTACCTAAAGTGATAGCTCTACTTCTCAACAACCATACTATATCTGTCCCTATTAGTTTATTATATTCGAAGTACGATATTATAAAACTAGCTAGCAATCTATGTATAATTTACATTTTGTAAATTAGATAGAACTGTACAAATTGATTTTTTTTAATAGTATTTTTTATGGTTACCTTAAAATAGTAGTTAAAAAGACAATTGATAAATTTAGGATAGTGACATTTTTTTTGTTTTTGTGATGATCGTAAACATGGTTATTCAAAACAAAAAGTTTCAAGCACTACAACTCATCAATTCATCATAGATTCTCTGTATAAACAACTTCTCAGAGTTCTCACTCTGGCCACTGTATTACCACAGTCCCACAATAACCGTCAAACAGTGTGCATCTGCCTACTCATAAATACATCGTACAAGAATAGATCATTGAAATCCTCTTCTTTTTTTAAAATATTGTATTTACGAAATTGTCATAATAATTAGGCCACTCCCACAACGGACCAAAAAGTATGAGGATTCATTACAAAATCCTGAATCAATACTAACGTCGGCTAATATAGCATATTAAGGGCGTGCTTGGAATTAGGGTAATGTATTACTATGGTAATAAAAGTCAAACTTAAAAACATGAATGTGAATTTAAGAAAAAAATAAGAAAGTGATAATATATTTGAAAGTTGATTAAATATTAATGATGTGGGGGAGGTAGAAAAAGAGAAACTATTACCCTCATTTTGGGGTATTAGTCACCCACCCTCCTCCTTGTATAACTATTTTCTCCAAAATAAGGGTAATAGTTCCTATTTATTTACTTCCCAACACACTATCACTATATTATCTATTTCCAATCACACCACCACTCTCATTTTTCCTTGTATTCACATTCATTTTCTTATGTTTGACTTTTGTTACTCTAGTAATATATTACTCTCATCCCAAGTATGCCATAAATAGAAATCACTTCCTTCGTCCCACATTCGCGTCGTATGCATCACACACATACGCTACCCATCAATGTGAATGGAACATTGACACCATCGCAGTGTTGAGAAGCTAGTGTCATACTCAAAAAAATTTCCTTTTTTGTTTGGTTAAAAAAATATATATTCAACTATGGTTTATGAATGAAAACTGAGAGATCTTAAGATATTTTAAAGGAAAGTAACTGGGAGTTGACAATTTTGAGTGAATATATGAAAGCTGATGAAAACTTGAGTGCAGTACCTATGAATAAGTTCAAATGTTTGAGAAAGAAGGGTTTGATACATAAGTTAGAGGAGTGAATGAATTCTTTTTTAATCCTTTCACATAGGGTTATATCTTTTTTATATATGTCGAAAGGGCCAAGGTAAACAATTGAGGTAAATGGGATTTGATATCAGATGTTGGATACCACCCTTCAAGAATTTAACCAACTAAGCTAGTTAACGTCCATACGTAAGATTATATGTTAAGATATGAGAGAATGTTAAGGGATATATTTAAGAAAGATATCTTTGATATTATGTTGTGTTATCTTTTATTATAGGTTAATTATTCCACAAGCAGTCTAGGGTTTAGGGTAACTTGGTGTATAAATACTTGGGTTGTGATAATGAGAAGCACACAAACAGATTGTCATATTAATCTAACATGGTATCATGATGAGCCAGAGAGCAATTTCAATTTTTTTCGTGAGGTTCGATTGAAAAAAAAAAAACCAAGAAGAGTTAATGCAAAACAAAAAAGACAAAGATCATAAAATCGAATATGGCTGGCAGTAGCTTCTCACAGCAGCACACGAAGGCAGCCTGCTGATCAGTCATTGGGCGTTGGGTGTGAGGAGCACAAACAACCACCATTCACAGTCCAGCCCGCTGGTCATCCATTGGGCACTGGGTTGTGTAGCGAGCAGTAGCAATAGTCGAGTTTGAGTGCGCGAGGAGAATTGCGGCATGAGCAATGCCATGTAGTTGGATGTGAAGGTGAAGTGGATGTTGAAGAGCTAGGGAAAGGAAAACGTGCTTAGATTCCAAACACGCGATATAGAGATTTTGTGACACACACGATTGTCTTCGTTTTTCAGAGAAACATAAAAAGTATATTGCAGCAATAATAGCTGAGCATGAGCCTAAAGCTTTCAAAGAGGCAATGAAACATGCCGGTTGGAGAGATGCTATGGCCGCAAAAGATAAAAGCCTTAGAGGAGCAGGGTACATGGGTCCTTGGAAAACTTCAACCAAGAAAGAAAGTTTTGGGAAGCAAGTGGGTGTACATAGAGAAACGTAATGAACATGGCAATTTGCAGAGATTAAAAGCAAGACTAGTGATATTGGGAATCCATCAGGTTGAAGGGCTTGAATATAATGAGACATTTGCCCTGGTCGCAAAGATGGCTACTAGTTCGAACTTTCCTGGTAGTAGCAGATGTGAAAAATTGGGAGGTACATCAGATGGACGTGCACAATGCCTTTTTACATGGATACTTAGAAGAAGAAATTTGTATGAAAATTCCTCCAGGCTTCCGTAATAATAACTCTGATTATGTGTACAAGATGAAAAAGTCGTTGTACGGTCTAAAACAGGCTCCAAGATATTGGTTTACAAAATTGTCGCCAACTTTGAAGAAATATGGATTTAAGCAATCCTATTTTGATTATTCTTTATTTATGCTAACCAACGAAAATTTACAGCTAAATGTTTGATATATGTTGATGATTTGATTGTTGGTGGAAATAATAAAATTGATTTATAAAAATTTAAGGCGTATTTAAGAAGATGTTTTAACATGAAATAGGACTTGAGGCTGCCAGAAGCAAGAGGGGATTTTATATTTGTCAACAGAAATATTCCCTATATATTATTTCTGAAACTGGATTATTAGGAGCAAAGCCTTCTGATTTACCGATGGAATAAAATCATAAGTTAGCTCTTGCGGAAGGTTGAGTATAAGACGCTGTGGAAAAAATATAGACGGGACGTCTAATTTATATGTATGTCACACAACCGGATCTAGCAAATCATGTTCATATATTATCTTAGTTTATGTAGACTCCAAGAGAAGAGCATTGGAAGGCTGCGCTAAGAGTGGTGCCTTATTTAAAGAAGGATCCAGAACAAAGAATACTTCTTCGAAAAGACTTGAAGATTAGTGTGATTCGGATTGGGCTAGTTGTCCCTTAACGAAGAGGTCCTTGATTGGTTGGTTCATTTTACTTTGTTCTTCTCCATTGTCTTGGAAGACCAAGAAACAACATACCGTTTCTAGATCCTCCGTTGAGGTAGAATACAGGTCAATGGCAGCTATATTATGCGAATTAAAGTGGTTGAAATAATTGTTAGGGGATTTAGGTGTGCATCATTTGCAGGGTATGAAGTTGTTTTGTGATAGTCAGTCGACTCTATACATTGCACAAAATCTAGTATTCCATGAGAGAACAAAACATATTGAAGTTGATATGCTTTTTGTGAGAGATGCGATAAAGGACAGTTTGATATCACCTTTGTATGTTCCTACGAAGGAACAACTTGCGGACATTTTTACCAAGGCTTTGGGGAAGATTCAATTCGAGTCTCTACTTGGCAAGGTGGTCATTCGAAATCTTCATGCTCCAACTTGAGGAGATGTTAAGGTATGAGATAGTATGTTAAGATATGAGAGAATATTTATGGATATGTTTAGGAAACATATCTTTTATATTATCTTGTGTTATCTTTTATTATAGGTTAATTATTCCACAAGCAGCCAAGGGTTTAGGGTAACTTAGTGTATAAATACTTGAGTTGTTGCACATAAACAGATCTTGATATTAATCTGACACTTTATAACACTGACTAAAACTCTCATTCATACTTTTTTTTACAACGGTGTATAATGTAAATCCTAAAAATTTTCTTTCATTTCTTTTGCAATTAATATTACATATAAGAGCCTTTTTTATATTTATTAATATTAAGTACTTGTTGAATTTTAGAGTTAGAGGCACAATCTTTAAGTTTCCGATTATCACCGCCACCCATCTCAATGATTGTCATCACGACAACCTTCATTTCTCCACTTGTTAAGTTATAGATCTAGGCTGACTGATCTAAACCTCGACATGCGGTATTTTTATTATTTTTATTCTCAGTGTACATATTTATTCTTTGTATTTTTCAATCCTAACATCACCTTCATTACAATGACCATCAAGTATAATATCCACCACCACTTTCGTTGCAGAAAGCCATGAATGCAATTTCATATTTTAGTTTAACAATTGTTAGGACTATTTTCTGTGTTAGATCTTATGAATCTTCTGCTGATAATGTTGTAAACGATTTGAAGGGTGAGAGAAGGGTATAATAAGTTATAATTCTAAGCAAGAAAGTGTCTGAAAAGGACATAATATACCTGAGATTATAATCTTTATATCCAATATCATAAATTTTATATCTTATATCATAATTTCTATATTTGAGATCAAACTTTATATACTTGATATATTTTATATACATGAGATCATATTTTATACACGTGAGATAATAAGATCTATATATGAGATCATAAACTTTATATCTAAGATTATAATTTCTATAGCTGAGATCATATTTTGCATACTTAAAATAATAATTTTTATACTTGAGATTATACGTTCTATATCTGATATCATAAACTATATATTTAAGATCATAATTTGTATACCAGAGATCATATGTTATGTACTTTAGATCATAAATCTTGATACATGAGATTTTAAACTCTATATCTGATATCGTATTTTAATATATACATGAGAGCATGTTTTATATACCCGAAATCATATTCTCTAACTTGATATCATAATTCTTATATCTGATATCATATTTAATATATATAAGATCATATTTTTATATAATTGAAATCATAATCTTTATATATGAGATCATAATTTATATACCTTATATCACAATCTCAATATATAGATCATAAATTCTCTGTCTACTATCATAACTATTTTTTTTTTAAATAAATATGCATAGGTTGAGAAGTCACAACATTTGATTGATGTGATTATCTCAGCCACTATCTTTACATATTGATAATGATTGTAACAAAATTCCTTGCTAAAAAAAATTATTAGAATCGTTATTTTGAAGATCAAATTTTTTTTACTGGAATAATTCTACCAACAGATAGTAAATGTCTTCTATGTAGCACAGACTGTCAAATACAATAACACTCTAGTTGGAACTTGGATGATTAAAATATTAATTTGTATGGAATAGACACAAATACTCCGTATTGATTTCCCAAAAAATTAGATTAGTTGTATAAAACTTCAAGTACATGCGTGGCTTTGCCAAAACAAGAAAAAAAAAAAGTACATGCGTGGAATAAAATGAGCAGTAAACACTAAAAGTCAAATGATATTTCTTTCCTTTTATTTGCTTTTAATGTTATGGAAGAGAGATAGACTCCTCACTTTTTCTAGTATCAAATCCCGTTTATATTAGTTGTTGTATATTAGTTGTTGTCTTACCGCATACGACTCTCTTTACATCGAAAAATTTTTAATTTAACAATGTGATCCAGAAAAAGAAAAACAAAAATCATACTACAAAATTCTATAGTTAGCAAAACTATACACCAAAGATGCCTCAAAAAAAAAAATTTGATATGACCTTCTGGGTATTCATGTAAACTACTAAGCTGATTGAGTAATTATCATCAGAAATTATGTTATTTTTACTCCTTGTTTCATCGACTGACATTAAATGGATTAATGGTCAATTACAAAACATTTGAACACATATATATGTCTAACATATTATATAGTCCAAATGAATCGAGCACAAAAATTATAAAAAAAAAAAAAATTTCCACAAATTGACTTTTGGAGACTCCTTACATGACTAATGACGGTTGGGGTTCTATATTAACTTTAAACTGTTTTGTTTGAATAAAAAGATTCTGACTTAAATGTAATTCATATTTTTTCTGTTTTTTTTTATATTCCTTTTTATTTGAAATACCATAAATTTTAGAGTTAAATTTTGATTATTAATTCTCTTTTATATAGATGGAAAAAATATATTTATTTGATATTATAGATTCTTTTCGATATATATTTTTCAAAATTTAGTTCTTTTATATTTTTACAAATGTACAATTAAACATATTTGAATTTTAATTAAACATATATATATATATAAAGAAAAAGAAAGCTAGGAATACAAGACAAGTGGAGTTTAAGACTTGAGCACTTTCATGTCGAACTCAAGTACTTAACTACATAAAAACATAGGCAAACAAAACTTAAAATAAATGATACGTTCAAAATCAAACACATGAAAAAGTGTAAAAATGAGTAATTAAACAAACCTTTGTTGAAATCCAAAAAGGCGAAACGGGGCCCCAATTCGTTGTTGGATCAAAACATTGGTTTAAAAAGTGCAAGATAGAGGCATTTTGTTTCCCTTCAATCTTCGAGCTTTGTCAACCAGTTGTAGATCAGAGGCACGGGAAAATGAAGAAGGGGGGCATTGAAGAAGGGGGGTAGAGAGGAGGTTGGTATGGTTTGAGGTTAAGAATAGGCATCAATGCAAGCTAATTAACGTCCCATTTATTAGGATCACTACGTCATGTGGTAAGGCGCAACTGCCCACCTTTTAGCTACCATCATTCTTTACTTCTCAAACTCTGTTATTCAACATTCATCAATAAACAATAAAAACTACTTCAGAAAATTGATTACCTTTTAATTTCCTTGTTTCTTCAAAGGAAAAGGTTATATACTCTGTCCCTTCTTTTTAATTGCAATAAATCAACTTTTATGCATTTTGCATTCTTTATTTTGACTTTTTTTTTGGTGATTTTTACTTCGAAATAAATATAGTTACTATTATGGGCGAAAATCCGTCAAGAAAAGCAAGGCGACAAGAGAAAGGAGCTACGCGTAGGACACATGTAAAACGGCTAAATGTAAGAAGTGGATCATGAGGTTCGCGACAGTTAGGACATGACCCGTCGATGGGTAGGCATCTGGTACTGGTACGCGACATGTACGGCGAGGAAACGGGTAGACCTGGTCAAAATATGCACTTAGAATATGAGAATTTAGGATGCATGATAAAAAGCCAACTGCAATTGTTGACCCATTCAAAGAAGATAAGGCCGACGATTAGGAGAGACGCAAGAGTTGACTGATTCAAATGGGATAAGAATGGTGGATAACCAAATTCGAGATTTGCTCACATAGGATTCTTAGTGGGAGGAAGCGTCAGTTAGCTGGACTTCAAGTATATAGGTGTTCAAATAACCACTAAATTATTGGCTCAAAGCTTCACCACCACGATCTAATCACAATGCTTTTATTATGTTACCAAGTTGGTTCTCTACTTTTCTATGAAAACTCTTTGAACTTTTCAAGAAATTCCGACTCAAGTTTCATTAAGTAAATATCTATATATCTACTTAAATCATCAATAAAGGTTGTGAAGTAGTTGTAACCTCCCCTACCTTTTATACTCATTGGTCTATATACATTTGTATGTATTAGGCATAAGAGTCCGCATTTTCTAGAAAAGATGTTTATGTCATTTTACCTACCAGATGCGATTCGAGTTGATATGACCTAATTGATAGTACAAATAGGTATGGTTTGTGTTATTTGTTCAATATTTCTTTCTATCTATGTTAACAACATGTTTATCTTGGTTGAGTAAATGAAACCCATTATTAGCACTAGCATAAAACATATCATGCAAACAAATAGAGAAACAACCTTTCTTCATTATAAATGAATATCCTTCAAGTTCTAAAACATGAATCAAGATAATATTTTATCAATAAAAGGAACATAATAACAATTATTAAGTTCTAATATTAATTTAGAAGTTAAAGATGAACTAAAAGTTCCAACTGTTGCAACCTTTATTCCATTTGAAACACCTAGTTCTACCTCTTCCTTAGCTAACTTTCTACTCCTTTTAAGTCCCTACACATTATGTTTTTCCATATTTTCAAAATGACTAATCATCCTAAAGACATGTTCTCCCACTGGCTTTTCTATTTCCAAACAACACTCAAGGATAGTCTTGTGAGTTTCATACCTTTCAACTCTAGCCTATAGCCGAAACATGGTTATCATCTTTTGGATGATGTTATAGGCATCCATTTTCTCAAACCTCTTTTGGAGGGAAGATTCCATGGAAGTTAGCATAAGGCAAGTAATAGGTACTGATCTTTCTAAGACAACTATGTGATTGGCTAACTCAGCATCATAAGGGATAGAGCTTAAGTTAGGGATTGGGGTTTTGAGGACATCCTCTCTTCCTTCAGACCTTAGAACAACTCTTAGGTTCCTTTCCCAATCAAGGAATTTTTTCCCATTCAGTTTATCCTTCTCAAGGATTGAACGCAAGTTGAAAAGTCAGTTGTTATTGTTAAACATGATATCTACAATAAAAAATATGCGAAATTCATTATGTTTATCGAAATGAGCTTTAGGTATTTAAATATTTTAAATAATAAAAACTACACGCACTCAATTCATTTAAAATGTCCCTTTTGAATTAAGTGATTCCAAGATCCTTTAAATAATTTTAAGCGGATTTGGGCCCTACTCTTAAAGTTTTTTTTTATCAAGGTAAGAAACTCTTTACTAATTACAACATTTGTAATTCTTGGTTGATAGGTGATAACGCTTTATCTTATTCCTATCCCTTTGCTTCAAACCCCAAAACCCTTTTGATGATTTTATTGAGTATAACCAAACAAGACTTGTAAATTTCCAAATTTACCCTATTTATCCCAAGATAATTAGCAATACCCCACTAAGGCAAAACCTATCACTAATGATCGACGGCTTTAATAGATGTTTGTTTGGAAAAGCATATTAACTCAATATTAATTAGGGACCTAAGTAATGTTGATTTATTTAAAAGAAAACTCATAGCATAAATAAAACAAAATAAACTTAGAAAGCATATTTAAAGAAATATAAAATGCAAAAAATAAATGTGATCCTTGTATGGCCCCTATCCCCTAAAGATAATTCATGGGCTCCGTCCTTTAAACATCATGAATCGCCATCCTTGATCATCTTGGACCTTCACTCTTTGGATCTCCATTCATAGTAATTACAAATAAATTTTGATACTTATAATAACAAATTAAAATAAATTACAAAAATACAAACGTTACGCAGACTGTATTTAGGATACAAAAAAACTTTAACGATGCGCAGATCATATTTTCTATCCTAATTTGGGTCATACTAGTCACCTCATGGAATCATAATATCACATATTATAACAAGCATACAATTAATAATACCAACATATTAGAAAATAAAACAACATGCTATAAACAATTAAAAGCAAATATTTTTTTAATTTATTAATCATATTAATAAATCAAAATGCCATGAAAAATAACCATTCATTATTCAATTTTATCAATCAAATTAATAAAATTAAACAAGATATGACATTAAAGTGACATGTCGATTTTACTAATCATATTAATAAAATTAAAACATTAATTTTTTAATATTATTAATCTCATTAACTGAATAATTACCCATCAATAACCATTATTGATCTGATTATTTTGATTTAGTTATAATTACGAAGTTTTAATTAATTCTAAATTAACTAGATAATTGAAATTGAAAAAAATAATAATAAGAAGAAGGTGATTTGGGGAGACTGACTTGGCTAAAATCCAGTCAGCCCAACGCGACCCGGAGTTGGGAAGCAGCTAAAAATGGCTCATGCACCCAACAACCCTTCACATCAACCCCATCAAACAACCACACGCCACATAGATTTCTAGCAACCCACAAAAAATAACCCCACCCAACCACTCGCCGGTGACCAGCGAACATTCCAGATGGAATCATCGCCGCCGATTCACCGCAGTCCAGCCACGGCTTGCCGAAATCAACTTCATAATTGCACAACATTTGCGCATCAATTGTGGTGGATTCGAAAAAAACCTTTGTTTAAATTTGGGGTCAAAATCAAGAGCAATACGTTTAATTATCATATAATTACACTCCTTGATTGATTAAAGATGAAAATTCATAAATTTCATGGAATCAATATATTTGGGAAAAAAAATCTAGGGTTCATATTTTCGAAATTCAATGGGGAAATTTTGTTTGAATTTTAATGCAAAAACACAATCATATTGTAAATCTATGTTATTTAAACAATAATAACGCATAATTAGAATCAAAATCATGCCAAAATTCATAATTTTAATCTTGAGAATTTTGAATATAGGGGCATGCCAAGAACACGAAAAACCGAAATAGTTTCACCTAATTCGTGCTAATACTTTGATTGATCTCAGCATCAACATGCTTTAAATTAATCAATTTTAATTAATTAAAAAAAACAATTTTAATCATATAATTTCAATTCACTTATTAAACCTCCCCTAATTGAATCAAAATAACACAATTTCATACATAATCATATTAAAATATGCAAGAGGCTAACTGATACCACTAAAGGAACTTAGATGCGATTATTAAATTACAACAAATGATTTTTTAGCATCTAAAACAGGATCTCATGCATATAATAATGTGAATTATCAATATATATTAACATACCCTTGATGCATGAATTCCTCAAAGCAAAAGGACACGTTTTGGAGATTTTAGAACGTCAAATGTCGTTCCTCTAATATTGGTCCACAAGCAAGATTGGATCTCCCACGTATGCTAGTACGAAATCAAAAACTGGTCTTGGTTGCTTTTTAGGGTTTTGAGTAATTATGTGAGAGGAGGCAAAAGCAAGTGATGAATTAGGGTTAAGCTTTTCAACCCCATATGTATATACTTATATATGTAACATTTACATATATAAGTATTTACATACATATAATATTTACATATATGATTATTTGCATATATAACATGTACATATATAATACTTTACATATGTAACATTTACATATACAATGCTTTACATACATAATTTATATGTAACATTTACATTTATGAGATTGTGGTAATTAAGTAACTCATAGTGACTTAATTAACCTAATTAATTTAATTTACAACTCTCACATAATTATATTATATTTGTCCAATATATCAATTGATTATATCTGCGACCTCATAGGACTCGGTTAAAGTTAGTAGTATATTAATCTAATTAATATAAAATTATAGTTGGTTTCTAACAAAACACTATAATCACCTAAAATAACCGAATATTATTATCTCTATAATTAGTCCTAATTATATTTATTTTGTTACACTTGTTAAGGACATTCCTTCATTTTTCTCCTATTGGGGATGACAA
Organism: Dysphania ambrosioides; assembly: GCA_026401315.1. Taxonomy (NCBI): domain Eukaryota; kingdom Viridiplantae; phylum Streptophyta; class Magnoliopsida; order Caryophyllales; family Amaranthaceae; genus Dysphania; species Dysphania ambrosioides. The sequence continues at coordinate 23,278,095 of CM048657.1, forward strand.
GGTCTTTGGATATACTTCAGGTATGAAGGAGTGTTTAATTTTTGTAAATGTTGTGGTATGGTGGGTCATAATGTCTCATTGTCTTATTTCTAAATATGATGCGGATGGTCATAAAGTAGGGTGGAAAGTTTAGAAAGGGAAGGGTATTCAGTTGTTTATGGGCCTTCTTCGTATTCACATTATTCGAATATCATTGGGGGAGTGTTCAAGACTTTTAGAAATAGCAATCCCCGATTTAACCTTCTTCATTTTGTATTCCACAATGAATTTGAGAGGGTGGATTTGAATGACAATGAACAGAATGACTTGTAATCTAGTAGCTCGCAGGGTAAGGAATTTAGTCATGAATTTTGCCCTTCACATGAAAACTTTGATTAAGAGAATGGTAATCAAGATGATCGAGATGATGAGGGTGACAATGGATAAGAAAGTACTAATTCGACACATCATCGCTCACCCCTGGTTTCTCGTTTGCCCACCATATGGGTGAACAAAGGCTAAGTTACACTGATACAAATCCAAATACCAATACGGGTACGAAAACGAAAAATAAAAATTTCTAGATATAAGTACGACAAAAAAATAAAACATAAAATTATAATAAGAAGAGCAGAAGTTTGGAGGGGCTGGGCCTATATGAGAATTTGGAGGGTTTATATGTATAACTTGCACAACCCATACTAACATTGTAATACTACCTTAAGAAAATAAGTGTAGTCAATTAAAAGCTCAATTAAAAATGGGTAAGAGCAAATGTTTAGAGGGAAATTTTGAAGGGATTATATGAGACGTTATAGATATTACTTTCAGATTTAAGTATCATTATAATACTACCTTTAAAAATATATATATGAATCTAGATATGAAATTTGATGGGCTTAGGCTTATATGAGAATTTTGTTTTATTTTTTGGGTTAATGGGTTGTGTAAGAAATCCAAATCAATTGGAAAAGGGTTGAATATAACACAGTCATACCCAATACGTACCTTGACGTACTCGGGGTCTTAGATATGTACCCGCGCCGTACCCAATACCTATTCGTATGTGTTTCGGCATACCCATGCATCACAGGAAAAAGGTACTGATTTGGAGAGGGATGAGTCTCAACTGAATGTTCATTCTCCATCCTCTAAATGACCTCTCTCACATAATTCAAGCTCATGGACTCAAAGGGAAGAAGGAGTACAGCTGGTACATCCCAACATATAAGAACAGATCCTAACTAGTGGTGGATTACCCTTTCATGAAGGTTGTCCACAAATAATAATGGTAATCCATCTTAGCCTCAACATATATTAGCTAACAAAATGAAGAAGACAAATCAATTTCACTCCCACTCTCTTGATTATGGAGTATCAAGTGGTATATCCACCTACAAGTATGTTGACTAGTTTGACAAAAGGAGGAGGATTCAAAAGAAGGTTTAGTCTTCATGCTTAGTTAATGGGTCAAATTGCATCATAGATTTGACCATGAAAGCTTCTTAGTTTAGTTCTAAACCTTTGTATTTTTGAGGGGCACGAGCCTGTGGAAGCAACTACATCAAAAAGGAAGCAAGACTTTGTAGCAAACAGTGATGGCTCAACTCTGTTAGTGAACAAGAGGCTTTACAAAAGGGATGTGGATGCAGAAAACATGGAGACTTACTCATGTTTTTTTAACTATTTGTCTTTTTAGTTCTCCTAATATGCTTCTTTGTGAAGTTGTAGACCCTCTTTTAGGAAGTTGGTGTGATGTTTGTTTATAGAGCTCCTATTTTGGGAGATAGATTGACAGTTTGGAATTTAATGAAGGATCTTTTAGAAGTTTATTGTCCTTGTTTAGTGCTAGAAGACTTTAATCAATTAGAATATTTTTCGGATAAATTAGGAGGATCTTCTAATCTTTCAAGGTGGGGGGATTTTGTTAATTAGAAATTAAAGTCTGCTTTGTTGGATATACCTTACTTGGGACCGAAGTTTACTTGGTCGAATTTTAGGAGTTGTAATAATTTTATTATGAAAAGTATTGATAAAGCCTACATAACTGCACATTAGTTTGAGTTGTTTCCTCATACTAGATTGGTGAATCAACCTTTTTTAGTTTCTGACAATGCTACTATATTACTAGATATAAAGAGCCCTTGTTCACCCTTATATCGCCCCTACTAGATTGAAGAATTGTGCTTGTTCTTAAGACGTTGCCTCAAATCATGGTACCTAGATCATAAAAAGAGTTGGGGATGTAGAAGACTCAAAATATCAATCCTGCATATATGGAAACATGATCAGTAGAATCAATACAGAATATGAAAATAATATCCATAAAATCAACAAGGAATATTACTGATAGTTTTAGCCATAACTGAAGCTATGTAAAATAGGAAGGTTAGTATGTTTATAAACCAATGTACTGAGCTCCTCAATGAATATATAAGAATTACAATTCAATCTTAACTTCATGGTATCAGAGCCAACGGCTAAATCCTAGGATTTTTGCCATTAAATTGGTTCTCATCATCTACTATAGCCTTACCTGATGGAGGATGACACAAACTCTTCAACAACCAACAGAATGAACAATAAGCTACAATTGAGAGGCTTGTGGAACTGCTCATGCAGTTTAACAACAATAAAATCCCTACAAATGAGCCTACCAATCCATCAGTCAATTCCCTAGTAAACCTCTCAAAGATATTAACTCACCACAATTACACCAAGTGGAGCAAGATGATGCAACTAGCCATCAATTGCCGAGGGAAGCTCAAACACATCATTGCTTCCCCTTCAGCAAGGACCGAATCTGGGTACATTGAATGGGCTTAGAGGGACTCTCTTGTCCTCTCATGGATACTAGACAACATACACATAGATTTGGTAAATTAGTACCTTGATTACCGCACTGCCTTCGAGTTATAGAAGGGACTCGAAAACATGTTTTTTAGTGGAAGAGACAATTTACATGTATATGACCTTACTGTCAAAGCCAACTGAATAACACAAGGCAATGAAACAATTGAAGTTTACTATAATAAACTCACAAAATCGTGGAAAGAGATAGATAGAAGGCAACCCAACCCCATGAAAGACTCCATAAGCATCACCATTTTTAATGAATTCACACATAGCACAAGGCTTTATTAATTTTTAGCTGGACTCGACGAATCCTTGGACAAGGACCCTTGGGACCTGCTTAATAGAGAGTCATTACCTACTGTAGATGTGGTCTATGTAACTATTCGGTGTGAATTAGCAAGAAAAAAAATCATGGGGGGTGGAGATTCATCACTAGAGCATAACTCCTCAAAAGGGGTGGGGAGTGGGTTACTTACCAGAGGATGCACTAGAAAAGGTGGATTTTGGCAAGATGATGACAAAGCCCATCTAAAATGCTCACACTATGGTGGTTTGAGGCCCACAAAGGATGGGTGTTTAAAAATCGTGGGCTACCCAGACTAATGGCAGGATGTAAAGAGAAGGCGACACAAACCAAGTGGAGTCGGTGGGATGAGACAGAACAACAATGGAGAAATAGCAGGGAAGATGGAGGAAAGCAAGTGGCTGAGTGAAAAGGGAAAGACTCGGGTACAACCCTAAACCTAATGACTCACGTGGCTTATGGAAAAGAAAAAGGGAGGGGGGCATAAAAGGGTGGTAAAAAGATAGTACATGGACCCCAAACTAATGTGGCTAAAACCTTCACCTCCGAAATGATGTGTTCCCAGAACCAAGAACAAAAGAAACCCAAAATCCAATATTTAAAGTGGATATTTAACTGCGGAGCCACCGATACGATGTCATTTGATGATTCTGATTTTTTGACAATTGATAAAAAATTCCAGGCTCATATACAAAATGAAAATGGAGAGTTATCATCAGTCATTGGAGTCTAAAAAGTCTCAGTGTCTCCTAATATCTCTCTGTCAAAATGTTTATATGTTCCTCAATTATCTCATAAGTTTCTCTCTATCAGTCATTTGACCAAAGAATTAAATTGTTCTGTACTTATATTTCCAAAATTATGTTTGGTACAGGATACCCAAACAAGGAAGATGATTAGGCATGGCATTGAATATAATGGGCTATACTATGTTGATGATTTGACTTACCAAGATAAAGCAATGCTAGTTCGAGGGACGGTAGATCAAGAAGTCTGGATTTGGCATAGGAGACTTGGACATCCCTCACCCGGGTATTTAGACTATCTATTTCCATCTCTTTCTAAATATAATAAACAATTTTCTTGCGAGACATGTATCTAAGCCAAAAGTCATAGACATTCATTCAAACCTAGTAGTACAAAATCTAATGGACCATTTAATTTAGTACATTCTGATATATGGGAACCATCTCCTATAATTGGAACTCATGATTTTTCGTATTTTTTATCCTTTATCAATGACTATACTCGTATGACTTGGATTTATTTTTTGAAGAAAAAATCAGATGTGTTTGAAAAATTTACAGCCTTCTTTAATCTAATCAAAACCCAATACTAACAATTAGTTCAAATTCTTCGAACTGATAATGGAGGAGAATATGTGAATGTCATATGAAATCCTTTCTTTCCAAATATGGGATAATTCATTAGACTACATATCCTCATACACCCAACATAATGGCATTGCAGAAAGATGAAATAGAACGCTGTTAAACATAACTCGGGCAATCATGATTGAGTCACATGTCCCAAAGAGTTTTTGGCTTAAAGCCATAGCCATAGCTACCTACCTACTGAACCGACTTCCTACCCGAGCCTTAAACTTTAAAACTCCTCTTGAAATCTATCCTCCTTTCACCCTATGCCCCATAGTCTATCTCTTCCTCCTAAAGTTTTTGGGACAAAGGAAAAAAAATGAACAAAGGAAATATTTGAGACTTACATTTGTCTCCTAAAATCACATCCTTTATGAAAGCTTCTGTCTAAAGAAAATCAAATGCTCATACTCTTGTATTTTTTGTTTGAAATGATTAAATGAATCGGAAGTAACCGGTTTGTTAAATTCGGTCGAAATTGAATGAATTGTTGTTTCTACAATTTTCGTACTTCTATTTTGAATAACTACAATATAGTCATGATTAGGAATGGCAACGGATATTGGACCTGACCCGAATCCGTGGATCCATATCCGATTTTGCAGATATGGGTCTTCAAAATTTAGACCCGATGGATCCGGGTCAGATCCAGGTCCTATGACTGAAAAACGGATCCGGGTACGGGTCCAACCATAATACCCGTTTTGGACCCGTCTTGAAATATTTTTCGTGATACTAATATATTTACAAACCAGTAACCAACAAAAGAAATGAGAAAATGATAGTGAGGTAAATTTCGATCATTAGTAAGAAATATTCAAATTAGGTCGATTTGGGTATCTATTAAAAAAGAATGAAAAATTGATTTCGATAAATTTTTTTTAATTTGTCTAATTTGAAATACTGTAATTTGCTTTAAAATTCAATCTGAAAAATAAAGTTCTTTTCTCATTAATGTCTAGGCAAATGTTCTAATGTGTATAATAAAGTCCATAATTTCAATTACAAATTCATTTTTTTAGTTACGGACAATTATAGACAATAATATAATAGCACAAAAAATGTTTTCGAGCCCAAACTATCCCTTAAGGTGGTGAATGTATGACCCTAAAAATACACCTAAATATGTAAGATCCGTTTTGGACCTGGATCCGTTGGATCTGGATCTGGATCCTTACTTTTCATACCCGATGGATCTGGATCCATCCTTGAAAAATGGATTTGGATCTGAATCCATAAGGACCCGGTCCAAATCTGGTCCGTTGCCATCCCTAGACATGACTCACCTGAAATGCTCTCTAAAATTTTAATAGTATACTAAATAAAAATAATACGAGGATAACAATTTTTAATTTTCTTTTATTATATTTGTTGAGTAAAGGCAAGTAAAAATAAAAAAAAAAGTTTCAAAGAATTAAGTTTTTAGCTTGTGGATTTAACTTGAAATTCTAAGCAAAAATTTGTTCGAAACAAATTATAACGAAGAAAGGGAAGTTTTTTGGGGATGGAGGGAATAAGTGTTTAACTTCTTGGTTGAGTGGAATAAAATTCACTTCTAGTATCATGTGTTAAGAGTAGGACCAATTGGTAGACAGTAAGGGAACCATCAATCGACAATTGTGCTTAATCAAAGTGGTCCCTTTTAGATTAATAGATAATGGTCCAACCGGTATAAACCACAAAATTTGATCGACTAATCCAGCATAAGGTCAATAACTAGTAGAGTTTTAAAACAAAAGTATTACTGGAGTTTTATCAGCATTATTCTTTTCTTGTTTTATATCATATTTTTTTAATGTTTAGTAATAAATTTGTGTATGTATCAAAGCCGTCAATTAACGTGAGTCCATATCGAGACTAAAACAACATATTTATATGATTCACATGTTCATTGTTTGTGTCACTTCAGAATTGTTCATAAAAGTATATATTGAAATACATTCCAAATACAACGGAATGAACAACAATGAATGGTTAACAGAGGTGTCAATGAGGATTTATAAGTTAGTTCTGAATTGAACCATCATGAGTCGATACGTATTGATTCAGGTTAAATCGAGATAATTAGGCCTATCGGGTTAGGTTAAGTTGGGTCAGGTCATTATCGGGTCGGATCAAATCAATCCTTTGCTTGCTCGGGTTCGATTTGGGATCAAGTCAGTCATATTCAATTCGGGTCAATATCGATTCAATTCAATCTGGGGTGATTCCTAGACTTTTATAGTTGGTTATTTCGAATTCGGGTAGATTTTTTGTCAAGTCAATTATGGTAATAGGTTACCTCAATTTCGGTTGAAATTCGGGTTCTGCTTTATCATGTTCGCATTGGGTCATAAATGACGACATGTTATTATCGATTTATGACTCGATATTTGAGTATTTTGTTGTATTCATCTTGGGTCATATCGAGTAATTTCGGGTTAGCTCATGCGATAACTTGTTTTATATAATGGTTAATTTATAAATTGGACGACAATGATGCCGATAAGTAATTGTAAAATAAAACATGTATGAGGTAATGATTATTAAATATGTATTATTTTATCAAACGAGTATATGATGTGTATTTTTAGTGTATCAATGTATCATTGTATTATCATTATCAATTATCTACAGTAGTGCATATCATATAAATATATAATCAATTTGATGATTGAATTATTCTATCAAATAAGAACAAGGGACAAATATCATACATAAACATATAAACCAAATAAACTCAAATTTGGATAATTAATTGATCATGATAGATTTAGACGAATCAAATCAATATTAGTGAGTACTAATCAATATTGATATATTTATAGATTCATAATTGTTAGTATATCCTTAAAAGTTATAACATAAAATATTACGTTTATAAAAATATATAAGTTAAGAACTTGTAACATGCTTGGTTTGAATAGGTAAGGACAATGCAATTTCGTATAAGTGAAGTTTAATCATATTAATATAGATTAGTTATAATAAATTTCATAGGTTCGAATCAAATTTACTAATAAACATAAAGCGAGAATCAAATATAATCTTATTGATTACTAGACCTTGAATAATATAAAATTACTATGATAACAATAAGTTGTATATTTATTTAAGTTAGTGACTAATGAAAAGTTAGAAAATATTAATAATGTTATAAAATCATAATCATTTGTTAATATGTACTTATAACATAAGTTCATATAATTACCAAGATGACAACTAATTTTGTGTTACATAACTAATTTAAGTTACTATGATGACAATGAATTTTGTATTATATGACAACGAATTTGATGACATTTATTAGATGGTCGTAAGACTCCTAAATCGTAATGTAGACACATAGTTAGTAAACCTTTTAAAATTTTAGTTCCACAAATATGCCTATTAAATAATTAAATTAATAAAAATGTTTATTTTCAAGATTATTTGAAATTTGATAAATAATAGGCCATGTAATATTAGGTCAAGTATATTAAGGTTGTTAACATATTCGGTAAATTAGGTAAAGGGTTGTTATAAGTCAGGTCAAATCGATTGTTATCGGGTGCAATCTATTTCATGTTGTCTTCGGGTCATGTTTATAACGGGTCATTTCTATAACGAGTTGGACACAAATCGGGTTCATATCTTCGAATATCGGGTCAAATCGGTTTCTTGTCGACTTCAGCTCTAGTTGGATTGATTTACTAATCTCATTTTTCTAGTCATAATCAAATCGAATCTAGTTCAATTTCAACAAATTATCGTGTCATGTCGGATTTAAACATCTCTACGAATTAATGCAAAAAAGGACACAAAATATTGGAAAAAAATATACGCAAGTACTACATCAATAATATTCCACCGGTAGTTAGAATAGTATACACATATAAAAACCCAAGTCTAAAATTATTTCCAAAATCTTCCCTCAAAGAGCTGGTAAACACTTCACAACTTCACAGGCATGCATTAGAAATACATCGATGAGGTAATTTAACCATAGCTACAATTTCAATTCCAGAAATTCCAAATTTGCTCCTAAACTCTCCAAATAATATGAAGTGTGAAGCTTCATTATACTTTCTATGCATTCCAAAAGGGAGAGGGGAAAGATTTGAAAAAGAAAAAAGGACAAATTGCATGAAACGCGACGTTTTAGGCTATGTACCCCCTACAACGCAGCGACTTCCTCGGCTTTGGTAGAAGCGACAACTTGTGTAGAGTAGGATTGAGATGAATTGGATTCTTTAGGAGTGCACTTCTCTTTCCACTCATCTTGTGTCATTTGCTGCTGCCGGCACTCAAGACTGCAAAATGCACTATCCCCTCTGCATATTTTTTATTTTTAAAATATTAATAAATTTGAAAGGTTCTTAAAATAAACAGACAATAAATAATAAATCAAGGGAAATCTAATTAATTACTCATGATTTGATTCTTTTTCAGATTCACTCAAAGGTAGCATAAAATTAGTGAAAGCAAAGTTATGCCAGTTTGTTCGCCTAAATTAATTCTTACTTCCATGAACGTGATAGTTACACAATGGATTAATTCATACTACATACAAAGTAGTAATCTAATATTCTAGTATATTTCGTGCATCTGTTGCTGAATAATAGGCCACTTCTAATTTGCAGGTAAGTTTTAATGAAAATATAAAATATTGTAATTCCCGAATTACTATATAGAAAAAAAATATCTTTTGTAAAAGAGTTGACACAATCAATTGCATAAGAACTTTTGAAAAAGAAATGAAAGCAACCCAAACACTCATGTAAACTTGGTCCACAGGTGTGGACATGTACACATCTTCATCTATGAGTAAGTTGCTTTTTTTATTGCTAAAAATTGACGTTTCATATATTTTAAAAATGGTTAGTTTAGCGTATGCAGGGTAATATCTAAAATTAATGAGATTACTTAAAATGGTCACACTACACAAATCATGATGTTTCTTTCTTAATCAAACTCATTACCCAGTTGAACTACAAATGAGTCAAACGACGACTAATAAATTTTTTGGCACATCATCACATAAACCAATGCCCACTACGTAAAATTCACAGTAATAATTACTTTTTAAACCACTACTAATATACATTATTCCCCTTTTCTTTTTTATGAATCATGCTTTTTATAATAAACAATTTCAAAAGTTAGTCTTACTTGAATTTTTTTTACTATTTATAGAATATATTTTGGATTAAATAACCTCATTAAATCATTAGAGTTACAATTTTTTTTCTTAATGTAAATTGAATAACCACATTTAATTTAATCGCCCTTTTGATCACTCTCCGGCCTCACTCGTCCTTCACAATCTTTTCTTTCTATTATTAAAGAAATACCCTATTATATCCTTGTTAATTATCCACTAAAAAAATATGATTTCCTAAGATTCGAAAGTATATTAAATTTAAAGAAAGAGGAATTGATTTTAAAAAAAAAATTCTAAAAGAATTTGTAGGAAAACAATTTAACCACATGAATATCAACGCAATTCTAATTTTAATCAAGTTTTATTTTCTCTTTCTTTTTTTACATTTTAAAAACGACTAATAAATAAACTACGATAAGTTGGAAAATTAGTAGCTAATCTATTTTTCTTTTGAAAAGCCAAACATTCCATTTAATTTATTTCTCTGTATTTATTATATGGAATAATGAAATATATAGAAGGGTTATAGGAAGACTTTGCATACAAATGTTAAAAAAAAAAAAAAAAAAGACTTTGAATACTTTAGCAGAATCCCAACTCGCCCCACTCTCCATAGTCCACATTCTTATATTTTTTTTTTAATGAAATGCTATAGATAGAATGAAATTAGATCACAACTAATTAAAATTTTAAATTGATGAATCAATTCCAAAGTAAAAAATAAAGTACCAAAATAAACTTAAGAATTCAAATACTGAGCTATAAGCCTACATATTTCGTACATGAATAAATTTGGAGCCAACCGCTGTATATATGATGAGTAGGGTACAACAGATAAATGATGTGTATGAGATTCAAAGTACCTGTACATGTAGATGTCACGGCCAGGAGCAAGACGTCGATTACAAAGGCAGCAAGTTCTAAGGAAGGTGTTGATATTAGCGGATGAGTTCGAGCTAAGGGCGAAATCAGCCGAGTTTCGCCTATGGATCCCTCGAGGAGACACGAACCCCATCACTGCCTTATGTTGATGGTTAGCACTCGGGGTATCGGACGACGGTGGAGGACAGTGGATGACGGAGAGATCGTCGTAAAAGAACTCCGTCATGCTGGTAGTCCTCTTCATCGGGTGGCGTGGCCGCTTCCCCAACATCATCTTGCTCTTAGTCTCTTAGATAGAGAGCAAGATGTGATTAGAGCTGAGGGAAGGGGGAAGGGGGAAGGGGAAAAGAGGAAGGAGAGTGGGGAATATAGAGTATGTGCTGTGTAGATGTGAAGTTAATGTGTATGTATAGGTGTTTGGTCTTGCTTTTCTTTTTCAGCTATTATTGTTGGAATTATGTGAATAAATAAATACATAAGCTTGTCTTTTTATGTATTATTTTCTGATTTATTTAGTACGGGGAAGAGGAGGTGGGGGCTGTAGGGGACAAAGCAGCCAATCAATAGCTGTTGGAAAGGTTAGTTTATTCTAGTCTCAGATGGCGCAGTAATATCAGATGATCTCATCTCATCATCTACAAGTACTTGATTTTAGTTAATCATCCCTCATTTACTGCGTCCTTGTGGACTTGTGGTTAATAATTTTCCTCTTTTTATCGAGGGACTGATTGAAATGACATATGTTCTCCTAATATCTTTCTCTAAAGCTCCGGGTTAAAACGTTTTCAACTAAATTTTTATGAAACTTATCCGTTTTTTGGTTATTTGGAAAATTTTTACATTTAAATATTTTCCGTTGTTTGGTTGAATTGAAAACCAATTACTTCTATTAACTTTTTTAATTGTATTCTCTTGTCATTTTAACTCTTTTTTCGTTATATTTTCTAGATATTTGTCATTAGCTAAATTTGTTATGCTATAATTAATATTTTTTTTATAAAATCTACAATACATTTCTATGATCTATTAATAACATATTATATTATAAAGAATATCGTCATAAAATAAGACAATCCTAAAAAATTTGGTTCTACATAATGAAAAGACCTTAAGCTAACTATAAAGGAGTATTCGCAATTGAATAAGCAAACCCATTAGATAGGAAACCAATTAATTGGTTGTAATGTAATAGTTTGTACTTTTACATTTTAAATTCTAACAGAAAGAAAATTTCTACTCTAATTTTAAAGAAACTATTGATTGCCCACATTTAAAGAGAAACTTACACGATTCAATCGAATTGGGGCAAAATCTAGGGTTTTTTTTATTTTCAACGAAAATGGATAAAGAAAAGTTCAAATTCATGATATAGTTCGATAATTTAATAATCAAAACATGATATTCGAAGAAAACATACTAAATTGATGATATTTGAAGAAGATGAAAAGAAATTATGAATTTTTCCCCAATTTTTAAAAGAGAGAAAGTATGGAGAAGAGAGAAAAGCTACTGAGAAGATGAGAAATGAAAAATGCTTGAGTAGAGCTAGGCATGGGCTGAACCAAGCAGGCATGCTTTTGGCACAATACGACACAAGCAAAGTCGTGGTACGACACGATACACTATCTAGGGAGTGGGCTGCAGGCCAAACCGCAGATAGCAAAGAAATTTAGGCACTAGCACGCAAGCGACACGCCAATTTGGCACGAGGCATGACCCGAAGCACACTATTATTTAATATTATTTAATATAATTAATAATACTATTATTTTTAATATTATTATATTCTTATAATATAATTTATATTATCTAAAATTATTTTTTTCCAATTCTATTTTATACTTTATTTTAATTTTTTTGTTAAAAAATTTAGGCTAGCACGAGGCAAGACACGACATGCCAATCACATGGGCCGTGCTAGGCCATTGGCCGAGTTTTAAGGAAGGTTAGCATGACACAGCGCGGCACGACTACAATTAGGCACGACACGACACGACACGACAGGAGACCAAACACGAGCTGACACTGTCCATGAAGAGCACGACACAACTCGTGCCCACTTCTATGCATGAGTTGGTAATGCGTGAGTTGTTTGCTAGTTGGTATTTTTTGGGAGTGAATGGATGTAAAATTATTTTACTCCCAATTTCAAAGGAAAATGTTTTCAATATGATGTAAAATAAATTTACATTCCAAGTTTTACATTCTATATTTTACACCAAACTAAACAATGTAAAATGAAAAAACAGTTTTTAGGGAAAATGTTTTACACCATATTAAACAAAGTCTAAAATAGTATTAAGTTGAGTGGGAGAAAAATTCAGAATAGTAAGTGGTGGTTAATAATTTTCCTCTTTTTACCATATGCTCTCCTAATATCTTCCTTTAAAATAGTATTAAGTTGAGTGGGAGAAAAATTCAGAATAGTACTTGGTCCTAGGTTGTTGCTAGAGACCTTGATTCGCAAGCCAATCTAGTGCACATTACCCTTACCCTCACGAATGACATGAGTTACCCGAGTTGCCCAATCAGCAGTGTTGACCATGAAGCAACCAAGATTAACAATAAAGGTGAACACATTCACCATGTTCCTGTTCATTACCAACTAAGGTTTGTAAAAAAGCTAGATTATCCAGCTGAATAATGGAGCTTGCTAATACAAAGATCTTTAGCAAGCAGTTGACCCTTACTAGCTATGCCTAGGCACCAAAGGGCTGCAATTAGACGTTATCCTTGATTTCTTATTATGGCTCCATCGCTAGCTATGCCTAGGTTCCCCTTGGCTGCTCCATCCAACCTTCGGAAGGGAGCTTACGTCAAATGTAAACAGTGGTGCTTTTGTTACTTCCCTTAAAGCTCTGTATGTCTCATTTGTTTTGACCTTATTTTCCTTCTCACCACATTAATACACGTGAAGCAAAGTGCCAATTTCCAAAGATTATCAACTGTTTTTGCAGCGATTAAGCAACTTGTGTCAACTTAGGAAGATAACACGTGAAGCAAGCAGAGACGGAATAATAATTATTGCGTGCAGCCGCATTTGTAAGCAGAATATTTGGGTCCTCGCAGTAGTGGTACTCGTGCAAATCAATCACAACCTTTAACTTCTAGATTTAATGCAAGTTTTTCATGGTATTGAAGGATGGATGCAACTTTGATAAAAATTGGGCAGAAGAAGACAGTAATAGTGTACGAAATACGAACATTTCGGAGTACAATTTTCCCAAGTGAGGATATGACCCTAAAGTATTGGAGTCGCTTGCAATTATTTGACATCGTCCGTAAATTTCACATGAAATGTCATTTATACTCTTATACCATTAACTATTTAAATAATAAAAATCACTTTAATTAATTTTACAAAAAAAATATTCTCTCAAATTTATATTTTCTCCTCTTCCTCCCTACACCACGTCTCGACGACAAGACAAAGAACCTTAGCATCAGCCAGTGGCGGTGGGTGAGGTAAACATTAATTTTTTTATTGGCTAGGTTATGGTGGTGGCTGGGTTGTGGGGCGCCAGGAAGTGAAGTAGGGCGGCGGCGGCTGGACGGAGTTGCCTTGGAAAGACGTCGGTGCTCCGGTCGGGGCGTCTGGACTCGGCGCGATGAAGGAGGGCGGCAGTTGAGAGGCGGCTGGAGGGAGAGGCGCCTTGGGAAGATGTTGGCGTCTTCCTATGGCACCGCTTCCTAACCGTCACCTTCTTTGTGTTTTAATTTTTTAATTTGTTTATTATGTTATTAATTATATTTGTTATATTAATTAATATTATTAGTTATATATATTATATTAATTAATTATTTAAAAAGTAGTTATTATAATAAATTAGATTAGAAAATATAATAGTAGAAAAAAAGTATGTTTAGGGAGTTAGTTATTCAGTTTTTTTTAATTTGTTTATTGTATTTGTTATGTTAATTAACTTTCTTAATTATCTTTTTATGTTAATTAATTAATTTAATAGTAGAGAATATATAATTAGAAAATAAAGTATGTTTAGGTTAATTGTATGATGCAAATAAAATTATTGTTTAATTAATATGTATAATTTAATTATGATCTAAATAAAAGTATGTGAAAATCAACTCATGGTTCTATTTATCCCATTTCGAATCACCAATGATGTGTTAACCGCTAGAATCTCGATGCTGTCAAACCTTAATCTTAAACAAGCATCCAAACCTTTCCTCTTCATTGCAAACCTCACGATCGTTGGGTATGAATCCTAAGATTTCTCCACTAAGTGTCGCTCCAATTTTCGTCACCTATCAAAGTAGGCGATGGAAAAAGAGCCTTTAAGACAAAAATAAGCAAAGAAACAAACGATATTTCATTTAGTTCTTTTTGATTTAGTACTTGCTAAGCTTTTGATCTAGTAGTGTATTAACCTTTTTCCTTGTCTGTTTGATCTTTTTCTTTCTAGTTTTTCTTGTTGCATGCGAACTCGAAGTACAGGTCCACATAATTTGATTTCTATAGATCTTAAAATGGAGGCTATCGCACGTAGGCAAGGAGGTAGGAGGAGAAGGAACATAAATACACTGGAGAATATGGCAGACGCACCAACTAAGTCACTTTGGGAGTATGGTGTACCAGATACAACAACTAGTGTACTATCAAGCATCGTTCGACTGATCATCATTGCTGCTAATTTCAAGCTAAAGCCTCAGTTCATCCAATTCATCTCTAATGATTCATTCGCAAGTTGCTAGTTTTTTAGAAAAATGTGATACTGTGAAGATTAGTAAAGTTGGTGAAGAGGCCATTCGACTTCACCTATTTCCTTTCTCTTTGAGAGATAGGGCGAAAGAGTGGCTAAGAGATGAAGGTGTTGACACCTTTGACACTTGGGAAAAACTTACCAAGGCATTTTTGGTTAAGTTTTTGGGCCAAGAAAAGATGATCAGGTTGAGAAATGAGCTGTCAACTTTTCATCAGGCTGAAGATGAATCGTTGTATGAAGCATGGAGAAGGTTTTTGTGTTTACAGAGACAATGCCCCCATCATGGGATTCCTGAATGTATGTTGATACAAACTTTCTATAATGGTTTAACACATGAATTTCGTATCTACATCGATGCTGCATCAGGTGGCTCATTGATGACAAAGAGCCCAGCTGAAGCAAAGGAGCTAATTGAGAAGATGGCAGCCAACGACAACTACAATCCTAGTGGTCGAAACAACACAAAGAGGGGAGGTATGTATAATATTGATGCATTAACAACTTTAACTAATACTGTGCAGGTCCTATCTAATAAGTTTGATTAACTCCAAGCTAGAACTTCTGTTGTAGCTTCATGTCAAATGTGTGGAATACAAGCACAAATGGCTCTTGAGTGCCAAATCAATAATGAAGGGATGACCATTGAGCAAGCTAATGCTCTCTATAATTCCAACCAAAAGAGGCCATATGATCCCTATTCTAACACATACAATGAAGGGTGAAAGCATAACCCATTACTCTCATATAAGAACACTCAAGCTCAACTCAATCCATTACCGCGTGACAACTTCAATCCTCCAGGTTTTCAAGCAAGAGCTCCATTCAATCATGGTGGTAATCAACAACAACCTCATCCTCCTTAGCAAAGGTCTAACTCAGATGTTATGATGGAGAGCATTGCCACTTCTCTAAATAACTTCATCATTCAACAAACCAAGCAAAATGAGAAGACTAATAATACACTTCAAGAACTTCAACAAGTGCAAGCTCATATCAAGCTTATGGAGAGCCAAATTAGCCAACTTGCTCAACAAGTAGGTCAATTATTTTAAAGGCTCAAGGCCAATTTCCAGGCAATACTGAGCAACCACCTCAAGGTCAAATCAATGCAGTGATTTTGAGGAGCGGAAAAGAGTTAGTAGATCCTCCTTTAAAGGAGCCATCAAGATATGTTGTTGAAAAAGAAGCTCACAATGAGAAGGTGATTGATGATGAGATTGTCAATCAAGAGAAGAAGGAACAAGCTCCTACACCCATAGAGCCTTATAAGCCTCCTATTCCATATCCACAAAGGTTACCACAGGCAAGGCTGGAGAAGAAATATGGGAAATTCCTAGAGATACTGAGGAAGCTGCACATAAACATACCATTCATGGATGCTATTTCTGAGATGCCCTCTTATGCAAAATTTTAGAAAGACATGTTATCAAACAAGAGTATGATTAAGGAAAATGCTATAATTTCATTAACAATAGAGTGCAGTGCTATCTTGCAAAACAAAGTTCCAAAGAAGCTAGGAGATCCAGGCAGTTATTCCATTCCTGTCAAGCTTGGTGACATCAAAATCAAGAAGGCACTATGTTACCAAGGAGCAAGTGTTAGTGTAATGCCCTTATGTATTTGTAAGAAGCTTCAAATGGGTGAACTCAAGCCCACTCGGATTTCTTTATAATTGGCAGATAGATTAGTCAGTATCCTCTTGGTACTCTTGAAGATGTTCCCCTCCAAGTTGGGAAATTTTATTCCTTGTGACTTTGTAGTTATGGAGATGGAGGAGGATGCACATGTCCCCATCATTCTTGGGAGACCTTTCTTTGCAACAATTGGAGCCATTATCGATATGAAGAATGGAAAGATTACCTTTGAAGTGGGTAATGAGAAAATGGAGTACAAGCCTACAAACTCCATGGGACCTCCTTCTGTAGAAGAGCCTATCTACCGAATGTATGCAGTGGATGAGGTGATAGAAGCAAGGGTCCTTATCTTACAACTCGATGAATCACTTCAAAAAGTCCACATGGGTATTTCCGATAAGGAAGATTTAGAAACAAAGGAGCTCTTAGTGGAATCACATTCATCAGCTATTAAAGAGCCTCCTGAGAGATTATTGCAACTATATGAGTTGGATGAGTTTCGCCTCAACGCTTATGAGAACTCAAGGTTGTACAAGGAGAAAACAAAAAGTTGGCATGACAAGCATATCACGAGGCACGAATTTCATTAGGGAGAATTGGTTTTGCTGTTTAACTCCCAATTGAAGTTATTTCTAGGAAAACTTTGCTCACGTTGGACGGGTCCATTCAAGATCCTCAAGGTTTTTTCTTATGGTTTGGTTGAGATTTGGAGTGACACCATGGGGTCTTTTAAAGCAAACGGGCAACGACTTAAGCACTATCGTGAAGGCGAACCCATTACAGGGAAGACGGTTCATACCTTGTCTATCCGAGCTACATAACATACCGACTAAGGGGGTCGAGCTAAAGACCTTAAACAAGCGCTTCTTGGGAGGCAACCCAAGATTTTTCCTTAAACTCTCAACATTTAATCTTATTTTAATCCATTCTATTCTATTCGTTCAATTTCATTTCTAAATTTCCTTAGAATTTAGTCCTATACTTAGCTTATTTTATTTCTTCATGTTTCCTTCTTTATCGTATTATATTTACCTGGTATTTTGATGAATTCTGTAGGAGGAGGCGAAATTCCCAAGTCCACGTAGTGAATAATTGAGGGGCATCAACTTGAATTTTCCCTTGGTAGTGAGTATCATATCCAGCACATCCCACGCCACTACCGCAGACCTTTCACTCCGCACCACAAGAACACAATGGTAGCATTGAGAATTTAAATCCCATACACTAGCCAACACTCAGCAAGGTACGCAGCTGCATTGCGGTACTCCAAGCATTCCCGCATCTTTATCGTAACTCTATCAAGCACAATTACCCTCCAACGCCAATACACCCAGCACACTCCACAACTACATTGTGGCAGTTAATCTTCACCACAACCTACCTGTGTTTCCCTCAAAGCTATGCATAAAAATCCTCCAGCACAACCCGCAAACATATCGTAGCTCACAATCCCATACCCACGCTCCACCTATGACAGCCTTGAACCTAATTCCTCTAATATCACGCAAACATCACAATTCCTTTGCAACCTTTCAACCCACTCCACAGCCCCTATGCATCTCCATCGAGAAATCCCCCTGTCATACCCAGCATACACCATAATAACACCATGACACTTCAAAATCCACCACAACCTCACCACGGATCTTCAAAATAAACTCAAGAAACCTAGCACCCCACAAACACCCCAACGCCACAAAACCTCATGACAATACTGCAACCCTTCTACTTCATCATTCCATCACAACCACCTTGTATCATTATCGAGTGAAACACCCTCAATCCCTCCGCCATATCCAACATACTTTGCAACATCCTTGCATTCACTCTTCACCAACCACAATACCATCGTGGAACCTTCAAAATTATATACCTAGGACTCCTAAAATAACTCAACACCATAAACCTTAGCACACACCAAACTCTTTTTAACACCTTTAATCCAAATCCCAAAAATTCGAAACACACCTCCAACCCTATTGTGATATTTCATGCTCGTGTTCGTTTGGTGATTCCCTAATTCAATCTTTAACCTCTTGGATGCAATTTTGTGCTTTTAGATCAATTTGATTTAGTTCGATTTTGGTGAGAAGTATTGCTCTTCGACTCGGTGTTTTGGTGTATTATTGATTCCTTTTCGAGATATATGGTGCATATCTTAGTATAATCTGGGATCAACTATATCATACCCTTATGGCACGCTCTTTGGGTGCTCGCCAAAAGAAAGTAACCCCTTTTGCCAGTTCTAAAACTAGGAAAGTGAAGGGTATTATTACAAGGCATAAACCATCGGTCACTCCTTCTAAGAAAGTAAATGTCCCCTCTACAAGAGCCAATGAGAGAGAAATCGAGATCGAATACTATGACATTGACTTCAAGGGTAATGCCAAGTTTAAGGAGAATTATGATTTACTATTTAAAAGAGGTATCCTAGCTACAAAGTATGGCGACATTGATGTTATGAAAAGCCTATCCTTCAAGGATGACATCAATTGGTTATGTGACAATGTTGGGTGGGGAAATTTTCTCATACTTAGCTACCCAACGCATAAAAGAGCCACACTAGAATTCTTGAGCTCTTTAAACGTCCATTTTTTCCCTGATCCTAGAAGTGGTGGATCTTCCATCACTTTTAGGTTGTTTAACAATGGTCATATATGGACTTTAGAGTAGCTTAATTTGGCTCTTGTTTTTCCAAGTGGAGGGTTGAGGGTGACTCCTATAAATTGGGTCACAGATAATTTATGGAGGACAATTGCCCAAGAACCTAATTTTGACTCAAAAGGGAGTTCGCTCATTTTAGTGAGACATCTGACCCTTCGATATCTTTTCAAGATGCTCTCTTATGCTCTTTTTGGTCGTCAAGAAGGGAGCAAGGTGCGTAGGGATGAGTTATACATGCTTAGTCATATGCTCCATGCCACTCCTATTGATACAGGAGCATTCCTCATCAAAAAGATGCAGCATATGGTTAAAAATATCAACCATGGTGGAAAGATTATAAAGGTGGCCTCATAACCTCTATTGCTTGCTCTTTGGGTTACTCTGCAAAATTTGGGGAAGATGATTTTGTTAAAGGAAATGATGTAATACATATTCCATCTAGCTGGTGTACCAAGAAGAATGGCATAACCACTTGGTCTCTCAAAGAGAACGATGTGCCGTTACCTACACCTAAGCTTATGATATTGAAGCAGAAGGAGAATTGGTCTTTTGGTCATGAGGTTCTATCAGGCCATGAACTGTATACTCCACCATTATTACCTCTAGAGCCACCCATTTCACCACCCCAGCTTGATAGTGTACATACTCTCACTAGCAAGGCTGAGGAAGCCATAGCTCACTTGCAGACCACTATCAACGAAATGAAAGCTGAGTAGAAAGAAATCAAGTTTTAATTATCATTACTCACAAAAACTTTACATGATCTTGATGTTTGGATTAAATCTCAAAGGTCAAAATAAGCTTTGTGAGTATCTCTCCCTATTCTTTTTGATCTGTTATTGCATTGTGGTCATTGCAAATTTCAAATGTGGGGGAGCGATATTATCATTTGTTTATACCAGGTTTATTTTTATTTTTATTTTTGTTTTATCTAGATAGTACCATCTTGATTTTTCATTCTAATTTGCAAGACAAGTGATTTTCGAAAAAAAACTTCTTTTACTATTTTTCATGAGTTGATTGGCATCGGATCAAGTAATTTGATAATTAGCTTAAATCCTTTCAATGACAATTGATTGAGGTTAGAATGATCTCCCTGCTCTACTTATGTGAATAGCTTATATACCTAGTAGGGGTGTTCAGTATCGGGTACCCGGTATACCGGGTAGTTCAAAAATCGGCCCATGACCCAACCCGATTAAAGAGGGTACTCGCTTTAACCGGGTCGGGTCACAGGGTATCTAGTTTATTTTTATTATTATTTTTACTAAAAACTTGTGTTCAATGACTATTTTTTTGCTAAAAATCTAATTTTGAATAGTGAGAAGCACTATACATTTTTTATACTTTGAAATCAATTTTGTTGAGGCCAATAGTCAAGAGTCCAATACGTCAAGTACAACAGAAGTTTTGGTATAAGATTAAGGCTAATGACTCTAGGACTGGAGTTTAAGAGAACGGATAAGTTTTGGTGCAGATTTTGTATGGATATTTTAGAGGAGATTGTCTATATATGGAGACATAGTAAAGTCAATTTCTTTATAAAAGCCTTTCAACCATGTTTTTGTATTTTGGAAAATTTGTCTATTTTTAAAAACTCAACGAAATTGCCCTTATATGGTGTGAATTGAAAATTAACGTACAAAAATATGAGGTAAAAAATCAGTATACTCTTATCACATATATAAATACACTTGAGGCTTCTGCATGGTATGTCACACTGTCACAACCATGTACCTGGCCTCTCGAAGATACAACAAACATTCTAAATCAAAACAATAATGTTTTCCTTATACTTCATATAAAGTCAATTCATCGGTTGTCATGACGTAAAACTACCCAACTTAAACCCTTTTTTATTAATAATATAAAAAAATATTAGTTTTGACTAGCTTGAAATATTCTATGCTACATTATCATTTTAAATAACCATAGTACTGAAAGTGATGAGAAGCTCCAAAACTGTCGAGGAAACATCCCCCTTCTCTGCCTAATATTCCTTGTCTTCTTGCAAAGTATCAACTTGTCCAATTAGTAAAGTACAACGTTCAACAAAAAATTAATTAAAAAAATATATATAGGGTACCCGGGTACTCGATTATAATTTTATCCGGCTCGTGACCCGACCCGATTAGTATATTTCTTACCGGGTCGGGTACCCGACCCGAAAAGGCAAATTTTTTTTTTAAAAAAAACACGAAAATTTATTGTCGGGTCATCGGGTCGGGTCAACCGGGTCGGGTATTTTTGAACACCCCTAATACCAAGTGAGATATTTGAGCCTTATTTGACTGATACATCAAATTTAGTCATATTTTTTTCATTTGTGATTAGTTGTCCTTTGTGTAATTTAAATCTTGGATTTACTTTTTGACTATTTGAGACTTAATGGTGCATACTACGAAAAAATAATTGAATTCTTCATGGATATTTAGAGCCTCAACATCTTAGGTCCATAAAATTTTGTTTATTTTTACGTTCACTCTAAGGTTGAACCATTATTAGCCATAATCATCCTTTTTTTTGTGGCTTATATTCAAAGACATAGAGCCTTTTTTTGTAGGTTTATTTTAAGGGAGAATTACGGGTATTCTTCAAGTCCTAAAAGTGAAGTAGGAACTAAAGAGTTGAGTGCCAAAAGATAAAAGAAAAAAAATAGAAGAAATATATTCAATCTCAGTTGGATTTCAAGATCATAGAAATTTCTCGATAATCATCTCAATATCATCTTCTAGCGAGAATTCTACAAGAATGAGACTCATTACAAATTCAAAACTAAAGTGAAATATGAGAAGAAAAGGGCAAGTTTGTATGAAGTTCGGAGGAAATAAGGTTGGTTTGAACCCTTCATTTGATTATGTAGTGGGATTAGGATTTTCATTTATTTTGAGCACCATATTCCCAAATGACATCGTCCAACCCTATTATTAAACAAGCTTACCTTTTCTTAAGGAATTCATGATTTTCGTGTTTGCATCATTATTATAAGTGGATAAAGTCAATTTGCAAGTGTAAAGAGGACGATTACATGAAGTTGACATGTGCTTCTATGCATTAGGATGAGTGATTTCTTATTCCAACCCATTAAACACATGAGCAACTCTTTTATTTTGCTTTGCACAACTAAAGTGAGAAGCTATCTGCATATGATTGAGTTGGTTGGGAGAGATGTGCAGTAAGAATTGGTTGGTCATTGAAAGTTGTTATACATTATTGTTTCGTCCATGCCATTCACTTGTGATACATTGCTGATTTTTGGATGAAAATGATTTTTGGTTTTTATTTAAATAATCACTTAGTTGAGCAATTTAGTTTGGAACTTCTTGATTAGGCTTTGTAGGTATGCCTTCTAAAAACCTTCACGAGACCTTACTCGTCCTCTACGGCAATCTAGGGGTTTAAAGGGCTTGTTGCATATGCTAAATGCAATCGTGATTCCTACGAAAGTGAGTATTAGGATTTCATTATTTTTTTAAATAGTTTTTCTTATTTTTATTTTGTTTACTCAAGGACGAGCAAACGTTAAGTGTGGGGGAATTTGATAACATGATATTGTTCATGGTTTTAACGCCTTAATCGATCTCATTTTATTAATTCTTTTCCACATTTACCTCCTTTATGAGCTTTTATTTCGTATATTTCGATATTGCTCCTCTCAGGTATGCTTTGTTTTGTTTTGTAGGATTTTGACTTAATAAGAGCTCTCTTGGTATTGTTCTTGACTCATGTTGGAAGTATATGCGTCATTTAGTAGCCTTGTCTCGGGATTTTTGAAGACCTATTGCAACATGGCTCTAGCTAGACGTTGATCTTTCCATGTGAGGTGCGGCAAATAAAGTTTGGCTAGCAAAATGATGAATTTCGCAGCATACACCGCACCTCATTGGCGGTCCTTAACCTTGAGCCGCAACACCTTGGCGGTCACTTTGAAAGAATATTTTGTAGCCCTAAAACCTAGGCATTAGGTACTAGCTAGGTGGGGGGAATTTAGGGAGTTGAGGACTGTTTGGAAGCATAAATCACACGCCACTTTTGATGAGAAAAAGGGAATTTTCTGATTTTTCTATTCTTATTTTTCATTATTCATTGTTTTTGCTTTAGGGTTTTCATAGCTTTATTTTGGTTCTCTTTTTAGCACTCATTGAAGAAGGCTTGGTGTTCAACATTAAATTGATATTTTCAAGCAATCTAAATCAAGTATTGTTTTCTCTTCTCTCTTCTCTATTGTTATTGTTAATCATGTTTTCAATTTATAATGATTTTGTTATTTTATTCAATATGCTAGAGTAGTTTTCTTATTCTAGTGTTAGGTTGAACCCTAGCATGGAATGATGTGTTATTGATTCTCAATTCCCGATTTGATTAGTTTACAATTCATTTATCTTAGGGTTGGTTTTATTATCAATGTATAACTAGAAATAGTATTTGTTAAATGTGATTAGGTTACAACGAAAGTTGATCCTTAATCAAATCTAAAACCCTAATTTAAGATAAAGGAAATCACTATGAAAGTATCGATGAAATTTGTTAGGATGTTAAGATGCTATGCTTAAAGTCTTTGATTGCATGAGCCCATGAAAATAGGTATGATTGCATTGTTGAAGAAGCCATTAATTGAAGAAAAGAAATCACTGGAATTGATTAGGGCGTATCTATCCTATGAATTGTTAGTAATTGAATTAGGAAAGGAGGAATCGTTGGTGCATTAATTCATGCTAGTTGGGATACTTAACTCTAGAATCCTTTAAACCTTGATTATTTCATATAAATCTTGCTCATTTTAGTCTTTATATTAGATCATCACTATTTTATTTTGATTACTAGCTTAGTTTAGTTCAAATCATTCTAGCTAATTGAACCATTAGTCTCTTGGGATTCGACCCTTACTTGCCCTGGTACATAGTTAGGAGGTATAGATAGGTTTATTTTTGTTAGGTGCACGACACGCCTATCAATATGTATAATTTAATTATGATCTAAATAAAAGCATGTGAAAATTAACTCATGGTTCTGTTTACTCTATTTCGAATCATCAATGATGTGTCAACCGCTAGGATCTTGATGTTGTCAAACCTTAATCTTAAACAAGCATCCAAAACCTTTCCTCTTCATTGCAAACCTCACCATCATTGGGTACGAATCCTAAGAATTCTCCACTAAGTGTCGCTCCAATTTTCGTCACCTATCAAAGTAGGCGATGGAAAAAGAGCCTTTAAGACGAAAATAAGGAAAGAAACAAAAGAAAATGAGAAGCTTATGGAGTGAACATCAATGATTTTTGTTGAAAAGTCCACCAAATAGAAAAGGAAGAGGAGAAGATTATTTTGGTGTAGGTTTGGTTCATAGAGAACGCACAGAGAGTAGCAGATCTAGGATTTCATGGAGAATTTGAAGGAAGGAAAGAGAGCATTCCGGAAGACGAATGGGAAGGGGACACTAGGATAAGGTTAGGTTAGGTGGCATGCTATAGGAAAAGGGAGGGAGAGAGTTCATACCGTGTAAATGGGCATTTTGGGCAATGTTAATTGTGCTTAAGCCAACTCAATCACCCTTAATGACACTACTTATATGGGTAAACGTAATTTAGGAATTTGTTAAATATTTCTATATATGGTATTGGGGCAAACAAATAGGATAGCCCAAAAAGAAAATTAGGACAAACTTTAAGAAACAGAGGGAGTATGTGTTTATTGGGTTTATTTAGGATATGAGTATGTTAAGAATAAATGGAAAAACGAATATAAGGATGTTTTAGATTATTACGCTAGAGCTATAAAGCAGGAGGGTTTAGGTGAAGATTTTGTTTGTGAATACAACCTTTCTAAATCTTAGTTTAATTAGTAAACTTAGTGACTTATATGATAAAATTACTAATACTAGTGCTCTTGAATGTGATTTATTGTGAACTTGGTGTTTAATTATATGAACTTAGTAACTAAGTTGAAAAACTTAGTGACATGTGTGAACATAGTGATTTGAAATTAGTGAATTATTTTGGTAATTGAATATGTTGGAATTATTTTTATTTTGGAATTAGTGGATATCCTTAAAAAGTTTGTTGAGATGATGTAAGCATTGTGGACCCTTATAAGTCCCATTTGAGTCCATGATTTAGGGTATTTTAAGCTTATTTATATGTAGTTTAAATGCATTTTAGGTTATTTTAAGTTAGTTTTATCTCACTCGCTTTCATATAATGCATTCACATGCGTTTGTAGTGTTTTTGATCTTTTTTAGGAATATTAGAGCATTCCCAAGGTGTAAATACGAGTTCAAGATGTAGTGGAGCGATTCATGAAGTCTTGAGAGATAGTTTGGAGCAATGTAAGGCCTTTAGGAGTTGTTGATCAATGGTTAAGTCATCATGAAGAAAAGGAGTTAAAGAAAGGTTGCATGGAGCAGGGGGACTTGGATGAGGCATTGCAGAGGAGTCGTCCGAGTTTAATGGCACCATTAGGCAGAACCTTGGCTTTGAGTGAAGAAGTGAAGAAACAGAAGGGACTCGAACGAGTGTGCAGAGCACTCACCCGAGTCTAATTTCCTTAGCCGATTTTTATTGCTTTCCTTATTTAAGCCCATTGTAATATATATTATAGCTTGTTTTCTAAGTTTTAGAGAGCCACAAAACAATAGTTTACAATATTTTTTCATAGCTTTAGCATTACTTTTGAAGCACTTTGAAGATTCAAGCATTCCTAGTATTTGTAATTTATATTTTTGGTTTGTTTTCTCATAATGATTTAAGAACTTATTTTCCTTTTATTCTCAAGTTTAATTTCTGTTTATTATCATGTATTCTTCAATATTGTTCTTTTTTTTATATTAAATATGTGTGAGTAGTTCCAAAATCTAGGATGTCGATAAACTCTAATATGGGTTAGGCGCATATAAACCCCGAAACCCGAAACCTTAACTTGTTATTCAATTCCTTTAATCTATGATTGGTTTTAGTGTCGTTAAAAGACTAAACATAGTTGATTAATAATATGGATTAAGTTTAATATCGAAGTTGGTTTATAATATAATTTAGAATCATATGTTAATATGTGTGTGTCAATCACAAAAGTAGATGTCATAAGTATTAAGACCTATTGAATGTTGTATTTAATGTCTTTCTATCCATGATTCCACAAAGTAGGCTTAATTGCATTAGACTAAAGCTATTAATACTCGAAAGAGGTCTCTAGTATTATTTAGGGCGCATTTGTCTTAGAAATTATCTAATGAATTGAATTCAAGGGGTCGGATATTAAATCTATGTCTATCCATATTGATGGGGAGTCATTAACCCAAATGATTTTAATATATTGATCACAACCTTAATTCTAGTTTGTTTTCTAGCTTTAGTTTTAGTCTATAATTCTATATTTTTGTTCCTTGCATAATAGAAGTAAAATCATTGGTAGCCTGATCAATCCGATAGTCTTTTGGAATTTCGACCCTACTTACCCATTCTACATGTGTTTATGTAGCTAGGTATCTTTGATAAGGTTGTGACAACCCAGTCAGACATATCTGTTGCAATGTCTATGGTGTGGACTTCTTGTTAAAAGGGGTAGTTTGGTTGAATATAAAGTTGGAGATGCTAGACCTATTTTTGCAAGTATTGATAAAAAAATTTGTAAATTCATTGATATGATTTTCAATTTGTATGGTTTTGATCAAAATTGAGGCAATTGAAGTAAAAATGAGATATCCTAAAGGTATATCAACATGCATAGCATTGCTACTAAAAATTATTGAAAGTCATGTGGGCATGCGTAAAAAATTTTACACACTTCAATTGAAATATATGTTGAATAAGTAAATGTGCCTTCTACCATAAATTTTCATTATTCAATTCCAATCATTCCTTATATCAAAATGATGGACATGTTTTTCCAATATATGAATTAAATCTCTACTGATCCACAAACTTATAGAACCCGTTCACACAAAAAAAATCATTCATAAATCTTTAACCCTCTTTCACATGTATCTTATCACCAAGTAACTAGGGAAGTTAAATCAAATGGTAGTGGACAAAGCTAACACCAAATTCATGATTTATATCAAAAGAATATGCAACTCATCTTTCAGAGCATTGTGGTGTTTTAGTGGAGGAGGACAAGGAGGATGACAATGAACTATAAGACATAGTGGGAACATATACTTTACGAGAGTGATAATAAGTTGCAACAAGTTCAATAAGGAGCCCTCCTAAAATTGTGTCTTCAAATCCATTTTACAATAAATTAGAGGGTATGTGGAAGGTGACTCTTAGAGAGATCGCTGTCCAAATCCTTCTTTCATGGTCATAGCTTAATTTAAAAATACCATGGAGTTTTCAAGCAAGAAAGTACTAATTGAAATCATGAAAATATATTACATTCGATCAAATCATTCTTACACAATTAAAACATCAAATAAAAGTATTTTTGTGTTGATTTATTCAAAAAAATGAGGTCAAAAACTTCATGCTATAAAGAAGAGTAATTGGACCATTGTCGTAATGTACAAGGGTTTTCATGCGTCTACTCATGTCAGTGACCTCCACACTTGGGGTAAATACATTTGAGTTATAATGACAGACACGGGTACGTGTATGCAATGATGAACATTGCGAAAGTGTTCAACAAAGTTACATAAGGTGCTAGATTTCTGCAGGTTATTGCAATTGTTGAGTTATCATTCTATCGTGTTAACAATTGTCTTGTTAACAAAAGAGAGATTACTAAACAACAAAGAGTATAAACCATGCATGTACTTCTTACATTGAACAAAAGATTGTATTCAATAGGCACAAAGCAAGATTTTACATAATGGAGCCATTTGATATCAGTAGGGGAATATAAGAGATCATAAGTAGGTACTAGAGTGACACTTAAGTGTAGGAGATATTTTACGTTTGCTAAGGCTCAAGAAACCAATTAGGTTTTGGATGGAAAACTCGATGAGTGAGTTGCCACTAGAGGGCTTGGTTTTTTTACAACCCAACATTTCCTTCTTGATAAAGAGAAAGGGAAAGGGCCCTCCCCCACTAGTGCCCTACATATTGTGCACATAATAAAGGATTGGCTACGTAGCCTTAGCTATCCTTGTATGGAATAGATTAGAAGGGTCATGAGGAGTCACCATTTAACTTTTAAGGGCGGTTTGATATACGTCGTTTCAAGTACAAAATGCTGAAATAGGACGAATTTATGCTAAAGAATCTTACTTCAGGTAGAAAAGAACTTATATCCCTAAAATATGCCTAAATACCTTTATATACATCGTTTTGAGTAAAACATGCTCAAATAGGATGCATTTAGGAAAGAAACTTTATTTGGGTAGAAATGAAAATGTTTGCTTGAATAGGTCTAAACCATCCAAATTCGTTGTTTTGAGTCAAAATAGGTCAAATAGGATGTATTTTGGCTAAAGAACCTTATTAAGGTAGAAAAGAATATGTTTTCCCAAAATAGGCCTAAACCGCTCTAAGTACTTTGTTTTGTGTCAAAATAGCCCAAATAGGAAGAATATTGGCTACGAAACTAGTATTTGGATTGAAATCACTTTGATAGAATATATTTAAATCAAAATAGGCCTAAACTACTCCTAATACATCGATTTGAGTCAAAGTAGCTCAAATAGAAGTCATTTAGGCTAAAGAAGTATTAATTGGATAAAAATAGCTTAGAAATAACAATTTGGCCCTTGATGTGCTTAAAACCACTCCAAATCCATGAAAAGCCCTTTATCACCTAAGAAATTGATGAGGTCCTGAAAAATGGGCTTTGAATGTCACTGATAATTTTTTGTAGAGTTATTTACCTTTTGTGGTATTTTTGATAATTTATGATAATTTATAGATTGGGCCATAATTATCACTTTATATTTTGATGAAATTTATATTTCGTTGAGTGAGCTATGTCCCAATTTAGTATCTATATGAATTTAAATCATAAAACTTAAATGATTTTGATAGCAATATAGATATATATTTATATATATATATATATTTATATATATATATATATATATATTTATATTTATATTTATATATATAATGAGACTCTGTTGCAATTTTTATTAATATATAGATATAGAAAAAAAATTGAAAAAATAAAGGTATTTATTTGTGGCAGTTCTTGAGTGAAACCACCACAAATAATTAATACTTATGCGTGAAATTAAATATACTGCTAATTAAATGTATTCATTTGTAGTTATTCCATTTGCTGCACAAATTTCTGTCGCAAATAGCCTTATTAAAACCGACGTAAAAATATTGTACTAATGTGGGTTTTTTTGTTTAGCTACTGAATAAGTGCAAATCCATCAATATATATTATAAAGAGACTATTTTATCTTGGGGAACATCTAGCGCATATTAGAGTTTCTTTTACTCTTTGAGGCAGTCATATGAATGTTTTAAATAGAGCGACATAGTCCACTACGCATCCATCATAATAACATTACTCTTGTTCTTTTCCAAATTATGTTTATAACATTTGGTCATGTAACTTATGAGTGAGAACTTGACTACCAACCTAATGCAACATCAATGTTTGATAATCTTACATAAAATGCAACAAAGATTCATTCTTTTACAAAATAAGTTAATATAATGACATCTTCACTTGTCATATTCATAATATTACATAAATTATAGCTATTTAACTTTTTCATTTTCATGACTTTTTATTTTCGAAATTTCATATAATGATTTATTATAACGTCACCAATTTTCATCAATTGTTAAGTAGATACAAGATTACATTATGTATCCCCCGTCTAAGACATTGTAAGGAGTAGGAATGGCAATAGGTCCAACCATTTTTCAGGGTCTGGGTCTAATTTTTGTAGACCCACTGGATACAAGTCAGAGATGGGTCTCAATGTCCTTAGGTCAGATATGGGTCTGGATCCAAAAAATTAAGACCCAGATCTAATCCATGGACCCGCACATTTAAAAAAAACTAAAACCTAATATCCATTTAGAACTAAAACTAAAAGTTTTATTCACATTGTCCCGCCGTCTTCCTCTTCTACTATTCTCCTCTCCATCTTCCATTTTCCACTTTCAGTCTACTACAAGCCTTCAACTCTTTCTCATCGCCACCCATCAAATAACATATTCATATGATTTTAATGTATACTTTCCTGTATGGTAATAATATGTGCTTTGTGATTACTAGCTTTTCGTCGCCACACCCTCACAAACATATTCTAATAGGTTTGAGATAATTAGCTTCTATGCGAATTTAAAACTAACGAGTAGTGATTTACCTTATCTTAAAAATTAATAGAGTATTGTTGAGTTTAGGACTTTTGATTCATTGGTGCAAGTATTTCAACAATACACATTGTTTGCTTAAGAAAGGATTGAGTGATATACCTCATTTGACATAATAATGCAATTTATATTTCTTTATAATATTTAGTTGGTAAACAATTCTAAGGTATGAAGTGCAAAAAATAAATCCAATTATAAAACATGTGAATAATAAGCACATATAATATATTAAAGACCCATTTTGGACCCAAGAACCATCAGATATAGTGGATTTGGGAAGGGTATGAAATTTTAGGACTCAATGGGTTTGGGGTGAATTTGGGTCTAATTTGAAAAAAATGGGTATGGGTCTGGATCTAATCAGAACCAATCCAAATCCGACCCATTGCCATCGCTAGCAAGGAGTCTCACTAGTTTTTTATTATTATTAAATTCCAAAAAACTTGGTAGACTCTTAGTATTGTTAACAAGCATCATTAAAATCTAGGGATGACATTAATTTCATGAACGAACTCGTTTTAAGGAATTGGATCTAATTTTTTAGACCCATTAGGTCTAGGTGTGATATGGGTCTAAATGTCTTTGAATCAGATTTGGGTTCGAGTCCAAAAAATTTAGATCCAAAATCTGACCTATGAATCCGCATATGAAAAGAACTAAAATCTAATATCTAATTTGAAAGTAGAAAACTTATAAAGTCACTTAGACTATCATCGTATTGTGAGTAACTTTGTTAGTTCTAAACTGCTAATGTATTAATGAGAAAAATAGGATAAGACACACTAATTGTCGAGTTGTAATTTTTAATACATTTTCCTTTAATTAGTAGTTTTCTTAAGAGTTAATTTTGCAATATTATTTTGACAAGAAAAAAATTGAGGAAATATATCCAATTACAAAACAAGAGAATAATAGGCAAATAGAAGAAATACGTTAAGCATCTTTGGACTCATGTTGGACCCGAGATCTATCAGATTTGGTGGATTTGGGTAAAAGTTTAAAATTTAAGGACCCA
This sequence comes from Dysphania ambrosioides, assembly GCA_026401315.1. Taxonomy (NCBI): domain Eukaryota; kingdom Viridiplantae; phylum Streptophyta; class Magnoliopsida; order Caryophyllales; family Amaranthaceae; genus Dysphania; species Dysphania ambrosioides. The sequence goes on from CM048657.1 coordinate 23,309,911, forward strand.
CTAGCTCAGGGGAGAATAAGAGTCTATTATGGATAAAATGTATATAGGTCAGGGTCTAATTGGACCCGACATAGATCTAACCTATTGTCATCCTTATTTACCAAATAGAAATAAACAACATGGTAAACACTCACTACTTCTATCTCATTTTATTTGCTATATTTGACATTTTAAAATATTCAAGATGCAACTTAAAACGTTTTTTTTTCTCACAAAATTTGTAAAATAAAAAATTATGAAAATATGATAATCTAAAAATAAATTTTAAGAGTAAATTATAATTATATTTTTAAACTTTAACTCTAAAAATGAAATTACAACAATTAAAATAGGACGGACTGAGTAGTGTTCTTGACAAGCGTCCAACGCACACTTTCATCTCAACTTTATTACAGGTCATTCCTCTTCAAGCATTCAATGCACAGCCTTAGCGCTTGAGGCTTAGTCCAACGTTTAGCGCACATTAAACATCTACCGCTTGATCTTAGAGCTCGACGCACAAAACCAGCGTCCGACGCCCAAGCTCCTGAACTGAAAAGGAATCCGATAAGTTGTCAGTTTCAGCGTCTCATGCACAGCTTTAGCGTTTGACACACCTTGGGCACTTGACGCATAGACCCAATGCCTGACACTTGCCCAATGTTTGTCGCTCGAACCCAGCGCTCGATGCCTAGAAAATCAAATTTTTTTTCCTATAAAGACCCCCTAATTTCACTAGTGGAAAAAACCACATATGCTCCGGTTTTTTGAAGGCTTTATGCTCCGATTTTGGCCCGAAGTAGATTTAACCGGAGCATATTGCAAATATCTTTATGCTCCGGTTTGAACCGGAGCATAATGGAAACTTTATGCTCCGGTTCTTGGAAACCCGGAGCATATAGTCTCCTTTTAAAAAAAAAAAATTATACTTTATGCTCCGGTTCTTGGAAAACCGGAGCATATAATAGCATTTTATGCTCCGGTTTTCCAAAAACCCGAGCATAAAGTCTAATTTTTTTTTTTTTTTTTTTTTTTGCAAATGCTAATTATTGTTATTGGAAATATTATTCAATGCGAATATTAGAACAAAGCAAGCTCAAAGGATTTCAATACTCTTTATATAAAACTAAGATTCAAATATAATTGTACATGATTAGAGTTACAAACTAAATTATACATAACAACTAAATATGTATATATATAGATATAAATATAGAAATTTGCTATAATAACAACTAAATATGTATATATATATAGTTATCTAATCGGTCACAACAAGCTGTTTAAAAAGAGTACGATCACAGGAGAACTAAAACAGCTTTTCCTTACTGAATAATTTATTCAGCCTCAACAAAGTTACAAGGGAAGATTTAAGAACTTGAAGTTGCAAAATGATCGCAGTTGCACTCCTGGAAAACCTCAGCTTTCGTCTGCTGTCTACTAGTCGCTCAACATAAAATGTACAAGTTTTGACGAACGAAGCCTATTTGCTCAGTTTGGGAACTGCAAGAAAGAAATTAGTTTAGGAGTGTAGCTGAGGTTGAAAATTGTAGTTTTATGACAAATAGGCACATATACTCGTCATTTCCTTATAACTCGTCTTTGGAAGCTTTGGCTTTAATATCCTCTGCATAAGAAGCACAGGCTTTGATTATAAAAGCATATATGTTTACTCCTTTCAGATATTCTCGTAGGCTCAGGAACTGCAACAAGTAAACAGATAATGTTAGAAAGCCCATTAATGCTAGTTTTTAAACAGGCACGGGGAAGAGCAACCATTGCTGGCTCTCATTGCACAATATGGGTCCATTCTGCTCAATTTACTTTGACCTATTTTATACCACAATCACAACATAAGTTCAGATAAATTCAGACAAAATAAATTCAAACAAAACAAGTTCCAAGGGTATAAATAATCAAAGTCATAGAAAGCCATACCCAATGAATATAATTAAGTCGTTTTAACAGTAGGCTGTCTAAATTGCGCATTCTCTAAGATGTCTAACGCCAAAACAAACATAAGGCAATCTTCTACCAAAAAAGACTAATGTATGATTAACCCATTTACTAAAAAAGTCCCAAAGGAAACTCAACCATGCATCAACAGACTAGATAACCATTATGCAATTCACCAGTAGAAGACAGCTACAGGTCTAAAAACTCACAATTAAATCAAGCGCTATGAAAGGCTGAACTGATACAGCTACTGCAGATACAGCAAATGACCTAACAAGAGAGCAAGAAAAATCAAAAACGCCAGAAATGTTAAGTAAATACAAGAGTAAAACTGAAAAGAATGACATAAAAGCTCGCAACACAAATATCAAAACACCATAGATCTAAACAAGTCGACAAGCGTATGCCACCACAGGAAATTACCTTAGGGCAAATTGTGTGAACCAGATTTCAAGGCTGCGTGCTATTTCCATAGGTTCAATAGGAAGCCTTAACTCCTCAGAAACCACAGAATCATGGAATCTGAGGATCATTGACCCCACATCTTAGCATCCTCAAGTACACCTTGTGAGCTTCCTTGCACTACCCAGCATTTGCGTAAGCCTCAATGACAGCAGTGTGGGCCACTACATTAGGCATTTTACCTTTATCTTTGATCTCCTTAAACATTTCAAGCGCTTCATGGGTTAAACCATCCTTTGACATTTCGTCGAACATCTTGACTGCATTGTTGACGAGCCCCTCTGTTCTCATTTTGTGGAAAACTTCCTGCAAATTCTTGGGATCTTTGGGTTCTTGGATGATGGGGCTGTTGGAAAAGGGGTTGTAGGGGGGTGGAAGGTTATGGGTCTTGAGTTAGGTTGGTTCAGATTCGAGTTCGGAGTCTGGGTCAGAATCAGAGGAGTTTGATGAGGAGAAGTTGACCTTGGTGTTGAGTTTGGGGGGAGTGGGGTTAGGTTCGGAGGAATAGAATTCCCTTCTGATTAGGTTTAGAGTGGAGAGTAGTGGAAGTTTGGTGGGTTGTGAAGACAAGAGAAGGCGTCGGAGAAGTGATGCAACCGCCATGATTTTGCGTTGGGAAGTGGAGTAGATTATATAAGAACACAAAGTAGCAGTAGATTCATCTCAAGTCTCTCATATTCAAAGGCCATAAACTCCATAAAGAAAGCAATCAAGGATCTGTATCCCTACGATTCGGATAAAAACCTAAGTGACTAAGCATTCAAATAGCATCTCCAAATTCAGGAAATCAAGCATCATCTTCAACTTGTATGTAAAAAATTAGAAGCAATATGCTCATCTCCCTCGAAAACTAGACGGAAGCATGACTCATATTGATGAAGGATCCAGTCACATGAATCACGAAAGCTCATGTTTTTCGTAACTGATCAAAGTTCAAAACCCTGGGACAATGTTGGAGCCGGTTCGGAGAGGAGTGCCATTGATGTCGAGGACGACCATGTCGGCAGCGGCGGTGGTGGTGAGTGGATAGACATAAAAGAAGAGGAGAATGGAAATTTGAAGTTTATGTGTTGTGTGCTGCTACTGGTTTTATGAAGAATCGGAGCATAAAGTTTAATTTTACACCGAAAAAATATACAAAAATAATCCATAAATATATACTCCGGTTTTATGAAGAATCGGAGCATATAAACAGTGGTATATGTCATTTTTTCCACTAGTGTTTGATGACCTAAGGGTCGACATTTCTCTAATTTCAAGTGTCGTCACTCTGCCTTAATATACTATCAAATACAATAAAAACCTCTCAAATATCCTTAACCCATACCAAGAATAAATCCAAGCACATTTGACACAACTAAGAAAGGAAATATTACCTCTTCAACACAACTCAAGCAAAGACTCAAGCAAAAGGACACTCCTCAACAGTAAACACCGAGGACCCCTCAATATCTTTCAATACATTTTATGCTTTCTCTACTTCTACTCCATTCACCTTTTAGTCTTTGGATCTAGTGGTTTCCATCTACTCAAGGCCCTTTGATTAGACTCTTTTTGTGATGATTGGGGGAGGTGCAAACCTCTTTCCACGTGAACATCAATGTCAATTTTTGTCACTTCTAATGAACCTTGATCTAATAAAGATACATCACCCTTGATGCTCTCTTGAGACCAACTCACATATTCTATTTTCAATGTCTCATTATGCCTATAATGTGAAGATCTAGGAGCAACTCCTACTTCACTAGGTTAAGCCTCAAAACCCTAATTTTGAGAATCTCAATCATGGAACCATCTCCATAGATTTTTATCCTCTCAATATCTCAAGCAAACCCCCCACCCTTGTATTTTACTTTTTGTAAGTTATACTTTGTCTATTTTCCTCCTTTATTTTGGTCTATGCTTTATAATGCTTAAATAAGAAATGTGCCTTAAGGATAACTCCTAAATGTACATCCAAGTGTGATGTACACTGATCTTGAATTTTCCTCTCTTTGTCAATGATGTTCTAAGGCTAAACCATAAATGACTTTTGAACTAGGCTCTTTCCTCTATAGTTGAAGTATGTCATGAAGAAAGGTCACTTTAGGCCTCAATCTTCATTTAATAAGAAAATCTTCAATTCATTATCATTATGCATAATATATACTAGCCTTGCTTCCTAACTAATCTAACCTACTGACTCTTGACTCTATTTTAATTTCATACTTTTATACATAATCCTTACTTTTTATTGGAATTTCATGATCACCATTTACTTATGCTATAATCAAGACCTATTGATTGAATTCCACGTCTCATAAGATAAATAATGGATGACTAGACATAGGTACCCATTAATCTTGTTGATATTTAATCGAGTGGTCACCAATTTTAGATTTATATGCATATTTCTTAACTTGCCAATCTACTAAATCTAGAGTGTGCTTTGCCTTGATTTTACATGTTTACATAGGAACTAAATATAATTCGTTCTTCATCTTTATGCCTCTTATTTACACACATTCACGGATTTAAATAAGTCGCTCATTCCCTAACCTTCTCATGTTTCACAGACCACTCACGTGAGTCATTTGGGGATTCTAGCACTAGGGTTTCCAAATAGCCCATTAAATATTTTGTGGTGACTCTTGACCCGTTCAATGTCTCTGAAAGCCCATATTCGATCCTTACCGATGCGCACAATCGAAGGGCACTAGTGGGGAGAACTCCTCCCTCTTTTCTTTACTAGAAATGGGAGGTTGGGTTATAAAACCCAAGCTCTCTAATGGCAATTCACTCATCGAATTGTCCAACTGAAATCTAGTTGGGTTCTTGACCCTTAAAATTTGCAAATTAGCCCCTATAATACCCACACGTGGTATTTTTTGTGATGTAATTATTGATAAGAAATCTTAATTCAAATGAAAAGAAAAACTAAAATATAAACCTTGTAAAGCAAAGCATCAAAGGGTTAATTCCTAGGTTAAATAGCACTCGAATTGATTAAAGCCTAAGCACCCTCAACTCTTGAACTATCCTTAATAGCATGAGTCTAAATCTAAGCATCAACTCATAATTCTTTTTGTATAACTCGACAAAGAATAGAAAATAAACTGCTGAGGTTTTATTTCTTAAGTTCGAAACTTAAATGCTTTGCAAGTCTTGGGTGCACATCCTATTTATACCCTAAACCTTGAGTGTTTTATTCCTTCTCTACTTAAGAATAATTTTCCTAATAAAACAATGAGAGATTAAATGATTGGCTTATAACTTTCCAACTCATCATCTCATAGTTAGACTAGGATTCTAACAATGCCTCCTAAACAATCCTACTAGTCTTAGAATTCTATCCTATCAAAAAGATAAAATTACAACTCAACTAATTTTAACACATAAGCAACCAACTTTTATTTAAACTAAAACACTAGAGTATCCATCACCACGTAAGCATCCACGCCTTCCTTCTATGAGACGTCCCTTGACATGTCTTCTATGCATACCACATCACTTGCCATGTCACTTGAAGTTGTAAAAAGCAATGACTTCTTATCTTCACATATTCTTCCCTTGCGCCTTTTCTTTCAATATTTAAGAAACTCTTTGATATCGTTTGTTTTAATAAAGAAACCTTTACCAATGCTCTCTTCCATGGCTTCTACACATAATATGATGGATAGGACTCAAATGAAAAACTTAGCCTAAAATGAGAAAAATCATATCGAGTGAAGTGGGAGAAAACTCATAGGAAAAACCAACTTATTCCCCAAATCCAAAAATCTTTCCATATTCACATGTGCTATCTAGTTGCATATTACCAAGCACACATAAAACTTCCCTTGGATGTATCTAGGAGATTTGTATCACCATAAGCTAATAAATCTCCCATGTTTGTTTCCTTATTAGATGCTTCAATCAAACCTTTGAAGTCTGCCTCTTGATTCATATCATCCTCCTTTTCTTCAAAAGAGTTTGTCCTCAAACCTCAAAGTTGATCATCAGACACAGAAGGTGCTAAATCGCCATTGTTGAATGTAGCATGAACACCATATTCTCTCGGATATTCTAACTTGTAAGCATTATCACCCACCTTGCTAATGATCTTGAATGGTCCATCACATCTAGGCATTATCTTGTTATTGCGTTGATTTGAGAATCTTTATTTCCTCAAATGCAACCAAACCAAGTCTCCTTCCTTGTAGGTAAGTCGAGTCTTATGCTTGTAAGCTCGTGCCTTGTAGACGTCATTCGCCTTCTCAATCCTATCTCTTACTTGGGAGTGTAGCTTTTGCATGTAATCCACCTTTGCTTTAGCATCCTTGCGAACTAATTTCCCCTTGGGAATTCCCATGAAATCAATAGGAAGTCTAGGGTTCACTCCATAGACCACCTTGAATGGTGAGTGCTTTGTTGCATAGGTTAGAGACCTATTGTAAGCAAATTGGCATATGCAAGCTTCAAGACCCAATCTTTTTGTGTCTTGCTCACCAATCCCTCTAATAGAACGCTTAGAGTTCTACTAGTGACTTTTGCCTGACCATCAATTTGAGGATGATAAGAAGTGCTAAATTAAAGCTTCGTACCTATCAACCTCCATAATGACTTCTAAAAGTAACTCATGAACTTAGTGTCCCGATCACTTACTATTGTCTTTGGAACCCCATGTAACCTAATATTGTCTCGAAATATAGATCTGCGATATTCATGGTATCATTGGTTTTATGACATGAAGTGAAGTGTGCCATCTTCAAGAATCTATCAACAACCACCATGTCAAAGTCTTTCCCCTATCAGTTCTTGACAACCCCACTATGAAGTCCATAAAAAAAAAACTAAAATCTAATATCTAATTTGAAAGTAAAAAGTTTATAAATTCACTCAGACTATCATCTTATTGTGCGTGACTTTGTTAGTTGTAAACTTCTAATATTTTAAAGTAAAAACTATGATAAGACACAACATTTGTTAAGTTGTTTTTAATACTTTTTCCTTTAATTAGTATTTTTCTCAAGTGTTAATTTTGCAATATTATTTTGACTTAAAAAATTAAGAAAATATATCCAATTACAAAATAAGAGAAATAGGAAAATAGAAGAAATATGTGAAGCACCTATTTTGGACCCATGTTGGACCCAAAATCCATCAGATTCGGTGAATTTGTATAAGGGTTTGAAATTTAAGAACACCACTGGCTCAAGGGCGAATAATGGTTTATTATGGAAAAAATGTATATAGGTCAAGGTCTAATTAGACCCAACCCAAATCTTGCTGTCATCCTTATTCACCTAAACCAAAGTAAACAACTTGGTAAACACTTACTCCCTCCGATTTTATTTGCTAAATTTTACTTTTTATATTATATTAGACACAACTTAAAACGTTTTTTCTTTAAATTTATAAAATAAAATTTTATTAAAAATTAATAATATAAAAATAGTTTTTAAGAGTAAATTATAGTTAAATTTTCAAATTTTAACTATTAAAATAAAAAAAAATATAGCAATTAAAATGGAATGGAGTGAGTAATATGCTAGTACTAGTGTTATAAGTTATTGACAAGCATTACTCGACCAGAAGACAAAATAAACCGAAAGCCAATAATATCAACCAAACCCGATCTGATCAGCCCGTCAAGATCATTCCTCCTCTGTCGACTCCTCCTGTCCTTTTTCCCACTAAAACTCCTTTCAATAATACCCAAAATAAAATTCCTACGATTTTCCCATTGCAATTTTCTTCTGCAGCCGTTGGTCGACAAATGCGCCTTCTCCTGTAAGCATTTCCCCTCCCTTTCTCTTAAATTTGGTTCACAGAATTTGGCACTTCAATTTGTCAAGCGAATCAAGTATCACAATTTTATTGAGCAATTATCAGCTTGTTTGATTTCGATCAATCAATTATAAAATAAGTTAGACGGTTTACATTGTTTCAATTATTTTGAGTTAAATTTATAATCGTAAGATTATTGTTGATGATAAAATGCAATTGTGATTGAGATTAAATAGGTTATCCATTGTTTTTATGATTATGAATGTGAGGGTCTCAATTTCTAAAATGGGTTGTGGGTTCATTCCCTCATACCAAATTGTTTCCTTAGTCCAGAATTAACTGTCTCATTGTATTATGTTCGTCGTGTTTTCACCAAGATACCCTTTTCAATAGTTGTCTTTTTTGCATAGTATTCACTTTATTTGTCACATTGTATCATATTCGTCGTGCTTTCACCAGGATACCTATTTTATAGTAGTTTGAGTATGTTTGGAAATGTGAGATATTCTAGTTTTGTATTAGGATGTGTGACTAATTTAGTGACATAATTGGAGTAGTATGTTTGGAAATATAAACGTTTTCTAGTTCCTTATTGCGTAGATGACTTGTCAAAGGTACGGAGAAGTTTGTGCTTAAGTTGGGGAGGATTTGCTTGCGTCTGAGAGTATTATCATCAAGGACTAAGGAAAAGAAAGGAAAGGATGTTTCCTTGACCCTTTTGAAAGGGCTTGGAGAGAGAGGAGAACGACCTATTAGAAGAGCAGGGTGAGCTCTTATATGAGATTCTAGCATGTAGAAAAACAAAACACAAAGCTTTAGCGTAGCTTGCCATTGTAATAATCGAATTCATATACTCCCTCACTTTTTTATTTTTATTTTTGCCCTATTTCTATTTATGGAGTTAAAGTTTAAAAAGTTTGACCATAAATTTTCATTATATTATAAGAAATAATATTTTCAAGTAGGATCTTGTTGGATATATCTCAATATAAATTTTTAGAATATTAAGTTTTTATAATTTTTTGCCTTATGGATTTGGAGATAAAGCGATTTAAGTTGTGTCTTAGAGACCATAAAAAGTCAAATAGGGCCAACAATTAGGGATAAAGGGAGTATGAGCTACTGAATTGGTGTATGAGATCATGGATTATTGTTGCTCGTTTTTTAGAAGACTTTGGACTGTCAACCTTGTTTTTCAGAACTTTTTTGGTGAGTAGTATTATCAATGAGATCATATAACGAAATTGCATTGAGTCACTCAGCTTCATGCCAGCCTAAATAGTAGGATTTTTAAGAATCGCAGCCCTAAGAAAGGTTTGGTCCTTTTGTAAAATCCTAGTGTCGCTTATGATAATAAGTATGAGGTGGAGGGAGGGAATTTTGGGTTTATTACGTTAATGCAAACATTGTGAATCTTTAAGTTATGATAACAAGGGTGACATTTCCTCAACTTTAACAAATTATTTGATAAAACAAAGATGCGTGGATGGCTGGAAGTATCTTATGAGAAGTAAAGCCTCTTTCACATGCTTTCTGATAATTGGATTCAAAATCCTCTTGTTTTGCTGTTACAACTTACCTTTAGTTGCGGGCAAAACATAAACACTATGATTTTCTTGGGACGTAATTTGGTTTAATTTCTACAAACTTCTAAACAACCAAATATTCCTTGCTTTCTAGTCTCAACATGATGAACCTTGTCTTTTTTCTGCTAAAAATAGAATGCAAAAGTTGCAATTTATTGACAAATGGGTTCCGTGGGTTGGGTTTCTTTGATTCTGTTGTATATCTAAGGAACAAGTGACATTGTGCAGTACTGCAGTGTATTCCTAGTTAGTCTCACTAACTGCTGATCATGAAAAGAATGTATTTCTTAAGGTTAGTGGGTGTAGCAGTATATTTCAAGCAAAGACATCAAATATTGAAACTCTATAATTGGAATGAGTTGTGTAGCTCAGCTCCAAAGTAAAATGGGAATGCTGAGTGGGATGAAGTATTACAGGCACATTACTGGCTGCTGAACTCTTCCAAAGTTCCAATTTGCCACCTTATTTGTTCAACCTGGCTGAAGTTCTCATGCTATCCTTTTAACAGTTTCGATCTACTCGCTTGTACTTGATCAAGTTGTGCCTACAGTGTAGCAAAAACAAAAAAAAATTTCTTGTGCTAAGAACAGTCTGACCCGTGATCCCATTTTATTATCGAAATTTTTTGGTATTTAACCGTCAAATTTGTTATAAGTCTATGTTATTGTTCCTTGTCTCGTTCTAAGAAATGAAGTCATCTGAGGTTTACACAGTTTTTCTTTTGCATTAATTATTTAAAGACAGAGACTTTAATAGAGAACTGTATTCTTGGATGAGTCTAGAGAACTGTAATTTTATAAAACGATGGGTTTCTAGAACTTCTTGAAGATATTGTAGGATGAGTGTAGAAAATACAGGTACTTGATCAGTAGAAAATATGTTATTGATACTCTGTTGAGATTGTTTCTTTGTTCAACTGTAAATGAATGAGTAATGCTTTCAGAAGTAGTTTATCTCATGTTTTTGTGTCAAATTTTTGATAAAAATAAAAAATTTGAAAGTAGAGTCACTGAAATTATACGTGAGAATGGCTTAAAACGCTATACAAATGCTTTAGTATCTCCTGATGCTCTTAATTATTTTTGATAGAGGAATAACTATTTCTGTATCTCATGTGCAGCAATTTATGAGCTAACCTAAAGCACTATTACGTCAAACCTTGGCCTACCAGAGAATACCATGGGAGGTGCTGGTGGACAAAAGCTTTCAGGGATACAGAAGCAAGTACTCAATCTTTACAGAGGTTTTTTACGAGCCGCACGTTCTAAATCACCTGATGATCGTCGTCAAATGGAATTAATTGTGTCTGAAGAATTCCACCGGAATTCCAAGCAAATTGACCGGAAGAATTTTGTGTACATAGAATACTTGCTTCGGCGTGGCAAAAAACAACTTGATCAGCTTAAGAATAGCGACACTATCAGTTTGTCATCAATGAAGGTTGGTGGGGTTAAGGATAACGCTCCATAGGGTTTGAGCTAAGGCCTGTAGTTTCAATCGGGAGGTAGCTACTTAGTTAACAAAAATAAGTTCAGTGGATTAGTGTTGCCATCATTCATATACTGTAGTACGCTGGTACTTATATTGTGAACAAATCTAATTGTAATTTTAATATAAACTTCCTAGTGCTAATAAAGTTTGCTCACCAATTTTTACATCAGCACAAGCAGCTTAGATCGAGCTAAGGGCTGGACTCTTTATTGGTGTTTCTTGATTTAATAGGGGCTGAATTATTTAACAGTTACTCTGCTGGGGTTGCTCTGGTATATCCCTATTTCGTGTCAACTCTTGCAGCAGATAAGAGTAATTTGTTCTTTTAGTTTTATGAAGAGAACCAGAATTTTGTTGCTCTTAAATAGTCTAGAAAACGCTTCATATGTCTGAAGATAAGGTTCGGCTAGATGACTGCCTTACCTTTTGTTCACTGATTTTTGGCTAGCCACGATACGGAGTACATTGTAGTGGTGAATCCAATTAAACTCCCTCTTTTCTTGTTTCAGGAAATAAGAAAAATTAATAGTGGCCAAGGCCAAAAAGAGGCTGGCAAAAAGAAGAAAAATTATGAATAAGGTAGGTAGAACTGTTGGCTTTTTCAGAAGCCTTGGAGTTTAACCATGAAGTCTCTGGCCAAGGACCGGGTAAACTGTCACTTGATTAGAACATTTGGTAGGTAGTTAAAAGAAAAAAATTATAAAGAAGAAGTGGCAAGAGTGTCACATGCTAAAGTCCATGATGAAGAATTGACGATAAATCGAGGCATTGTGATAATATATTATGACAACTTAGAGTTGTTAAAAACTGATCTAATCCGATAAACTGTTTAAAACTGATATGAATCCAACCTAATTCTGACCAGAAAAGTGAGACCCATAAACCGACCCAACCCGACATAAAGTCAACCCAAAGAATATTTGACCCGATATTCGAAGGTCCAATTTTAGTCTATGTGCGATCTATAACAGACCTGGCCCATTATAGACTTGACCCATAATAACCTGACCCGAAGAAAACCCAAAATCGATTGAACCCGACAAATAAGCGATACGACCTGATTTATAACAACTCGTAATCCGATTTCATCCGACATGTTAACAACCAAAATATTTGTGACCTAATCTTACCCGATCTAAGTTTTATCTCAAATAACCTTTAAATTAAACATTTTTATTAATTTAATTATAATAGGTATATTTGTGAAACTAAAATTTTAAAATTTTTACTAATTATATGTATACGTTATGACTAACGAGTTTTACAACTATATAATAAATGTCATCAAATTTGTTAGTCACATAACACAAATTTTTTTATCATTATAGTAATTTTTGTCATCATAGTAACTTAATTGAGTCACATAGCACAAAATTCTTTGTCATCTTAGTAATTATGTGAAGTTCCCATCTTATCTTATAAGTATATATTAACAAATGATAATGCATTTATAACTCTATCAATATTTTTCCAATTTTCCACTAGTCGCTAACTTGAATCAGTCGTGAAATACAAAACTCATTGTCATTATAGTAATTTTTATTTTATTCAAGGTTTAGTGATCAATAAAATCATATTTGATTTCTTTATTTTTATTAGTAAACTTGATTAGAACTCATGCAATTTATTTTAACTAATCTATACTAATATGATTATACTTCACTTATATTAACTTGTCATTGCCCATGCAAACTAATCATATTATAAGTTCTTAACTGATATATTTATATAGGCATAATATCGTATATCATACCTATTAACTCTATATCAAAGATTATACATATATAAATATATCATTATTACTTAGTGTTCACTATTGATTTGATTCGATTAAATCTATCAGCTCAGTTGTTTATCCAAATTTGAATTTGTTTGATCTATATGCCTATATGATATTTGATACTTGTTCGTATTTGATAGAATAATTCAATCATCAAATTGATTTTACATTTATATGGTATATACTAATCTACATAATTGATATAGATAATATAATGATATATTGGTACACTAAAGATACATATCCTATACATGTTTAATACAATAATACATAGTTAATAATCATTACCTCATAAATATTTTGTTTTACAATGACTTATCGACATTATCATTGCCCAATTTATGAATTAATCATCATATAAAAATAATTTATTGCACGAGCTAATCCAAAATTACCAGATATGACCCGAGAAAATACAATAAAATAGTCAAATACTAAGTTATAAATCAATAATAATACATGTCATCAATGGCACGATGCAAACCCGATAAAGCTCAACTCGAGTTCAACCAAAATCGAGGCAACCCATTACCATCATAGACTTGACGCAAAATCTAAAGAAACTCAAAATAACACGCTATAACCCATCTCGTAATCGACCTGGTTTGACCTGAATCAAACTTGACCTGATTCGAACCCAAACCAAACCCGAGCAAGAAAATAATCGAATTGACATGACCTAATAATCACGCAACCCGACTCGATAGGCCAAATAAACTTGATTTAACTGCTGACAAGAAAATTACGTTACTAAGGATTCCATCATTTCATAAGACTTTCTTGAAGCAAATCACAAAAACCACGTTCTGGTGAAAGTCGAATTGTCTTGATGTAAAAAAAAAAGTTTGACTTGTCTTTGTTTTTTCAAGACCATTATGGTTTAAGCCCGTAACTTTTGGGTTCAGTGCAAAGGATATCAATTCGGATCCACGGATCAGTTCAGAATTAACATGTTGCACATCGGTACTTATCAAGTCTGGTTGAAACGGGTTTATTTGGATTTTTGGATTGGGTCAAGTCAGATCATGTCATTGTCGGGTGGGTTCAACCGATTATTTACTTTGCCTGTTTGGTTTCGATTTCAGTCGGGTCGTATTCAACTTAAATCATGTTCGGTTCAGGTCAATTCGAATCAATTCTTGGATGGGTTGCAGCGGGTTATTTTTTATTTAGGTTGATTTTGAGTTCGGATCAAGTTTCATGTGAATTAATCTAGATTGATTCCTGGATGGATTAAAATAGGTTGTTGTTCGTTGAGATAGGTTTTGGGTTTGAGCCATAGTCGATTCGAGTCAATTTACTAACTGTAACATATGTGCTAATACTAAGGGAGTTTCATTTGTTTTATAGTACTAGGAAACTACAGATGCTCTTCATTATACTTCATTGATATTAGACTTAATATGTGAGGTGGAGTAAAAAAAATTTAGGAAGTATGTTAACAATTATGAATTTAGTTCTACAAAATTAAATATACAATTTGACATTAATATAAAAGTATAATTTTAAGATTATCTTAAATCATGTTAAAAAGAAGTCATAAATTTAGTTGATATGTTAACAGATCGAGTAAAATCGGGTCGCAAGTTGATATCATTTAGGTCATATCAGTTATTTGTCGGGTTAAATCGATTGAGTTTGTCTTTGGTTTAAGTATGTTACTAGTGGGCAGTTGTCTTTAGGTCAGATATTTAAAGGGCTAGGACGCATTTGAGCAGGATTTAGATCGGGTTTGGGTCTTGAAATATTGGGTCCAATCAATTTTGGGTTGACTTAAGGTCGGGTTGGGTATGTTTATGAGTCTCACTTCTCGAGTCATAGTCAAGCCATGAACATATCAATTTCACGCAATTTCGCAGATAAAGTCAAATTTTGACATCCCTATCAATGCATACCCCATTTGCACTAGTTAGCAGCTCAAATCCTGCAGAAGGATTAGTTAATTGAAAAATAAAATAGAAAACCATTACAGATATTATTTCACAGGTCCATATATGGATTACAGCCGCAAAATTTTTGTAGCTGTACAAGGGGGATTTACAGGAGATGTAAATTTGTCGCACTGAAATCTGGAGATACAGTACATCTACAGATGCCATAATCTTGTTTATGTACAAATGATATGCAAGTACACAACTTTTGACCAATATGAAAATCGGAATACTTTCAAGTTTGAACATTCTTCCAAATCTAAGCTAGTTATAGTGCGTGAACCCTCTAGTTAACACACAAAGAAGATATCTACTCCTTATATAAACTTGATCAGAGATTTCAACTCTACACAGCAAACACTACTGTGTTGATTTGCCCACTTTCTTGGGTGATTATTTGCTACAGAATGTTAATGGTACTTCTTCTTCAGCTATATTTTTGGTGTCTCGCCAACTATTAGTCATAACCCCGGAGCCATTTTGTGCACTCTCACCAGCTATTTTTTCCGGAGAAGTTCCCCTAAACTATAGTCACTAATCTACGTGCTTCATTCTTGTTTTTGATATCCTATTCTAATTGTTCTATCTTTTTTCTATACAAATATATAACTCTCTTTTACATTCATCTCCCATAGTTTTCATGACTTGGTAAGAAACTAAATCATATTATAGGATATATAATATATTAGGAATATAGAATATGTCTTGTGATAATCTTGTGATCTTGGGATATTTATCTTGGCATGTGAGTTATTCCCAAAGCAAAATCTTGTATAAATATAGGTTAATCTATTAATGAGAAAGGGGAGACTTTGTGATTAATTTGACATGCCTCTTTACCTTTCAATTTCTTATTATCTAACCATACCTCTTGAACTAATTCACATTTTTTTCTATATTTTATTCAAACATATTACTTTGGAAAATCCAACAAACTAAGTAAGATTAATGACCAAAATTACAAATTCTGGTAAATTTGTTGAACTAAGTGAGTTGCCGTTCTTTTGAACTCATGTACTTCTACTCTGTATTATGCATGTTATTTCCTCTAAAATATGTTATTGCCTATAATCACGAAGTTGGAAAATGTTTTTTGTTTATTTGGAGGCCTTTGAATGTAGGAAAGAAAGTGTTTGTTGAATTCAATTATGAGAAACGGGACTAGAAGGAAGAATGATATGCTTTTGGGCATCAAATGGATAAGTTTTTTTTTGACAGGAGAGTAGACAAAGAAAATAACTTAAAGGTTAGGCACAGATCTAGCCTTAATGGCTAGATTATGTGCTCCACTAACTAAGTTTTTAGATACTTTAAAATATGAGAAAAATCAAAGGATAAGGTTTCATGAATAATATCCCTTAGAAGTTGACGATTAGGCGATCTGGTGGGGTCCAACAACATTTGCACCGCAAGCGCACTATCTATACAAACAAAACATTCATCACCCCTTTGAGATGCTTCCTTTATTCCCTTCCTTATCGCAAGAAGCTCCAAGTGCAGGGCTGAGAAGACCATCTGAGTTTTGGATAATCTAACCAATACAAGCTTAACTTGACCAATTATGGTCCTTATTCCTGACCTTCTTCTATGCTCCATCAACCTCAATGATGATTAGAGTCCTATCTTAAAGATTACCAATAGTCCAAAATAAAATTTAAGGGGGGGTGGGGGTGGGAAGGGGAGGGGGAGGGATGTATTATATCGTGGACATCATGATCTGCACTTTCCCCTGAAATGGGTTTCCTCATGGTCTATTTGTTGAACAAGGATAGGATAGAGCTTGGATTCGGTGAGTGGCCCTTGAAACTGACATTGTTTCTATGGAGCCAAAATGCTCCATAATAGCGGGAAAGCTTTTAGTGTTCCCTAGTGATCATTATCAAATTTCACAAAGTACAATATCCAATTCTTGAACCAATCAACAATACCTAGATCCATAGCAGAAATCTTTTGTTTAAAAGAGGAGGAATACCAAATATGAGTTGCAATTTCACAATCTTTAAAAAGCTACTCAAGGGACTCAGGATGATTTTGCCAAATCAGGAAGGTATCATCAAGGATAATTTTCCTTTTTGCTAAGCCAATACGAGAGGGGAGTGCTTTATTTACAAGTTTCCATCCGAAGAGAAGGCACTTTAGTTGAACTTTGAGTTTCTAGAATCTTTTCCACAAATGAGAGGTATTAAAGTTTCTAAGGAGATCAAAGTAATGGCGCTTCTGATACATACAAATGTGCATCCATTAATCACGAAACAAACTCCCTTTTGGGAACTCCAACATATCGCTCATCAGAGTTTCCATATTGGCCAATATGTGTGATTAAGATAGCCCTCGTTGTGTTTTTGTCAAACAACCTCCAAATTTTGTACTTGTCCTAGTTATTGTCTTCATTGATTAAATCCTGCTACATGCTAGGGTTTTTGTTCCTACGTTTTTAACCTAGAAGTGGCGATGGTGATTTTTCCCTGCAGTAGCCATATAACTTCCTCAATACTTGTATTTTTGCCATTACTAATAACTTTTCCTATGTCTTCTTATGTCGTATTTTCTATAGAGAGAAAACTCTTGAAAGCCTAGAAGCAACTTGAAATTTTCTTATTATCTTTTCCTGCATGTATAGATGAGGATTTGTATTTCCTTGATAGAATTTTGGAAACAAGGGCCTTCGGGGTGGAGTGGATCCTCCAATCTTGTTTGAAAAGGAGTACTATATTAACATGAAGAATATTGGCCATGCCAAGCCCCCCTTTAGACTTTTATAATTGTAAAGTTTTTTGCTTCTTCCAATAAATCGGCCTTGTATCACCCAAGGAACTCCACCAAAATTTAAGGAGGGAGGAGTTAATTTTCTGAGATGATTTCTTGGGGAGCAGGTAAACTGAAAGAACATGAGATGCGAGCTTGATTATAATCCTTTAATACACAAAATTCAACTTGGTACAACATATCCCATCAACCTTAATAGGTAAACACAAGTAGTTACCTAGGGAAGGTTTGATTTTCAGTCCAAGTGGTTATTTGGAGAGAAAACCACAAAAAAAATTTCAGAGCTTACCATTTCTCCTAAGATTAAGCAAAACTCATCGAGAAGATTTCTAATCAACCAGCATGATTGGGGAGTCGCTTTAAAGAAGAACAAGACATCATCTATAAAGAACCAGCTGCGAGGAAGGGACTTGCATACACAATATAAAAATATATGGGGAGATAGGATCATCTTGCCTTAGTCCTTGCCTCAAATCAATTGGAAGTGGGAAGACAATTCCCCATTTATTAAAATGGAGTAAGAAATAGTAAAGATGTATTGCATAATCCATTAAACCCATATTGCGAGAAAGCCCATTGCTTATAACACTTGAAAATAAATTTATCTTATCATAAGCTTTGTTAAGATCTACCTTGAGAACCGCTGTAAAAACATTTCCCTCTCATTTTGTTAACATATTTTTAAAGAAATCATATGGCTTTTGGTATTTTGTGTGTTTAACAAAAGGCACACTTTCTTTTGGGTTGGTATATTTACATAGGGAAGAGAATTTGTCCAAATTCTAAATCTTGTGTTCTTTAGAGCTGCTCAATGATAAATGTTGAAAGGAACTTTCCATTTGTGAGGGTTCCTAGGGTTGAGACTCTAATATATGAAATACGGAGGATAAAAGTTATGTTCAAATTAAAGATGGACAGTTCATTTGAGTACTGAATATCAAACATACAAGTATACAACATTTAGACAAGCAGAAGGTATTTTGTGTAGGGAAATTTGAATCCTTCAAATTATCTTGTAAAATAAAATCATTCATACATCAAAATCTGTTTTCTATTTCCTGTTTTTGTTCTGTTTTGTTTTTTTATTTCTATTTTCTTTTTCCTATTTTTTGTTTCTGTTTTTCTTTTTTTTTTTGTTTTTTTTGTTTCTTTTTTCTATTTTTCTGTTTTTTGTTTCTGCTTTCTAGTTTTCTTTCTGTTTTTTTGTTTTTTTTGTTTTTTGTCTTCTTTGTTCTATTTTTTGTTTTTTTTTTGTTTTCTTTGTTCTATTTTTCTGTTTTTTGTTTATGTATTTCTTTTCCCTATTTTTCCATTTTTCTATTATCTGTTTTTCTATGTTTCTGTTTTTTGTGTGTTTGTTTTCTGTTTTTCTGTGTTTCTTCTTTTTTGTGTAATTTGTTTCTATTTTTTTCTTAGTGTTTTTATGTTTCTACTTTTTTCTATACCAAACAATAATTATAGTGTCTTCTCTAGGTTGAGTTGCATGTTCAAATTTTAAGTTGGTGAAAATATTGCTTTTGTACTAGATAGAGATGTTGCGTTTTGTGCTAATACTAATACCACTTGTTTTACACTTGGTTTATGGCTGCAATATTGTGCTCAAAATGTGTTTGAAGACCTAGGAACACAATAATTTAGTGCTTTTCTCCCTTAATGATTGCTTTACATCTTGTATTATATTTTTTGTGTTTGCTTCTTTTCATATTAGTTGCTTTTATTTTAGGACACTTACCCTAGTTTCTCCTAGATTTGGTAGATTACCTACTTTGCAGGTGTAAAGAGATACATTTACATCTCTACCGCTAATTTTGGTGTGGTCACTTACCTACTACAAGGTTATTACAAAAGAAAGGTAATTTAAGCAATTTTTTTAGTTTTACACTAGAGGTTGGGTCAAGTGTGTTCAGTTTTTCTTAGCATTGTATTTTTTGTTAATTTGCAACCTCTTGTGAAATTAGACCGACCAAGGGGAAAACATCAAAGTAGCATAAGCCTCAATAAAAATATGTGACGCTTCTGATATGAATTTGTCTAAACATTCTATAGTTGCTTTCATGCTATGAAAATAGACTTTTACTTGTGATTACTGATATTATACCTTCTAAGTATACTTGTCTATGTTGATTCTTTATCATTAGTCAGGTCAAATTTACATCTTAAGTGCTTGAGATGATCTATACCGGAGAGACTTTTTTGAGGTGTATTAATGTTGAAATGCTGAATAAATCACCCACTATAATTAGGGACATAGATGGGGGAATAGAAAATTGAAAGATCAGTGCTTATGTTATAATAAAAGCTATACTAGCATTAGTTAATTACATAGTAGAGTGTAGCAGTAGTTAATTACATTGCAGACCTATCTAAGTATTAGTAGTTAACCAAGATGCTTAGACTTGCTTAAGTAGTAATTAATTACATTGTAGATTGTATGCAAATAAGAGCTAGGATTTGTCTAATTGGATATCACATATTTCAATGGCCAACTCTAACATCACATATCACATATCACATATTGTGTTAGAAATAATATGTCTTAAAATATAAGAAAAGTTAAGAAATGATCAACTGTGAAGCATATAAATCCAAAATTCTATTACGACCACCTATTTTGGCAGGCAAAATCGCAATCTACGAGATTTTACACTAAAAACTTACAACTAATTAATTGTTCATCGATTTCGGGTGCATTTCGTGGTGTCGGAAAATTCGAATAGGCATATCTTTTAGCCCGGTAGTCCGAACGACGTAATTTTTTTTAAACCCCCTATTTTTGAAGGTACTACACAATCATGTTGTCCCTTAGTGGACGGTGGCGTCTTATTTGAGATATTGATAAAAAGTTTTGACAAGCCATAAAATTGGCTACGGGACTCCGAATGGGGCTTATAATATGTCTAAATTGTGTATTTTTTTTTGAGACTAAATTGTGTATTTATTTGAGATTTACGCAAGCCAAATATTTCCTATGGGGGGTTTGTCCCCTTATTTTCTCCAAAAAAAAAAGCCTCTAACACCATATAATCCATGAAATTCGATTTTTAAGGGTCAATTCCTCCTTGAACACAACATATAGAATGTAAATCTAATCTAATGAAACACATTGGGGTTTATAAAGAAGTTAGGGTTATAGGAAGAAAATGTGAGGAATTAGAAGTGGGAAGGCTAAGTGTTATGGAAGTTTAGGGTTAGGAAAGTTAAGGGTTTTGTGGTCAAACATGATTCGTGTTCAAATTCATTCAAAATGCATGTGTATATTTTCTTTTATTTTATCTATTCATATTCTAGAAATATAAATTTGATAATAAATTTTAATTTTCCATTTTAGTAGATTATGGAGATGAGTAAAATCAAAGAAAGTTTATCTTTGCCGATAAAAGCTTCACAGTACCAATCAAGCATAAATGGATTCCTTAGTTATGCTATGAGGAATTTAGCATCTGATGATAAAATTAGATGTCCTTGTGTGAAGGGTATTTATAACAAACTTTTGAGTCCAAATGATGTAAATTACCACTTGCTTTAATTTGGGATGATATGTAATTACACTATTTGGATTTTTCTTGGGGAAAGTGTCGATCAAATACCAATTTATAGTCCTTCGGAACCTATTATAGAAGATGAAATGTTAACACATACATATATGCATCAATTGGTCATGAAACATATGGTTATAGAGGTGATGATCCTAATTTATATGAAAACATGGACCAAGGTGTTCATGGCTTGAATAAAGAAGCTCAAGACTTTTATAAGCTCCTCGATGACACTAACATAGAATTATGGCCAGGTTGTGAATTGACCAAATTTTCTTTTTTGGGACTTTTATTCCATATAAAGAGTACTAATAATTGGACCAATAATTCTTTTGATGAACTCTTAGGGACTTTACAACTTGCAATTCCAAGTAGTGCAAGTTTACCTAAGTCATTTACAGAGGCTAAAAAGGTCACCAAGAAGTTAGGCCTTGGTTATGTTAAAATTCATTCATGCCCAAGTCATTGTCAGCTCTATTGGAAAAATAAGGCTATAGATGGAACATGCTCTATTTGTGGTGCATCAAGGTGGAAAAGAGTGAATGAGCAAACAACTTTAATGGGAAAGATAAAGAAGAAAGGAATTCCTGCAAAAGTATTAAGGTATTTTCCTCTAAAGCTTAGACTTAAGAGACTATTTATGTCTATACACACGACATCCTTAATGAGGTGGCATAAAGATGAAGGTATAGAGGATAAGGAGTTGTTATCTCATCCAGCTGATTCTGAAGCCTACAAGAACTTTGATGCTAGGTATATTGAATTTGGTAAATAGAGTCGTAATGTTAGACTATGACTTGCTAGTGATGGTTTTAATCCATTTGGGATGATGAGCTCCACTTATAGTTGTTGGCCTATAGTTTTGGTGCCGTATAACTTACCGTTGTGGTTATGTTTGAAAAAATCATCTATTATCCTTTCAACACTTATTCCTAGACCAACTAGCCCCGGGAACATGATAGATGTATATATGCAGCCCTTAGTTGAAGAATTGCTTGAGCTTTGGAATGTTGGATGTGAGACTTATGATGCTTCTAAGGATGAAAATTTTAATATGCGTGTTGTGTTATTATGGACAATTAGTGACTTTCCAGCTTATGAAATGATCTTGGGTTGGATTCTATATGAAGAATATAAATGTCTGGTTTACAACATTGAAACAGATTCCAAATGGCTAGACTTTGGCCATAAGTATTGTTTTTACGGACATCGTCATTGGTTAGATTTTGACCATCCATTTGGTTGTAACAAATAAGCTTTTAACAAAGAAGAAGAATTCAAGGAAGCACCCAAGAAGTTCACGGGGACAGATGAACTTCAGCAAATAGAGGAAAAGGAAGACTTCAATGGCTCGAATACCTAGAAGAAATAGAACCCTTTTTGGTCATTGCCTTATTGGGAGTCTCACTTAATTAGACACAACTTAGATGTTATGCACATGGAAAAAAATGTGTGTGATTATGTGATTGTTACTTTGCTAAATATAGAGGGAAAATCTAAAGATAATTTGAAAGCTCGTCAGGATTTGGAAATTATGGGAATAAGGAAGGAACTTCACCCAGTGAAGAAAGCAACGGGTAAATGGTATCTACCACCTACACCGTACACAATGTCTAGAAATAATAAACAAGTTTTTTGTAGAATGCTTCATGGAATCAAAGTACCAAATGGTTAAGCCGGGAATATCGCACATTGTGTCAACATTCAACAGATGAAGTTGATTGGACTTAAGAGCCATGACTGCCATATTTTAATGCAACAGCTTCTCCCCATTGCATTATGAGGGCTTCTCTCTAAAGACGTGGTAGGAGTTATATATTATTTATGTTTCTATTTTAGAGAGGTGTGTGCAAAGAATGTGCGAGTGGAAGACCTTAAATGTCTAAAGAAAGAAATACCTATGATCATGTGCCACTTGGAAATGATATGTCCACCTAGCTTCTTCACCGTGATGGTATATTTGGTGATTCATCTAGCAACCCAAACAAAGCTTGCTGGTCCAGTAATGTTTAGATGTATTTTATAGAAAGATATCATGGCTCATCAAAGTCTCATGTTCGAATAAGGCTAACCCAGAGGCTTCCATTGCTAAAGCAATCTCGGCTCTTGAATTCGCCAATTTTGTTCACGTTACCTTCGGAGTTTTAATTCAAATTTAAGTCAAATTTTGGGCATTCCTGTTGATGTTGCTGCAAATGAGGGCTCTTTTAAAGCATCCAAAGAGTTTTCATTATTTTCACAAGTGGGGAAGTCTCTTAGGAAGCGTAGTACACACACTATAACCTAAATGACCAAGATACAAGCACATTATTATGTGTTATTTAATTGTCCGGAGGTCACCGAATATCTAAAGTAAGCATATTTCTATTGAACTTAATCAACATTCTATTTCCTATCTTTCTAATAAATTCTAATCAAAATGTCCTTGTATATCAAGAGAGCATGCTGCTGAACTAAAGAGAGGTAATCATCCACGATGGTTATTTTTAAAAGACAATGAGCGTACTCAGCGTGAAACATTTCATGATTGGTTCAAGCAACATGTGAACCCCACGGTTTCATCGTTTAAAATTTTTTATGATTTATTATTTGCTAATGGAATTGTTAATTATTAAATATGCATTTTTAACACGTGGATAAACTAGAGAACACAAATGACATAAGTTGTTTAAAAGAGGAAATCTGTATGTTGGCAAAAGGTCCCCTTGATGTTACTACTAGATACCAAGGGTATAAAGTCAATGGTTTTAGCTTTAGGGCCAAACATTATGATAAGTGTATTCAAAATAGCGGTGTTGTTGTAGTTGCAAAGACATAAAGTTATTCGAGTTCTAGTGATACAAATCCAATTTTAGGAGATGTGGCGTATTATGGGCGATTAGTAGATGTCATCGAATTGAAATACCTTGGTGGATATTCAATTGTGTTATTCAAATGTGAATGGTTTGATATACCCTTGTTAATACCTTTCGGTTGACAAACACGAGTGAAAAATTAGAAGATGAGCCATATCTTCTTGCAGCACAAGCCGAGAAGGTGTTCTACATACAAGATCATGTTGAACTAGATTGGTTTGTTGCGATTAAGATGAAGCCTAAGGGTGTGTTTTATTTCAATGACAATGACATGCAAGAGGATTATACCAAACTTACCATGTTTCTTTCTTGAATAATATTCTTACTTATGGTGATAAGATTAGATGGGTTAGGAGGGGTGTCGAAGGAATTGAGGTTGATGATGAGTAAACTTAACCTAAATTTGAACAATGAATATTTTGTGAGAATATACTTATTGGATATTATTTTTTCTTTAAGGATGTCTTAATTTAATTCATAATAATAACTTTGGATTATCTTGTTCTTAGCTCATTTTGGTGATGTATTTAAAAATTTTCTCAACTGCTGAATTATATACAAGTTGCATGACTTTTGTATCAAGTTTCTGCATTGCTTCTTTTTTTATGTTTGTAGGATCATGACTGGTCGTAAAAGGTTGCGAAAGGCTATCGCTTCAAGTGGTGGAAGTAACAAGCAATCAAACAACTTAAGTATCTCGGGGTATTAGGAATGAGAATCAAAGTAATTATCTTAACCAAAATCAAGGGAATATCGAGGGCTCTACGTCTAATCCTGACCTCGAGGAAGGATGATTCACGACTACATTGTGCAAGGTAGTCTCTTCATATATATGCATGAATTTATGCATACTTTTATGAAATTATAATTATAGTTTTAGTGATGAGCTCCACTTTGCTAGTTTTTGGTCATGTGTGCAAATTTTATTTATGTGTGTACGACTACCTTTTAATATGGTCATTTATGAATACTTTATAATGAGAGCAGACTCAAATGGAAATAGAAGACGTGGAAAAATAATTTTGGCAAATGTATGGAATCTGCCAGAGGGCCATCAAATTGTTGTCAATGTAAATAATGAGATGCAACCTATGGGAAATGAAGGGGGAGTACTAGGTGTGTTCCTAGGGATGATTGTAAGAAATGGAAATATTTTCTCTCTAAGCTATTCAAGATGGGGTTATTTGAAAAAAGGTTCTAATAAAAATAATGAAAAAAATGATATTGAAAGAAATTTTGGTAATCAACTTTTGATCTCAATTGTTAATTTTAGGCTATGTATGATATGATACTAATTACTTTTTAAAGACACCTTCAATACTCATTATGTTTTACAGCCTAGGTTTATGTATCTCAAAGCTTGTGAATATTGGATATTAAAATCACTTAATCATAAATGGAGGGATTACAAGTGCTGGTTGAAAGAAAAGTATTATGATGAGAATAAGAACATTACTGATTTATATGAGGCAGTTCCTGAACATGTTAATAGAATTCAGTGGATTAACCTTGTTAATTTTTGGAGATCACCCGAAGGACAGGTATGTTTATTTTTTATGCTATTAATTAGTAATTGTTTTATGAAACATGAGTAGTATTTTAGAGAGTGACATATCCATAAAATACTTTATAGATTAGTCCTATCACAAATATAGACAATGGACAACATACCATTTCAATTGATAGTGGTGGAATTTGTAGCAATCCAAATTTGAATCTTGAGTTTATTGGTGGTGTTGTTATAGAAAAGAAGAAAACATACTAAAGAATCTCTTGAAAAGGCTAAAGTGAAGCCTATTTCTACAACTGGCACTAAAAGTCATGCACGCGTTCATGAAGAACTAGTATGTTTTTATAATTGGTCGTTGTCAATTTATCATTTAATCTTTTCCTTTTTTACCCTATTTTAATGTAAAATTTGGCGTATTATTAAGAAAAAAATGTTGAATAGAAGTCCAACAAGAACAGAGCTTTATTTGAAATGTCATCAACATAAGAAAGAAGCAGATATTACGGTGTGTATCTATAGCTTTTAACATTAAAATTAATTTGTGAGTTAATATACAATTCGGATTTTGTTAAATTCACTATTTTCTTTTTTAATCTTTAAAGAATAATATTAAGAGCCTTGTTGCATAACAAGGGGACTAAGAAGTAAATTTAGACAATGATCCTATTTCAAAGGTATTGGTTAGAGATTAACATGGTTGTGTTCGTGGTTTAGGACTATTAGATGGAAAGCCATTAGATGTACCAGATGCTCCTGTTCCCTCATATTGTAAAGGCTTAAGCATGTCCACTAAATATGAAACATAGGTGTTGTATTATTTACGCAAGCTGAAGGGTTTAACTCAAATATTAAGGAAGCGTGTTAAAAAAGAAGGAAAAACCATATTGAAGTTAAAGAGGAAGCTTTATGAATGTTATGGTTCAGACTTTGATGATTCTAAGTCTGGTAATTCTGACTTAAGTGTCTATAATAGTGATGATTCAAGTTTAGAAGAAGAAGAACAACAAGATATCCCTCATACCGATAATGTAGATTTTATTATTGATTTTTGTTATGGATTATTGTTTTTATTTAGTACTAAAAACGTGTTGATATAATGCTAATATCCCCCTGTTTGGTGTGGGATCATAATTATTTATCCCATGATCCTCCTTTGAATTAATATATTATCTATGGAATTTCCATTTAAGCCTTTAAGGTAAGATGATTTCTCTCATTGTGCCATCCTTCATTATTTAGTTATATTTTGGGAATACAAGTGTTGATTATTTAGATTATAATAGCTGAAAGTATGATATAATGGCAAATTGAGATAATGGATGCATGCTTAGCATTGCTTTGCTTCACCAATAGCTTCATACTATTTAGGTATTGTGTTGTATAGCAAATATCAGCCTTATCAACCTAGTCTAAAGCTTTGTGACTTTAGAGTAGATACATCAAGCAATATTCTTGTTTGATGGAACTTTAACTACCAATTTTCTTTTGCTTTTTAGACTTCGTGTTTATCATTGATTGTATGCAAACTATTATGTACCTCTCTCAAATTAATTTTGCTCTTTTTTATATGTAAATTATATTTTGAAGCATGCATGAAATTGGAAGGCAGACTTGAAACGATAAATGGAGATATGCTTTATTTTCATATAGAGTATATGTTAATTACTCTTCCATTTCATAATTAAATATTTAGTTTTCTTCACTTTTAAAATTATAAGTACTTTGAATTATTTAGAATGCTTTCAGTAGTCATTAAGACATTAGTTTGTATTTTAAGATCTTATTGTCATTCTTATTTGATTATCATTAATAAAACTTTATTTTTATAATTAGTTATGGTTCTTGAGTTTTTATAAGTTATTATGCAAAAATTATAGGTATAATATAAGAAAAATTAGTTACTAAATGGGCATATTTCTATGGCATTCAATAAAATTTAAAAACTCTTACGACGCTTTTAATTAAAATTTGCGATGCTATTAAAGTGCCCCAATAGGCACTCGATGCTATTGAGTTTGCTATGCTATTGAAAGGCTCCAATATGCACTCAAAAGCACCTTCGTTAACCTTACGACGCTTTTAATGTACTATACCGATGCTTTTTAAAAGCGTCGTAATAGGGGTTAGTTTGGACTATTTGCGGTCTGTAGATCTCGTATAAATACATACTTTAGACATATTATAAACTTCATTCAGAGTCCCGTAGCCAATTTTATGGCTTGTCAAAGCTTTTTTTCAATATCTCAAATAAAACGTCACCAAAGCCACTAAGATGAAACATGGTTGTGTAGTACCTCTAAAAATAGTGGGTTTCAAAAAAAATTTACGATGTTCGGACTACCAGGCTAAGAGATATGCCTCTCCGAAGTTTTCAAAACCTCGGAATACACCCGATATCTATGAAGAATGAAATGGTTGTTTGTTTTGAGTATAAAATCTTGTAGATCGCGATTATGTGTGTCAAAACGAGTGGTCATAATAGAATTTTGGATTTATATGCATCATGGTTGATCATTCTATTGATTTTGTTTGTTATGTTCATGTATTATTTGACTCCGTAACCATATAATCATTTGACTCGAGCTTCTAACGAGCTTTCGATTCGAGCTTCTAACGAGCTTTCGAGTCGAGCTTCTAACGAGCTTTCGAGTCGAGCTTCTAATGATCTTCATTCGAGCTTCTCACGAGCTTTTTGAGTCGAGCTGGAGTTTGCTCAACTCGGCTCGTTATCTTATCGAGCCGAGTTCGAGTTCGAATCGAGTCCACTCGAGTCGAGCTTTGACCGAGTTTTGACCGAGTCGATCTCGAGCTCGAGCTGCTCACGAGTAGCTCAACTCGATAAGCACCCCTAGAAGACACATATAAATCACTAACAAAATCCTCATCATCCCATAATTGAACTTGATTAAAATAATTCTCCTGCTGCACCTTCTCCGACTCATCAAAGGTTTCGACAAAAGGAAAAGTATCTTCAATAAATTTCACATCATGACTTATAAAAAATTCATTTGTCTCCAAATCATAAAAATGCTAACTATTCTTTCCATAAGGATAACCAACAAATATGCACCGCCTAGACTTCGAGTCAAATTTATCCTTAGTACGAGATTTATTCACAACATATCTTAAACAACCAAAAACACGCACCTCATCATATGAGGGGGGTTCGCCAAACAAACATTCATGGGGCATTTTTTCATTAAAAATAGGCGTTGGAGTCAAATTAATGAGGTGAACTACAGCCAAAATACACTCTCCCCAAAATATGTAGGCAATTTAGCTTAAAAATGTAAAGTATGAGCAACATTCAAAATATGATTATGTTTCCTTCCAACTTGACCATTTTATCGAGCGATATTGACACAAAAAGTTTGATGTATTATGCCTTTTTGTTCAAAAAATGGCATCGTATTCGAATTGGGCCATTAATGATATATAATTAAAGATTTATGACTCGATATTAGACTATTTTTTTTGTAGTTAACTCGAGTCATATCGGGTAATTTCAAATAAGCTCATGCGATAACTTATTTTTATATGATGGTTAATTATTTAATTGACAATGATGATGTCGACAGGTCGTTGAAAAATAAAATATTTATGAAGTTATGATTAAAAAATGTGCATGATTGTATCAAACGAGTATATGGTGTATATCAATGTATCATTGTATTATCTATATCAATTATCTACATAACAGCAAAATCATATAAATATATAATCAATTTGATGACTGAATTATTCCATCAAATACAAACATGTGTCAAATATCATATAAAGACATATCGATCAAACATACTCAAATTTGGATAATCAATTGAGCATGATAGACTTAATCGAATCAAACCTACAGCGAAACTAAGTAATATTGATATATCTATTAATGCATAATTGTTAAAATATACTTAAAAGTTATAATATACGTTGTTATTGCTATATAAATATATAAGTTAAGAACTTGTAATATATTTAGTTTGAATGGGCAAGGATACTTCCTTATAAGTGAAGTTTAATCATATTAATATAGATTAGTTAAAATAAATGGCACGGGTTTGAATCAAGTTTACTAATAAACATAAAGTTAGAATCAAATATGATTTTATTGATCACTAGACCTTGAATAATATAAAATTACTATGATGACAATTAATTTTGTATTTCACGACTGATTCAAGTCAGGGACTGATGGAAAGTTAGAAAATATTGATAGAGTTATAAATGCATGATCATTTGTTAATATATACTTATAACATTAGATGTGAAATTCAAATAATTACTATGATAACAACGAATTTTGTGCTACGTGACTAATTTAAGTTACTATGATGACAAAAACTATTAAATTATTATGATGACAATGAATTTTGTGCTAAGTTAGAACGAATTTGATGACATTTATTAGATAGCCATAAGACTCGTAAGCCGTAACATAGTAAAATAGTTGGTAAACCTTTCAAATTTTTCATTCCACAAATATTTCTATTAATTAATTAAATTAAGAAAAATATTTAGTTTCTAGGTTGTCAAAAATAGGAGAAAAACATGTTGGATAAGATTAGATCAAATACATCTAGGTTGTTAATATGTTGGATAAAATCGGCTTATGAATTGTTATAAGTTAGGTCATATCGGTTATTTGTCGGGTTCAATTGGTTTCGACATGTTTTCGAAACGGGTCTATAATGGGTCTGACACATATCAAGGTTGAGTTTTCAAACATCACGTCAAATTAATTTTGGATTAGCTTTAAATTGAAATGAGCCGATTTTACTGTCCTCACTTTTTGAGTCAGTAGAGTTTACTAGATCAATACCTGTAAAAATATAGGGTCATAAATGTGCACGGGCGGTCTGTACAGGGTCAGCTACATTTTGGGTTTTTGGGTCATTTTTTGGTCTTAAATTCTTAATCTTTCATCAAATAGTAAAAGAACGTTCTTTCTCCTACTCTTTTTCTCTCATCAAACCACCGCCGTCCTCAATCTGCCTCTTCGCCGCTGTCCGCCTCTCTATCCGCCGCCGTTCGCCTCTTGTTGATTGTTTGGATTGAAGGTGCGATTTTTCTTAATGATTTTTTGGACTAAGTTTGTGAGTTATTATTATTCGGGGTTGATTGGATTGTGATGAATTGAATACGGTTATATATATATATATATATATATATATATATATATATATATATATATATATATATATATATATATATATATATATATTCTTCTTTTTTTTTTGGTTTATGGATAAATTTGAACTTTTAGATATTTTTTTGTGAATGTAGAACTGGATTTGTTTGTTGGGGGTTTAGTATTATGATTAGTGCTATAGCTAATTTGGAGCAGAAGTTAGGATTTAGGGTGAAAAAGTTTGAATTGTGTCCATTATTGATGGTGTAAGATATGAGCTTCAGGGTTTTGGTATTTGTACTGTAATGTGAAGAATATCTGCCTATTTGTGTTTGTTAAATTTTTTCATCAATTCGAAAAAAAATGGCTAAAGTTTGATAAGTTCTTATGTTCTGTATCTTCTTAGAGAGATTTTGAATTTATAAACTGTTAGGTGTATATGATTCAGGAATGTTAGGTTTATATGATTTATGAATGTTTGTGTGCTAACGGTGGCATGTACAAGTATTGAGGGAGGAATATGACTTTGCTTCTATCCTGGTTGTATATGATATTAACCACTTGCCTATATGCTGGTTCGATGCTATGTAAGTATGTAAGCTGATGGTTCAGAATTTATACATGGTAATGCTGTATTACTACATTTTGAACTTTATGGAAGTGTGAATTGTTATTCGATGTTCTAATGGCGGTTATTGTTGTGGTTGTTGTATAGATGGGTTTCATCATGGAGTTTGCGGAAAACTTGGTATTGAGGTTGATGGAAGATCCGAACGAGAGGGACAGAAAGTTCAGGGAGCACTTGTATTCATTGCAAGACAGATGCAAGAAGACCAAGGAGATGTGGAGCTTGCCGCTGAGGCCTTACGGGTTTTGGACCTTTGAACGTCACAACTCTCAGCTTGCTTGGGATGCTCAGATTACCAATGTTGCTGGTCGTCGAGACCCTTATGATGAGGTCCTTCAGGAGTCCTCAAAATAGATCAATCTTCAGGTGCTATCTTGTTGAGTAATTTATATATCAACTTCTGTTGTGAAACTAGATGTTTGAAAGCGTTTGCATTATCCTTTGTTGTGCTTGTTTCATCTTGTGAGCTTGATTCGTGATATGTGGTATTAGAACCTTATTTACTCAGACTTGAGTACCAGTATCGGACATAGGTATGTATCCAAGTGTCTAACTCGGCCATTTTGTGCAAAAGTTTTGCAAGGTTTCTGATAGTCTTGAGGTCAATGGAAGAGTTTAGCTATTCATCTAGTTCTTGAACTTATGATTGAACGGTCTTTTCGACTTTGCCTGCAACTCTACTGAACTATTGATTAAGGTTATAGAAGTGAAAGCGTGTTTGGAGGTTAAATTTCTGAAACAAATCTTGAAAATGATGCTGAATGTAAAAACAATCAACAATTCTGCAACTTTTTACAAAGTTTAATAAAAGTGGTTTTGTATTACACATAACATCTCAGTTGTTAACACCAAGGAAGAAGCTTATTGTGAAATAGGATTACCAGCACTTGGCTTAGCAAGTTAGCAGAGCAAGTCCTTTGCCAGTATCTCTTGCAAATTGAGATTTCACCTGCCTATGTCGTTAAGTTGAAGATTAAATCCATCTCTTCTGGCTTAAACCTCTAAAAGTGTTCCAGCCAGAAGAATCCTCCTTTACCTAGTCTCTATGTGCTACCTTTCAGATACCTTTCTGATCTCGGCTTTTTCAAATTGCTGCCTCTAGCAGCTGATTGAACAAAGTGGTTTTGAGAATCTACCCTCTTTTTTCCATAGTGATCTGGGGATTCAGTTTTTCTTCGGCATTTCCACCTGACATGTGAGAGGAAAGTGATTAGAGCCATTGGCAGAGTTGAAATCCACCACAGATTTGACAACCTAGTTGGTGCAAGGGGAAGGGGAATGGCATAAGAAATAATAGTATATATTGGAAGTTGCATCTTATATCATGATTTGCTTCTGAGTATTGTTTGGGGAAATTTCGGGCTCTATTTTGCATTTGGAGTCACCACGACGTCATTCTCTGTCGCTTCAATTTCTCTCGTTTCCTTATTTCTCATTTATTTTGCAGTAAATACTTTAAGGCTTTTTGCTACCTCATAGCTTTTCCCCTTAGGTTTCCTAGGGTTTTAAGCATCAACAAGAATATCATGTCTTGGTTGTGTAAGCTTGTCCTGTTGATTTAGTTCAGAAACTAGAATTTGTGGTAAGTTTAATGAGATACTTGAAGACTAGATTAGTTTGCATGAATTTATCTTCAGATCCTTCATGTACAATGGTATTCTCTTGAGTTGTACAAGTTCCCGTGCGCTTAAGTTTATAATGATATCCATATAATACAAAAAATAGTGTGTCAATTAATATTTTGAGAATGTTTGGTGTAGGGATTTAAGTTCTCATTTTGAAGTGAATAAGTTGTTAATGGTTATCTTTTTTCAGGTATTTTGTGAAGTCCTTTATATTTTTGCCTAAATAATTGGTTGGGAACATTACCTTGTTGATTGATTTCTTTAGTTACTATAAGGGCTAAAGAAAAATATGTGAGTGAGGCTACCTTGGATATTTATTTTGAACTGCCTAACTCATTGATGATTTTGTCAAGGATAGTTAGAATAATCCATTTTCTAAGTACCACTAATCGAAAACGCCAAGTAGTATATTTTTTGTTATTAGATGTCACTCTCCTTTTGGTTATCCCTCCTTTTTCACGCAGCCTAAATTTTGAGAAAACATGTGAGCATAATTCAAAAATGCAATCAATCCTACATCTCTTGTATCAAGGTCCTTGTTGTAGCTAGAATTTGAAAGTTTAAATTACGCTGGGTTGTTGAAGGAGACCTTGCTTTGGGGGCAAGCCACCTAGCAAGGATCACTTTTTACTTTAAGAACTCATAGCTGAAAAATAAATTATCAAACATTTGAGGTTTCAAATTAGGTTTGTTGTGCTTGTGCTTCATTTTCAGGAAGGTTTGTCTACTTCTTCGTAACAAGTAACAATGCAAGACAAAAACTTTGAAAGACTTTATCATCTTAGTCTCTGGGCTGTTTGGTAAAAGATCGTGTAGCTTCTTTGTAACTGCTATTGCACTTTTCTGTGATTGTGATTAGTTGAGTTTGATCTAATGGCTACTTGTATAGAATCTTGTTATAGTATATTTCTTTATCTACTTCTGTCAAGGTAATCGATGGAAGGGATACCTTCATGCTGTCTCTTCCTGCATCAATCTGTTTTTTTCCCCCTAATATTAAAAATTGTCTTATGTATCTATGTGTGTTAGGGGGAGTGGACTGCACTCTTAGAGGACAAGAATGTGCTCTATGTTGCTCCTTTTTTATGGTTCGATGTTGCAGATATTTTCTATATGCTGGTTCAAATGATTGAACACAAAGATAGAATCGATAACTTTGCATTTATCCAACCTTCCAGTTAATTTGTAAAAGACATGCAAATCCACTTAATTGAGTTGGCTGGACACACCTTCCACCACCATATCTTATCTTAGTGGACTGGCATCACATCTCTTTGTGTAGAATGTAGCTGGATGGTGGGCCTAGGTCTCAGGTTTAGCTGGGTATACTTTACTTTTTTCTATGGGCCTAAATCTTCTTGTTATGTCTTTGTAGTTTACTTGATGTTCAGTGTCATGTGTAGCAATTAATGGTCAGAAAGACCCGAGGGTGGAGAACAAGGTAGAAAATGCATCAAAGTGGGTTATAGTGTGGACAGAATTGTTTTTTCATCATGCTTGTTCTGTTTTGATTTTTAAAAAATGAGACATAAAGGCAGGGATATTGATGATGGATGAAATAGGGAACTGAGTGAAGTTATCTGTTGGTAAAGAACGAGGTCGGAAGTGCATCAAAGTGGGTGAGAACGTGGACATAATTGTTTATTCATTTTGCTTGTTCTGTTTTGATTTTTAAAATTGATGCAGAATGGATGTGATAATGTGATATAGAGGATGGATAAAATAGATATGAGTCAAAAATCCTTTGAATTAGCTTTTGAATTCAATGAAATGTTTGTGATTCTACTATATAGATATGGACATAATTTGTTAAATTTATTTCCCTCTCAAATGCATAAAAAACTTACCATGATTTGATAACATCCCCCTACACACTTTGATTCTACAATTTCGTGTTCTGTTCTTTTTCCTTACCGCCTGATGTATGTGGTGTTGGTTGCAGTGAAGCTGCTGAGGTTCATCTGTACGAAGTCTCAATCTCAATTGCTAGGAGTATGAAGCTACAAGGCATTCATGGATTTTGTTTGTCTATTGTAATTTTTGTGGGGAACTGAATAGATTTGAAGCGACAAAGTAAATCGTAAATCCCAACTTTGTTGTGCCTTTTCTTTATACTTTGTGTACTCAACTGCAATAAAGTAGCACAATCTTGAATCATAATTATTTCTGACAGGACTCACCTTTACAATTCTATGATTCATGCATAAATTTCAAATATTCTTAAGAAACTCTGGACTTTCAGCTTCTGGTAAACTCCTATAGCTCTAGCCTATCAAATAGTAGTCACCTCAAAGCTAGAGCTTGAGGACATCTCCGGTAGTAGGATCACCAATCCACGGCGAAGAAACATTTTGGCCGAGTTGAAATCAAGTGGAGCCTTCCTTTTAGAAAGATAATAGGTGCACGCCCATCTTCATTCTAGAGTTCAAAATTTGACCCGACCTGATTATGACTCAAAAAGTGAAACCTATAAACTGACGCAATCTAACCCGAAATTAACTCGAAATTGATTTGACTCAATAATCGAAGACCTGAACCTGATTTGTGTCTGATTCGTTACAGATTCAATGCGAAAACAACTCGAAATCGATTGAATTCGACAAATAGCTGATATAACTTGAATTATAACAATCCATGGCCCGATTTCAACCGACATGCTAACAAACTGAATATATGTAGTGATGTAGATAATTGATATAGGTAGTACAATGAGTCAATGATACATTGATATATTAAAAATACACATCATATACTTGTTTGGTACCAGGGGTGTTCATTAGCGAGTACCCGATTTTCGGTACCCGTACCCCCTTTGTCGAGTATTTGAAAATGTAGCCCATGACCCGACTCGAGAAATTTGGGTACCCGCAAACCGGGTATCCGGATTTCCCGGGTCAAGTCATGGGTACCCGCATTTAAAAAAAATTACACTTGCTATCAAAATTCCTAAATAATAAGCCATCAAAATGAATTTGCCACTAAATTCATTTAGAACTAACTCCTTAACACCAATAACAAAACATTAACGTAGAACCAACATTATATCACTAAATATCAATCATAGACATGTCCATTCTTTACATGAACTAAGATGTATTAAACCTCATTACTACTACATAAAATGTGGTAGAAACACTAAATATTCAAGGTAAGAAAGAAACTAAAATTAGAATAAACTATAAACCAATTATATGGCCTATCAATATGAACCAAAGGAAAATGAATAATTGAGCAACGAAGACCAGGGATAAAACTTGAATATAGAACCACAAAAGCGGAATATTACTTCAGCCATTACCATTTAACATATCAATGTAGTTTAAGCAGTAAGCTCGCTAACCTGGTAATCCACTCACCTTAACTCACTAATTTAAAAAATATTTGAAATGGGTCATCGGGTACCCGATTATAACATATTGAGGCCCATTACCCGACCCGCATTTAATCATTTTATGCGACTCGGGTATCTGACCTGAAAAGTATAAAAATTATTAAATTACTCAGTAATTACCCATTGGGTATTCGGGTAGTTGGGTCGGGTAATTCGGGTCGAATTTTGTTGAACACCCCTATTTGGTATTGTAGTCACGAAAAATCCCACATTTACATGTGTTGTATTTTAAAGATATTCTTGACAGGTTACTTGTTGACCTGGTCACTCGACTTCATATCTTCATTTTCCTCACATTTATCTTTCATAGCTCTTTGCCATGTCTGAACAATGCAGACCTTCACCACTACACTCAAAGATGCTCTATGATGTATATTAATGATGGGATTAATCATGACCAGCACAAAATTAATTGAAATTGTTTTGTTATTTTTCGTTGTTAACAAGCCCCAAATTCGAAATAATCAAGCATGAAAATGTGATTTTTGGTATGATTAAGGTCTGAATTCATGTTCATTGTGGTTTGAATAGCATGTATTGACAATTTGATTATTGTTGTGCTAAGAAAATTGAACAAATTGATGCAATGAGGTTTTCGAATAGTTGAACCTAAATTTATCCCTAATTTGATTGAAATGTATGAAAGTTGAGAATTTTTACAATTAATCAATCAATAAGTGTAATTATATGATAACTACACATTGTGCTCTCAATTTCGGCCCCGAATTAGTACAAAAGTTGCACGAATTCTCCCCAAAACTATGACCCTTTTGCGGCGGTCGTGGCTGGGCTACGGTGGGTAGCCAACGATGGAACTACATCTGGGAGGATCACCGATCACCGGCGAGTCTCTAGGTGGGTTCATCTTATGGTGGGTCGTCGTGCATCGTTGCCGACGGGTGGTTGTTTGTGGGCAAGGGGGTGCGTGGAACTTGGTTGGGTTGTTGCGTGGTTGAGTGCAGCGTGAAGGCTAGGGCCACGAAGGGCCTAATCTGGGCTACATACATCAACTGTCACATCATCGTAATGACTTGTTTGTCAACCGGTCATTTTTTCATTATACTATTAATACATGCAAAGGTGGGAATTTTTTTTCAAAAATAAAATGAAGGTTGACTTTTATGCACAGGATGAGTCAAAGGTCGTATTTTTCATTTCAATTTTTCCTCCAAAAAATATATAATTAAAAATTATAAAATTTCCATCTAATCATATTATTTATTAAATAATGTTAAAAATTTGGTTAAGATATCTAAAAATACCCTACACATTATAATAAGCGTCATCACAAGTTTCACCTACAAGAAAAAAAAGGAAATTTATTGAAACGTAATGTCAATTAGAGTTATTTTATACTAAAATAAATGTGATATGAGATGTCTCTACTTGTAAAAATTATTCATAAAAATATTAGCCTTTAATAATAATAAAAAAAATGGTTATATGAAAGACAATCCTCTCATTAATGGAGAAATAGTTAATTTTGGATAAATATTCTTTTTATCAAAACATGCGTAAACATATATACAACTAAATAATATTGTAAATATTGCAAAATTTTGGCTCCAAAAAATTTTGCACTTTTTGAAACTATAGGTGGGCACCAGGCCATGCCATGCCCGTCATGGCCATGTCAACTCATTCCTAATTAACCTTTTGTCGTGCCTGAATGTGGTCTTGTCATGCTGTGCCATGCTACCTTTCCATATAAAGCTCGGCCATGGCCTAACACGGTACATATGCCTAACGTGTCATGTCGTGCATCGTGCTGACCCAAATTTTTAATAAAAAAATCAAATAAAGATATGTAATAGAATCGAAAAAAATTAGATAATTTAAATTATAATATAAGAATATAATAATAGTAAGAATAATGGTAATATTAATATAGTTATAATAATATTGCTACTATTAATAATAATAGTATAAAATAATAATATACTTCGAGCCGTGTCTATTGATTGTGCTTCATACCAAATTGACAGACCACCTACATGCTCGTGTCGAACTCGTGTCTTTTTTTGTTGTATGTGGCCTATTAGCAGCCCACTGCACAAATAGTGTGCCAAATTGGGCCATGACCTCACGTGTTGACTCAACCCATGCCGAGCTCTAGTTGAAACTATTTTTCTCCATGTTTTTCCTCTCTTTCCAATTTCATTTATTAAGTTGTCACAATCTAAATGTTGGTTTATGTGGGGTGGACATCGTCTAAGACTATGTAAGGTACACATAGTATAAGCCTATGAGTACCATCTTCCTCGCATAGATTTACATAATCCAGAGAGGAGAATTCATCATCATAAGGTTGCTCAGACAGTAGGGATACAACCTTTGAGATTATTATTAGTCAACCGAAGAAATACTCGAGTATGGAACATTTACTCAGGTAAATAATAAGGTTAGCTTAGTAAGAAAGAACTTGGCCACTCAAGCATAGTCATTTAAATAGAGTAGAAAAGACTTTAACGATTGCTGAAGCATGGGATCTGAGCTCATCGAATGAGTGAAATAGAAATTGAAGGGCTGAAGAATTACCAAATCAAATAGGAATTATCCTTGATAATTTACTGAAGCTCTAAACGCCGCCCCGAAATTGCTTAAATTGCCTCGTAATTTGAACATTTTACCCTTTAAAGCATTTAGATAAAATTGAACATTTTACACTTTAATTCATATTTCCTAATTCACTTTCCCGTAAAAACGAACCCAAAACAAACCTCACTACAGTTCCCGACCACCAGGCTCGTTGAAAACCCGTAAACCACCACACGAAAACCGTTTTTCTTGACGCCACAAACCATCGAAATTATGGACGAGCTGTCTGCGACAATGTTGC
This sequence comes from Dysphania ambrosioides, assembly GCA_026401315.1. NCBI lineage: Eukaryota > Viridiplantae > Streptophyta > Magnoliopsida > Caryophyllales > Amaranthaceae > Dysphania > Dysphania ambrosioides. Next base: position 23,349,116 of record CM048657.1, read on the forward strand.
ATGTAAAACACGTTAATCGTAAACGTTAAAAAAAGTCGGGCTACCGGTGGCCTTGCCGTTTTTTTAGACGGCTAGCCCTCCGGCAATCCAATTTTACTTAAAAAAAATTATTAAGTAATTTTGTTTTTTTTGTTATAATAGGTTCCAATAGAATATTTTGGCGGCGATGATATTAATTATTACCCTCATTTCACAACTTTGAAAATATTTCCGACGAAAGAAATGGCTTCTGCATGGGTTAAATCAGTCACCCTACAACATGGATTTTAATTGGTGCATTTGTTGTATGAAAAGGGAAATTTGTACATGAGATGCAATCAGGGAGAGAGAAACAGAGGAGTGAATAAAGATTTAGAAAATGTTGAACGATGTGGTACTAAATCTCAAGCATGTGGTTGTAAGTTTTTTTTATTAAGATTCCATGTTCTGTAGAAGGGTGAATGATGGTATTGGATCCCGAGGATAATGGTAAGCACAGCCACCAAATGATTAAGTATTTGGAGGGAAATCAGCAGATGAGTGGACCAAGCCTCGGTGCGAAGAAATTGGTTCGGGATATGTATGTGGCTCAAGCGAAGCCTAAGGTAATTTTGGCTGCGGTGAACTCCCAATTTCCCAAAGATCATCCGAATGCGCGACATATCTACAATTTCAAAGATAGGATGAGACGGGAGGAGGCCGGCGGACGGGATTTTGTAAGTCAGTTCCTTCATCTTACTGGTGAGAGCAGCTACGTGAAATTTGTACGGTCCGATCCTAATATGAATGTTGTCACACATGCATTTGTGGCACATCCTATTTCTGCGAACTTATTACGTACGTATCCATGGGTTTCGGGTATCGAGTGCACTTACAAGACGAACATGTACAAAATACCCTTGTGTTGAGATATGTGGTGTCACTCCATGCAATAAGAATTTCTTGATTGCATATGCATTCGTATCTGATGAGACGACACGTAGCTACTTGTGGGCGTTAGATAAGTTGAAGATGTTGTATGTCAATGACTTGTCTCCATTGATGATTGTCACTAATCGGAAATTAGGGCTCATGGCTGCTATTCGAGAGGTTTTTCTCAAAACTGCAAACTTACTATGTACATGGCACATCAACATGAATGTGGAGAATAGAGTTGGTAAAAATTAGAGAGATAAGAAGGTCAGGGAGAGATTTAAGTAAGGAAGGTGGAGGACTATCATGAAAGCAAAGACTGAAGATGATTATGATCATGCCATAGGAGTTCTTCATGGCACTTGAGGGACTGCATTCCCCGCTATTATCACGTACTTGGAGAGTACATGGCTCATTCACGCCAAGAAATTTGTGAAGCGGTGGACAAATGAGAAACTTTATTTTGGGAACACAACTAACTGTCGGGTTGAAAGTGCTCATTCTATGCTGAAGAGTGGGTTGTCATACTCTAACAGGTCGTTTGATACTGTTTAGCGCAAAAATAACACAACCATTTGATGCACAACTAACAGAGATTCAGAAAACCCTTGAGGCATTAAGACGTACACATGACCAACAGTATCAACACATTCCGTTCTAGCATTTGGGTGGACGGACATCTCACTACTACTTGGAGCTATTGGTTGAGGAAGAGAAGTGGATGAAATCGTTGGGTAATAACTTTTTTTCCAAATCTAACTTAACTTAAAATATTACTAACTTTTTTCCAAACCTAAAATACTCCTAATTAATTATTTTCAATTATAATCTAAAACATGAATAATATGATTTTAACAAACTAATAAGCATGAATAAAAAATAATAATACTATGATTTCAACAAATATTAACAAAAAATACTAACTATATTCTAATTAACATGAATTACATTAAAAAATAATAATAATATTATCAAATAATATTAACTAACAAAAATTAACAGTAATACTAATAAGCAATAAGTAAACAAGAATTAAATAATGCTTAACAATTAAAGGGGACAAAAGTCGTCACCGACGATGGGGGTCGTCCGGTTTTTCCAGCAAACCCCGAAATTTCCGTCTAAAATTTTCGGTCAAAAAATTTGGACGGCTATCCCCTAGGCTTGTCGGAAAAACCGGACAACCCCTCCCCCCCCTCACCCCATCGCCATCTTCCTTCCCAAGGCGACGACTCATTTTTTCGGCGAGTTAAAGGTTGTTTTGGCGGCAAAAGGTGGTCCGGCGACAGTGGGCAGTGGTTCTGGCGGCTAGGGTGTGAGTTGGGGTTTGAGAGAGAAGTGATTGTGTGAGTGAATGAGATTGAGAGAAGGGTGAAGGGTAATATAATAAAGTCGGGGGTGATTCAATCAATTATGGGGCGGTGTTTAACAAGTCTCATAATCTATTTTTTTGTAGATTAGCAAAGTGACTTGAGAGTTAGGAAGGTTCGACTCATACGCAATTCTGTCAAGCTTGAGCGATTAGCAAAGTGACTTTCGGATAGAACTGCTGCTTCTAAAGTGTTAATGGAAATTTCTATCTATTTCGTGGCTGATAACATTCTTAAAGACGTTGGGATCTCAACCTAAGAGAAAGGAACTATATGGCTTACGGAACTCCTAAGTTAACCAAGTAGGTATACTGCCAACTATTGGAGTTAAACGATAAATCTAGAAACTTTTAACCAAAATGGGTGCAGAAGGTGGATACATTTTCATGAGGCTCCAGCAATTTGCCATGTATTCGAGCAGAAGGTGGATTATTTTCAAGTTGCATAGGCTGCGCACGATGCTCCAAATATTCTTCCTTTGATGGCTAGTGAAAGCCGAATCACTAAGTTGGGGTTTACGAGGGTTTTGAATTGACCTAGCCAAAGTGGTATTGGGGATCCCAAGTCATGATTATAAGAAAGGTTAAGGTACTTAATGGTGGTTAGGTTATGGATAAAAGGTGAAAATTATCTAACCAAAATTACAGGAGCTCATGTCCAAATTTTGGATAAAGAAGGGAGGTGAAGAATTTTATCAAGTTTAGTTAGAGTGGTTAGACTACACTCAGATCAACCCCATACTCTTAAAACATGAAGTGTCCCAATGATTGAACCTAAGTCATGATCCTGACTCAAATTTACTGAACTTAAGTCTAGATTATATAAATGTCGGACACTAAAAACCCAATTTAAACCATCTACTGTTGACAATACAATGATATCGCCTAGGGCTGGAAATGAGCCGAGCCCGTGCTCGAAAAGCTCGTGGCTCGGCTCGCCTAAGACTATTAAAGCTTGGGCTCATGACTCGCCGAGTTTTAAAATTTGAGCTCGGACTCGGCTTAACAAAAGCTCGTGGCTCGGCTCGGCTCAGCTTGGTATAAGCTCGTCATTTAACTCAAATTTGTCGAATACTTATTCGAGTAATTAAGCTCGATTTTATTTAAAGATTGGTTTCAACTACGCCTTTAATTAAGCTCGGCTCGTTTAGGCTCTTCGAGTCCTCGAGCCTGAATTGTTTGAGCTCGAGCTCGGGCTCGCTTTTGTAAAACTCGAGCTCGGCCTTGCTCGGGCTCGCCTAATTCTGAGCTCGAGCTGAGCTTTAGGCAATTCGATCCCGAGTAGCTCGCAAGCTAGCTCGGCTCATATCTAGCGCTATCGCCATGAGGAAGTTCTCGAGGTTCTGGATAATTTAGACCAAGCTCATGAGGTAATATTCCACAAAGGGTACTGTGTGAAAGGTTGAGATACCAGAGTTGCTTCATAGAGCCTGTGAATTTCGGGATCTTGGTAAAGCTGAAGTTTTTGACGCTTATATCCAGGTACTCAAGATGAGTCACCTTTAGCAAATTCTGCAAAGATGATTCCATCTTTTAAGCTTCAAACAAGTAATAGTAGTATGGCCAAAACAGGGCAATCGTCGTGAAGATAAAGTTCGATAACATAGCCAATAGTAGGATTACACTTGACCCTCTGCAGCAATCTCCACTTTCCGTGATGATGAAACATGTTCGTCATGGATGGTAACACTGTCCTTGAAGGTGAGCAGTGCATTCCTTGCAGAAGGTTTACACCCCAACTTCAGCAAGTGGCTGTTGTTGGACTAGCTGCGGCAACTACACATTATTACAAATTAGGAATCTCCCCTTTTTGGTACTGTTATGGTAATGACTATAGTAAGCCCTATACGAATAGAAAAGGGAGATGTAATTTGACTGATTGCCTGGGTAGAAATTAAGCATCACATTAGGTTAAAGGTAGTGCATACCAACCACTATCAATAGACCTGCAAAGGAGACCTTAACTAAGAAATTATTACTCCAATAAGTGTTTCTTTCGATTATTATCATCAAATCATGGTTTCCAGTAAGTCCTTAACATGTTTCTGTTCGCATTTCAAAGAATCACATATTGTGGCTTCCCTCATCGATCAGAATTTCCAATCATTATTGCAATCAGATGAGTCGTATTTCCTGGTTGCCTCATTCTTTGCTTGTGCCAAAAGTTGCACAACTATCTTAGAATATTTCACATAGTTCGTATTATAAACTTCATTCTCAGTTTGAAATAGACATGTTCAAATGGAATGAGTCATGTGAAGTGCCCTTAGTCGACCCATTTGTAAAAGGGTTTAATTAATAATTGACTTAATGGGTCAATCTCTTAAAGCGTCATGTTTTATTGGATCTTTAAAGAATCAAGTCGGGTCGATAATAGGTCAATAATTTTCAAGATCTTTAAACATTATCAGATAATAAATTATTTCTACTTATTTATTAATGGTCTACTATTAAAAATTGGATGTCATACATGTAAACTATCACCCTTTATAGATAAAAACTATGCTCTTTTTGGACGGCTCGTCTGACTCAACCCGTTATGTATCTCCTTTGGGCCGGGCCGGCCTGTTTTGCATCTTCTTTGGCCCGGTCCGGCCCATTCTGCATGTGACCCATCCCAGTCCTAATCCAACCCAATGTACATATCTAGTTTGAAAACATTAGTAAAACTCTCTTGGAAAAAAAAAACATATAACTAGGAATTATGGTGAAAACCCTATCAATGCAATGTCCATTGAAATAAAAAGTGAGACTACCTCACCAAGGAACAGTGCTATACCATACTGTCACAATAAGCCAAAGATTCAGATAATTCAAGCCAAGAATGATGTCTATACTGCATGAAGACACTTCCACTAGGGCATTTATAAAGAACCTTCCAGTATTGGTAGTTGTTCACATTTTACAGATTTTATCCTTTATGCTCGTTCAGTTTATATGCCATCCTCCAGGTATCTGTCTGTTCTCTTCTACTATTATGTGTACTTTGAGTGTCACTATTTTGATGGCCTACGAAGACCAGGTATCTGCAACAGAATAAACAATGCATCAGTTCGGATGAAATCATCTGTCCATAAAAGGGTCTAGTATGCAGCAATCAAGAAGTTGAAGATACAAAAACTAAATTATATCAGTTTCAAAAATAAGAAAGAAATTCAAGAGACTGGTCATATAATCATAATTACTGTTTTTGTCTTTCGCGCATTTTTCCTCATATATACAGTCCTATGTTCATAATTCATAAATTTAGCCACTCTGCAGTTGGTATTGATTTTGAAGATAATTTATCGATACTATACCGTCAGAGAAACAGCATGTAGAATCGGTTTAAAAATAAAACAAATTTTCTTTTTGCTAACTAGTTCAAAAGACGATAGATAGACCTATTCAAATGATTGAGCTGCCACAAAATTTCCCTTAACTTTTGATATAAAGCATAAGTCTCAGATACCAACCTCAATGCCATGAGGGCCTATACGATTTCTAGAGATGAAATTTAGGATAAGCGTTGCGAATTCTTCTGGGACATCCTCCTGCACAAAAAGTTAACTTGTTAACAGTTTTTTACATCACATTTAATACATAAAGGCCAATATTTGTGTTAGACCTGTATGGCATGTCCTGTGTGTTTCACAACAACCATTTGATACTTCCCTTGCATTTGACCTATAGTGAGAGTTCTGTGACAACAAATCAGCAAACAATTTCAGTATGTTAAAACTCAAATTTTCATCAGCAGAGAGCTCTGGAAAAAGAGAACAAAATTAACATAAAACTTGGTGCAATGGACATAGACAACTACTTGTTTCAAATTATTTCTAAAGAAAATACTCCTATATGAAGTACCAAATTCCCTAATCCTATCAGCAAAACAGTAACCCATTACAGCACTAAAATTATAAACAGCAAAAAAAAAAAAAAAAAAAAAAAAAAAAAAAAAAGAGAAGAAAATGGTTTGTAAAATCAATCTTTGTAAAAACAAATAATATCTTAAATTTCTAATATTTGCTTGAATTTTACTGGCTCTAATATTTTTGACTTATTTCTATGATAAGGGGCATAAGATGTTCTCATTTACGTGTCATAACAGAGAGACTTCCCTGAAACAATACACGGTGGTCGCAATTGTTAACTACTTACTTCATCACATAATAAGCATAGTTTAACAAATTACTTAAATTTATTTCATTATAAGCCCAAAAGCAAAGGAACATGCAATGATTTCATCATTCAACAAAAGAGCCCCTCCATTCATGTCTCGCTGAAAACTGAGAAATAAGATGCAGAGAAATAAAAATTGACATGTATTTAAACACCAATTTAAATTATCGGAAGTGATCCTGAAACTGTTCAATATATTGATGTTCAGCTGAAGAGTACCTGTCAAGTCTGTCTGTCCCTGCCAATAACAGGAGCTTTGGAACAGGAGATAATAGAAATTTTTCTGAAAGGCCCTCATACCTGCGATAGGAAATGGACCAAAACAGTCACTGTTTACTTAAGAACTTTAAAGTTACAATTACAACATCCCCTGGTGTTCCTTTAATATTTCATAGTAAAAAGTGATACTCAGGTTAAAGGAATAATTACATTCACAAGGCATTGGTGATGACAATTAAATAAAAAGATAGAACAAGATTGTTCTTCCTACAGAAACTTGTTCCACTGGAAAACCTTTATATTGTTATGTTCTGGTACAAACTTGGCAGGCAAATCTCATTTGCATACAAATCATAGCTTCATTGATTATGTTAAACCTGGCCCCTAAGGATGTGTTAGCCATCACTACTCTTTGGCTTAAACTAGGTCTACTAAAAGTTAATTCGACACATTAACACAACAAAAAGCATACACAAAACGAATTATACACATTGATATTTTGCATGCTGTAATACAGCAAATCCATTTCATCAAATGGCTTATCCTAGCATTGAATTTCGTAGGACAAAAACAAAAATCTAAACCTCAATCATCAACACGACACAGAAACCAAGTAGCTCAGAATTGGAAACTCGTGTCAAAAAGTGAAAGCAGAAGCGCAAATAGATATATTCAAATTGCAAAATTTCAAAAAGTAGGAACATAGGAAATTACCAATAATTTTATAATTATATTTAGAACTTCCATAAGTTAATTATGTTTATGTATTCAGCATATCTTTGAAGAAAATAAATGTGTTCCTTTCATTAACAAAAAACAGCTCTAACCCTTTTTATTATAAAGGAAAATAATATAGAAGAATGAGAAAATAGTTATCCATCTCCTCTGTTTTTATATGGTAGCCCAATCCCCCTACTATAGACACAATCATTGCCTCTGTACTACATATGCTCATCCCTCTTATACGCATCTGGTGACTTGGCTCATCTTATAATTTATTTCCTTTTTCTTTCAGATGACAAGATTGTTAGAAGGGAAAAACTTTTCTTCCTTCTGAAAGAACTTCCGTCAATTCTGCATTGGCATGTCAGAGAACATTATTTCAAAGAAACACAAAACAAGATAATACAAGCTGTAAATAAAGATTTTATGCGATGTCATGGTGCATACAAATATCATTGCAATCTTTAGTTTTGACAATGCAGGTAGCAGTCTTCTTATTCCCTGATTTCAGGATCAGCAGAAACATATAAATGTATATGTCTCAATGTAGGGAAGGGATACAAAGTAGAGAAGAACAAGGTGTAAATCAGTGACCATTGTCAGGAGTGTTTGGCTAAAAAGTCTCAGGATCTTACCTAAACAATGACCAAGTTTGGGTTAAAGCATACAGTGAATATCCGAGGTTTAATATGGGTTTTTCCTATAATGTGTTAAATAGTCAACACCTTTGTGGATAGTCCAGCGGTTAGGAAAGTCCCTGTCTCATTATTGTAGTTTCTTAGTTTTTCTTGTTGTAGTTACTGTCTTCATAACATTCTTCTTGTCTCAATCAATAAAAGTTAGCCAGAAAACAGAATATTATGAATAAAAATGTCCATCGCATCATGCAGGACATGCACATTACTCCACATGTTCATGTAATTTAAACAATGGGAAATGCCAACATATGAGTACAGGAATATTACTATATGTGAGATGAATCTTATTTCCTAGTGAAACACTTTTGTTTTGAATCAGTCAACCAACTGCATGAAATCATGGCTGTACAAAATTAAGCTCATTGAACCATCGTAGACTGCCATGTTCTATGTTCCATCTGGGATGATTTCTGAAGTTTGATTGTAAAAAAGCAACATGGAAAGGATGCATCAAGGGTTTTCCAATTTCATGGGGACATATATCACCAACTCCAAACGAGATCACTCTAGTGAACCACTTACTACCATTTAACAACTAATACAATAGCATACAGAACAACCACTAATTGATTGAATAATAACCAGATATCAACAAACACACTGCATGATATGAACTAGGCATATTGCCAAACTAATGAAGCGATACCTTTTCTCTTAGGAAAATAAATTATAAAAATACAAATTAAGAATCTGTACATTGAAGGAAGAGATGTCCACAGCAACAAGCAAACACAGGAAGTCTCAATTCTTCTTAATCACCAAAATCAATTAACTCTTACAACCCCCAGCCACTCTAGCTCAGAATAATGATAAAAAGAAACTCTATGTCAAAGTTGATTGCATGAAAGAGTGGCCCTGATAAGAGAATTGAATTCTGCTCAAATCAAATACACCACCAAAACACCATACAAGTAGAGCACCCTTCTAACTTCTCTTTGATCACTCCAAACCCCACATAACTCATTTGCACAACTTCACATTAGGAAGAGGGGAAATCCCAACTTCTACACAAAGAGAATATCTTTCTTCAATGGCATTGAACCACTAGATAATGAGTAAAGGCATACAATTTTCACAGTTGCCATGGGAAATAAAAAAGAAATAGCCATCTGGATAGCCAATCTTGATCTCCAATTTTGGAGCATACCCTTAGCATCAATCCTACCGAAAGCTAGTGTACATATGAATCTTCCACCTTAAGAAGAACCTTGGTCTTTCATATGAATTGGCAGCAGAAAAATGGAGGTTCAGCAATAAGAAAAGACAAAGATGTTATGAATCCGAAAGAATCGTTGTTTTGGACAAGACAGCTTCTCCAGTCTCTCTCACTGATTGGTACCCTCTATACATAATTATATACTTCCTCTATCCCTAAGTAATTGTTTGCTATGAATCAGTGAAGTATAGACAATTAACTGTAGAATATACGGGAAAAAGATGTTGATTTTGATTAGTAAAGTGAAATCAAAGAAAATAAAGGATATTCAAGTACCTGAGGCTTGATTCTTTTGCAACCCAGCTAAAGAAGAATCTCACAATACTATTATATAACATGAATTTCCTCTCTTTAATCTTCTCTATTTATATTCATATTTTACTGTTGACCAATTATCTTCTTCTTCATGAATATTGAATTATAATTCTACTACCTGAACTCCACTCCCCCCCCCCCCCCCCCCCCCCCCCCCGGCATATTGTTTCTTAGCATTGTGTTCACTGATAAAGGCATGCTCCATGAAGCTGCCCAAATCAGTCAAATAATTTAACTTCAAGCAATTAAATTAAATTGCTGTACTCATTCACTCGCTTTTTCAGACGAGTGTAAACGTCTACACCTACAGGCATTGGAGAAAGATGAGGGCAATGACGCAAACAGAGTTCTCCCATTTCATAGATATACCTATTTTACCCAGCTAGTCCTAGGCTACAGATTATTCAATAGAGCTTATTGAATCAAGAAACATCAAAGCATAAGCATCATATATTATATGGTAGACAAAGAAAATAACAAGCCTCATCACAAAAAGAAGATATGCACCAATGAAAAGACCCGAACATTGAAATAGAAATTCATTGTCTCGTGTGTAATGGCTCTTATTTCCAGAATTTGTCAAGCCTACTCTTATTCACAATTTCATATTAAAATCAAACATTCGAAACTGCGTACCAGCCTCTCCAATAATGCTCTGTTTCTTCAAGACAAGCTCGGTGAACATAACTGCACAAAAGTTCAAGTATCAGACCAGCAAAGCAAGTAGATTACCAGAAGTAATTAGCATAAAATAATCTTCTGAAGCATGTAACATGTATACTCTCATTTCTCTTCCTCTTCCTTTCTGTCTTATCCTCTTTTTTCTGAAGTATAGACTCTCCACTAAATCATGGAAATTCAAATTCCAGTGACATTCAGATAAAGGTCAAGGCCTTCAATCTAAAATTTTCAAATACATCAAGTTCCCAAATGAAAATTACCATTACATATTTCAATGTGTAATGATTTTTCTAAACATGATTTTAGAAAGAAAGAGTGATTAGAAATTAGAAAAGAAAAATAAATTGACAACAAAGAAACTAAAATTTAACAGTCTAAATTACTAAGAAATATAAACACCATTAATGAAACATAAATACCCACAACAAAATGTATAGACAAATTCCATTCTCTATTTGACACATTACCTTCCTCCTTTTACTTTTCCCACAAAACACCCGAATCCCACTTCTCCTTGGCCACCAACAAACCCTTAGCAGCAAAAACACTACTTGCCCATTTCTTGTCAATCTATGGGTCAGTTTCTAGATCAAGGGTTTTTGAACACAAACATTACGTCTAAAAACATTTGAAATTATGATGTGGAAGAGATCAATGCTACTCTGGTGCATAGAAAAAGGAGGAAATACTTCACTAACTAAAAAATGTCAGGTCCGTAATCTTTCCCAGAACCAGCCCATATCTGAAGTACACAAATAGGTCGGGTTGGCACAAATGGGGAAGGGCTACATAATGAGCTTAGGCATCACTATATAAGCTTAAACAAAGCAGCTTCAGATATCAAAATGACACTTTTCTTATGCAGGTATGAGAAATTTATGAAACAACTTTTACCCAGCATGCATTGATCATTATCCTAAGCAGATCATCATACAACCTTAAGCATATAAATATAAAATCAACCTACCAAGAAACAGATACACAGACAAAACAGAATTCACAGTTTTGAGCTGATTTTACACCTCACCCTGTTCCCTATAACAGCATAATGTTACTAAAGCCACACCCAAATAGTAGGACCATATGCAGCCCTGAACCAACCACATCATTATGACATAAGGCCACATATCTAACACTTACTAATTATGATTTACAGCGTCGTCTCATTCATTTTATCTTTCATATATCTATCTTTTCCTAATCCAAGGACATGTAAATGAGTTTATCATTAAAGGAAAATGGAGCAAGGGAGGAAACACATTAAATAGCTATTAACCAAAGGTTTAATGCTCTGCATCAAACTTACCATTTCTTTGAATCATCATACTTTAATGTGGCGGGAACTGAAACACGTGCAGAATCAATATTTCTCACTGAGCCACCTTTGACACTCCATTCAATCTGTATAATATTCATAAAACAGATGAGAAGAAAAATTCAGGAGCAGGCAAATATGGTAATATAATACAAGCTTGACGCTGCTACAGCTTAAAGGATACATACAAACAATTGATCGTAAAGTTTCTTTTGAATATATATAGAAAAGAGAAGTAAAATGAGGTCTTTAGTGGCATGAGCTTCTTGGTATCAAATAAATGGTATAACTTCATAAGAACCAAATCTGAAGCATAAATTACTTCAATGAGAGTTTGTGATCAGTTTATTGCTTTAACAATTTTGGCATGAAGCATTTCTCCATTGATTGTTTTACTAGCTCACTAAAAATTTAGTGTACCACAATGCTCTATTTATACAAACATCATCGGGTCTTTCTTTTTTAAAAAATTAAATAAATTCATTTAGAAGCAAATATATCCTACTTTTAGTTCTTCCTCTAGATCTTACTCTTTAGTAACCAAAAGAAAAATCTAACCCCAAGAATAATGCAACATTAAAATACTCTATTCACTTCAGCTATTCGCTATGTTTTACGTACATGTATTAGACAATTATTATTCTAACAATGATAAGATTCACCTTACACTTTAATTTTCATCTAGGCTTCAATAAATGATACATAAGCTTGCCAAAAAAATCATGATATTTTAGAAAGATTGGAAAAACCCTAGCCACCCTCCTCCTCCAACATCCAAAACCCTTGGCACCCTTTCTCTCTCTCTCTCTCAATGTCGTAGCCGCTCTTTCTTTCTTCCCTTTAGATCTTCTAGTAGTCTTCAAGAATTTCCTCTCTAACAACGACAACAATGTCAAGCCTTAATCCCAAAAAGATGGGGTTTACTATATGATCTAATTGTCTATATCACGTAATCATCCACTAGAATCCTCCTCCTTCATTGCCTACTTTTTAGAGTTATATCTTCTTACAAACCCATTTTCTCCATATCTTTGTTAACTCCCTTCATCCAAGTTATTGGTCTACCTCAACCACGTTTGAGATCTCTATTACCTCAACCCTCTACCATCCGGTCTGTTGAACATAATCAAACCATCATAACTTATTATCCCTTATCGTATCCTCATTATTCACTACTCCAACTTTCTTTCACATATATAAAACAAATATAATTCACTCTTACTTTGAAGATCTGAAATTTCAAGGGTAGCCTTAACCGGTATTACCCTTAAATTTCCACCACCAAGCAGGATTTGCTATCCTCCTCTTTGCTTCTCTTTCTATGTCTTTCCTTAGTTCTTAAATTTATATTTTTTGGATAGCCTCTTATCCTAATTTATGGAGCCCCCTCTATGTGAAGGCTGCCGTGAACCATCCTCAGCCTCTCATTACAACAGAAGAAGGAAGAGGAGTAAGGGAGAACAAGAAGACAACCAGCAACCAGGGAGAGAGCAAGAAGCAACCGAGGCATAAGTCTGTTGAGCATGAAGGGAAATGACAAAATAGTACAAATGATGTAACGGAATGTAATAGGATATAATATATAAATAATACAATGTATAGAAGGAATATTCTAGGAGTTGTTACAACAATATGGCAGAAACAGTTAGTACTTGTCTCTGGCTTAATACATATAGGAAGGAATGATACATTGTCCAGGCATCCAAGAATTAATATAACAGTTTTCTGGAGAGATCTTTGCCTCTCGAAAGCAGAGAATCACCTCCATTCGCCTGCCCCTCGATATACCGCTTGTTTTCCCACTCGCTCTTACCTGAGTCCATTCACTTGATATCAGAGCAAGAGTGTGAGAAAGAGGAAATCGATGGCACCATCGCACTCGCAAAGGATGGAAAAACTTGAAGAGGATGTTGAGGCTTTGAGGATTCAAGTTTCGGAGAAGCTGGGGGAAACGGCAACACAAATGGCACAGATTGTATCCAGCCTTCAGCAGACACGGGTTTCTCATGAGCAGATGCTAAATCAAATGAGGGAGGAACAACTTTCACTAAGGGAGGAGTTGTTAAACAAACAAGCGCACCCACCCAGACATCCGTCCGAGGAGGTTGACGGGTGGAATAGCGAATAGAAGTGGGGAAATGGAGGAAATAGTTGGAGGATAAAAAAATTGGATTTACCCTTGTTTCATGGAGAAAACCCGGATGGGTGGGTCCTGAAGGCTGAGAGGTATTTCCAGTTCCAGTTGGAGGCGGTGGTGGTCTCTCCAGAGGGCGATGCACTTATGTGTTGGTGTGTTGGTGCTAATGAGAAGGTGGGAGGAATTGAAGGGATCGCTATTGGGATCTCTAGAGAGCGTTCTAAGCACTTATGAATGATGTGTTTCGGCCATATTTGAGGAAGTTTGTGTTGGTGTTCTTTGATGATATCTTGGTCTATAGTTCCACTCAAGAAGAGCATGTCACGCACTTAGCCTTGGTTTTGGAGCTGTTGGCTACCCACAAACTCTTCGCTAACAAGAAAAAGTGTGAGTTTGGAAAGACAAGAGTGGCGTACCTAGGCCATGTCATTTCTCAAAAGGGGGTAGAAGTCGACCCATCAAAGATACAAGCAATGATTAACTGGCCACTACCCCGAACACTAAAGGAGCTGCGGGGGTTCCTTGGGTGGACAGGGTATTAATGCAAGTTCGAAGGGTATGCAAAAAAGGCAACTCCCCTTACCGAATAGCTCAAGAAGGAAAACTTCAGCTCGAATGGACAGGCCACTGATGCATTTATGGAATTGAAAAACGCCATGGTGAGTGTACCGGTCCTAACGCTACCCGATTTCACTAAGCCATTTACTGTTGAGGCTGACGCAAGTTACAGTGGGGTGGGAGCAGTGTTGACTCAGGAGGGCCATCCCACAGCTTCTTTTAGCAAGGTACTGGGGTCGAGGGCAAGGGCTAAACCCATTTATGAGAAGGAACTTATGGCTTTGGTGTTGGCAGTACAACGGTGGAGGCACTATTTGTTGGGTAGCAAATTTATGATCAAAACCGATCACCAAAGTCTGAAATTCCTTACACACCAGAGAGAAATCGGGCCTAAGTATCAACGGTGGCTAAGCAAGTTGCTAGGGTATAACTTTGAAATAGTATACCGCTCGGGTTCATCTAACGTGGTAGTGGATGGGCTATCGCGGAAATTCACACGGCGCATGGAGTTGAGCATGCTAGTCAGTCCGGGGGTGAACTGGGAAGAACTACAGGTTGCAATAAACAAAGACCCACTCATATCTTATATAAAGGCAGAAGTAGCAGCTGGGAAGGTAGTGTCTAATGGTTATCAGGTGGTTCGGGGTGTGTTGAAATACAAAGACAGGATTGTTATTCCTAGCTCACATGCAGTGACTCGGTCCTTGCTACATGAATATCACGACACACCTGTGGGAGGGCATGTTGGGGATTTTTGAACATATTAGCGACTTGCGGCCGAATGGTATTGGCCAGGGATGCGCCAAGTAGTATCAAAGTACGTCCAAAGCTATGGGGTTTGCCAACAGAAGCACTCCTCCCTAACTCGTGCAGAGCTCTTGCAACCGCTTCCTATCCCTACTCAAATATGGGAGGACATCTCAATGGATTTCGTGGAAGGCTTACCGTGCTCACGGGGAATAGAAAGTGTAATGGTGGTGGTGGATCGATTGTCAAAATTTGCGCATTACATTGGCATGAAACACCCGTACTCGGCTTCTAAGTGGCTGAGGTATTCATTCGGGAACTGGTACGACTTCATGGTTTTCCTAAGTCTATAGTTACGGATAGGGATAAGGTTTTCATGAGCATTTTTTGGAGAGAACTTTTTCGGGCGAAAGGGACAGTCCTTAAGCGTAGCACGGCTTACCATCCCCAGACCGATGGCCAAACCGAGGTGGTAAATAAAGGAATGGAGTCCTTTTTACGTTGCTTCATCAATGGAAGACCAAAGGAATGGGCCAAGTGGTTACCATGGGCATAATACTGCTATAACACAGCATACCAGACGGCCATCCACTGTTCCCCTTTCAAGGCAGTTTATGGGAGAGATCCTCTCCCACTTTTGCGTTTTGAAAGAGGCACCACCACGTTTCAAACCTTAGAAGAACAGCTGATCGAGAGAGATGCGGTCCTGGATGATATTAAGGCCTACCTACTCCAAGCACAACAACACATGGCAATCTAGGAGAACCAGCATAGGAGGCACGTGGAATATGAAGTAGGAGATATGGTTTTCCTGAAATTACAACCATATAGACAGAAAACATTGGCTACAAGACTGTGAGAAGTTGGCACCCCGGTTTTATGGTCCCTTTGAGATAATACAGCGAATTGGGTCAGTGGCTTATAAGCTTCAGCTACCCCCGAATGCAAGGGTACATCCTGTTTTTCATGTCTCGCAGTTGAAGAAGGCAATTGGATTACTGCCAGTGAATCCAATGCTTCCTGACACAATCACGCCAGATTTGTACATGGAAACGACACCCGAAGATATACTGAATGTTAGACCTGGGCCTTCGGGATCTGTAGAGGAGGGGGAAGTCCTGATCAAGTGGAAGGACCTGCCTGCTTTTGAAGCCACGTGGGAGGAATATCAGTTAATAGCTCACCAGTTTCCTGAGTTCCACCTTGAGGACAAGGTGGCTTTTTGGGCCCGGGGTAATGCTGTAAACCATCCTCAGCCTCTCATTACACAGGTGTACAGAAGAAGGAAGAGGAGTACGGGAGAACAAGAAGAAAACCAGCAACCACCAGGGAGAGAGCAAGAAGCAACCGAGGCATAAGTCTGTTGAGCATGAAGAGAAATGACAAAATAGTACAAATGATGTAACGGAATGTAATAGGATATAATATATAAATAATACAATGTATAGAAGGAATATTCTAGGAGTTGTTACAACAATATGGCAGAAACAGTTAGTACTTGTCTCTGGCTTAATACATATAGGAAGGAATGATACATTGTCCAGGCATCTAAGAATTAATATAACAGTTTTCTGGAGAGATCTTTGCCTCTCGAAAGCAGAGAATCACCTTCATTCGCCTGCCCCTCGATATACCGCTTATTTTCCCACTCGCTCTTACCTGAGTCCACTGCAAAGGCCTCTTCCATCATAGTGGTGCTTCACTATCAATTGTATGGGTCGGATATTCTCTAGGCGTTGCGTGGTGGTTTTTGATGATCTTTAGCAGGCTTCTTGTTGCTTCTTCATCTCTGTGGTCTTCTCAACCCAGTCAACCGCTAATGGAGTATGAGACAGTTTTCTTGTGGTGGGCTATGGTTAAGAATGGAGAAGTTTAGTGGTTTAGCTTAATGTCTACCGTAGGGGTCCACAACTTGGTTTGGGCTTGGTGGATGTGATGTATAAACTAGTGGGAAGACTAATCTATATGGGTTTCAAATGGATTAAGCTTGGAAAAGAAGGGGATGATTTTGACTTAGAAAGGGTTAGGGTATGAAATGGTATGTTTTAGGCATTTGAGGAGCTAGGAATTCACGTAGGGAATTTAAGGAATAAAAGGAGTGTTTAGGGTTTGTAAGGATTAATTACTTAACAAACTAAATATATAGACAAGGAATACTCACTCAAACCTACTAGTTATAATGCTTGGACAAGGAATACTCAACTTGGCTAAGAACTACTCAATTGGATGGAAGGACTCTCACTTAACCACACAATTTGTCAAGTGAAACTTGGAAGCCAAACTTAAGATTTCACACAAAAATTAGTCTAAGGAAAAGAGAAACTTTCCTATTCATTCAGAGATTCCATGAGCTCTAATTCTATGCAATATTAATGATACTAAAATGCAAGGCATGAAACTTTTTCATCACATGCACTTAGTTTATCTCCATCAGCTCATAACCCCTTTTTGGACTATTGTGTGACTATATGGAGAAAATGGATTTAAATGTATATGTGGAACTGAATAAAAGGGAATGGAAGAGGAGGGCTTATGTGGATGATCACATGAGATAGACTCTCAATTCATTTAACCAACTCTATCTTTTTTAGATTAAGACTTAGCTTTGTTGTTGTTGCTGAGCTCATAACCCATTTTTATTCATTAGGTAATCAGGAAAGTAAATTACAAAAAGGTTTCAAATGTCTCCAATATACAATAGAGGTAAAAGACCAAAAAATATCATGCCTCTAGAGAGAAATTGTAAAGCTAGAGAAGGAAACAATCATGCCTTCAAATTAACGAGTTAAGCATGATCGTACCTACACCATGCTCTATGTCTACAAAGGACTTCAGCAAAGTGGTTCAACACGAGATCAGTATATTCTCCCTACAAGTAAACCTTCTGTATATCTCTTGTTCTATTCTACACCTCCTCATCCCGGAGCAGCATATTGGTCTCCTTTTCCACTCAGTGTAATCATGTAAAGATTGGGAACTAAAAGAGAATTAAATTTAACATACAAGAAAGTTAAAATCACTTACACCCATAATAGTTCACTTCAGTAAAATCACGAAAGTTCAACCATTATTATCTGATTAGATTAAGTCTTAAGATTATTGATGAGTTGTGGGAAATTATTTACGACAGAACAGCATTATTCTGAGTATAACACATAATCATCTAACAAGGGATGTCTACTTACAGCTTTTTCTATGCTTGGAAAATGCTTTGGCCTGCTTGATAGAATTTTTTGCATGTGGACCAATGAAGCCAAGGCTGTTCCCTGAAACAAACATGATTTCAGATTGGAAGAAATTACAGATTCAGAGCAAGTCACTGAAAGAAGGATTCAGCATAGGTGTCGAACCTCAACAACATCCACAACTACAAGTCCAGCCAAGCTGGGTAATGTTCTCTTTGCAGCAACATGCACAGCAACAGAGCCTCCCATGCTTCATCAAAAAATAATTTTTTTAATGATCAATAGTATGATCAAAGCAAAGAAGTCCACATGTACCAGAACGTTCAATTTAGATATTAATCTCAAAGCTTGTAGCAACAATTCTTAGCATACTATTTGTTTGTTTAGCTATTTCTTAATGGCCAAAAATATGCTAGCAATACGAAATAATTTTACTAGCAAGAAAAAGTTAGTAAAATCAAGGCTTATAAAATTCTAATGAGACCACGAATGCTTAAAAAAATACTAATAAAACAATAAGCATGAAATTAAATGTGAGGAACACCTAAGCTTAGAGATAACAAAATAATAAAACAGAAACTAATATCTTAAAGAAAATAATAAAACAAATACTACTATGTGTAAGAATGAAAAATTATAGCTCTATTAACACTTTTCCAGCCAAACTTTTTATGATAGCATTTGTAAAATATCTTCAAATATTTGATTACAACAACAAAACCAAGCCTTAATCCCAAAAAGGTAGGCAAGAGTATATGACCAAATAGTCTATATCACATGACCATTCACAAGAATTATCCTCTTCTCTCTTATGTAGAGCCATATCTTCTTACAAACCCATTTTCTCCATATCTTTGTTAACTCCATCCATCTAGGACATCTTTAGTCTTACTCGACCGTATATGAGGTCTCCACTACCAACATTCCTTCTTCCTCGCTGATGCATCTACTTCTCGCTATCTCCCATGTCCAAATTATTCATAACCAACTCTCCCTTATCTTATCCTCAATTATCGGAACTCCAACTTTTTTTCGGATGTCCACATTTCTAATTTTATCCCTATAGATTTTCCCTCATCCACTTTAGCAAACACATCTCATTTAGACATCTTAGAATTCTCCTTGAACTATACAAAAATGTCAATCTAATTGTCGCCCTATTAAATTTCCCTTTTAATCTTAAGGGTACATTGTTATTACACTATAATCCAATTGAGGTTATTCATATGAGCCACCCAAATTTTATTCTATGGTTGTCATCTTAATCATTATCTCCATTCCTTTAAAGAATCGTTTCTAGGTATATGGAACATTTGTTGGAACATCTTAATACATATCCTTAAGTAGGTCAATGTACAGACCTGGTATACCATTCTTAGTCAATACCCGCCAAAGTACTTCTCTTTGTATCTTGTCATATGTCATTTCCAAATCAATGAAGACCATGGGTAAATCTTTCTTCCTTACACGATAATACTCCATTGTTTGTCTAATAAGGTGGATAACTTATGTGGTAGATCGATCTAGCATAAACCCAAAGTGATTTTCTTAGAAGTACTAGAACACTTCTTCAACCTTTGTTCAATCACTCTCTCTAATAATTTTATGGCGTGGCTCATAAGCTTTATTCCTCAAAGTATCTCTTTTGTTCTTATAAATAAGCACCAAGGTGTTTCTCTCCAATCTTTTGGCACTTTACTTATCCTCCATATCGTGTTGAAGAGATCCGTTAACTACTCAGTCCCAATTTTCCTAAGAATCTCCAAATATCGATAGGAATATCATTTGTCCAAGCAACCTTCCTTAATTTCATCCTCTTCGATACCTCGTCTACTTCCACTTTTATATCATCCTCATATACACCTTGAGATGTCACCTATACACCCCACTTAACCTTCATTGAACAACTCATTAATATACTCCCTCCATGTGCCTATCTCATCATCCACAACAAAGATACTTTGGTTTTTTCCTTCATAAACTGACATGTCTTCATCTTAACAAAGTAGAGTTAGTGTCTTCAAAAAGCCCAATCGACTTCTTTATCAAATCTTGATGCCACAGCCTTGACATTAGTGCCCTTTTAAACTCCAACAACTAATCCTCTTCTTCCTCAATTATCCGTTTCTCTTAAGACTTGATTTGATGTGAATATGTAAGATCACTAGTCAATGTTGTGTGAATACATTTTTCCTTATCCAAACGACTACTCTTATCCATCCTCCTTACCAACACATAGTTTATTTGGGTTGCATTTGCCTACTTTAAAAACTCACCAAATAGGTATCCCTCATAGTCTATTTGATTGCCATTCTAAATTATTTCTAAAACTTCTAACATAAAATACACTTATCAGATATTCATAGAATATGATATATTTACAACTTTTAAATATTTAAAGCAATATGTTTAAGATAATGATCAAAAGGACTTGCACAAGTAAATGGCCAAGTTTGCCAAATTTTACATGAAGTATAAAGTAACCCTTTATAGTATTCCCTAAAAAAATAATCATAATGTAGACTAACCTCACATAGGCACTGCTTGTGTTATTACTTTATACTTTATAGCACCTTATCTGGAAAAATTAAAGGAAATTCAATGACGGAATTTTATATTTAGAATATCAAAGGGTCTTTTTTCTTTGTTTTCTCCCTGCTGGAATGCTAATTTGCTTAAAACTTTAACATTAAATCATCACATTCTTTACCCACAAAGCTTCCACTAAGTTCCTTTGATACACACACGCCTCATTTACATTCTTAAATGTAAAGAAGACGGCTAAGTATCTATCTATTATCTCCTTCCAACACCTTATACACTAAGTTATATTTTTTCCTGACAGCTCAACATGACAGCTATATAAGATTTGAACCCTATACTGTAGATTTTCTAACAATTTCTTAACTTACTCAAACTCCCTTATGGTATCTAAACAAAATTAGATCATCACTCGAATGACTTTGATCTCCCAAACAATCCCGCTTGAATCATCATATTAAGCAACTCTACAACTTCTTTGAACCTTAGGCATGCTTTTTCATACGCTAAAATTGCTTAACTTTTTCAAGTCAATGTTAATAGCTTTGATCTTGTTGATTGAATAGAGGATACAAGTGCGTGTTTCATATATGGTTGATGATTGGAAATAGGTTTGGGGGCATCTTTTGTAGATCGTCTTTCTATGCCTCATTCAAATTGAGGTCCAAGAAAAGAGGAAAAAAGGGAAGAAATCACATTGGCGCAGTTTTAGAAGGCACACGCCACACCAAGTCGCAAAGGGTTTCTAGAGCCTAGGCGCACGCCTTTCATATATGAGGCCAACTGTTATTTTCAATTTTATTCTCTTTTTTTTTTTTTGCTTTTCAGGTATTAAAATTTTAGAAAAAAGAGCTACACAAAAAGAAAATGCATAGTAACCTACAGCTAACCTATAGTAAACTACTATTAACTCTACTGTACATGGAAAATAAAGAAAGGAGGATATTCCTTGGTGATGGGTCCCCAATAAAGAATACAAATGAGTAAGAAAATGAAAAGAAAATTAAAAAAAAAAAGTACAAAGCATAAGGAAACCAGAAAACAACTTCTGAAAACAATTTTGGCCACCTAACCTGTTGGGAGATCTTTACAAAAGGAATGTTGAAGGATTCAAAAAGCAGAAAACAATTTTAGAAGGGACACATTAGATCATAATCTCTTCTTAGCAATTAATGATCTTTTCTCTTCACTTGGCTAATAAATAAACCCTCCCATGAATATTACCAGGACTAGAAGGAATGTCCTTGATCCAACCAACCACCCTCTCCCCCCTCCCCCCCCCCCCCCCTCCTCCTCCTCCTCCTCCTCCTCCTCCCCCCCCCCCCCCCCCCCCCCTCCCTCCCCCCCAAAAAAAAAAAAAAAAAAACTCATTGGACAACTAATAAAACTAGCCTTGGCAAAAAAGTTAATATCTAAAAAGAATGCAAATAAAACCTAGCTTTAAAATCATTTGCAGACATGAATATCAAGGCATATGAAGGAGAAGCCTACCATGCAGTTATTGAACAGTAACAATTACTACTGCATGTATAAAGATCAATAAGAAGGTAAGTTAGAAATCAGGCACAAACCTGTGGCCAACGAGGATAATTGCTGGAGGTGAATCTCCATACATGGTACTCAAAACAGCCAACACATCCGCACACAACGTCTACAGATATAAAAGAATTTACTTCAAGGAAGTTGTGTTATTAAAAGTTAAACATCTCACATGTACCAAGTTTACTACCTCAACTGACAAATCCAAATCATTATCTGTAATTGTTTTTCCATGTCCTCTCAAGTCCATGGCCACAACCTGAGCTTTTTCCTTAATCTTATTCGCTGACAAAGCAAATGAAAGCCTGATCAAATGAATATCATAAATCAGATAGGCCAAGCTAAAGGAAAGCACCTGTTTATAGAATGCAATTCAATAACAACATGAAGTATATCAGATGAGGAGAGGAAACTCAAATCTTAAGGAAAATACAAGATCACTCCCAATAGTAATTTCTCCCCCTCTCCAGATGCTTAATTTACATGTAAAACAAACAGTGATTAATATAGAAGATTTTTACCTAAAATCAATATAACATAAGGTGTATTGCAGAAAGTTATTTAGAAAGCAATAAGTAGCTTTCATAAGCTCTCGAATAAACAAGGAACCAAATATCTTCCAGAAAGAAAGCTTCCTCCCTCTGTTCTTAAGACAATAGGCCACATTTGAATTAATTAGTGCTAAGAAGCAAAAGATACCATAAATACACTTCACAATTCAAAAGTTTAAATCTCTGATAAAAAGTATAGTTTTCCTTTCAACTTCAAAGTTATGGGTCTCACTAAGAAGGGAATATGCAAATTTTAGCTTACGAAATTTAGAGAGTGGCCTATTATTTTGGACTGATTAAAATCAAAATGTGGCCTATCATTAAGGGACAAAAGAAGTACAACTCTTCAAATGAAATCCCAACTCTAAGCTTTATTATAACCAATGATTGGGAACTGTAAGGAAAAAAAGAAGCCTAAAAAAAGGATAAACAGTAAGCAAAAGAAAAAGAAAAGGAAATGTATTGAAACCCAAAAGAATCTGTACTGATGCACAAAAGTTATTTTACACTTGAAGCTGAAAATTATCAAAGTTTAAGAACATAAAGAAAAGACCTCCTATAGCTCCTTTTATGAATTCATTGGATTGATAGTAGCAAAGTTGTATTCATATAATCAGACAAAGATAAACGGAAGAAAGCTAGTCCCAAACTTGAAGGGCCTTAATCAGAAGAGAATTAGACTTCTTCCATAATAACATTTGTTGTAGAAAAATATGTTAGAGCTAGTGCACAATTTATGCATTTCTTAAAAAAAGGTCGTACCCAATGCACAAAGCAATGCAGCCTTACCCTTATTCATAAAAAGGTTGTTTCCAAGTTTCAAACCCATGACCTAGGAGATATCAACTGTTCACATACACTTGACCATTGCGACAGGCACGACCTTCCACTTTTTACTAAACAACCGTTTTGAAAAAGAACTAAGCAAGGAGGACGGCGAGTAAAGGAAACAGAAGTTTAAGCTTTGGAAGGAATTGGTGTTTGCTTATATTTTACAAGAGAAAAGAGATGTAGGTAAAAAAAATTAAAAAAAAAGGATGTCTCCTCTAAATTGACAAAGTGATGGATGCTCTCTCTTTCCTTAGACTTGCTTAAGTCAATTTTGTGTGTTTTGTCTTTCAAATAGAAGAAAAGGCAGACCCTTTTGCACAAATCGTATAATCTGTACAAACACATGACAAGGGAGAAAAGGTTTTAGATTTTCCACATATTTATCCAAGAAGTCGAAGTTCCTCGAAATTAGTGATGTTGTTTGGTTGGCAAAAAAAAGTAGATTTACCTAGGAAGTTCTACACTTCTACTTTCATTCCATGGAAAAAATTGCTTACCCTATCACTCTGAGGTAAGTAAAACTTACTCCACAAAATTTCTGCAATGAAAAAAAAAGTTTTTGGTGTTTCGTGCAAAAGTCTTGATAGAATTAGTACACATCTTTCTTTGCTTAACTATAAAACATTATGACTACTATTTTGGAATGCAGTAAACTATGGAGTTGTTCATAAACTGCTAGCTCATGGAAATTGCCCAATGGTTCTGAAACAAAAGCATCACATGACAAAGAATCAATAACATCGAAATAAACATCATTGCAATAAATGAAATTCAAGATACCCAGAAAATCCGCCTCCGTGCAAACAAAAAACAACCGGCCCTTCTGAACCTGCCTTATATACGTGAAAAACCTATTATTACACACAAAAAAAAAAGTAAGAAGTAATACTAATTCAAAAAAATAAGGCATACAGAACAAGAATGTTCCGTACATTTTCTGAGTCCGGAATGCAAATATCATCCTCCTGATCGACATATCTCGTCCAATCTAACGGCGAGTACTTTTGCGAAGAACTCCTGCATTCATAAGAAATAGAACAAATTCATTCATACATACACAACGGAAGAAGCGCGCACACACACACACATAGAAACTTTATATGCGCGGTTGAACACTTAATATAGTTAACACTTAATAGTTAATCCAGAATTTGCTAGCCATTTCCTTACTAAGTAAATATAGTTAACATTTGATAGTTAATACTCAATAGACTAACTAAACCTCTCAATCCCGAACGCAACTACGACATACTAACAATGCATTCTTATCGAACAATCAATTATTTCCGATGACTCAAATCGTGAATCAATAACCTAATTCGTATACACGAAGCCAATTACATCGTAAGTAACACTCCCCACTCCACAATATGAATCTAAATCGGTATTAATTTAGGAATGAAAGAGTGCGAGACAAAATCAAGCGTTGAGCGTTGCTCCGTAATTAATACTGACAATGTGTAATTCATTAATCATATACTATGCTGGAGAAATAAAATCATAATATAGTTCAAATTGCTTGACAAAATTACAGCGTGAGAGAATTACTGGAGAGGAGGGCGAGGAGGGATGTTGGAGAAAGCGGAGGCTGAGGATTGGTGTTGTTGTTGTTCCGGTTCCTCCGACAGCGTTGCGAGAGTAGCAGAGGACTCCATTTTTGTGCTGTTTATGAATTATGATTGTGAAATGTGATCACTGGTGGATTTCTCGACTCTTGAGCGCTGTTTTCTTTGGGGTTTTCACTTTTCAAATGGATGCTCGCAAATATTCTACTGGACTTTGTTTTTATGTTGACTCACGAGTCGGGTCGGGCTTTGCCTAAAAAACTGTCCATTTAGAATCTAGATATAGGATCAGTCTTAGAGCATTATCGGCAGTGAGTAAAATTTTTTCTACGAGTAAAAATGATGAGTAAAATGAGTAAAAAATACATCCCGGCAGTGGTCACCCATGAGAAAACTCATGAGTTCCTCATCCCATGGGAAAACAAGAAAAACTTCAGGTGGGCCCCACATTTTTTATTCCGTTTTACACTTTAACGGCTATTTTCGATATTTAAACAATTTTTAAAAAATATTAAAAATCACAAATGGTCATAAAAAAAATTTCTCTATAAAATGACACCCATTTTGCTATATTTTTCCACAGCTTAAAAAAATACATTTTCCTAATTGAATTCGTTTTTCACCATTATCTACTTCCCAACTGTTTCATACACATTATTTTTGCAAATCTTCGTTAAGGTAAATTATTCTGCTATTATTTTCATAAAAACGATAATAAAGACGTTAGTTAAGACGTTAATTTAAAGCGATTATCAAAAGTGGCAATTATTAAAAAATGCTATTGTTAACCGCTAATTAAAAACGCTAATTAAAACTATAATTATTAAAAAAACGCTAATAAAATACGATAATAAAATAAACGATAGTTTTAAAAGGCAATTAAAAAACGATTATGAAAAAACGATATAAAAATGCGATAATTATAAACGATAATTAAATACTGTAGTAATGAACGATAACTATAACAGCTACTTAAAAATATTAAGTATATTACAAATTGATTGAAACACTAACTACGCAATAATAACATAAATTAATTAATAACGATATAGAATTATTAATCATAATCATATATTAATTAGAAAATTAAGTAAAATTGGTGAATATGGAAGAGAGAAAAAGTGTGGTGGGGTATTGGAAAAAGTAAGAGATTGGTGAGGAGTTTTTTTACTCACTGCTGGGATGACATTTTACTCACAAAAAAACTCAAGAGTATAATTGGGTGGAATGAGTGAGAAAGTGGTTATAGAGAGAATTGGATGACAAAATTTTGCCCACTGCTGATAGTGGTCTTAAGACTTGGCCTTTTATTTGCCAAAATTAACATTTTCAAGCTCAAAAGTGGGTTTAAGCCATTTTATAGTCAACTATTTTATGGTTGAAAATGTTGGTTTTGAATTGCAAAAAAAAATCATTTTTAAAAACATTCTGGTTAGGTTGGGGTGGGCACAAAAGCTATGCCCAAAATCCCATTTTTTTTTTCAAATCGAGTCGAGCTAGCGGGTCCGAGCACCTTTGATCAACTCTAGATATATATTAAGGCTTGAGAAGCTATTATGTGTAACTCATCATTACAACATACCCACGTGATAATTTCACAATAACTAGTGCTTCAAAAATGAGAATCACTATTGTAAATGTGCACAACTAATATCGGGATCGGTTACATGATGTCCAGTCCTCCCACATTCAACGCCACTGCCTTCCCTCCTTACCACCACTCTTCTCCACAACCACCATTCATTTCTCGCCTTCTCATTTTCTCTCCTCGACTTCATCTAAATAAAATGTTGAACCACAGCAATGTCACTACCAAATCATCATTAGTGATAATATTTAGCCTTTGATATGATAAAATCTTAAGAGTAAAAAGACTTGCTTCACAAAGCTTTTAATAGTATGGCTTTACTTTTTCAAATTTTGATGAATTTTTTAGGTATGGTATTGAGTAGTGGAACATATATGAATGTGTATAATTAGTATGGATTTTCAATGAGTTTGTAAATTCCTAATTTGAACTTTCAATAATGGATTTTGGATTTCTTTTATGTCACCTAAGGTCATATATTTCTACACTTGAAATCATATATTTCTATATTTGAGATCATATTTATTATGTCTCTTATCATATGTTCTTTAGATGAAATCATATTTTCTATACCTAACATCATAGTTTTTAAATTGAGATGATATTTTAATATCATAGTTTCTATACCAGAGATTATAAAATATGATCATTACCTAAATTTCTGAATTTTGATAGAATATGAAATATGACAGATAAATCAATAGATGCATTCCACCTCTTGGACCAATTACTGATTATTATTGGAATGTGATCCTCCAATATAAGTCTTTGTATTTTGTGTGCCTGATGTATGACTTTAATTTATCATCTAGTTTGCATACATGGCATACATCTTATGGAAATTTGTCATTGTTTATTTCTAATAATTTCTTCCCTTATATGAGATTTATTTATTTGTAGTGATGAGTTGGGATTCCTTCACCCAACCCAACTAATAATGCTCAAAGAAGTGGAAGATGTTGTTGTTTGTCCTTACTAAAATTTGTACATTGTGTGATCGGTGGTGGAATCATCAGCAATGAAGTTAATAAACCATGTTTGAGGAGAGAGAAAGCTTGGTGGGTTTAATTTTGTTGTTTTTGACTTTTGATTGTTGTTGTAGTTTGTGAAGTAGTGAGGAGTGATTTGGATTTCAGTTTTGGTCTTTCATTTTTGCTTTTACTTGTGATGTGTTGTTGCATCAATTTTCTAATATAATAGTCTCACACAATATTTTCTGTTAAGGCTTAGATCTTATGTTCGAGTGTATATGTTGTGCTATGCTTATAAAAAACATGTATGTTATTTCGAGAGTATTATATATATATATATATATATATATATATATATATATATATATACTTTGATCTATTTTAATCTTTTGAGAATATTGTAATAATCATGCATACTCTATAGGGTAGGATCTTATTTACACGTTCATAAAAATATATAAACTTGATAGATTTTCTATTAGGAGGGATTTGTATAATCATATTTAAATTAGCAGTAATGAGTATTCTGTGCCATACCGGGGTTGAAGAATGTCACAACTAACTATATAGATCATGAAAAGATTTGATTTTTCAAAAGAATTAGGGTAAGAAAAGATGTTAAGTACTCTCTTGTCTTTATATTATTGAAACCAAATACATTTATACAATTTTTAGGTGGATAATGAAAAGTGGAAGACTTTATCCTCTTTACTTTTATAAGATTAAGCAACAATCTCACGTTGGATTGGTGGTTAATTTCCTAGTATCCAATTTAATTACTTCGTTTAAAATATTTATAGCAACAACATATTTGAATAAATGGAAATTAAACATCACATGAGAAAAAGAGTGTCACATGGCACATAAGCATTCGTTGGAACGCTTATTAATATCCCTTCATCCCAAACTTGTGTTAAAATATCTTTTTTCATCCGTCCCAAATTAATCTTTACACTTATACTCTATTTTCCCTTTCTTCCCAAATATAAAAGTTTGCTTTTATAAAGAGTAACTCGTACTTAAAGGGAGTGGGTCCTTTTGTTTATTAACTAAATATACTTTGTTAAAGTAAATGGAGAGAGAATGTGGAGGCATGCAAGCCTAATTTCCCTCCTTTTTTCATGTGGGTTAGAAAAAAGTTTGGGGATATTCCTATCAAAAATTTGTGTTGCTTTACGTTATAAATTTTTACCAAAAAACAAAAATCTATAGGGAAGCAAAAATGGTGTCAAAATACAATAATTTGTATAGGGATGGAAATTCCATCCGAATCCAAATTGAGTCTGATTCGAAGGAAATAGTCCAATCCAAACCCGTTTAAAAAAACTCCGACTCCGAATCCGATAAAAAAACTCCGACTCCAAATAGGAGATGGGTCGGATTCGGATATTGTATTACATCCGACTCGATAGTGATGTGAGTCCGATTAGTCCGATCTGAATGAGTAGTATCGAGCCTAGTATTAAAAAAAGGCCCACTATAATAATTAAAAAACCTAAGACGCCCTAATGCCCTGTTTTCTTCGGCCCTTCCCACTTCCCAGTCGACTTAATCCTTCATTCCTTCACTTCATATTCTTTGGTTCTTCCTTTCTCCCTACTCCCTAGCCTCCTCAAGGCTCACGCAGTCCGCCTTCGCCTCCTTACGCAGTCTGCCTCCCTAGCCTCCACCTCTGCCTCCTAACGCAATCACGCCTCCGCCTCCCTAGCCTCTTCACGCCGGCCACCAGCACTTATGTTCTTGCTGCGAACCCTTAGCCACCACACTTCTTCTTTAATCCTCACGCCACCAAGTAAGTTTTTTAGGTTTTGATTTATATAATTTCAAATCTGATGTGAATTAATATAAGTGGATTTTGTACGTCATCACTGAATGTTACTCTTCACATTCATTAGAGCTTTGAGTCTGTGACTAAGCCAAAATTTCAATTCCAAACTACTCAATATTTGAAAACAATTGTCCCCTAATTTCCACTTCATTGCATGGTAGCCAAATCTAGCAAATCAAACAGCATACGGCAAATAAAAGGATTAGCAATTATGTTATTTATGCTATATCATTTTGTAATGCACCATCTTAACTTTAGTTCAACAAATGTTGGAAGACATATTATTTACCTTTTTGAATTAATAAGAAGAGGATTTAAAAGTGGCTGAAAGATGGTCCTGTGGAGGAGGTGATTTATTCTTAATGAACTATAATTTCTTTCCTAAAATTGGACAGTTGGAGCCAATTGATAATAGTTTTGAAAACTGTAAGTCTACGCTAATCAAGATTTGATACTTGCAAGTAATTCGTATACTTTTGTTTTGAATTTTTCCTCATTATATATAAGTCATGCATATACTTTAAGGATAACTTCTTTACGAGGATTTTCCTAGAGCCCAACCTGCCTACCTTTTAGTTTTTTGTAACCTAGATTATATATAATACATATTCTTTATTAGACCTAAATGTAGTAATTTTTCCTCCCTTTGTATGATTTGTAGTATACTGGTTTATCTCTTAAATGGGTGTCATGAAAAATGAATTTATGTTAACATGGTTTTATTAACATTATGGATTTATTGGTAGAAAGTAGTAACATTATGGATTTAAGACAATAAAAGTTAATGTCATTTCCATATTTGGCTAAAATGCTTATACATGCCATTTTGTTCATAACAATCTAGATGTATATTTCACTTAAATGGGCATATTCTAGTGTTTAAAGTAAAAATTGCTCCAAAATACATGTAAATGTATGCAAAGATGTGGGATTAATTGGAATATAGTAAAATATTGATATGGATGAACTTGAAACCATTGGAGACAATTCAATAATCAATATTTCAGTGATTGGAAAAGAAGGGGAAGGTTCAGGGGCGGTGGATAAGGTGGAGGGGGTGTGATAGGTAAACAAAACAGGGGTATTAATACCACTAACGAGAGCTCTAATTGTTGTTAAAAGATTTTGTGCTTGGACACTTAGCAGTACCACGGCACTGTAATTGACCATCAAGTAACCTGAAAGCACTTCCTAATTGTGGCCAAATAAAAGGAGTAAGACCGACTCCCTGACAAATCCTATGTCTCAATATAAAAATTGTAGATATTTGGATTTCTCAACCCATTGTCCATTCAAAAACAATTGAATCATATTATGGTCTAACATGAACTAAAACCATCCACAGTGTAGATATCTGTGTGCCTTCTTTTGTATAACTGATACAATTGAGTTTTTTTTTATTTTTGCAATTGATACATATATATGTGCCTTCTTTTGTAGATATACAAACCAATGAAGTATCTTCTAATCTGACTAATGAAGATGCTACTCAAACTAAGAATTCTAGAGAGGATATAAATGCCATAAAACTTTCACAAAATGTAGATGACGAAGCTGAAAATGAAGAAGATTGTGTGATCACGGGTGAAAATGGAAGAAGGCTAACTTCGGAGGTTTGGAAATTTTTTGATAGGAGGAGAATTGATGGAGTTCTGAGAGCAATTTGTAAGGGTTGTAAGAAGGATCTAGTTGGTAAGAGTAATAGTGGTACTACTCACTTGAAACAACATGCTATGAGATGTTTGAAAAGAAAGCCAACATTAGATATAAAACAACAATTATTCTTAGCTAGTTCAAGTAAAAGTGTCTCTTCTACTATGGAATTGGGTAAATTCAAGTTTAACAAACAAGTTTCATGATAAGAGTTAGTCAACATGATTATAATGCATGAATATCCTCATGCCATTATTGATCACCTTGGGTTTAGGAGATACTCACATAGTTTGAACCCTGAATTTACCATCGTCTCAAGGAACACAATTAAGTCTAACATTCTAAACGATTTCAAGGAAGAAAAAGCTCATTTGATGAAGTTGTTGGGAGCAAATGAGAGTAAAGATTGCCATCACCACCGACATGTGGACTTGTGGAAATCAAAGAAAAGGTTATATGGCTGTGACAACACACTTTATTGATGAGGATTGGATTTTGCAAAATCGTCTTATAAGGTAATTTTATTTTTATGTTTTCTAATTAAATTTAAATCAATAGTTTAATTATTATAATATTTAACCTAGTAGTTTACATAGCTAATTATATGTTAGTTTTATCCTTTGTTAGGTTCATTTATGTTCCATGCCCATAAAACAAAGATACAATTAGTAAGGCATTGGTTGAAAGTTTAAAGAGTTTTAATTTGGATGAAAAAGTGTCTACAATAACTGTTGATAATTGCACAACTAATGATGCTGACATATTGCGTGAGAAACTTACACCTAGTAAGCTTATTTTGAGTGGTACGTATTTGCATATGAGATGTGCTCACATCTAAATATGATTGTCAATGATGGGTTGGAAATTATTAGTGGTGCAATTGAAAAAGTTCGTGGTGTTGTTGCTTTTTGTACGTCCACACCAAAGAGGTATGAAAAGTTTGAAGATGCTTGCAAATACGCTAAAATTCCAATAAGTAAGAAACTTATTTTAGATTGTAAGACAAGATGGAATTCATGTTATGAAATGTTGCAAGTTTCCCTCATGTATAAAGAAGCTTTAACTAGGTTGTCCTCTAAAGTTGAAAAGAGAGGAAAGGAAAAATTCATGTTGCCAAATAAGGAGTGGATAATGGCTAGTGAAATTTTTGAGAGGTTGGCATTATTTAGTAGGACAAGTGATGCTTTTTCGGGAAAAAACTGTCCTACCGCAAATTTGTATTATGAGAAAGTCTGTGAAATTAAACTTGCATTAAGAAAATGGATGTGTTGTGGGAATAATGTCATAGAGTAATGGCTTCAAAAATGACTCTCAAATTTGATAAATATTGGGATGTTATTAATATGTGGTTATCGACGGCATCAGTTTTGGATCCTAGGAGAAAAATGGAATGTGTGTCTTTGTATTTTGGATTTCTTTATGGTGATAGTAGTGATTACGAATGTGAGAAGGTTAGGCGATTCTTACTTGATTTGGTTATTGATTATGAGTTTGACGTGTATTACAAAAATTCTTCTCCGAATGTTTCTTCTTTACTTCCAAATGATAATGGTCAGAGGTCAATGGTTGACTTGGATGATGTTGAGGGCTTGTGGGCAAAACATGTATCAACACAACCAACAAAAAAACCATGTAAATGTGAGGTAGAGACATACTTAGAGGATGATAGGATAGATGTAGATGGTAGCAAGTTCAATCTTTTAGCTTGGTGGAATGTCGAATCAAGTAATTAAGTATCCTACCCTCTCGAAGAATTGCTAGGGATATTCTAGCTGTGCCTATTTCAATTGTTGCTTCAGAGAGTGCCTTTAGTACTGGTGGTAGAGTGACTAGTCCTCATCGTAGTAGACTTCATCCGGACACCGTGGAAGCTTTAATGTGTCTTCAAAGTTGGAGGCTTCCTCATTTTAAAGGTGACTATCCAAATATGATTTTTTTTCTTAACTCCTCATTATTACATGCATTTAATTTATTTATTAAATTATTATTCTTGTATTTTTCAGATTCTACAAAGAGTGGTAGTTTTCAATGTGCATCAATATTTAAAGATGAAGATGTCGAGCTTAAAGAAGAATGCATTAATTATTAGTTGAAAACTTTTATTATTGTACTTTGTTGTGTTTAAAAGACATTTTGTTACTTTTATTTTGATGTATGAGCGGGTTTTAAATGGCCCCATCGGGGTCACGAATGTATGATGACCCATAATATTTGCTTATGTTGTATAGTTTTTTAAAATTTACTTTATAAATTATAAATGAATTATAGTATTAATAATGAAACTAACAAAAAAATATAGATAAAAAAGTGCAAAAGTTACAATATATTAAATTTTGGATCGAATTCGGAGGTCCAACGGATCGGATTCGGAAGTTCAATGGATCGGATTCAGAGGTCTAAAATCCCTAATCGGGTTGGAGTCGGATTCGGATCCAAAATTAAGGTTCAAGAAGTTGTCGGATCGGATTTGGATTTTGGTGGATCCGCTCCGACTCCGATCCATTGTCATTCCTTATTTTGTAACGCTTTATACACTTAGTATGGAGAGAGAAATCTCTACCCAACATTTACAACAACAAAATTCTCTTCAACATTAACATTTTTACATCGTTGTCAAATTATGTCCCACATAAACATTTACAACAACAAAATTCTCTTCAACATTAACATTTTTACATCGTTGTCAAATTATGTCCCACGTAAATACATTGATAAATACATTATGAAGCTACACATTAGGGAGGTATCGATGGTTTTCTCATAACACTTTGATCATCAAGAACAGTGCTAGAGCTATCTTTTGGAAGTCTCTCTTCGAGCATAAATGACAACCAAATATCAAAAATACAGGTCGAGGTAGTGGATACAGAGTGGTTTAGTGAAGAGTTGTACATTGGAGGTTTTCTAATAGACAACATTATTACGAGCTCATCACAAGCATTAGTGGATCAATAGGTAACATATCATGAATTTAATTCTCGACAAAACAAAATTGACCAAATTTGTAGCAACCAACATTTACAACTTGACAACTGCAACCAACAATTCCAACTCATTCACTTATTTGAACACAAACTCGGAGTGTAAAAAGGAAAGATATGAAATGAACAAGAGAGTTTGTCACACATAGTCCAATTTCTAAATCACAACACTCACCTAAATTTACCACATGGCTATCCAAAATTAGCAAAATACTTTGTGTTGTAGTAGATAGGTTGTACAAATATTATGGGGAGAAGTGAAGAATAGTATAAGGTTAAAACGACATATAAAGCTATCCAAAAACTACAAAGGGTAGAGAGAAAAGCCATCAAACTTGTTGAAGAGCTTATGTAATTCCATTCCAGAGAAGGACTTACATAAGGTCACTAGAAAAATCACTCAAACTAAACAAGAGCTTAATTCCTAGATTTGTAAAGAAGGGCATAATCAAGAAACATAGCAATGACAATGAAGCTAAGCTTGACACAAAAAAATAAGAAATAAAGATTGCTTTCGTATATTTCATATGTCGTAAATGTGAACATAATAACATTATTTGAAGACATGTATAACTATGTACATGAAGAAAAGTGTTTTATATGTCAAAAACTAGAAAAACTTTTTATTTAACACCTATTGAAGGGGAATCATATAGACTTGCAAAATCCTAGAGGTTTATAATCAAAATCATGTTTCTAATAGCTATAGTAAGGCCACCGTATGCAGAAGATGTTTTATTTTTGGTAGCAAAATAGGTTGTTTCCATTTTCACAAAAATTACCAGCACTAAGAAGGAGTATCTATAGGGAGGCAAGGACAATTGAGATCAAACCAATCAAAAACATCATATAACAAATCATTAAGGAAAATTTCATTGACAAACTAATCCCATCATTCAAATCAAAAAGGGCATTAGGTTGGAAGAAAGTGAAATGAAATGAGATTTAAGTTAGGAGGATAGGGCTAGTAAATAGACATGGCCATCGGGCCGGTCCGTGCAGGCTGGGTTGGGCCTGGCAACGGGCTGGTCTGGCATATTCGGGATCGGGATCGAACCGGTTCTGGGGGCGGGTTGGTCTGATTCCGGGCTGGGATGGGGTTGGGTGATTCGGTACCAAATCGAAAACTGAATCACGAATCGAACCGAATCGAATCGAAACGAATCGAATAAAAAAGAATTACATATAAACACATTTACAAATTAGAGTATAGAAAATATTTTGAATGTAATTAAACATTTGTAATTATGTATTATTAAACTTATAATTACTTTTAAATAAGATTTTTGTATTAAAATTTTAATTACTTTTAATTACTTTTAAATAAACTTTTATTAAACTTTTAATTACTTTTAAATAATTGTTTGTAATTATGTATTATTAAACGTTTGTAAACTTTTAAATAAGGTCATTTATTTTCTTAATAATTATGTATTATTAAACTAATTACGTATATTTACCTAATTTCATATTTACGTATTATTAAAGCAAATAAACTAAATAAAGTAATTAACCTTTTATTAAACAAATTATTTATTATTAAACTAATTAACGTAATTAGCTAATTACATATTTACTTATAATCCATTATCTTATTAATTTATTTTAATTAACCATTTTTTGGGGGTTGGGGAAAAAAGAAAGGGCTTGCACTTAATTTAGGAAATGAAAATTTAATTAAATAATTAAATACTGATTTTTAAAATTAAATTGCCTACGTATCCCGAAGGAATCAAAGCCCACGTAATTTTGTTATGTACCTCGAGGGGTGTCTAGCCTAGCTACGGACAATTCCTAAACCTCTTTCACCTGTTGGGTTATTGTTTGATTCGCTTGTGTCCATCATCATCCAAGGATTGTTTTCGTCGTTGTGCTCCTCCCTCAATCCTTAGGTCTTACGATCCGCCTGATCCCAATCTTTCTTACACACGCATATTTTTATGCTCTCCGAAAATAAGAAGAATCTCTTCTTGTCAAGTACTCGTCTACCTGCACTAAAAGCAGACTCAGAAACAATAGAGGAGGCAGGAATCGCAAGGATATCCTTTGCATTGCAATTCCCTCCAGAATGGGAAATTGTCGTTCGTGATCGCGCCACTACTTAATAATTGAAAATTTTGCATCAGTTTTATGTTGGTAAGAAAGACATTTGTTAATAGTATAAAGTAAAGAAGAAGAAGAACCCGATGTTTTGATTTTTTCAAAATTCTACTAAGTACTTGAACCCATCGCGTACCAGAACTTCCACTAGACGACGAAATTTTTTGGGAAGGTGCATAAATAGAAGCATAATAATCATATAAACTAGCTAAAATATTTTTAAATTTTTCTATATAGGCATTGACATTGTATTGTAAACTTATAGTGTTATAGTAAAATTCTAACATGTTTTCTAAACCCGTAGTCTTGACCCTGGGATCAAGAATAGTAGCTATACCTACCATATATGTCAGGGAATTCACTAAAATAAGAGTACCATTTACTTAGCATACTACTAAGTACATCACTAATTTGGGTGATGTTGAAATGCTCACTAAGAGTGTTAACTATGCTAACACACTCTAATATAACTAAATGAATGTTAGGGTTGTAAACATAAGAGAAAATTTTGGTTGCATGGCCAAATGCTACTAAAATATCATAAATGTAGATTGCGGTATTCCAATGGAAATCAACAGTAAGTTCATTAGGAGTCGCTTAGGTTTCGTTATAAAAAATGGTCAAAACCTCACGGTATTTAATGGCAGCATTTATCAGTCTATATGTTGAGTTCCAACGGGTGGGTGTATCAAGACTCAATTGTCTCTTCTTAAGGCATCTTTCCTTACACAAGGCCATATACTTCCTTCCAACCGAGGTCGTAATCCTAATCCATTTAATCACACTCCTGAAAGGGTTAAGCAAGTCACTTAACTCAACTAAACCTTCTTGAACAGAGAGGTTCATATATGTGCACAACAACGAACATGTAATAACTCTCCACTGTTTAACAATTTTAAGCATGTTTCCGATATTAAATAATTTATACATTTTTTTGTTTGTTGAAGCGTTATTTAAGAAAAGGGAAAAAACTTTATCAAGCAAGTGAAAGGTCTTAAAACATTCTATTATCCTTACCTTAAGGTTGTAACCGGTATGTCTCTCCTCCATAGGTTCAAAGCAAATAGTACATTTTTTAATGTACCACTCATCATCCATTCAATGGGCAGTTACACAAAGAAAAGGTTCACCAAAATAAGAGGTTTGTGTAATACTAGTAAGGCTAATACGACCGTTAAAAGTGCGAAATATTTTTATTAAACTATTCTATATTTGTAATAAACAATTTGGGTATGGCATTTAAGTGTTCCTAGGGACACGTCTATAAGCGAGTTGTAAAGAGGTTCTAGCGAAATATTCAAAATTCGGACTCTCACCATAGATAAACAGTAATTCATCTACAATCACGAAGTTAGCCATTTCATCAATCATCCTATCTCTGTTATTCATAAAAGGCAAACCTCCTCCGGGCATGGAACCCACATACTCGTGTAGTTGTGTCTGACTTGAAGATTCAGCTGGGCTTGCGGATTCAGCTGCTTCTAGGTTTATTCTGTGTACTCCAGTCAAGTGACAGGATAATGTCCCCGTCCCCTAACCGGTCTTTCATGAATAGGAAGCTATTGACTTCTTCCCTTGTTGCTTACATATCAAGCAATAGCACATGAATTTCTTCCCTTTGAAAGTAGCGTCGGTCATTGGGACCTTCTCAAAATATATCTTTATAGTTGAAGATTTCTTTCTACAGTGAGTAGACTCGGATACTCCACCTTCACCATCATCTTCACCTTCTCCTTCACCTTCATTTCATATCAAGTAATCTAACATAACTAATCAATTTAACTAATTTAACATAACATAATCAACTAATCTAACATAACTAATAAATTTAACTAATCTTAATATAACATAATCAAGTTAATTAATTTAACTAAATCTACTTAATTATCATCACTAACATAATCAACATCATCGACTAATCTAACATTATCAAGTAATTAAATATTAAAAACTTCATTAATCTATTTAATTAAAAATAACTAGTTTTCATATTAATATTAATTAATTAGAAGTTTAAGAGTTGTCTTGAGGAATAGATGGAGGCGGACGCATCTCCAAAGTTGGAGTTTGAGGAACTTGACCAGCAGGAGTATCGAAAAGTTGTTGCTCCAAGTTTTGAGCGAATTTCGTGGTATCATCGAAGGAGCTGCTCTGCTTGCTCACGCTGAGTCTACCTCTTGAAGTCATTTCTTTTATGAAATGTAGTAGTAAACAAACTTAAGAATAATAAACCAAGTAATTAAGATAACTAATGAAGATTAAGAGAGTAATTAAGAAGAAGATTAGTACTAATAAGTAAGCTAATTGTATTTAGTAGTAATTCAGAGATTGAGAGAATGAGAGTGAGTTTGTGAGGATTGGAAATCGAATTGAGGGCATTATATAGGTTCATTCTAACAACTAGTAACAATTGCATTCCAACGACTCTTTTCGACTGAATTAAATGGTCCGGGCCGGTCCGAATCAGTGGGCCGGTTCGGTCCGAATACGTGGGCCGAATTGAACTTTTTCACGAACCGAATTGAATAGGGTTATGGTTGGAAATTCGAGATTCGTATTCAACCCACTAAGAAATCAGGCCGAACCGGGCTTGGCCTGGTCCTTCAGCAGGCCGGTCAAGGCTGGGCTTCTAGCGAGCCTGGTTGGAGTTGGACCGGGCTGAACCGGTACACTGGCCATCTCTACTAGTTAAGGGACGAAAAGGTTAGGAATTGTGCCAAGACATTTAAGCCAGCAAATGACTTAGTGCAACAAATTACATTGTCCAAGTGGTCCAACTTTACCACTTACGGGATTAGGGCAAAAATATAGACACATTCCAAATATGAATTTGAAGCAAATGTATAGGAACATAAGGAGTCTTATTTTAATTCATATTTCTTTCACAATCAAAAATTGTGGTCTCCCACTCGCTTACAACTAATTAAATATCCTCCATTATTTCCTATCATATATTATGTTTGAATAAAATTTAACCAAACAACAACGACAATTGATAATCAAAGAATAAATTATCATCTAAAATTGTATACATTGATAATATATAAAAAGTAATTTAGGATATAGAGTATATTAATATAAATATGCATTTAGGAAAGGGGGAAACTTGTTCAGTATCATTATCAACTTTGACTTTGGGTTGTTTATTTTAAATTTATAAAACTTAGATTGGATATTGACCTTAAAGTTTGTCATGTCTATTGAACCTCCATTTTTAACAAATTTTATAGGACTTCTATTCCAATTTTAACCCATCGTATTCTACTATATGTCAAGTACTTCATATCCTCTTTATTTGGGGAAACTAATGCAAGTTCTCCGTGCATCATAACATATGCATCAATAATAAAACAAATTATTATCCATGGAAAGCATTAGGAATTAGTCAAATTTGCCACCTTTATATGATCATTGGGAGGCTTTCATCCGTAAATTGATTCTATATTATGTACAACCGTCAAATGCGAAGTCTTCATGGTTAATCAGAACATTGGAAATGAAAAAATCTCTAAGATGTTTATAATTCTCCATATCCAAGCTTTAATCCTAGTAACAACATAGATAGCTACTCTGCATCAAGTATCACTCATAGGAAGCTATCGGCTAGTGCTAAATCTTTCAAGCCTCCTGCGCCGTAACTCATCCTGAGAGAGCCCATTCTGCAGATTAGATGAGATGTCACTCCCATCTATACCAGTCCCACACATCTCACACACAGACAGAAAAACTGAATTGTCAAATGTACAAGCGGGACATCTCCATACTCCAGTCACAACGCTTCTTCTCTCCCCTCTGCCAACAGTTCCTCTGCCAGAATACCTTCTTGGCCGCAGCAAACCTCGCAAAAATCTTAAAGGCCAGCTAAATACACCAGAAAGACTTCTAACAGCGGATCTCAAAGGGTTAGGACCTGAATAGGATCTCTGCAAGTGCAGATAAAGGACCCCAGCCAATATCCCACCAAGATGACCAAGAAATGAGACACCTGGTACAAACCACTGAATGAGAATCAGTTCGGCCCATGCAGCATAACGTGAAGGTACAGGAATGCCATGCACAAATGTGTAATCATCAGACTGGGCATTCAACACAACTTTCATAGCAAAGAGGATGCCAGAAAATCCCACTGCATACTCAGAGTAGTATGATTTCTCGTAATCAAATAACAGGAGGGACTTGGACAACAGTAAGGTTATTCCCTGTGACATGGCGAGTAATGAAGTAACCATGGAGGCAAATTCAATGCTACCCATTGAATTCTCCAACTGGATCCCCTTCCATAGCAGGGACAACATGTTGTAAACCAGATGAGACTCATCCATGTGATATAATGGTGATAAGAAGAAGCGTTTAAGATCCCTATGCTGTTAAGAGCAAAGAAAGAAATCAAAACATTAATTTTGGATGATAATGAATCTATAAAAGCAAGCTGTTTCCACAGTAGATTACGTCATTGTTATGCATTCAAATAATAAAAAAAAGAATTTAAAATAAATCCAATTAACAATAAGTAGCCGCTGAAAGATGACTTTCTGAGAAGCAGCAGACATTCAGATCTTAACAACTACTGAAGTTTGAAATCTCTTTCTTAACAAGTTTAGGACCAAGATGAGGACAAATAGAGAGTGAAGAAATATTTTTTAAAGAATATCCTCCTCAAGACTGAAACAAATTTGACTTATCTTGTCTCCCCTTAGTTATATCTCAAGATCTATCTCATTTTCCGTCAAGCTGGTTAGTAAGCTCCACGGATAATCCGATGCATGCAAGCTTCAGACTGCAGCAAATCATACTACTGAATAGAAAACTAGGAACAATTGCATAATTTTAGTGTATCTAGGTGCCAGGAGTCGAAAACTACTCCATCGATGATTTTGGATCATGAGAGATCAAATAGATGAAAGTAAGATCAAATAGTCAAAGAGAGGTTTGGTTTGGAAGTCTTTTTTATGACTGCATTTGTTGTAAACAACTCTTTTGCACCAGAAGCATCTTATTGCTCTTCTCCAATGAGGATTGTTACAGTTTCATGAATCAAAGGTATACCAGGAATATTATAGGAGCCACGGATCATTACATGAAGCATTTGCGATCTCGTCTTTCTCTGGAAATTGAGAATTTGATCTCGATTGATCAACATATAGGTTTCTTGAATGGATCCTCTTTGTGTTTTAGGAAGTTCTCTTTTGGAAAACTGGTGCTTTGCTCTCCATTTTTGAGAACAAGTATGACTATTAAAATTATAAACAAGAAAAAAAAGGAGAAACTAAGAACTCCAGCCTTCTTTTCATGAACTATGTTTGTCTTATCCAGAACTACGAAAAATGCCGAGCTCACCAACATTCTATCAGACCATGTGGCATCAGCAACTACCAAGGTTGTGTTCACTACGAGGAGTTATTACTAAGCGAAGTAGTAAACCACTAAACCTAACCTGGACCAGGCCAAGGACTAGCATATTTAATTGATCACCCCTTTGCACATTTTTTGTTCAGTTGCTATCTTGATCATCATATCAAGAAGCAGATCTAGAAGTCAAATGAAGGGTCAGGATTAGAAAGAAGAGGCTGTAGGCCTTAGGGTTGATCTGGAAACATTCATTGTTAGCAGTTGTCCAGCCTAGTATTGCACAAACTACGTGGTTATTTAATTCATAGGTTAATTTTGCATATCATCCACCAAAAGCAAATTTAAGAGTTTGTGAATCACTAATATGAGAGAATACTTGAGGTGTATCACACCTCTCTTTGGTGAAATATTGCTGATATAATAGGACACCCCCCACTTTTTAACTGTAGCCATTAGTGTTACACAAGCTTCTAAATCAACAGGTAGAACATGCAACACTTCCCACAAGACAAAAAACGGGATCAATACTTAAGTTTACTGAAGCCATGTCTTTATATCGACGCTAGTAGTCTATCTTTATCCCCAGTTCAGAAAAGTACTAATGCTTTAATATTAACTTTCCTGTTTCAGTCAATGTCTTACGCTACTTCTTGACTAGATCAATGAAGTTGCTTAACATGCCCACTTGATATTAGTATAATACTTTCTCAGTGTCAATCCGAATACCCTACTTCCTTTTTGATTCTTCCCAATATAATTTCCCAACCGGAATGAAGGTCACTCTGGCTCACCTTTTTAGACATATACGCACTTTAACTGTTTTCACCCCATCTCACATGATACATACTAGACACATGGCCTCAACATGCCTTTATATGAAAAAATTTCAAGGGTAGAAGGAAGGAGTTTATGTTTGAGGTGTGATACTCAAGAACAAATAACGTCTTTGTTTTTTATGTGGTGATTAATCCAAAAGGCAAGCACAAAATTAATCTGATTTTTTTTTGGGCATATACATTTCCGTCATCTCCACATCCAACAAACACATTTGCTAGAATGAAAGAAAACCCAATTTTCTTAATATCAACAAGGCTCAATAATGTAGATAAAATCCATGATTAAATAAACTCAAAATTACAGCTGAAAAATATCCCACAAAAATCTACAACCTTCATTGATCAACTTTCAAAACAGATGCATAAGCAAATATCCTAAGACCTATGCGTGGGCATCAGAACAAAGGAGTACCTAGCCATCACATAGGAAAAGCATCATGTTTCCTACACCCTTTGAAATCAAAACAATTTCCCCTTATTTATGGCAAAAACCATCTTACACCATTACTTTGAAATCACCTATAAGTGATACGTGACATGCAATTTCAGACTAACAAATGGCTATGGTTATTTCTCCCACATATTCAGGATAGCAACTAGTTATGGTAATAACTATCCACAATTCCAATAATTAGGAAGTTGTAAGGAATTCGTAGAAACTCGATTACTTTTAGATGTACAAGCCTTTAAAATGGACCTACATAATTGGCCAAGAGTTCTATATCAAAGGAAGAAGCATCACCTAGATGGATGTTCCAACGAAAGCTTCTTGGGTGGAGAAGAAAATTTTTGGGGCTGTTGAGTATTTACACCAAATTACATGTGGGATTTTCATTGTACATGATCAGAATTTCTATGTCAGAATGGTGTATGTGGCTCTAAAAGGAGATTTAGATATGTGAAGCATGCCCCTGAGTCACTTGTGAAGCAAGCTCAAACATATATTGTTGAGTTTGCCTATTTCCTTGTGTTCTACGCTTTAACTGGAACCAGTGCTTTTAGAGTTACCTAGGAAAAGGCAGGAGGAAAGCATTAGTTTCTGGCTAAGACATACGATCGATCAGGTGAAAAATACTTATAAGAAAGGTTTTTCCAGCGAGTTGGCTTTCTTTTCGATGGCTTGCTCGCTTGGTTGTTTAATACAGTCAAAGTGCAGTGGTCCCTCATCTCGTTCTTGGGGAAGCGGTTGAAACCCTTGGGATGTCTTAAAAAAAAGAAAATGTAAGGCACCAAGAAAATGAGTTCTTTCCTGCCTTTCCCCGCTTCGCTTCCTTGCTTTCGCCTCTCTTTTTCATAAAATATGCGAGTTTTCTGCTTTAGTACCATTGTTTTGTTGCTAAAACTTTTTCAAAGAGCAAAAAAGATGAATATACTTCAAAACATGATTCAATGTTTGAATGGTTTTCCCATAAGTCGTTAGAATTGTTGGATCATTATATTTCTTTAACAAGTTGGTGACTAAGTCCGAACCTATATCTTAATTTCTAAGTGACATGTATATGTAGAAAAGCCGAGTGTTGACCTTTCTTATTCATCAACTATAAAATCCATCAAAATCTATCTCAAACAGTACAGCAGTCCACACTAGAAACCCCATCTCAATATTTCATGACAAAAACAATAACAATAACAATAACAAATCATTAAATAAAATAAAAACCCTACTCCCTTTTTCAACCTTCCAAACAAAACTACAAAAGTTATGTTAATTTCTCCAATAAGCACCACAAACAAGAGGGGAAGGACTAGCCTTTCTGCTAGCTTTAAAAAGATTCAAAATGACGAATCTAATCACACATATGTAAGTAGTAAGCTACAATGTATGTATGTGAAAAAAGCTT
The DNA here is from genome assembly GCA_026401315.1 of Dysphania ambrosioides. Classification (NCBI taxonomy): domain Eukaryota; kingdom Viridiplantae; phylum Streptophyta; class Magnoliopsida; order Caryophyllales; family Amaranthaceae; genus Dysphania; species Dysphania ambrosioides. The sequence goes on from CM048657.1 coordinate 23,393,505, forward strand.
AATGATTTTCGTGCGTAGAGAGAAATCATGCGACAAAACAACAATACACGAAAAACTGTTCATAATAATAAGTGAAGTGGCGTACCTTAAGGATTAGGTACGCGTTGAACCAAACCTCATCGATGTTCGGGAGAATAGGCTTCAAAAAAGCAGGCCTCAAATAGATGATAGTATTAGCAGCCAACAGTCCAGCAGTCACAGGGGGTTTCCTGTCGAGCCTGAAATACGCGCTCGCAGTATGCAATGCCAGTAGGGGCAGCATACCCCTAGACACCCTTCTTCCACCAAAATCCATCTCTCAATCAGCACTTCCACAACTTCCTCACACAATACAAAAAATCGACCGAGTGTCAATTTTCCTTCCCTTTCCAACAATTAATTTTCTGTTTCAAATCCTGTAAGACGACAGCCAAACGCCAATGTCGGATTAACCGAACATTATTCACAATATATCATCGAATCATCAATCCAATTACATAAATTTCACATGTAAGGGAAAATATATCGGTGCCTCCTCTGGACGGGTGCGAGTGGCCTCCCCCCGTATTATACAACTATCATTATGTGAAGAAATTGCATCATATTATATAACACCAATAATCAGATGATCTACTCGTTCACATTCCCACTGCCCCCAAACCCACCCTAGACTTACCCTATGTTACACAAATTATGCCGTAGCTTCATTTTACCACAAGTAAGCCAAAACCTTGAACATGGTACAGACACTTAGACGATTTAATTTAGAACAAAAACAGTGTTAAATTCTAGCCGAGTCATGGTAACAAAGGGTTCACCGATTCAAAAGAAAGAATAGGGGAATTGAAGGATGGCGTACCTCAATGGAGAGCGCGATTGGGGACGGGGATGAGTCAGGAGGAGTTGTGCAATCTGAAGGTAGAAACTTGGGAGCTAAGACTTCAAGAGTTGTGCAGTTAGATGCTAGAGAAGTCTAGATGATTTGTTTTTGACGTGTCTGTGACTTTCTCTCTTTCTGTGAAGGAAAGGTTTGTATTCGGGTTAGCGATTGGGTTTTGGGATGAAATATAGTATTTGGGTCCGATTATTTCAAATCTTCTATTAATTAATTATTAACTAGTTTGTGTCCGTCTAATACTACGGTATTAAATTTGGCAAACGAAACTGAAGAAATTGAATTAGACTAATTTCAAACTTAACAAATCTTTAATTTATGTGAAATGTACAATGTATTTTGATTTTAGTTTTTGTTGGGTTGTAATAATATCAATTTTTTAATTTAAAAAATTGTTATCAATAGTGCTCTCACTTTATTTACCTATTCTTACTAATGTTTAATTCACCATAATATTCTAAAACCAAACCAATATACACCCCTTTCAAAAATATTTAATCCCCAAAGAAAAATATAAATCTATATTACTATGGATAATTAAAAAATTATCAAATATATTTTATGAAAAAAATGTAACTTCCTTTATTTGTTTCCCCATGTTATCTATTGACTAATTTTTTACATAAAATACTCCGTAGTTAATAATCTCAATATCTTACTCCCTTTTAGATAAAAGAAAAATATGGATTAGTTGTGTCCACCTAGAAAATTTTCTTTTAATTATTACATACCAACATTAGATGTCATTATTCAAAGTTTACTTGCAACATTTTATATTGGGGACGATAATACTCTACTGCATCAACTTTAAATTATAATCTTTCACAAAGAAACAAAGAAATAAAATATTTCAAATTTCACTAGGGCAACTTGATGTTTAGTAGAAGTCTCCTACACCCTAAAGTCTTGCACAAAGTATATTTTTGGTTGATAACCATGAACAATCTTGTTTTATCACACTTATCTCATAAGAATAATCTAGTTAATCTTATATTATTATAATAAGTACACTACATATTTCATGATTCCTGTTATTAAAATTAATACAATTTTAAAAATTATAATTTTACTAATCTTAATAAAAATACTTTTCCAAAAATCTTATCTCGTAATCCAAAATTATCACAAAAAAATGGCTACCAACTAATGAATACGATGTTCAAAAAGTCCATTTCAGTACACAAATATTGAACATTTTAATTACAAGCCAAAATTAAATCATAACTAAAAGAACTGGAGGTTACAAATGATTAGAAAAAAAGTTACCATAAGATTAAATGATAAGTATGGGGAGATAAGTTACAAATGATAAGTATGGGGAGATATTTTCTATTGTAGAATAATTGTTAACTAAAAAAATGACGGAAGAAAAACGAAATTTTTTTTTCTCTTTTTTTTAATCTCAAAGCTACATTTTTAAAAATTTATTTCATTCGAACCTACAATTAATTAGTTATCTGAACCAATATTTTTTTAATTTTTTAATTATTTTCACTCAAAGCAATGACAAACCTCCGATTAGCTTTTGGAGGCCTAACGTTTATTGTATCTCTGAAATAATAATATAAGAAAAATTAAATTCTCTACTGATATCATATTAGATGTGTATTAATTTATTTAAAATAATTACCTTTTTAAAATAATGTCACTACATCTTTTTTCTTTTTTTTCTTATATTACATTATTAGATTGGAAAATATCATACATATAAAAAAAATTATATGACTACACAAATTCCTAAATAATTTAAAAATTCTTTTATTTCTCTTACTTTATTTTATGGTTTCCTCTCTATATTTTTCTATAATAATTTATTCATCTAATATGATAAAAATTATTATCCATGTTAAATTTTTTACTTTACCCTAACAGATACAGAGCAATTATGTAATTTCATAAAAAAAACCTATAAACTTTCTTTAATAAATAAAATATTCAACATTTGATTTATTATCAAATCATGCATCAGACAAGACTTATCTAGATAGTCTATTAAAGTATAATTATCTATAGTTAGGTTCGATTGAATTCTAAACATGTATGTTCGAGTCTAATTGAAATTGGGTGGGCTTTTGTCATTAAGATATAGCTTACGTGAGTATTCAGTATGAAAATCGCCTTATACATTGCGTATAATAAGAGTATTAAAAGACTTTAGAGAAAAAAAAATCTCTTGTCAAAAACTCAACAAGATTCGAAAGGTAACATTTTAAAATTGTTAAACATTATGTTCATTAGCATCTATTTATTCCTTATTAGTTCATTTTAAATTTTTAAATATAAACTTTCATTGCTCGATTGTCTAAATATGGACATCCTAAAAATGTATATTGTTATTTTATCAAGTTCTAAAATCTTTTACTAATATATATAGTTAAGAGATATTAATGTCCAAACTTGTATATTAACAAATATATCGATCAAAGTGTTGAAAATAATAACACTTGACAAAGCTTGATTTAATTTTATTTGGTTTAAATAATTTTTAATTTTTTAATAAAATTTGTGGAACCGAACCTAAGTTACAATTGATGGAGTCTATTTTTTATTTCAAGTCAATAACCATTATATCGAACCCGTTTTTTCTTATTATGGGTCAACGTGTCAAAATGATGTGATTTTTTCAATTTTTTATTTCTAGCATTATAAGATTAATCATTTTGGTGTATCATACAAAATACATAACTTAATACAAACACATACACTAAGTAATTACTAATTAATAGTAATAATTAATGTAAAGGCCACAAATTATACTTTAATTTAAATCATTTTTCTAGTTCTTAGCCTTAAATTGATAAGACTATTAGTAACCAACAGTTCAGCCAACCATGATAGTTTTACTAAGCAGGCTCGTCTTCTAATAATGATAAGGGGATCCACTAAGTTAAAAGAAGCAAAATCTTCCTTCCAAAAAGGTCTAGGGGGTTTGGGCATTCGAGACATACGTTCATTCAATAACGCCCTGCTAATAAATCAAGTCTGAAGAACACACCTCAATCCACAACTTCTTCTTTTAAAGGTTTACAAAGCTAGTGACCTTTGCGCTAGCCACAGGCTCCTATCCTGTAAGGAAGGAGGTGTCCCTAGGAATAAAACGCTTTAGGAGGGCAGATCCACTAAGTTTAGAGGGTTGATCATGACAAATTAGTTCAGGCCAGATGGTTAAAGCAACCAATGCAATAGGTGGAGGGGAGGGTGCCGGAATTAAAATCAAGGGTGACTATGAACAATGCAAGGAGCTAGATTGTGGCGGATTTTATTAATCCTAAATCAAATCAATGGAAGGCCAAGAAAATTAGAGAAAGTTTTGAAATTAAAGATGCCAGCTCAATCCTTGCTATGGAGATGCCTGGAAAGGATAGTGAAGACTTCCTTGTTTGGGACCATCATCCATCAGGGAAATACATGGTTAAGACAGGCTATGCTTTTATCCAGAGATCCTTTTTTGACTAGGATGACCAAGGGAGGGAAACTCCTTTCTTTAAAATAATTTAGGGAAGCAAGTTCCCCCGAAAAAGGAAACATCTCTTGTGGGAAATTTGGAATGAAGCGCTTTCAACAAAGAATAATCTTCTCCATAGAGGTATGGAGCTAGATCCCGCATGCGTCCTGTGTGGTCTTGGCATAGAATATTCATATCACCTATTTCGAATGTGTCCAAAAACCAGAGATTTTTGGCAAAGCAATCCTTAATGATAACATTTCCACTCCTTTAAAGGAATGGTTTCATACATTGTTTCATAAATTGGATAAATTGAAGCTCCAATGTTTGTGGGAAGTCTTTGGAGTATTTGGAAGACAATAAATAAAGTGGTTTTTAATAATGAGGGTAAGGCCTAGTGCAATTAAATCTTTATTTTGACATTGCCATGGCAGATTATGAAACTTTTGTCAATAAAAAAAGGAGAGCAGTGGCCCACATCACAGCCTAATAGTTTTAAATTGGTCTATACCACCAAGTTTTTTCTATTTTTTTCTAGGGTGTTTTGAATGCTTGCCTAGTATAAATCAAGTCTAATTTGATGGGTCATTGAATAAAGCTGACAAAGTCAGAGGTGCAAGTAGGGCTCTAAACACATCTTAAGGTGAACCTGTTCCAAGAGGGGGAAATCCGATTAGGGCAGCTTTAGCTCTCCAAACATAGGCGATTGTGTGTCTTCAAATGATGGATTGGCTTCTAACTATGGAATTTAGGAAGGTTCAGTTAATAACCGATTGTAATATGTTGGTAAGTATTCTAAGAGGCTAAATAATCCCGCCAATAAGCATTCTACATACAATAAGGACGATTCGTGAAAAGGGTAAGTTTTTTTATGTGCACTATCTTCAAGCTTCCTAGAGAACAAGTTTGATTTTCCCATGACCTAGATAACTCTAGTAGACGTAATTTAATTTCTTTCAGTAATGTTCTTTAATATGTTTCTTCCCTCGATTTCAATAAGAAAAACCATGGGAGTTTTTTTAACCAAAACTTGGATCACTAATATATTCCCAGTGCCCCAATACCCAAACCAACTTAATACTATATTAGTCCAACTCTTAATTCAACCTCAAGTATTCATGTATGATACTCAACCTGCGAACATGGCTATGACACTTGATACTTTGACAATTCAATTTAGACCAAAATCATGCTTAAGTTCTATAACTTGGCCTTGTCTAATAAATAAAAATGTGTCTAGCACTTCAAACTTATTAGTCTATGTAGAGATGGCCACCGATTCAGGATAGGCCTAGCAGCAGGCCAGACTAGCCTGGCTTGGCACATATTTGGGCTGATATTGGGGCGGGTTGTGCTGGTCCCGAGCTAGGCTAGGGGAAAGCGATTTGTATCGAATTGATTCATATCTAAAACTGAATTACAAACCAAATCTAATCAAATTCACGAGTCGTATCGAATTGAATTAACGAACCAAATTAAATCAAATTGATTCGAATAATCTAATTCACAAATCGAATCAAAACAAATTTCACATAATGACATTTAGAAATTAGAAGAAATTAATTTTTTTCAAAAGTAATTAAACGTTATATTCATGAATTGAATCAAATAATGACGTTCGTTATAAACTTTTATATTCGCCTAATCACATTTATTTATCATTTATTTTGTCGTTATTTATGTATTTATATATTCATTAAAATAATTAAACTTTTATTTTCGCCTAAGACATTAATCTCTCATATTCATAACATATTACATATTTACATATAATCAATAGAAGACATAATTATATTCAATTTCTTTTAAATTTAACAAATTTTGGGGGGTGAGGAAAAAAGGAAAGGGCTTGAAATTAATTTTGGAAATCAAAATTTTATCAGAAAATTAAATTTTGATTATTTAAATTTAATTATAAAATCAAATTTTGGAAATCAAAATTTAATTAAAAAATTAAATTTTGATTATCAAAATTAAGTTCCCTACATATCTTGAAGGAATCAAAACACACGTAGTCCTGTATAACATAAAAATTTATCAAAACAAGACAAATTAATTATATAGGTTCTTGGTTGAACATTAAATTTTGATGGCATTCACATTATTTAAATTGAAAGAGTTGGGAAGATAAAGAATGTACATTGGGGAGTAATCGGGGAATAGATAGAAGGAAAAGTATGCTCTAAAAGTTCAATTAGATGCTAAAGAAGTTAAATTATTCTAGTTAGACATGTGGATTATGTTCAACTTTTAAGAAATGGTCGTATTCGATAATTATCTACTAATATGTATCTTGAAGTAAATTATTTTCACAAGGTTTTCTACTAAGGTGAAAAATAATTATAAAATATTTGTCGGGCTGATGAATTGCTTGACTTGTACTCATTTTATAAAAATTCATGTGCAATATTTAGGTTTACAAATAACTAACAATTTGTTCACTAGCTTAACGTACTTAAGTTCTTGATAATTGAATTAACATATGAAAACTGTTTGTGAATATTATTATCAAACATTAAAACACAAATGTGATAAAATCGAGATCTAATTGCTCTACTATGCATGTTGAAAAGTGTATTGAATAATTATCCAACTATTTTATTAATTAAAAGAAATATCTATGGATATTAACTAACTTATTAGGTTAAAGATATTACATGGTGTTTTTGTCCGAGAGAGTGAAACTGTTACTTGTAGGCCAAGTGACGAGAAAGAATGTTGGTGAGGATCCACTTTAGTTAAGTCCCACATGTTTTCAAGATAAACAGCTTGCACCAAGAACAAGGTTACTGGCCTTGGGAGTAGTGCTTCGAGGAAATCAAGTCTTTTGCCTAAGTTAGTGAATGAACAAATGATTATGAGAAAGTCAACTGAGTTTTGGTCACTCAGATGGCTCTAAGTGTGTGTCCATTCTTGTTTTTGATGATGAGAATGTGTATTGACTTTGTCGAATGGATTATTAATCGTTGTCCTTAGTCCATAAATGAGTATTTATGGTACTGTTAGAGAGCGAGTTGGGCTCAAGTGCTTCAAGTTGGGCTTTATTAAAGAGCAGACGGTGGCCCGTAGAGGTTTCTTAGTATAGTTGCATGAGAATGGAGCAACCATGGGTTGATCTCAGGTATTAAGCCAATTATACATGCCTAAGGTAATTGGACCCATACAGATGGTACCCAAGATTTGGGATCGAATCTCGACAGTATCATGCATCAACTTGTGGCTATATTTACACCAAAAAATCAATAAAAGCATTAAATGTTAGGAAGAAATTTTTTCCTACCCAAGTTTAAGTATGGGCTTAATCCACTTAATATAAAAAAGCTCAAAGATCAGGCCAAAAGACACTAAGTTAAATAAAATATCAAGACCCGTTATCTATGCTATATGTATCCATTGCATCTTGGAAGAAAAAGGTAAGGGATGATCAATCATCCTTAAAACTTGAAGATCAATCCTCACTCTCTCTATCCCAAATGTTAGGTACCAATTTGTTCTCGAAGTGTCCTTTTCAAAGGCTTATTCATAGGGTTCAGAGTTTATCTTTTAGGCAATGTATGGAACCTAGGCCAAATTTAATTCACGACCAATTATTACTATCATTAAAGAACAAAAAAATTAAATTACTTTGTGAGAAAATACAAAAATAAAAAATCCTAAAGAATTTAAAGTAAATTTTTTTAATAGGTGGTACAAGCTTTCTAAAACTAAAATAATAGAATTATAAAGGTTTATTAATCCCTTTATCAAAGAAGCTTTAAAAAGAAATAATGTATCCTTTCAAGCACTTTTCAAATACGTGCTCTAATTTTGGATTTTTTAAACATACTAATTTAAGGAGGACATTCTTGCTCCAAATGCCAAATACCTAATACATGTCTCACGTAAGAAAAGAACTACAAAGGTAGTAGAAAATAATAGAACAAAACATTTGAAAACCAAGATATTAATAGAAAAGTGAACAATAGATCATATGACAATAACATTGCAAAATGAATCGAAATATACCTATGAACAAAACCTTTGTAAAAATTTCATATGAATTAACCTTTGTACTAACATTTGAAAAATCTTTCATATACAAAGATGAATTGACATATGCATATTACATTAGTGGAAAAACATAGGATATAACATTAATAGAAGACGATCATCTCCTATATACTATTTAGCATTACTTGATCTTGATTGGTAAAGATCGTGATGGAAAATTTCCTCTCATTGCCTTTTTAAAGATCTCAAGAAGCCATTCAAACAATTTTTTTTTCTCATTCCCTATGAATGGACAAGCAAAAAAGGCAATTATCTTGAGCTTGTATATCCCTCAAAAGGTGTAAAAATTTAGTTTTACCCATTTGAGGAATGTCGTATCATAGACAACCACAAACCTATAAATCATGTATACATCTATCATAATTGAATTCCTCATAAATAGATTACATACTTTGCCTTTTTCATTGAGCTTTACTCTAAAAACAAATTGGGATTCTTTGCTTGCTCTTGATATTGTATTAGAATTGCTTCAGCATCACCTACTTCAGTTGCCTTCATCTTGAGCCTACTACAAAAATTTAGGTAGTCTTTAATGGTATAATCAAGAAATTATTCTCTTTTCGCTTCACCCTCACCCCATGTACACACCTATAAGATTCTGTCAGTATAAGACCATACTTTTACATTTTTTTATATTGCTATTGCCTTTTCTTCTATAATTTTCCTTCCTAGTTGATGGAGGTAATTCTATAGCTTTCTTGTGACCTTATCATTCTGAAGAGTTACGTGATGAACCACTTTAAATTCCTTGCACTATTCAATTTAACTTGAAGATATGCATTGCATATATTTGGTTCTTATAACTACTGTTAGCCTTAATTTCTCTATTTTCTTCCTTATTTCTTTTGTTTTTCCAAATCAACCATCTGCATTTTTATTTATTTAATTCTTACCTGAGTTCCTTACCCTTGCCAATTCTTTTCATACACATTCTTTGTATGTGTTTAATAACTAGTGGTAGATTTTATAACTAAACATACTAGCATAGAAGCATGTTGTTTGCGCAAGTCTTCAATTTCTTCCCATGTTAGTTTGGTGAACCTAATTAGTGAATTAATCATATCAAGCTCACTAAAATTAGTGGCTTATTTTACATATGTGAATAAAGTACTGCAATACTTAAAAACCATCTGATCAAGATCACTAAAAGCAATGGCTTGATTTACATCTGCGAATAAAGTACCATAATACTTACAAATATGTTTAAAAACTACTTAGGCTCTCCTAAACTTCCTTAATAGATTGTTTAAAAGGCATAATACACACTTCACACTAAGGCAATGTGTATTCTAAACTTCCTTGTTTAATGAGTAACATGCTCCATAAGTTTATTATCATATACATTATGAAAAGATTAGAGGCAAGTTAATACAATCTGACCTTTCACTTGAGAGGGTTTTTCATATTTTAAGCCTTAGTTAAAATAGGACAAATTAAGATTAAAGTGTATTTTAATTAAGTCCAAATTTAACTAGATAGAATTCGGCTAGTTCGGGCTATTAGTAGTTAGATTCAGTTGATGCCATCCTACTCTGATTTAAAGTATTTATAAGTTATTTAAGAGTCTTAGTTTGAGTCAAATAAGAAGTCATAGTTATAGTCAAACTCAACTAAGCTTGTATATAAATAGAATCTTATGCTAGACAATTTTCAGTAGATTAATGAATAAGATTAAGAGTTTTTCAAAAGTTAAGCTTTCCTTTTCGATTGCTTTTATGTTCATGTGATAGCTTAGATTTCCACCCTAAGGAATGTGTTTTCCTTATATTTCATTCAATTCTACACAACTTCCACATCATTTGGTATCAGATTTAGGCGGAATTTTCTTTTGATCAAGAATGCTTCAAGAATCAATCTTTTTCTAAAGATTTATGGGTTCCTTGTTCTAAGGCTTACCTTCTTGGGATATATCATGGTCAGGGATGGTATTTGAGTGGAACCATCAAAGGTAGATGCTATATCTTCGTGGCCTAACCCTAGAAATGTTCATAATGTGCGAGATTTTCCATGGTTTGGCTAGCTTCTATAGGTGTTTAATTGGTCAGTTTAGTGATATTATGGCTCCTCTCATTGAATTGACCAAAAAGGATGCCTAATTTAAGTGGAGTGATAATAATCAACGGACCTTTGAATAAATTAAAAGAAGAATTTTTAATGCTCCAGTTCTTGCAGTACCAGATTTTAGCAAAGTTTTCAAGATCTACATGGATGCAAGTAGTATAGGCATAGGTGTTGTTTTAATGCAAGGGAAGCGACATATATCTTATTTAGTGAGAAACTCAACGGGACTAAATCAAACTATTATACTTATGATAAGGAGTTTTATGCCATAGTTCGAGCCCTTGAGCATTGGTCTCACTACCTAAGGTCGAAACCTTTTGTGCTTTACTTGGACCATGAGAGTTTGAAGTATTATTCATGGTCAACAAAAGCTCAATCGTAGACATGCTAAAAGGGTGGATTTTCTCCAAGAGTTCACTTTTTTTTCAAAGTAAATTCAAGGCAAAGAGAACGTGATGCAAATGCTTTATCAAGAAGACACTTTACACTTTTGGTTTTGGAAGCTAAGATTCTTGGGTTTAAAATGTTAAAGGATTTCTATACTACTCCTTGTAATCTTCTTAAGTTCTTATTGATGCTTTGGATCTTGATTCTCATCACTAGGTATATTTTATAAGGTTGTGATAGCCCGATCATATTTTGTTGCCTTTGCCGGGGACTAACCTTTTTTTTATTTTGTTACTTTAGTTTCATTTCTACTAAGTTTGTTGTTCTCTTGTGTTGCTTTAACTATACTTTTTGTCTATTTGATTCTCTGCTTTTAGTTTTTCTTTGTACATGCACACTCGAAGTACATGTGTTAGAAGAGTTGATTCCTTTAGATCGTGAGATCAAAAATATTGCACGAAAACAAAGAAACCAAAAGAAGAAGAGTAAAAAGAATAATAAGGAAAAACTAAAGGGACAAATCTAACATAATCGCATCATAGTTCTTGAATAGAAATATCTAATTAAATTGGTCCCACTAGAGGATTAGGTTTTGAGCTAAAAGTACTAAGTTTAGGTGGAATGTGCACCACTATTATGTCTTCGTTGTAAAGCTTCTACTACTTCCTCATAAAGTGCATAACTTCTTAATAATATGACCACGTAATAGTGTTGTATGCAATGAAAGGTGAAAATGATCACAACATATAAGGATCTAATCTTTAGGTCTTATCCTTTTAAATTGACTAAAGGAACATAATCATGTAAAAAAGATGTCTAAGAATTATTTAATGTAGGTGATCATAATAATAAAGTTAATACCTTTAACATGCAAAAGGTGATGAAAGCAGTAAATCATACTAGAAAGAAATATATCATAATTTTATACATTATAATGCGTAGAGACCGTGATCATAAAAGTGAATAGCCAAAAGAACGAAAATAAGAATAAAGATTTTATTTATAAAGAAAGAAGAAAGATTTGATTTCTAAAAAAAGAAAATCAATAAAAGAATTTTTCACCATCAGGAACTTACCTTCAAAGCATTACAAGTATCCTAAGTTCATCGTCTAGATCTATAAGTCAGGTTAGGGAAAATAGATAAAGGGTAAAGATTAGTTGTAAGGAATAAATTGGAACTAACAAGGGGAAGAATTAAGACTAACCAAGTCTAACTATTTTGGATGAACAAGCTGGATTTATAAATGGATTTGGATAAATTTCTATAATAGGAAAAGGGGAAGAAAAATGGAGCACCAAAATAGACAGGCACGACCTAGGCTTGCGCTACTTTTGGACTGGCTCGGTATAACCACATCGATCACATATAAGTTTTGGCAAATTTGAGGGAATCATAACTCTTTTTGTGATTGTTAAAATTAAGCTTTTAACATATCATTCAAAAGGTACTTATGTCTTGCTTCTAACTCAATTTGCTTGTATCAATAGAATTTGTAGAACTTAAGATAATTGTGTCTTTAGCACCCCATCTGTGGTACAAAGCTTATATCACTTTAATTATGGATTAGTTGTGGGCTCATGATAAGTTATTGGAAATATAGTTCCAAGGTATTTTAATCCATGTAGTACGTGAATAGTATCACAAGAATAAAATTGTGTATTCAGGCTAGGATATAATGGGCTAGACTACGATAGTCAATGAGCTTGCTAGATTCTATGCTAATGAAATGTGAGCATAATAAATCATTGCAATCTTAACATAGGGTTTTTGACTTAAGAAGCCTATTTTACCTCAGTTTAGGTTAATTTGGATTGAAAATATAGTAAAATAAAATATCAAACTCAACTTGTATAATGAAGATATGTTTAATGTTCCTTTCATCAATGAGCTTTACGACAAGAGAAGAGACCAAAGCAGGGATAAAATTTGGACATCTACAAACACATACACAGACAGATGCATAGAGTGGATTTTGCTACTCTATCATTTGCTAAAGTCATATCCGAAACTTTTCTCTCCATTAAAACTAGAAGCATATGTTACATTAACTTGCTTTAAGTCATAACCAATGGTTTTATTTAGTTTGACTAAACATAAAATCTCTTAAGTTACTTACTAGGATTTCTTTTTTCCTTTAAAAATTAACCTTTTATATATATATATATATATATATATATATATATATATATATATATATATCAATTATAGAACTTACGAATATCTTTGTACAATTTTATGAGCAAAAACAAAACTACATAAAGATTTGTAGATAATTTTTTTTATCATGACAAGCAATTTTTGCACATCAATAGGTAATTACTTCACATCACATTGTAAAACAATTCAATCTAACATAATGCAAGGTAACTTTAAAAAGTATATAGGAAACTTTTGTGTAAAATATTGTTATTGCAATTCCAATAGTACATATTGAAATATAGGTTGCTTTTGTTCAATTAGTAGGTAAATTTCATGAGCATATTACAATAAAATTTGAGGACATAACTTCTTTTTTTTTTTTTTTTTTTTTTTTTTGTATTCTGATGGCCTATAACTACATTTGAATTTACTTCTCTACTCTTATGAACATCAATAACAATTGAATTTTTCACCTTCATTCAAATCAAAATCAACAACATTCAATTCAGCTACATGCTATTCAAAATTTGATCAATTCTTTTCTTTTTTTTTCATATTTAAGGAGGTTTTAATTGAATTTTGATGAAAATGTTGCAAATTATACCTATCTTCTATTTCATCTTTATTAAGATCAATACTCAAGGTAACTCTTGAATTTAGTAAAGGAGCATGTATTTCTAATGTAAAAATTACAACAATCTATAAATTAGGGTTAGATAATTTTAGAAATTGAACATATTTGATGAATTTTTGGGATTATTCATCAATTTAGAGCTTTAATTTTGGTTAAATGATGTCAAAATTAGAGGTTGTCCTTTTTACTCTCTACTTGGGCTAGCCAATGGAAGGAGTTGTGAGAACGAGGGAGTCACACTTTTTTTTTTACTTTATGAATGGTACGTGTGAGTGGGCCATGAGGCACACATTAACATTACTAAGTCACTTCTACATGAAGTTCATTATAATTTCCTATATTTATATCATAAGTCATACTCCCTCCTTTCTTTTTTATTAGTCCTACTTTATAAAACAAGTAGTTATACAAGTTAATCCTATGTTAAATATTTAATACTTTTTGATTATTTTTAGATCGAAATACCCCCTCATTAAATAATTAAAATTATAATATTTTTCTTAATTAAGCTGAATATAACATTGAAAATATAACCACAACGGATTTTTCAGAAATTTAATACAACATAATACAATCTGATTGATAACAAAATACTAGTTACTATGTTCTCTATGTTGATAAAAATCAGGGCCGTCCCTGGGGTTAGGCGAGAAGTGCGACCTCCTAGGGCCCAGAGCTGGGACGGGCCCACAAATTAATTTTAAAACAAGTGTTTAGTTAATTTTTAAAAATTTATTAGTTAAATTTTAAATGATAATTAGTTTAAAATATTTATAACATTGAATGTTTTATTTTTTATGAAAATGTGTACCTTTATCCTTAGTTTTAATTATCATTCTCTATTTTTTTAATTCCTAGATTATGCTCTATAAATTATTTAGTTTATGAAGTCTTACAATGAATAAATGAATAGATTTACTCTCTTGTCATTCTAATTGTGACATATAACTATATAATATCACAAATTTAAGATTTTTAATTTTAGTTTTTTGATAAAATGAAATCAAAAATTTATCTGATGGATATTTGGTATAATGATAATGACAAGTTTGTATATATTAGCATCTTGGGTATTAAAATATATACTGTGTACTGCATGTATACTTTCTGGTATTAAAGTTTGGGTTTTTCGAGTTTTGTAATTTTATTATTTGCTAAATATACCTTTAGTATTCAATGGACACACCCAACTATTGGAGGTTATAAATATTCTATTAACAATTATTTAAAGATATCAACAATATTCTACTCTACTTGATTAGTTTGCTTTTAAAAAATATTATTTCAATAGTAGATCTTGTGTGTATCTTTTTTTAATATTTTTTTTCAATTATTTTTAGAATGGTTAAATTATTTTACAGATGAAATTAGTAATAAAAAATAAAATAAATATATTCTATATTATCATGCGTTTACTATCCCGAAATAAATAAGGGAATATTTTACGAGTATAACATAAGAGGCCCAAAAATATTATTACGCCTAGGGCCTCTAAAATATCAGGAACAATGTTGATAAAAATGTACCCAATTTAATTCTATAACGTCAAATATAGAAAGCGCAAACAGAAAATATGCCACCAAATTTGGGTCACATTTAATGAACGATGCACCCACCTGCTTCGTAGGTCAATCAGGTTGGTTTATGTCCTTGGAAAATAAAAACACAATAATTTATTGCAATAACTAAATTTCGCATAAACAGTTAACGTCTAGCTCACCTTCCCCATCTACTGTTCTCGTCATTAAATTCTGTCTTCTTCTCTTCACCCACTCTCCATTATTCACGAACCAAACTTTATTATAGTATAATAAAAAACTTTATATTATACCAAAAAATAAAAAGTAAAAAAAAAAAAAATCGTATAATGCCAACTCATCCCAAGTCAAACCACGCTGCACATCCCCCAATTTCCTCCCCAAATTCCTACTCTCATTCATCTAACTGACTCGACCAACCCAAATTCCAAAAACACGGTTGTGTTTTGAATCAAATTCTGACAAATGGGAAATCGTTTCATTTGTATGTCAAAGAAAGACACATCCAAAATCAATGGATCAAAGAGCAGAAGAATTGGCAGTAAGTCTCAGAGAAAGTTGCTGGAAGACGAAGAAGTTGCCTTGCATAGGAGAGCTTTGTCCATGGCACTTCACCAGCATCAGTTGTCTCAGAGATTTGAGGGCGGGGTTGGTGGGCCCGGGTCTATGTCTCGCCGTGTGGGGTCCACTTCTCGTCGGCGCACTTTGTCTGACCCTTTCTCTAATTCCAAGCAGGTTTGAGGCTTATAGTTCAAATGTGTATTTCATTATATACTATGGTTTTTTTGTTGGTTTGATTTGATGATTTTTTTTTAATATATATTATGGTTTAAAAAATGAGATCTTTTGGTATGGTGTGGAAAAGGTTGAGTATTTATATATATGATGAAGAACAGTCAGTGTTAACTGGGAAAGTTTTATTTAGTTTTTGGTTAATTTCATTAGATAATTTTTTTTCGTAAATATAATATGGTTTAATGATGAGATCTTTGTGGAAAAGTTCGTCTTTATAATATTTGATTTGAGTTTTTGGGGGTAATGATGGTTTGATGATTATTTCATGTTTAAAAAGGGAAGATTCATTTGTGTAATTGGAAAATGGAACCCAAATCTGAATCTTGTAAAAGTTGGGTCAGAATAATACTAGTAGCTTTTTGTTCACTTTTCAATTTACTTGCTGCTTTATGCTGTGTAAAAAGTCCATAATTATTACTGTATCAGGATACTTAAAGGTTGGACTGTTGGAGGGTTACCTGTGTACATCTTCAGAAAGAATGGGATTTTCATAATGTATTTTTTTAATCCCCTAATATGTAAATTAGTAACTGGCTTGAGTGCACGAGTATCATCGAGTTCTTGTGAATTTTCGGTCTTGGTTGATGAAATGATTGTAGAGTGAGCTTTGAGCTTTCAGCCAGTTGAATCACTTGTCTCACCTTGGCAACATGAATTTGTGGCGTTCTGTTGCTCCTTTGATGGAGTATACATCCTTTTTTTATTACACATATTCTGATTCGTGTATCAGAAATGTTACAGCTTTTTAGAACTCAGCACTTCATGAGTTGAGGGATTTTAGATGGACTTGACAAGATTTTTTGTTTACATATTATTCTTTGCATCATCCTGTTAACTAGTTTTCTGATCTCCTAGTGATAATGTTTTCCTTAGGGGATGAGGGTATGACTCAAAAGGCAGCCGTGGTGTGATAAAAGTGTTGTGAATGTTCATAATATCATGATAAGTTCAGATATTGCCAGTCCTTGATGTCTCTCTTCATTCTTCTCTAATATACAAATGGTGTATCTTTGGAGGTAACTGTATCAGTAAACTAGATAAAATTTTAAGTCTGGAAACTACTAAATTTCTGATGTCTGACATGGCTATTGTTGAGGTTTCATTCATTAATTGCATTGAAAGAGACAGATAAGAAATTGATGCATCCACATTTCCTTGCGTCTTACTCTAAGTTGTTTTGGCTATCTTCCATCTGTTTAGCCCTTCAACAAGTGGGCATATTGTACTTCTCTTACAGTTCCACTCCTCTTCCTCCTCAGGCAAATGACTTTCTAGAAAGTCTGAAAGGTTTAAAAATTGTCTTGGTACATGGTGAGGGCTTTGGTGCATGGTGTTGGTACAAAAGCATTGCTTTGTTGGAAGAATCTGGATTGCTTCCTGTTGCTTTAGATCTTAGTGGATCAGGTATAGATACAAAGGATACAAATTCAATAGCATCTCTGGCTGATTATTCTAAGCCAGTGATTTCATATATAGAGAACCTGCCAGATGATGAAAAGGTGAGATGTCATTAAAAATATTTTTGTTTATGCTCATTAATGACTTCTATATGGACCATTTTCTAGCTATTGTTATAACATTTGGGGTTTACTTGTAGGTGATATTGGTTGGTCATGGATGTGGAGGTGCATCTGTTTCTTATGCTATGGAGCAATACCCGCAGAAGATTTCCAAGGCAATTTTTGTCTGTGCCACAATGGTCTGTAGTGGACAGAAACCCTTTGATGTCTTTGAAGAGGTATCAACAACATCTCAGCCTATTTTCAATAGAAATCCTTTCTATCTTTTTTAAATCCACTTGAAACCCTCATCTAACAATTATAAGCTGCATGTCAGTCCACGAATATTTTAGATTTGGTAATTAGACATGTAAATAATTTTGGAAACTGCTAAATCCATCTTCTTTGGAATGGCTCAGTGGATGGGAGATTCTTATTTGCAAATGTGATTGTCTTGAGTGACTACTCCTGTACTCAATTTGGCTTAGAAAGGGCAATTTCTGTGGTGTCTTTGATTTTATTGTTCAATGATTTATTCGGTGCCTGGGATGGCTCCTTCTCTTCTCTTTGTGCTCACAATCCTCTTCTACGCAGAATTCTACTCCCACTCTCCATAATAGAAATCCTTTTTGATTTTGTAAAAAGTTTTAAGAGTGCCCATTTGACTATAAATTCTTTTTCTGCTTCAAATATTCCTCTAGGATCTGTAAAGAAGTTAGGAGTGCACCTTTTTCTGTATGTCAGAGCAAGAGCATTGTTATTGTTTCATGTTCTAAAATGTAATTGCACATTCAACATTTGAGAATTTCCAACTTGCATAATGAAATAATTTTGTTTCCACAGCTTGGTCCTTCTGAAGATTTCATGAAGGAATCAAAATTCTTGATTCATGGAAATGGTACTGATAAACCGCCCACGTCATTCATGTTGGAGAGGCAGCACATGAAGGCTTTATATTTCAACCAGAGCCCCCTTAAGGTAGGTTGTGGAAGAATTATCTCAAGTCACACATGCTGACCAAACCATGTTATGGTGATGTTTTAAGCCACATTCGTGACTTTCTGTAAACTTCTTTTGTGCTTGTTCTATTCCTTTTTAAATGGACCTGTACTCAAAAGCCTGGACTTACTTACCTGACCCAAATCTGAACAATTATGAAGATTGCAAGATCTGATTGTTGTTAAAAAGGAAAATTAATCACGAATAATGATTAGTTAAATCATTATAGGTACTACTTCCTTATTGACAATAGGCCCGATTATGACCCAACTCAAATCTTCCCCAAACTAAATAACCCAAGACTGTAACTAATTGACCTGATAAATGGCCGCTTGCCATCTCTACAGTGTTCTTTCCTTGTACTAAAGTGGCCTATGTTAAGATTCATAAATTCTGACCAGATTGAAGATAGGGCAGTGGAAGATAGGAATGCTATGGTGGATAATTTAGCCTGCAAAGTCTTGGTGGGAGTGTTTTGACTTTTATGCTAGGAATCTGATGACTTAATGCCTTTTAACCTTTCAAGTTTTTACTAGATTTACACAATTAAGAAATGCCATTAGACTTGTCCTATTTTGATCAACATGACACAAAGCTCAAGAAATGAACTTTCAATAAAAAATAATCATACCCCAAATCTAGCATGGGTTTTTTGGTTCAATTTTCCTATCTTAGTGGATAGGAAATCTGTATTTCTATGTGCAAATTTCATTTTGGCTTGTACAGTACAGGTATTGGATGTCTGTTTAATTTGTTAATGAGCGGATTGAGATAGGAAGAGACATGTTACTAGCATGCTGTTTATTTTGTTAATGAGCGGATTGAGATAGATTTTCTCATGACCTCATCTATTCAGAAGAAAAGTCATGCTCTTCATAGCAGGGTTTCACTCAAGTGTTTTCTTCTTTCTGGTTGAAACTTGAAGTGTCTTACCCATCCACCCACCCCTGCTCTTTTTCCCCGGAAAAAAAATTGGGGGAAGAAAATATGTCAACATCAAAAGAACAATGTCACTTAATGGGTATTAAATGGAAATTCGATCAATTCATATTGACTTCAAGGCTAATTTTATCAGAAGGTAAATGTACATGGAAAAGTTTAACGCAAGAGCAAGATTCTAGACTTTTGGTTTCCTTCTCCAAAATCTTCATGTTTATCAACCTACAATCTCATCATGAGACGGCTAGGCCTTATTGATTGTGACCTGCCAACACTTTTTTAGTTGACAGCCCAAGTCTTTCTGAAATTGTGCTTGCTTTATTGGCACTGCTGATGGTACATTGGCAAAGTGAGCATACTAAGAGATGAGTTTTTTTAATAGTGTCATATATTATCTTGTGTTACATCTGATGTGTGTTTTATTGTAACTGCTAGAATAAAATTCATATATAAGTCCTGAGATGAAGTCCAAGGTGAATAAAATTTTCCTCAAGCCACATTATGCTCGTAGACAGAGCTTTTGCAAAATTGGGTTATTTGCAAGAGTTCTTGGCTCACTGCTGATTTGTCTTCCTTTTCCTCTGCTTAATATTTCTTCACCTTGGGGTGATAAATGCACATTTGAGATGGTGTTCTGTTTGTACAGATATAGTTCTAAAGAAACCATTATTATTTCAGGATATTGCTTTGGCTATGGTATCCATGAGACCAGTTCCTTTGGGGCCCATAATGGAGAATATCTCATTATCACCTGAGAAATATGGTACAGTTAGACGTTATTTCATTCAAACACTGGACGATCGTGCACTTTCACCAGACGTCCAAGAAAAGCTAGTCAGAGAAAACCCACCCGAGGCAGTCTACAAGATTAAAGGTAGCGACCACTGCCCATTCTTCTCTAAGCCCCAGTCGCTTCACAAAATGTTGCTTGAGATTGCACAAAAACCTTAGTTCAAGATAGCTGCAAGTTGGTGGTTAATCAGAGGATTTTCTGCTTGTTGAATATGATAGCATTCACCACAAAAGGTTGAAATTGTACAGGAGAAAGAGAGAAGGCTATATACTCTGTGCTACCTCATTTCTTTTTATTATTTATACAGGGTTGTCTATGACTTCCTTTGTACACTCTGTTGTTGCACACCGAAGTATTAGATAGAAAAATTTAGAAATTATGCCACCCACCGACCCACGGCATGGTGTTTCTTGCTGTCCTTTCCAATCATGCAGGCTACAAGTTATTCTTATTCATTGTTATGTAAGGAGGAAATAGTATTGAACGTTTAACTGCGAGGGCGGGAAAGCCAAGTAGCTAGCTAGTGTCCAAAGTGAAAATTGTAGAGGAATCATACTTATATATGTCAGTATTTGAGGTTTTTGCTTAAAAAATTTATACTTTTTAGTCTTCATATTACATTGTGGGTCAAATAGATTATGGAAGTTCTGGAATGTTTCAGTTGAACAAATCAACATATTTTCCATGTCCTATGTGAAAAACATATATTTTATGACATTCTAACATATGATCATCAATATAATGTTTATAATTCGTTGTGTTGTCCTATTACAAACAATAAGCTCGTATGAGTCCTGTTGAACTTTTTGCTTTGGATGTAGAGAAATCAACTTACAATTACCAAGTATAATGTCAAACTAGTTCTTTTTGGGCAATGACATGCACGACCGGATACAAGCAATTCAAGGTTTGGTCGTGGACTTAAGGTAGTTGTTGGCACCAGTATAAAACAGTGATGGGCTAGATTGTGAGGACCAGGGAGGAAGTATATTTACTCACTGTTAGGGATGGCAATGTGTTCAAGATTCGATCTAGACCCGGTCAAATTCGACCTATTTTTAGGGTTTGAGTTTTATTTTTAAAGACCCATTTGATTCGGGTCGGATATTGATTTAAATGTCCTTGGGTCTGAAAAAAGTTAGATCAAGATCCGATCCATGGACCCATACATAAAAAAAACTAAAACCTAACATATAATTTAGAACTGGATTACTTAGAAGTTCACATAACCTGTCATCTTATCGTGTATGACTTTGTTAATTGTAAACTTTTAATATTTTGATGTTAAAAATTAGGATAAAGTAGATCATTTGCTGAGTTGTAAAATTAATAATTTTTCCTTCAATTAGCAGTTTTCTCAAGTGTTAGTTTTGTTGTATTCTTTTAAACAAGATAATAATATACAAATAGAAAAAAATATGTTGAGAACCCATTTTGGACTTGAGACTCATTAGACCCGATGGATCTAGATACGGGTCTGAATATTTAGGATTTAGTGGATTTGGGGCGGATATGGGTCTACACAGAAAAAATAGTTATGGATATAGGTATGGGTCTAATAGGACTCAACTTAGATCCACTTTATTGTCATCCCTACTCTTAACGTGGTTGGAAAATTCGAAAAAAATTCTTGGTATATAGTATAATGATATACATGCGATATGTGTATAGCATTTACTTTGTATTTTCCTTCCTTTCCAATAAATCACTTGCCCACCTTTCACTATACATAACAATTTTTAAAAAATATACAAAGTATTATACACACACGGGATACAATAAATTTATCGTGTCCCTAGTAAAAGTGATCCCTCAATATAAAAAAGTTACCCCTCGAAGTTGATTAAGATTGACTTATGTTGTGTTGAGGGTAATTTTTGTTATATCGAGAGATCACTTTTACCGTGTCTTGTGTATATACAATACTTTTTGAAAAATAATATCATTCGAAAACCTCCATTCCATTCTCTTACCAAGATTCATTTTATCTTAAAAATATTATTCCAAAACCTCCATTCTCTTACCAGAATTCATTCTATCTAAAAAAATAGCAGATGATATTGACTATGACATGTCACACCATTTTATTCGTGTGACAAACCTAATTAAACGAGCTGACAAATAGGCATTAGTTTCCGTGAGCATTAAATCGTACGCCGCATTATTACATTCTACATTTCATTCACTCTTTCATTTCCTCTTTCATTTTCTCTTTCATTCCCTCTTTTATTCTATCTTTCATTCTCTCTCTTTTTTTTTTTCGCAACATTTTCACCAGAATTATGAAATCTTACGAAACAACGAGTTCGAATACATTGCTCAAGAATTCTAACGAAGCTACGAGTTCAAAGGAATTGCAACTGGAAATATATGATTTTTCTAAATCAAATAATGAAGATTTGAAAACCTCAAGATGTGAGGGTGACTATCAAATTGTTATATGACCTGAATATTATCTTTCACTTGGTAATCTTTAATTTTTAATTTATATACCTGACATAATAATTACTACGAATCTGAAATTAGAATATGGTAATTGTATATTGGTAATAATAAATTCAATACCTGAGATAATAAATCTAATTCGTGAGTCCTTTAGTTGTATATCTAAGATAAAGAATGCATTGCCTATTTTAGTTGTATATCTAAGACCTTTATTTGTATAACTAAGATAATAAATACAATATTTGAAATCTTTATTTGTATACCTGAGACATTTATTTCTTTAACTGAGATAATAAATTAAATATCTGAGACGTTTGATTCAATAACTTAGATAAATACTTATATACGACTAGAACATAAATTGAAATAAAAAATACAATACTGAGATCATTATTTGTATATTTGAGACCTTTATTTCTACAACTAAGATAATAAATTAAATATCTAAGACATTTGATTCTATAACTTATATAATAAATTCAATACCTGAGACAATAAATAGGTAATTGTATATAATTGTATAATGGTAATAATAAATTCAATACATGAGATAATAAATCCAATTCCTGAGACATTTATTTGTATATCTGAGATAATGAATGCATTGCCTATTTCAATTATACAAATAAAAGGTCTCAGGTATAGGTATATAAAGATTTGAGGAAGTAAATCTAAGATCTTTATTTGTATAATTGAGATAATAAAGACAATACTTGAGATCTTTATTTGTATATATGATACCTTTATTTCAATCACTAAGATAATAATTTAATATCATAGACGTTTGATTCTATGACTTAAATTGAAATGAAAAATACAACACCTGAGATCTTTTTTTGTATATTTGAGACCTTTATTTTTATAACTGAGATAATAAATACAATATCTTAGACATTTGATTCTATAACTGATATAATAACTTGTATACATAAATTGAAATAATAAATACAATACCTGAAATCTTTTTTTGTATAACTAAGACGTTAATTTCTATAACTAAGATAATAAATACAATATCTTAGACGTTTGATTCTATAACTGAGATAATGAATTGTATGTGATTAAAACATAATATCTATAAACTGAAATGATAACTTTTATACCTTATATAGAAATGAATGTACCTGATAGATTAATTTCTATATCTGATATCCTTATTACTACAATTGAGATAATAACCAAGATATACCTGGGGTTTATATGTGTATATCTGTGTTACATATTAACTGAGATAATAAATTTATTCATAGATTGAAAATACTATAATTGATATATTAATTTCTAAAACTGAGATATTATTTCTTATGCTGATCTAGTTATATAAAATTCCTAATATCTTAATAAGTTTAATTACTAATATCAAAACACCTATATCTGATATTCATGTGAGTATATTCAAGATTAATATTATTATATCTGAGTGTATAATTTATATATCTAAAATATTTGGTCTCAAAGCGTTTTATCTGATAAATTATTTTATTATTTACAGGATTCAATGCAAAAGATTAATAAAAATTGATAATATTGAAAATATTGGTGGATGTCTTTTGAATAAAATAGTGGCTAATTATGATGAAGCTTTCTTGTTGTTCAAGTCTTATTCAAGATTCTTAGGATTTAGTGTTAGAAATCCACAACTAGGAAAGTTAATGGGAAATTAGTAGAACGCTACTTTTGATGCTCAAAAGAATAATTTTATAAAGGAAAACAGAAGAGGAATGAAACTAATGATGATATTGATATACCTTTATTAGATATTGATATCAATTCTGATTTGAAAAAGAGAAAAATAAGAGTAGTAAATGATACACGGGTAGGATGTAAAGCTTATATTAGATTCAAGAGCTCTAAGGAAGGAAAATTCATTGTTGTTGATCATAATGTAACTCATAATCATGAAATTGTAGATAAAGCAATACGTCATCATCTAAAGTCTGAAAGATATATCAGAGAAAAGATTGGAGAAGTTATTGAGAAATTGGTTGAGAGTGATATTAAACCTATGAATTCATATAATTATCTTTGTAATGAAGTTGGTGGTAAAGAAAATCTTGGACACATTAAAAGAGATCATTTAAATTACATTACAAGATACAAAATACAAATAGTAGAAGGAGGAGATAATCAAGTCTTGTTAGATACTTTATAACAAAAAGCAGAAGCAGATCCTAATTTCTTTTACAGATTGAAATTTGGAGATTTAAATGATATAGTAGCATATTCTTGGAGAGATTCAATGATTTTGGAAAATTTTGATTGTTTTGGAGATGTTTTGATATTTGATACAACTTACAATAAGAACAGATACAACCTGATTTATGCTCCGTTTGTTGGCATCAACAACCATTAGAGAACAACAATGTTTGGATTTGCTTTTATTACAAATGAGAAAACTGAAACATTTGAATGATTATTAGACACATTCAAGAAGTCTATGTGTGGTCTAGTCTCAACATCTATCTTTACAGATTAAGATCTTGCTATGTGTAATGCAATAAAAATGGTAAAACCCTAAAACTTTATACTTTTAATTATATATATAATAATTATTTTAATGATTACTTTTTATGGTCTTCCTAATATCAAGACATTGCTTATGCTTATGGCATCTACAAAAGAATTTTGTATCACGTTTTGGTAACTTGAAGAGTGATGATGATTTCTAAGCAATGTTTGATAAATGTCTAATGGGTATATAATAATTATTTTAATGATTACTTTTTATGGTCTTCCTAACATCAAGACATCGCTTATGCTTATGGCATCTACAAAAGAATTTTGTATCACATTTTGGTAACTTGAAGAGTGATGATGATTTCTAAGCAATGTTTGATAAATGTCTAATGGGATGTGATAATGAAGAAGAATTCAATGATTTGTGGGCTAAAATGATAGATAAATATGATTTGGGTGACAATAAGTGGTTTATCAAGCTACATGGCTTGCGCCAAATGTGGTGTACAACATTGAATAAAGATATGTTCTCTACTGACATATTATCATCTCAACGGTCAAAAGTAACAAATCAGGCTATCTCTTTTAAAGATAATAGAAGTACTAGTCTTTTTGAGTTTTTTCATATATTTGAAGATATATAAAAAGTTGGCGCTCTATTGAGAAATCTGATAACTTCAAATGCATAACTAAAAAACCAAAAACTTCACTTTTAAAGTGTAAGTTATTGAAACATGCACCTGAAATATATACATTAAAGATATATAATGAATTCTTATATGAGTTTAATTTGAGTATGAGCACATATGTGAAGCCTTTATTGGAAGAAGGTGATTTTAGATTTTATGAAGTTTATGAGAATGAAGATATGACAAGGAGCAAATCTATTATGACCACTCCTGATTTTACAGAATTTACATGCTTATGTATCTTCTATCAAGAAAATAGTTTACTATGCTATCATATAATCAGAATAATGCGTATTCATTCTATTTTCAAGATTCCAAAAAAATATGTTAAAAAGCGTTGGACTAGGTTTGCAAAATTAGTGGTTTGGGAAGGTATATTGTTTTGCAAAATAATTAATTATTTTACATTATTGTTTTGTGAGACTTCTTTCAATACTAACATAATATTTCTATTTTCTTTTAAAGGTAATGATTGTGAAGATTCTTCAACAGTTAATCAATCATCTACTATTTGCACTCCTTGGAGACAAAATATTGTTCGTGTATTCTATGATCTTGTAATAGCATGCCAAGGAAATAAAAAAAGCAAGAAAGACATGTGACCAATCTTTATCAGATTTATATAGAGATGTGAGGTAAATAATGCAGTCTGAAGAAGTTATTGAGAAATCTAAGCGAAATGAAAGAATTCCAGATCCAAAAAAGGCAAAAATAAAAGGTAGACCAAAGAAACTAAAAAGATTGACATGTCATTTTGAAAGAAAAAAAAATAAAAACTAGTCATCCTAATGAATTTGGAATAAAAACTCCAAATGAACAAATCATTTGAATAATATCATTAGTTTTTATATATGTATAGTGATTATATGTATTTTTAAATTTATATATATATATATATATATATATATATATATATATATATATATATATATATATATGATATAATCTTTTTATTTGATTTTTTCTTAACTGAGATATAAATTTTTATCCTTGATATAAGAATATATATATTTGAAATTATAATCTCTATACTTGAGTTAATATCTTTCTTCATTTTCATATAAAGTGAAAGAATTCCGAAGATAATAACTTGTATTAAATTTTATTAATGAGTTATCTAAGATAATAAATCCTATACCTGAGATTCTTACTAGCTATAATTGAGATCTTAATTACTATAACTAGGATAATATTTTTTCTTCCTCGTATTTAAATTAAACAAAAATGCCTATAATTGAGATTTACATATCTATAACTTAGATTCTAATCCTGAGTACGTTATAAATTGCTGTTAAATATATATAGAATCTAAAATCTAAAATCAATTTAATTACAAAAAAATACTAAAAAGAAACTAATAATTCATATACCTGAGATTCTTATAATTATATCTTAGATCTAATTTATTATAAAAGATATCATAATAACTATATACCTTAGATAATGCATTGAGTTGTAAAATATCAATCTTTTTCTTTTTTTTTTCCATAATAACTATACCTAAGATACTATGTTATCTGATATAATAAATCATATACCTGAGATCATTATAGACATATCTAAGATATTAAGTATCATAACTGATAGGAAAATAACTTTAATCGTAAGATCCTTATAGATATACCAACTGAGATCTTAGTTACTATAATTGACATAGTCATGTATATAAAAATGACTAGATCTCTTATTGAAATTTTCATAACATAGAAAGCCTACAATTGAGATTTATATACAATATATGAGTAATTAAATTCTATTCCACATAAATACAATATATAAAATCTAAAATCAATTTAATTACAAAATGAATACTAATAAACTAGTAATAAAACTATTTTCTTTTTTTTTTTCTTGGAATTTTTAGCTCGTTGAGCAGCAAGATATCGATCTCTTTCTTCATTTTCAAATATTTCTTTATTCCTTTGTATTTGTTGACTTTCAATATCTTTCTCCTCTTGGATTCTAATCTTCTATTTTTAAATCAGTAAATGCATTGACATAGAACAAGTAAAGCACTTCTCCATAACATCTTTGTAAAGAACATTGTATTTATTCTTTACTTACCTTACTGTCAGTTGTGCTCGATAAAATATTTGTCTTTCTATGTGAAAATTAAATTATTGTTTAAAAATTAGACACATCATAAACCATAGAATCATATGCAAAAAAAGTATTTAAAATAAAAATGTATTATTACCAAATGCAAATCACTTTCATATATATTGGAAAAAAGGACTCCATATGTTTCGTGCAAAATACTGCGCAATCTTTAGTTTCTTCACTTTTTCTTCAAGGAAAAACAATAATATTATGCATAAATTAGTTATTAAATCAGCATTTGGATGTCCTTTATACTTTAAGAAAGCTCTTGAATATCTAACATGTGTTGAAAAAAAATATTTTCAAAACAAATATTAAAATATATTAAAACAAATATTCAACCAATTCATCATTGTCTTCCCTGTAACTTTAATATCTGGTTTTCTCTATTTTTTTTTTCATATTCTTAAGATCTTTCCTGTATTTGTTCAAAGAAATCTACAATAAAAAAATAAAAAAAACACACCTTTTATATATTAATTTCTAATATTGAGATAAAATTTCTATACTAAGATCACTTTCTCTATATCTAATATAGTAATTACATAATTTATATTCCTAATATCAAAACAACTATATATGAGATACTAATTTCTAATCCTAAAATAATAATATTTATATCTGAGACAATAATATTTATATCTGAGATAATAATATCTAATTATGAGATAATAATAATTATATTTGAGATAGTAATTCCCAATATCAGAACAACTATGTCTAGATAATAAATGTTTTCTTTAATATCATAACATATAATTAAAAATAAAAACAGAATCATATGATTTTATAATAAGAAAATACTTACAAAAAATGGGTATTGAAAAAATAACTTCTTGGTCCAGAAGATTTTATCATTACTATCATTACTGCCTTGTTCAAGAGGAATGCAAACACATCAATACATGTTGAACTTATCCAATTTATTTCATCCAAAGAAGTCATATCACCTTTTTCCAAAATACTAACTAAATCATCCCCTAATGAATATTGAGCCACCATTTCATAATTTTCCTCAATGAACAATTGATCTTTTTTACTCACAACTTTTGATGGTGGATCCACTTGAATTGGATAAGTTTCTTTTGCACCAGAGAAGAAAAGTCAATCCGCAATAAGTCTATCTTCAGCACAAAGAGAAGAATAAATATCAATATTAGCTTGCATAACCCTTGACAAAAATACATTGCATTCTCTTTTGGAACATCAATGCTTCTTTCATTAGTGATTTCTTCATTATCAAATGGACAAATTATTCTTCAAATCATTCACTATATTCTTCACAACATTATCCCAAGTGAAACCAAATGCATACTCACTTTCAAGAGAAACTTATTGATCCATAAACTTTTGAACTTCTTCAACTTCATCAATAACTGGATCATTAAGTGTAGGCACTAATAAACTTACGCCCTTTATGTCTACTAGGCCTAACACTAGACTAGGTTTCTTGAGTATTTTCATTTTCTCCTTATTTATTTGATTCAAACTCATCCTCATCCCAATATAGATTCTCATAATTCTAAAAAATTAATGTAAAAAGCAATAATCACTATTGATTATGAGATAATAAGTTTAATCCTTTTTTGAAAATAAAAAATTATACCTTTAATGCTATATCACCAATTGAACATTTTTCTAAATTATGTTCTTCTTCATTCATAGAATCCTTTATCTATTCATCCTTTTCATATTCTATTACCTGAGATAATATTAAAAACAAAATATAATTTATTTTATATTTAAAATAATATATGATATAATAACTTCTTATCGTGAGATAATAATTTCTAATCCTGAGATAATATACGCTAATCCTAAGATAACAACTTCTGATCTTGAGATAAGAATTCTTATATCTGAGATCATAAATGCTATCTCTGACATATTAATTTCTATAAATTATATAACATTTTATCCTGAAATAATAAATTATAAGTTTATTTTCTTACTTTAACAACAAAAACTGAGATAATAAATTCTATACCAAAGATAATATACTCTTATCCTGAGATAAAAAATACTATAAGTAAGAATATAACTGAGATCTAACTTGTACTTCTAAAGTAAGAACTTCAAAGCTAAGATATTAAATTCTATATCTTAGATGGTAATTACTAAAATTGAGATCATAACTTCTAATCCTGAGAAAATATTAAAAACCAGAGATTCTATTACCTGAGATAATATTAAAAAAATCATTTATTTCATATTTAAGATAATATCTTCTAATTATGAGATAATAGATGCTAATCCTGAGATAATAACTTCTATTCCTGAGATAATAATTCAAATATCTAAGATCATAGATGCTATATTTGTTATTAATTTCATATAAATAAATCTAGAATTACCTTTTTCTTCTCATGATCAACTTCTCCTCCAATTTGCTTAATTGGATGTTCATCTTCCTGTTCACATTCTGATGAACTCAATAACTTAAAACTATCAATGGCATTAAAAACCTTCCTATCATCTTCTCCAATGATACTAGCTTGAGGAATATCAGCCAATTCTAGAAGAACTTCATCCTAGACAAGTGATTTTTCAAAAAAGTTACTCTAAAAAATACTTGAATCATTTCTATTTTCAATAGGAGTTGTTGGAGTTGCTGTAATTATATCTATCTGAACATAAAAAAAACAATATTAAAACTAGGGGTGTCAAATCGGGTCAACGAGTCGGTTCTAGGTTGACCCATTGTGGGTCGGTTCTTATCGGGTCAATTTTGCCTATTGGGTCGAGTCATTATCGGGTCGGGTTAAATCAGTTATTTGCTTGGTCGGGTTTGATTCGGGTTCGAGTCGGGTTGTATTCGGGTCGGGTCAATGTCAGTTTGGGTTGTATTCGGTTCAAATCGAGGTTGGTTCGGGTTGTATTCGGTTCGGGCCAAGGTCGGTTCTAATAAAATTGAGTCGGTTCCTGAACGGGTTATAACAGGTTATTTCGGATTCGAGTAAAATCGATTCGGTTCCTGAACGTGTTATAGCGGGTTATTTCAAGTTCGGATCAAGGTCTGTTCTAGTAAAATCAGATCGATTCCTGAAAGGGTTATAGTAGGTTATTTCGAGTCAAGGTCGATTTTGATAAAATCGGACAATGATGGTGGTTAATTCATAAATTGGACAATGATGATGTTGATAAGTCATTTAAAAAAAAATATTTATGAGGTAATGATCATTAAATGTGTATTATCCTATCAAACTAGTCTATAACATACGATGTTAAGTTTATATATACATAAGAACTTGTAATAGAATTCCTTTATTTATACCAATGTGTATTACTATTTAGTTGTCGAATATAGATGATTAGGAAAGAATTTGATACCATAAAAAAATAAGAGATTAACTTTCAAATATAGAGATAAGTAAATATTTAGCAACTTAACATATAAACGATCATATATTCACATTGGTATAAATAGAGGAATTATATGAAAATTATATTTTAGTTTTATTTATTTATTTTTATTTAAAGAGTATGAAAATGATTGTCATTTTGGAAAAAGAAGGACGTCAATGAGATTTATGAAACAATGAAACCCCAAATTGGAAGGCTCTAATCTCACTTTTCATAGGCATAGACATAATGATTTTGCTTTTATTTGAATATTTAGTAAATATTTTAAAATTTTATTTTCATAAATGTACTTATTAAATAATTAAATTAATAAAAATGTTTGGTTTCAAAGTTATTAGATATTAGGTAAAAAATAGGTCTGTCAAGATTAAGTCATATTCACGTATAAACAGATTATTAATACATCTAGTGAATTCGGGTAACGAATTGCTATAAATTGGGTTATATCGATTATGTTTCGGTTTCAATCGGTTTTGGGTTCTTTTCAGGTCGGGTCCGTAATGGGTCGAGTCTGTAACGGGTCGGGTCTGAAACGGGTCGGGTCTATAACGGGTTGGGTCCCTAACGGGTCAGACACGGATCGGGTTCGGGTCTTCAAATATCGAGTTATATCGGATTTGGGTTAACTTCAGGTCGGGTCGGGTCAGTTATCGGGTCTCACTTTTCGGGTCATAATCAGGTCGGGTCCGGGTCGATTTCGGGTAACTTATCGAGCCGGATCTGATTCTGAAAGCTCTAATTAAAACTATGTTTAATAGTATTTTTTAAAAAAAATAATATAAATAATTAATAACTTATTGATGCACTTAAAGCCACTTTCTTACTAAACTCCTCTTGAAATTTATTCACTCTTGCCACAATTACATCAATGACTTCCCAAAAGTTAAGATCATAGTATAAATCTTTTTCTTCTTGGAAAATCCTCCTTATCATCATCATCATCTTCTAGTACATTTCTGATGACATCAACTGGTTTTGTATCACTAACCAAAGGAGGTATTATTATAGGAATTCCAAGATCAATTTCAGATTCTAAAGATTTGACTTTAGAACTCAATTTCTTTCTATCCCAATATTTAATAAATAGAGGCTTAACAAATAGAGGTTCACCATACTTAACCCTATGAATGTATGCTATCAAAAACCCAAGCAAGAAACCATTAATAACCTTCAAATTTATAATTTTAGAACTATTCACACCACCTATTTCTTTTTCCTCCTTGATAGCCTTCATTTGCTTGGCCTCTATTTCTTGAAAATCTTTTATGGATTCACATAGAATATCATAATATAACCACACCAATTGTAGTGTTTGATATCATTAATATTAAACAATGATTTTACAATATTCAATGTTAATGTTTTATCAGAAGTTGGAGCAAGAAATACTGTCATTGCAAATAGTACAAACATCTTCTTAAACATTAATCCCCCTTCTCCAATTCTTTAAACTTGGAATCCCACAAACTCATTGATACATAACTATTATTACCCTTTAATCCAAAAAAATCCCTCCAAAATTTTTTTTAAAGGATAATCTAGATTCATAACATTGTTCTTCATACCACTTACTAACTCAACTTCTTTGTTAGTATAAGGTATTCCTAACACATAATTCATATCAGTAGCATTAATATGAACAACTTTCTTGTCTGTTAACTTTAGAAATCGAGCATTTGGATTATAATTCCTTACCAAAAAAGATATAAAGTCTTGGCACTTCTTTGAGATCTAAATCCAACAAAGATCTAAATCCTATTTTAAAAATATCATTCTTTTGTTCTGTAATAAGCTTACTGACAATCAACTGATAATTAGAACATTTAGACTATGATTGAACTTCAATTCTCCGTCTTTTTTGTAATAAATTAATAAAAAATAAATCACTTTAATATTAACAGTTAATAATAATAACTAAGATAATAAAATCTAATCCTTAGATAATAACTTATATACATAAGATAATAACATTGTATCCTTAGATGATAAATCCCGAGATAATAAATTATATACATAAGATAGTAATTTATTGTTTTTGATAAATAGATAATCTAATATAATAAATCATATAATCTATAAATTTCTAATCATGAGATAATAAATTCTATACCTAAGATAATATCTTCTTATCCTAAGATAATAAATACTATAATTAAGAATATAATTGAGATCATAACTTGTATTCCTAAGATAAGAACTTCAAAAACTGAGATATTAATTTCTAAATCTTAGATGGTAATTATTAAAACTGATATCATAACTGGTATACCTAAGATGAGAAAAGTTATAACTAAGATATTAATTCTATATTTAAGATATTAATTATTGTAATTGAGATCAGAACATCTATATCTTAGATATTAATTTCTATAACTTAATTAGATATTAATTTCTATATCTAAGATGTTAATTACTATAATTGAGTTCATAACTGGTATAAAATCTATAATGAAGATATTAATTCTATATTTGAGATATTAATTACTATAACTAAGATCAGAACATCTATATCTTAGATATTAATTTCTATAACTTAGATATTAATTTCCATACTTAAGATGTTAATTACTATAACTATGATCAGAACATCTATAACTTATATATTAATTTCTATAACTTAGTTATTTCTAAGATAAGAATATCTATAACTTAGATATTAATTTCTATATCTAAGATGGTAATAACTATAACTAAGATCATAATTGGTATACCCAAGATTAGAAATTATATAACTGAGATATTAATTTCTATTTCTAAGATAATAAATAATATAACTAAGATCATTAATTCTTAAAAGCAAGATTACTAAAGCTGAGATACTAACATATATTCCTAAGATAAGAACATTTATAATTGAGATATTAATTTCTAATCCAAAGATAATGAATTCTATATCTTATATCTCATAATTTTTTTCTAGTTCTTAGATTACAAATAGTATATCTGAGACAGTAACTATGTAATAATAATTTCTATAGCAGATATTATTACTTCTAAAACATTTAAATGCAAAATAAACAAAACAAAAAAGTGTAATTCATAAACAAAAAACTTGCTTACAGTTTTTCGAATTTAGGTTTAACACTACGACCAAGTTTTTTCGAATGTACTTCTTGACATTCAGCCATGATAATTTTGTGCTCTTCACCTTCAACTACTTTTGATTTCTTTTGGTTTTGTGTATAAGTATTCAACCCCTTCTCCATTGAACACTGAAAAATTAAAAAAAAAAGGTTTAAATTACTAAAAATTACAACAAAATCAGTTCCCAAAATAAGTTCTTCTAATCTTTACTATAACTATTATATAAAAATATTAACAAAAGTGACTATAATTTCAAGAAATAACTCACACTATACTGTGAGGCGAAATTGAGAGAGACTTTGAGCGAAATTGAGAGAGAACACAAAAGTTATAGGCGAAATTGAGAGAGAATGTGAAATTTGTAACTGAAATTGACACAGAATGCGAGATTTTAGTGCAATATTGACAAATATTAACGCAGAACTTTAAAAAGTTGTAAGAAATAAAACTAGAAGTCTAGAATAATGAAAATCTAATTTTAAGCGGGAGAAACTTTTATACTTTACTAATGTCACACCACTCGCCTAATTTGACGATCTCAGCCAATATTTTCAAAAAAAATATAGCTATTTTCTCTCCAATTTCAACCCAAATTTTTCCTAAATCACAGCAAATTTAATTGAAATTTTAACCAAATTAAACATGAAAATATAGCTATTTTCTCTTCAATTTTAACCCAAATTATTCATGAAAATATAGCTCTTTTCTCTTCAATTTCAACCCAAATTCTTCCAAAATCACGGCAAATTCAATTGAAATTTTCAAATTCAACAAAACAAATACATTTCGCAACAAATTTGGAGGATCTAAGCAACTTGAGATGAAAACAAAATGGATATTCAACAAGAAATCAAAATGAGCGAGGACTCGAGAGGAAAGAAGATAAGGAAGGTTGGGTAATTGAATTTTAGGTGTTATTTTCTTAAAAACTTCATGTTATAACGTGAAAAGTCGAGCATCTTTATTGTTACTAGATTATGTCAAATTTACATCTTTTATGAGCATATTTTAGAGGGTTTTTAAACTTGAATAATTCCTTTAAATTAGCCTAAGGCTCATTTCCTTACACATCATAATCGACATTTTGATTTTCATTTCATAAATCCGTAACTTTTACAAGACTAAGCCATAAAATTAGTCAAACTAGACCCCTTTAAAATTGAAGTTCATTGATGAAAATAAGCTTCTTTAAGTTCCCCTTCTTATGTGATGAACTAATATTTTCAATGTAAATCATATTTAGCATATTTAAATTCGGCATCTTTAAATATAACAATTGATCACTTTATTTGAAATTTTCGCACTTTATTTGAAATTTTCTCTTTTTTGTAATTTCTTTTATTCACTTTTATTTTCACATTTATTTCAAACCTATTAAAGTGAATCACGCCTAAGTAAGGCTAATTCTTAGACAAATTGGTTTTAGGACTCTGAAATTCTAGGACAATGAGAAGTGGTCACCTAATTTAGAAATCCATGATCCTAGTTTATAAACCCATTAAATTAGAGTGTGCTTCTTAATTTTATGGTTGTTCCTTTAGAAGTATTACTTTAATGATGTTCTTCACCTAAATCAACTTAAAACATGTCAGTTTTGAATTGAAATTGATTACTCATATCCAAACCTATTTTGGTTTCGATACTGGAGTCTAAATTGCTTTTATTAGTTAAGTGACGACTCCTCAAAAGACTCATTGGACCTAGGGACAAGTCTAAAGCCATGATATCGAATCTAATGTCGCACATCCCATAGGTTTAGTATAGGGAAATGCACTTTCTCCTCCCTTCATCAGGTTTTGAGAGGGTTGGGTTGCAAATAATTCGATTATTTTAGTTAAATTTCACTCAACAAACTTTCCACCCCTCCAAAAAGCTAATATTTTTTAAATTCCCCTCTATAGGTTCCCAAATCGTTACCTAGAGTACGTGGGTCTTGTATATTGACCTATAGGCTTTTGGAGTGGTGGTGGGATACTGCCAATTCCTTCCACTTTCTTTGAGGTGAGTTGACTATCACCGATTTTATCAAGATCCATGAGTCTCTACTTTACTAAGAGGATCACTTTGACACCGAATGGTTCTAGTGTTAGCTACTATAGGCTTACAAAAGGCTTTCGTCTAGATGCTTCACATCCTTCTGCCTATGATGATGAATAGATTGATCTATTCCAACAAGAGGAGTTGCGCCCATCATAGGTTCCTCTCAATTTGAGATTAGTCAAGGATTTCAATTGGGGTGGTCTTAGCTACTTACACCTTCTCTAAGAGATGAGAGCGATGGTCGTATCTTGTTAGAAGGGATGTGGCGAGTCATTAAGGTAACTTTTTTTTTACCTTGTTTATGATTTGTTTCAATTTTTGAATCCTTTTTTCATGTATTTTCTTAGTTTGTGCATGTTATAGTTGTAGGCTTACGAGTTCTTTCCAGTACTCACCCTTGCTCGTCCTAGAGATAGGGATTTTGATAAGTCTTATTCGTATTTTAAGAATATTTTTAAGGTCATTTGCATTTAGTTTAATTATTTTAGAGTAGAATTGCATTACTTTGGTTCATGTAAAATTCTCATTCATATATATCCCTCCACAGAAGATACAAGTTATTTAATAAACAATACTTAGAGAAACTCAAAAATGTTATTGGCATGTTATAACTTAAGAAAATAACTATTCTCAACTATATATACCAAGCACATTATCTAGGTAAAACACTTTAATATATTATAGATTTATGTCAAAGAACATTATAATGATAATAGTAATAATATCCATATGTTAAATATAAGGTCTATTAATTAAGTAATAAACACTCTTCACACAATCCCTATGATGCAGATATCTACTTTATTGATTACCTCCAACCCATTCAACTATATATTTGTGAATAGTGCAAAGCCAAAAGAAAAAAAAATATGAATCATTATAAAATTGAGTCACACACATGGTAATTAAAACATTTAGTTAATAAATATTTCCTTTTGACCATAGATCATTCATAATATTCTTTTAACAAAGCCATTGCTAATATTTTGAAACATTTTGAAAAAAACATAATCCACATATCCAAATTAGGTCACAAACCAATCCTAAAAAAATCCAAACTCAGTAAGTGAATATAACAAAGTAGAATAAATAAATAATTTTCAAAATTCTCATAAGTGCACACATGCCCCAAGATAATAACTCCTTTACATAGTTTATACTTGATGAAAAACTATAGTATATTCCCAGTCCATAGACTTAGATTTGATAAACTTACTCCAATACCATAAGAAGCAAACATATTCCACATGACATTTCATTATACACAAAATAGTTTAGAAAATTATCTATTTTTCAAAACCCTAATTTATAAAATAACAATGAAATGTGATTTTCTCATGACATCAATTTGTATGAATGGAGCGGTGTGTGGCACCACCTATGGTCGCCAACAACAACGTGTAGGTAGAGGTAGTAGTGAAGAAGGCAGGGAAGAAGACTTCCATTGCTTTAGGGAGAGAAGATGTAACAATTTGATAATTTGGTACTAATTAAGGGGCTTGTTAAATGCTGCTCCCAATGTACTCGAGCCGCCCCCCCGGCTTTACTATATTACCCCTCATCCTTCTCTCAATCTCATTCACTCACTCAATCCCTTTGCTCTCTCAAACCCAACTCACACCCTAGCCGTCGGAACTGTTGCCCACCGTCGCCGGACCACCGACCACTGCTGAACCACCTTCACCTTGCCAAAAAAATGAGTCATCGTCTCAGGATGGAAGATGCACCTACCGTAGAGGGAGGACGACCATCATGGGCTATGGTATGCATTGGATTTGTTTTTTTTTTTAAAAATATACGCCGGCGATGGGGAGCCGTTTGATTTTTCTGGCAAGCCCCGGGGCTAGCCGTCCAAATTTTCAGCTTGCCCTAGGGTCGACCGGAAAAATAGGACGACCCCCATTGCCGGCGATGACTTTTGTTTAGTTATTGTTTAATTATTGTTAATTATTATTTAATTATTGTAAGTATTGTTTAATTATTGTTTAGTTAATATTATTTGATAGTATTATTATTTTTTAATGTAATTCATATTAATTAGAATATAAAAGTTAGTATTAATTTGTTAATACTTGTTGAAATCATATTATTATTATTATTATTTATTCATGTTTATTGATTTGTTAAAATGATATTATTCATGTTTTAGATTATAACAAAAAAATAAAATTAATTAATAATTTTTAAAAAAGGTTGCCTAAGGGCTAGCCGTCCAAGAAAAACAACAAGCCCAAGGGCTAGTCGTTTATTTTAGACGGCTAGCCCAAGGGCTTGTTGTTTTTTAGACGGCAAGCCCTCTAGCAGCCCGACTTTTTTTTTACGTTCTTGATTAACGTATTTTACCTGCAACGTAGTCGTTGATGGCTTGTCCATAATTTTGGTGGTTTCCGATGTCAAAAAAGCGGTTTTGTGTGGTGATTTACGAGTTTCCAGTGGACTTGGTGGTCGGGAATTGTAGTGCGATTTGTTTTTGGTTCGTTTTATGGGAAAGTGAAGTAGGAAATAAGAATTGAAGTGTAAAATGTTCGATTTTATTTAAATGCTTTAAAGGGAAAAATCATCAAATAATGGGGCGGTTCGAGTAGTTTGAGGGCGGCGTTTAGCGCTCCACCTAATTTTTTAATTAGTATTAGGCTAATTGTGGAAGCTTAACTATTATCAAGCTTCCTCAATGACGTAAGCTAGAGTGATGAACCGGATTACATTATCGGATAAGAGGAAGACTTAAAACTAATAATGGTTAAACCACTTTAAAAATATGAAGTATGATTTTAAATAAAGAAAGAGCAAATTGATTAACACGCTTACAGAGCTACATTGTTTTAATAGATCTGTTCACATAATTTTAATACAACTAATTATAGCAAGACCAAAGATCATTAGTAAGCAAGCCCTTTCGAAAAAATCATCTTTCGATGTCGTCGCCTTTTACTAAGCCTTTCCCTTGCTAGGGCAAGTTTCGAAGAACAAAATCACACAAGTTAGCTAATGCTATGTAATTAGAACATACAACCAAAACACAACAATGGAAACATAATATAACACTCAAACATTAACAGTTCGTTTAATTGGTTTAAGCAGTTTCAGAAGTAACTTCTTTGAAGCTTATTAGTATTTTAGGGGCCTTCCATGAACGATTATTCATTTATGGAAGCAGAGACTTTCGTCTCTAATGCTTGCCTGACTCCACCCGAACCGATTCTAATCCAAGAATCTTATTGTTAGTTGCCCTATTAGACCAAAATCCATCGGTCATGTCCATCTTGCCCTTAAGTTTAATTGGTTCATAAAGTTTCAGATGACATCATTAGTGGTTTAGGTAATACTCTTTAGCAAAATCCATCGCTTTGTACATTGCATATGTATTTCTTTTAGTTCTAGAAGTTTTCTCATACTCATTTCCAGAGTAAGTGTATCTCTCTTAGATGCCTTTAAGCCTCCCCTCATTCTCCACTCAAGATGGGACGATAATAATTTCTCACAGTTCAGTTTAGCTGGATTTACAACTCTTGGTCACAATCACCCTTTGAATTACTGTGTTTTATTAACAATTGTTAGTTTCCATTTCTTAGTCTCTATTACTTGTTGAATGACTTAATTAATTAAGTTTGTCCTAGAAACGTTCATATATGCTCAGAGTTCACGGTTTGATTTAGTTACTTTAAGAAGTTTATATTTAGTTTATCTGATTCCAAATCAACTTATGTGTTCAACTTAACCTTTATAACTTGAACCATTATTAAACTTAAAGTTATCTTATTCTTATTGAAAGCATCAGGAGTTGATACTTAATTTGTTCGTATATCTACTATAAACATATCTGACACAAACATACTACATAAAAGACGAGAAGTATGCGTAGGACATACCATTAAGATAGATATCAAATAATTATACTATACTTGAAGATATAAATCAACTTATGTGTTCAACTTAACGTTTATAACTTGAACCATTATTGAACTTAAAATTAACTTATTCTTATTTAAAGCTTTAGGAGTTGATACTTAATTCGTTTGTATATCTAATACAAACATATTGCATATCAGATGAGAAGATATATACAAAAGACCCGTATAAAACATATAATTATACGTATAAAACTCACATACTATATATACAATTATACTTATACGAAAAAGTATAAAAGTACGTATTTATATATGTGTATGCATTCTTAGTACAAATATACATAAGCATATGATAATACATATACTATACAGTATTTACATACATATACCAATATATACATACCTACATACTGATATACGTATAGGATAAAAATCAATCACATGAGTTCAAAACCTAGAGCATGCAATGCATACTGTCCACAATATACAAGGCTAATTGATTGTCGCAATGCAATGTAATAGGCTTTAGGTTGGAGATACCTATCTCCTCTACCAAACGCACTATCCATGTTATTTCATTAGTTACATGTGCCATGGCTCGATACTCGACTTCTGAGGAAGATTTTGATATTGTACTCTGCTTCTTGACTTCCAACTAACAGGGGAATTTCCCAGCAAAAGTATATATCCTATTACAAATTTGTGAGAGAAAAGACAGGATGCCCAATCACTATTGCTGATGGCTTAGAGAGTAAGAGAGTCTGTTGTATTCAGTAGAATTCCTTACCCGCAATCAGTTTGTCATATCTCAGAGTATGAGTTAATGCCTTGACATGATCAATAGATGGTGAGTGCATGAATTGGCTCAAAGATTGAACAACAAGCACTAAATCAGGTCTTGTATTAAGAAATTTAATTTCCCAATAAGACATCTATAACATGCAGGATTGTCATATGCTTCATTGTCATCTTTTTCAAGCTTGATAGAAACTGGTAAGGGAGTGAATATTGGCTTGGATAGATCAAATGAGCACTTTGCAAAAGCTCTTTCGTGAACTTGAGCTGAGACATAATAATCACTTTTGTTGATCTACTAATTTCTATTCCAAGGAAGAAACTAAGGTCCCTGATATCCTTGATGCTAAAAGTCTCATGCAAATGTTGTTTAAGAGACTTAATTGACTGGATATTTGAACCATTAAGGATGATATCATCCACGTAGACTATTGCAAGAGTTAAGTTTGTGCCTTCCTGTTTCAGAAATAGAGAATAGTCATTTTCAACTAAATAAACCCTAGGGTGT
This sequence comes from Dysphania ambrosioides, assembly GCA_026401315.1. Classification (NCBI taxonomy): domain Eukaryota; kingdom Viridiplantae; phylum Streptophyta; class Magnoliopsida; order Caryophyllales; family Amaranthaceae; genus Dysphania; species Dysphania ambrosioides. The sequence goes on from CM048657.1 coordinate 23,434,992, forward strand.
TAAGCTCATGAACAAGCCTAGCAAACCATTGCCTCAAGGCTTGCTTTAGGCCATAGAGGGATTTTTTAATTTGGAGACATGACTTATCCATTAGGAGCTTTCATGTAAACCTCCTCATGTAGAGACCTATGTAAAAAGCATTGTTTACATCTAGGTGAAGCAAAGTCTAGTTCTTACTGGCTGCTAGAGCAATGAGGCATCGAATTGTAAGCATTTTGATGACAGGGGAAAAGGTCTCTTTGAAATCTCCTATATTTCTAATTAAAGCCCTTTGCAACCAATTGAGCTTAAATCTTTCATTCCTCTTTTTAATTTTATAGATCCATTTTCTCCCTATTGCCTCTTTGCCCTTAAGGAGTGGAACAATGTCCCAAGTTTCTGTCAACTCTAAAGCTTCCAGCTCTCTATTCATAGCTTCTACCCAACAAGAGTCATTAGATGTCTAAGCATAATTGATAGGCTCATCATTTTCCTCATGAGTAGCGATGTAAGCGGAATGGACTGGTGTATAGTGAGCTGAAGGTATTATATTACACCAATGCATAGGAATGTCCAGTTTGATTTTCTTGTGGGAGTTGGAGTGGGAGCTGCTGGTGTAGCACTGCTTGAGGATGAAATTAGAACAATATCTCATTTTCAATATAATGATGGCAGAAATAGGTTGGAGTGTTCTCGAGGACTTTAGAGTAGAAGCATAGCAAAGACAACCAAATACTTGTAGGTTATTTAGACTTGGTTTACTCTGAAAAAGTTTCTCACATGGTGATTGATACCCAATGGACTTGAGAGGCATTTGATTAATGAGATATGTAGCAATGAGTATGCATTCTCCCAATACTTGCTAGGTACTTTAAACTAAAAGAAAGAGCTTGTTGTGTCTAAGAGGTGCTTGTACTTTCTCTTGGCTACCCCATTTTGTTGGGAGTGTATTGCTACAACTCCTTTGATGTACTATGCCATTTTCATTGAAAATCTCTTTCATTTTCCCTTCACATAAGTCTTAAGCATTATTAGATCTTATTTATTGAACTTTACATTGAAAAATGAGTCTCAATATACCTAAGAAGCTGCTTGAGAATGATGACAGATTCATTTTTTCGAGCCATAAGATGTGTCCAAGTAACACGAATATAGTCATCAACTATAGTAAAGAAGTACTTACACCCATTATGGCTACTTATTTTATATGGACACCAAACATAAATGTGTAAAAGTTTAAAGGCCCTAGTAGTTTTAATGCTACTTGAAGAGAAAGGAGATCTTGCTTGTTTAGCTAATGAACATATTTAACACAAGCTACCTTCATGCAGTTCTTTATTGAGACGAATTCACAAGCCTTTTGCATCCTTTCAAATAAGATATGTCCAAGCCAAAGATGCCATAATTTTGCTTCACCTGCTGTAAAAAGACAAGCACTATGATTGCTTTATGTATTGAGGGAATGACTTGTGTTACTCTGTGATGTTGATGGCAATAAGCTGCATAAGCCGTTTCCCAGCCTACCAAGTGTTGTTAGAGTGTTCTTGGAAAGGTCCTAGACAATAAAACAAGAATTAGTGAAGCTGAGAGTAAGGTTGGCATCATTATAGCGCTTTGAGATGGATATCAAATTATAGTAGATTCTAGGCCATAAAAAACATCATTGATATCAAGATAAGGCCCTAGTTTCACAGACCCAATGTGTTCCATAGGAACTTTAGTGCCATTAGGAATTATAATGGAATTGTGTATGCCATCAACATGCTTATTTCAATCAAATAAGTTTAAATTCAAACACATATGGTCAGAAGCACCACTATCTAATAACCATTTTAATTGAGAAGGAGATTTGGGACAAATTATACATGTTAGTGGCACATGAGCAGTAAGACCAAGATGAGGAGTATTATCATTAGTGTCATCATCATTGTAATCCACATCTAAAGAATGCTTGGATAGAACATCCATAAGCAACCTGTATTGCTTTGGAGTGAGAGAAGTTGGAACATGATTATCATCATTTGCATCATCATTCTTTTGAGAACAGGAAGCAGCATCCATTTTTCTATCCTTGTTCTTAAAATCTTCTAGATAACCATGAGGTTTCCAACACTTATCAATAGTATAATCTTTCATTTGACAAGGCTTACAGTAGAGTTGGTTTCGCTTTTGACTAGAATGAGTCTTGTTGTAGTAGTTACTAGATTGCTTTGATTTTTAAAACTTCTATTGTCACTTATTTCACTAATATTCCTTGATGTGAATGCTATTGTTTTATTTTTTGTCTAAGTTTTGATGTTAATAGGTTCATGATGTTTCTCATCCCGAAGAAGCAGTCCATAGACTTTTGATATTGTAGGAAGTGGACTCATCATCAAGATGTTACACTTAGTATGCTCATATTTGTCATTTGTTTTCATCAGAAGTTGCATAAGCCTCTGATTTTGTTAAGACTTTAGTAATTGTTTCATGAAGCAAACATATGTAGGTAAATGATCTAAACAATCAAGTTGATCCCACAACAACTTGATTCTTGTGAAGAATTTTGAGATTCCTTCATTTTCACTCTGAGACATATCAATAATTTGCTGTTGAACATAGAATAATTGAGGTCCTAAGGTGTGTTTTAACCTCTCCTCAAGATCCTTCTATATCTCCCTTATTGTGCTATAATACAACACACTTCTAGCGATAGATGGCTCAAGTGAAGCTAATAGCCAAGATATAACTAAATCGTTACATTTTGTCTAGATTTTGGGTCTTTCTGTGTTAGGTACAGGTGCAAGTAACATTCGACCTACAAAACACAACTTATTCTTCCTAGATAATGCAATGAGCACTGATCTTCTCCAATCATGATATTCATTACCATCGAAAACAATTGATACTAATTTCTGCATTGTTACATTTTTGTGTTGTTAAATTTGCGCTACTGAGGAAATACACAGAGTTTGGATTAGTAGTTGAATCACATACATTCTCTACTATATGAGACAATATTCTTCACTCATATTTTTCATATTATAGTGATTAAAAATTTCACAAAGAATCAATGAAATTTGCACAGAAAATCACACAGACAGGAAAATCAACAACAAGGAACAATGTTGAATGCAACGAAATGCTTGAATGATGATTTGAGGTTTACAAAATGTACCTTCTTATTACAATGTTGAGGAGAAGAAGATTTCCATTGACAAGTTAAACATGCTAGTATGAATCAGGGATGCTATACAACAAAGAAGGAACACAATACAATGCAGTACAGAACACAAGAGATAGCGTAGGAGAGGACACAATAGAGAGAAAAGAGAAAGAGAGAGAATCACATTGTATTTTGAGTGAGAGATTTTATATTATGAATGAATTGAATGAAAATAAAACATCTGCTGTACATTTATATATAATAGGTTGTTGTAGACCCTTAAGAGAATCTTTCTGGTTATAAGTAACTACATTACATACCCAGGACTTAATATTGCTTACTTTCTTGATTTGCATGCTTTATTTACCTATTACCAACATTCCATCAACATGTAGTAAGATCTATCAGCAGATCCCAAAAAAAAACAAATTGCCATGCTTGCACAAGTTTTTCAAACACCTTGATAGCACACACATTGATGAGACACAATTCTATATAGTTTTTAGGCATTTTTAGGTTGCATTATTAGAGCATATTAGTTCATTTAGTTGCATTTTAGTTATCATTCACATAGATTATCCCTTTTGTAGTCTAATACGCTTTGTTTGTAGTTTTTCTAATATTTCAAGTAGTTTAATAGCTCTTGAATGGTTTCAAAGCGATTTTGGATGAGTTGGATAATTGTTGCAAATGTAATCAACGAATTGAGGAATTTGATAGATGGATTCATGATCGTGGATGATTTTATTGAAAATCATATTCATATGAAGTTATTTTGGTTTCCACAAAGGTAAAAAATAGCTAACAAGGTCAATTTGAGTTGAAAACAAGAAGATATAGAAGTTGAAGAAGAACATTCTTGACATATGTTTACTATTTTGATGATATATCAAGTTATACAGATTTTATTTATGAGATTTTAATTGGGTTTAAAATAATACTTGAATATCTTCACAACGATAGGTCACACGCCCTATGAAAGTTTTTAGAACAAAAGTTACAGCCTTGCAAAGTTGACCTTGGAAATCTGACCGCCGAAAAGCAGCGAATCCGAGTTATTATCGGATTAAACTTCTAAGTTGACCCAAATACTTAGTTTAATCATCCTATCTTTCTGTTTAAGAGAATTTTAGTAAAATATAAGCACAGAAAAGACTTATTATTTTATTATTTTTTGCATTATTATTTTCTCTAGGTTTGATTATTCTAGTTTTCTCTTCTCTACAACATATCAGTTTTTTATTTTTCTCTCTTCCATGGTGAAAAAATTCTAGTTTTATTTTCCCTATTAATCAAGACTTATAAAGGTACTTTTCATTGCTTCCTTCTCTATTTTATTTTGTTTATTTCTTTGTCTTATATTATTATTTATTATTAGTATTGCTTTCTTTATCTCTCATTTATGAATTTCATGTTTATTATTGTTATTGTTTTCATTAATTTAGTCATGAATTATGAGTAAATCTTTTTCTAGGGTTTTGGGGATCCATGAACACTTTAATGAAATATTTCTATGTTAATTAATTGGTTTCAAGTTTATAATTGAATTCCTATTATTGGTTTATCATTGCTTATAATTAGATTATAGCCATGTTTAATTGTATGTTGGGTAATTGATGAATTTGTTGCTAAGAGGTAAAAATACCACAATAAGACCAAGGAATAATAAGCTTGACAAATCTAGGCAAGAGCGAGAGCCGCTAGAAGAGTCTTGAGGGAGTATAAGTTCTAGAGAATTAGTGAGCCCTAGTTCATTGAATTCATGAAAAATTGTCATTTGTCAATTGATTTGTTTGTTTATGGTGAACCATTTCCCTAGGCTTTAGCTAATTACATCAAATCTTCACTTAAGTTTTCATCACTAGTTTTTTAGTTAACTACACTTTAAACCAAGGCCCTTCATACAATCTAGACTTTTAAGAGCTTATAGAATTGCAACACTTCCCTGAGGATACGATCCCTACTTCCCTAGGTATATTAGTTGGTGTTGTTGGTTTTTCTATTCAAACTTTGGTGCCGTTGTCGGGGAGGCAATTGTTAATTATAATAGTCGGGTTTAGATTTTTTCATTTTTATTTTGTTTTATTGGTCTCAAAGAGTCTCTTTGGTTCTTTGAGACTTTGCAATTTCTATATTGTTTTCTTTTCAGCTTTGAGTTCGTATGCAATTTTGGTAGTATTAGTTTTAGTACCAGAATCTCTTATTTATTTTTAATTTTAGTTGTTTGTATTAGTTTATTTTATTTTAATTTTTGGATTCACTTAAATTCTTTTTAAATTTTATTTTTACTCTATTTTTATTTTAGATCCCTAAAGAGCTAACAATGTGTGTTTATCATTGTCTATGTAGGAGGAATTACTATTTCATGGTTGGCCTAATGGTTTTCCATGACCCAATAGATTGATTTTTATGAAAATAGGAGAAATTCTGATCGGCTCAATGGATTTCCATTGCTTGATGGATTGAATTTCGAATGAAAAGGTGAAATTTTGGTTGGCCCAATGGTTTTCCATCGCCTGGCGGGATGAATTATGGATGAAATGGGTGAAATTCTGATAAGCCTAATGGTTTTCCATCGCCCTATGGATTGAATTTTGGAAAAAGGTGAAATTCTAATCAACCCATTGGTTTTTCATGGCCCAATGAATCGGTCTTCTAATAAATAGTGGAAATTTGATAGGCTTGATGATTTTCCATCGCCCGATGGATTGACCTTCTTATACATGGTGAGAATCTGATCGGCCCGATGGATTTCCATCGCCTAATGGTTGTTTTTGCTGATTTAAAAAAAAAAAAATTTGAAAATTAGAAAAGTGAAGCAAAAAGGGTGAAAGACTCACACATACTCACACACTCAAGCATCCCTGTAGCACACCCATACCCCCCCCCCCCCCAGCCACCTCTTCAGAGGACGAAGCTATTAATGAGTAAGCTTTCTCTTTCCCTTTCTCATATTTTTATGCATTCCTATAGTGAGGATACTGTGTTTCATCTATCTTAGGGGAGGGGATACTTATCTTTAAGAGGTTTATGCACTACTAAACCCTGGTGTTGCTATGATACCTAGCGACGTTATGGGCATCGGGTACGGGGAAGTAGAATAAGGATCTAAATTTTTGGAGGACCACCAATGAGTATATAGAGAGGATCCTACTCCAGATGATGGTTAACCAGTTGATTTATCCTAATAAGAGCAGTCGAGCATCCTTGAGGTTCCTCCCTTCGCTAATGAAAGATGATTAGGTCCACTGATAATCTCTTCTTCAACAGGGCATGAGAATCTCCTCTTTAACAGGGCATGAGAAGGAGGAAGTTTCTCTAGGGTGTGAGAAGGTGGGAGTTTCTCTAGGGCAAGTTTAGAATATGTTGTTCTGGTCTTCTCCTAAGACGATATTTCTTTATTTTCCATATTCATTATTTGTTAAGATTCGTGTTGTTTGAAATGATTAACTTTCTCCCTTGGGTCGACGTGGAGCCCCCTGATAGCATGGAGAGGGTCTCCTTCTGGACTGTTTTGAGGAATCATCTGGGCTTGTGGAAGCCCATGTGGTACCTCTTGAAGTGAGTGGCTTGGCAACACTCGACCGAGAAGTTAATGGCTCATTTTGATCCTTTGGCCACCATTAGACCTTAAATGGAACCTAGGGGTCTTTGGTGAATCCATCAATCAACTATGAAGCATTGATCAACAAAGTTTCTAGTCCTTTTGAGGCGACATAAGCCCAAGGTATGCTTTCATGTTTCCTTTAGTTTTCTATAAGGATTCTACATACCACTTTCTAATTGATATGTGTTTCTAGAATTCTAGAGAGGGGGCCTTAAACTTTTTCATGCTAACCTTATCCTTTTCTATGTTAACTCGCAAGGGGAAAGCTAAGGGTTAGCGAGCCCATGGAGAAGGCCCTAAAGGCTGAGTTTTATGCCTTCCAAGGCATGCCAACTCATTTCCCATAAGTGAGTGGTTATTTTACCCATGCATTTATGATTTGTGCATGATTTTAATACCTTTGTTATTTTCTATTTTATAATTTCGTAGGAAGAGGGTAGGCAACCTCATAAAAGTCATAGATATGATAAAGTGGAAGTTCATTCAGCTGACTAAGAAGATAGCTTACTACAACATTGAGGTAAGGATTTTGATTATTCTTTAACTTCCCCTTGATCTTCTTCTGATTTAAAATATTTAAGAAATAGGATATGGATCTATTTACTATGTTGAGGTCTTACTCTCAGTCTTAGATTTGACCTAAAACTCAGCCTAAGACTCTGCCCGAGTGAAAGAGGAGGATCAACTACAAGAAGAGGCTTAGGGGAAAGACATAGTTACTAGCTATACCGTCACAATAGGCCACCCTATATGGATCCAAGCCGACACTTGACCAACAACATTGGTGGCCTGATCAGATGCCATTGATGGACTCATTTCTTCCAGCAAATGCATACGCAGTTACAAATGAAGATGGGCGGTGGCATGCCATGGATTGGAGCTGGCTTAGGTCTACATCACGGAGGAGGAGTGAGGATTAGCACAAAGGAGGTTAGGATCGAGGAGGCCAACAAAGATGGTATGGACCCTTAGACTCCCATTACTTAAATGGTTTACGAGCTCAGCAACAAGATCATTAACTCGCCTTTGCCGCCTCCTAGTGGATCTTCTTTTGTAGCTAGATCTAGCTCTATGGTTGATGATCCTAAAGGGTAGGTTCTCTAGCTTTACTTTTTAGGTTTAGGTTTTCTTTGAATAAGCTTATGTTTGGCACACACTGTGATTTTTATTTGGTTTTTTAGATTTGTTTTTAAACTTTCATGATTTGTGCTTTGATTCAATACTTGGATTTGATTTTTGCAAGTGAACGTATGTTGTAACTCTAATCCCCCATATATTTATGAAATTTGACTATATTTTATAGGAAATACTTTTTAGACATACATATAAAATTTTAAAATTTACAAACTTTCTATATACTTTTCTGTATTGATTATACAATATTCTGTGTAGTTATTTACTTTAATATAAAACTATTTTATAAAAGATTTTTTTTTAAAAAATCATTAAGCCTAATTTCTATACTACCTATTAACCATAATATTTAATCATCTAACCCTAATTATATTATACCTTACTCATAACAAAAAAACAAACACAACACAATTAACCACAACAAAAAACACTCATGCTTTTGTCCCACCCCCTACCACAGCTTTTGTCTCAGCGCACCAGCCTTTTACCACCACCTGCTCCAACCGCTCTACACACTGGTGAGCCACCGCCGATTGGCAGCCTCATCCTCTTCCCCTTCCTTCTCTTTTCCTTTTGGTCTACCCTTGATTTTATGCACTAGTATACTATGTGTTATGAAATTATGTAATTGTGGTTGTTTTTGGTTATTCTTAATGGATATCATATGCGAGATTTGAATTGAATTTGTGATTTTGGTGGGTTTAATCTGTAAGATAAGATCATAGGATGTCTCAGTGTTATCCATTCCCGCCACCTGGGTATGCTGGGAAGTGCTCAACCCGCGAGACCTTGATCTTATCGATTAAGGTTTATTGAGCCCCAAAATGTACCCCCCAAAGTTTCATGTACTTATGGCTGAATCTATAATTAATTTATTATATAATTATGTATATATATATATATTATAAAAGATTTAGTGGATTTTCAAATGTATATAAAGAAAAGGGCAGACCAAAAGAGTGATAATTCGTGTATTTTTTTGGTTAATTCTTGCATTATAGACCTCGTTTATGTTCTACTTAGTAATCTTTAGTTGTCCAATTGATGAATTCATTAATGTTAATGTAGTTTGCAAACGATGCTCTTGCTGTTAATTCTAAATCTTGGGTTTAGGAGTAGTTGAGATTTAAATTTTGATTTGTGTTTTCTTGGGTGAATTTTCGAGTGTGGTGATGTCTTAAGAAGTTGTTTACTGAACTGATTTGGGAGGAGATCCTAGGTTGCAACACTGAATTTGCATTATCTGGGATAAGACTGATTTTGTATTGTTTAGGATGAGACTGATTTTTGCAGTGTTTGAGATGGCTTAAGTGGCTAGTATCTTTGATTTCTTTCTAAAAATAGTTTAAGTCTCTAGTTGCAATTGTTGGAAAATTTATAAAGTCTACGCCTTTTGGTACACTCTGTTCCCATTGTATCATTAATTCATGATATCTAATCATCATATCCAAGTTTTCTTCTTAATTAGGATATTTAAATTAAGCATGCTTTATGGGTAAAGAAAAGGAAGATATTTAACAGGAGGTGATCCTTGTATCAAATTTGGAACCATTTATAGCGGTATCTTGAGTTGACTTTTTTGTAGATTATTGTGGGTGAATGTGTGCTTGTAGAAAAGTGTGTAGGTGTTCTAAGTCCAAATCTTAGTTATTTCTTTGGGTCTTGTGGATGTTGGTACATTGATTGGGGTTGAATTATTTGGTGTATGAGAATAATTTATAGAAGGTGCTTGATAATAGAGAAAGTGGCCACCCATTTTTTTTACTCAAGGTACGTATAAGGTAAAAAAAAAATCTTGCCTTTATGAGCATGATATAGTGTAAAATGGAAACTTAGTATCCTGTTTGGGGAACCTTTTAGGTAACATTGTTTGGTTATGTATTTGACAGGATTCATGTTCCTTATACTAGGGGCATGATTTGGCATTGATGGTGAGTCATAACTATGATTTGTTGATACTAATATGTATGGTTGAGAAATCTTGATTTATTTAAGTGGAAATAATTTCCTAATTACTCCATGAGGTTTTTTTTATTATTACTCCTTCTTTACTAATGGATGAATTAAGTAAAGGTCATTTATAAGTAGTAATGACAAGGTTAGTTGACTTTGTTCAATAGGTTAAAATTTAGGAAGGAAATCAAAAGGTTTAAATAATCTCAATATAAAAGGGATTGATTATGTAGTAGTGATGTTTTATATGAGTGTTATTTGATGATTTGGAATCCAAGTGTTAAACTATAAATCACATAAAGTGAAAGAAGGATAAGCAATAAAACTCTATGCTAGTGCACACCTAGAGTATTGACAATCAGGGGATGTGGCTTCACGTGGCATTATCCTTGGCTTTTACTTAGAAGCCATATGATCAACGAGTCTCTCTTTTATAAAGTTTTGAATTAAAATTAGGGTTAGTTGAGATCTTATCTAGCTATGATGACAGAGTTGTGCAAGTTTACCATATGGTTGATACTATTTTTGATGCCTTCTAAGGAGAGTGCATGGGTTTATTTATCTATTTTTGATGTTCTAATTATGATATAGGGAGACAACCTTGTCTATTGCTTAATCAAAGTTAGTAATTAAATTATGAGTTAATTGAATAAAATGTTGTGTAACACGTTATATCATGCTATACTTATTTTCATTTAAATACTAATTTAAGTTGTTTATATTTTGTAATTTTGTATGTACTCAGCTTGCTGATTATATGCTATGTGTGTGATCTTTGTCCATGGTCTTTGCCTAATGACACTATAATGATCCAATATTTACACTTATAATATTAGGAAGAAGATTTATGATAAGTATTCGGTTGAGCATTCATGCATGGGTGGGTTGAGTGGAGTGTTTCTTTAAATTAGGTTTCTCGAATATTTAAGTTTTATTCTAAAGGATTTTAAATTGTCGGTTTGGATTTAAGTTAGATGATATATTTTGATACTAATATGTATGGTTGAGAAATCTTGATTTATTTAAGTGGAATTAATTTCCTAATTAATCCATGAGGTTTTTTATTATTACTCCTTCTTTACTAATGGATGAATTAAATAAAGGTCATCTATAAGTCGTAATGACATGGTTAGTTGACTTTGTTCAATAGGTTAAAATTTAGGAAGGAAATTAAAAGGTTTAAATAATCTCAATATAAAAGGGATTGATTATGTAGTAGTGATGTTTTATATGAGTGTTATTTGATGATTTGGAATCCAAGTGTTAAACTATAAATCACATAAAGTGAAAGAAGGATAAGCAATTAAACTCTAGGCTAGTGCACACCTAGAGTATTGACAATCAGGGGATGTGGCTTCACGTGGCATTATCCTTGGCTTTTACTTAGAGGCCATATGATCAACGAGTCTCTCTTTTATAAAGTTTTGAATTAAAATTAGGGTTAGTTGAGATCTTATCTAGCTATGATGACAGAGTTGTGCAAGTTTACCATATGGTTGATACTATTTTTGATGCCTTCTAAGGAGAGTGCATGGGTTTATTAATCTATTTTTGATGTTCTAATTATGACATAGGGAGACAACCTTGTCTATTGCTTAATCAAAGTTAGTAATTAAATTATGAGTTAATTGAATAAAATGTTGTGTAACATGTTCTATCATGCTTTACTTATTTTCATTTAAATACTAATTTAAGTTGTTTATATTTTGTAATTTTGTATGTACTCAGCTTGCTGATTATGTGCTATGTGTGTGATCTTTGTCCATGGTCTTTGCCTAATGACACTATAATGATCCAATATTTACACTTATAATATTAGGAAGAAGATTTATGATAAGTATTCGGTTGAGCATTCATGAATGGGTGTGTTGAGTGGAGTGTTTCTTTAAATTAGGTTTCTCGAATATTTAAGTTTTATTTTAAAGGATTTTAAATTGTCGGTTCGGATTTAAGTTAGATGATATATTTTGATACTAATATGTATGGTTGAGAAATCTTGATTTATTTAAGTGGAATTAATTTCCTAATTAATCCATGAGGTTTTTTATTATTACTCCTTCTTTACTAATGGATGAATTAAGTAAAGGTCATCTATAAGTCGTAATGACAAGGTTTGTTGACTTTGTTCAATAGGTTAAAATTTAGGAAGGAAATCAAAAGGTTTAAATAATCTCAATATAAAAGGGATTGATTATGTAGTAGTGATGTTTTATATGAGTGTTATTTGATGATTTGGAATCCAAGTGTTAAACTATAAATCAAATAAAGTGAAAGAAGGATAAGCAATTAAACTCTAGGCTAGTGCACACCTAGAGTATTGACAATCAGGGGATGTGGCTTCACGTGGCATTATCCTTGGCGTTTACTTAGAGGCCATATGATCAACGAGTCTCTCTTTTATAAAGTTTTGAATTAAAATTAGGGTCAGTTAAGATCTTATCTAGCTATGATGACAGAGTTGTGCAAGTTTACCATATGGTTGATACTATTTTTAATGCCTTCTAAGGAGAGTGCATGGGTTTATTTATCTATTTTTGATGTTCTAATTATGACATAGGGAGACAACCTTGTCTATTGCTTAATCAAAGTTAGTAATTAAATTATGAGTTAATTGAATAAAATGTTGTGTAACACGTTCTATCATGCTATACTTATTTTCATTTAAATACTAATTTAAGTTGTTTATATTTTGTAATTTTGTATGTACTCAGCTTGCTGATTATGTGCTATGTGTGTGATCTTTGTCCATGGTCTTTGCCGAAGGACACTATAATGATCCAATATTTACACTTATAATATTAGGAAGAAGATTTATGATAAGTATTCGGTTGAGCATTCATGCTTGGGTGGGTTGAGTGGAGTGTTTCTTTAAATTAGGTTTCTCGAATATTTAAGTTTTATTCTAAAGGATTTTAAATTGTTGGTTCGGATTTAAGTTAGATGATATATTTTGATAGTAATATGTATGGTTGAGAAATCTTGATTTATTTAAGTGGAATTAATTTCCTAATTAATCCATGAGGTTTTTTATTATTACTTCTTCTTTACTAATGGATGAATTAAGTAAAGGTCATCTATAATTTGTAACGACAAGGTTAGTTGACTTTGTTCAATAGGTTAAAATTTAGGAAGGAAATCAAAAGGTTTAAATAAGCTCAATATAAAAGGGATTGATTATGTAGTAGTGATGTTTTATATGAGTGTTATTTGATGATTTAGAATCCAAGTGTTAAACTATAAATCACATAAAGTGAAAGAAGGATAAGCAATAAAACTCTAGGCTAGTGCACACCTAGAGTATTGACAATCAGGGGATGTGGCTACACATGGCAATATCCTTGGCTTTTACTTAAAGGCCATATGATCAACGAGTCTCTCTTTTATAAAGTTTTGAATTGAAATTAGGGTCAGTTGAGATCTTATCTAGCTATGATGACAGAGTTGTGCAAGTTTACCATATGGTTGATACTATTTTTGATGCCTTCCAAGGAGAGTGCAAGGGTTTATTTATCTATTTTTGATGTTCTAATTATGACATAGGGAGACAACCTTGTCCATTGCTTAATCAAAGTTAGTATTTAAATTATGAGTTAATTGAATAAAATGTTGTGTAACACGTTCTATCATGCTATTCTTATTTTCATTTAAATACTAATGTAAGTTGTTTATATTTTGTATTTTTGTATGTACTCAGCTTGCTGATTATGTGCTATGTGTGTGATCTTTGTCCATGGTCTTTGCCTAAGGACACTATAATGATCCAATATTTACACTTATAATATTAGGAAGAAGGTTTATTATAAGTATTCGGTTGAGCATTCATGCATGGGTGGGTTGAGTGGAGTGTTTCTTTAAATTAGGTTTCTCGAATATTTAAGTTTTATTCTAAAGGATTTTAAATTGTTGGTTCGGATTTAAGTTAGATGATATATTTTGATACTAATATGTATGGTTGAGAAATCTTGATTTATTTAAGTGGAATTAATTTCCTAATTAATCCATGAGATTTTTTATTATTACTCCTTCTTTACTATAGGATGAATTAAGTAAAGGTCATCTATAAGTCGTAATGACAAGGTTAGTTGACTTTGTTCAATAGGTTAAAATTTAGGAAGGAAATCAAAAGGTTTAAATAATCTCAATATAAAAGGGATTGATTATGTGGTAGTGATGTTTTATATGAGTGTTATTTGATGATTTGGAATCCAAGTGTTAAACTATAAATCACATAAAGTGAAAGAAGGATAAGCAATAAAACTCTATGCTAGTGCACACCTAGAGTATTGACAATCAGGGGATGTGGCTTCACGTGGCATTATCCTTGGCTTTTACTTAGAGGCCATATGATCAACGAGTCTCTCTTTTATAAAGTTTTGAATTAAAATTAGGGTTACTTGAGAATTTATCTAGTTATGATGACAGAGTTGTGCAAGTTTACCATATGGTTGATACTATTTTTGATGCCTTCTAAGGAGTGTGCATGGGTTTATTTATCTATTTTTGATGTTCTAATTATGACATAGGGAGACAACCTTGTCTATTGCTTAATCAAAGTTAGTAATTAAATTATGAGTTAATTGAATAAAATGTTGTGTAACACGTTCTATCAGGCTATACTTATTTTCATTTAAATACTAATTTAAGTTGTTTATATTTTGTAATTTTGTATGTACTCAGCTTGCTGATTATGTGCTATGTGTGTGATCTTTGTCCATGGTCTTTGCCTAAGGACACTATAATGATCCAATATTTACACTTATAATATTAGGAAGAAGATTTATTATAAGTATTCGGTTGAGCATTCATGCATGGGTGGGTTGAGTGGAGTGTTTCTTTAAATTAGGTTTCTCGAATATTTAAGTTTTATTCTAAAGGATTTTAAATTGTTGGTCCGGATTTAAGTTAGATGATATATTTTGATACTAATATGTATGGTTGAGAAATGTTGATTTATTTAAGTGGAATTAATTTCCTAATTAATCCATGAGATTTTTTATTATTACTCCTTCTTTACTATAGGATGAATTAAGTAAAGGTCATCTATAAGTCGTAATGACAAGGTTAGTTGACTTTGTTCAATAGGTTAAAATTTAGGAAGGAAATCAAAAGGTTTAAATAATCTCAATATAAAAGGGATTGATTATGTGGTAGTGATGTTTTATATGAGTGTTATTTGATGATTTGGAATCCAAGTGTTAAACTATAAATCACATAAAGTGAAAGAAGGATAAGCAATAAAACTCTATGCTAGTGCACACCTAGAGTATTGACAATCAGGGGATGTGGCTTCACGTGGCATTATCCTTGGCTTTTACTTAGAGGCCATATGATCAACGAGTCTCTCTTTTATAAAGTTTTGAATTAAAATTAGGGTTACTTGAGAATTTATCTAGTTATGATGACAGAGTTGTGCAAGTTTACCATATGGTTGATACTATTTTTAATGCCTTCTAAGGAGTGTGCATGGGTTTATTTATCTATTTTTGATGTTCTAATTATGACATAGGGAGACAACCTTGTCTATTGCTTAATCAAAGTTAGTAATTAAATTATGAGTTAATTGAATAAAATGTTGTGTAACACGTTCTATCAGGCTATACTTATTTTCATTTAAATACTAATTTAAGTTGTTTATATTTTGTAATTTTGTATGTACTCAGCTTGCTGATTATGTGCTATGTGTGTGATCTTTGTCCATGGTCTTTGTCTAATGACACTATAATGATCCAATATTTACACTTATAATATTAGGAAGAAGATTTACGATAAGTATTCGGTTGAGCATTCATGCATGGGTGGGTTGAGTGGAGTGTTTCTTTAAATTAGGTTTCTCGAATATTTAAGTTTTATTCTAAAGGATTTTAAATTGTTGGTTCGGATTTAAGTTAGATGATATATTTTGATACTAATATGTACGGTTGAGAAATCTTGATTTATTTAAGTGGAATTAATTTCCTAATTAATCCATGAGGTTTTTTATTATTACTCCTTCTTTACTAATGGATGAATTAAGTAAAGGTCATCTATAAGTCGTAATGACAAGGTTAGTTGACTTTGTTCAATAGGTTAAAATTTAGGAAGGAAATCGAAAGGTTTAAATAATCTCAATATAAAAGGGATTGATTATGTAGTAGTGATGTTTTATATGAGTGTTACTTGATGATTTGGAATCCAAGTGTTAAACTATAAATCACATAAAGTGAAAGAAGGATAAGCAATTAAACTCTAGGCTAGTGCACACCTAGAGTATTGACAATCAGGGGATGTGGCTTCACGTGGCAATATCCTTGGCTTTTACTTAGAGGCCATATGATCAACGAGTCTCTCTTTTATAAAGTTTTGAATTAAAATTAGGGTTAGTTGAGATCTTATCTAGCTATGATGACATAGTTGTGCAAGTTTACCATATGGTTGATACTATTTTTGATGCCTTCTAAGGAGAGTGCAAGGATTTATTTATCTATTTTTGATGTTCTAATTATGACATAGGGAGACAACCTTGTCTATTGCTTAATCAAAGTTAGTATTTAAATTATGAGTTAATTGAATAAAATGTTGTGTAACACGTTCTATCATGCTATACTTATTTTCATTTAAATACTAATTTAAGTTGTTTATATTTTGTAATTTTGTATGTACTCAGCTTGCTGATTATGTGCTATGTGTGTGACCTTTGTCCATGGTCTTTGCCTAAGGACACTATAATGATCCAATATTTACACTTATAATATTAGGAAGAAGATTTATGATAAGTATTCGGTTGAGCATTCATGCATGGGTGGGTTGAGTGGAGTGTTTTTTTAAATTAGGTTTCTCGAATATTTATGTTTTATTCTAAAGGATTTTAAATTGTTGGTTCGGATTTAAGTTAGATGATATATTTTAATACTAATATGTATGGTTGAGAAATCTTGATTTATTTAAGTGGAATTAATTTCCTAATTAATCCATGAGGTTTTTTATTATTACTCCTTCTTTACTAATGGATGAATTAAGTAAAGGTCATCTATAAGTCGTAATGTCAAGGTTAGGTGACTTTGTTCAATAGGCTAAAATTTAGGATGGAAATCAAAAGCTTTAAATAATCTCAATATAAAAGGGATTGATTATGTAGTAGTGATGTTTTATATGAGTGTTATTTGATGATTTGGAATCCAAGTGTTAAACTATAAATCACATAAAGTGAAAGAAGGATAAGCAATTCAACTCTAGGCTAGTGCACACCTAGAGTATTGACAATCAGGGGATGTGGCTTCACGTGGCATTATCCTTGGCTTTTACTTAGAGGCCATATGATCAACGAGTCTCTCTTTTTTAAAGTTTTGAATTAAAATTAGGGTTACTTGAGATCTTATCTAGCTATGATGAGAGAGTTGTGCAAGTTTACCATATGGTTGATACTATTTTTGATGCCTTCTAAGGAGAGTGCAAGGGTTTATTTATCTATTTTTGATGTTCTAATTATTACATAGGGAGACAACCTTGTCTATTGCTTAATCAAAGTTAGTATTTAAATTATGAGTTAATTGAATAAAATGTTGTGTAACACGTTCTATCATGCTATTCTTATTTTCATTTAAATACTAATGTAAGTTGTTTATATTTTGTAATTTTGTATGTACTCAGCTTGCTGATTATGTGCTATGTGTGTGATCTTTGTCCATGGTCTTTGCCTAAGGACACTATAATGATCCAATATTTACACTTATAATATTAGGAAGAAGATTTATGATAAGTATTCGGTTGAGCATTCATGCATGGGTGGGTTGAGTGGAGTGTTTCTTTAAATTAGGTTTCTCGAATATTTAAGTTTTATTCTAAAGGATTTTAAATTGTTGGTTCGGATTTAAGTTAGATGATATATTTTGATACTAATATGTATGGTTGAGAAATCTTGATTTATTTAAGTGGAATTAATTTCCTAATTAATCCATGAGGTTTTTTATTATTACTCCTTCTTTACTAATGGTTGAATTAAGTAAAGGTCATCTATAAGTCGTAATGACAAGGTTAGCTGACTTTGTTCAATAGGCTAAAATTTAGGAAGGAAATCAAAAGGTTTAAATAATCTCAATATAAAAGGATTGATTATGTAGTAGTGATGTTTTATATGAGTGTTATTTGATGATTTGGAATCCAAGTGTTAAACTATAAATCACATAAAGTGAAAGAAGGATAAGCAATTCAACTCTAGGCTAGTGCACACCTAGAGTATTGACAATCAGGGGATGTGGCTTCACGTGGCATTATCCTTGGCTTTTACTTAGAGGCCATATGATCAACGAGTCTCTCTTTTTTAAAGTTTTGAATTAAAATTAGGGTTACTTGAGATCTTATCTAGCTATGATGAGAGAGTTGTGCAAGTTTACCATATGGTTGATACTATTTTTGATGCCTTCTAAGGAGAGTGCAAGGGTTTATTTATCTATTTTTGATGTTCTAATTATTACATAGGGAGACAACCTTGTCTATTGCTTAATCAAAGTTAGTATTTAAATTATGAGTTAATTGAATAAAATGTTGTGTAACACGTTCTATCATGCTATTCTTATTTTCATTTAAATACTAATGTAAGTTGTTTATATTTTGTAATTTTGTATGTACTCAGCTTGCTGATTATGTGCTATGTGTGTGATCTTTGTCCATGGTCTTTGCCTAAGGACACTATAATGATCCAATATTTACACTTATAATATTAGGAAGAAGATTTATGATAAGTATTCGGTTGAGCATTCATGCATGGGTGGGTTGAGTGGAGTGTTTCTTTAAATTAGGTTTCTCGAATATTTAAGTTTTATTCTAAAGGATTTTAAATTGTTGGTTCGGATTTAAGTTAGATGATATATTTTGATACTAATATGTATGGTTGAGAAATCTTGATTTATTTAAGTGGAATTAATTTCCTAATTAATCCATGAGGTTTTTTATTATTACTCCTTCTTTACTAATGGTTGAATTAAGTAAAGGTCATCTATAAGTCGTAATGACAAGGTTAGCTGACTTTGTTCAATAGGCTAAAATTTAGGAAGGAAATCAAAAGGTTTAAATAATCTCAATATAAAAGGATTGATTATGTAGTAGTGATGTTTTATATGAGTGTTATTTGATGATTTGGAATCCAAGTGTTAAACTATAAATCACATAAAGTGAAAGAAGGATAAGCAATTAAACTCTAGACTAGTGCACACCTAGAGTATTGACAATCAGGGGATGTGGCTTCACGTGGCATTATCCTTGGCTTTTACTTAGAGGCCATATGATCAACGAGTCTCTCTTTTATAAAGTTTTGAATTAAAATTAGGGTTACTTGAGATCTTATCTAGCTATGATGACAGAGTTGTGCAAGTTTACCATATGGTTGATACTATTTTTGATGCCTTCTAAGGAGAGTGCAAGGGTTTATTATCTATTTTTGATGTTCTCATTATGACATAGGGAGACAACCTTGTCTATTGCTTAATCAAAGTTAGTATTTAAATTATGAGTTAATTGAATAAAATGTTGTGTAACACGTTCTATCATGCTATTCTTATTTTCATTTAAATACTAATGTACGTTGTTTATATTTTGTAATTTTGTATGTACTCAGATTGCTGATTATGTGCTATGTGTGTGATCTTTGTCCATGGTCTTTGCCTAAGGACACTATAATGATCCAATATTTACACTTATAATATTAGGAAGAAGATTTATGATAAGTATTCGGTTGAGCATTCATGCATGGGTGGGTTGAGTGGAGTGTTTATTTAAATTAGGTTTCTCGAATATTTAAGTTTTATTCTAAAGGATTTTAAATTGTTGGTTCGGATTTAAGTTAGATGATATATTTTGATACTAATATGTATGGTTGAGAAATCTTGATTTATTTAAGTGGAATTAATTTCCTAATTAATCCATGAGATTTTTTATTATTACTCCTTCTTTACTATAGGATGAATTAAGTAAAGGTCATCTATAAGTCGTAATGACAAGGTTAGTTGACTTTGTTCAATAGGTTAAAATTTAGAAAGGAAATCAAAAGGCTTAAATAATCTCAATATAAAAGGGATTGATTATGTAGTAGTGATGTTTTATATGAGTGTTATTTGATGATTTGGAATCCAAGTGTTAAACTATAAATCACATAAAGTGAAAGAAGGATAAGCAATAAAACTCTATACTAGTGCACACCTAGAGTATTGACAATCAGGAGATGTGGCTTCACGTGGCATTATCCTTGGCTTTTACTTAGAGGCCATATGATCAACGAGTCTCTCTTTTATAAAGTTTTGAATTAAAATTAGGGTTACTTGAGAATTTATCTAGCTATGATGACAGAGTTGTGCAAGTTTACCATATGGTTGATACTATTTTTGATGCCTTCTAAGGAGAGTGCATGGGTTTATTTATCTATTTTTGATGTTCTAATTATGATATAGGGAGACAACCTTGTCTATTGCTTAATCAAAGTTAGTAATTAAATTATGAGTTAATTGAATAAAATGTTGTGTAACACGTTCTATCATGCTATACTTATTTTCATTTAAATACTAATTTAAGTTGTTTATATTTTGTAATTTTGTATGTACTTAGCTTGCTGATTATGTGCTATGTGTGTGATCTTTGTCCATGGTCTTTGCCTAAGGACACTATAATGATCCAATATTTACAATTATAATATTAGGAAGAAGATTTATGATAAGTATTCGGTTGAGCATTCATGCATGGGTGGGTTGAGTGGAGTGTTTCTTTCCATTAGGTTTCTCGAATATTTAAGTTTTATTCTAAAGGATTTTAAATTGTTGGTTCGGATTTAAGTTAGATGATATATTTTGATACTAATATGTATGGTTGAGAAATCTTGATTTATTTAAGTGGAATTAATTTCCTAATTAATCCATGAGGTTTTTTATTATTATTCCTTCTTTACAAATGGATGAATTAAGTAAAGGTCATCTATAAGTCGTAATGACAAGGTTAGTTGACTTTGTTCAATAGGTTAAAATTTAGGTAGGAAATCAAAAGGTTTAAATAATCTCAATATAAAAGGGATTGATTATGTAGTAGTGATGTTTTATATGAGTGTTATTTGATGATTTGGAATCCAAGTGTTAAACTATAAATCACATAAAGTGAAAGAAGGATAAGCAATAAAACTCTAGGCTAGTGCATACCTAGAGTATTGACAATCAGGGGATGTGGCTTCACGTGGCATTATCCTTGGCTTTTACTTAGAGGCCATATGATCAACGAGTCTCTCTTTTATAAAGTTTTGAATTAAAATTAGGGTCAGTTGAGAATTTATCTAGCTATGATGACAGAGTTGTGCAAGTTTACCATATGGTTGATACTATTTTTGATGCCTTCTAAGGAGAGTGCATGGGTTTATTTATCTATTTTTGATGTTCTAATTATGATATAGGGAGACAACCTTGTCTATTGCTTAATCAAAGTTAGTAATTAAATTATGAGTTAATTGAATAAAATGTTGTGTAACACGTTCTATCATGCTATACTTATTTTCATTTAATTACTAATTTAAGTTGTTTATATTTTGTAATTTTGTATGTACTCAGATTGCTGATTATGTGCTATGTGTGTGATCTTTGTCCATGGTCTTTGCCTAAGGACACTATAATGATCCAATATTTACACTTATAATATTAGGAAGAAGATTTGTGATAAGTATTCGGTTGAGCATTCATGAATGGGTGGGTTGAGTGGAGTGTTTCTTTAAATTAGGTTTCTCGAATATTTAAGTTTTATTCTAAATTATTTTAAACTTTTGGTTCGGATTTAAGTTTGATGATATATTTTGATACTAATATGTATGGTTGAGAAATCTTGATTTATTTAAGTGGAATTAATTTCCTAATTAATCCATGAGGTTTTTTATTAATACTCCTTCTTTACTAATGGATGAATTAAGTAAAGGTCATCTATAAGTCGTAATGACAAGGTTAGTTGACTTTGTTCAATAGGCTAAAATTTAGAAAGGAAATCAAAAGGTTTAAATAATCTCAATATAAAAGGGATTGATTATGTCGTAGTGATGTTTTATATGAGTGTTATTTGTTGATTTGGAATCCAAATGTTAAACTATAAATCACATAAAGTGAAAGAAGGATAAGCAATTAAACTCTAGGCTAGTGCACACCTAGAGTATTGACAATCAGGGGATATGGCTTCACGTGGCATTATCCTTGGCTTTTACTTAGAGGCCATATGATCAACGAGTCTCTCCTTTATAAAGTTTTGAATTAAAATTAGGGTCTGTTGAGATCTTATCTAGCTATGATGACAGAGTTGTGCAAGTATACCATATGGTTGATACTATTTTTGATGCCTTCTAAGGAGAGTGCATGGGTTTATTTATCTATTTTTGATGTTCTAATTATGACATAGGGAGACAACCTTGTCTATTGCTTAATCAAAGTTAGCAATTAAATTATGAGTTAATTGAATAAAATGTTGTGTAACACGTTCTATCATGCTATTCTTATTTTCATTTAAATACTAATGTAAGTTGTTTATATTTTGTAATTTTGTATGTACTCAGATTGCTGATTATGTGCTATGTGTGTGATCTTTGTCCATGGTCTTTGCCTAAGGACACTATAATGATCCAATATTTACACTTATAATATTAGGAAGAAGATTTATGATAAGTATTCGGTTGAGCATTCATGCATGGGTGGGTTGAGTGGCGTGTTTCTTTAAATTAGGTTTCTCGAATATTTAAGTTTTATTCTAAATTATTTTAAATTTTTGGTTCGGATTTAAGTTAGATGATATATTTTGATACTAATATGTATGGTTGAGAAATCTTGATTTATTTAAGTGGAATTAATTTCCTAATTAATCCATGAGGTTTTTTTATTATTACTCCTTCTTTACTAATGGATGAATTAAGTAAAGGTCATCTATAAGTCGTAATGACAAGGTTAGTTGACTTTGTTCAATAGGCTAAAATTTAGGAAGGAAATCAAAAGGTTTAAATAATCTCAATATAAAAGGGATTGATTATGTAGTAGTGATGTTTTATATGAGTGTTATTTGTTGATTTGGAATCCAAGTGTTAAACTATAAATCACATAAAGTGAAAGAAGGATAAGCAATTAAACTCTAGGCTAGTGCACACCTAGAGTATTGACAATCAGGGCATATGGCTTCACGTGGCATTATCCTTGGCTTTTCCTTAGAGGCCTTATGATCAACGAGTCTCTCTTTTATAAAGTTTTGAATTAAAATTAGGGTCAGTTGAGATCTTATCTAGCTATGATGACAGAGTTGTGCAAGTTTACCATATGGTTGATACTATTTTTGATGCCTTCTAAGGAGAGTGCATGGGTTTATTTATCTATTTTTGATGTTCTAATTATGATATAGGGAGACAACCTTGTCTATTGCTTAATCAAAGTTAGTAATTAAATTATGAGTTAATTGAATAAAATTTTGTGTAACACGTTCTATCATGCTATACTTATTTTCATTTAAATACTAATTTAAGTTGTTTATATTTTGTAATTTTGTATGTACTTATCTTGCTGATTATGTGCTATGTGTGTGATCTTTGTCCATGGTCTTTGCCTAAGGACACTATAATGATCCAATATTTACAATTATAATATTAGGATGAAGATTTATGATATGTATTCGGTTGAGCATTCATGCATGGGTGGGTTGAGTGGAGTGTTTCTTTCAATTAGGTTTCTCGAATATTTAAGTTTTATTCTAAAGGATTTTAAATTGTAGGTTCGGATTTAAGTTAGATAATATATTTTGATACTAATATGTATGGTTGAGAAATCTTGATTTATTTAAGTGGAATTAATTTCCTAATTAATCCATGAGGTTTTTTATTATTATTCCTTCTTTACTAATGGATGAATTAAGTAAAGGTCATCTATAAGTCGTAATGACAAGGTTAGTTGACTTTGTTCAATAGGTTAAAATTTAGGTAGGAAATCAAAAGGTTTAAATAATCTCAATATAAAAGGGATTGATTATGTAGTAGTGATGTTTTATATGAGTGTTATTTGATGATTTGGAATCCAAGTGTTAAACTATAAATCACATAAAGTGAAAGAAGGATAAGCAATAAAACTCTAGGCTAGTGCATACCTAGAGTATTGACAATCAGGGGATGTGGCTTCACGTGGCATTATCCTTGGCTTTTACTTAGAGGCCATATGATCAACGAGTCTCTCTTTTATAAAGTTTTGAATTAAAATTAGGGTCAGTTGAGAATTTATCTAGCTATGATGACAGAGTTGTGCAAGTTTACCATATGGTTGATACTATTTTTGATGCCTTCTAAGGAGAGTGCATGGGTTTATTTATCTATTTTTGATGTTCTAATTATGATATAGGGAGACAACCTTGTCTATTGCTTAATCAAAGTTAGTAATTAAATTATGAGTTAATTGAATAAAATGTTGTGTAACACGTTCTATCATGCTATACTTATTTTCATTTAAATACTAATTTAAGTTGTTTATATTTTGTAATTTTGTATGTACTTAGCTTGCTGATTATGTGCTATGTGTGTGATCTTTGTCCATGGTCTTTGCCTAAGGACACTATAATGATCCAATATTTACAATTATAATATTAGGAAGAAGATTTATGATATGTATTCGGTTGAGCATTCATGCATGGGTGGGTTGAGTGGAGTGTTTCTTTCAATTAGGTTTCTCGAATATTTAAGTTTTATTCTAAAGGATTTTAAATTGTAGGTTCGGATTTAAGTTAGATGATATATTTTGATACTAATATGTATGGTTGAGAAATCTTGATTTATTTAAGTGGAATTAATTTCCTAATTAATCCATGAGGTTTTTTATTATTATTCCTTCTTTACTAATGGATGAATTAAGTAAAGGTCATCTATAAGTCGTAATGACAAGGTTAGTTGACTTTGTTCAATAGGTTAAAATTTAGGTAGGAAATCAAAAGGTTTAAATAATCTCAATATAAAAGGGATTGATTATGTAGTAGTGATGTTTTATATGAGTGTTATTTGATGATTTGGAATCCAAGTGTTAAACTATAAATCACATAAAGTGAAAGAAGGATAAGCAATAAAACTCTAGGCTAGTGTATACCTAGAGTATTGACAATCAGGGGATGTGGCTTCACGTGGCATTATCCTTGGCTTTTACTTAGAGGCCATATGATCAACGAGTCTCTCTTTTATAAAGTTTTGAATTAAAATTAGGGTCAGTTGAGAATTTATCTAGCTATGATGACAGAGTTGTGCAAGTTTACCATATGGTTGATACTATTTTTGATGCCTTCTAAGGAGAGTGCATGGGTTTATTTATCTATTTTTGATGTTCTAATTATGATATAGGGAGACAACCTTGTCTATTGCTTAATCAAAGTTAGTAATTAAATTATGAGTTAATTGAATAAAATGTTGTGTAACACGTTCTATCATGCTATACTTATTTTCATTTAATTACTAATTTAAGTTGTTTATATTTTGTAATTTTGTATGTACTCAGATTGCTGATTATGTGCTATGTGTGTGATCTTTGTCCATGGTCTTTGCCTAAGGACACTATAATGATCCAATATTTACACTTATAATATTAGGAAGAAGATTTGTGATAAGTATTCGGTTGAGCATTCATGAATGGGTGGGTTGAGTGGAGTGTTTCTTTAAATTAGGTTTCTCGAATATTTAAGTTTTATTCTAAATTATTTTAAACTTTTGGTTCGGATTTAAGTTTGATGATATATTTTGATACTAATATGTATGGTTGAGAAATCTTGATTTATTTAAGTGGATTTAATTTCCTAATTAATCCATGAGGTTTTTTATTAATACTCCTTCTTTACTAATGGATGAATTAAGTAAAGGTCATCTATAAGTCGTAATGACAAGGTTAGTTGACTTTGTTCAATAGGTTAAAATTTAGGTAGGAAATCAAAAGGTTTAAATAATCTCAATATAAAAGGGATTGATTATGTAGTAGTGATGTTTTATATGAGTGTTATTTGATGATTTGGAATCCAAGTGTTAAACTATAAATCACATAAAGTGAAAGAAGGATAACCAATAACACTCTAGGCTAGTGCACACCTAGAGTATTGACAATCAGGGGATGTGGCTTCACGTGGTATTATCCTTGGCTTTTACTTAGAGGCCATATGATCAACGAGTCTCTCTTTTATAAAGTTTTGAATTAAAATTAGGCTTAGTTGAGATCTTATCTAGCTATGATGACAGAGTTGTGCAAGTTTACCATATGGTTGATACTATTTTTGATGCCTTCTAAGGAGAGTGCATGGGTTTATTTATCTATTTTGGATGTTCTAATTATGACATAGGGAGACAACCTTGTCTATTGCTTAATCAAAGTTAGTAATTAAATTATGAGTTAATTGAATAAAATGTTGTGTAACACGTTCTATCATGCTATACTTATTTTCATTTAAATACTAATTTAAGTTGTTTATATTTTGTAATTTTGTATGTACTCAGCTTGCTGATTATGTGCTATGTGTGTGATCTTTGTCCATGGTCTTTGCCTAATGACACTATAATGATCCAATATTTACACTTATAATATTAGGAAGAAGATTTATGATAAGTATTCGGTTGAGCATTCATGCATGGGTGGGTTGAGTGGAGTGTTTCTTTAAATTAGGTTTCTCGAATATTTAAGTTTTATTCTAAAGGATTTTAAATTGTTGGTTCGGATTTAAGTTAGATGATATATTTTGATACTAATATGTATGGTTGAGAAATCTTGATTTATTTAAGTGGAATTAATTTCCTAATTAATCCATGAGGTTTTTTATTATTACTCCTTCTTTACTAATGGATGAATTAAGTAAAGGTCATCTATAAGTCGTAATGACAAGGTTAGTTGACTTTGTTCAATAGGTTAAAATTTAGGAAGGAAATCAAAAGGTTTAAATAATCTCAATAAAAAAGGGATTGATCATGTAGTAGTGATGTTTTATATGAGTGTTATTTGATGATTTGGAATCTAAGTGTTAAACTATAAATCACATAAAGTGAAAGAAGGATAACCAATAACACTCTAGGCTAGTGCACACCTAGAGTATTGACAATCAGGGGATGTGGCTTCACGTGGCATTATCCTTGGCTTTTACTTAGAGGCCATATGATCAACGAGTCTCTCTTTTATAAAGTTTTGAATTAAAATTAGGCTTAGTTGAGATCTTATCTAGCTATGATGACAGAGTTGTGCAAGTTTACCATATGGTTGATACTATTTTTGACGCCTTCTAAGGAGAGTGCATGGGTTTATTTATCTATTTTTGATGTTCTAATTATGACATAGGGAGACAACCTTGTCTATTGCTTAATAAAGTTAGTAATTAAATTATGAGTTAATTGAATAAAATGTTATGTAACACGTTCTATCATGCTATACTTATTTTCATTTAAATACTAATTTAAGTTGTTTATATTTTGTAATTTTGTATGTACTCAGCTTGCTGATTATGTGCTATGTGTGTGATCTTTGTCCATGGTCTTTGCCTAATGACACTATAATGATCCACTATTTACACTTATAAAATTAGGAAGAAGATTTATGATAAGTATTCGGTTGAGCATTCATGCATGGGTGGGTTGAGTAGAGTGTTTCTTTAAATTAGGTTTCTCGAATATTTAAGTTTTATTCTAAAGGATTTTAAATTGTTGGTTCGGATTTAAGTTAGATGATATATTTTGATACTAATATGTATGGTTGAGAAATCTTGCTTTATTTAAGTGGAATTAATTTCCTAATTAATCCATGAGGTTTTTTATTATTACTCCTTCTTTACTAATGGATGAATTAAGTAAAGGTCATCTATAAGTCGTAATGACAAGGTTAGTTGACTTTGTTCAATAGGTTAAAATTAGGAAGGAAATCAAAAGGTTTAAATAATCTCAATATAAAAGGGATTGATTATGTAGTAGTGATGTTTTATATGAGTGTTATTTGATGATTTGGAATCCAAGTGTTAAACTATAAATCACATAAAGTGAAAGAAGGATAAGCAATTAAACTCTAGGCTAGTGCACACCTAGAGTATTGACAATCAGGGGATGTGGCTTCACGTGGCATTATCCTTGGCTTTTACTTAGAGGCCATATGATCAACGAGTCTCTCTTTTATAAAGTTTTGAATTAAAATTAGGGTTAGTTGAGATCTTGTCTAGCTATGATGACAGAGTTGTGCAAGTTTACCATATGGTTGATACTATTTTTGATGCCTTCTAAGGAGAGTGCATGGGTTTATTTATCTATTTTTGATGTTCTAATTATGATATAGGGAGACAACCTTGTCTATTGCTTAATCAAAGTTAGCAATTAAATTATGAGTTAATTGAATAAAATGTTGTGTAACACGTTCTATCATGCTATACTTATTTTCATTTAAATACTAATTTAAGTTGTTTATATTTTGTAAATTTGTATGTACTCAGCTTGCTGATTATGTGCTATGTGTGTGATCTTTGTCCATGGTCTTTGCCTAATGACACTATAATGATCCAATATTTACACTTATAATATTAGGAAGAAGATTTCTGATAAGTATTCGGTTGAGCATTCATGCATGGGTGGGTTGAGTGGAGTGTTTCTTTAAATTAGGTTTCTCGAATATTTCAGTTTTATTCTAAAGGATTTTAAATTGTTGGTTCGGATTTAAGTTAGATGATATATTTTGATACTAATATGTATGGTTGAGAAATCTTGATTTATTTAAGTGGAATTAATTTCCTAATTAATCCATGAGGTTTTTTATTATTACTCCTTCTTTACTAATGGATGAATTAAGTAAAGGTCATCTATAAGTCGTAATGACAAGGTTAGTTGACTTTGTTCAATAGGTTAAAATTTAGGAAGGAAATCAAAAGGTTTAAATAATCTGAATATAAAAGGGATTGATTATGTAGTAGTGATGTTTTATATGAGTGTTATTTGATGATTTGGAATCCAAGTGTTAAACTATAAATCACATAAAGTGAAAGAAGGATAAGCAATAAAACTCTAGGCTAGTGCACACCTAGAGTATTGACAATCAGGGGATGTGGCTTTACGTGGCATTATCCTTGGCTTTTACTTAGAGGCCATATGATCAACGAGTCTCTCTTTTATAAAGTTTTGAATTAAAATTAGGGTTAGTTGAGATCTTATCTAGCTATGATGACAGAGTTGTGCAAGTTTACCATATGGTTGATACTATTTTTGATGCCTTCTAAGGAGAGTGCATGGGTTTATTTATCTATTTTTGATGTTCTAATTATGATATAGGGAGACAACCTTGTCTATTGCTTAATCAAAGTTAGTAATTAAATTATGAGTTAATTGAATAAAATGTTGTGTAACACGTTCTATCATGCTATACTTATTTTCATTTAAATACTAATTTAAGTTGTTTATA
The DNA here is from genome assembly GCA_026401315.1 of Dysphania ambrosioides. Taxonomy (NCBI): domain Eukaryota; kingdom Viridiplantae; phylum Streptophyta; class Magnoliopsida; order Caryophyllales; family Amaranthaceae; genus Dysphania; species Dysphania ambrosioides. Next base: position 23,464,204 of record CM048657.1, read on the forward strand.
TTTTGTAATTTTGTATGTACTAAGCATGCTGATTATGTGCTATGTGTGTGATCTTTGTCCATGGTCTTTGCCTAATGACACTATAATGATCCAATATTTACACTTATAATATTAGGAAGAAGATTTATGATAAGTATTCGGTTGAGCATTCATGCATGGGTGGGTTGAGTGGAGTGTTTCTTTAAATTAGGTTTCTCGAATATTTAAGTTTAATTCTAAAGGATTTTAAATTGTTGGTTCGGATTTAAGTTAGATGATATATTTTGATACTAATATGTATGGTTGAGAAATGTTGATTTATTTAAGTGGAATTAATTTCCTAATTAATCCATGAGGTTTTTTATTATTACTCCTTCTTTACTAATGGATGAATTAAGTAAAGGTCATCTATAAGTCGTAATGACAAGGTTAGTTGACTTTGTTCAATAGGTTAAAATTGAGGAAGGAAATCAAAAGGTTTAAATAATCTCAATATAAAAGGGATTGATTATGTAGTAGTGATGTTTTATATGAGTGTTATTTGATGATTTGGAATCCAAGTGTTAAACTATAAATCACATAAAGCGAAAGTTGGATAAGCAATAAAACTCTAGGCTAGTGCACACCTAGAGTATTGACAATCAGGGGATGTGGCTTCACATGGCATTATCCTTGGCTTTTACTTAGAGGCCATATGATCAACGAGTCTCTCTTTTATAAAGTTTTGAATTAAAATTAGGATTAGTTGAGATCTTATCTAGCTATGATGACAGAGTTGTGCAAGTTTACCATATGGTTGATACTATTTTTGATGCCTTCTAAGGAGAGTGCATGGGTTTATTTTTCTATTTTTGATGTTCTAATTATGATATAGGGAGACAACCTTGTCTATTGCTTAATCAAAGTTAGTAATTAAATTATGAGTTAATTGAATAAAATGTTGTGTAACACGTTTTATCATGCTATACTTTTTTTTATTTAAATACTAATTTAAGTTGTTTATATTTTGTAATTTTGTATGTACTCAGCTTGTTGATTATGCGCTATGTGTGTGATCTTTGTCCATGGTCTTTGCCTAATGACACTATAATGATCCAATATTGACACTTATAATATTAGGAAGAAGATTTATGATAAGTATTCGGTTGAGCATTCATGCATGGGTGGGTTGAGTGGAGTGTTTCTTTAAATTAGGTTTCTCGAATATTTAAGTTTTATTCTAAAGGATTTTAAATTGTTGGTTCGGATTTAAGTTAGATGATATATTTTGATACTAATATGTATGGTTGAGAAATCTTGATTTATTTAAGTGGAATTAATTTCCTAATTAATCCATGAGGTTTTTTATTATTACTCCTTCTTTACTAATGGATGAATTAAGTAAAGGTCATCTATAAGTCGTAATGACAAGGTTAGTTGACTTTGTTCAATAGGTTAAAATTTAGGAAGGAAATCAAAAGGTTTAAATAATCTGAATATAAAAGGGATTGATTATGTAGTAGTGATGTTTTATATGAGTGTTATTTGATGATTTGGAATCCAAGTGTTAAACTATAAATCACATAAAGTGAAAGAAGGATAAGCAATAAAACTCTAGGCTAGTGCACACCTAGAGTATTGACAATCAGGGGATGTGGCTTCACGTGGCATTATCCTTGGCTTTTACTTAGAGGGCATATGATCAACGAGTCTCTCTTTTATTAAGTTTTGAATTTAAATTAGGCTTAGTTGAGATCTTATCAAGCTATGATGACTGAGTTGTGCGAGTTTACCATATGGTTGATACTATTTTTGATGCCTTCTAAGGAGAGTGCATGGGTTTATTTATCTATTTTTGAAGTTCTAATTATGATATAGGGAGACAACCTTGTCTATTGCTTAATCAAAGTTAGTAATTAAATTATGAGTTAATTGAATAAAATGTTGTGTAACACGTTCTATCATGCTATACTTATTTTCATTTAAATACTAATTTAAGTTGTTTATATTTTGTAATTTTGTATGTACTAAGCATGCTGATTATGTGCTATGTGTGTGATCTTTGTCCATGGTCTTTTCCTAATGACACTATAATGATCCAATATTTACACTTATAATATTAGGAAGAAGATTTATGATAAGTATTCGGTTGAGCATTCATGCATGGGTGGGTTGAGTGGAGTGTTTCTTTAAATTAGGTTTCTCGAATATTTAAGTTTTATTCTTAAGGATTTTAAATTGTTGGTTCGGATTTAAGTTAGATGATATATTTTGGTACTTTGCAGTAAGGGTCTTAATGGTTTTAATTTGTAGTACTTTAAGAGTTTGGTTTTGTAATTAATTTTATTTTGAAGGTATTTAATTTCCATTGTAAAATTCTATTATAAAACCTTAAAGTTTGAATACATGGTGGTAGCACAACGGTAGTTCTCTAAAGGTTTTGCTTTTCAGGAAGGGAGAATTAACATGATGTTACAGTAATAATAGTTACATTGAGTAGTACCGACTCTTTCCCAAGAAAGGAAAATGGGAAAATTTAGGGGATGCTCTAGCAAAATTTTCTTTAATAAGAGGGTGCATGAGTCTTCAGGTTATGACTAGGTTGATTCACAAGATTGTGAGAGGTATAATGAACTTGCATATGCTAAGTGCGCTAATTTTTGTACGTGAAAAAACAACCAAGAACTTATGGATTCAATAATTACGAGACTTGTACATATGAATTACGACTTAATAACTCTATAAGCAAGTTGAATGACTCCTAATCTTGATCCTTATCCGAATTAGGCTTAGGGTGCAGCGGCTTTCCCATCTAGTGGAGAAGTTAGGGATAAGATTGAAGTCGGGAAAGAAAGGCTCACCCAATTAGGGAAGAAAAGGGGCTTACCAATTTAGATTTAGGTGGGGGCAAGCTTTGTAAATAGAAAGAAGAAATGGGTATTTAGGGTTGAACCACTTACCTTTTCTCCTTAGAATTAGACTTTTATTTTATGTAAGATTTATTAATGAAGGCATTTACGCCATAATTTAGGAGTTTTGTAACCTTTTCTTCTACAAAATAAAATTAAGTTTGCTTTAAATTAAATTTCCATCAACTGATTTAAGGATTACATAAAACTTGCATTATTTTTCAAACTTAAAATCTATCACTAAGGCCTAAGTAAGCCAAATGAATCATGAAAAAATGCCTAAAATTATTTACAAAGTAGGGAATTTTGAGATTTTAGGAAACTAAATAAAACAAGCTTAAGGACAGGAACTCTTTTTCTAGATACTATAGTAGGCCAGATGAGTCAAGAGAGTTTTTAGGCAACACTTTAATCTAGGTGTCCCACACTTATCATGAGCGTAAAATGCTTTATGTTGGAGCTCTTGGGAGGGGCACAAAAGAAACAGGAGTCCAACTCTTGGGATGAGTGTTAAATGCCTAAGATGAGCGTTTAACACCTCTACTCTAGGAGTTTTGCACCCTTATTTTGCGTTTGACATTTTATCTTGATGGTCATGAGCCTTCTTAGGGTATAAATCTTAATTTTTTTTATTATTATGGTCAGGACTCAAAAGAGGTTGCTTATGTATCCCTTTTAGGAATTAGGCCAAACAAAGTTCTAAGGAGCTGAATTCACTTATACTTTAAGAATCTTATTGCTTGTGGGGTAAAAGTTATGCTTTATAAGTTTTAATCATGTATTTAAAACTCATTATATTGTCTGAGTCTTAGGTGAGGTTGCCTATATATCTACTATGGGAATCAAGCCCTAGTGTAACTCCTCCAAAGAGGATTTTATTACCAAAGTAACTCGAGGTTCGTCAGCGAAGAAAGCTTATTGCCATCCATGTTGATAAGTTACACTACTCTTCTAGAGAGGATCTTCATGACAATTTATGATCCCACCGAATTTGGTATAAGTTTTCCCCTTGGATCCATATCGGTTTTTCGGAGTGCTTTAACCACTTGGTCACCCTCTTTGATGAATTGTGTGTGTGCCTTTTTATTGTAATGATCAGAGATATGTCTTTGATAGACTTGCACATATGTGTGCAGCTTTGAGGTGCCTTTTCTCTAGAAAAACTAGCTCACCGTATCTCTCTTTGACCCAATCTACTTAAATAATTTGCTTTCAAGACATATCCTCAACGAAAGAAGTTCAAGCTCAATTGGTTGGACTTCTTCCATCCTACATATCAATAAGTATGGGGTTGCACTAGTTGAGGTTCTGATTATAGTAAGGTAACACCAAAAAGAAAAAGGGAGATTTAAGGCCAATCCTTATTATTCTCGCTCATTTTCTTGTTTATGACCTTAACACTCTTGTTGGTGGCTTCCACTACACCATTTTTTTGGGGATGATATGGGGACGACATGTGGTGTTTGACCATGTATTTGTTGAGGAGATCTACATTCGCCTTGGAAGTGTACTCCTTTCTTTCTTACTAGTTTATGACTAACACAATATCTACAAATGATGTTGTCTTATAAGAATTAGGCCATTTTCTTGGAACCAATGAGTTATAGGATTTAGCTTTAACCCACTTAGTGATTTAGTTGATTGTTACAAGTATGAACTCATACCCTCCGTTTCTTGGAGGTGTTATCTTGACAATTATGTCAATATACCATCCTAAGAAGGGCTAGGGTGACGAATAAGGTTTTAAGAACAAAGAAGGGAAAGGTTGTAAATTTGCACACTTCTAGCAAGTAATACACGACTTGATATACTATGTTCTTATTCTATGGTAATCCAAAAGTACCTTAACCTTTATATTTTCTAGGCCAACATCCAACAACTCATACGAGTTTTGCAAACACCACTACGGACATAATCCATTACAATTTTAAGCTCTAGCTTGCTGATACGCATCAAGTGGATACCCTCGTGAGTGTGCTTGTATAGTTGATTTCCTTGAGTGATAAAATAACTTGGATAAGAGTCTTAAGGATCTTTAATCCTTTTTATAGGTTTTCTGTGTGTTGTTTCCAACCTCCTATAAATGGTAAGAGGCATCTCGGTTAGATTGGTGGTATATTGACCATTGACATAATACAGGCCAATGTGTTGGCAAATTAGTTCTCAATGAGTTATAGGATAAGTGTTTGAGATAAGGTTGGAATGAGACAAGGCTTTCATTATAAAATTTTCATTTTCCATATATCTGGTTGATTATTTAAGAAGATTCACAAAAAATGCAAAGCTTTTGAATGATTAGTGAGATTGCATCTTACAAACCTAGATTATATGTTTCATACTCTACGACATTGTTGGTTTACTCAAAGTCAAGCTTAACAAAGATGGGTGTGTGCTCATCTTTTTGTGATATCATAAGTTCCCCACACTGTACCCCTTCTGGCTAGATGCACCATCAAAATATAGTGACTAATTATCACTTTCTATCACTAGGATCATCTGTTGACTTAAACTTTGAGATATAGTTAGCAGAAAACTTATATGGGAGGCTTAATTTCCCCTTCAATTTGTCTTCAAAAGCAGTGTCAAAGTAGTGTCCACTATTGATGAATTTATGGATCATAGTTTCAATTTAATGTGCCAAATTTGCCAAGGAATCGACACTCTCGATTGACTTGCTTTAGATGGGCGTTCATTCCCTCTAGAGACTTAATTAAACCATCGACCACAGCCAGGAGCTGGGCCATTTGTTTAGCTATTGCCATTGGTTGAGAAAGAGTGTCGCGAGAATCAGGAGATGGTGCTAATTCGAATACTGGCAAAAGCTTAGGTGGTGATGATCTCTTCAACCTTTTACCCACTCTTCGTAACCAAGTTGACGAACTATTGAGAAAAAGTAGAATCTTCAAAACTTTGGACATAAGACACTAAGACTAGACTCGATTTCGGTTGAGCGTTTGTGGGTAATGTTGGGAGAGATGATACTTATACATAATGCAATGACAACATGATGCAACTACATGATCACCTCTAATACAATGGATGCATGGCCCCGTTTAAGGAGTTGGCCTTTGTTTACGATAATGATTCTATATGCATAAGATAGACTCGACATACATGGTCTCAATAGACACAATGCGCCTCCTCATAATAGGGTCTAATATCATGCATTGAGGGTAATTTCAGCGTATTACCCCTAATAGGGTTTAGGGGAAATTTTGGGATTTTTGTCGGTAAGGGGTAATTTTGAGATTTCACTCCATTAGGATTTCAGTGGCAAGGAATTTTTAATAATACGGCAATTGAAGGTGAATTTGGGATTTTACCGGTTTAAGACTTTTGGGGGTATATTCGTAATTTTATCGGGTGTAGGACATTTCGGAGGTAGGATAGGCTTTATACCGTGGTTTTGATTTTTGAGAGGATAGGTAAGGTTTTCTCTGGTTTTTGAAAGTTATGGTTGAGACATTTAAGAGATAAGATTAGGTTCTTATCGTGTTTGTGGCATTTTGAGAGGTAAAGTCGAGATTTTACCATGTTTGAGGCATTTTGAGAAGTGAAGATAGGGTTTACCGTGTTTGAGGCATTTTGTGAGGTAAGGTTAGGATTGTATCATGTTTAAGGTATTTTGTGAGATAAGGTTAGGATTTTACTATATTTGAGGCGTTTTGTGGTGTAAGGATTTCAGGCGGCTTTGAGGGACATGACGCGGTTCTGATAAGTACGTTTATTTGTACTTTTCGGTGTTGATTCAAACTCCTTTTAGGATAAGTTTTTGATGATTTTGGGTTTATTTGGACTCATTTATGCTAAAAGCCCATAATCCTAGTTTAGCCGTAATCATTTCGATTATTGCTGTTTTTTATGGCTTTTAATATAAATGTATATTAGTGGCAAAGATGTATGGTATGGAGCTAGTATAGGGTTGTTTGTGAAATTTAGGCCAAGAAAAGTAGAACGAAATAAAGTACCCACAAGATTATCAAAGAAAAAAAACAAAACAAAAAAAAGCAAGTGGAAGTTTACACGACAAGTGGTGGGAATTTGGAAGAAAAAGGGCAAGGTCTTAACGACAGCATGAAGAAAAGAAAAGATTTCTTTTTCTTTGAATTTTTTTATTTTTATTATTTTTATTTTTCTAAAATTAGAAATTAGTCTCTAATAAAAATTAGGCTAATCTATGCTAGGTTTATTATTGGTATCACATTTTAATTCTTGCAGTTGTAGTTGTTAGGCTCATTAAACAACTATTTTTTAGCGTAATCTAGTTAAATTGAGCTAAGTTGACCCTCTATTAGCTTCCTTAAGGACGACCCATGATTGTACTACAACAGTCATACACTTGGAGTTATAATTAGTAAAAATTAGTCATCGGGTTCGAACATGGTTTATACATGCAAGATGAAGATGATCCTAGTTGGTGATCATGGACGACCAAGTATGCATGCAACATGACTCTTTTTTTAGGGTTTTAGGTTTCTGTAGGGTTTTTGCAAAGCTAGATTCCAAATATTAGCGCAAATAAATAGAAATGCGTAAACAAGATCCTGTAGTCACACTAGTAAGTTAACATGAATACAAGACTCAAAGTCTCCATTAGCCAAAGGTCTATATATTTTAATGCACAACGGTTGGTTGTACATTGTCAAAGGGTCCATGGCAAGATCCATTCACTTAGAGCCATTACTTGAAAGAGGCTAAAGTGAGAGGACAACTCCCTTGACACAACGTTGGGAGCGGGTGGCAAGTGCCACAATTTAAAAAGATTTAGAAAAGCCAAAGGTCGAGGCATGAGCCTTAATTGGTTTTTGGCTAATCTTGCACTCCCTATTTGTCTCGAATGTAGAACACATTCATATGAGACGATGTCTAAGGCTGCAATTTTTCTTATGCAAAAAATAAATGTGTGAATGTAAAAAAATGCCTAACACAATTCTAAGAAAATTGCTAGCACATCAAACCAAATTTTCTCAATTGATTCATGTGTGTAGCCTAGTATATTTTAGGCATATTATCCCCAACGGAGTTGTCAATTTTGTAGGGGCTTTTTGCTAAGCATAATTTTAAGGGTCTTGAACCCAACTAAGATTCGGGTGGGTGATTAAATGAGTGAATCACCACTAAAGAGCCCAGTTTTTTACGACCCAACCTTCTCTCCTTGGTGAAGAGAAAGAGAAAGGGCTCCCTCTACTAGTGCCCTACAATTATGTGCATTTATAAGGATTGGCTAAGTGGCTTAAATGATTAATGGTCAATGAGTCGAACCATGAGAAGGTTCGGAAATGAGCAATCTACATCAATTCAAGAAAAGATATACATGCATGTTTCATTAAGATGGAACAAATAAGTTTTAGTTTATAGGCAATCATGCAAATACAAAGGAAGCACACTCTTAATACAACAAATCCCTTGTTTATCGACGCTATTTGTGTACATTTCCGACGCTAAAAAACGTTGAGAATTAATTTCTCGACGCTCCTAAAAAGCATCGAGAAAATCAATGCTGAGAATTCTTGACGCATATATTTTTTCACTGACAATGTCGACGCTTAAAACTACCCATGTTGTTGAAATATTCATTCATTTGTCACATTTAAGTAATTCTCAACGTTTTTTATTATTGACTTTCTTGATGTTTTTCAGTGTCCATTTTTCAGTTGCCATGCTTTTTCATCGACAATCTATAAGCTTATTGGTGTCCATTTTTGTTGTTGACATATTTAGGCATCAAAAATTGTGATGCTTAAAACTGCCTAGATTGTTGTAATATCTATTAATTTGCCACATTTAAGTAATACTCGATGCTTTTTACCATCGACACTCTCAACGCTTTTTGGTGTCCATTTCTTTTGTTGATATATATTGGTGTCGACTTTCTTGATGATACCATTTTTGTCCATAAATTTTGTCGACGCTTTTTTGCGTCCAAAAAATTTAATATAAACCTTCTTTCTATAGTTAAATTGAGTGAAGATTTCTCGTTAATTTTTTTAAAAAAAATATATTTACAATATATTTATAACATGTTTTCTTTCACAAATTAATTATAAACAACTAAATAATGTCATACCACGTTAGCATTGTAACGCCAACCGAACAATCATATCCTCCTTTTCCAAACAATAATTCACACAAACCAACATATAAATTTTTTGTAGAACACTTATTGTGTAGCATTAAATACCAAAGGGTTTACAGCATCCAAGATTGAATGTGTAGCTTTAAGCAATTCTATAGAAGTATCTTCACTACAAACTTTTCCTAAAATTTCGGCAAATTGTCCCATTATAGTTTGAAACATAAAGTTAACTAAAATGAAATCATGATAATTCCTATAGATCTTAGTCCCATATGAATAAAAGGAACACATACTAATAGGGTACTAATAGTGGACTAGTATATATCACTCATTTTAGAAGGTTCTTTTTCAAACATTATGTTTTCTACACTCCTCCTTTAGAGATGGAAGGAGAAGATACAAAATGAAATTACCTTTATTAGCCATCATCCTTTCTTGATCCAAAGTCATTATCAATTTTCCTTTATTAGCCATCATCCTTTCTTGATCCAAACAACATTTGCCAAGGTTTAGACCAACGTATGATAGTCCATTTATTTAAAAATATAGTGCAAAGTTGAGCACTATTAGCACAGAATACTTGATGGTCTTGCCATTGAGCAATAGTTTTCAACTTTAATCGTGAAAGCAAGTCATCATTCATAACTTTATAGTTCAATATCCTTCCAATCATTTCTACTTCCCTCCCTTACCTTCCCTCACAGTCATATTATTATCAATAATGAAAAATGACCCCTCTTCTACGCTCTAAAACCTTCTATCCAAACAAAGGATTCTCATACCTTTTCTTCCTTACCCCATATATCCACATCTAAATAAAGAACTATGTATGATCAATATTCTTGTTGTCCCTTTCTCCTTACATCCTAACACACTAGAAGTGATTTCACAAAACAAAAAATGAAACTCTCCTCACCAATTAGAGACAATTGCATAAAATAGAAACAGACCAAATTATGCTAATACTAAAAATTTCAGAAGCTGGTCAGAACTCAAAGATGGTTACAACCTTTGTCCAAAAAAGCTATTGTAAAATTCGACCATATACACCTTGACAATGACAGATCATTCTTCTTCCTTATTAGAGGAATATTTCCGATAGGTATTAGCTATTGGGTTATTTTTGGATCAAGGATTAAAGCTCAAATACTGAACAATGCTCTCAGCGAATTCGAGCAGACTCACACACTTTCTCTAGCTATCCCACAATGCCACGTGCCACCTATGGCCCTCACTCGCCTCCCCCCCCCCCAAAAAAAAAAAAAAAAAATTCTCAAATAAGGCTATTCTAGGGTTGTGTAAGCTCACTTTCCCATTTGATACTCTAAACAACTCCAAACACCACCACACACAACTCTAACAAGTTTGGACTCTAGCTTATGCAAATCTGTAGGTTTTCAAGCATTTATGGGGTTCTTGCTTATGGCTACTAGTTCTAGGAGAATACCCACAAAATTTTAAGGTATTATATGAAATTAGAATCACAAATTCTTCAAGAAAACCCAACTACTTAAAGTCCAACAAATCACACAATTATACCCAGCAACAATTCAATATCATCTAGTTCAAACTGACTTGCAATCAAACCCAACACTTTCTAGAACACAAGCCACGAAATTTATATTCAAATAATCATATTTTGATAAAAAAAACATGAACATAAGATGACCCAAATCTTGTAGCTTTTATCAATCAAACCAAAGATCCAAACCAAACAAAATTCAAACCAAAATTACACAAGTAACCGGATAGATCAAAGGATTGATTACTCTATAGAATTCACCAAGTAATCTTATCTTTGTGCACCCTTAATTCCTCTAACATATTGAGATCACCACTTAGAGTTTTTAAGGTCTCTAAGAACACCTTTCAACTTGCCAAAGTTAAAATAGCGATGGACACTCAAAGCCTCACACAATGTTATGCAACACTCAAATCAAAATAACAATTTTTTTCTAAATATTCTAAAACTAATTTACTAGCTATTGTTATGCCCCATTAAATAAGGCTTAATATAAGAGTTTAAACTTAATTAAAAGACTTAAACAAACCCTAACTAACCCTAAGCACATGTACTAAACTAGTCCAGCATATTGGACTTAATTCCCACCCCAAAACACAGCTTTGAAAAACCCTAATTAATTAAAAGACTTAAGTTTAAAAATTACATCAACATACTAGACCTAGATAAACATAGCTAAATACAATCCAATTAAGTCCAACTACATAAGACTTTGAGTGAAAAGTAAACTTTTATTAAAGCTAAATAAAATCATATTTAAAGGAGTTTTAAGGCTCTTGGAATCTTCATGCATGCCCATGTATCTTGGACTCTTCTAGCCTTCAAAAGCCATGAATTAGACTCCCTTTCCATGCCACTTTGGTGCCCTTATTCTTGCTTTTAGCCCGCACCAATTCTAGCCCAATGTTAAACTCATGCCACATGCTCTTGGACCTTCTTAATATCATGCATAGCCCATTTATGCTTAAGTCCCAACCTCTTGGAAGTCAAACCCCAAATCAAGGCCCAACTATCCAAGGTAAAGTCAAGATCCAACCAATGGAAGTCAACTTTAAGATCAAGTCCAACTTTGACCAAGACCAAGTAGGACCAAGCCCATTTAAAGGCCTGAGTTCAAATTTTGGCCCATTTTCATTTTTAGGCCCATTTCCAAGGGAACCTAGGCCAATGACTTATGCAAAAGATTTTCCAAGCATTAGGTATACGAATCCATGTATAACATTCCTCATCCACAAAATATAAAAACAATGTGATGAAAATGGAACAAAACTAGACGTGAATTAAAAATAAAATATTAAAGCATAGAAATAAGCTCCAAAAATAGAGGTAAATTACAAAAAATGGAAACAATGACACCCACCTACAATATGTGCAATAATCATAGCCATTATTATTCATAACATTGCAATAAGGGAAAACAAATTAATGCATAACCTCATAAAGGCAAACACTAACTACTTGCAAAACATTCTTGCTGCATCCCTCTAGAAACAATAATCACACGTACCAAGTATAATTTTAGGATGTCGTAGAAAAACTGTCACATTTCCTAAATTACTATAAATTTATTAGCATGCGACTAAACTAGTATAACAAAAAGGACATAGTACCTCCTCCCTCGAGTTCTTTTAAAAGTCCCTTAAACTTACTGTCTTGTATTTCTGATGCAGCACAATATAGCAGCCATTTCAAAGTTAAAAGTGATAACTGATGTGCTCATTTTAGAGCACATTTATTAACTCATTTTAGTGTCAAGTCTCATAGTTTTGTATTGGTTTTATGTATATTATGCTTGATTTTACCTTGATCTTGTTTTCGAGTTGTCTTAAGTTTATTTCAGGCAATTTTGATGATTTCAAGGTGAAAGGCGATACATTCGAGCCTTTGACACACATATCTTAGCTTGGGCAAGTGTTTGAAGTCATTCATGAAGATTTCACGGAGTTCAGAAAAGAGGGAAGTGAAAAGAGGAAAGAATGCTCTCAGATTCGACCGAATCTGAGAGACATTCGACCGAATGGCTGCAGATTCGACCGAATCTGAGACTCATTCGGTCGAATGAGAGGCAGTCTTCAGAGTTCTCGAGCCTTGCTACTGGAAAGGCCGAATGGAACTCATTCAGGCGAATGAGCCTCCATTCGGCCGAATCACCCTGTACATTCGGGCGAATGCTTAACAGAGATCGATTCCCCGAAGCCTCTGGAATGGGCGAATGGAAGACAATTCGGGCGAATGGGATTACATTCGGCCGAATGATACATAGATTCGGGCGAATGACAGTGTTTTCCTCCGGATCAACTACAGGGCCGGCTCCTATGCATTTTAGGGTTTTTCGTAGGTTTTTCTTATTTTGTTATAAATACCCCCTTCCTCTGATGAGGAGGGGAGGAGCTAGGTTAAATACTTTTATGCACTTTTAGATTTCTTAGCCTCCAAATTCTTTTAGTTTTAGCTTTCGACTTTCAGTTTTTCTTCAACGCTTTGTAGTTCGAATTCTTTTCGTGGATATCAATTTGAAGCTTTTGTAAGTTTAATTCCTTCCTTTAATCTTAATTCATTGCTTTTTTTCATTGCATGTTTAGTTCTAAGTTTATCGTTTATTAATTCTGATTTTGTTTTCATTCTCGATTTCATTCCACGTTCGTTTCTGCAGCATCTTTTAATATCTTTATGTCTTTACGCATGAACATGAGTGAGTGATTCTTTTAGGGGTTTTGATTGGTGAAACCTTAGGAAAGCTATGATCTTTATTGCTTAAGATTGTATAAACGATGTTAATAAATAGTTTCGGATTCCGATGCGAATCTTGCCCTGCCACTCCTTTGGAGACATAGGGCGATTATAGGTTGTTCGCGTGATCTATAGGGTCACTAACTTCCTCTCGTATTCTTGGATGTCCATGCTAGTTATTAACAGATTTTCTGTAATCTATCATGTTCGGTTTAAAGCTTCATTCCTAGGGTGAATCCAATCTTGTCCCCGTTTTTCTCTACTTGCTTTACTTCGTGATTTGTCGTCATCTATTTTTCAACTATTAGTTTTAGCTGAATTTCCAACCCCAAATAGTCCGGTTGTGTTAAAAGTCAAAGTGTTGATATACCTTGTCTTCGTGGTTCGACCCCCTACTCCGCTATACTCGTATAGTTTGTAGGTTGGAATAAATATTGTTTGCATAACCTGTCTTTTAGTTAACGACCTAGAAAACCGGTTATCAAAATGGCGCCGTTGCCGGGGACAAGGCGTAATATTTAGACTTAACTTGTTTTAGCATAACTTTATTTATTTTATTTCTATTTTTGTTTTCCCTTTCTGTGTGTGGTTGTCTTTGACTTAGTGTTTGCATGCCCCATAGCACGCGTAGGTTAAACCAGCCAATTACACCCTTAAATCCTGAAATCCAACGTGTTAGTAGACAACGCCCTTCAAAGTATACCTCACAATCTGTCCAAAACCCTACCATATCCATAATGGCCGAAGAACATCAATTGTTTGGCCAATTCGGAACTCCTGGCTCACAAGAGTTCCAAGGGGGTGTAGTACTTCCTGTTGCTACTACACCTTACCAAATTCACCCTCAGTTCACAAGAATGGTTAAGGAAACACCATTTAGTGGCTTAAGAAATGAATGTCCTCTTCAACACCTAGAGGCATTCTCAGATATTTGTGGACTTATCCCTCCTTGTCCTAATAGCCCTGATTATGTGCGAATGCACCTTTTCCATCTGAGTCTAGCGGGAGATGCCAAGGATTGGTATAAATGCTTAGAACCCAGGTCAATAGTTAATTGGGCTCAACTAAAAACCGCATTTCTAGAAAGGTTCTATCCTACGGTTCGAACGCAGGATTGGCGTAAGAAAATTGCGTCATTCACCCAAGAGGATGATGAGAACCTTAGTGCTACATGGAGTAGGTTTAAAAGAATGATTAGAGCATGTCCCCACCATGAGTACGGGGAGAACCATCTCAACACATTCTTTTACGATGGTCTTAACGACTCCACCAAAGCACTTCTAGACTCAGCTGTAGGTGGCCAGCTTTCCAAAATTCCTTGCACCCAGGTAAAGGCCAAAATAGAGGAAGTTGCTAAGAATAGTGCCTGGGGAGGAACTAGGAGTCAGGGATTACCTAGAGGGATGCTAGACACAACTAACTTGGACAACATTAGCGCCAAAATAGAAGCCGTTATTGATAAAAAGTTGTCCAAACTAAGCCTAGCCGGTAGTTCGAACAACCCCCCAGTGCGTGAAATGCACTTTGCATGTGCCATATGTGGGGGTACCAACCATGATACATCTTATTGTGGTGGTTCGCACTCCGAGCATGTAGCTGCAGTTGACTATGGAGGGTATAACCCAGAACCACAAGTGATGAACTATGACGGTTATGGGTATAACCCTGATCATGTGGCAGCCCTTAACTATAGTGGACAGGGCCAAGGAGTAGGGTATGGGCAGCAACCTTTCCCAAACAACCAACAGTACAAACCTCCCTTTAACTCCAACCAAAACCAGGGAAATTTCCACCCGGGATACAACAGAAATGGTCAAGGTGGATTTAATAACCAAAGTTTCCAGGGGAACCAAGCTAATGGGAACGTACCTAGGGCCAATGTGTATAGACCCCCAGGGTTTCACCAAGGACCTAGAAATGTTTCAAACCTGCCTTTTCCCCCTAGTCAGCCTCATCATGTGGCTCCTCAACCACAACATGGTCACACTTCAACCAATGACCATTTAGCTTCCTAAGTAACAACTCTTGCTCAACAGAACCAGAGTCTGACGCAAATTAATCAGACCCTCATCCAACAAATGCAGCAACTTCAAGCTCAGCAAAAGTTGTTTGAAACTCAACTGGCCCAAATGGCTAATCCTCCTGCACCACCGCTATTCCCATCTCACCCTCAACCTAACCCCTCTATACAACCTCCACCTCAGCAAACGAACCCAAACCAACACACTGCTAAGGCTATCCACCTGAGATCAGGGACTCAGTATAACAGTCCCTCATATCCGTTTGATACACCTTTGGTGCGGGTGAGTGATGAGACGAGAGTACACAATGATGAAAAAGAGGAGGAACATGGTAAAATGCCAGAGGTTGAAGATGAAAGTGGTAGGGAGGACATCAATGCTAAGGCAGGGAGTGAGAAGCCAGTAGAGAGTGAGGAGGAGAGGAGGAAGAAAGCTGAGGAAAGAAAGAGGTTAGAACGGTTATATGCACCACCGCTCCCTTTTCCCTACAGGAAAGTTGAGAAGCAACTTGATGATAAGTTCAAGAAGTTTCTTGAACATCTTCAGAAGATGGAGATGAAAATCCCATTCCTCGATGCTATGGCACAAATGCCAAAGTATGCTAAGTTCTTGAAAGACTTACTGTCCAACAAGAAAAAGCTTGAAGAAGAGGTAATCAGTCTGCCTCATCAAGTTAGCTCTATACTGCAAGGGAAAATGCCTATGAAAGAGCGAGATCCCGGTCCTTATAACCTCCCTGTGAAGTTGGGAAACCTTGATCCTAAAGGGGCGCTCGCCAATTTAGGGGCTTCGATCAGTCTTATGCCCCTATCGATCGCCAAAAAGCTCCCCTTTGCCCTCCGACCTTCAAGGAAAACAATCCAACTGGCTGATAGGAGCATTAAAGTGCCATGTGGAGAGCTCGATGACATACCTATACAAGTAGGAGAACTAGTGGTCCCTTGTGATTTTGTGGTAATAGAAATGGAAGAGGACCCTTATACTCCACTTATCTTGGGCAGAGCCGTTCTGAAAATGCTTCGGGCAGTTATTAATTGCCATGATGATACCATAACGGTAGAAGTTGCCCAAGTAAAGGTAGTTTTCAAAATCTCTCCCCTTTTAAAGAAGCCTATGGTTGAGCAGATCTGTCGCCTTGAAGAAGGTGAAAGGGAGAGTGAGGTTAGTTATGAGAACAAGGAAGTAGAGGTTGGGTGTCAAATGATTGATGAGGATACCCCTACTATAAATGAGCTGTTGGAAGGCCGGTTAGATACGGCCCAGGATTCTGAAAAAGAAGCAGAATATGAGCACCTTTACGAGGTAGAGGAAAGTATTACACATAAAAGGGAAGGTCCTAAACCTTTCCCCAAAGTGACTTTAAAACCTCTACCTCCTAGCTTAAAATATGCCTATCTCGATGAAGATGAAGGAAGCCCGGTCATAGTGAATTCTGAACTCGATGACATTTCTTTGGAAAAATTACTTGTTTTATTAAGGAAATATCGAGATGTCATAGGGTATTCACTAGGTGATTTAAAAGGGATTAGTCCATCCCTTGTTATGCACCGGATTCATCTTGATGATGAACAATTTTCCTCCGTTGAGCCTCAAAGACGGCTCAATCCCAACATGAAAGAGGTTGTTAAGGATGAAATCCTCAAACTCCTCCAGGCCGGCATCATCTACTCAATTTCAGATAGTAGATGGGTTAGCCCAGTTCATGTTGTTCCTAAAAAGGGAGGAATAACCATCGTCGAGAATGACCGAGGAGAGATGATCCCCACAAGAGCCACCACGGGATGGCGAGTTTGCATTGACTATCGTAAACTCAATAAAGCAACCAGAAAGGATCACTTTCCCTTACCCTTCATCGATGAGATGCTTGAAAGACTGGCCAGGCACAGGTACTATTGTTTTCTAGATGGTTACTCGGGTTTCTTTCAAATCTCAATCCACCCCGAGGACCAACAGAAAACAACTTTCACCTGCCCTTTTGGGACTTTTGCCTACAGGAGAATGCCCTTCGGTTTATGCAATGCTCCATCCACCTTCCAGAGGTGCATGTCGGCTATATTCGCCGATATGTTAGAAGACTTTATGGAAGTGTTCATGGATGATTTTTCTGTTGGAGGGTCCTCTCTTGACACGTGCTTGACACATCTTGAGAAAGTACTATTAAGGTGTCAAGAAACGAATCTTGTACTAAATTGGGAGAAATGTCACTTTTTAGTTCAAGAAGGCATCGTCCTAGGCCACAAAGTGTCTTACAAAGGCATAGAGGTGGATCCTGCCAAAATTGACGTGATAAGGAATCTTCCTGTCCCTACCTCAGTTACAGGAGTACGATCCTTTCTTGGACACGCAGGATTCTATAGGCGTCTCATCCTAGGATTTTCGACTCTAGCAAAACCCTTGAATGAACTTCTTCAGAAAGATGTCGAATTTCACTTCGATGAGAGATGTATGAATGCCTTTAACAAGCTAAAAGAGGCTCTAATTTCTGCGCCCATCGTGCAAGCTCCGGATTGGAGTTTGCCATTTGAATGATGTGTGATGCCAGTGATATTTCTGTTGGTGCTGTCCTTGGGTAGTTATATGTTATATCAGTAAAACACTGGACCCTGCACAACGCAACTACACTACAACTGAAAAAGAAATGCTAGCAGTAGTCTATGCTTTTGAGAGACTGCGCCAATATCTCATCTGTTCAAAAGTTGTAGTATTCACTGATCACTCGGCTCTGAAGTTTTTAATGACCAAGAGAGATGCTAAGCCGAGGTTGATCCGTTGGGTGCTCCTATTACAGGAGTTTGACTTTGAGTTGAGAGATAGGAAAGGTAGCGAAAATGTGGTAGCTGACCATTTGTCTAGGCTACCCAAGCTTAATAACGACGCCGTACCTATCCAAGACGAAATGGTCGAAGAAACCCTAATGACAGCAATAGTAGTTGGGAAAGCCCCTTGGTTCGCAGATATTGCGAATTATTTAGCTTGCGGAGAACTTCCAGAGTTCGAATCAAGGGCCATGAAAAAGGCTTTCTTTGGTAAAGTCGGGAACTTCTTTTGGGATGATCCCTACTTATTTCATGCTTGCGCAGACAGCATAATCCGCCGATGCGTCACTGAAGAGGAAGTTCCAAAAATCCTAACTCATTGTCATTCCTACGCGTGTGGCGGCCACCATGGTATAATGAACACTGCTGCTAAGGTTGCCACCGCAGGTTTCTATTGGCCAACGTTACACAAGGATGTTGAAACGTTTGTGAAAAGCTGTGAGAGGTGCCAAAAAGTTGGCAACATCTCAATGCGAAATGAGATGCCTCAAAACTACATCCTTGAGTGTGAAGTGTTCGACTGTTGGGGAATTGACTTTATGGGCCCATTTGTTTCATCTCATGGGAACCAATATATTTTAGTAGGAATTGATTATGTGTCTAAGTGGGTGGAAGCCATCGCCTCACCTACGAATGATCACAAAGTGGTTATTAAGCTTTTTAAAAGCATAATCTTTCCTCGATTCGGTGTTCCCAAAATAGTCATAAGTGATGGGGGATCACACTTTGCTAAGCACGAACTAAATAAATTATTGAAAAATTATGGAGTCGTGCACAAAGTTGGATCACCCTACCATCCCCAAACTCAAGGACAGGTGGAAGTAGCTAATAGGGAAATCAAGAGGATTCTCGAGAAGGTGGTAAACCCAAATAGGAAAGATTGGTCTCTAAAGTTAGATGACGCTCTTTGGGCCCACCGGACGTGTTACAAAACCCCTATTGGCACCACCCCGTTCCGGCTTTTATATGGGAAATCCTGTCACCTACCGGTGGAACTGGAATGCAAATCTTGGTGGGCGATCCAAACTCTAAATTTGGACCCCACCTTATTCTGCGAGAAGCGAGCCGCCCAATTACGAGAATTGGAAGAACTACGGCTCGATGCATTCCATAACATGCACATCTACAAGGAACGTACTAAGCGTTGGCACGACCAACGTATCATCCAACGAGAGTTCCTTGTAGGAGATAAAGTGCTGCTCTTTAATTCAAGAGCTAAGTTATTCCCCGGAAAGTTAAAATCACGGTGGTCTGGGCCATTCGAGATTTCACAAGTTTTCCCGTATGGAACGGTAGAGCTGAAAGACCATCATGGAGGACGTTTCGTTGTTAATGGACATCGGTTAAAACTCTTCCATGAGAGCAGCCTTCACAATGTCAACACCATTGAGCTTATAAAGTTAGATGATGTCAAAGTCGAATGATTGGTATAATCATTGACCCTTATCGAATATCCCTACTTTGAATCATCGTCCTTTACCATTTTTTTTTTAGATTTTAATTGCTTAGTTTCCCTTTTGTCTTTGTTTAATTACCCGAGCTACGTCGAGCTAAATGACGTTAAACAAAGCACTTACGGGAGGTAACCCGGTTTATTTGGATTTTCAAACAACTTAATCATAGTATATTGATTAATTTGGAGAGGGCACAAGTGATTTGATCTAAACAGAGCGAAATCGCTGCCCATTCGGCCGAATGATAATTCCATTCGGCCGAATGAAATTGAAGATGGAGCTAAAACCAATTTTGGCCAAGTTCCTGATAACGCCGAATGAAGCTTCAAATTCGGCCGAATGAATCTCATTCGACCGAATGAAGTGAACCATTCGGTCGAATAGATCTAATGGGAGTATTTACGTGGCTGCTGATAACACCGAATGAAGCCAACATTCGGTCGAATGTAGTTACATTCGACCGAATTACGAAACCTATTCGGTCGAATGGAAGCGAAGATTTCTTCGTAACACCACTCCATTCGACCGAACAGGGTATCCATTCGGGCGAATAGGACACCATTCGACCGAATGGAGCTTCCCATTCGACCGAATAGAAGTCAGTTCTATAAATATCAGCTCATTCCGCGTAAAAACGCACCGAAACTTCTCTACCTCTTTCACTCGGCCGAATTCGTCCCTCACATTCTTACTCTTTCTCAAATTCCTCTGCTCCCCTCCAATTCACCTTCAACTACCATGGGTCCAAGGAGAACTTTAAGGAACTCCTTCAAAAGGTCCAAGAAGCATGGAGAGGGTTCCTCTTCGGGTGCGGCTCAGGAAGCACAACAAACCGGTTCTCAACAACCGGAGGGTCAACAAAGGCTTCCTGGCCAGGAACTATGGTTCGATGAGGACCACCCTACGGTTATTTTCGTATCTTTGGAGCAATATGAGCGTTTCCAAAGACTTAAGGTACGAAAAATCAACTCTACTCGTTATTTAGACCTATCAATTTTGCAACGAATGGGTATATACGAGCAATTTGTTGCATTATTAACTGCGTGTGGGTTAGAAAACTAGATAAACATGTGGCACCCGACTCATAAGCTCTAACTTATGAGTTTCTTAGTTCCCTAACCCCGTGCCAAAGGGATGGTAGGTTGCATTTATCTTTTAGGCTAAGGAATGCAACCTATTTTCTTGATTATGCTGCATTTTGTGCCGTATTTGGTTTCAATAACGAGCCTATTCCGGATAAACAACCGGACAACTCTCGGGTTTCCGAGCTATGGCCTAAAATAGCTGGCCGGCTTGTTTATCCGAATAGGAACATATATGCTTCTGATGTGCAACACCCAGTTTTGTGCATGTTCTTTAAATTTGCTAGGGAGACTCTATTCCCTTCCCCTAGCCCTCACCTAGCACGAACACACGAGGTGCACATCTTGCACCGCTACCTTGCACCACACGATGACACTGCACTAAGCTTGCCAATGACGCTATGGAAGTTTCTAAACAACACAGCCACCCTAAACGCTACTACTGACTTATGTTTAGGGGGACACGTATTCCGCATTGCTGAATTCCTGAACGTCATGAATCCTGTGGAATTCAGCGAAAGATATGCCAGTTCCACTACCCTTCACGAGCAATGTCTCGTACGGGCTGGCTTCATTTTTGCGGACCCCATGCGATGGCGGTACTTGAAAGACCGCACCATCCCCCTCCCCTGCCCTCATTTACCTCCCCTGGTCCAGTTCGGGGCCTCGTATCTCTTAGAAGGCGATGTGCCGAGATACGCTGTCGAGCCCCCACTTGTACCACCTCCTCGCCCTCACACCCTCTCTATGCGTGACCGACCTAGAGCCTCTACCTTGGTCTTACCGGACCATGACGATTCAGACGATGAGTCTGAATCTGACATTATGTCCTCCCTAGGACGCATAGAGAGAAGGCTTGATCAGGTCCTCACCACCCAAGCCCACCACACCGCCCGGCTCGAACACCTCGAACAAAACTTCAAGCTGGCGAACTACCCATGGTATGATATGGCCTACCGCTCCCACATGGTCGGCGAAAGCATGGCCACCCCTTCCTGGTACCCTCGCCATGACAACTATAACGAGATATCACTCAGTCATGGGTTTGACCGGTTGCGGGTGGGTAGGCGTAGGTTTAATAACTTCACTCCGCCGGCTCCTAGAAGAGCCTCGGACGACTATGGGATGGACTACACGGGTGGGGAAGAGGAGGTTAATGAGGAGGATGACCAGGGGGATGATGAGGAATTTATGGGGGATGAGTAGTGGTGGACCTAACGGCCTCCCTTAGCGCCGAGGACGGCTTCATCCTAGCTTGGGGGGGGATATCCATAGTCCACTACTCATTCTTTCGCGTGTCCTTTGGTCTTGGTTGTCAGTTTAGTGTTGTGTAGCGTTTCGTTGCTTCGTGTTTTATTCATGTTTTATTTCTAGGTGTTATTTTGTGCTTTGCGCTTTGCTTTTTGGTGTTGTTTTCAGGGATATATACAAGAAGTTCCATATGCCGCTGCACCCAGTACTGGTACGATCTCCTATGCGAAAATCCAAATTTATGTATTTTAGTTATTTTATATTTGTTTTTTTTTTACCCTTCTTTGCATCACATGCCCCCTTCCCCATCATATATCCCAAACAAGCATGCAAGCCTCTATTGTGCACTGACTTTATGCAAACTCGTATTCCCGTAGCCCTGTGCCTGTTTTGGGTATGAGTTTATCAACTGTTTTTCACTTAGCTTGGGGGGATCTGAGCTTGCTTGGTATGTGGTTTGGATGACTACCTATTGAGGCGCATTTCGACTAACCTAGTAAGGATTGAGCCTTTAGGACTCTATTATGAGTCCTATATTGATGAGTGTTAGTCAGGGAATCTTAAGAATTGTGTCTGTTCTCCTCCAGCATAGTCTACTTTTCTAAAGGTTAGGGATGATAACACGTTTGTAGTTAAAAGCTACATAGCCAAAGTGCCTACCATGAAAATCAATTTACTCTAGGTTGAGCCAAATTTGTGCCTTTACCTTCTTTTGTAGCCCCGCTATCTAACTCCACATGAACCAAATACTCCCTCTTTTTACCTAGAGGATAGTCATGTGATCATATTGAAGTTGATATTTGTAGCATTGTAATATAGGATTTCGGTTTGGGGAAATGATCATTGGATGATTTGACTACATACACTAGTCTTAGTGCATTTCAAAGAAGTATGCACATAGAAAGTTCAGAAAAAGCTAAAGCACAAAAGAAAAAAAAAAAAAAAAAAAAAACAGAAAAGAAAAAAAAAAGAAAAAAAGGGGAAAAGAAAAAAAGAAAAAAAGAAAACAAACAAAAGAAATTAGAGAAGAAGTTGAGAATAAAGTTGACATAGTGTATTATACTATTGGGAATTTTGGGATTGACATGGTTGTCGGCAGGCGTAATCTTCCTCGGTTTTACTTCCTTGGATCACTTACTATCCTCTATTTCAACTCCACATTCCCAAATTCTACCATACCTCGATCCAAACCTACATTACAACCCTTTTTCAAACCTGTTCGACTTAACCTGATTAGTAAGATTAGTGCTGGAGAGCAGATAAGACACGATTTACGAGATTTCTCCCTGCTTAGGTGTTTAATTCCCGAATCACCTTTAGTCGGATGACCTCGAGTGAAACACATACCCCATAAACACATGAGCGTAATGGAAATTTCCCACACCTCGTGGGAAATAACCTTGGGAGCGTAGACTTGCGACCTCATTAGGTAGTGGGCGGAATGAATTATGATGTGGCTTGCTCGGCAATCCCGAGTAAGTGTAAAAGTTGATTATGCTTTTTAAATCCCATTGTACTTGCACACCCATGGCTAGGGAGGAGTTTCGCACGTGCATGGCTTGCATTGACTTGAGCTTCACTTCTCATGTTTTTCATTAGTCTCTTCATTCGTTTCTTCATTAATATTGCCTTTAGCTGTCATTTCACCTTTCTATTTCGTTTGCTAGGGACTAGCAACGATCTAGCTTGGGGGAAGTTGATGTGCTCGTTTTAGAGCACATTTATTAACTCATTTTAGTGTCAAGTCTCGTAGTTTTGTATTGGTTTTATGTATATTGTGCTTGATTTTACCTTGATCTTGTTTTCGAGTTGTCTTAAGTTTATTTCAGGCAATTTTGATGATTTCAAGGTGAAAGGCGATACATTCGAGCCTTTGACACACATATCTTAGCTTGGGCAAGTGTTTGAAGTCATTCATGAAGATTTCACGGAGTTCAGAAAAGAGGGAAGTGAAAAGAGGAAAGAATGCTCTCAGATTCGACCGAATCTGAGAGACATTTGACCGAATGGCTGCAGATTCGACCGAATCTGAGACTCATTCGGTCGAATGAGAGGCAGTCTTCAGAGTTCTCGAGCCTTGCTACTGGAAAGGCCGAATGGAACTCATTCGGGCTAATGAGCCTCCATTCGGCCGAATCACCCTGTACATTCGGGCGAATGCTTAACAGAGATCGATTCCCCGAAGCCTCTGGAATGGGCGAATGGAAGACAATTTGGGCGAATGGGATTACATTCGGCCGAATGATACATAGATTCGGGCGAATGACAGTGTTTCCCTCCGGATCAACTACTTCTTTTTAGGGTCGGCTCCTATGCATTTTAGGGTTTTTCGTAGGTTTTTCTTATTTTGTTATAAATACCCCCTTCCTCTGATGAGGAGGGGAGGAGCTAGGTTAAATACTTTTATGCACTTTTAGATTTCTTAGCCTCCAAATTCTTTTAGTTTTAGCTTTCGACTTTCAGTTTTTCTTCAACGCTTTGTAGTTCGAATTCTTTTCGTGGATATCAATTTGAAGCTTTTGTAAGTTTAATTCCTTCCTTTAATCTTAATTCATTGCTTTATTTCATTGCATGTTTAGTTCTAAGTTTATCGTTTATTAATTCTGATTTTGTTTTCATTCTCGATTTCATTCCACGTTCGTTTCTGCAGCATCTTTTAATATCTTTATGTCTTTACGCATGAACATGAGTGAGTGATTCTTTTAGGGGTTTTGATTGGTGAAACCTTAGGAAAGCTATGATCTTTATTGCTTAAGATTGTAGAAACGATGTTAATAAATAGTTTCGGATTCCGATGCGAATCTTGCCCTGCCACTCCTTTGGAGACATAGGGCGATTATAGGTTGTTCGCGTGATCTATAGGGTCACCAACTTCCTCTCGTATTCTTGGATGTCCATGCTAGTTATTAACAGATTTTCTGTAATCTATCATGTTCGGTTTAAAGCTTCATTCCTAGGGTGAATCCAATCTTGTCCCCGTTTTTCTCTACTTGCTTTACTTCGTGATTTGTCGTCATCTATTTTTCAACTATTAGTTTTAGCTGAATTTCCAACCCCAAATAGTCCGGTTGTGTTAAAAGTCAAAGTCTTGATATACCTTGTCTTCGTGGTTCGACCCCCTACTCCGCTATACTCGTATAGTTTGTAGGTTGGAATAAATATTGTTTGCATAACCTGTCTTTTAGTTAACGACCTAGAAAACCGGTATCAAAATGGCGCCGTTGCCGGGGACAAGGCATAATATTTAGACTTAACTTGTTTTAGCATAACTTTATTTATTTTATTTCTATTTTTGTTTTCCCTTTCTGTGTGTGGTTGTCTTTGACTTAGTGTTTGCATGCCCCATAGCACGCGTAGGTCAAACCAGCCAATTACACCCTTAAATCCTGAAATCCAACGTGTTAGTAGACAACGCCCTTCAAAGTATACCTCACAATCTGTCCAAAACCCTACCATATCCATAATGGCCGAAGAACATCAATTGTTTGGCCATTTCGGAACTCCTGGCTCACAAGAGTTCCAAGGGGGTGTAGTACTTCCTGTTGCTACTACACCTTACCAAATTCACCCTCAGTTCACAAGAATGGTTAAGGAAACACCATTCAGTGGCTTAAGAAATGAATGTCCTCTTCAACACCTAGAGGCATTCTCAGATATTTGTGGACTTATCCCTCCTTGTCCTAATAGCCCTGATTATGTGCGAATGCACCTTTTCCATCTGAGTCTAGCGGGAGATGCCAAGGATTGGTATAAATGCTTAGAACCCAGGTCAATAGTTAATTGGGCTCAACTAAAAACCGCATTTCTAGAAAGGTTCTATCCTACGGTTCGAACGCAGGATTGGCGTAAGAAAATTGCGTCATTCACCCAAGAGGATGATGAGAACCTTAGTGCTACATGGAGTAGGTTTAAAAGAATGATTAGAGCATGTCCCTGGCAAAGGAACTTAGATCAGTTAAAGAAATTTTATACTTAGTTAATTGTTTCATCAATTGTAAAGAGCTACGTATACCCTGGCAAAGGATAAGACTTATTGGATTTTTGGATTTTCAAGAGGTAAAATAAGAGTTTTTGATTTGGGAATATTTTGGATTTTTTGTGGCAAGGAGAGAATTTTACCAAATTAGGAAATTTTTGAAGACAAGGAATTGTTTTTGACATATTTGAAAATATTGAGGGCCAAAGTAAGGGATTAACCAAATTCAAAATTTTTGGTGGCAAGGTATAATTTTGTCGGGTTATGAAATTTTTGAAAGATAAGGTACGAATTTACCGTGCTTAGGGATTTTTAAGAGGTAAGGTATAGTTTTTACCTTATTTGGCTATTTTAGAGTTTGCTTTTGGTAGCATGGTAGAACATGACACAAGCATTACGACGACATAACAAGGTATGATGAGGACGTTCTAACATGGACGGGGAAACTTACATCTTAATTGGTGACCATGAGTTTGGGATACATGAGATTCGACATAGTTTTAAGGGTTTAAGTTTTCCCTAAACTTTTGCAAAGGTAAATTCTTAATGTTAGTATATTAACATAGAAGATGCACAAATAAGTTTACGTAGTCACGATATCATGAGAACATGAATACAAGACTCGGCTTTTCTACCTGAACCAAGGATCTAATTATATCGATGCAACTAAGGTTGGCTTAGATAATCAAAAGGTCCATGACTAAGAGGAAGATTTACTCACCTAGAGCCATCACTTGAAGGAGATCAAAGTGAGAGGACATCCTCCATGAAAAAATGTCGGGAGCACATACCAAATATCATAGTTTAGAAAGCTACGGTATAGCTAAAGGTCAAGCCATGAGCCTTATCGTTTTTGGTCAAGCCATGAGCCTTATCGTTTTTGGCCAAACCTCTGCACCAAAGGTGTTTTGATTATAGAACACATTCGTATGAGACATTGCTAAAGGTTAAATTTTCCAAACACAGGAAATGGATACAAGAATGTCTAACATAATATCAATCGAATTCTTAAGTACTTTAAATAAAGTCCTTTCAAATTCTAATTCTTACGATTCCTAGTGGGTTTGCCAAATTTTTAGGGGGGGTTTTGATTGTACTAAGGTGTGAGTGGTTAACTCAATGAATGAGTTACTGCCAAAAGGCTCGAATTTTTTATAACATAACCTTGTTTTTCTCAGTGAAGAGAATATATAGAAGGAGCCTTTTCCTACTTGTGCTTATGATTTTGCGCATATTGTTAAGGATCGACTTTCTACCTTGACTATCTTCGTATGGTTCGGATCCAAAAGGGTCATCAACGAGTCACCACCGAATAATAAAGGTGGTTTGGACGCTTACTTGGGTTTGAATCCTAAAGTTTGACTCACGTAAATGGTCTCAAAACCAAAGTAGATTAGGGAATGAGTAATATATATTGATTAAAAAATAATGATCTTACAAATATAATTGTGATAGAACAACTTTAGATTATTAGTTACTAGGCATATGAATAGACAAGAAGAAAATCTAGGTTAAGTGGGTTCACAATGTTAAAATCATTAAAATATCTAGATTAGGTGATTACTTCTTTAATGTCCTTAAATTAAGGGGTCCTAAAATCGGTTGCCCAAGAATTAATCTTTTTCAGATGTTTTGCACTTCAATAGGCCTTGAATTAGGTGGAAATAAAGAGGATCATAGAATTATAACAATATAAGGTTCTTGTGTAAATAAAGTGCAAAATTTTAAAGAAAGCAATAAAGGTGCAATATTTAAAGGTACAAAATTAAAGTATACAATAATTTATGCATGCATAGTTGGTGATTTACTTACCAAATTGAAAGAAAACTCGAAGAAGTTTCTCACAGTTGCATAGTTCAACTTAGGCTATGAAGTCTAATTAATCTAGTATGAAGGACATATTGGGATTGGACCTTAAATATCATTGATTGTGAAAAAGTTAACATCAAAAAATGAGTTATGATGTGCATACAAAAATTAGCTTTAGGACAATACTTAGACAAATCATTCAAATTTGATGATTAACTAAGATTTATTCATTCAAATTTGATAGTTTGATTTGGTCTTGTTGAAGTGAATATGTTCATCTTCTACATCATAGACTAAAGTAAAGGAAAGAGAATACAAAAAAGTACATAAATAAAGTTTCATGGGAGAGGGGTTTGCTTTAATTAAGAGGAGATCATCCTAAAAGGATGATTCCTTGAAGTTTGATGCTCAAAGTTTGAATCTTGAGACTTGAATCTAGTATTAGAAGGAGAATGCTCCTTAATTAACACATCAATGATTGAATGTAAATATAATGAATTAAAAAATTTGAGAGTTTAACAAAAGATAGTATCAAGAGTAATACATCGTTTGGTTGATCAAGAACTCAAAATGAAAGCACTAATTAGAAATGGGTCTCATGTAAAGGGAGATTTACATCCCTAAACAATCATTGATTTAAATGTTTGAATTTAACTTCTTGAATGAATAAAACACTATAGATTAAAGCAAGAAAAAGAAAGGAGTAAAAGTAGACAAATGAAAAGATTAAATTTAAGAGAATCCTCAGTATACTCACCACTAAGGACGATTCCTAGTTTGGGCTCTTGATTGAGTGTTAGAATTTCTTGAAGAACTAATATTCTTTTTCTAGGGAAAGGCTAGTATGCCTTAAGAGATCCTTACTTTGGGTGAAGGATGTATTTGAGTATTTGAGGTTATATTTGGGTAGAGTAACAATTTATGGTTTGCTAAATTTTAAGTCATTTGCTTATAAAAATCAAGGATATTAATAGAACCAAAATGTGTCTAGATTCAGAGTAGTTAATAACGGTTTTGGGCATCCTGGAATTGGTTAAGCGCGAAATACTGGGATTCAACATCAAACAATAGAGTTTGGAGTCAAAATGCCCAAGGTCCAACATTGAATGATGGAAAGGCATCTTTTGTTGGGGTAAGCCAAGCTCATAAAAGTCCAAGAGCGTTGAAGACTTGAACACTGGATGCTAAGCTAGGCGTTCAGTGTTGGTAGCGTATGACACTTGACGCCTTAGTGATGGACGCTCAAACTAAGTGCCTAATGCTTAACTCTAAATCGCTGAACACTTAATTCTAGAAACACTAAACGCCTTAGTGCTAGACGCTCAAACTAAGTGCCTAACGCTTAACTCTTAACCATTGAACACTTAATTCTAGAACTAAGATATTGAGCATTTGATTAAGCAAGGTCAATTGGAGTATTTAGGATTTTTTTCTAAGGATTTTAGGCCTTTTGTGAGGTTTATGTTTTGAAAGGCTTTAGATTTCAAAGTGTTTTGTTTTCTTCGAGCATAGTTCAGGTTTTGGTCCACTCAATTTCGAGTCTGTGAAAATTTCCTATAAAGGTTTATTTGTCATTAGACAATGATGAGACACATTTTTATGTCTACACTTTCTTAGTTGTAATCATAAGTTGCATGACACGTGTCAAATAATAGTAGTACCAAATGAGGCACACTTAGACTCAAATATAACTTTCCTTGGCTTATGAAATACAACTAGTTAGATATGAAAACACCACCAAATACACGTAAAAACGATGGGAGCTGTTAAATATTTCAAAGCATATAAAAGATTGTTTAGCTTCATGACCAATTTGCTCCAAATTACATCATCCCAATATATGTTAAGAATGTTTTTTCCATTGCCCTTTTATAAATAAAAATATTTTAAGTGATTTGTATAGAAAATAAGAAGCATGTTCCTATAATAAAAGGTCTGAGTAAACATAAGCAATTGAGAAAGAGGGGCACAAATATGAAAAAAAAAACTGATTTCAAACTTAAGAACACAGTACTAAGACTTCTATTTGGATAAACTAACAGGGCTTCTTATTTACCGCCACCATATTTATCATCCCACCCCACACATTTAATATAATACCCTCACCCCCTTAACCTTTTCTCACACATCCCTCAAATCACCCACTTTCCTCAACCTTCTCTCAACTTCACACGTTAAAGTAACTGGAATAAAAAAATGAGTCGTCGAACCGGAAAAGAGCTAGCCACTAAAGGTGATCGGTCGTCGGCGAGACTGCGGGTAATTTTATTTTTTAAAACCTTGAAAGCTCACGCGGTGATTAATTGTGATATTAGTGTTAATTTATTCGATTTAGTGTTAATTAGTGTTGTTAATCATGTTATTTTGTTTTAATTAGCCATTTTTTGGATGGCTTGCACTAGGGGGAGCATAAAAAAACGACTGGCTCAAGGGCTAGTCGTTATTCTTGGACGACTCCCCCTTAGACAAACCATCCAAAAAAACGGCTAGCCCTAGGGCTGGCCGATATTTTTTGGATGGCCCTTGGGGTTAGCCGGTAATCTTAGATGGCTGGTTCCCGGCAAACGGAATTTACCCGCAACAACGTTGATGGCTCTTCCATAGTGTTTGTGGTTTCCGGCGTCAACCATTCAGTGTATGGTGGTTGAATGAATTCTGACGAGGTGGTAGGTCGGAAATCACAGTGGTTGGAGGCAGGGTTTGGTAGTTGGTGGAGGATTGACAAGAGTGCGAAGTGTTAAATAAGAGATTAAGTCTAAAAAATAATAAATATGTTGAATTTTATTAAATTTTGTTAAAGGAAAAAAGTGTCAATTCAAAAGGCGATTGAAGTAAAATGGTTGCTGAGAATAGCGCTCCACTTGAGGCACACATTTTCTGGGATAACAAACCAGACATTAATGTAAGATCAAACAAATATGATCCTAATGTAATAATAATTTTCTTATAACTAATGTAGTAAGAATTTTTAAATATATGATCCAAGTCAAATTTGACCGAAATAAGATCAAATGATCCAAACCTGAACATGAACCTTTATCTTCCCATTCATCTAAACAATGGTCCTACAGAGAGATTCTTTCTTATATGCACTACAACTATACAAGATCAATGTAGATTGTAGCCATGAAAAGTAACTAAAAAAACCCCTAATCAATGCTCGAAAATCAACAAAAGATGGTTCAACACCGCAAAAGTAAGCCGAAAAAGTTTGAACCATAACCTATGTGTTGCAATTATGCCTTCATTTCAATGATGATCAAAGGGAAAATACCCCTATTACTGCCTTAAATAAGCAAGCCACAACTTTCTCGATCAAGGAGATAATTAGAAAGCCAATTAGCCATATTTGACAAGACAAAATAAAGGCAAACAAAGAGACGATTAAACTTGTACAATACCTCTTTCCCTTATATGAACAACCAACACAACACTAACTTTTTTTTAAACGTCATATTTCATCTATATAGCTTCTTTGTCAGCACAAACATAAAAATACTAACATCCAATATCCACAAATCGGGAGTAAACTAACTTTAGCAGGATTGAGTAAAAGTCGAGCAACCCAAGGTGTACCTACAGGTTTAAAGTCGCCAACAGTAAAACAACCAAAAGGATATCCTGCAAGGATGTTGAACTTGAAGACCATATGCTGCACAACTTAATGTTGGGATCCCACAGTATATACAGTATTAACCAGTCAATCTTTACCCGCCACAACCATGCTCTATACAATCCGAGCAGGTGTCACGAAAGCAGTTGAACACAATATCTGGAGTTTCTCCACACTAGCAGAAATCGGCAAGGCCAATTACACTGTGCTGCCTCACAACCAACAATGATATTAGCTTTATTTTCAATTTTGATCATCTTGTTTTGCAAGGAAGGCTTGCATCTCCAACTGAGCGGCAACTAACCCCTCCTGTGCGACCAAAACAGCCGAAGCCCTCTTCAAAAAATTACCCTAGAAGACCTCTTCCAGTGATTAATAAACACTGTTCTGACAGCCAAAATGACATCAATCCAGAGCTTGCCAGACAGTGTTCTCAAAAAATGACAATCTCTATTCCAGCAGAACCTCATCACCATGGTTTATTCGCAAGAATAAAACTCTGAAAAGCAAATGAAATACATCAGTTCCAACAGGCCCAACAAAGCATATTTATTTTAAGCTCTAACTACTACTGATTTCACACACATCATAAAATGAACATCAACATGTATAGCCAATAGTAGCTAACTACTTGTCTTCCATCATACAATTTTTTCAAAGGTAATATCTCAAAGAACCATTACCAAATTACTCTAAGAACTATAAAATGACACAAAATTTGATCCGGTCACACAAGCAACCTCCCATTGAGTAGCCAATCACATCCATTAACAATGGAGGGAAAAAGAGAGCAAAGGTCAATGCAAAGCAGAGGATTATACAGATCTTGAAAACAAAATGGACTAAAAACGACAAAATTAGGAGAGCCTTAATAAAATTGACACTATATACAGAAAAAGGCATAAATATAACATTGTTCCTAGTCATCCTAACAATCCTTAGGGATTTTACTCTAAAGGTCACAACTCAAAGTTAAAACTTATGTCAAGGAGATGCATTCTAGAAAATGGGAACAACACAATAAAAATTACATCGCAAAGCACAACAACCTCAACAAGAATGAGTTTGTATAGTGAGTATTGTGCTTCAATGATGAAACTTGAACCAACTAAGACGATCACATAGGAGCCTTCAACAGTTCCCCTTTAACAGCTCAATTAGCTTTTGTTTCATTGGTACTATGGGTATTTATAGAGATAACACCTTGGGAGGAACAGTTTCACAATCTTTTTATCCATCAGATGGTCTATTCTAGCTTTCACAGTTCAAACCCTTTACCAAAAATCTTGGGTAAAGCTTCTTTTATTCTAGCTTTCACAGATCAAACCCTTTGTTAGATCAGAACAATGTCACCATCCTAAGCCTCTTTGGTCTGCTACCACTTCCAATAATCAAATCTGTAAAAATATCTTGATGTCTTTTCCTACACTATAAAAAGTAAATCACAAACAATTTTTTTTAGATCCACCTCCCTCGAATTCCAAATAATATACAATCATCTTCACTTCAGTAAATCCATTAGTCATTTAACATTCTTATTACATCTCTTTATACCCAAACCAATAGATCTATGGAGTTACATAAGCAAAGGGAAAGAGGACTGGTCAAGAAACAGAAAGAAGACAGTCTCAAGTTCTCAACATCAATGGCCAAGGTCATCTCTTTAGCTTTGCTTAAACATAATCTTTGCATCTAAGATTTGAGGAGAAATGAGGGTACACGCAGAGAAAAATGAATCAATAAAATATCCCTTTCACTTAACAATAAAAATAAACTTGTGGAACTACTCATGACAACTCCACATAATAAAGAAACATGATTTTGATGGTATCAAACAAGCCTTCTAATATAAGATACCCATTTAGGGTGGATAAATGACCCATTTTATGTATGTAAAATTAATAAGGACAGTATTTAGGCACGAGGACTTGTCAGAAAAAGTAGTAAAAGCATCATGAAGGGAAAAGGTTAAATGTGGCATGAAATACTTCATTAGAAATAATGCCAAAAGCTGCAATGACTCTTAGATGCGTGTTTCAAGATATGAAAAATTCTAAAAGCCTCCTAAGTTATAATATTTTCAGATGAAAAGGCCAATTACTGACACTGGCTAAGTGACAGCAGAACAAAGACCACTAAAAGAGTAAATTAGAAT
This sequence comes from Dysphania ambrosioides, assembly GCA_026401315.1. NCBI lineage: Eukaryota > Viridiplantae > Streptophyta > Magnoliopsida > Caryophyllales > Amaranthaceae > Dysphania > Dysphania ambrosioides. The sequence goes on from CM048657.1 coordinate 23,497,576, forward strand.
GAGCGGGACCCATAAGTGTATCTGAAACAACGGGCAAATACTATCCTCTTTCCTAAATAAAATTATAGTTACTTATTGAAGTCAAACTTCGACACCTAAACGAAAAACATCTTTGGTAGATTTTTTTTAAAATAAAGTACTTCCATAATGTAATTATTGCGCAAGTTTTTTCAAATTACTAACCATCATCGGTTGATCTCGAAAAAAGACAATAAATAGCAATGCGCAATGAGCAACAGCCAACAAGTCATACTCAGAAGAGAGACCACGGCCACATAAGATAAATCACAAGAGTTCAACCAGGTTAAATTTATAGCAGAAGATGTTCCTTAAAAGAAGACAGTGCGAATCAGAAATGTAATAACCAAATTAAAAAAAAAAAAATTCTACCAAATTTCAATTAATCAAGACCATGAATACTTTTGACACTGTATATGCAAAGCTATGTGTTTGGATGTTTTAATTGAACTCCAACAATACAGTGCATAATCATAACACATAACTTCAAATGGAAGACTCACCATGTGTAGACATGTTTAAGAACCAGAGGCTGACTTCTGGACCCACACTTGCTTCTGCATATCATAACAAAGTGAGAACAGAGGGAAAAGCACATTAAAATGGAACAGTAAAAGCCTTTGAAGAGAAGCAGAGGGATGGAAAAGAAACACTTCATATATATCTAATAATATGAGCAGCAAACCTCGTGGAGACCATGACTAACTCCACCTCCACGTTTGGAGGGGCCATCATCCTTAGCACCAGGACCACGACGGGCAAAATTCCTATGTGAGCCTGACATGTAATTTAGAACTGAAATTACAAGATAGAAATAATTTGACATGCTCCTAGGACAGGAATCGCTGGGTGTACATTTTCCCTAAAACTGAATCAAAGTTGTAGGAAGCTGGTAATCCAAACAAGCAATAAAACAGAACTGACCATTTTCTGTATATGAGCTGTTGCGACCACCTGCAGGAATCATGCCTTCCACATCACAGCCAGGAGCATCATATTTCAATTCTCCGTGTTTAGCTGGAGTAATTACAGAGAAGTTGTGATATGAATATTGTAACGTTTCAATGAACCTTCACTTAATTACTCAATGTAATGAGAGCAACAACTTAACATGTTGACAATTAAGTCCCTTGAACAAGCTCTACAAATCACCAACTATAGGTAATTTTCTGGCTTCAATTTGGCTCCTCTCAGCAAATATGGTTTGATAAGTGCTCCACTGAATTTAAATTACATACATGCTCAACACAACAATGTTCAGATCAGAGAACTAATTTTCAGTTATGCTCTCTAAGCTTTCAAGGCCCTGCAATTATTTCTTCAATATTTCCATGATATCAGTCTTTATTTTACTCCAGTCACTTCTGCTAATCTCTAAGCCACATATTTTTCTTATCCCCAATGTAATGACACTCATTTTATTCAAAGAAAGTAACTAAGTAGAAAATTTGGGTAGTCAAGACACAGATCAATCCACATAAAGAGCAACCACTACAGTATATTAAGTAAACACATTGACTATACCTTCATAAGAATCTGAAATATTACTATAATTCTCATTGCCAGAATGCAAAGAGTCAGAACGGCGAGGAGTCCAGACACCACGATCAAGTCTCTCCCTACTTCTAGTACGTCTATCTTGCTTCTCACGACCAGCAGCAAAGCCAAGGGGTTCACTTCCTGAAGATTTATCCTCAACAGACCTCTTTCCCACATATTCTAAACCTGCTGCAGATTGTTCACCAGTGGATGCCAGCATTCCTGATTTCATATTGGATGGTCGAGGAGGACGCTTACTCCTCTCTGCATTTGAGCCTTGAAGTTTGTGATCTGCCTGGGAAGATGAGGATGACTGACTTGGACGAAGTTCCTTGTTTAATAATATACTTCTAATAATTCTTCCACTAGCATCAGGCCTCTGGTTCAATTTCAAACCAACAGAAAACGACGGAGCTTCAGAAGTGACAACCTTAGGCAGGGTCGAACATTCAGAAGCCTAAAACATAACAACTTTCCATTTATTTCCCAATATATGGCTAATTAAAGTACGCTGTATGAAAATAGTTTCTAAAAACCATTAATATCTTTAGAAACAATAAATGGTAAAATTTCATGAGCTTGCTAATCATCTCATACATTACTTTTAACCCAGAACCAAAAAACAGATCCCTTCAAACCATTACAAAGGGAAAGAGCAAGTGAGCATAGATATGAAGAATTGAGAGATAGGGAATGCCATATTAGGTTGCAACCCAACATAGTGGGTAACCGTGAATGCATGACAATGCCCTAGATTAAGATAACAGGAAAACCTCTGTCAATAATAAAGAGATATTGCAGAACAGAAATTCAGAAACCTTCCTGCATACTCCATTCAACCCTGGCACATGAAAAGTATCACCATATTTCGTGGTCTTCAGGATATTTAATGCACTAAAATTTTCCCCATTTCATTTGAAATAGAAAAAACTGTCCTATATCCATCACATTCACCACCAAAAATCAATTATATAGGCCCAAAGGATCATACTTGGATAATGTTAACAGCACTAGAAATTAATTACAAAGAGATCAAGCTGACCTCTACCATGATAAAAAATACAGATTAAATACAGATTACAAATCAACCCAATTTATATGAATACAAAAGCTGTTAACCATTTCCGCCATACAAGTGACTTAAATCCACAGCAAATCAGAAGTGAAGTTAACTAGATACGAGAATTATGCTACAACTTCAAACCAAATTATTGCCATAAAAGCAGTGTGACACAAAAAAATTATTCTCCACACTAACCAAATCCCCTGAACAAAATCTGCAGCCAATAAGGGAAACTCAAGATTCACCATGCAACACTAACAGTTTCCAATGAAGGTAACAAGCCATTTCCTAGCATAAGCAAATGCTTGGAACCAAGTTAGTAAATAACTAAGAGACAAAAAAAAACTACCAAAAAACCTCGCAACTATCCCCCTCCCCGCCAACAGATAACCAATGGTTAATATCAGAAGTATGTGTATATATGGTTTGAACTATCTAAACATAACTACTTAAGGATGGAAACAATCAGAGAATGTCAATCATTACATTAAAAACTTTCTAAATGAAAGATAAAAATCCATTGAAAAATAAAAACTTCCAAGTCTAATAATATAGTTGTTGATATCTACTTTTAAATGAACAATTGGCTCAACTTAATAATTGCATTCGTAAGAAAAAATAAATGGACAGAACAGCACTAAATGTGTCATATTCGATGATTTGCCTTTGGTGTATGTCTGTTACAATGCAGTATAACCATAGTTTTAGTTCAGTAATTGTAATGCCTACTACTTACATAAGAGTTGAAAGCAAGCGTTATCAAAGTTCAATGAAGAAATAGGTATGTTGTAAATATATATTGCTACATATATCCACTAGGGTCATTCCAATTACTGTTACATACAAACTACTATTCCATAAATTCAAGAAAATGTACCACAAAATTAAAGAGTATAATTTTAGAAATCTTGGTTCAGACAACCTATTGCCACAAAAGCTTGCCAAAAATGTTTGTTAAAAATACTATATTAGGTTGATGTTGCCAAAATTGAAAATCACATTAACACATAGCAATCGAGAAAATGAGGAAGATGCAACTATGTTAATAGATGTAAAAGTAAGCACTTCACAAGAAAATGAGATGAAGTGAATGGTCTTAATTTTTTATTATTGCCAAGATATATGAAATTGCAAAACAAAAAAAAAAAAATATTATGACTTACCCTCAAGGGGCACAGCATCTGATGCTAGCACACAATCAACATTGTTTTAATATCCACTCCCTATCCCAAATATCAGCTATCCTGATAAGTTTTGTCTCTGACCTCTGTGACCCAGAGACAGCATACTTCCAAAGGCTCTGACCATACCATGACAAGGGTCAAAACACAATTTATAGCCAATCATCCATTTTGTACCTGAATATCTACGTCTATAAAAACCCCAAAATCAAGGGAGTTTGAGAGGAAGGAAGGAATAACTGTCGCATAATTTTAGATATTCAACTGTATAAGCAGCAATGAATCTTTGATGTAGTTCTAATCTTCCATTCTTTAACTTATCCAACAATCCTATAGAAAAAAGAAAAGAAAATCTACAAGTCTTTTAGCCTCCAATAATTGAATTATATCTTTTAACTCCTTGTATTTCACCCATGCTTTCAAAGTCAAATTTTGACCACTAATTCTAATAGAATATAAGCACAGAATATGAAGTGCATTCTGTTACAAGTTAAATGATACATTGTTATTATTCTTTATCAATGCTTATTAGATAACACTGAATACAATGTGAGAGAGTTGGTGCCTTCTTAGTTTAAACACATGTATAGTTACAAGATTTTAAAAATTTCTTAGCTCCAACAATAAATAAATTGAAGGATAGAGGCCATCAAATGCAACACAAATCAGTACAATATTAAGGAAAATACTGACTTGCTAGATACTGGGTCAATAAGGCCATCAGAAAAGCTTAATAACAGATAAATTTTGCAGTCAGAATTAACTAGCTCGGCACACAAATAAATTGCTGGATAGATCATTGAAAAACAATGCCAATGATAAGAAAATGTAAAGAAGCAGCTCTAAGAACTTCTCCTGCTGATCATTCCTTTTTCTTCTGCTCAACATTTTACAATCCACTGTCAGTAGCAGTTACTTGTTCTCTGAGGTAAGTCAGGTAACCTAGACTTCTGAAAGAAACTAACAGAGCTTTAAAACTACAGATCAAACCAAACCCTTGTACCCATAAATAGAATCATAGCCATAGTAAATGAGGGCGATGAGTCAGGCCTTTAGCTACACTTGGAAAGATGACACAGGTTGTAGAACTTTGTTGCCCATAGTAGCTAGAGAGAAAATTGGGCAAAAGCGGCACATTTTTAATTATATTTGATTTATATGTGAGCTATACACCTGAAAAAGCGCCTGCATCTGATGCCAGGATTTGACTAAGTTTCACACTAACAGTATCAGAAGATATTAAAAGCTACTACGGCAAAACTACATGCCTATTCCATTATGCATCTGTGAACTAAGAAAAAATGAGACCCCAAATGCATGTTCAAGCAGGATGCCAAAAAAAACAGCCTAATCTGGAAGTCAAACAAAAGCAGCCTAATTATAAGAAATTGTTTCTCCAAAGCCATAACATGGCCACAAGACCAGAATGCTTTTTTGGAAAACCAGACCCTTACCACTCAAAATACCAACCTATTTTGTCTTATGAAGTCATGGTAAAAATTACAAATTCAATTACTCATTCAACACATGGAAACCAGTACATACATCTTACTCAATGACAAATTTGATCAGCAACTCTTAATCAAACAAAAATGAAAAAAATTTCCCTGCCGTAACCTGTAAATTAGAAACAAAAAACTACCTCTAGAAGGACAAGCACATAAAACTTCGGTAAAATAATATAACAGATCCATAAGATCAGTGAGATGTAAAATTGCCCAATACCCCCAAAATATAACAGGGAAAGTAGTGAGGATAAATTTTACCCAGTGCAACCAAAGTTATTCAAAAAGCAGCAAGTGACACAGAAAGAAAATTTTCAAACTGATTACTTGCCTGAGAAATGTCTTGTTCCTTCCCTTTCAAAAGCAAAATCCTTTTCTTTGTAGTCTCATGAGAACCACTACCTGTTGATTAGTATCACGGGCTGATTAGAGCCAAGAAATATGGGATACTCAATTATGGGAATAAAGTTTTTTTTTAATGGTAACATCACAAGCATGACACAATTTGTGTAATGTGGGAAAACAGTAGAAGTGGATGCGTGTGAGGTTTTAAGGCAAAAATGGTGGCTGGAAAAAAACTTTCAATGTCTAGTAATACAATAACTTGGTTGAAACCATGATATCCTTAATGGAAGTACCTCTACTAATGACTTCCCAACATGCTTCTTAACAAACAAATACCCAAACTTCACAACTATTAAAAACATTTCACCAAGTCACCAACCATCAAGTCATCTAATTAAATTTGTAAATCACTAGACAACATTTGTATTTACATGTGTGAAGTGACTCATACTGATTTAATTGTACAAAATCAACTTGGAATATTCCAAGGGATCCAACAATACTTTTTTAACCAAGTAAAAAGCCCATATTTAAACTACAAGAAAAAAAAAACATACCAGTTTGATCATCTGCAACTCCTTTTTTGTTAGAGGTATCCAATTCGTTCTCCCTTTGAGACACGAGAATATACGTTGATTTGTCTTTTCCATTCGAGCTCTTCCCATCGTTTTTCAAGATGTACTACATGTCCAAGAAAATCCAAGATATTAAATTCTTATAGCATCTTACACTTCCATTTCATGAAGTTACAAAACCAAGACAAAACTAACATGTTGCTTCTTTACATCATTTAGATATTGTGGTCAAGGAATAAATGAAAAAACCACATGAACTATTGGTCACTGATGTGAATGCATGCATGGAATTCTAACAAGTTAGTTGAATCATATTCCCTCTAGGATTCATCATATCTTTACTAATCCTACTTAGATTAGGATTTGTTTCTTTTATATTCGGTAGGAGTCTTATCCATCGTATTATATGAGGAAGTCATGAAAAAGAGCATTGGGGAAGTTTTCTAGATTAAAAGATTCAATCTTGATGAGTTTTTTGAAGATTGAAAATTTTGACCAAGAAGGAAAAGTTTTAAGACAAGGGGAGGTGCTTATTACATTGGACGGTGTTTATTACATCCTGTCGGTGCTTTATTACAACTTCAGTGACATGACATGGGCATGAACGCGGCTACACACATGTGATTGGATATTTAGTGTTTTACTTTAAATAAAATAGGTTAGGAGTAGTTAATTTGTAATTTTAAGATAAAATTCTAATTAACATAAGATAGTGTGAGTTTTGGTAGGATTATGTAATAAATAGGTGAGATTATCCTATTAGTTATTAGGTTGTTATCAGGAGTCCTTTTAGAAGTAGGAGTCCAAGTCTTAATGTAATTGAAACTCTCAAGCTATGTGTATAAATAAATGTGCACCCAAGCTTGGAAAAATCTGATTTTGTACTTGCTTATTTGTTTTATGCAATAAACTTCGAAGAGTTTATTATTGTTTGTGCATAGCAAAGATTGTGAACTGGTGTTTCTTTAAGTTCACGTGAGGAAGTGAGAAGAATTGAGGGTGTTTCTTTAATCAATTCTCCAAACTTTCGCCCTAGATCGTGAGCCTTTGGTGCATTATTTTAGAAGGTTTCAAATCTAGTTCTATCCCTTTGTGTGAATTAAGGTTCTTATACCTAGATTCACATATGTCACACATTGGTACTCTAGCTCTCACGCCAAAGGAGATTTAAAATGACAGGATTTGACCAAAACAACAAATAAAAAGGTTGCCGCTAAACATGTAGATAAATAGATTGAAAAAGCTTTGAAACCATTACAAACATAGATGACAGGAATCTATGTATAACATGTGAGCTAACCAGGTTTGAAATGGTTGAAATATTGGGCAATTCTCCCAAAAAAATTATTTACTAAATCCAAGTTATGATAAGGGTAAGCATAAGAACCCTGAAAATGTGAAACCCACCACATTACATTCTTTTCTTAAAATGCACTATAATCGAAAATACATATAAGCATGCTATGAGAAGCATAAGCTAATACATATAAGCATGCTATGAGAAGCATGAGCTTTACAGCTGAAGTAAACACCAAAAGAATCAAACACCAGTGACTGAGTGAGCATGGAGATGAGAATAGGGAATGTAATTATTAAAGCAGAAAACAAAGATGGGAAAGAATGTAACTCTATAGGACCCCTGTAAACCTGTAATACATTTTCCGTAATTATACATGCAAAGGGCTTCACACAACATACATCCTCACTTTGAAATCACCCAGAAGAGGCACCTCCTTTTCAAAAACCTTAGGTACCATACTTCCAAATTCCAATATCCTTGAGAAAGCTCACCACCCAAAGTGTCACTCATGGGCTCACGGCACGTATAAGAAGAAACATTCTAGCATTTCAACACATAAGGGTCATGGTCTTTCCGGCTTGAATAGGTAATGAAAACGTGAACTCATTCAAGTTGCATAAAGAGTATTCCTGCCAACTGTAGGATACAAACTGTAAAAGAAGTTCATAGCGTAAAAGGAAGTAGAAAGATGAGCTTCCTAGAAATTCAGGATCAGAACATAAGTCAGATTACTGCACCAACATGCAATAGTCTCCATTAATCTTCCCAAATAACCAGGTCTTGTAGAATTTCTCAGTATTTTCTTTGTGCTGCAAGAATTCTTCAGCTATGCTCCCAGATACAAACCTAAAACCGTAATTTCCATGCCAATGTTACCTAAACCTTTAAACATCTTCTGGCTCAACCTATTGGAGATAGATATTTGATGGGAATTAGTGATTGGTGTGGATTTTGTTTAAAAAAAAAATGCATACCTTTAAAACTTTGAATCACCTTTCATCATATATCCCTACTTTGAACAGATTTTGCAAACAAAGAGAGGATTCCTCGCTTGCCAATAAAAAGCAGCTATATAAATACCATGATGAGAAGGGAAGCAACCAAGGACTGTAACGCAGGGATTTCAGTTTGCTCAAACAACTTAGTAACTTTGGCTAGACAGAAACATGAGAAGATTTCGGTCAGAGCTGAATATCTTTGGGATTAACTAATACCTTTGAGACTATGAATCACCTTTCATCATATATCCCTACATTATACAGGTTTCACAAACAAAAAGCAAGGGTTCCTGGATCACCCATAAAAAGGCGGCTAGATTAGCACTAAGAAGCAACCAAGGACTGTTATGCAGGATTTCAGCACACCCAAACAACTTAGTAACTTTAGCTTGAGAGAAACATGAGAAGATCAGTCAGATATGAAAATGTTTGGCTAGTACTAGGAGGAAGAAGTTTCAGCAAATAGTTCATAATTTAAGGGTCCAGGATCCTAGTACACCTTTTAACTGGCATGCTGTAAAAGAATCCTTCTTTTCTTCCAGTAGCAACATTTGCATTTGCACTCACAAATGCAGGCAACTTTAATACACTAATGGTTTCATGCTTGTAAACAGCATGATGAAGACGGGAAGAATACACCTCCTAGAATACTACTTACGCAACAGATGTCATGCACTAGTTTTAGTGTTTTCCCTGATGCAGTGGTGCTTTCAACTCTTTAGCTCTGTATACCATAGTAATGTTAACAAAGAAGTAACTTTGCCCAAGCCACCAAAAACGGAAGTTGGGGTAGCGAGAGGGGTCAGCTCATATGCACACGTAGCCAAAAAAACTGCTAATTCTAGCTATAAAAATCAAGCTATCAAGTAAAGTTTCATTAAGTAGGAAATGAAGTTCTAATTTTTACAGCTGATGAAGACAACTAGATAAGAAACAAATCAATGATAATACCTTTTTCTTCTCAGAGCCTTGCTTGCTTGAACGAGACTTCCCTGGGGGCGCTAACCCAGCCCGTCCACGACCCTTCCCATCTGACCCTAAATACTGCAACCAGTAATGCCATTCCATCAGATGTAAATAAGTTAGACAAGGAAGGCACTATCAACAAGCCCAAAGACCCAAAAAAGAAACATAGATACAGTATCACTACCAAATTAAATAAATTATCTTTCATTTTTTTCTGTACATTCTCTTTTCACACAATTTTAGGGGGGCAAGAAGCGCAATGAAAACAACCTCACATGCTACTAAATCCCAGATGATCTCATAAAATTAAGACAGTACACATAAAAACCCATTGCACTAATTTTCCAATTTAGACCATAGAGTCATCCAAGAAAATTTCAGACACTCATATGTTGTACTCGAAAAATTAAAAGGAAAAGAAAAAACTAAAAAAAAAAAACTCTAATACTTGTACTGAATTTGACTCTAGCTAGTAAATCATTCAAAATGGACCAACAAGCTGTGGAATCTGTAATACAATGTAAAACAAAACATTCAATTGTTGAGTTCATAGAAACAAAAAAAATAAAGAACAAAAAACGACAACCAACTTGATCATGACCTACTTATTAAGCAAATTTGAGTAAAGTTGAAGCATTTAAAAAAATGGACAGAACCTGATTCGTACTCTTGGCAGCTCTCCTTTTTCGCACAAACTCCATCAGCGGTGTGACAATAGGTGCTTCTTGAACACCTAACCGAAAAGGAAGTCACAAATATAAGCCACATAGACAAACTTCTACAGACAACAAACAGGCAAGAGGCCATTTTTTACCCGCTCGTTCAGCTTCTCTTCTTTCCAACTGAATATCAGCACTCGGAAGATTCTCAACAGGTTTTGAAATATGCTCAAGGAACTCCAAATACTCAGGATCTATCCTCAGAAAAGAATAATAAAGATAGATTAATTAGCTTGGGCAAAAAATTTAAACAAAAAACCCACTGGCTATCATTGACATACATGACTTTTGAAAATGTCAAAATGAATCAATTGACAGAGAATTCTCTACAGTATACACCTTTGTAAATTGTCCCTTCTCGACCATCTTTCTTGGCATTAGGCTTTGGAACACGTTGAGAAGGAGCATACTCCACTACAGCTTTATATTGAGTTCCTAAACATATAAAGCAGAAACAAAATACAATCACAACAACAAAATAATATTTTTGCCAGGCTTTCAAACAGAGATAAATAGAAATTACCCTTTTCATTGACGAAAACATGACCATTAAAGAACTCTGCAAACTCGCAAACATCATCATGAGTATTGAAATTCATATAAGCCCGAGCAAATTTCTGGGTCTTGTGACTGCAGATTATCATTCCCCCGATAATTAAACATAACAAATCCTAGAAACATTTAACAAACATGCAACAATAAAATGGAAACAAAATCCAATGCCCAACTCCCACCACCAACACCACCCCCCACCCCCTCTTCCTCAACCCACCAACAAAAATGGACACATTGTTGTCCAATCCAAAGGCTATACAGCTCATGAAAATCAATGCGACAAAATACAGAACCAACATAAACCGAAACCACAACTTGTACAACAAACATAAACCAAAACCACAAAATGTAATTCCAGCGTAAACGATATTATACAAAGTAAACAAAACGGAAACCATCAATCAAACAACCAACATAACCGAAACCACGATTACACAACCAACAAAAACAGAAACCATAAAGCGATAAACGAAACGAAAGCTGAAACTGTAAGGCATACAATCAAAGAAAACACGGTAATCAAATAAACTAAATTCACACACACCAAAGTAAACCCTCCCCAACCCCCAAAATCATACAAATTGACAGAGGAGGAGAGACAAAGAGCGCAAACCTAGACTTGCCGGGGCAGAAAGATGACCAATTGTAACGAGAAGCGAACCGACCATCTATTTGTTCGAAAAATGACAACTGAGACAGCGATGGGGGCAAGTGCCTAACCACTACTTTGGTTCGATTCAACGGCTCCTTCATCTGACTTCCCAAACCCCTCTCAATTCCCTAATTTTTCCCAAAAAAATTCAAAACACTATTTTTTACAGTTTCTCCAATCAGGTCGAACCAAGATGAATTTGCCCCTCAATTTCTCAAGGGAATGTATCGTCGGCGTGAATTGATTGGGGAAATGGGAGGAATTTGTTCATCTTCGCGCAAATTGGTGCCCTAATTATTGGAAGACGTGCCCTAATTTTTGGAGAATTGAGGATTGGTATGGAGGGAGGGATGGAGGGAGGGAGGGAGGGAGGGATCCACTCTGTGTTTAGTGTATCAATGTCGGAAAAAAGAGACTGAAAACAGTGAGAAGAGAGACTTGCGTTTTCGTTTCAATTCATTACGTCATCATCGACATCATAGAGGAGGTAAACCCCGGGGTGTCAAATCGGGTCCACGGATTGGTTTTGGGTTGACCCATTGTGAGTCGGTTTATATCAATTTAGGTTAAATTGGGTCAATTTAGCTTGTCGAATCGGGTCGGATCATTATTGGGTCGGGTTAACTGATTATTTGTTTGCTCGTGTTCGGGTTAGGTTGTATTCAGTTTAGGTCAAGGTCGGCCCCGGTAAAATTGGGTCCGTTCAGGTAAAATTGGGTCCTAAACGAGTTATAGTAGATTATTTCGAGTTCGAGTAGATTTCGGATCAATTCAATTATGGTAATGGGTCGCCTCGATTTTGGTTGAAATCTGATTTAGGCTTTATTGAGTTAAATTGGGTCATATCGGTTATGTGTCGGATTCAATCGGTTTCGGGTTCTCTTTGGGTCAAGTTTGTAATGGGTCGGTTCTGTAACAGGTCGGGTCTGTAATAGGCCGACACGGACCGGATTCGAGTCTTTAAATATTGGGTCAAATCGGTTTCGGGTTGACTTTAGATCGGGTTGGGTCGGTTTTTGTGTCTCACTTTTTGGGTCATAATTAGGTTGGTTTCGGGTAATTTATTGGGTAGGGTCTTATTTTGACAATTCTAGGCGGCACGAGTAAATTACATATTTAGGGAATCAAAGGATTGATTACACTTAGGTTAAGTTTGGGTCGAAAAATTTATTATCCCATAATTTATTAGTTGAATCATATTGGTTAATGAGATTAAATATAAAAATATCACTAATTAAGGATGGTAACAGGGGGTGTGGGTTTCCCCTCTATATTACATGTCATTTACCACCCATTCTATTATACATGTCTGGTGCAAATCTAATATCCACTAAATTGAAAATAAAATAGGTATCGAATTTCAAAACCAGTTCCCCACTTAATCCTGCCTAACTTAGATATTTTGGAACGAGTTTGACTAGCTCTAGGACCGGTTCCAAAATTAGGACTAGAGGTGGGCATGGGCATGGGCGTGGGTCGTGCACAACATCTTGTCATGTTGTGCCTGAATGTGGTCATGTCGTTCCATGTCGTACTACTTTTTCCTAAAACTCGGCACATAGCCTGAAATGGCTCATGTGTATAGTGTGTTGTGTCGTGTTTTGCCTCGTGCCAGCAATATTTAACAAAAAATAAAAACAAAGTACGTAATAAAATCGAAAAAATAATTTTAGATAATTTAAATAATATTCTGATAATATAATTATTAAAAATAGTAATAATAATAGTAATATTAAATAATAGATAATAGTGTGCTTTACGATATGCCTCGTGCCAAACTGATGAACCTCTCGCACCGTGGTTTTCGTGTCTCACTTTTCGGGTCATACTCATACTCGCGACCAAATTCATACCTATCATTCTCCTTATCGGGTGGGGTGGAGCAGATCCCCGTTACAACATGTCCCATTGCCATTTCTAAATACTAATATTAAGCCTTTTATTTTATTTTTCAAAAACATTTTTTTAGTATTTTTTTTTCTAAAATGTTGAACATCAATATCCATTTTATATGTAAGGCATAATTTATTTATTGGTGAAAACTGAAAAAAAAATACCTATCATTAGTTGTTATTGAATTTTATTCATTATGACTAATTTACTTATCATTACTTATCATTTATATTGGCATGACATTTATTTTATTTTATAATTTGAGTAGAACTATAAAATGGTAGTAATAGGATTATAGGGTTTGAAATAAAGTTTATTAATCAAGCTAGGGTTTCATATGGAGACAGTGCACTATGTACTTGAATTTTATGCATCTTACTATACATACGTTTTTTATGATGATATCACAAATCTATCAAAACTATCTAACTATTCCTGCTATTATGTAGCCGGGTAAGTAAGGGTCGAATTCCAAAGAGAAGATAAGATAATACATTCAATCGCAATGAATCTAATAAGTTGAGTCAAATCAAATAATTGGTTGAGTGAACTCTGGTCTAATAAACTAATCAAAGAACTTAAAGTCTATAATTAAGTATCTCCATTAATATAAACCAATGCAATCCTTAATCCTTTCATAACTAATTAAATTATGTCCAACGGGATAGATGCACCCTATATCAATACCAAAGATTTCTTTTGATCAAACAATGACTTTATTAACAATGCAATAGCGCCAATTGTCGTGGAGTCATGCAATTTAAAGACATTAAGCATTGCTAACTAAAAATACTAGAAAAAGTCATCAACTACTTTCATGATGACTTCTCTTACTTTAAATTAGGATTCTAAATCAATTAAGAGATAACTTTCATTGTAAACCTTATCACATACATTAAATATACTACGTCTAGTAGAATATTGTGAATAAAACTAAGAATAACAATAAATAATTAAATTGGGGATTGCGATTAAATCATAGCAACAATACATATTAGGGTTTAAAATAATTCTACAATAATAATGCTACTCTAGCATAATTAAAAAAAATAAAACAAAGCATAAAAGAATAAACAAAAAAAAAAAGAAGAAAAGATAAACCTTGGATTAATGGCTGAAGATTTTCAAGAACAATAAAATCCCTTAATTTCTCTCCCTTAAACCTAAAACCTAGGAATTATAATGATACAAAGTATGAATAATAAAATTTTGAACTTTTCTTATAAAATAATAGGTTTTAATTATTTATACTGAGCCTTGAGTCCTAATGAAATAGGAAAAAGATCGACCGAAATTGGATCTTGAAATAAGGAATTGTCGAGGACTTAAGGACCATAGATCTTTGTGCATACCTTATATTTTTGGTTGATGTCTTCCTTCCATCCAATGTTTTTGTATTTTGTGAAACTAAGGTATCTGCTGATGATATAGTGAAGCATTTTGCTAAATTATAGCCTTCTTTTATTTGTGGAATGGAAGTTGTAGGCTCTTCGGGAGGGTTGGTTCTTTTTCATTGGCCTCCCTTTTCAGAAAGTAGTGTACATAGCTCTCTAAATGTATTAGTGTGTTCGAAGAAACGTGGTAAGTTTTTTTTCTTGCATATAGGGTTCCAAGAGTAAAAACTAGGCTTGATGTTTGGAATGAAATACTAGGCTTTTCGGATGTTTACAACCTTGTTTTGTCATTGGTGAATTTAATTAGCTGGAATACTTTGGGATATAATAAGGGGTTTGGGTAATATTCTGGGGAGAAAATTTTTTGTGGAATGGAAAATTAATTCTTCCCTTTTGTTGTTCCCTTCTCAAGGTCAAAATATACATGATCCAATTGCCAAAAAGATTCAAATATAATTATGAAAAGGCTAGATAGGGCATATATGTCAAAAGAATGGTTTGACCTATCTCTTAAAAGTAGGGTTAAGCATTATGTTAGATCATGCAACCATAATTTTTTCAACGGAAAACCCAAGAAATACCTCTTTTCACCATATTAGATAAAATCTTGTTGTTTGTCCTTCCTAGTTTTTTGTTCCATATACATGATTGTTGGTCTTTGTTTATAGTTAGATCACTTGTGTTTTTAGTTTCCCAAAAACTTGATCTTTTATGCCTTGATTTATGAATTTGGTGTTTGGATAATACGAAGCGATGGGGGTTTAATTCGAGGGCCTTCACTTCTCCCTTGGATTCGATAAGGCCTCAAGTGGACTCTTAACCTCTGCAGTAGCTTATATAAATTGTGCTTTATCTTCAAAGATAGAATTATCAATGCACTATCAGTATTGGCAACAACATTATAAAACCTCCTAGGTTCTTGAGGGTGATTTTCCAACACGATTGATGTTCTCTAAAGTTAAATGGAGACTGAAGCATAACGAGATCATTTCGTTAACATATGGCAATGGGAAATGGTGACATGGTCGTGAGTCTATAGCACAAGTAGTAGTTGATTCCTTGAAAAATATTTATTGTAATGAGTAGTCTCCTTTAATATTCCCAAAATTTGATATTGTTATTCGAGAACTAGATGTCCCTAGATTGTCGACTTCCCAAGCTATATCTCTGATTCTTCCCTTCACATTTAGAAAGTTGGAACAATAATTTTTAGTAGCAAAGGATTGCCAGCTCTCAGGCCAGATGAAAAACTTTTCTCTTTCTTTCAAAAATATTAGCATTTGGAGGCAAATTTGATTTTTGATTCAATTAATCCGTTCTTTTTAACGAGTAACATTATCCGAGAATAGAATTATTCTATCCTTGTGATGATTCCAAAAAATGATTGTCCTCATAGGGCTAGTCATTTACCCCTATTGGTCTATGAAATGTGGTCTATAAGTGTACCCCAAAGTGTTTGGCGAATAGTTGTTTCCTTCTTTACTTTTGGATAGCCAAGTTACTTTCATTCCTAGTCGTTTCATGAGTGTCAATATCATGAGCTTATCGTTTTAATTACTTAGCAAAAAAGGGGATGTACATTTGGCTTCACTTAAGTTGGATATTAGTAAAGCCTATGATAGGGTCTCTTAGAGTTTTCTATTACGATTTCCGCAAGCTTATGGTTTCCACGACCACTGGCTTCGACTAATTAATTAGTGTATTTTAAAGGTGTCTCTTCAACCCTTGATTAATGGTAGAATTTCTTCTTTCTTTATACCTTAGTGTGGTTTGCATTAGGGGGATACTTTGTCCCCTTCTTGATTTTGTTCTGTATGCTATTTTGTGTCATATGTTATAATTAGGAGAAGATATGGGGTTATTCCAAGGAATTTATGCGACTCATCTATCGTTTTATGTGGATGATGATTTATTGTTCTTTAGGGCAAACTTTCAGTCATGTTGGGAGGTTTCCTACAATGTAACTAGATTTTGCACTATTTTAGGGGCAACAACTTAATTTGAGAAATTTTTTTCTCAAGTTAAGCCCTAATATATGGACTAACATATCCATTTCGAAAGA
The DNA here is from genome assembly GCA_026401315.1 of Dysphania ambrosioides. NCBI lineage: Eukaryota > Viridiplantae > Streptophyta > Magnoliopsida > Caryophyllales > Amaranthaceae > Dysphania > Dysphania ambrosioides. The sequence goes on from CM048657.1 coordinate 23,514,341, forward strand.
CATCTTGGTACCCAATTTACATAATTATTGGAAGCAAGAAAATTCACTTCCAATTCCTAGTTGATAAGATTTTGGCAATCAAAGATTTTTGCATGAAATTCAAGTTTATTGTCACTATCGCAACGGTTAATTTTGGTAAACTTAGTTTTGATTTCACTTACAAGTTTCATTTTCTCTTCTTTGGAGATTCCTCTCTTGGTTACCTAAAAATTGATGTTGTTATCTCCTAGTTCCTTTGGGCAAAGCAAAGTGCTTCAGGACTTTATTGGGTTCGCTATTAAATTATTCGGAGGTCGAAGGGGTTGGGTGGGTTAGGCATTTTAAATGTGGTTGATTTCAATAAGGCCTCCTTGATGAATAAGGTTTGGTGAAAAATCCACAGTTGCTGGTGTCAAAGGTATACTCGATGAGGATTGGATTTTACCTTTGCAAGGGTCAAAGGGATATTTATTAGGTTAGTCATGAATCTTAGGGGTTTGGAGGGCTTCAATGAGTCAAAATTATTTTGCTAGAAGGTTATGAGTGGAAAGTCAACAATGGCACATCTGATAGATCTTGCTTAGATAAGTGGTTGATTTTTATAGGTCGTCTCTTTCTTTGGCAGAAGCAAAGAATTATCGAGTGAGTGATCTTCTTGATCTAGAAACTGGAGCCTAGAAGTAGATGCAAGTTTTTAAATTCTTTGAGGGGAAAACAACTCTCACCAGATCTTAAGCCTAGATCAACATATGTCACAAAATTATTTTTACCATATTGGCTTTATCCTGATTCTGGGAATGGTCTATGAAATCAGATTATGTGTTTCTACTATAGCATCGTCATTTGCCTCTGGTAGATTCTTTGAACACTAAGTATCATAGACTTTTTCTTTGTCTATGGCATATCCCGGTATTTCCAAAATGGTTACATTTTCTTTGGAAACTCTTTTATGATGGAGTGACAGTAAAGATGTAGCTTTAGAATAGGGGGTTATTGAGGGTGATATAGATTATGAAGAGTGTGGGGAAATTTGAAAAGACGCAATGCATGTTTTTAGATTATGCCCTCTTGCAACTTAGGTGTGGCTAAATGGTCCTTTGCCAATCCACTTTAATTTCAATGAGGGCCAGTCACTTTAAGATTGGTTTTCAACCTATATCTAGCTCTTTATATAGCATGGATGGTTCAAGTAGGGATCGATTGCTGGCTTTTGTAGCTATTACTTGGCTCTTACGACTGCGATGAAATAAATTGGTTTTCTAGTCTAAGCTATGGGATTGAAGGTATTATTTTATATCTAAAATAGAATTCCATTGCACGCCAAGTTCTTTATAAGCCAAAGACATGAGAGGTTACAATTTTTATACCCCCTAGAGCAGGGTAAAGGACTACCTTTGGGCTTTGATATACTTTCCTTGGGTCGGGTTGGTTATTGCTCAATCTTGGTGATTCTACCAATACATGGTGCATGGTTAAAATCTTCTAGTAAGGCTGGTATATGATGGGAAATTGATGTCGCTTCTTCTGAGGGAAGGGTAGGTTCTAGAAGTTTAGCTGGGCGATATGGTTCTTCTACTTTGCATACGAAAGCTTTGGCTTGGCTTGGAGTTCTTGGTTGGTGTATTTCGGAGGGGCTTAGTTCATTTAAAATTTTGTTCGATTCAACTACTTTGGTCTCTCTCCTTCGTTATTATTTCCCAGGTAAATTTTCATATTACAAATACGATAGTTTGAATTAGGGAGGTTCTTGGTCAGTTCCACAGTTGTTCTATTTTTTGAGTGGCTAGAGAGCCTGTGCTCATGTTAGTGCTAGATTAACTTGTATTTTTCCCTTTATAAACGTTTAGTTTGTTGTATTTTTATGGGATATCGAAAAAAAAAACAAGTAAACAAGCTAGGAGTATATTGAGCAAATGAAGAAGTGTTTGGTGTGCAACATTTCATCTCACATGGAAGTATGCCAAGGAATAAAAGTCAACACCAAAATATGAGCAACTTTGTTGTGATTAGAACTCTTTATTTATTTTAGTAACTGTTTCCTAGTATATTACATTATGTAATTAAGAAAGTAGAACAAATTTATGGTATATATGTGTAACTAAGATATTAGACTTGACAACAAGCAAGTTTACATATCATAATTTATGAGGGCTTTCTAGTTTAGACCATAAAAGAGAGTTAAGTCTACCCAAAAAATATAATTACGAGTTAGGTGATATAAGTAATAGATGGTGTATCATGTTATTATGTAGGAACTTAATAATACAATATAATTTGAAGGGAGGAAATCTACATGTCATAAAATTTTGTGTCTTTTGTTATTGTTATTTTGCTTTTGTTCTACATTATTTTTGCAAGGTTCGTTCTATATCTTTTGTGGGAGTTCTTTATAACATTGTTTGACAGTTTAAACACAATTATGATTGTATGAATATGAAGTCATAATAGGGTTTGATAATATAAGTAATTTACAAGAATTTTTATCATATTGACTTGTTTTCTAGTACGTCATAGTTGAATTCCTGATTTGGAATAAGACAATCACAATAATCCACATAAATGTCTCTCAATTAAATTTGATTTAAATAGGGAACATAAGTATTAAGGTTATTTGCAACTCGAATTTCTTAACTCATTTACTAAGGAATACACATGACTCACTACTATAATAATACTAAATTGGTCTAATCAATATTAATCTATTCCATTATACACAATATAGCTTAGTATAGTAAGTAATTTATTGCTATAATAAAATATAGTATAATTTATTATGTTTTTAAAAGTACTTTTTAAGACGAATTTAACTATAAATTATATAAAAATTAAATCTTAGTAGTTAGTTGCAAAAGTTGATTTTATTTAGTGCATAATGTTTGTATAATACCCAAATTGTTTCTTAATTCGAGTTCAATTTGTTATTTCCTAATCTAAGTTTAATTGTACATATTTCTCTTATGGAAGAAATAATTTCCTAATTTGAGTTAAATTGTATGTTTTACTTTTTGCTTATATATATAATTTTCTTAGTTGCAATCCTAGGTGGCACGACAAGTATTAGACAATGGTAAAGCCTAGTGGCACACTCTTAGGTTGAATCTTAGTTGCCTCACAAAATGTGGCACGAAAAAGTTTGAACTCTAATAGACATTAAGGATATCATGTCAATCATAGTCAATAAGATCGAATACAAATTCTAGATGTACTTTTACGTGGTTTAAATTTAAATTATGGGTAATTCTCAATGGTAACTTTTACTTTTATATTTTATAAGTGGTTAACTAAAAAAAAACTTTCTCAATGGTGTCCTTATACTTTTTATTATTCTTTGTCGTGGCCTTAATGAAATAAATTTTTGAAACTTCCTATTTGTTAAACATGTTAAGACATGCATTTTACCTTGAGAAACATCAAAGTAAAGCACATTCATCTTAAACGACAAGCTTCTTAAAGCCTAAGACCTTGTAGACGCAAATCTCCCAACAATCTCAAGCAACTAACTCCCGACACCGCCACATCCCCTAACAAAGCGGTTGCACATAACCCAACCACCCTGACGAGGACAAAGAATGTCGCGAAAATAAATGTGTGTGAAGGAGGATCATCACAATGTCCACAATCTCCTCAGACCGAGAGACGTCCGCGTGGACAAGACGGAGTCCTAGATCCGCGGCTAAAGCTGAGTCGACGACGCGATCTAAGAAACCAAGATAGAGGATGAGTAGCCATGGGCGGAGGCGGTGCTGAGCGGCTGAAGCAAACGTGTTTGATAATGATGACTCCGGCGAGGGAGTCTTGTTCCAAAGCATTTTGTTCGATGCAATTTAGGGTTACGACTAAAGGGATAGGTAATGCGAGCTTGTGGTAGGGCATTGATTTTGGCCCATTTCCACTGTTGTTTTGTGGTTGTGATCGACCGACATTTTAAAATGCATGTCTTAACCATGGTTAAAAAATAGGAAAAAATTCTGAAAGTTTGTGTCATTAAGGCCACGACAAAGAATAATAAAGAGTACAAGGCCACCATCGAGAAATTTTTTTTAGTCGACCACATATATAGCATAAAAGTACATGGTTACCATTGAGAAGTACCCTTAAATTATTTTAAGAAGCAAACACTCATCAACATCATTCAACTTTAATTTGTACTTATAAGATTTTCCAAAGGCACAATCACTAATAACTAATACTAAATAAGTTTGTAAGCACAAAAGAGAGAAAATTAGGGGCACAATGTTCCCCTAAGCGTCAAATTATGCAAGATCTAAGTTAGTGTGTTATGCCACATATCAATAAGACTAGAGTTTCATTTTAAGTAGATTTTAATTTAAAAAGTCTTATTTATTATGTAACTTTCAATTGTAAGAGTGTTATTTAATTATTATGAACTTTCAACATGATTTATGTAGAAAATCTATTATTACTTCCTATGTCTCAATTCGAATCATAACATAGAGTCATGGACCATGCCACTAACCTCAAGTGGAAAATGAGTTGATTGGAAACACTTATCCTTGATTATAGTTGTCCCTAGGTGGTTGAATTGGTAAATGAGTATCGTGTCGTTGCAAGTGGGGATCCAACACCTCTAGTTTGTTTGTTTCATTGTATTTTTATCTTTTCTAAAAGTTGATGTTGGTTATTGCATTATCAATAACAATTAAACTAGAGATGGCCATTAGGCCGGTTAAGCTCGGCTTAGCATTGAACTTGCCCGAATTTTGGCCCATGTAGCTTGGCCCACTAAGGGACCGACCTAGATTCGGTTTAGCCCGCCATTAAGGTGGGCGGAATAAGAATTCGGTTTTCCAAACCCTAACCCTATTTGATTCTATTTGGAAAAAATTTGACCTGCCCACCATTCGGCCCGGCCCAACACTGAAAAATTCGGCTAAAAATAGCTGTAAGCTAGCCGTTGCCTTTACCATTGCATATCCCTTATAGAAACCCTCTAATTCATTCCCTTATCCTTACTCAATTCACTCTCAATCTCTCATTCTCTCAATCTCTCAATTATCTTCTAAATATAATTAGTTTAGTTATTAGTACTTATCTTCTTCTTAATTACTCTTTTAATCTTAATTAGTTTTCTTAATTAATTGCTTTATTTAGTATTAATTTACAACTATAAAGTATAAAAAATATAGCTTCAAGAGGAAGAGCTATTAATGTTAGTAGCTCGTACAAAGATTCGTTCCAAATGAATACCGAAAATTTTGCCCAAGAGTTGAAGCAACAAATTTTTGGTCAACCTACTTCAAGTAGTCAAGTTCCTCAAACACCAACTTTTGAGATGTGTCCCCATCCTAGTACTACTGGCTGATAATGTTTGTTAGTTAATTTAATTAAGTTGATATTGTTAGTTAAGTTAGTTAAGTTGATAATGTTAATGTTAATATGATAATACATTAAGTTAAAGTTAACTCGATAATGAATGTTAATATGTTAATAACTTGATAATGATAATATTTGAGCTAGTTAAAGTTAACTTGATAATGTAAATATATTAAGTAGTTTAAGTTAATTTGATAATGTTAATATGTTAATTAGTTAAAGTTAACTTAATATTGTTAATGTTAACATGTTAATATTTTAATAACTTAATAATGTTATATGTTAATTAGTTAAAGTTAATAACTTGATACTATTATTTAATTAAGTTAATGATAATAACTTAATACTGTTAGTTAAGTTAAGTTGTTAATATTAGTTAGTTAAATTGATAGTGTGAGTTAGTTAAGTTAATGTTAACAACTTGATATAAAATGAAGGTCAGTGATGGTGGAGTATCTGATCCCTCTCATTGTAGAAAAAAATCTTCACTAGTATGGTCGTACTTTGAGAAGGTTCTAATAACCGACCATTCTTCCAAATGGAAGAAGTTATTGTGTTATCGCCTCATTTGTAAGTAAATGGGGAAGAAGCCACCCGCAACATATACATGGAAGACCGGCTATGCGACAGGGACATTATCCCGTCACTTGACCAAAATACACGAAATTGATCTTGAAAGAGCTTAATTGGCAGCTGAATTGTTAGGCTAAACGCAACTACACAAATTCACCAGTGACATGCTCGGAGTATGTATGCCTTTCATGTATAATAGAGATAGGATGATACATGAACTTGATAACTTTGTCATTACCAATGAATTAACTTTTAACCATGGTGAGAGCCCTAACTTTAAAAATTTAACTAGAGTTGCCTTACAATCTGCATTTAGACGTATCCCTAGGAACACCCTTAAGCGCTATACTCAAACTACCTATTATAAGTATAGAAGTAGCTTACTAGAAATATTTCATACATTCAACAGCCGTGTGAGCCTTACTAGTGATACTTAGATCTCTAGTTTTGACGAACCTTTCCTATGTATTACCCCCCATTGGGTAGATGATGAGTGGTATATTTAAAAATGTATTATTTGTTTTGAGGCTATGGAGGAGAGACATACTGGTTACAACCTTAAGGTTAAGATTATAGAATGCCTTAAGACCTTTCATTTGCTCGATAAAGTATTTTCCCTTTCCTTAGATAATGCTTTAGCCAACAAAAAATGTATAGATTATTTGAAATTAGAACCTAGCTTGAAATTGTTGAATAGTGGAGAACATTTTCATGTCGTTGTTGTGCTCATATTATGAACTTGTTGGTTCAAGATGATTTAGGTGAGATGAGTGAATTTCTTAACCCCATTAGGAGTGTCATTAAATGGATTAGGATTATGCCCTTGGTTAGAAGAAAGTATATTTCCTTGTATAAGGAGAGAGGCCAGAAGAAAAGGCAATGGTGTCTCAATACATCGATCGGTTGGAACTCCACCTATAGGTTGTTAAAGAACACCATTAAGTAAGGTGAGGTTTTGACCATTCTTTATAATGAAACTCAATCGACTCCCGATGAACTTATTATGGAGCAATAGTGGACTATCACTATCTTCATTCTTGACATTCTAGCATCCTTTGACCATACAACCAAGATTTTCTCGTACATTAATGAACCTAATGTTAATTTAGTTATATTAGAGTGTGTTAAGGTTGTTAACACTATTAGCGAGCAATTTAGTGTTCCTCATATTAGTGAGGTTCTTACTAGTATTAAGTAAGTGGTACACTTACTTTAGGGAATTTCCCATCATATACGACATAGCGGCTATTCTCGATCCCGTGTTAAGGCTTTAGGTTTAGGAAACATGTTAGAGTTTTACTATAGTACTCTAGGTATAACTTAAGATGTTAATGAGTACATAGAGAAATGTAAGAATGTTTTATCTAGTTTGTATGATTATTATGCTACTATTTATGCACCTTTACAAAATGTATCGTCTTCTAGCAAAAGTTCCTGTACGAGATTCATACTAGCACTTAGTAGAATTTTTAATAAATCAAAAACATCGGTTTCTTCTTCTTTATCCTCTTCTTCACTCTATGTTATTAACAAGCTCCTACCAACATGAAACCAATGAGAATGTCTCCATTATTAAGTGGTGGCATGATCATGAACGACAATTTCCTATTTTGGCAAGAATTATAAAGGGTATCCTTGAAATTCTTCCTCTCTCTATTGCTTTCGAGTTTGCTTTTAGTGTAGGTCAACGAGTTCTCGATGAGAAGAGATCCCACTTATCCCCAAAGAACATCAAAATATGTGTTTGTAAGAAAAATTGAGATCAAGCGGAGTGAAGGACCCAAGGATTAAAGGAGGATGAGAATGACGAAGACAATCCTCGGATGATAATGGACATGAGTAAAGGAAGCGACAATTTTGTCGACGGAGGTGAAGGAGGTTTAGGGATCGCTGCTAGCTAGGCACCCCTCGAGGTACTGATAACCGGTTTTCTAGGTCGTTAACTAAAAGACAGGTTATGCAAACAATATTTATTCCAACCTACAAACTATACGAGTATAGTGGAGTAGGGGGTCGAACCACGAAGACAAGGTATATCAAGGCTTCAACTTTTAACACAACCAGACTAGTTGGAGTTGGAAATTCAATTAAAACTAATAAGCAAAAAATAGATGACAATAAATCACGAAGTAAAGCAAGTAGAGGAAAACGGGGACAAGATTGGATTCACCCTAGGAATGAAGCTTTCAAAATCGAACATGATAGATTACAGAAAATCTGTTAATAACTAGCATGGACATCCAAGAATACGAGAGGAAGTTTGTGACCCTATAAATCACACGAATGACCTATAATCGCCCTATGTCTCCAAAGGAGTGGCAGGACAAGATTCGCATCGGAATCCGAAACTACTTATTAACATCGTTTCTACAATCTTAAGCAATAAAGATCATAGCTTTCCTAGGGTTTCACCAATCAAAACCCCTAAAGGAATTACTCACTCATATTCATGCTTAAAGACATAAAGATATTATAAGAAACGAACATGGGAGGAATTTACGAGAATGAAAGCAAAATCAGAAATTATACTAATAAACGATAAACTTAGAACTAAGCATGCAATGAAATAAAGCAATGAATTAAGATTAAAGGAAGGAATTAAACTTATAAAAGCTTCAATTTGATATCCACGAAAAGAAATCGTACTACAAAGCGTTAAAGAAAAACTGAAAACCGAAAGCTAAAACTAAAAGAATTTGGAGGCTAAGAAATCTAAAAGTGCATAAAAGTATAAAACTTAGCTCTCCTCCCCTCTCATCAGAGGAAGGGGGTATTTATAACAAAATAAGAAAAACCTAAGAAAACCTTAAAATGCATAGGAGCCGGCCCTAAAAAGAAGTAGTTGATCCGGAGGAAAAAACTGTCATTCGCCCGAATATAAGTATCATTCGGCCGAATGTGATCCCATTCGCCTGAATGGTCTTCCATTTCCCCATTCCAGAGGCTTCGAGGAATCGATCCCTATCAAGAATTCGCCCGAATGTACAGGTTGATTTGGCCGAATAGAAGCTCATTCACCCGAATGAGTTCCATTCGGCCTTTCTAGTGGCAAGGCTCAAGATCTCTGAAGACAGACATCCATTCGACTGAATGAGTCTCAGATTCAGTCGAATCTGCAACCATTCGGTCGAATGTCTCTCAGATTCGGTCGAATCTGCAACCATTCGGTCGAATGTCTCTCAGATTCGGTTGAATCTGAGACTATTCTTTCCTCTTTTCACTTCCCTCTTGAAGAATCAATAGGGAGATGGAATATGATTAATTATACTCTAGAGGGGGGGGCGGGGGGGGGGGGGGGGGGGTGGGGGGGGTGAATAGAGTATAACTGATTTTCACGTTCAGGGTCTCAAGGTCTTGAACTGACTTTCAAAGGCGGAATATAAGCGTTAAGGCTTATCTTTGAAACTGGACGTCAAAGCCTTGAAATTGATTTCAAAGGCTTTTGCTCAGGCTTTGACTGTTCGCTGCTTTGATTGATGAGCGAGGCAAACATAAAACGTAAGCAATGAAGGCAGAAATGAGATGAGACAAAACACAGAGATTTGATACGAAGTTCGACAACTAATTTGCCTACGTCTCCGCCTAGGGTTGTTCAACCCTTAGGATTTAACTTGCTCTTTTATTACTTCCTTTAGAGATCTAAAGCACCCTAGAAGATCTTAATCCCCATCTTCTACTCCATAGCACCCCAGCTACACTTTAGCATCTCATATCCTAGTAATAAAAAGCTCTCTCTTTTTCTATACGTTTGAGTATTATGGGTATACTCTTAGTATAACACTCTCTAAAAATAATTCTTTTAAATGCTCAAGAGATTATACTTTGATTTTCTCTCAATCTAAATACAAGAAAAGTTTATGGAACTAGAGAGAAAATAATGAAGCTTTGTTGATGTGCTTGTGACTGAAATTCACGATTAAAGCTTCTGCTCTTTTCTTTTTGTTTCGTTGTGTCTCACGTTGTCTCCCTTGCTTTCTTCAGCTTCAAAGCTTTGAATATATACTGAACTTGATTTTAGGCCGTTGAAAGGAGGCTCAAAATAGGCTGCTGAAAATCTGATTTGCCTTCAATACTTTCAGCAATATTTCCTCCAATATGGCTGTAGAGAATAATTCATTTTGGCTGTAGAAGATTGATATCATTGAATATATTACAGCAAGAATATTTCACTTTATTTGCTGCACCTTGAAGCTTCAAAACAGATTTCGTCTTCCATAACCACAATGCTTGTATTTTGGTATTTACCAAAATTAACTTGAACAATCTTTAACATATATGAGCATCACTTATTTGCTGAAAATAAGATATATCTTTGACAGTAAAATCATGTATAAATAAGTTAGGTTAGAGCATAAAATAAGTGAAATAGGGAAAGGATAAAAAAAAGATAGGCAATTAGAATATTCTTATCCTTTGACAAAGTGTTTAAACTTTGCTGACTGTTTTGAGACGTGGCTCAAGCTTTTGAAGACGTGGCTCAAGCTTTTGAAGACGTGGCTCAAGAGTTATTCTCGTCCTTTGACAGAATGCATAAAGCTTTGTATTATAGCTTCCATTATTTCCAACACATTTGTCAACTCTATGCATTTTGGTTTCCATCAAGTTTTCAACTCTATTTGACTTTGCATTTTGACTTCCATCATTAAACATAAAAACATTAGTAATCAAGGTGGAGTCTTCAATCTCCCCCTTGATGGAAGACAAAACATTATATGCAAATGTCAAAGAATAAAATGCATGACCAAAAATATTCTCCCCTTTAAATAGATAATACATAAATACTCTCCCCCTTTTTGTCTTCCGACAAGGTGGGAAAATATAAATGTTGGATCACAAGAAGACTTGTTCAAAATAACGAAAAGATATAACACAATAAAACCTTTAAAGACATGAAAACAAAAAGGCGTTGTTTAAAAAAAAATCAATCAGTCAAGGCTTTGAAAGCTAAAAATAAAATACGCGGAAAACTTTGAAAACAGCTTCAAGGCCATGAGAATTTTTAAAACGAATGGAATGAGATTTTAAAAACATTGAAAGCAAAATAAATAGATCCATCCGCAATTTTTGTATCCAAAACATTTCAAAAATCATTTAATAAATATTTGATAATTATCTATAGGATAAGTACCAAACATTTTGATCCAATATTAATATTAAAAAGTGACAGTACGTCAAGGCAATGACAAGAGTGTCAAGACTTTGACATACACATGCAAAAATAAACATATACGACTTACTCAAATAGCTCCCCCTACGAGGATGCGTCCCCATTTAACATTCCAAGCTCAAGACGAATAAAGTTAAATCGTTCTTCGCTCAAAGGCTTGGTGAAGATGTCAGCGAGTTGCAAATCAGTAGAAATAAAAGATATAGATACGTCTCCTTTCTCCACATGATCACGTATGAAGTGATGTCTAACATCAATATGTTTAGTGCGAGAGTGCTGAGCTGGATTCTTCGTTATGGAAATTGCACTCGTGTTGTCACACTTAATAGGTATGCCTTTGAAGTCTAACCCAAGGTCTCTTAATTGTTGAGATATCCACAAAATTTGTGAACAACAAGCACCAGCTGCAATGTATTCAGCTTCGGCAGTAGAGAGTGCCACCGAATTTTGTTTCTTTGAATGCCAACTAATGAGAGATGATCCCAAGAATTGACAGCAACCTGAAGTACTCTTTCTATCTACTTTATAACCTGCAAAATCAGCATCTGAATATCCAACAAGTTCAAAGTTACTATTACAAGGGTACCAAAGACCAAAATCCTTTGTCCCATTGAGATAGCGTAAAATCCTCTTAACTGCACTCAAATGAGATTCTTTGGGGTTAGCTTGAAAACGAGCACACATACACACACTAAACATAATATCTGGCCTACTTGCCGTGAGATAGAGAAGAGATCCAATCATACCTCGATATTCCTTTTGATTTACTAACTTACCATTTTCATCTTGATCTAAAAGTAATGACGAACTCATAGGAGTCTTAGCCTCTTTAGATTGAGTCATATTGTACTTCTTAAGGAGATCTCTTGCGTATTTGCTTTGATTTATAAATATACCTCCTTTCTCTTGTTTAACTTGCAATCCAAGGAAGAAGTTCAACTCTTCCATTAAACTCATCTCAAATTCCCTACACATAATCTCAGAAAATTCTTTGCAAAGGGAATCGTTAGTAGCACCGAAAAGAATATCATCAACATAAACTTGAACTATTAATAAATCTTTACCTTTTGTTTTCACAAAAAGAGTTTTGTCAATCAACCCTCTTTTGAAATTATTTTCTAAAAGATATTTTGAAAGACGCTCATACCAAGCCCTTGGAGCTTGTTTCAAACCATAGAGCGCTTTGTCAAGTTTAAAAACATGATTTGGAAATTTCTCATTTTCGAAACCGGGGGGTTGAGCAACATATACTTCTTCTTGTAAATAACCATTCAAGAATGCACATTTGACATCCATTTGAAATAACTTAATTTGCATAAAGGAAGCAAAGGCAAGGAGCATTCGAATAGCCTCCATTCTAGCCACGGGAGCGAATGTCTCTTCATAATATATCCCTTCTTCTTGATTATAACCTTGGGCTACTAATCTTGCTTTGTTCCTCACTATTTTTCCATTCTCATCAAGCTTATTTCTGAACACCCACCTTGTTCCAATAATTGAATGATCCTTTGGTCTTGGTGTGAGTGTCCACACTTTATTTCTTTCGAATTCATTTAGCTCACTTTGCATAGCTAAAATCCAATCGGGCTCTTGAAGTGCTTCTTTGATATTCTTCGGTTCTACAAGAGAAAAAAAAGCGTGAAATGCACATAAATTTTTAACATTAGAGCGTGTTTGTATACCAGCTTTTGGATCCGAAATTATATTGTTTGTTGGATGAGATGAGGAGTATTTGAACTTTCGTGGCAGCATCAAAGGAACTGATGTAGTTTCCTGAAGTATCCTTTCAAGGCCTTGAGATGGGTCTGAAGGCCCTGGAGTGACTTCTGATATAATATTGTTCGTCTGTTCAAGACTTTGAGATGGAGTTTCAAGATCTTAAGGCTGCTGATTAAGGCTTTGATCTAATTCATCTGCGTCTAAAATTGGCTCTTGCATATTCTGGGCAGATTTCTCCATTTCATTATCTGACGAACTTTCTTCTCCTTCTGTCTCAAATGAATATCCTTCATGCTTATTCAAGTTTAAACCTGTAAAACCATCACTCAAGATACCGTTCTCGGTTTCATCAAAGATCACATGTACACTTTCTTCAATAACTTTAGTATGCTTATTGAAAACTCTATAAGCTTTAGAATTCAAGGAGTAACCTAACAGAATTGCTTCATCACTACGTGCATCAAATTTACCAAGGTTATCTTTGCCATTATTATGAACAAAGCACATACATCCAAAAGGTTTGAAATAGGAAATATTAGGCTTTTTACCTTTAAACAATTCATAAGGAGTTTTCTTTAAAATAGGAAGAATCAAACAACGGTTTAAAATATAGTTTGCTGTATTAACAGCTTCTGCCCAAAAGTATTTTGGCAAATCATTTTCCAAAAGCATTGTCCTAGACATATCCTCAAGAGTGCGGTTCTTTTGTTCCACAACTCCATTTTGTTGAGGTGTCCTAGGAGCTGAAAAATTGTGAGAAATACCATATTTAGCACAAAAGTTATCAAACTTTAGTTGATCAAACTCTCTACCATGATCGCTTCTCACAGCAACTATGGGTAGGTTTTTTAATGTTTGTAATTCTTTGCAAATTTTTGAAAACTCTAGTAAAGCCTCTGATTTTTCACGCAAAAATGAAATCCAAGTAAAACGGGAAAAATCATCAACATCAACAGGGATGTATTGTTTACCGTTAGGTGATTTAACACGCATAGGACCACATAAATCTATGTGTAGAAGCTCTATTGGGCGAGAGGTACTTACAACCTTTTTGGCTTTGAAGGATCCTTTTGTTTGTTTACCTCTTGCACATGCTTTGCAAAGCTCTTTTTCTTTGAAATCTAACTTTGGTAGTCCACGTACTAGGTCCTTTGAGAAAAGCTTCTTCATGGTATGCATATTAATATGACCTAACCTTCTGTGCCAAAGCCTTGAGTCGCTGGTCAAGGCCTTAAGACATTTTAAGCTAGTACTTGCAACTTGGTTAGTATGAAAAGCATAAACATTATTGCAACGAGGAGCAATTAAAATAATTTTACCGTCCACCTTTCTTTGTACCTCGCATTTTTCTTCATCAAAGATGACTTTATTACCTTTATCGCATAATTGAGAGATGCTAAGCAAGTTGTATTTAAGACCTTCAACTAGGTACACATCATCAATGGTGTTTGATGCATTATCTCCAACTTTTCCAATACCAATTATTCTACACTTTCCTTTATCACCAAGTGTAATTGTTCCAGCAGATTGCTCTTTGATCATTGAAAATAAAGAGGACTTCCCACTCATGTGCCGTGAGCATCCACTATCTAGAATCCACTTATAATCTTTGCTCTTGGTGATTTCCTACAAAAGAACAAAACATCAAACCTTTCGACTAGACCAAATTGCAAATTTAGATTCATAATCGGGATGGACCATGTTAGGTGGTCTAGTCCCTTTAGGAACCCATACTTGCTTGATCTGGTCTCGAAGAATAATAGGAAATGAATTTTTAAGAATTTGAGGGTCATTTCTACAAAAAGGACAAGTTAGCTTAGTATGACCCTTTTTACAACAGTAAAAACATGTAGGTGTTCGCCAATTATCCTTTGCTTTTACAAACGTGGTCATGGTTTTATTTGGAAAATTTTTGTTGTAACCAAGACCGCTTTTATTCAAGGATGATTGGTGCTCACCTAGCATTTTTTCAAGAGTAGATTCGGAGTGAGCAAATCTAACCAAGGAATTATGTTGCTCTCTACACTTCCCAGCCAATAGCTTCTTTTCCTTCTCCAAGTTATCATTACAATAACTCAAAGAGGCGAGCTTTCATTTTAAAACAGTGTTTTCAGTTTTCAAGGTCTTGACCTGGGTGTCAAAGGATGACTCCGAGGCTTGAACCCTGAGTTTAAAAGCTGACTGAGAGGCTTTGAGATCAGTTAGTTCCTTAGCGAGACTTTCAGAAATACTTACCTGTTGGTTTAGCTTCTCCTTAAGAATCTTGGATTCAAGAATCAAACTCTCTTCATTTATAATCATATTTTGCAAGAATTCGGACAGAACATCAATTGGACTTGAGATTAAATTTTTCACCATTACCTCAAGATGTTCTTTCTTTGCATCATCATGATTAGCCATAAGACATAGGTTTGCTTGTTCATCTTCTGAGTCACTAGATGAATCTGAATCACTCCATGAAGCAACCATAGCTTTCTTCTTATAATCCTTTTTGTGGAAAGGCTTCTTCTTTCGTTGAGGGCAGTCTTTCATTAAGTGATCTGTTTCACCACACTCATAGCATGTTAGTGTATTAACTTTATTCATTGAGTTGGATGACTTACCCTTATATTTATTTGAATGATAGTCTCTGCCTCTTGAGTAATTCTTCTTCATTTTCAGAATCTTGGCAAGACTTCTAGCGATGAGAGCAAATGGATCTTCATCATCACTATCATCACTATCTTCATTGTCCATTGTAGCTTCTTCTCTCTTTGCTTTGAGTGCTAAGTTTTTGGTTGAAGATGCTGGTTCACCATCTTCTTCATTAAGAGACATCTCATGTGTGATCAATTTTCCAAGAAGATCATCCAAAGGCAAGGTTCTCAAATTTTGAGCTTCTTCTATCGCGGTTACCTTCGGACCCCACTTTGATTTTGGAAGGCACCGTAGAATCTTTCTCACCTTTTCTTCATTTGTGAATACCTTACCAAGAGAATCCAGATTGTTCACTATTTGGGTAAATCTTGTGAACATCTCTTTCACGGTTTCATTAGGCGTCATTTTGAACAACTCATATTGCCGAAGGAAGATGCTTATCTTGCTCTCTTTGACTTGACTTGTTCCTTCATATGTGACCACCAATTTATCCCATATCTCTTTAGCACTTTTGCATGCAGAAACTCTATTGAATTCATTTGCATCTAAACCACAATAGAGAAGGTTCATGGCTCGATAGTTTTTAACAACACTTTCCAAATCTGATTGCGTAAAATCATCATCTTCTTTAGGAACCATTGTGCCGCTTTCATTAGTCTTCATTGGCACCCTAGGACCTTTTTTGATAATGTCCCAGAGTTCCAAATCTTGATCAATAACAAACATTTGCATCAATGAACGCCAATGGGCAAAATTATTACCACAAAATAGAGGAGGGCGATTAGTAGACCTTCCTTGAGCGAAACCACCATCACCTATTGAATTCATTTTTCCTCACAGATGATTAAATCTTTTCCTTGTGAGTCTAGCTCTGATACCAATTGAAGAATCAATAGGGAGATGGAATATGATTGATTATACTCTAGAGGGGGGGGGGGGGTGAATAGAGTATAACCGATTTTCGCGTTCAGGGTCTCAAGGTCTTGAACTGACTTTCAAAGGCGGAATATAAGCGTTAAGGCTTATCTTTGAAACTGGACGTCAAAGCCTTGAAATTGATTTTAAAGGCTTTTGCTCAGGCTTTGACTGTTCGCTGCTTTGATTGATGAGCGAAGCAAACATAAAACGTAAGCAATGAAGGCAGAAATGAGATGAGACAAAACACGGAGATTTGATACGAAGTTCGGCAACTAATTTGCCTACGTCTCCGCCTAGGGTTGTTCAACCCTTAGGATTTAACTCGCTCTTTTATTACTTCCTTTAGAGATCTAAAGCACCCTAGAAGATCTTAATCCCCATCTTCTACTCCATAGCACCCCAGCTACACTTTAGCATCTCATATCCTAGTAATAAAAAGCTCTCTCTTTTTCTATACGTTTGAGTATTATGGGTATACTCTTAGTATAACACTCTCTAAAAATAATTCTTTTAAATGCTCAAGAGATTATACTTTGATTTTCTCTCAATCTAAATACAAGAAAAGTTTATGGAACTAGAGAGAAAATAATGAAGCTTTGTTGATGTGCTTGTGACTGAAATTCACGATTAAAGCTTCTGCTCTTTTCTTTTTGTTTCGTTGTGTCTCACGTTGTCTCCCTTGCTTTCTTCAGCTTCAAAGCTTTGAATATATACTGAACTTGATTTTAGGCCGTTGAAAGGAGGCTCAAAATAGGCTGCTGAAAATCTGATTTGCCTTCAATACTTTCAGCAATATTTCCTCCAATATGGATGTAGAGAATAATTCATTTTGGCTGTAGAAGATTGATATCATTGAATATATTACAGCAAGAATATTTCACTTTATTTGCTGCACCTTGAAGCTTCAAAACAGATTTCGTCTTCCATAACCACAATGCTTGTATTTTGGTATTTACCAAAATTAACTTGAACAATCTTTAACATATATGAGCATCACTTATTTGCTGAAAATAAGATATATCTTTGACAGTAAAATCATGTATAAATAAGTTAGGTTAGAGCATAAAATAAGTGAAATAGGGAAAGGATAAAACACAAGATAGGCAATTAGAATATTCTTATCCTTTGACAAAGTGTTTAAACTTTACTTACTGTTTTGAGACGTGGCTCAAGCTTTTGAAGACGTGGCTCAAGCTTTTGAAGACGTGGCTCAAGAGTTATTCTCGTCCTTTGACAGAATGCATAAAGCTTTGTATTATAGCTTCCATTATTTCCAACACATTTGTCAACTCTATGCATTTTGGTTTCCATCAAGTTTTCAACTCTATTTGACTTTGCATTTTGACTTCCATCATTAAACATAAAAACATTAGTAATCAAGGTGGAGTCTTCACCTCTTTTCTGAACTCCGTAAAATCTTCATGAGTGACTTCAAACACTTTCCCAAGCTAAGATACGTGTGTCAAAGGCTCGAATGTATTGCCTTTCACCTTGAAATCATCAAAAGTGCCTGAAATGAACTTAAGACAACTTGAAAACAAGATCAAGGTAAAATCAAGCATAATATACATAAAACCAATACAAAACTATGAGACTTGACACTAAAATGAGGTAATAAATGTGCTCTAAAACGAGCACATCAACTTCCCCCAAGCTTAACCGTTGCTAGTCCCTAGCAAACGAAATAGAAGGTGAAATGACAGCTTAAGGCAATATGAATGAAGAAATGAATGAAGAGACGAATGAAAAACATGGGAAGTGAAGCTCAAGTCAATGCAAGCCGTGCACGTGCGAAACTCCTCCCTAGCCATGGGTAGTACAGTGGGATTTAAAGAGCATAATCAACTTTTTACACCTACTCGGGATCGCCAAGCAAGCCACATCATAATTCATTCCGCCCACTACCTAATGAGGTCGCAAGTCTACGCTCCCAAGGTTATTTCCCACGAGGTGTGGGAAATTTCCATTACGCTCATATGTTTATAGGGTATGTGTTTCACTCGAAATCATCCGACTGAAGATGAGTCGGGAACTAAACACCTAAGCAGGGAGAAATCTTGTAAATCGTGTCTTATCTGCTCTCTAGCACTGATCTTACTAATCAGGTTAAGTCGAACAGGTTTGGAAAGGGTTGTAATTTAGGTTTGGATCGAGGTATGGTATAATTCAGGAATGTGGAGTTGAAATAGAGGATAGTAAGTGATCCCAGGAAATAAAACTAAGGAAGATTACGCCTTTCGATAACCATGCCAATCCCAAAGTTCCCAATAGTAGACTCTAATACACTGTGTCAACTTTATTCTCAACTTTTTTTTTCTAATATCTTTTTGTTTCCTTTCTTTTTCTCTTTTTTTTTTCTTTTTCTAATATTTTTTCTCTTTTTTTTCTTCTTTTGCTTTTCAAGCTTTTTTTTTTGAGCTTCCTATGTGCATACTTCTTTGAAATGCACTAAGACTAGTGTACGTAATCAAATCATCAAATGATCATTTCCCCAAACCAAAATCCTATATTACAATGCTACAAATATTAACTTCACTATGATCACATGACTATCCTCTAGGTAAAAAGAGGGAACATTTGGTTCATGTGGAGTTTAAATAGTGTGGCTACAAAAAAGTAGGCAAAGGCACAAATTTGGCTCAACCTAGAGTAAATTGATTTTCATGGTAGGCACTTTGGCTATGTAGCTTTTAACTACAAATGTGTTATCATCCCTAACCTTTAGAAAAGTAGACTATGCTGGAGGAGAATAGACACAATTCTTAAGATTCCCTGACTAACACTCATCAATATAGGACTCATAATAAAGTCCTAAAGGCTCAATACTTACTAGGTTAGTCGAAATGCGCCTCAATAGGTAGTCATCCAAACCACATACCAAGCAAGCTCAGATCCCCCCAAGCTAAGTGAAAAACAGTTGATAAACTCATACCCAAAACAGGCACTAGGCTACGGGAATACGAGTTTGCATAAAGTCCGCGCACAACAGAGGCTTGCATGCTTGTTTGGGATATATGATGGGAAAGGGGGCACATGATGCAAAGAAGGGTAAAAACAAATATACAAATAACTTAAATATATAAATTTGGATTTTTGCGTAAGAAATCATACCAGTACTGGGTGCAGCGGCATGTGGAACTTCTTATATATATACCTGAAAACAACACCAAAAAGCAAAGCGCAAAGCACAAAATAACACCTAGAAGTAAAACACGAAGCAACGAAACGCTACACAACACTAAACTGACAACCAAGACCAAAGGACATGCGAAAGAATGAGTAGTGGACTATGGATATCCCCCCCAAGCTAGGATGAAGCCGTCCTCGGCGCTAAGGGAGGCCGTTAGGTCCACCACTACTCATCCCCCATAAATTCCTCATCATCCCCCTGGTCGTCCTCCTCATTAACCTCCTCCTCCCCACCCGTGTAGTCCATCCCATAGTCGTCCGAGGCTCTTCTAGGAGCCGACGGAGTGAAGTTATTAAACCTACGCCTATCCACCCACAACCTGTCAAACCCATGACTTAGTGATATCTCGTTATAGTTGTCATGGCGAGGGTACCAGGAAGGGGTGGCCATGCTTTCGCCGACCATGTGGGAGCGATAGGCCATATCATACCATGGGTAGTTCGCCCGCTCAAAGTTTTGTTCGAGGTGTTCGAGCCGGGCGGTGTGGTGGGCTTGGGTGGTGAGGACCTGATCAAGCCTTCTCTCTATGTGTCCTAGGGAGGACATAATGTTAGATTCAGACTCATCGTCTGAACCGTCATGGTCCGGTAAGACTGAGGTAGAGGCTCTAGGTCGGTCACGCATAGAGAGGGTGTGAGGGCGAGGAGGTGGTACAAGTGGGGGCTCGACAGCGTATCTCGGCACATCGCCTTCTAAGAGATACGAGGCCCCAAACTGGACCAGGGGAGGTAAATGAGGGCAGGGAAGGGGGATGGTGCGGTCTTTCAAGTACCGCCATCGCATGGGGTCCTCAAAAATGAAGCCACCCCGTATGAGACATTGCTCGTGAAGGGTAGTGGAACTGGCATATCTTTCGCTGAATTCCACAGGATTCATGACATTTAGGAATTCAGCAATGCGGAATACGTGTCCCCCTAAACATAAGTCAGTAGTAGCGTTAGGGTGGCTGTGTTGTTTAGAAACTTCCACAGCGTCATTGGCAGGCTTAGTGCAGTGTCGTCATGTGGTGCAAGATAACGGTGCAAGATGTGCACCTCGTGTGTTCAGACTAGGTGAGGGCTAGGGGAAGGGAACAAAGTCTCCTTAGAAAATTTAAAGAACATGCACAAAATTGGGTGTTGCACATCAGAAGCATATATGTTCCTATTCGGATAAACAAGCCGGCCAGCTATTTTAGGCCATAGCTCGGAAACTCGAGAGTTGTCTGGTTGTTTATCCAGAATAGGCTCGTTATTGAAACCAAATACGGCACAAAATGCAGCATAATCAAGAAAATAGGTTGCATTCCTTAGCCTAAAAGATAAATGCAACCTACCATCCCGTTGGCACGGGGTTAGGGCACTAAGAAACTCATAAGTTAAGAGCTTATGAGTCGGGTGCCACATGTTTATCCAGTTTTCTAACCAACATGCAGTTAATAATGCAACAAATTGCTCGTATATACCCATTTGTTGCAAAATAGAAAGGTCTAAATAATGAGTAGAGTTGATTTTTCGTACCTTAAGCCTTTGGAAATGCTCATATTGCTCCAAAGATACAAAAATTACCGTAGGATGGTCCTCATCGAACCATAGTTCCTGGTCGGGAAGTCTTTGTTGGCCCTCCGGTTGTTGAGAACCGATTTGTTGAGCTTCTTGAGCCGCACCCGAAGAGGAATCCTCTCCATGCTTCTTGGACCTTTTGAAGGGGTTCCTTAAGGTTCTCCTTGGACCCATGGTAATTGAGGATGATTTGGAAGGGAGTAGAGGAATTTGAGAAAGAGCAAGAGTGTGGGGGAAATCGGCCGAGTGGAAGGAGGAGAAAAAATTCTGTGCGAATTTACGTGGAATGAGCTGATATTTATAGAACTGACTTCCATTCGGTCGAATGGAGCTCACATTCGGTCGAATGGTGCTACATTCGCCCGAATGGATAACCTGTTCGGTCGAATGGAGTAGAGTTACGAAGAAGTCTTCGCTCCCATTCGGCCGAATAGGTATAATATTCGGTCGAATATAACTACATTCGCCCGAATGTTGGCTTCATTCGGGGTTATCAGCAGCCTTGATAATTTCCCCAGTAGATCTATTCGACCGAATGGAACACTCCATTCAGTCGAATAAGATTCATTCAGCCGAATGATCCTTCATTCGGCACTATCAAGAACTTGGCCAAACTCGGATTTAGCTCTTGTTCAATGCACATTCGGCCGAATGGATCTATCATTCGGCCGAATGGAAAGCGATTTCGCACTTTCTTAGATCAAATCACTCGTGCCTTCTCAAAATCAATCAATGTACTATGAGTTAGATTGATGAAAATCCAAATAAACCGGGTTACCTCCCATAAGTGCTTTGTTTAACGTCGTTTAGCTCGACGTGGCGCGCTACAAGTTTATATAAAATAAGAAACAAAAGGAATTATACGGGCTATAGGAGTGGACTCACTCCTAGCATCTCCATCACCTCCGGCGTGGGGGGTCAAGACCCTCCACTGAGCATCGGTGGCAGAAGTAAGTAAGGTCGAACCAGGGTAATCCGGAGGAGGGCTATAATGCGGGGTTCCCCCAAGCCAGGGTGGAGCCCTCGTTCGTTTTTTGGAATTTTTCTTTTTCTTAGCCCTCTTCCTCTTTGGGACTGGCTCGTTAGGACTTAAAAATTCTGACAAATATCCTGCATCACAACGAATTCCTTCTCGACTTCGAAAATAACACCCTTCATTGTCACTTCCTCCTCTGTCACCTCAACAGACTCTGGCCCAGAAAAACCGTCACACCCCTCAACTATGCCGTCAAGAATATCAAAGGAACAGATTTGCTCGACCATGGGTTCCTTGGAAGACTTGGAAAAGGCAAACACCACCTTCTCATGGGCTACCCTCACAGTTATAGTCTCTGATTCACAGTCGATCAGGGCACCCAATGTCTTCAACGCATCCCTCCCTAAGATGAGGGGGGTAAAGGGATCCTCAACCATATCAAGTACCACGAAGTCACATGGAACCACAATGTTCCCAACTTGGATCGAGAGGTCTTCAAATTCCCCACATGGTACCTTTATACTACGGTCGGCAAGTTGGATGGTTTTCTTTGATGGCTTGAGGTCGAAAGTTAGTTGTTTGGCGATGGACATCGGCATTAGGCTAATGGAGGCCCCAAGATCAGCGAGTGCTCCCTTAGAATCGAATTTTCCAAGGGTGACTGGAAGCACAAAGGGTCCTCTAGCTTTTTCCTTCTTTGTCCACGTGCCCTGAAAAATGGCACTTACCTGCTCTGGCAAACTAATCACTTCGCCCTCAAGCTTTCTCTTGTTCCTTAAGAGGGTTTTCAGATACGTAGCATATTGCGGCATTTGCTCCATGGCCTCTAAGAATGGTATTTTCATTTCAAGTTGCCGCATATGCTCTAGGAATTTAAGAAACTTTTCTTAAAGGTGTTTCTCTACCTTTTTGTAAGGAAAAGGTAGAGGCGGAGCATGTTGACGCTCAAGTTTCCTTCTTTCCTGTATCTCCCTCCATCTCTCATCCTCATCCTTCTTCTTTACCTTATACCCATTTACCTCGACATTTGGTGCCTCTGTCACTTCACCAACCTCCTTCTCTTCCTTTCTTTCAAGATCCTCTTTGTGTTCATTTTCTATTTGAAAATAACTATCCCTTGAGGATCCTTCTCCTAAATCATCTTTTGGAGCTATAGCAGGATCTGAATATGAAGTTCCTGATCTTAAGAAGATCGCCTTGCATGTGTGATGTTTAGGGTTAGAGTCAGGAGTGCTTTGTGGTGGAGGTTGGGCGGATGGGTTTTGTTGAGGGTGAGATGGGAATAGTAATGGTGGAGGTGGGTTGGCTATTTGAGCAAGTTGAGTTTCAAACAACTTTTGCTGAGCTTGAAGTTGTTGCATTTGTTGGATTAGAGTCTGATTAATCTGAGTTAGACTCTGGTTCTGCTGAGCAAGAGTTGTTACCTGGGAGGCTAATTGGTCATTGCCTAAGTTATGGCCTTGTTGTGGTTGAGGAGCCACATGATTAGGTTGACTAGGCGAGAAGGGTAGGTTTGAACCATTTCTAGGCCCTTGGTTGAACCCTGGGGGTCTATACACATTAGGCTTAGGCATATTCCCATTAGGTTAGTTCCCTTGGAAACCTTGGTTGTTAAACCCACCTTGACCATTTCTGTTGTATCCCGAGTGGAAGTTTCCCTGATTTTGGTTAAAGGGAGGTTTGTACTGCTGGTTGTTCGAGAAAGGTTGCTGCCCATACCCTACTCCTTGCCCCTGTCCACTATAGTTAAGGGCTGCCACATGATCAGGGTTATACCCATAACTGTCATAGTTCATAACTTGCGGTTCTGGGTTATACCCTCCATAGTTAACTGCAGCTACGTGCTCGGAGTGCGAACCTCCATAATAAGATGTATCGTGGTTGGTACCCCCACATATGGCACATGCAAAGTGCTTTTCACGCACTGGAGGGGTGTTCGTACTACCCGCTAGGCTTAGCTTGGACAACTTTTTATCAATAACGGCTTCTATTTTGGTGCTAATGTTGTCCAAGTTAGTTGTGTTTATCATCCCTCTAGGTAATCCCTGACTCCTAGTTCCTCCCCAGGCACTATTCTTATTAACTTCCTCTATTTTGGCCTTTACCTGGGTGCAAGGAATTTTGGAAAGCTGGCCACCTACAGCTGAGTCTAGAAGTGCTTTGGTGGGGTCATTAAGACCATAGTAAAAGAATGTGTTGAGATGGTTTTCCCCGTACTCATGGTGGGGGCATGCTCTAATCATTCTTTTAAACCTACTCCATGTAGCACTAAGGTTCTCATCATCCTCTTGGGTGAATGACGCAATTTTCTTACGCCAATCCTGCGTTCGAACCGTAGGATAGAACCTTTCTAGAAATGCGGTTTTTAGTTGAGCCCAATTAATAATTGAATTGGGTTCTAAGCATTTATACAAATCCTTGGCATCTCCTGCTAGACTCAGATGGAATAGGTGCATTCGCACATAGTCAGGGCTATTAGGACAAGGAGGGATAAGTCCACAAATATCTGAGAATGCCTCTAGGTGTTGAAGAGGACATTCATTTCTTAAGCCACTGAATGGTGTTTCCTTAACCATTCTTGTGAACTGAGGGTGAATTTGGTAAGGTGTAGTAGCAACAGGAAGTACTACACCCCCTTGGAACTCTTGTGAGCCAGGAGTTCCGAATTGGCCAAACAATTGATGTTCGTCGGCCATTATGGATATGGAAGGGTTTTGGACAGATTGTGAGGTATACTTTGAAGGGCGTTGTCTACTAACACGTTGGATTTCACGATTTAAGGGTGTAATTGGCTGGTTTGACCTACGCGTGTTATGGGGCATGCAAACACCTAAGTCAAAGACAACCACACACACAAAAAAAAACAAAACAAAAAAAAAACAGAAAGGAAATGAAATACAGGTATGCTAAGACAAGTTAAGTCTAAATATTACGCCTTGTCCCCGGCAACGGCGCCATTTTGATAACCGGTTTTCTAGGTCGTTAACTAAAAGACAGGTTATGCAAACAATATTTATTCCAACCTACAAACTATACGAGTATAGTGGAGTAGGGGGTCGAACCACGAAGACAAGGTATATCAAGGCTTCAACTTTTAACACAACCAGACTAGTTGGAGTTGGAAATTCAATTAAAACTAATAAGCAAAAAATAGATGACAATAAATCACGAAGTAAAGCAAGTAGAGGAAAACGGGGACAAGATTGGATTCACCCTAGGAATGAAGCTTTCAAACCCGAACATGATAGATTACAGAAAATCTGTTAATAACTAGCATGGACATCCAAGAATACGAGAGGAAGTTTGTGACCCTATAAATCACACGAATGACCTATAATCGCCCTATGTCTCCAAAGGAGTGGCAGGACAAGATTCGCATTGGAATCCGAAACTACTTATTAACATCGTTTCTACAATCTTAAGCAATAAAGATCATAGCTTTCCTAGGGTTTCACCAATCAAAACCCCTAAAGGAATTACTCACTCATATTCATGCTTAAAGACATAAAGATATTATAAGAAACGAACATGGGAGGAATTTACGAGAATGAAAGCAAAATCAGAAATTATACTAATAAACAATAAACTTAGAACTAAGCATGCAATGAAATAAAGCAATGAATTAATATTAAAGGAAGGAATTAAACTTATAAAAGCTTCAATTTGATATCCACGAAAAGAAACCGAACTACAAAGCGTTGAAGAAAAACTGAAAACCGAAAGCTAAAACTAAAAGAATTTGGAGGCTAAGAAATCTAAAAGTGCATAAAAGTATAAAACCTAGCTCTCCTCCCCTTTCATCAGAGGAAAGGGGTATTTATAACAAAATAAGAAAAACCTAAGAAAACCCTAAAATGCATAGGAGCCGGCCCTAAAAAGAAGTAGTTGATCTGGAGGAAAACACTGTCATTCGCCTGAATATAAGTATCATTCGGCCGAATGTGATCCCATTCGCCTGAATGGTCTTCCATTTCCCCATTCCATAGGCTTCGAGGAATCGATCCCTGTCAAGTATTCGCCCGAATGTACAGGTTGATTCGGCCGAATGGAAGCTCATTCGCCCGAATGAGTTCCATTCGGCCTTTCCAGTGGCAAGGTTCAAGATCTCTGAAGACAGACATCCATTCGGCCGAATGAGTCTCAGATTCGGTCGAATCTGCAACCATTCGGTCGAATGTCTCTCAGATTCGGTCGAATCTGAGACCTCTCTTTCCTCTTTTCACTTCCCTATTTTTTGAACTCCGTAAAATCTTCATGAGTGACTTTAAACACTTGCCCAAGCTAAGATACGTGTGTCAAAGGCTCGAATGTATTGCCTTTCACCTTGAAATCATCAAAAGTGCCTGAAATGAACTTAAGACAACTCGAAAACAAGATCAAGGTAAAATCAAGCATAATATACATAAAACCAATACAAAACTACGAGACTTGACACTAAAATGAGGTAATAAATGTGCTCTAAAACGAGCACATCAGGTACGTAACAGAACTACGTGGGATTTGACTCCTTTGGGATACATAGGCAACTAAATTTGAAAATAAATATTTAATTTTGTAATTAAATTTTGATTTCCAAAATTAAATGGAAGCCCTTTTTTCCTTCCCCAGCCCCCAAAACTTGTCTAATAAAAAAAAAGTAATATGATTATGTCTCCTATTGATTATAAGTAAATATGTAATTACGTTACTATGTAATAAATACAAGAAATTAATATAATTGGGTGAATAGAAAAGCTTAATTAGTTTAATGAATATGTAAATATCGATAAAATAAATGAAAAATGAATGTGATTATGCGAATATAAAAGTTTACAGGAATTTTAAAAAGGAGCAACGGCCTGCTCCAACTCGTTCATTAACAAAAGACTGCCATTATGAGATTCATGAATATAAACATTTAATTACAGTTGAAAAAATTCACTGATTCTAATTTTTAAGTGTCATTGTATGAAATTCAATTCAGTCTGCCCTAAATTTAACCAACCCCAAAAGTTTAGATGTATGGTCCTTGAGGTCCGACCCCTACTTAACCATTTACACTATTATACGGTTTAAGTTAGAAGTTTAATAAAGCAATGTGAAGCTTTGTGAATATATAGGTATAAGGTCGACTTGCACTTGATTTTTAAGCAGCCGAAGTCGGGAGACATCCTCATATGTTGTAGAAATCAAAACACTGAAAATGACCTTATTAGGAAGTATCCCTAGAAATTGCCATCTTTCCTAGTGAATTGCTCAATATCACCCTAGAAACTCGTAACTGGTCCCCAACAAGTCCAAACTTGGGAAAAATCCTCAAAAATCACAAACCTTGTAACTTATCCCAAAATAACTAAATCTCACTAGTGCAAAAAACCTCACATGCTCCGATTTTCTTTTAATGTTTTATGCTCTGATTTTGACCCGAAGTAGATGTTATCTAAGTATATTGCAAATATTTTTTTTGCTCTAGTTCAAACTGGAGTAATAATAGGGACTTTATGCTATGGTTCTTGGAAAACCAGAGCATATAATGGCAGTATATGCTCCAATTTTCCAAGAACTCGATCATGAAGTCTATATTTTTTTTATATTTTTTTGCAAATGTTAATTATTGTTATAGCTCAAAGGCTTTGAATACTCTTTACATAAAACTAAGTTTCATTTCCATATATATACGTAAACAATCTTCAAATATAATTATGCATGATTTGAGTTACAAACTAAATTAAACAAACTATATATGTATATAGATATATATACCAAAATTTTCTTAAATGTACGACATCTAGATATATGGATACAAGAAGCTAAATACTAAATATAGTTATTGGCAAGAAACCGTGAAAACATGTCTCTTATTTTTTTAATTTTGTCAATGGTAAAAGGCTCCTCTCTGTGTATATCAAAAAATTAAACTTAGCCACCATAAACATAATAAAAAATATACATTAGATTACCATACATGTATAATTAATTATATGTTTATATTTAAACAAATATAACAATGATCGGTTATTTATTAAAGTTTTCCAAAAATTTTGGCAGAATTTCCTCTGTAAAATGACCATTTTCCCAATTTTTTTATTACTTGTTCAACACAATTCAAAAATTTCATAATTCAACACACAACAACAATACAGTGCCATACCATGTCAATCGAAAGATTAGCACTAGCTATATACTTTCTCATCCTCCATGATCAGGACAACTTGCCTAATATATTATTTCTATATAAGCGAATGTAAGTAAATGAATTAGATATACCTTTTCTACTTGATCGACTTCCATGGTAGAAGAGACTAAGTCATACATGAATCTCATCACATAATAGCCATAATCTACCCTATTTTCTTATTGTGCACACTAAATGAGAATAAAATGAATATTCATGTCAAAATTAAAGTAAATCAATGGTTGGGCTACCAAAAAATATTTAAATTCCAAAAACATGTACCTTTGCTTATTTCCATTTAGGAGATGTGGCTCTTGAATGTAATCGAATACATCCATGTAATTTCTTCATTGCTCTGCACCCTGATAAGAAAAACATAGGCCATGCATATCAATGTGATATTAAAGCTAAGAATCAAACTAAAATGCAATTGGTCAGCTTAAAGGTACCTATTTAACAAGGATTTGATAAGTAAATGTCAAAGTGGTTGTAGACGCACATAATCAAATTGATATACTGTATGAGTCAAAGGACATATGACTAGGAGCAACCAATTTTTTCTACAAAAATGAATTTAAAGTCAATAAAAGGGAACAAGATAACTTAGATAACGATAACATAAGACATAGCATGTTGGGACTAAAACATACTCTTCAATATATAGAGCCATAATAAAATTGTCCCCTTCTCTGATTGATTTTATCAAACTTTGTTCAATGTATTCCTTCACCTCAGTTAGCTTCTCATGCAATGTGTGCCACAAATCTATTATGGACATAACCACCCAATTTTAAAACTAAATCGTATTCACTCAAATCCTTGTGAAGTGCATTAAACTCACAATAAATAAGTTATGTTAGATGATAAACTTGAAATATTTAACTAACAACATATAGTAGTGTTATTTACATGTCACCTTATGAAGACTTATACTATGGATACATTCAACATCTCTTCTGATAGAAATGCATGAACATCCACTTTCTATACTCATGTGTGATGTGTCCTGCGTGTAGTGGAACTATTCGTTTGCCAAATCAACTTGAACTAGCTTCTCATCAGGCACATTACTAACAAATGTATGGAGCCATAAACAATCTTTGCTGAGAGTTTCAAGCACTTGAATACTCACAAGTGGATCTTCCTTTATTTTTTGTACCAGAGTTGACCCCTTTAATGAAAACACTCTCTTGTTCTTACTTTTTTTTTCCTCCGCTTCCTTTTTTTTTGCTTGCAACCCATACTTAATCGCCTCACAAATATAATAATGTGTAATAGACCTTCTTAAAACATATGTATTCATTTATAAATTAAATCATATATTTTTTTTATAGAAATAAAGCTTAAGGGAAAAACAAACTTTACATACCTTCTATTTCGATGTCAACCATGAGAAATTAAACTATATATTATGTTGCTTAATGAACTAAATTGAATTGCTTTAATACAGAGAACCTACATTGAAAAAAATAAATCATGTTAGTATTATTGAAGTACTTCAAGAGCCTTCAAATAATGTTAGTAGAACTAATAATTTTTTAGTTAAAGCTAAACAATCAAGTATCTACCATAATACATGCATCCATAAGGTTATTTCATGCAATTTAAAAAATGTTTGCAGCTCCTCTTAGATAATATTTCCCAAGCAAAAATCTTAGATGCTTACTTCAGACTTAGCAAAAAGAATATCTTCTAATAGGTATATAGCACAGTAAGGGAAATAACTACTAGAATGGAACATATATGAAAGAGGGAGACAACCATTTATTGGAAAAGGAATTGATTTGGAAAATGGCTAATAAGAAAGAAACATCTTTAAAAAGATATTCATTAAACTTTCCTTTGTATAAGGTTTGAGAGAAGATTCTGCTTCATAATTCATCAAACAGGGTCTTACTCTCAATCTCTACCTCAACCTAAACCTCAACCTTAGCCCTGAGTGTAAGTGGATGGTCAATTACAAGAAGAGGCTTAGAGAGCGAGGCAAAGTTTCCAGCTATACCACCCCAGTAGGTTGCCCTCTCTAGATTCTAGTTGATACTCAGCCAATAGTATTAGTGGCTCGATTAAGTGCCGATGATGGACCTATTTTTCTTTCCAATAGATGTAGATTCAGATACAAATGTATCAGCAGATACAACTGCAAATACAAATGGGGTGGTGGCATGTCATGGATGGGAGGTGGTTTCAGTTTCCATTTTAGAGCAGAGGTGAGGTCCGACCCTGGTGAGATTAGTATCAAAGAGGAAAGTGAGGCCGGTGAGGATGATTAGACCCCTCTCACTAGATGGTGAATGAGTTGAGTAATGCAATCTTTGGCTCGCCTTTGCCAGCTCCTAGGGGATCTTCTTTAGCAACTAGTTCTAGTTTGGTGGCTAATGATCCTATAGGGTTTTTTTTGCTTAGCTTGTATTTGGCATAAATTAGGAGTTTTGTTTGGATATTTGGCAAAAATTAGGACTTTGTACTTGGATTTAGAAGCTACTATTTGTTTATAGCTTGATATAAAGCATGATTCTTATGTTTGACTCTTAAATGTGATGCATGAGTGTATGAATGTGTCTTGTAACGACAAGTACATGGAGCGGTTCCAATTCTCTCCCAAGAATAAAAATAAGAAAATTTAGGGGAGGCTCTAGTGAAATTTTCGATAGATAAGAGGACGTACGGGTCGTTAGCTTAAGGCTTGGATGATTCACATGAGTATGAGAGATATAATGAATTTGTAAAGGTTAGATGTGCAGTTTTATGAATGTGAAAGGCAACAAAAACCTTATTGATTCGGAAATATACGAGACTTGCACATATGGATTACAACTTAGTTGCATGAATGGCTCGTAGTCTTGATCCTTATCCTAATCAAACTGAGTCCAAGTGATAGGACTTTATGGTGTGTAGGATATCTTATCATATAGAGAGGTTAATAGAAGGGAGTTAAGTCGACCAAATAAAGGCTTAACCAAGGTAAGTAAAGAGGCTACCTAATTTAGGTTTGGGGGGGGGGGGGGGGGGGGGCAAGCTTTTCAAATAAAAAGAAGAAATGGTTGTTTAAGGTTGAACCACTTACTTTATCTCCTAAGGATTAGACTTTTCTTTCATGTAAGATATATCAATAAAGGCATTTAGGCCATAATTTATGGTAACCTTTTCTTTAATGAAATAAAATTAAGTTTGCTTTAAATTATATTGCCATCAACTTCTTTACTAGTTATATTAAACTTGTAATAATTACAAACTTAAAATTTCTCACTAAGGCCTAGGTGAGGCAAAGCAATCATGGGAGAAATTCCTCAACTTATTTACAAAGTTAGGAAAATCTTAGAGTTAAAGAAACTTTGAGTTCAAAGGTTGGAACCCTTTTTCTGGATGCTAAAGTAGGCCAAGTGAGTCAAGAGCATTTTTGGGCAACACTATATATTGGGGGTTTAACGCTAAACTTGAGTGTTAAACGCTTTTGGCAGCCCGAAACTCTTTTGGAGGGGTGTGGAGGAATCAGATGTCCAACGCCTTAGATGAGCATTAGATACCTAGGATGTGGACATTTAATACCCCAGCTCTAGGTGTTCTTCACCTGCCTTTGCACTTAATGCTTTCATGTGATGGTCAAGATATTTCTAAGGGTGTAAAGTTTATTTTTTTACTATTGCGACAGAGCCTTGAAAGAGGTTGCCTACATATCCCTTTCGAGAATTGAGTCAAGCGTAGCTCTAGAGGGGGGAGAGTTAAATTCATATGATCTTTAGGAATTTTATTTCTCAGGGTTAAGAATAAGCTTCATGATTTCATTTAAGATTTTGAAACTTATTATGGTGGTCAGGCCTCATGCAAGGTTGCCTATATATCCGCTCTAGAAATTAGGCCCTAATATAGTTTTGGAAATAGACTATATCGGGGTGCCAAGAATAGAATTTTTGTAATTAGCCGAGTTTCATTAGTGAACAAAACTCATTACCGTCCATGTTGGTGAGGTGCATCGCTTCTCTAGAGATTATCTTCCTGACAAGATATGATCCCGCCTAATTTGGTTTGAATTTACCATAGGGATTCATAACAATTTTTTGGAGTAATTTAAGCATCAAGTTACCCTCTTTGATGAATAGGGTGGCAACTTTTATTTTTTAATGATCATAGATGCATCTCTAATTGACTAGCACATGGTGTGTGACATTAAGGCGCCTTTCATCTAACATAATTAGATTATTGTATCTTGCTTTGACCTAATCTGCTTCAAGCAACTTTCTTTTGAGAAATTTCATTAACAAAGGAAGTTCTAGCTCAACTAGTTGGACTACTTTCATCCCTTAAAACTATGATTATGGCTGGCATCAGTTGAGTTCACACCAAAGTTTATTAACCTCACAAAGCAAAAGTGAGAATTTGAGGCCAATCTTTATAATTCTCGATTATTTTATTGATTATGACTATAATTTTCTTATTGGCGTCTTTTACTATGCCATTTGTTTAAGGATAATATAGGGATGACCTATGGTGTTGGACCTTGTATTTGTTGAGGATATCTTCACATTCACCCTAGAAGTATACTCCTTAGTCATTAATGAGTTCATAAGGAACACCATATCTTAAAATGTTATTTTCCTACAAAAATTGGTCTAATTGCTAAGAGCCTAATAACTGGTAGGATTTAGCTTTGAACCACTTAGGGACGTTGTTATAGATATCATAGAAGCACCACTGTTGAGTCCCTTAGGTTTTGATTGATAGTTTTGAATGATGACAAACAGCTAAGGGAAACAGGTCTTGGAAAATGTTCAATACAGTTGGGGGAACCAGCTAAAATAGAACATTGTTTCCCTAGATAAGTTATTACTTATATGAGATATTTGTTGAACTAACTTGTCTTTATACAGGGAACAACTAGATGATAAATGAGCTATGCATCTAAGTTGATTTCTAAGATTGGAAGCTTGAAAGGACTTTCGATCAACTTAAAGGAAGGTCCTTGGTCAATAATTGAGTTCATTCATGGAAGCTTTCAAGACTTAACGAATGCAAGAAGGAAGACTACACTCGAAGAGTTATTTAGGATCTTCATGTAAATGCTCCGTAGTACAACTTATATAATTGAGTATATAAAGTGCTTTTAGTATATTAAATATCATTATGAAATTTGGTACAAGGTTTGGAACAAATTTCATAACATATTCAGTTTAGGGAACCAGGTTAACTGAACAGATTATTCAAGCTGCGGTTTTTACAAAGATTTTACAAAAAGGATATTTTCCGAAATATATTGATTTAAGATATATCTAAGTAGCTAAAAGATAAGATGATATTTTTGGTTAGCTAAAAACCGGGAAGTATCTTATCCTAAGTTGATCTTATCTTATGATCAAATCAATTAGGATAAATACTTATCCTAAAATCGTATATATATCTTATATGCATGATTTTAGGGTTTAGCCAACTAACCTATAAATACATCTTGCTCTGAATAATCAAATACATACCTTTCACGCAATTTTAATAGAGTTTGATCCTTGAGAGCTAAAAGCACTAATTCAATTATTAAGTGATACACAAGAGCATAAGAGTGTTTTTAACGTTTTTCTCTATTTGATTTTTGAGAGTTAGATCATTAGAGAGTTTTTGATCTTGTATTAAGTCTTTGACGAAGGGGTTGAAGACTTGGTGAGTGTTTGTGAGTTCAAACACACTAGGAACTTACGAGGGTAAGTTCAAAGCACATTCGGAGTAGAGTGTGGGGTTTACTGGTTCCCGTAGTAGGGAAACAGTAGAGTGTTCTTTATCTTTATTTTTCGGAGTAGATTAATAAAGGACTTAGAGTAGGAGGACATAGGCCAGAGTTGGCTGAACCTTGTTAAGACTGTGTTGTTGTTTATTGCTTTGTTTTATTCCGCTGCATAAGGGAACCAGCACAACTGGTTCCTTACACATAATCCGAAAAGAAGCAAAAAATTGCCAACGGTTACTTAACACTCAATTCACCCCCCCCCCCCCCCTCTTCAGTGCCCATTGAACCTTCAATTGGTATTAGAGCCTAAGATTCTCGAAAGAGTAACATCTAGAGGAGTTAAGAATGAGTACTCAAGAATTAAGTGCAATCGGTTATGATAACAAGACACCAAAGTTTAATGGAAATAATTATGCCTGGTGGAAGAATAGGATCCAGAATGTTATCATGGGTATTGATTATGAATGCTGGCTCGTAGTTAAAAATGGTCCTAATATCATTCTCAAGACAGAAGCTGATGGGAAACAGGTTCCCAAGAAGGATATCGAATTGGTCACTGCTGATTACAAGCTGCTGGAGAAAAATGCTAAGGCAATGTCAATTCTACAACAAGCAATAGGTGAGAACGAAACAAATCGTATCTCTGGTTGCAGTAGTGCTAAGGAGATATGGGACACCCTCGAACTTGCGTTTGAGGGAACCAGTGAGGTAAAACGGTCTAAAATTGATTTAATCATGTCTAAATACGAATTGTTTGCCATGAATAAAAATGAAAAAATCAATGATTGCTTTCGCAGGTTTATGACTATTGTTAATGATCTTAGATCACTTGGTAAAATATTTTCTGATTAGGTTCTTGTGAGAAAAATTTTGCGTAGTTTAACAGATACATGGACAGCTAAGGTAACAACAGTATATGAAGCAAAGGATCTGTCTACCTTGTCTTTGGAACAGCTGATTGGTTCCCTTATGACTCATGAGATGCTGATTGACTCTAAGTCTGAGAAGGAACCAGCCAAAGGCATGGCACTGAAGGGAACAGTAGAGGAAGAAGAAGATGAGATCAGCCTGATTGCAAAAAGATTTGAAAGATCTCTTCGTGATCAAAAGAGGAATTTCAAAGGTAGGAATTTCAAAAACACTAAAAAATCTAACTCGTCTTCATCTTCAGGTTGCTTCAAGTGTGGTGAGAAAGGACACATCATTCGTGATTGTCCAAAATGGAAGGACAAGCAATCTTAATCTGGAGATAAGAGGGCTTTCAAGAATGCCATGATAGCATCTATGTGGGGAGAATCTGACTCAGGATCTGATGAAGAAGAAGATACAACTAGTTCTGATGTTTGCCTAACTGCCTTCACAAACATCAAGGAGAACAGCACTGGTTCGGGAACCAGAGGGGGAACCAGTACATTCAAGAAATGCTTAATGGCTAAGAAGGATGTACTACAAAGACATAAGGTAAACCTTGAACAAATTAGAATAGATATGCATGAATATGATAGAGAAAATATGCTTGCCTACATAGATTCTTTATTAGATGAATGCTATAAATTAGGTGAAACCTATATAACCGGCAAGAGAGAACTAAAAGAAAAACGAAATGAATGTGAAATTGCTATTGCTAGTTGTGATCATCTAGAGATGGTTTGCCATAACTTGAAAAATCAAAGTGCTGAACTAGAAGTTGAATTGGACAAGTGCAAGGTAGAACTAGAAAGGGCAAGATCTTCTGAACTTGACTATCCAAGTGATGGTGAAGAAGATCTGATCTCCTGGTTCCCCAGAGACTTATCAACTACTAGTGAAGTCCCTGATTTTTCTACAGTCATAAGTAAAGCAAATTCTTGCAATAGAACGTCTCTGTTGAATGCATTTAAAACATTGGCTTTCAACTTAGAAAATTCTCACAAAGAAATTGCTTCACTCAAAGCTGCTCAGTCCCCTAGTCTTCCCACGGGAACCAGCGTTGAAGTCAGCAGTATGATTAATGAATATGAAAGCACTATCTGTAAGTTACATGCTGAATTCAATCAACTAAAAGGTGAAAAACAATCAGTAGTTAGTAACATGTCTAATGACCCTACGGTTTTAGATCTTAACTTACAACTTGCAACTTTAGAAAGTAATCTTGAGTGTTTGAAAGAGAAAAACGAGTTGTTAGTTAAAACACTTGAAACAAAAGAAAGGGAATTGCATGACATTCATAGACATTTGGATAAGCTACTGAATGCACAAAGAACTTTGAACCTTCTGACTTCATCAGGAGGAAACAAAGGAAAATTTGGTCTTGGTTATACTAGACAGAGAACCAAGACTAACTGGTCTCCCAGAGAGACCACCTGGATCACTGAATATCAGCGAGGTAAGTACGTCATGACTAAAGAGATGCACGTGTGTTTTCATTGTGGTAAGAATGGACATAAGATACATGAATGTCCAGCTAAGAAAATTAGTGCTAATAAGAACAGCAAGAGTATAATGTATGTGTGGAGAAGAAAGGATAAACATGATGTTAATGTTGTTGAAAAGGGACCCAAGTGTGCTTGGGTTCCTAAAACTAATGTTTGATTCAATCTTACAGGCTAGAGTGAAGGGAGACACCTATTGGTATTTGGACAGTGGTTGCTCAAGACACATGTCCGGGGATAAAGATCAATTCCTTTCACTAGTGGCCTTTGATGGAGGAAGTGTCACCTTTGGGGATAACAGCAAGGGAACCATCACTGGTTTAGGTAAGGTTGGTAAGACACTTTCTAACACAATAGATGATGTTTATTATGTTGAAGGCTTGCAACATAATCTCTTGAGTATTTCTCAATTATGTGACAAAGGTAATAGAGTTGAGTTTCAAGCCAACCTATGTCACATAGTTAACTCACAAACAGGAGAACTGGTATGTGAGGGAACTAGGAAGCATGATGTCTACATCACCTTCTTAGATAAGATCCCTCAAGACAAGTCCATCTGTTTGAGAGCTGTTTCTGAAAATAATCAATGGATTTGGCATAAGAGGTTTGGACATGCTAGCCTAACACTTCTAAACAAGCTTAAAGCACGTGACTTAGTGATAGGTCTTCCTAACATTAAGTACGAAGTTGATAAAGTTTGTTCTGAATGTGTAAGGGGGAAACAGGTCAAAATCTCTTTTAAGCCTAAAACTGTTTTGAGTACTAGCAGACCCTTCGAACTTGTACACATTGACTTGTGTGGTCCCATGAGAGTACAAAGTCGAAGAAGTCATAGATATGTCTGTGTTATGGTCGATGATTATTCCAGGTACACTTGGGTAATGATGTTACACGCAAAGGATGAAACATTTGAAGAATGGGTAACATTGGTGAAACAAGTGGAGAACCAGCTCACCCATAAGCTGGTCTCGATAAGATCAGACCATGGTACTGAATTTGATAATGCTAACTTTATCGATTATTGTAGGGAACATGGAGTTAATCACAACTTCTCAGCTCCTAGAACACCTCAGCAAAATGGTGTTGTAGAAAGGAAGGACAGAACTCTTGAGGAGATGGCGAGGACGATGCTCATTGAGAGTGGTCTCCCAAAGAGTTTTTGGGGTGAAGCTGTTGACACTCCTTGCTATATACTGAATAGAGGTCTCATTAGACCAAAGTTAAATAAGACTCCCTATGAACTTCTTAAAGGTCGAAAGCCCAACATCACATACTTTCGTGTCTTTGGATGTAAATGTTATGTGCATAATAATGGGAAGGACCAGCTTGATAAATTTGATCCCAGAAGTGATGAGGGAATCTTTCTTGGATACTCTTCTCACAGCAAAGCATATAGAGTCTTCAATAAGAGGACTCTCTGTGTTGAGGAGAGTGTCCATGTCATTTTTGATGAATTTAACACGTCTTCTGAGATTGCGCAGGTACAACCTGATTAAGTGATTGGTTTGATGGTTCACGGGGAACCAGTATACTGGTCCCTCAGATGAAGTGCAAGCAGAGCTAGGCCTACCAGATACTCCACCAGATAATAATGATGAAGTGCCTAGAGAAGAAAATGGAGAAAATGAGGATTCTGAAGGGGAACCAAGTCCTGATGGTTCCTCACATAATAGACAGGTAATGAGCTCAGGGGGAACAGAAGAAGGTACCACCCCTGAACCTGAGGTAAGTAATGATAGAGGAAATAGCATGAATGTGAATTCTCCTGGTTCTGCAGAAAGAGAAGAGATTCATGAACATGCTAGTTCCCAACGTAATGAGGAAGCACAAAACAGTATTAATGTCAAAAGTTTTAGATATCAAGCCTCTTATCCCACTGATCAAATAGTTAGTGATATAAATAAGGGGATTCAAACGAGAAGAAGTGTCTTTCAAAACTTTTGCGCTTTCTATTCTTTCCTGTCTAATGTAGAGCCTACTGACTATAAAATGGCATTGACTGATCCTGATTGGATACTAGCTATGCAAGATGAATTAAATCAGTTTCAGAAAAACCAGGTTTGGCACCTGGTTCCCCGTCCAAAGGAAAGATCAGTCATTGGTACTAGATGGGTCTTTAGAAACAAGTTAGATGACCTCGGTACTATAGTCAGAAACAAAGCAAGGCTAGTGGTGTAAGGGTATAATCAACAAGAAGGAATTGACTATGATGAGACGTTTGCACCAGTAGCTAGGCTAGAGGCTATTAGGATTTTAATTTCTTATGCTGCTCACATGAATTTTAAGCTGTTTCAGATGGATGTGAAGACTGCCTTCCTTAATGGCTATTTGAAGGAAGAAGTATATGTGGAGCAGCCACCTGGTTTTGAAGATGCACTGTTTCCCCAGCATGTATATAAGTTGGATAAAGCATTATATGGCT
The DNA here is from genome assembly GCA_026401315.1 of Dysphania ambrosioides. Classification (NCBI taxonomy): domain Eukaryota; kingdom Viridiplantae; phylum Streptophyta; class Magnoliopsida; order Caryophyllales; family Amaranthaceae; genus Dysphania; species Dysphania ambrosioides. Next base: position 23,553,075 of record CM048657.1, read on the forward strand.
TGAAACAAGCTCCAAGGGCTTGGTATGAAAGACTGTCCAATTTCTTGATGGCTAATGGCTACAAGAGGGGAACAGTAGACAAGACCTTGTTCATAAGAACCAGGGGGAAACACTTGATTGTAGTACAAATCTATGTTGATGATATTTTATTTGGTGCTACTAATCAAACTTTGTGTGACGAATTTGCAAATCTTATGCAGAGTGAATTTGAAATGAGTATGATGGGAGAACTAGGGTTCTTCCTAGGTTTGCAGATTAAGCAAACAAATGATGGTATAATGATCCATCAACAAAAGTACTTAAAAGAGCTGCTGAAAAAGTTTGGCATGGAGAACAGCAAAGCTTATGACACACCTGTTCCCACATCCACAAAGTTGGATGCTGATCTTAAAGGAAAAAATGTTGAAGCTACGCTTTATAAAGGAATGATTGGTTCTCTACTTTACCTAACAGCTAGTAGACCTGACATTGTGTTTTCTGTTGGTTTGTGTGCTAGGTTTCAAAGCAATCCAAAGGAATCTCACTTGAAGGCTGTTAGAAGGATACTCAGGTATCTTGTGGGAACATCAGATCTGTTTTTGTGGTACCCCAAAGGCAGTACCATCGATCTCATTGGATATACAGATGCAGATTATGCTGGTTTCCTAGTTGATAGAAAGAGCACATCAGGTATGGCACACTTCCTTGGCTCTTGTCTTATATCATGGGGTTCAAAGAAGCAAAATTCGGTGGCCCTATCCACAGCAGAGTCAGAATATATAGCTGCAGCTTCATGCTGTTCCCAGCTACTATGGATAAGGAACCAGCTGAAAGATTTTGGTGTTATTTATAAAAGTGTTCCTATCTTTTGTGATAACACTAGTGCAATCAATATTTCAAAGAACCCCGTGCAACACTCCAAGACCAAACACATTGAGATAAGACACCATTTTCTAAGAGACAATGTGGAAAAAGGACTGGTGGAGATGTTGTTCTGTAAAAGTGAAGATCAAATAGCTGATATCTTCACAAAGCCTTTATGTAGAGAGTCTTTTTGTAGGTTAAGAGTCCTTTTAGGTCTAGTTAGACTTTAGGCTATGGCTTCAATTATTTCCTTCAATGATTGGTTAGAATAAGTATGCTTTTGTATCGATTATGTATATAACTATGCTGCTTACTTGCAAATATTGTGTAAATAACCCCAAGTGGATTGTTGTTGCATAGAAACAGGAGAAGTTATTTTGAAACATGCTGAAAATAGAATGACTGGTTCAGTACAGGTACCAGCAAGAGGAAACAGCAGTTCAGCTCTGATATGTCATCCGAAAATATCTTATTTTCGGAAGATTACTATAAGATAATTTCTTTTTGGAAAGAATTATCTTATTTCAGTTATTCCTATCCTACAAAGAGGCAAATATATTTAATTGCCTAATTTATAGTTGGTTGACTCTTTTGTAAAAAGATAACTACAATGTTTAAATTTTCAATTTCTGAAATTATCTACTTTGACTCTCAACCGGCTAATTATTGGAAATCCTATGTCTGTGAAATTGATATAAATACACATAAACACCTTGATACAGCTTCACATCACATCATCACTCTACTCATTTCTCTCTCGTTCAAAAGTGGTACCCTGATCACTGTTCACTCGTTCCCATCTCCCTCAAATCTGTGAAGCTCATTTGCTACAATGGGTAGGAAATCAACCAAGGCTCCAGCTAAGAAAAGGAAGGAGAAGTCTCAAGCAAGTGAGTCCACTCAATTGAAGGAGACCTCCATCAATGAAGCAAACCCTGCTCCAACTTCATCGAGCAACTCACCTCCTACCACCACAAAGAACCCATCACCAACTCTATCTCCATCTTCTAAATCTCCCTCACCTCCACCTCCCAAAAATGCACCTACCCAAAACCCCTGAAGCTGATGATTCCATCATCAAGGAACCTGTCTCATCTCAGGGGGACCAGCCCAAAAGCACTGAACAATTCTTCAACACTGTTGGAGAAAGGGAAGAGGAGGAAGTTCGAAGTGAGGAAGATGATCTACAGATCATTGGGCATAAAAAGTGGACTACAGAACCCTTGGTTCGCAGCAGAGTGACCAGGTCATCCCTGAAAAGGATTGGCGAAGTAGTAATAGAGGAACAGTCGATGGACTCTGCTGGTTCCAAACGAAAGAGAACAGCGCGGAAGTCTGCAAGAGGTATGTCAGTAGAATCTCCATCTGTTGGTATGACTGATTTAGGTTCTAGGGTTGTGGTATCTGGGTGTAAAACAGAAGTTGGTTATTTTGATGAAGTTGCTTTAAGTGATGTGAAAGAGCTGTTAGAATATTAGGGTTGGATGCCTCTGTTTGATGTCTGTGATACTAATATTGATGGTGTTAGAAAGTTTTATGTGAATTTGAAACAAATGTTGGATAGATCGTTAAGTTCAAGTGTGAATGATGTTGAAGTAAATGTGTCTGTTGCAAGCTTGGCTGGGTTGTTGAATATACCCAGAGATGGTTTTGATGAGTATTCTGGAGATGGATGGCCCACACTTATAGGGGTTAGTCCAGATGAAGTGCATGATTTTGTGTTTGGAGGGAAAGTTCCAAAGAAAGCTGGAACGTTTAAAACTGGTAGCTTGAAGGAACCAGTGATGCTGGTCCTTCACTCTGTGTGTAACAAGATGATTATCCCTCGAGCACAAGGTAGGGGTTTTGTGCGCATTATGGAAATGGTGCTTATATATTTGCTGATGAAAAGGATTAAGATAAATCTTCCTTCTCTAATGATAAACCATATGATGAATTGCTATAATTCATCCCACCACTCTCTTCCTTATGGCTCCTACATAACTAAGCTTCTTAAAGAAAATAATGTTTCTCTTAGTGGATCAACTGCTCCTGCAATGGTGTTTATTCTGAAACAAAAGGGGTTGATCATAAGTGCTGGGGTGTTGAAGTTTAGGGAGGAGGAACCAGTAGAGACTCCTAAGCCTGCCAAGAAGAAACAGAAGGCAGAGGAACCAACTGGTCAGCAGGTTATTCTTAAGAGGCTGGAGAGTCAGGAAGAGAAGATAAATGTTGTAGGGGATCAGCTCAGCAAGTTAGTGAACTTGGTTGAAGGTCTATCCACTTCATTTATTATGAGGATGATCAAGTTAGAGAAACAGATTGCTGGCAGTTCTGGAAATGAGAAGAAACAAGTTGAGGAGGACCAGCAAGTAGACCAGCAGGAAGATGACAGTGAAGAGGAGGAGAACCAGGAAGAAACAGTTGAGGAGGCTGCCACTGAAGAACAGGAAGGAGATGATGAAAATGATGATGATGATTGAATCTGTTCTCTTTTTCATTTAGCCTACCTTTATTATATTATATTCTGAATAACTGATTTTGTTGGACTGTTTTTATTCCTCCCAATCCATGAACTTGTTTTGATATGGATTTGGGCTCTATCGTTCACTTTTGTTGGTTTGTATTAAACTATGATCTTTATTGACGGCATGACTTAACTTTGACTATTCTGACCTTCTTTTGCAGCACTTTATTTGTATAATGGTTGATGCCATTGGATGGTTTAGCACGTTACTTTATGCATAAGATGCTACTTTTGCATATCTTTTTAATGATGCCAAAAGGGGGAAAATAGTTGAAGTCGAAGCCTAGAGTCTTTACTAGTTTAGATTGAGTCATTTTTTAGTCTTTTTACTTTTACTTTGACTTTATTTTATTTTCTGTTTCTGTTTAGGGAACCAGTTGGCTTAACTGACTTGTTCCATTGAGTTTTGAGTTCTTGAAGTTTTTGACTATTTTTTTTGAGTATGTTCACAGGTGCAGAAACTTCAAATGTTTGTCATCGTCAAAAAGGGGGAATTTGTTGAGTCCCTTAGGTTTTGATTGATAGTTTTGAATGATGACAAACAGCTAAGGGAAACAGGTCTTGGAAAGTGTTCAATACAGTTGGGGGAACCAGCTAAAATAGAACACTGTTTCCCTAGATAAGTTATTACTTATATGAGATATTTGTTGAACTAACTTGTCTTTATACAGGGAACAACTAGATGATAAATGAGCTATGCATCTAAGTTGATTTCTAAGATTGGAAGCTTGAAAGGACTTTCGATCAACTTAAAGGAAGGTCCTTGGTCAATAATTGAGTTCATTCATGGAAGCTTTCAAGACTTAACGAATGCAAGAAGGAAGACTACACTCGAAGAGTTATTTAGGATCTTCATGTAAATGCTCCGTAGTACAACTTATATAATTGAGTATATAAAGTGCTTTTAGTATATTAAATATCGTTATGAAATTTGGTACAAGGTTTGGAACAAATTTCATAACATATTCAGTTCAGGGAACCAAGTCAGGGAACCAGGTTAACTGAACAGATTATTCAAGCTGCGGTTTTTACAAAGATTTTACAAAAAGGATATTTTCCGAAATATATTGATTTAAGATATCTAAGCAGCTAAAAGATAAGATGATATTTTTGGTTAGCTAAAAACCGGGAAGTATCTTATCCTAAGTTGATCTTATCTTGTGATCAAATCAATTAGGATAAATACTTATCCTAAAATCGTATATATATCTTATATGCATGATTTTAGGGTTTAGCCAACTAACCTATAAATACATCTTGCTCTGAATAATCAAATACATAGCTTTCACGCAATTTTAATAGAGTTTGATCCTTGAGAGCTAAAAGCACTAATTCAATTATTAAGTGATACACAAGAGCATAAGAGTGTTTTTAACGTTTTTCTCTATTTGACTTTTGAGAGTTAGATCATTAGAGAGTTTTTGATCTTGTATTAAGTCTTTGACGAAGGGGTTGAAGACTTGGTGAGTGTTTGTGAGTTCAAACACACTAGGAACTTACGAGGGTAAGTTCAAAGCACATTCGGAGTAGAGTGTGGGGTTTACTGGTTCCCGGAGTAGGGAAACAGCAGAGTGTTCTTTATCTTTATTTTTCGGAGTAGATTAATAAGGGACTTAGAATAGGAGGACGTAGGCCAGAGTTGGCTGAACCTCGTTAAGACTGTGTTGTTGTTTATTGCTTTGTTTTATTCCGCTGCATAAGGGAACCAGCACAACTGGTTCCTTACACATAATCCGAAAAGAAGCAAAAAATTGCCAACGGTTACTTAACACTCAATTCACCCCCCCCCCCCCCCCCCCCCCCCCTCTTGAGTGCCCATTGAACCTTCAACCACCCTTGCTCATTATAGATATCACAAAATAAGTTGTTTAAGGCTAATATTGTTTGACGTTTTACAAACTAATGGTGCAAGTTAGAGTATTTTGGGATTCATTAACCAAGTTTTTATTTGAAGAATGCTTTTTCTTGCTAATTTTATGCAACTAGCATAATTCCAAGTATTCCTATGCAAGAGCTACGTGATTCCCATGCATTTCCAAGCAAACCCATGCAACAAGTAGTTAATTTAGTTAGTATTTTGTTAGAATCTGTTATGAGTTGTAATAAACCCAAATTAAAGGCTATTAGTCTTTTGAGCTTCGTAGAGTCCTTTTAACTTTCTAGTTTGCTTATCAAAATATTAATACTCAAAAGTTACAACTCTTTATCGCCTTTGGGAGTTCAATAGCCTTTTATACTAGCATGTAGTACAAGATTCAAAGAGTTTTGTACTTATTTCATACTTTTGGCTATAAATAGAGCTTAATGTTGTCCCTTTGAAGCATTAGAGATTGAAAATAAAACATAAACTTTTTAAAATTCATTTTTCTCTTTGTTTTGAGTGAATTCGTGTTCTTTCCTTTGCTAAATCAATATAGGCAAGATTAAATAATGATCTAAGTGACCCAACTTCATTCAAAGTGGTACTTTATGTATCTTAGAGTTAATTGGTTTGCCCTAGGTGATAAGTCATATTTAATGTGTATTTTAGGAGTACTTTTTGGGGTATTTGAATGTTTATTTGATGCAATTGGAGTGGTTTTACATGATTTTATTTCACTTTTCTTAATTTGACGCATTCACAAGTGTTTTAGTGTTTTTGAAGGGTTTTAGAAATATTAGAGCAATCTCAGAATTTTAGCACGAGCTCGAGTTAACATAGAGCGATCCATAAGACTTTCAGAGCAATTATTGAAATGAAAGTCTTTAGAACAAAAGGATTAAATACTTGGTTACATGAGAAGCAAGGATGAATTTGATTGGTGAAAACAAGAAAAAATAGAGGAGACTTGGACATGCTCAAAAAGCACTTGTCTGAGTTTTAGTGCCCTCGAGATCAGAAACTAATAGTGTTGCACTATTTTTAACATCTCTCAAGATCTACAAATGATATTGATTTAATTTTAATTGTTATGAAAACTAGACTTTAATATCTTTGCAACAATATAATACTTGCTAGAAAAAAGATCTAAATCTTATGATATGACTGTTTTAGATGAGTTGAAACATGTCTGGAGGAGACTCAGAGGAGTGTGTAGAGGACTCGCCCGAGTGAGAAGAAACTCAGTGAGTGTGCAGTGCACTCACCCAATTTTGAGCTAGAAAGTTGCTTTTGCTTGTGATATATTATTTTCGGCTAAACGAGAGTGGACTCTTACGAGTGTGTAAAGCACTCGTCCGAGTGTGTTGTTTTGGGCCGTTTTTCTGCGGTTTCTTTACTTAAGCCCATTGTAATTAGTAATTTTTTAAGTTAAATTTTCTAGGGGACAAAAAATCATAATACAATAGATTTATTTGAGTTTAAGCATTAATTTGAAGAATCCATTAATATTTGAAGGTTTTATACTATTATAATGACGATTCTTGCCGAATTCTCATTAATTCCCAAATATTTGATTCTCTCTTTAAATATTTTGTTTATTTCTAATGTTTAATCATGTTTCCTATACTATTATGTGTTGTTTTGATGTACAATATGATTGAGTAGTTTCTTAATCTTGGGTATTCATGAACCCTAATATGGATTGATTATAAATGATTCCCACATCTCAAAATCTCTTATCTTTATACAATTTTTAAATCTAGGGTTGGTTTTAATCTCATTAAAAGAATAGATGTAGTTTATTAATGATATGGGTTAAGTTCACAGTAAAAGTTAATTCATATTCTACTCTAGAATCCTAGTTTAAGATGTAAGTACAATTACGAAAGTAGATGTCATGAACATTAAGACTTAAGAATATCGTGTTTAATGTCTTTCTATGCATGATTCCAAGAAAGTAGGTTTGATTGTATTAGAGGGAAGCTATTGATACTTAAAAGAGGTCCTTAGTAATATTTAGGGAGAATTTGTCTTAGGAATAGTTTAATCAATTGAGTTCGAGGGGTTAGAAGCATAAATCTTTGTTAGTCCATATTAGTGAGCGTTCACTATCCTAGGTGTCTTTACCTATTTTCTTATAATATTAACTTTTATTATCTAGAATTAGTTTTAGAACCTAGTTCATTCAATCCATTTTTTGACTTAACTAAACTTATTAGATTTCTAGCATTTTAATACATATTCCCAGTTTCTCTGTGGAATTCAACCCTTGCTTGCATGGCTACATCATAGTTGTAGAAATAGTTAGGTATTTTTGATGGGTTTTCGATAGGTTTGATCAAATTTTAGCGTCGTTATCAGGGAAGGTAATGGGTGATGGTTTGACTGCTTAGGGTCTATAAATAATTTTGTAAATTTGATATTTTTCATTTTTCTTTTGTTTTGTATGTTCCTTATGCATAATATTCTGATTTTATTGAGTCAAATTTTCATAATAGGGAGTATTCATATGATCATTATGGGGGGGGGGGGGGGTTGCTTATTATAATGGGTATTATCATGTTAACAATTTTGATGCATCTTTTTAACACTTTTTGCATGAATTCCTATGATGTTTCACATGTTTCCTATGGTGAGTATCATGATTATGTATATTACCCCTTTCCCCAATTTATTTCTTAAACTCCTTTTTTGCCTCGACCATCTACTTATAGCTTAGAGGCTCTCATGGAGTTTTTATTAATGAAATAAAACAGAGAACTCAAGAGATTCATAACAATCGGCAGGAGATACATGATGATTGAAAAAGGATGAAAGCTCAACTCGCATCTGTGCAACGTGATCTTCATGCTTATGAGACTCATCTAAATGCTTATCCTATTTTTGGCTATGTAGATGATGATGATTTAGGGTATGTTGAGAATCAAAGCCATGTTGAGGTAGATAATGAATGTGTTGAGAATTTAGAGGAAGGTAAGGAAGAAGAATGTAAATCTCAAGATGAGGAGCCCTTTGTTAAGGAGAGTATTATAGAGAGAGAGAGAGAGAGATGAGTAGTGAGGCTTTGACTTCTTACGCATTAGTTTTGGAGTCTCATGTTCATTTTTCTATGAGATGAGCAGATGAGTATTAAAGCATGCCCACATCATGGAATGGAAAAGTGGATGCTTCTACATAGCTTTTACAATGGACTATCTTTGAAAAATAATACTAGCCTTAATGCAAGAGCTAGAGGTGCTATTATGAGACTAAGCCCAACCGAATCATTTAAAGTGATTAAGCTAGCAGTAGAGAATTTTGCTGACTAAAACAAAGGTGAAAGCGTGCAAACTAAATGAGGAGGAAGGTATGAGGTGGATTATATCAATATACTTTCTTCTAGATTAGATGTACTCACTAACAAATTTAATGAGGTTGTATTAAAAAATCCAATGTGTGCCATGCAATCCCCACGTGCATCTAGTTCTAGTGCACCTATATAGGTTTTGTTTTATGATGTTTGTAGTGAATATAACCGCAATCCTATGCAGTGCCATTTACTAACCTTTTTAGGTAATGTATATTCTAGTATGGAAACCCCAAGTTTGACCCCTACTCTAACACTTATAATCTTGTATGAATTGTTATTGGTTTGATACTAATAACATAAGTCATTTTAGTATATTAAGAATACACATGTATCTATAGATAAAATGATACTTTTGTCTTATATAGTATGTATCTATAGATGCACACATGTCTTGTTTTACATTCAATTCTCATACATGATACTAATTCAATGACGTCTCTATTATATCCGAAATTAACATAATAGCTGGCATTATTAATACCAATTGGTAAAATTCCATATTTGGTAAAAAAAAGGTAAGGAAGGTTATGAATTTATGAAAAAGAAATTCATTCATATCCACTATTTCACATGAAAAAAGAGGAAAACAAGGGGTCTGTTAAATTTCAAGTATTCGATTTTACCAATAAGATACGAAGACTTACTTTAGAGAGCTCCCCAAACTTTGGTATGAGAAATGGGTAGAACAAGGGGAATTAACTTTTAGAACTAAGACCAACAAATTTTAGTTGCTAAAACCAGGGAAATTTCCAAAACAATATAAATTTTGAAAACTAAAGAAAGGGAAACTTTAGAGGGCAAGGTCATAAAAACTATGGGCCTAACCAAAATAATAATAGGTTTCAAAATAAGAACCAAGGCCAATTCCAATATAATACCCCACGAAACCCACCCGGTTTCACTTCAGGTACAAGGCAAAATGCTTCCCCATCTTAACCACCTCCTAAGAAGGCCAACTTAGAGTTTTTAATGGAGAGTTATGTAGCCACCCAAACTAAAAAGAATAATGACATTCAGGAAATCTTGAGGTAGAAGGAAACTCATAACTAAATTCTTGAAAACCAGATTGCCCAGCTTTCCTATGCCCTTAAGGATGGGTCTATACCCTTGATCCCTAGCCAAGATATAGATCCCGTTGAACATGTCAATGCCATAGTTATTAGGAGTTGTAAGACCCTAAAGGACCCCATGCCAACATCTAAAATAAGTGAGGAGACTCCTAGGAAATAAGTGAGTGGAATAGTTGAGGATTCCAAGGAAGATGTTAGCAACCTTAATCACCTCCCTAACACCCCATGGTTATTCTCATGGATGTCCCTATATTGTTGGGAAATTAGTCTTCATGTGTGATTTTATAGTCATGGACATCCCTAAAGACACCCGAACACATTATTTTAGGTAGATCGACCTTGTTGTGCTACTACAGGAGCAATGATTAATGTAAAGAGAGAAAATCTATCCTTTAAGATAGGGAGGAACAAGGTGGAGTTTGAGCTCCAAAAGGCAATGAAAACCCCGTCAACCCCAAATGAGTATTTTAGTATTGGGGTCATAGAGAAGAAGGCTTTAAAGTCATCATGGAATGCTGAGGTTGAGGCCCTGTAACTTTTCTTAGAAGAAAGAGCATAAAGTGGTGTTGAGGCCCTCAAGGACGATTACCTACTCAAAAAAGATCCTTTTGGTGATCCCATTTCCCATTTGGAGACCATGAGCACAAGTGAGGATGTGCAGGAGAGATCTACACCTCCCAAGGTAGAACTAAAATCCTTACTCTCTTATTTAAAATATGTATATTTTGCTAAAATTCTACCTACCTTATTATCGTCAATTATGACCTCAATGGCAACGAGTTGATTCAACTTGCGAACCTTATACATGAGTACTTAAGGACCATTAGATACACAATTGACCATATATAGGGGATAAGCCCCTCTTTAAGTGCTCATAGGTAATGCAGAAAAGATAAAGAGAACCCGAGATGTTGGCCTGAGAAGTTCATTGAGAAGTGTGGTCTCATGGTGGGAGATCATATCGGTGTACACAATACTCGCTTCAAGGACAAGAACATCACCTCGACAACAATTTTAGAGTTTGATCTGCCCTAAACTGAGGGATAATTAGGAGAATAGTCAAGCTAGTGACTACAAAAGAGTGTTTCCAAGAAGCAACCCGAGTTTTCTTTCTTATATTTTCATTTTTATTTCCTTTGATTTTATCCTTAGTTTCGGATTTGGAGATTCGAATTTCTATGTGATACTTCAGGTACATGTCCCCTAAGGCTTAAACATATGTTGAGAGGATCCAAAAACAAGATTTTAAAGAGGTTGAATTGAGTGTTGGGAGTAGATTTTATGGTTATAGGTGGATTTAAAGCATTTTCCAAGTGGCCTCTCAAGAAAATCAAAGTCAGGAAATATTAATTCAAGCAGGCACTCAAGCATGAACTAAGTGGGCGCTTAGATCAAATTATGGGAGAAACAAAAAGTTATAAGTGGGCGTCAAGTGATTTCTATGCGGTTGCTCAAGAGAAAAGTCTGAATTGAGTGGACGCTCATAATTAGGTCGAAGCGGCCACTTAGAAGGATTTTAGCAGAAAATTTTCCCTCCTAAGAGGGCGATCATAATTTTACCTAAGCGGCCGCTTAGGCAATATTTTGTGTGTATCTAGTATTTTTCAACTCAACTTCTCACCACATATTTACCACTTCTAATCTACACCCCGGTTAAGTCATACTCCCCTTTTATTTCTCGATTTTTGTCGTTGAGGATTATGCTTCACTTGAACTTAGGAGGTATGTTTCACAAAGGGTCGGGTTTAAGCTTCCTTTATTCATCCTCTATCTTAGAATCTAGTTAGATTTTTATTTTTGAATCTTTATTTTTATTTTCATTATTTTGGTTTTGTTTAGGATTAGAGTAGGAATTATTATACATATGTTTCTCTTGTTTCTTGCTTCTTAGGTGACCATTGGTCACCATTCTACTAACCTATGTTTGTTCATGAATGTTAGTGAGCGAGTTGGAGCACAAGGCTAAGGTATAATCTTTTCTACTCTCTTTTACTTGCTTTTATTGGTATTTTTACTTTTGTATATTTGTTTAGCGGAAGTTGATTGTTTGAGGATGTATGGCATTTTCCTGTTGAAGGCATTTAGCCTGTATTTGAGGATTGGTTAGTTGGAAACCATTAGTTTTGAGATAGTGGTTAGTTGTTGCTTGTATTGATTTTTTAGATAACCTTTCCCATGGCGTACTCCCCTACTTTCATCTTCCTCTTTTTCCTTTCTTTTCTTTTAAATAAAATCACAAGAACAATTATTTTTGAGTTTTTACTTTTCAAGGCAAGTAGTTGGTTTTCCTTTTGTTTAGTTTTCTTTGCATTGAGCCGGGCATAATAGGGTATTCATCATGTTAAATATTCTCCTTAATAAACATTAAAAGTTTACATAATTTAAATGTAAATTTCATAGGAAAGAGTTTATGATGGACCTTTGTTAAGTTGTTAGGAACTATGGTGCCTCACCTTTTTCCCTTGCTGAGTGAAATTCTTTGGATTAGAATTTGCATCCCATGGTAAGGAATTCTTTTGAATCCGTCAACATTATTTGCATTGAGTGGTAAGGATCCTTAATTTATCATGCTTTGATTGAGAACTTGTCCAATGCCTACCCAAAATCACGACTGAACTTCTCTAGGAAAGACAAAGGCACTATTGAACCTATTCGTTCTTCCATTATCATATAACTTACTTCCTTTCTTATATATTTACTCACCATTTGTTACCTTATTAAGTTTAACCTCTTCAAAATTATCCATATTAAAAGCCATTGGCCCAATGTATGCATTCTATACCTTCATTTTGATGGGATTTCTTTGGCAAAAAAGTCAATGTCTATATTTGAATGTTGAATTAGGAGTGATGAAGCTTAAGTGGAGATCAAATGTTTCCTTATTAATAATTTCTCTTTAGAGCTACTCCTTTTAGTAATCTCTTTCAAGGGAGAAAAATCAGGAAAAAAATCAGAAAAAATGAGAAGAAAGAATAAAAAAATAATGAGGAAAGGAAATAAATAAGAGAAGAAAGTAGTTAATTTTATGGGAATTTGAGAACAAAGAAACTCGGAAATGGTTCAACAAATAAGCTTGGGAGGGAGATCATGTGGCATTTGATTAAAGTGTGAGGACCCAAGGTCTTGGATTGAGGTGAAGGTTGAAATGAAAGAAATCCTATTGCTTATAAGCTAAGCCCAACACAGCTACCCAAGCCTTTCCCCATTTTATTCTTATTTCACCCCAAAGTCCTTTTAGCCCTAGTAAGTTGAGTAATAGTCGGTGTATGGAGGCACATGTCAAGCATATGGACCGAGCAAAGAAATTAAGATGTCGAGTCATAAGTTATTACCCTTTATGTACTATTTTGTTCAACTCCCTCAAGAAGTAATGAGGAGCTAATTTCATATGGATGGAAATAAGGCTCAGGAAGAGTGTAGTTGTGCTTTAGTTTAGGTGCATGTGAGATATAGTTCCCTACTCTTTCTTGGTTATCCTTTATTTATTCCTATGAATTCCTTAGCATGTTCTCTCTTATTGTTTAAAAAGTTGAATATTCATCATGACGATGTCCCATGAGTGCCCACTCATTGTATTTCTCTTTTCTTTCTCGTGTTTCTCTATCTAGTTTTTAAAATCTTGCCTTGGTTTTTCTTTTATTTTGTGAGTTATGGGCCACCTCCTAGGAAACCCTTATGAGAACACACTCATCCTCCTAAGCGATTAGGAGGTTTAAAGGGCTTGTTTATTGATGCTAAAATCAATAGTGCTAGCTTATTTATTTCTCTTTGTCCTTTAACATAGAGTCTTGATCAAGGACAACCAAGGGCCAAGCTTGGGAAAATTTGATAAGTGACATTAATGTCACTCATTTATGCCTTCCTAAGGGAGTTTTTGTACTCTTTTGGCTTGAGTTCGTTCCGTTGTATGCTACTTTATGAATGATTATGTCTTAGGAGCATTTTTGACTTTTTTTATCCCTTTTACACCTTTATTCCATGTGTATATTCTACTTTTATGCGTGTTTTTTTTTCTTGATGCAGGAACATAATTGGCACAAGGAAGAAAAACAAAGAGCAAAGTTGGGTAGTAGAAGGGCCAAGAAAAGAAGCTGAGAGACCGCTTGAGCCTAGAGTTAAGAGGCCTCTCAAGACGCTTAATACTATGCGGCCACTTAGTTCAATGCTAATTTGAGACAAAAAATTTTGAGAGGGAACTAAGAGGGCAGTAAGAGGGCGCTCAAAAGGAAAAATTTCCTTATGAGCAGGCGCTTATAAGTTCAACTAAGAACCCGCTTAGTTCAACAATTAGCCTCAATTCCTTTTATAAGTGGGCGCCCATAAATTTCATTGAGCTCCTACTCAAGCCGATTCTAGGAGAAGCTTATAGTCCTCAAACTCTTTTACAAAGGTTTTGAAGGGGAGCAAGAGAGGAGACGACTCATTAGGTAGCATTAGATAGGTTTTTCACATAGAAAGGTCAGTTTTAGAGAGCATTAGGGTAGATTAAGCTTTCCTATTATATTGATAGATTTTCTTTGGATCTTTGCTTCATATTTTTGTTGTCATCAAGTCATCGAATCATAAATTGTTATAAATAAATTTCTCTTCAATATATCAGTAATTTCTAGCACTTCTCATATTCTAATTTTTATTGTTTTCCATTGCTTTTCTGTTCTTGTTGGGGTATTGCTTGTTTGTCTTTGATTTAAACCCTAAACTAGTTAAGTTTGATTTTAATTGCAGCAATATGTTTCTTTTGATCAAATATCTGGTGTTTTAGAGTCTAAGTTATGAGTAGTTAGATTAGTTAGGGGATAGGGTGAAAACCCAAACCCGAGCATGGATGTTGGTTAAAGTGTGAATTTGATTTGTTGATGATTTTATTATGGTGTTTCAATGGTAGGTTTTGATTAGAACCTAGATTTGGCCATATGGGTTTTACCCATTCATGTTCCTAGATCTAGTCATTGAAAAATAATGCCGATTTGGATAGTGAGCTTAATGTTGGAGTGTTGATTTCCATGCTATTGATTTGTTGTTCAGTCCCTATTGTGTTGCTTCCTTCCCAAATGCAGTGCTTTCTTCCTTGAAGATGATCAAAAGATTGGTTCTTAGATGAAATCCCTTTCCTACAGCATATTTTAGGTTTTTTTTATGAGTTGATAGTTAGATAGTGAACCCCATTTTATCTCATTATCATGTCTAATTTCTTGCCTTAGCTCGTTCATGTTAGGATTCTGGTTTTGAATCTCGAAACCCCTAGTGTTTTACCTATCTGGTGTTAATTTCTTTAGAACCTCGCATTAGTACATTATTCAGAATTAGCATCTTTGCTCCGTTAATCTAGAAATAACTTGTAGTCGAGTTGTTAAAAGTTGGTATCTATTAAAAGCCATCCTCTATCATCACGATCCTTACTTGCCCATTACTAGTAATAGGTACGGTTGAGGTTTCATGATAGTGGGTGTCATAATGACTAATCTATCCTTCTTATCACCTTATGCCAGAACACTCAATTCTGAGGAAACAAAAAAGGACTCGATCGAGTGCTCTGCACACTCCATCGAGTCTCTGAGGTTTCCTTAAGATATCAGTGTATTTCACAACTTTTTAACCTTCTTTGCATATGTGTTCTTCCTCAAGACTCCAAAAGCAATTTAAACCATAAGATTCACTTAATATTACCCTCTAACGATTAGCATAACCTACGACCTACAAAACAAACACAAAACAAAAGCAAAAGCAAAAATCACTCATAAAAACTAAGAAAAATCAAAATAAATTAGAAAAATCAAAGAGAAAAGTAAGAAAAATGGATTGCCTCCCATTAAGCGCTTATTTACTAGGTCATAATCTCGAACCCCTTAATTTTCAACCAATTGATGATGATGGATTAGAAAGACTAAGGCTAGCCTTCCCATGTATAGGGTCCCCTGTACGATAATGCTTCAAATGTGGACCATTTCTATACATGCTCAGGTATGGTGGCTTCTTCTCATGCACACAACTAGGATCTATCAGAGTTGGAGAAGACATGGATCTTGGGTCACCTAGTAATCCTACTTCCCTTATCACCTTGTACTTCTCAACCTTCTTCACCCTTCCAAGGGATCAACTCTCAACTCCTCTTTTCTTTTTTTCGGGGGATCTTTGCATGGATCTACCCTACATATTGGAGCACTGCATAATCAAACAAACAAAGCCTTTTTATATGCCTATATGTGATAACCGTACTTTTAGCTCGTTTAACTAAAAGAATAGTTATGCAAACAATATTTGTAAACACCCTATACTACTACAACTAGTGTAGTGGTAAGTCGGGGGTCGAACCACAAGGACAAGGGGCGATAGTTTCTAGACTTGATGCAAAGGGTTTATATAGAGTTTTGATAAAACTATACTAATAACAGAAAAATAAAGCAAGAACTAAAACGATAATATGCTATGGAAGGAAAACAGGGACAGATCAGTTCCACCCTAGGAAGGACAATCGAATTATAAATACGCTAAATTAGGAGAAATCACTCAATAATAAATCATGACACTCAAGATGGCGAGAGGAAGTTTGTGACCCTATAAATCACATGAATAACATATAATCGCCCTATGTCTCCAAAGGAATGGCAGGACAAGATTCGCATCGAATATCAATCAATCAATC
Source organism: Dysphania ambrosioides (assembly GCA_026401315.1). Lineage (NCBI taxonomy): Eukaryota > Viridiplantae > Streptophyta > Magnoliopsida > Caryophyllales > Amaranthaceae > Dysphania > Dysphania ambrosioides. The sequence goes on from CM048657.1 coordinate 23,569,347, forward strand.
ATCAACAATCTCAAACCCTAACTCTACGCATAAAGAACGAGCCAACCTAGGATTACTACTCACACATAGTAATAAAGACTATGGCATAAACAACGAAAAAGAACATGATTGAAAACACAAACTACTCTATCAAAACTGTAAATGAAGCAACGATAATAACAAGAGAAATGAAATTCACGAAAACAATACTTGAAAGTATTAAATGAAATAAAATAGAAAAGAATCGATACCTTGCATGAAAGAAATTGCGTGAATGAAAAAGAATTCAAATCCAAAATACAAAGCTTGAAAACAAGAATAACAAAGCTGTAAATCTACATTAATGCTTGAATGAAATGAAAAGCTTTAAAGTGATTTTCTAGGTTGAGGCACAAGAGCTCTCAAAGTAGGCACGAGGGTTATTTACAAAGCAAGAGGGTATTTATACCCTAGGAACATAAGAGCTTGAGTCATGTGCTTGAATCCCTGTCTTCCATTCGACCCAATGGATGTCAGATTCGATCGAATCTGAACTTGGACCTTGCTGAACATCTCCTTTGAAGTGTCTAATGGCTTCTGGAGTTTGTGATATCTTCGAGAGTGACTTGGAATGCATGCCTAAGTTATGATACGTGCATCTAAACTCTTGGTAAGAGTGTTAAAGCCTTGAACATGTCACATTTTACGTCGAAATCATCAAAAGTACCTGAAATAACCTAAAAACAGCTCGAGGATAAGATCAAGGTAAAACCAAATATAATGTGCATAAAACCAATATAAAAGCACGAGACTAGACATTAAAATGGGGTTGTAAACGTGCTCTAAAACGAGCACATCAACTTCCCCCAAGCCAAACTTTTGCTAGTCCCTAGCAAATGAACTAGCAAGGCAACACTGTGAGTAAGGCACATGAAAAGCAAGGTGAGCGGAAAACAAGACAATGCCAGCTGTGTACGGGCAAAATTCTTCCCTAGCCATGGGTGTGCAAGTACAATGGGCTCAAAAGAGCATAATACCAAGATGAACAACATTTTCCACAGACTCGGGATTACTGGAAAAGCTACAACACAGGCCATGCCACCCACTACCTAATGTGGTCACAAGTCCACGCTCCCTATGCTATTTCCCAAAAGATGTGGGAAATTTCTAATACGCTCGTGTGTTTAATGCGGTTGTGTTTCGCTCAGAATCTTCCGACTTAAGATGAGTCTAGAATTAAACACTCAATCAGGGAGAAATCTTAGGGATTGTATCCTATCTACTATCCAGCACAGAACTTGCTAATCAGGCCAAGTCGAACAAGTTTGGAAACGGTTGCAATGTAGGCTAGGATCGGGATAGGTTAAAATTTAGGGATGTGGAGTTCAAATAGAGGATAGTAAGCAATCCAAGGTAATCAAACCAAGGACGGCTACCACTTCCGACGACAACGTCACTTCCCAAAATTCTCTGGATACGCATAAATGAACTCATTACACCAACTTTATTCTCGAATTTTTCTTTTTTCTATTTTTTTCTGTTTCTTTTCTTTTTCTTTTCTCTCTTTTTTTTCTTTTTGTTTTTGTTTTTCATGCTAATGTTTCTGAAATAAACTAAGAGTAATGTAAAGAGTCATATCATACGACAATAATTTTTCAAACCGAAATCTTTCACCATAATGCAACGGGCACTTCTTCATTGTAATCACTTGACTATCCTCTAGGTAAAAAGAGGGAATATTTGGCTCATGTGGAGTTAGGTGATGTAGCTACAAAGAAAAAGTAAAGGCATAAAATTGACTTACCCTAAAGTCAATCGATATTCATGGTAGGAAATTTGGCCATGTAGCTGTAACTATAAACGTGTTATCATCCTAACCTTTAGAAAAGAAGACTATGCTGGAGGAGAACAAACACAATACTTAGACTCTGTAACTAGCACTCCATAACATATGACTCATAATGGAGTCCTAGAAGGCTCAATCCTCACTAGGCTAGTCGAGATGCGCCTCAATAGGTAGTCATCCAAGCCACAAACCAAGCAGGACCAGATCCCCCAAGCCAGGTGGAAAACAGTCAATCATTTGGTCTCAAAACAGGCACAAGGCTAGGAAAGTATGAGTATGCATAGGACTACTATAATGTACACGTTAGGAGCTCGCATGTCAGTTTCACAACTCAAGCACATCAACTTGACACACCTAGACATGCAAAGAAAAACTAAAACAAAAACCAAGGCAATAGTTTCAATAATGCGGATCTTTCAAAGCTTTGAAAACACAAGGACCCTCCCTCAAGACAACTCAAGAGCCATCTCGGCACTTGGGAGAAGAGAGCCAAAAGGGAGAAAGATCAGCATTATGGAAGTTATTACTATACAAACAAATAAACAAAACAAACATCGGGTTATCTCCCATAAGTACTTTTGTTTAACGTCGGTAAGTTCGACACAGTTAGGCATAAGTTCACACAGAAAAAGAAAACAACAAAGTCATACCTGCCGTAGGAGTTGATTCACTCCTAGCATCACCATCACTATCACCTCCAGCGTGGGGAGTCAAAACTCTCCACTGAGCCGTAGTGGCAGAAATATGCAACAGAGAACCATGGTCATCTGGAGTATGTGGGGCTCCCCCAAGCCAGGGTGGAGCCATCAGTCTCTTTTTAGATTTTCTTTTTCTAGCCCTTTTCTGCTTGTAGGCTGGCTTGTTAGTTCCCTCAGATTTGTAATACATATCCGCTGGCAGAGCAGTTCCCTTTGCAACCTCAAAAACAAGACGCTCTTTTGCGTCCTTGTCCGACACCTCAACCAACATTGGGGAAGCAAAAACATTACATCTCTCAACCTCTTTCACAACTGCATTCTCAACAACCCCAAAGGAACAAATCTTCTCATCCATGGGTTCCTTTGAAGACTTAGAAAAGGCAAACACAACCTTCTCTTGGGCTACCCTCACGGTTATAGTTTCTAATTCACAGTCGATCAGGGCACCCAAAGTCTTCAAAGCATCCCTCCCTAAGATGAGGGGAGTACAAGGATCCTCGGCCATATCAAGCACCACGAAGTCACATGGTACCACTATGTTCCCTACTTGGATCAAAAGGTCCTCAAACTCCCCACATGGAACTTTTATACTACGTTCAGCCAGTTGGATAGTTTTCTTCGAAGGCTTGAGTTCAAAGGTTAATTGCTTGGCGATGGACATCAGCATTAGGCTAATGGAGGCCCTAAGGTCAGCAAGTGCTCCCTTAGAATTGAGTTTTCTAAGGGTGACCGGGAGCACAATGGGTCCTCTCGCTTTTTCTTTCTTTGCCCACGTCCCCTGTATGATGGCACTCACCTGCTCCGGCAAACTAATTACTTCTCCCCCAAGCTTTCTCTTATTTCCTAGGAGGGTTTTCAGATACTTAGCATATTGAGGCATTTGCTCCATGGCCTCTAAGAATGGTATCTTCATTTTGAGCTGCCGCATATGCTCTAGGAATTTGAGAAACCTTTCTTACAATTGCTTCTCTACCTTTTTTTAAGGAAAAGGTAAAGGCAGAGCGTGTTGACGCTCAAGTTTCCTCTGTTCTTGTATCTCCCTCCATCTCTCATCCTCATCCTTCTTATTCCTCTCATGCCCATTTACTTCGACATTGTTTCCCTTATCCTCTTTACCACCCTCCTTTTTATCTCTCCCCTCAAGATTCTCCTTGTGCTCATTTTCTCTTAAACAACCACCATCCTTCAAGAAATCTTCCCCTAAATCATCTCCAATAGCTACAACTGGAGCAGGGTATGAGGTTCCAGATCTTAGGAAGATCGCCTTACAAGTATGATGCTTAGGGTTGGAGTCAAGAGGGTTTTGTGGTGGAGGTTGGGTGGATGGGTTTTGTTAAGGGTGAGAAGGAAGTAGCAATGGAGGGGGTGGACTAGCCTGCGCAAGCTATGATTCAAACAACTTCTGTTGCGCTTGAAGTTGTTGCATTTGATTTATCAAAGTTTGATTGATTTGTGAGAGGGTTTGATTTTGCTGCGCAAGGGAGTTCACTTGGGTGGAAAGGAATTCATTAGGTGGAGGCGGGTTTGGTTATGGCTGTGTAGATGGATAGGGTAGGTTGGGGTTGGGTCTTGGCATTTGAGGGTACGGCCTATTCCCATTCGGCTTAGGAAAACTCCCATTCGCTTGATTGGTGGGGTTGTACCCTTGGTAGGAGTTTCCTTGGTTAGCATTTGGATTAAAGGGAGGTCTAAAGGGTTGATTGTTGTAAGGACCTTGATGAGAAAACCCTTGGTTTTGACCACCATACCCTACAGCTTCCACATAATCGGGATTATACCCGTATCCATCATAGTTCATAACTGGGGTTCCTTCTTGGTTATACCCTCCGTAGTTAACAGCCACTATATGTTCAAAATTTGCACCCCCACAATAGGATGTATCATGATTGGTGCCCCCATAGATTCTACATGAAAAGGGTGTCTCTTTAACGAATGATACATTGGAGCTACCTTGGGCAAATTTGAACTTGGACAGCTTCTTATCCATAATAGCCTCGATTTTTGAACTAATCGTGTCCAAGTTTCTTAAATCCATCCCTCCTCTCGGTAATCCATTACCCCTTGCCCCTCCCTAAGAGCTATTTTTTGCAACCTCCTCAATCTTAGCCTTTACCTGATTGCATGGGACCTTAGAGAGTTGGCCACCAACAGCCGAGTCTATAAGTGCCTTGGTGGAGTCATTTAGACCATCATATAAGAATGTATTGAGATGGTTTTCCCCGTACTCATGATGGGGGCATGCTCTAATCATCCTCTTAAACCGACTCTAAGTAGCACTAAGGTTCTCATCATCCTCTTGAGTGAATGACGCTATTTTCTTACGCCAATCTTGCGTTTGAACTGTGGGATAGAACCTTTCTAGAAAAGCTGTTTTTAGCTGATCCCAATTAATGATTGAGTTTGGCTCTAAGCATTTATACCAATCCCTAGCATCACCAGCTAAACTCAAATGAAATAAATGCATCCGCACATAATTCGGGTTATTGGGGCATGGAGGAACCGTAAATATCTGAGAATGCCTCCAAGTGTTGGAGAGGGCATTTATTTCTCAAACCGCAAAAAAGGGGTCTCCTTCACCATCCGGGTGAATTGAGGATGTATGTGATAAGGGTTTAGGGCTATGAGTAACTGATGTGCTCATTTTAGAGCAGGTTTACAACCTCATTTTAGTGTCGAGTCTCGTGCTTTTATATTGGTTTTATGCACGTTACATTCAATTTTACCTTGATCTTGTCCTCGAGCTGCTTTTAGGTCATTTCAGGTGATCTCGATGATTTCGAGGTAAAATGAGACGTGTTCGAGGCTTTGACACTTCTATCAAGAGTTTGGATGCGTGTATCATAGCTTGGGCATGCGTTCCAAGTCACTCTCGAAGATCCCATAAACTCTAGAAGCCACTAGACACTTCAAAGGAACTGTTCAGCAAGGTTTAGGTTCAGATTCGACCGAATCTGACATCCATTCGGTCGAATGGTGGACAGGGATTCAAGCACATAAATCAAGCTCTCGAGAATAGCCGAATGAGAAGTCATTCGGCCGAATCAAGGCCCATTCGACCGAATGGGTACACTCCTTCGGTCGAATGGTGGACAGGGTGCAAAATCATCAAGCTTCTGTTTTGGGCGAATGGCCACACCATTCGGCCGAATGGCCACCCATTCGGCCGAATCCCCTATTCATTTGGCCGAATGACCTTCTTTCCCGCAGATTTTGGTTCTTTCTTTAGTCGGCGCTCGAGGGTTTTTCCTAGGGTTTTACTCCTTTTGTCCCTAGGGTATAAATACCCTTTTTCTCTGTACATAACCTTATGCCTACTTTGAGAGCTCTTGTGCCTCAACCTAGAACATCACTTTAAAGCTTTTCATTTCTTTCATGCATTAGTTTAGATTTACAGCTTTCATTGCACTTCCTTTCAAGCTTTGTATTTCGGTTTCTCTTTCGTTCAAGCAGTTTCATTTATGCAAGGTATTATTTCTTTTCTGTTTTAGTTCATTTAATGCTTTCAAGTATTATTTTTCTTAATTTCATTCCTCTAGCTATTATCGTTGTTACGTTTACAGTTTTGATAGAGTAGTTGTCGGTTTAGTTATAATTCTTAGTTTTTCATTCTCTTGTTCATTGCATTCAATTTGTTCATGCTTTCAATCATGTCCTTTATCATTTTGTATGCCCTAGTCATTATTACTATGTGTGAGTAGTTTTCTTAGGGGTTTGATTGGTGAAACCCTAGGTTAGCTTGTTCTTCATGCGTAGAGTTAGGATTTGAGATTGTTAATGATTGATTGACTGATATTCGATGTGAATCTTGTCCTGCCACTTCTTTGGAGACATAGGGCGATTATAGGTTGTTCGTGTGATTTATAGGGTCACAAACTTCCTCTCGTCATCTTGAGCGTCATGATTCATTGTTGACTGATTTCTCCTAATTTAGCGTATTGATAGTTTGGTTGTCCTTCCTAGGGTGGAACTGATCTATCCTCGTTTTCCTTCCATAGCATGTAATTGTTTTAGTTCTTGCTTTACTTTTCTATCATTAGTATAATTCTTTCAAATCCCATTTAAATCCTTTATATCAAGTCTATAAACTATCGCCCCTTGTCCTTGTGGTTCGATCCCCAACTTACCACTACACTAGTTGTAGTAGTATTAGGGTGTTTATAAATTTAGTTTGCATAACTATTCTTTTAGTCAAATGACCTAAAAGAATGGTTATCAGTAACACTACACCTCCTTGAAATTCTTGGGACCCAAGTGTCCCAAATTGACCAAACAATTGTTGGTTTTCGTTCATTGGTGGTGTAGGGGGGTTGGAAGTATTTGGTTGTGATGAGATTTGGGTTGGAATTCTCCGTTTACTACGTTGAACCTCAGGGTCATATGGTTCTAGTTGTTGATTTGATCTACGTGTGCTATAGGGCATGCAAACAACACTAGAGACCAAGTATAAGTACTGACAAGCAAATTAAGAAACAATAAAATAAATAAACAAAAATGAAATACACCAAGACTATAATCTAAACACAAAGCCTTATCCCCAGCAACGGCGCCATTTTGATAACCGTACTTTTAGCTCGTTTAACTAAAAGAATAGTTATCCAAACAATATTTGTAAACACCCTATACTACTACAACTAGTGTAGTGGTAAGTCGGGGGTCGAACCACAAGGACAAGGGGCGATAGTTTCTAGACTTGATGCAAAGGGTTTATTTGGGAATTTGATAGAACTATACTAATAATAGAAAAATAAAGCAAGAACTAAAACGATAATATGCTATGGAAGGAAAATGGAGACAGATCAGTTCCACCCTAGGAAGGACAATCGAACTATCAATACGCTAAATTAGGAGAAATCAGTCAACAATAAATCATGACACTCAAGATGGCGAGAGGAAGTCTGTGACCCTATAAATCACATGAACAACCTATAATCTCCCTATGTCTCCAAAGGAGTGGCAGGACAAGATTCGCATCAAACATCAATCAATTAATCATCAACAATCTCAAACCCTAACTCTACGCATGAAGAAAGAGCCAACCTAGGATTTCACCAATCAAACCCCTAAGAAAACTACTCACACATAGTAATAAAGACTAGGGCATAAACAACGAAAAATAACGTGATTGAAAACACAAACGATTTGAATGTAATGAACAAGAGAACGAAAAACGAAGATCTATAACAAAACTGACAACTACTCTATCAAAACTGTAAATGAAGCAACAATAATAGCAAGAGAAATAAAATTCACGAAAACAATACTTGAAAGCATTAAATGAAATAAAATAGAAAAGAATCGATACCTTGCATAAATGAAATTGCGTGAACGAAAAAGAATTTGAATCCAAAATACAAAGCTTGAAAACGAGAATAACAAAGCTGTAAATCTAAACTAATGCTTGAATGAAATGAAAAGCTTTAAAGTGATGTTCTAGGTTGAGGCACAAGAGCTCTCAAAGTAGGCACGAGGGTTATTTACAAAGCAAGAGGGTATTTATACCCTAGGAACATAAGGGGTAAAACCCTAGAAAAAACCCTTGAGCGCCGGCCTAAGACAGAACCAAGAACTTCGGAAACAGGATCCATTCGGCTGAAGGGAGTGGGGATTCGGCCGAATGAGGTACCGTTCGGCCGAATGGTTGTCTCATTCGCCTATATCATAAGCTTGACGTTTTTAGGGCCTGTCTATCATTCGGCTGAAGGGAAGCTTCCATTCGGCCGAATGGGCCTTGATTCGGCCGAATGGGAGTTCATTCGGCTATTCCTGAGAGCTTGAGTCATGTACTTGAATCCCTGTCTTTCATTTGACCGAATGGATGTCAGATTCGGTCGAATCTGAACCTGAACATTGCTGAACAGCTCCTTTGAAGTGTCTAATGGCTTCTAGAGTTTGTGGAATATTTGAGAGTGACTTGGAATGCATGCTCAAGCTATGATACGCGCATCTAAACTCTTGATAAGAGTGTCAAAGCCTCAAACACGTCACAGTTTACCTTGAAATCATCAAAAGTACCTGAAATAACCTAAAAACAGCTCGAGGACAAGATCAAGGTAAAACCGAATATAATGTGCATAAAACCAATATAAAAGAACGAGACTCGACACTAAAATGGGGTTGTAAACGTGCTCTAAAACGAGCACATCAATATGATCAAGAGAATAGTTAATTAATAAAAATAATAGAAGATAATTATTGATTAAAGAGCCATAGAGGTTATACCTTGATCACATAGGTCTTCCATGCTTTACAAATTAGAGAACGAGTGTCAAGGTTGATTTTGAATTGAAATAAAATTGGAGCATGAAGAGTGTTCGGGCTATTGAGCATAAATCAAACCTAATATGAAAAGTGGACATGAATGTGTTTATATAGGTGTTAAAAGAATTAAGGGTAGTTGGGTTAAGAAAAAAACCAAATGAAGGAATGTTGCGTTGCACTCAATTTCCTGCATTACGTGCAAGTGTGTTTGCATAAGCCTTGATCCCCCAACAACTTCTAGAGCTCATAACTTTTGCAATAAACCTTTCCACATACCCCATAATATGTCAATGGAAATAGCAAGAAATGATCTAACCATAAGCTTTAGAATATAATATGAAAAAATTAAAGACAATATAGTAAGAGGTATCCGAATCAAGTCTAATATAAATAAATCATTCATATCACTTTCATTTCAAATAGGAATTGGGCTTATAGTATGTTGTTGGAAAGCTTGCAAGAAGGTAATTCCATCCAAGTGAAGGGCATTGATTAATTTGAGGTTTTTCAAAATGTCATAAGATTGACTTTGACTCTTTTGCGCATGATTTGCTATCAAAGAGTCGCGAGCCCATTAACATTGACATTCATGAAATGTTTAAGAGGTTTTTATCTAAATCAGTGGGTTTAAGAAATCTACTCCCCTATTCTAATAATTCGAAAGAAAAAAGCAATCAATACAGTTCAATCATTAAGTTTTTAGGAGGAAAGACATATTAAGGTGCTACAAAACTAAATAATTTATAAACTCCCACCTATATCAAAGAGCAATGGTTCCAACAATAATACACTACCTATACTAAAAGTCTAAAATATAATGCTCCACTACAAACTATGTTTTGGTCAAATTATTGCGACTATTGTGGAACGGAGGGAGTAACATTTTATCCTTTGTTATGAACATCAAAGTTCCTCTTAGGTATGAAGACAAGAGCCCTTTTTATATTGATATTTATCCAATATTTTATGTTTTTGTTTCTATAGGGAATCTTTGTTAATTTGTACAAGACTAATAGACATTCGGCGTTTTAGCCATTAACGTAAGTGTGTACAATTTGGTTTTTTTAAGCTTTTCAAATAAAAATACTTATATTTATGAATGTTGTAACAATTCACACTTTTCCACTATTTATAGAAAACCGTAATCCTCAATAAATACATAATAAACTCTAGTTACGTATTAGAAAGATAATTACATGATTACAAAAGAGGCTTTAATAAATCTATGACTCCTCTTGAATAGTCTTAAATATGAATAGCCTTAAATTAAACTTAACATAAACATGAAAAGAATACTTCAAAATACACCAATAATCAACCTAAAAAAACTCAAAAACTTAAAGAATAAATTACAACTTAATAGTTCCTACTTTAGATTCTTGCAAATTTAAAATAACTTAATAAGTCTTCCCCACAAAGCTAGGTTCAAAGAATATGTTAACAAAAGCCAAGTTATTTGGCCGAATTACTTTCTAGGGGCCCTTTTAAAAAATCCTTACATAACCTTCAAGATATAACTTAATTCAAAACTCATCACATACACATAGAGCTGTCATAATCACACCCAACCCAATAAGTTAACCGAAATAGACCCGAACCCGACATGATTATGACCCAAAAAGTAAGACCCGACCCAATCCGACTTGAAGTTAACTCGAAACCGATTTGACCCGATATTCAAAGACCCAAACCTGATCCGCGTCTGACTCGTTAAGAACCCGTTACAGACTGACTCGTTATGGCTCCACCCAAAAAGAACCCGAAACCGATTGAAACCGACACATAACCGATATAACCAGATTTATAATAATTCTTTACCCGAATTCCCTGAATGTGTTAATAATCTAAATATAAGGGAATATGACCTAATCTTGACAGGCCTAATTTTTACCTAATATCTAATAACTTTGAAACAAAACATTTTATTAATTTAATTATTTAATAAGTACATTTATGAAAATAAAAATTTAAAAAAATTTACTAAATATTCAAATAAAAGCAAAACCATCATGTCTATGCCTATGAAAAGTGAGATTAGAGCCTTCCGATTTGGGGTTTCATTGTTTCATAAATCTCATTGGCGTCCTTCTCTTTCCAAAATGACAATCGTTTTCCTACAACCCACTCTTTAAATAACATTAAATAAAAAAATAAAATATAATTTCCATAGAACTCCTCTATTTATACCAATATTCACTATTATTTTAATTCAATTAAATCTATCATACTTAATTAATTATCTTAATATGAGTTTATTTGATAGATATGTCTATATTTGATATTCGATACTTGTTCATATTTAATATAATAATTCAATCATCAAATAGATTATATATTTATATGATATATATGCATTAATATAGATAAATGATATAGATAATAGTCATAATAAAATGATACTATCATACATTGATACACTAAATATACATATCATATACTAGTTTGATAGGATAATACACATTTAATAATAATTACCTCATAAATATTTTATTTTTAAATGACTTATCGACATCATCGTTTTCCAATTTATGAATTAACTATCATCATTGTCCGATTTTATCAAAGCCGACCTTGACCCGAAATAACAAGTTATAACCCCTTCGAGAATCGATCTGATTTTACCATAATCGACCTTAACCTAAACCCAAAATAACCCGCTATAACTCGTTTAGGAACCGACCCGATTTTACCAGAACCGTCCTTAACCCGAATTCGAAATAACCCACTATAACCCGTTTAGGAACCGACCCGATTGTACTAGAATCCACCTTGACTCGAATTAAATACAACACGAACCGACCTTGACCCAAACCGAAGACAACTCGAACCAACGTTGACCCGAACCGAATACAACCCGACCCGAGCCCATTCAAGCAAATAAATGATTTAACCCGACCCGACCTGATAGGCAAAATTAACCCGATAAGAACCGACCCGCGATGGGTCAACCCAGAACCGACCCGTTGACTCGATTTGACACCCCTACATGCACATGAGTAAGAGTTGAGCACAAAACATAGATCAATAAATAAGCACATTACTTATACAGCTAATTGAGAAATACGAAAAACATAAATCATTACTAAACATATATAACTTTACATTTCATTGGACAAATTATTGAGATACTTACTTAAACAACTCAATTTAAGAAATCATTTAACTATCTTGGTTCCTCCCTTCATTAGGGATTGTCAACTCCCTTCCGCTTGTAATTGAACAATTTCATTCTATAAAAGTCCTTCTCCTCTTCCCCTGATAGAGCCACACATTTTCAAACTTTTACTCTCATGTTTTAACTAAGTCAAGCATTTTTTAAGACTTTTACCTGATGTGAATGCATGTATGGAACTCTTACAAGCTAGTTGAATCCTATTCCCTTTAGTATTCATCATATCTTTACTAATCTTACTTGGATTAGGATTTTTTTTCTTTTATTTTCGATATGACTCTTATCCATCATATTTTATGTGGAAGCCATGGAAAAAAGCATTGAGTAAGTTTTCTTGATTGAAAGATTCAATCTTGAAGAGTTTCTTAAAGATTGAAAATTTTGACCAAGGAGGAAAATTTTTCAAACAAGGGGAGGTGCTTATTACATTGGACGGTGCTTATTACATCTTGTCGGTGCTTTATTACAACTTCAGTGACATGGAAAGTGACATGACATGGGCATGGACGTGGCTACACACATGTGATTGGATATTTAGTATTTTACTTTAAATAAAATAGGTTAAGAGTAGTTAATTTGTAATTTTATCTTTTTAGGTAGGATAAAATTCTAATTGAGATAAGATAGTGTTAGAGTTTAGGTAGGATTATGTAATAAATAGGTGGTATTATCCTATTGGTTATTAGGGGGTTATTAGGAGTCCTTTTAGAAGTAAGAGTGTTAGTCTTAATGTGATTGAAAATCTCAAGCTATGGGTATAAATAGATATGCACCCAAGTTTGGAAAAATCAGATTTTGTACTTGCTTATTCGTTTTATGCAATAAACTTTGAAGAGTTTATTATTCTTTATGCGTAGCAAAGATTGTGAACTGGTGTTTCTTAAAATTCACGTGAGGAAGTGAGGAGAACTGAGGGTGTTTCTTTAATCAATTCTCCAAACTTTCACCCTAGATTGTGAGCATTGCTTTAAAAGGTTTCAAATCTAGTTATATCCCTTCATGTGAATTAAGGTTCTTATACCTAGATTCACATCATTACCGCTCAAAATTTCAGTGGTAGCTAATCATTTCTAAAACTCTTACTCCTCTTAATGCCTTTCATTAATCTTTTCAAGATAGCTTATTCGACAATTTTCAAACATTTTTTACTCTTTCTTAAGTTCAACTTTTAGCCTTTTAACTCCTTAAATGATTGACTTTAGTACACTTACACTATTCTTAAGGTTTATAAGACTTTCTTAATAAATCTATATCTTTAGTTTAATCACTTTTTTTATTACTTTATTTAACAAGACTTTTGTTAGCCCTCCTCACTAGCAATAACATACCAATCCAAACACAAAATAAATCCAACAATTATTAACAACAACACATCGATGATTCATTGTTTTTCAAACATTCCATAGAATCATAAAATCTCCAATTATCATAATAACTACAGGATACAATTGCATAACATTCTAATTAAGAATTCTTCAAAAATTTTGGTTGATTTTCATTGTACTTTGGAGTATTCCCATGTGTAAGTTTTGATACTGTACCTCTTTGTAAACACAAATATTCACAACCAACAATCACAACCATATGTACAATTTTCATACCACGTTAATCATGATTAACACTAACTAAATAATCTCTTTCTCCTTTTTTATCAATCTCACAAATAATCCAACGCTGTAAAGTGTGTACAACATTTCAAACCATATTCTCAACATTAAATTTTACTCATTGTTGTTTAAAATTCATTGTCGTGAGTTAAAATCAAACAAAGCTTATTACTTTATAAAATCAACCAAAAATTAGCTCCTTTCATCAACACACAAATGTACCTTCTTAAGTAAAATGAGTAAATAAGTGCATACCTTCACAAGTTAATATCATTCTCCCTGGTCTCAATGGGTCGGCTGTTAATCTTGTTATAAATACTTAGAAAATAATTAAAAAATTATTATCTTGAAATATAATTCTATTTTAAAGCTAGTGATTTAAGCCTCAAACTTAAAATACCCGTACAATAGCAAAGTATTAAATTTTGTAAATGAAAGTGAAGAAGCTTGATTAATAACATAGAATCTAGACTAAATTAAAAATATAACAAATATTTAATTTGATGATTTAAAGGTATTTTTATCTTACTTAAGATAATAAAAAATTTCAATGTTCAAAGGCTCTTCAAATTTCAAACGAAAGTGTGTTGAAATGATGATATGGTTTTCCAATCCTAGTACACATAACAACAAATAAAAAAAAGAAAAAAATGGGTTAGCCCACAATATAACACGGTGTTCATAAAAGGTAGGTTTACTATTTGAGTATCTTTTTAATGCCTTAACCAAATAAACAACATAGAGAGAGAATGAAGATATCATTAATAGAAAATGAGTGGTGCTCTATTTATTGATGTGAGGTAGGAGTCTCTCTAAATATGGCTATATGGTTATTTACAGATGGCAATTCAAACTGAATCTGATTCGACTCTGATCCGATTCGATTTAAAAAAATTCGAGTTCGAATTCAATAAAAAAAAGTTCGAATCCGAATAGGAGATGGATCGGACTTGGATCTTATACTACATCCGACCGAATATGATTCGAATTCGACCCGAATAAAATCCGGCTCATATTTATATTAAAAAATATTAATTGAGTACAAATTTTTATTACTAGTGTTTTCCATTTTGTAAAAATATTTTTTATTAATTTCAAAAAAGTCCCATTATATAGCATTAATGCTTAATTAGAGGCTTTAATTTTATCAAAATTTCTCTAAGGAGACCCTTTCTTAACGGGAGGTCCAACGGAGGTATGATGGATCGAATCGGATCTGGAGGTCTGATGGATCGGATCGGGTCAGAGTTGGACTCTATGATTTAGGACTCAAATTCGGATGCGGATCCAAAATGAAGATTTGAAAACTAGGTGGATCGGAGTCGGATTTTGCTAAGTCTGACCCGACTTCGACCCATTGTCATTCCTATGGTTATTAGGCTAACACAAATCCTACGAAGATAAATATAAAAAACTATAATTATAATAAAAAAAAATTAAACAAATAATCAAATATAATTTTATTATATAACTAAAGGAGACATGCATATTCTTTGAGAATTTAGAGTACCACTTAAGTAAATATCGTTATTTAGCAAATAGGATAAGATATTAATATTTATTTTAGAATTATAAAAAATTCATGTGCCACATCGGTAAATCTAACAAACGAGATTTTGGATTTCTATAATATATCTAATTTATAAGATAAAAGATGAACAATCAATCCATGATGAATCAAAAAAAATGTTTTGTGTGTGCATTGGAATGAGATGTGAATAAAGAGCTTCAAAAAGTTTACAAGATGAGATAGTATTTAAGGTTCAATAATATATCTAATATTTGTATACATTATCCATATGCTTCTATCAATTACTACAAGTTAATACTCTGTAATATATGGAGCATGACATTTGAAGTATTAGCAGAGAAAACAAAAATCCTTTTTAAGAACTAAAAGAGTAGGATATCACCGAGGATTAGTACGTAATGGAATACTTTAAAAGCCTTAATAGAAAAGAAAATAAAAGTTTTTCTTCTGTCCATTTTACTTGCTCCATAGGACCAATTATGAGAGAGCTTTATGTGAAAGTAGGGCAATTATTCTAAGATGAAGGAAATATTTTTTTTCTCATAAACATACTCTTTTATTATTAATTGACTTTTTTTTTTATCTTCTTACTTAAAAATGCTCAAAGAAAACTCGGTCCGACGGACTCAACTTGATTTTTTGGCTCGAGGCCTAACCCGGTTATATCCCAAAATTTTTACTCAACTTAGCTTGACCATAAAGCTCGAAATTTGGATCAGGTATGGGCTGACGCTACCCGCTGATGATCTATATTCATATTATTGCATCTAACACTTTAACCAATTAACTTAGTTTGCATCTACAAAGTTTACTTGTATGCAACATTATGGCTTATTAGGTTAAAAAATCTTGTTAAGATTTAAGAAAATTACAATTGTGTCATGTGGTTGGCAATGTTGAAGAATTAATATTTTCAAAGTGTAATAAGATTTTTAATTTTAGTAATTATCATAAAAAATTTATAACTAGCGAGTAAATGGCAAAAATAGTTAGAAACAATTAACCAACCTCCCAAATTCAGCAAACCGAACCCACGATTTGTAGGCATAAGAAAAAAGCAATTATCCCTAAAGTTGTCAAAATTTGACCCAATCGAATAAACTGCCCAAAATCGACCCGGACCCGACCTAATTATGACCTGAAATATGAGAACCGAAAACCGACCCAACCCAACCTAAAGTCAACCCGAAATCGATTTGATCCTATATTCGAAAACCCGATCCTGATCTGCGTCCAATCCGTTATATACCAGACCCTTTACAAACCCGACTCGAAGACAACTCCAAACCGATTGAATCCAACAAATAACCGATATGATTTGACTTATAACGACCCGAGACCCGATTTTGACCGACATATTAACAATTTGAATATATGTAACCTAATCTTATAAGACCTATTTTTATCTAACTTCAGATAACCTTAAACCAAATATCTTTATTAATTTAGTTATTTAATAAGTATATTTATGAATTCAAAATTTTAAAAGGTTTACTAAATATTTAAATAAGTATTTTGGCACTAATCAAAAGATGCACTTTGTTTATTTCCAACAACGAGAATACATTGATACATCTAATTCACAGCAAAGTAGGTATAGGGTGAAATTAAAATTACTTATCACACTGATACGCAATATTTTAGTGCCGGTATAACACAAAAGAATTGCAAATTGTGAGGTGCCTTTTACCACCATGTTCAGGTATTATAAGAGTCGCCCAAAGTCTAACAACATTTCCAAAGATTGTACCTGCTAGTATTATTTTACCAATCAAGTTTGTTTATGCATCAAAAAATAGGTATAGATGACATTGAAAATTATACTTAAACAAGCATACATATATAAATGATTTAAAAGAAATTATTAAAGCTAATTCAAGTAAGTGAAATGGTTTATTTGTTTATATGATATGTATTAACATAGATAATTGATATAGATAATACTATGATACACTATAGATACACATTTTATATACTCGTTTGATAAAATAATACACATTTAATAATCCTTACCTCATAGATATTTTGTTTTGCAATGAGTTATCGACGTTATCATTGTCTTATTTAGGAATTAACTATTATATAAAAACCAAGTTATCGCATGAGCTGACCCAAAATTATCCAATATGACCCCGAGACAAATACCACAAAATAGTCAAATACCGAGTCATAAATCGATAATAGCATGCCATTAATTACTCGATGCAAACCCGATAAAGCCCAACCCGAATTTCAACCATAATCGAGGTGACTCATTACCATAATTGACTTGAATAGAATTTCTGTCGAAACTCGAAATAACCCGCTATGACCCTTTTATGATTCGACTTGGATTGATATAAACCTGTTTTGACCCGAACCGAATACGACCTGACTTGAACACAAACCGAACCTGAGCATGCAAATAACTGATTTAACCTGACTCGATAATGACATGACCTAATCCTAACCGATCTAATCCGATGTGTCAAATTGACCAAATTTAACCCGAATAGATAAAAATTGACCTGTAATGGGTCAACCCAAAACTGACCATGGACCCGAATTGACACCCCTAATCATCACTAACTATTGTATATTTGTATTTACAATTTTACATGACAAATTAACGAGATAAATTTTTAAGCGATAAGTAAAAGAGATAAAATTTGGTTTTTCCACTTCAAAAACCCTACTCTACTATACTACTACGTAGTATAAACCTATCCAACTTGTAATTCTCAAAATATAAATTCAATCAAGTCGCGTTTCAAAAAAAAAATTAAAAAAAAAATTAAAAAAAACTCAATCAAGTCGTATTCCCTAAATCATCATTCTTTTCCAATCTTCACTCTCTAGGGTTTTACCCCGAAATCTTGTCCTGTAAGTTCCTCCCTTTGTTCATCAATCCCCCTTTCTTTCTCAACTCACAATTGCATAATTTTCATTTTTTTTTTCCAAAGTTGATGTAAAATTTTGATAATTGTGCTGAATTTGAATTATGGGAATTATTTTTAGCATTTATTATTTGTATGATTATGTTGATTACTTTTCATATTTTTTGAGTAATTGGCTAAGTTGTCTGGGTCTTGATGATTTTAGTAATTCGAATTGTGGATTGTGTTCAAACTTTGATCTTTTTTTTTTTTTTGTGATCAAACGAACTAGGGTTTTTGGTTTGGTTGTGAATTTTTGGTTGTATTTGGGATTTTGGATTTTTATTGAAGGTTTTTACTGTGTTTGGTTGAGCAGATATTGGAAGCTAAATATAGCGATAATCAATATTTATACTTTTTTCTTTGGAATGTTTTGATCCAAACCAAAGATACCCTAATTGTGAAATTAATATATTCTGTTGCAATTTAATATTTTTAATGATGATAATTTGATTAGTGGTTGATTAACTTGATTGATGTTATGGTTAAGCTTTGATCTTTGATTAATCAGATTGTAGTGTTCATATTTTTTAAAGATTCTTGCTAGTATTGGTTCTTCAATGTAATAGGCTGTTGTTATTTTCAGATGGCCTGGCGTATATGTGCAAATATGTCTTAGTTTTATTCATTTGTTTGATTCATTTTTATAATTTTAGACATTTTTCTGTGTATTAATGGATTTTCATGTAGGCTGTTGTTCGTTGAGTCGTATTGAACTTTTTATTTTGCAGATATACCAATTAATAGAATGGGTGGAAGCATGATTGAGGACGATTGGGACTTTCCTTCGATATCAAATGGGATGCGGACTGTTGTTTTGGTTGGACGTACTGGTAATGGAAAAAGTGCGACCGGAAATAGCATCCTAGGTCGAAAGGCATATAAGTCTAGAGCCTGTTCGTCTGGTGTAACAAGCACCTCTGAGCTCCAAACTACTATGCTAAAAGATGGACAAGTTATCAATGTAATTGATACACCAGGTATGTGATTTGTTGGTTGTTCTGTTCTCCGCACTCCAATTTTTCGTACTCTGTAATATACTTAATTCTAGACCAATTACTGAGAGTATTATAACTTGGTTAGTTTCTCTCTTAAATTGATGCCTAGAAGCCCTAAGATTCAAAATTAAGATGTTGCTTGCTTGTTCGTTTAAGCATTAATCATTCTGTCAGTTTAATAAATTTTTCTGTAAACATGCATATGCTCATATTTCTGTAATGTGCAACATTTTTTGTATATTTCTTATTTGTTCCATACACCTCAAAGGTATTAAAAAGCTTTTGTAATTGTTTTGCATTTTATAACCCTTGAGCTTGTTCTGATCTGAGCATAGCATATCTTATTCATTCCATCTGAATATGATTCTTGTTTGGAACTGTAGGGCTTTTTGACTTTTCCATTGGATCTGAATCTATTGGCAAGGAGATCGTGAAATGTATTGATTTGGCAAAGGATGGTCTACATGCTATACTTGTCGTGTTATCTGTGAGGACTCGTTTCTCTATGGAAGAGGAAGCAGCACTTCAAAGCTTGCAAAATTTCTTTGGACCCAGAATTGCTGATTACATGATAGTAGTGTTCACTGGAGGTGATGAGCTCGAAGATGATGGTGAAACTCTTGAACAATATTTAGGTCGTGAGTGTCCAGATCCTCTAAAGGTAATTGCTTATTAGGTGCTTTTGCTTGATATTTCTGAAGTATTCAAGATTTGGTTGTCACGTTGCTATTTCAAACCTTCAAATACTATCTAGCTTAGTCCCTATTGTTTTTGGATGAAGGGAGCTTTTTGTATGTTGATTTTATTACGAACTGAATTTATTTATTTTAATTTATTATCACATGAGTAAAGAAGTTTGCATTGAGTTTTTCTTCCACTTGTTGATGTAGTAGATGTTTAATATAGTAAAAACACACTAATTTCATTACTACTTACATGTGTAAATTTTGGAACAATGAATGAAAACTGAACATGAGACTGCTCTGAATATTACATGATTTCAGGCATGCTCTGTAATATTTTTGATTGGATCTGTGTTTTTCTTGGCCGAGTGGCGTTTTGTCCTTGTATATGATTTAAAGTTTTAATGTGCACTTAAGTATCAAGGAGCTGGGCTGTAAAGCTACCTATACAGAAGAGCTTTTTTGTAGTAGCTTTAGTCCTCCATTTCTGGGTTATACTGTTTTTTTAATTCTCTTTATAGTCTTTTTCAGCTCACCTGATTTTTACTGAACTGAAATTATATTTTCTGATTAAAACTTATTATTACTGATTAAAACTAATTTTTACTGATTTACTAGTGTTCGTGAGATTACTATTTTTACTGATTAAAACTAATTGATAGTGATTGAAACTTGTTTTTACTGATTAATTATTTTTTGAGGTTAACTGAATAGACAGGCCTAAATCAATGTTTGTCGTTTGTCACTGGCTCACAGCTGTCACTTTTTCTCATTTATTTAAGGTGTTCCAGCTTGTAGGAAATTTCTTTCCTTCCAATCAACTCGATACTCATACGATAAAGAATATTAGATGAAGTCAAAACTGACCTTTTTTTCCTTTTGTGCAATGTTATTTTGCTTCATAATATGTCTTGTCCACATAACTTTTTAACTCTTCCAACATGTGTTGAGTCAGCAAAGTCATACTCAGGTTAGCTAGGTGGCTGTTCTGACTTATGAGGATGTCAGCTTTTCGTTAACTAATTTCTCTAGCCAAATCTGTTACAACTCACTTGGGGGAAATTTTATTCAAAATGAAGAAATCCTCATGCATGTAGCTAAATTGAGACTGCTAGTTCTGTCAATTACAGTGGTTTTACTTGTGGTAAAGCTGCGTGCTTTGACAGGTCTGCTCTTTAGAACAGAACCGATTAAAGATCAAAATAACCTTGAGGCAATTTTTTGTAACTAAAAAATTTTTGCATGTAGTCAGTTGAAGTTTTTTTCGTACTTATTTAAATATTTCAGTGTATTTAGCCACTAGTGTCTCAAGAAAAAGTAATTATGATTTGCCTGGGTTGCAAAAAATGTTTGCCTGAGTTGCAGAACATCTATTCACATAGGTTGTAATGCTTTTTTCTGTATTTGCAGAAACTTCTTGATGTTGCTAAGAACCGTTATTGTCTTTTTGACAACAAAACAAAAGATAGAATCAAGCAGGAAGAACAAGTACAGAAGCTTCTTCAGCTAGTTGACATGATCTCAGAAGTGAATGGAGGAAGACCTTACACGGATGACTTTTTCAAGGAACTTAAGGTGAGTATTGATGCTAGAAATATCAATTTTTTTGTTTAAAATCACGGTAATCTAATAATTGCAGCACCTCAATTGTGCAGAAGGGAGCAATGAAACTCCGTCGCCAAGAGAAAGATGTTGATTCTTTAGAAGGTTATGATAAAGGAGAGATATCTGCATTGAAGGAGCAGATGCATAAAACATATGAGGACCAACTAGAGCGTATCACTGAGATGGTTTGGCCTTTCTTTCTCCGTGTCTCCGATGTTGTTGGTTACCTGCTCATAAATTCCTAAAAATGATGATTGAATGCCACCCCTCTTGATTGCCGCCCACATTAAAAACAGGGAGCGAGTGATAATTAAGTTTTCTTCTTTATTGTCTTGATTTCATCACTTTTGTAAAGAAATTGATGTCTGTTGTTCCTGCATGCCTTCTCTCAAGAGTTCATGGTGAAATCTTTACTTAGTACTTCTGTTGGTTATTGCCACATGGACATGATCTCATCTTTTTGTTCCTTGTTTGTGTTATTTCAATACTCCCTTTGTCCATCAGTATTTTTTACCCTTTTCTTTTGTTTGTCCCATATATATTTGACTACCTCGCGCGGAAAATGTACTCTGATATTTCTTCAGTCTTTGTCATCCCAATCTTTTTTGTATCAGCAATCTCGATGATGAGTTTACTGGCAGGGTTGGGACATCATCTATTGTTCTGGCTGGAGAGATTGTTCAATGTGATCTCATTTCTATAAGATGTAGCAAATTTTCTTTTCAAGTTTGTTCCTGACAAGTTTTATTATTTGTTGAAAACTCAATATTGCCTTTTTGGTTTTGCTTGTTATTTATAAAAATTTTATGAAAAGAATTATTGATGTTGATTGAAGTAAAAAAAACTTGAAAATTTTAACTTGTAAGAAGCAAATGATTGTTAGTTTTTTTTTTAATTAAAATTACAGTTACATTGAGCTAGTTGATACTGACTTTCTTGAAATCCCTCCCCAAACCTCTTCCCAACACAAGAAATATCTGAAATTTATGACTTTTTTCTATGATCCTCCTATGTAGGTCGAAACAAAGCTGAAAGAAACTACTCTCAGACTGGAAAATCAGTTGGCCCAGGAGCATGCAGCAAGATTGAAAGCTGAAGAGTCAGCCCTTGCTGCACAGGCGAAATCAAATGATGAGATTCGCAAGCTCCGGGAGAACTTGGAGAGGGCAAAGAAGGAGACAGAGGAGCTCCGGAAGCAGGCTGCCAGTGGCAAGTGCTCTATTCTTTGATATGTCTGACCTTGCATAATTAATCTCTGTTTTTGAGGCATTATGACACTTCTCTAAGTATCTTACTAGTTATGACTATGGGTTGCGGCTTGTATGTAAATATATATTGTCATTGCTGATGGATAAAGTATTTGTTATATTTGGCTTAAAGCGAAACGAAGTTTGTTTGGGGTAATGCAATATCTTTTGCAAATTAGATTTATTTTAGGTGTAATGTGGCATTAACAATAAAACTTGAAGTTTAGGAGAATAAGCAAAAGTTAGCATCATCATCAACTTCATGGCTTTGAAATATCATTGGTCTTATAATCAAAGGTTATCATCCAAGCCAATATGGAATAGACCTGTTCAAGTTCAGATAGTCAGGTTTGATATCATGTTTGTTTCAACCTAATCGGTTATTCTACTGTACCCTGGGTGGACATACTCCTCTTATACTAACTGTAACGTAAAATTTTCATAGAATTTACATTTTTGGGCCTTGGGGGATTCATGCATTGCTCTTTTGTCGTTTGAGTTTGAACCTCACTTTTTTCCTCCTAATTTTTTTTTTACATCTATTGGAACCACTTTTCCACTTTTTGAACGGGTTAATCACACTTCAAATTTAAGTATAACTTGTTAGTTATGACTTATGACCATTTTGTTAAAAAAAAAAACTAATTTGGAAAAAAATAAGGGAATCAACAAAAATAATACAATTCATATTTTTTGCCTTTTTTTACATATCTTTATGACAAGTGTGTGCTAATACATCAGGATGAGCATAAGTAAAAAGTACGGATATGAATAAGTCTCAAAATTAACAAAAAATGTATTATTTTGAATGGATCAATTGTAGATTGTATTACTCTTGTTTATTCCCAAAAATAATTCTTAAAAGAAATTTTGTGAACAAAATCAAACAAACTTTATTATGGCTTCGTTTAGCAGAACGTAAAATATTTTTCCTAAAAATTATTTTTTTCATTTTACATTGTTTAGTTTGGAGTAAAATATAGGATGTAAAACTTGGAATGTAAATTCATTTTATATTCTATTGAAAACATTTTCCTCCAAAACTGGGAGTAAAATAATTTTACATCCATTCACTCCAAAAAATATTACCAACTAACAAACAACTTATGCTTTACCAACTCATGCATAGAGGTGGACACAGGTTGTAGCGTGTCCATCATGGATTGTGTCAGCTCATGTCTGACCTCTTTTCGTACAGTGCCTAATCGTAGTCATGTCGAGCTGTGTCGGGCTACCTTTCCTTAAAATTCGGCTAATGGCCTAACATGACCCACGTGCTTGGCGTTGGCCTAATTTTTTTAACAAAAAATAAATATAAAGTATACAATAAAATTGGAAAAAAAAAATTAATTTTAGATAAAATAAATTATATTATAAGAATATAATAATATTAAAAATAATAGTAATATTAATTGTATTAAATAGTACTAAATAATAGCGTGTTTTGGGCCATGCCTCTAGCCAAATTGGCGTGCCTCTCGCATGCTAGTGCCTAAATTTATTTTGTTGTTTGCGGTCCACTCCACGGATAGCGTGTCATACCGTGTTACGACCTTGCTTGTGTCGTACTGTGCTAAAAGCGTGTCTGCTCGGCCCGACCTATGCCCTATTTTATTCACATTATTCATTTCTCATCTTCTCGGAACCCCTCTCTCTACTCCACACTTTTTCTCTCTTTAAAATTGGGGAAAAAATCCATAATTTCTTTTTATCTTCTTCGTATATCATTAATTAAGTACGTTTTCTTCGAATCTCATGTCTTGATTATTAAATTATCGAACTATATCATGAGTTTGAACTAATTTTATCCATTTTAGTCGAAAAAAACCCCTAGATTTCCCCCTAAATCGATTGAATCATGAAAGTTTCTTATGAAATGTAGACAATCAACAGTTTATTTGAAATTAGACTAGAAATTTTCTTTCTATTAGAATTTAAAATATAAAAGTACAAACAATTATATACAACGAGTTGATTGGTCTACCTATTTGATTGGTTTGCTTATTCAATTGTGAATACTCCTTTATAGTTAGCTTAAGGTATTTTTATAATGTTGAACCAAAGTTTTTAAGGTTCTCTAGTTTTATGGCAATATTCTGTATGATATAAAATGTTATTAATAGATCAAAGAAATATATTGAAGATTTTATGTATAAAAAACTATTTATTATACTATAACAAATTTAGGTAATGACAAACAACTAGAAAATATAACGGAAAAAAGTTGAAAAAATGACAAGAGAGTACAATTAGAAAAATTAATAGGAGTAATTGATTTTCAATTCAACCAAACAACGGAAAATATTTAAATGTAAAATCATTTTCCATACAAAAATGAGATTCCACAGTAAAAGATTTTACATGAAAAATCATTTTTAATTGAAAATATTTTATACTATATTAAATAGAGCCTAAGTCTCTTCCCATACCTAGACCCACACCAAATAATTATTGAAACATCGAGGCATGTGGAAGGAAATTGACATGCCAACGGTCGAGCAATTTAGCCAGAATAAATATGGGTTCCACTGTCCATGTGCTTCTGAAATTAAGATTATATGCAACACTGATATTAGTATATATAAAGTTATTATTAGCACCTCTTCATGTTAGAGAAAATTTTGTGCTTTACTTACAAAGGGTATGTCAATAATTATTTTAGATATGTCAAAATCATTTTCCCGAAGTGAAGTATCACAGTTTATTGTTTACAGCTTTACAACGGTTACAAGACGATATAGTGATGTAACTGATGTTGTATACTTATACAAAGTATGCTTCTAATGTTTGAGAGTCGAGAAATGAGTTAATGCAACGTCACTTGCGATGTAAAAGTTTATATGCAAATGTCTTCAAGAAACAATTCAACTTTTACAAAAAGGGCTCGGTAAGAAAGTAAGGCCATATTAATAGGTTGAATAGACTATACCTGCATAATAGGAATTTTTTTTATTTATAAGCTTTTTTTTAAAAAAAATTTGAAAAATAAGCTACCTTATAAAGTAATTTCAAAAATAAGCTAATTTTGGTTTGGATTAAAAACGTTGTCTCGGACAACGTTTTATCCAATGCAAAATCGTTACCTATGGCAACGTATTGCATGAAGCTGAAATTATGGGGGTTAAACTGAGTCAGACAAAAATGTTGCCCTAGGCAACGATTTCCTTAATAATTTTTTTTTTTGTCCCTACAACGCCATAATCAAATACATATTAAATTCAAACACAAAAATCAACTTCCCATCAATCTTCAAATTCATCACCGACATCAAAACGTCAACTTTTCAACACAAATTCAAATAACAACCTAAAAATAAACACAAACCGAAGAAAAGCCATAACTCGAAATTACATATTAAATTGTATAATGTTTGAAATTCAGTTTTAATTGTATACATAACAAATTGTAACATAAAATAACATAATGAAAAATGAAATAAGCCCTAAGAGTCATCATGTAGACTGAGGAGCTGCTACATATTCGTGACTACGTTCACGATTCCCGAGCCATGTGTCCTCCCATGGAAGATCACGTGTACGACCTCGTCCATAATAGCATTGAGAGGATACGACAACCTTACCGACTTTGACCGTATCCATTACAGACGAGTTGCGACACATCCACCCCCTTCACACTAGGCCAGAGACCCTTATTATCGAGATGTCCAGTCAGCATTACACTCAGGGTTAGTCTTCGTCATCAGTTTACACATCTCCACAGACCCCATTTGCACACCATCCAGAGTGGACCCAACAAACTCAGACTTAGAGCTCGTATCCTCATTTGTACATCATTTTTGAGGAGCAAACTCCGGGTCCAGACTCTGAAAATGGTGTGCAAATGGCTCCTCTCCATGTTGTCCTAGACGAGGCCGTACACGTGATCTTTCATGGGAGGACACATGGCTCGAGAATCGTGAACGTAGTCACGAATATGTAGCAGATCCTCAGTCTACATGATAAAAGAAGGAATACAAATGAAGTTAGTTGTGTACAATGTATAAATGAACAAGTAAACTGGCTAGAACTCTTACCACGATATGTAACGGCATTGATGCATGGGAGAAATATGACATATACGGCTGGAAAAAGGGCTAATGAACCGCATAGTGATACATCGATACCATACTAAGTATGGATCGAAGTAGTCCATAACTCCCTCAAATGGATTAACCTGGACTACGGACTATAGACGCCTATCCCACACATCAATGAACTGTCGGTGCTAGTCCGTCCAAACGTCTCTAGCCTTCCCACGTCGGTCCACCTTGTGCAATTCCTCACTCGTGTTAATTGGAGGTGGTATGATCTGATGCGATCCATACTACCGCATCACTTGTGTCGCCAAATGGAACTCGACGCACTCAAATCATACGAGCGGCGCAACGACACGCTACTCATCCTCCTCACCCTTGTCCTCAAGATACGGATCCCATATCATCTATTCATAAATGACATAAAAACGTTAGATATTGAAAACAAATTTACGTAGAACACATATACAAATTAGAGAAGAGTTGGAATGTTACTTGCTCATCCATCATCCTATCTAATAAGTCTCGCAAAGAGTTCACCCCAGTTGCGAGGTGAATGCAAGTAATACTATCGACCAACCATCTGGCACCATAAGGCTTTCCATCTCCAATGCGGCCCGGTTGGAGGAATATGTGGACCTCTTGTCCCTCCTGAGCTAGTTTGCATCGTGTAGGTATGGCTGGACGACAGACGGTGAGATGCTCCCACGCCCAAAGTTGTAAGGTCAATAAATGGAATTAGTTAGTTGCATATTTTTGTTACCATAACATGAATGACAAGAAGAATATAAATACCTGTAGAATGACTAGTGGCCCGGCTATTTCAACTACTGCCTGACTCCGTCTCACTCGATAAGCACAATACATCATTCGATATAGATAGGACAGAGTCACACTGCCCCAGCTATAACTAGCTACACTATCCCAAGGTCGGTTGAATAGGTGCAAGTAGATAAGTTGTACCTTATTCCCCGACTTATCAGCGAAGAGGACACAAGAAACGAGTACCCAGCAGTACATTCGAGTGTATCTCAGAATGTCCATATCAGTGGCATCCGTAAGAGGAAGATGGGCGAAAGTAGCAGACAACCAATTGAATCTCACAGTGGACCCCACCATGGCAGATCTCAGGATCGTCTGGGCGAACGGTGTGGGGCTAGGTCTAGACACTGCCCTACCCGTCACTGGTAGTCGTGTTAGAATGCACACATCACGTAAGGTGATCGTGGCCTCTCTAACAAGTAGGTGGATGGTGTGTGTCTCCTGTCTCCACCTCTTAAGGTTGTGACGAGTCCTTGATTTATGTGCAACGACTGCAACTAATGAATCTCGTAAAGGCCTGGTCGTCTAACATAACAGAGAACTCTCTCATCAACAGGCCACAGGGAGTGGTGGCGAGTGGTAAGCACCGCCGCAGAATCTAACGCTCTTGTCCATAGCGCTTGAGAACGATACGTCTGTTGTAGGCTCATAACAAAAGTATCTACTGGTCTTGGATTAATATCCAATTCATCCAAATAAGCATCGAAATAAATAATATATTTTTACATAAATGTAATAAGAAAATAAATATAAAACTGGAAAGTAGAATGTTTGGTAACATAATAAAAATCGATGGAAATGTTGATAACATAACAAAAGCCCTAGCAAATTAACATAAAGGTTACATAAACAAAATCAAAACCCTAAATACTATACTAGGGCCCGTCTCTAGGGACAACTTCTTCTATTATGTCCAGCAACGTGACAAACGTTGCATATGACTCCTTGATCTGTGTTGTCGTCCATTTCATTTCTTAACCTCTTTGATCGTGGATGACCCTTAGCTTGAATTTGACTCTCGTCAGCAATGAATCGTGGTCCTGTGAACGGTCTCCACACCGTATCATCAAGCAGTGGATGAAATTGGGGCTCGTACATGCGTAGGTATGTCATGGTAAGGAAATGTTGGTCAACGAACGGTGCCTTAAAAAGGTGGAACTCACGACACACATCCAACACAAGCGAACATGGGTAGTGATATATTGGACTTTGTTGCACGTGCATCTACTATCAGCAAAACGTACCATGTAACATCCCCCCCCCCCCCCCCCTTACATGTCACTTTGTCTCCTCGGCCACTTGTCACTTCATATAAACTTCTCCCAATGTCGAACGGCTCTATAATATGGAATCTGGCCTTAATTTTGTTAAGTTCAATCTTCTACTATACATAAGGAGTGTAGGGTTGGTTTGCTACAACTCATTTCGTACCCATCTCTCGTTTGTAAACAAACCATTTATTCACTCTAAAGAATGTAAGCTCTACTATTGCTAAAACTGGCAGAAATCTTGCACCTTTTATAACTCTATTAAACAATTCTACCATGTTCGCCGTTGCATATCCATAACTATGACTTCCATCATAAGCAAGTGACACTTATCGATTGTCATGTCGTGGTGTATTCAGCAGCAGCAGGAGACACCTGAGAAATTCGTCTAATGGCTTTGTCGATCTTTGATGTTTTCCGCTGGAACGCAATTCTAATGAATGCTTTTTTTACCAAGGCATTCTTCACGTGAGTGTTCAAATTCAAAGCAACATGACAAATGCAGAACCGGTGAAATGCGTTTGGAGGCGTCCAACCACTATATATTCATTCATGGCTTGAATAATATCTGGGTGACGATCAGATAGCACACATAACCCTCTTCTATTTGTGACACAATGTCTGATGCATGCCATAAACCAACTCCAACTCTCCCTATTCTCGTCCTCCACGAGAGCAAAACCAAGGGGGAATAGTTGATTATTCCCATCAACACTTATTGCTATAGGTATTTTTCCCTTGTATTTTCCATACAAATGCGTACCATCAATGACAATGAGAGAAAGTACGTGTTTGAACCCTTCTATGCACGATTTGAACGCCCAAAATACCCGATGGAACACCCTATACCCGGGACTCTATGATTTGTAACACCACTCCACTGTCATCCCAGGGTAAGTATCTATCAATGCCTGTAAAATCTGAGGCAATCGTTCATAAGAAGATTCTCAGCTACCATAAATGTGTGCTATTGCGACTTGCTTACCGTACCAAGCTTTCAAATATGGTACGTTGTGGTGGAATCTCCAATGCACCATTTCTATAATTACGACCACTTTCAATGTGCGATCAACTTTGACACAATCTTTGATGAAGGTACCTATCAGTGACGCACTCAAATGTCAAACTCATCGATTCTAATTACCACTAACACAAGACAAAGCATGTGGACCTTTATAGGTTGTTATGGCCCAAAATGGAAGTAAACTGCTCTTTTCCTAGCACGTAGTCTCTACTCGCACTTATTACAACAAACGAGCTCCAACACACTAGTGTTTGATGTTCGACACCAGTACGATGTATTCGAACTAAGGCTATACATCTTGACAGCATCAACGGGATCTCTCTTAGTAGGAAACTCCATCCCCTTCACGAATTCATTGTCAACACCGCATTTTGGGCCACCCATCGTCCAACCGTCACCCTCTTCATATTCTAACATTTCATTGTAATATGGAATGGACGATTCAACTTCAAGTCTGTTGGCCCCTGAACTAGTTCCTCACTCTAGGTTAAAGAGATCATCATCTTCTTCATCTGCCTCAACTGACTCTCCTTCTTCCACCTCTTCTTCCCCCTCAGCCTCCTCGTCCACTTCCTCTTCCTCTACCCCCTCCTCACCTTGGCCAGTCTTTTCTCCGTAAAGATAATTTCCTAACCGATCTCTAAGAAGTGTACTATTTAATGGAATCACACTAGGAGTAGCTAGTTCTGAGTTCCCATCATGAAGCATTTGACTTGTGGATGGAATGATTGGAAATGACTGATGTTGAGATAATATATCCATTAATCTAGTATATGAAGAAGGTGAGGATACTTGCTCCACATATATTTCAAGGCCAGATTATGGATAATTTTGAATACATACCCACAATATCTTGACAAAGTAGTCATCCATGAGTGGCAATGTCATTCATGTCGACGGACCATTGGGGTATTTCATTCTCAACTTCAGTTCCACCAACCGTCTATCAAACCCACACAAATTGAATATCATATGAACAATATTAGAGAAGTTGTTTTCAACACTAACCACAATAGATCTATATTGTCCACCATCATATCCAACTGTGTTATCTTGTTTTATCAATACTCCACCCCATCGACATAACAAGGGAAAAGAAATTAGTATTCATGATGCCTACAATACAGAAAATATTCAATGATATTCAATAATATGTCTATTACAATATACAATAAACTAATCTAAATTCATAACCTAAACTCATAACCTAAATTCATAAACTAATCTAAATTCATAATAGATATTCATAAACTAACCTAAAATCATCATCTAACCTAAATTAATAAACTAATCTAATAAACTAACAAAAATTCATAAACTAACCTAAAATCATTATCTAACCTAAATTAATAAACTAACCTAAATTAATAAACTAATCTAATAAAATAACCTAAATTAATAAACTAATCTAATAAACTAACCTAAATAATCATCTAACCTAAATTAATAAACTAATCTAATAAACTAACCAAGATTCATAAACTAACCTAAAATCATCATCTAACCTAAATTAATAAATTAATCTAATAAACTAACCAAAATTCATAAATTACCTAAAATCATCATCTAACCTAAATTAATAAACTACTCTAAATTAATAAACTAATCTTATAAACTAACCAAAATTCATAAACTAACCTAAAATCATCATCTAACCTAAATTAATAAACTAATCTAATAAACTAAGCAAAATTAATAAACTAACCTAAAATCATCATCTAACTTAAATTAATAAACTAATCTAATAAACTAACCAAAATTCATAAACTAACCTAAAATCATCATCTAACCTAAATTAATAAACTAATCTAAATTAATAAACTAACCTAAAATCATCATCTAACCTAAATTAATAAACTAACCTAAACTAATAAACTAACCTAAATTAATAAACTAACCTATATTATTAAACTAACCTAAAATCATCTTCTAATATAAATTAATAAACTACCCTAAATTAATAGACTAACCTAAATTCATAAACTAACCTAAATTCATATACCAACCTAATTTATGATTCACTAACCTAAATTAAAGTTTACTAACCTAAATCCATAAACTAACCTAAACTAAAATATTTAACAACAAAACTAATAAAGTATTAACAATAATTAACAACAAATAACAACCATACTTATATTTAACAAAAATAACAATTAATTAACAAATAAAAAACATAATAAACGAAGTACTTAACAAAAATAAAAAAAAACATTTAAAACCACTCACATAATTACAATTCATGAATATACCCATAATTTATAACATGCAAACCATTAAAAAAACCGAAATTTAACCAAAAATAAAAACAAAATTTAAATAAAAAAACAAGAAAAATAATTAACAAAACTCAAAATATATAACATACCTTACTCGAGGAAGAAAAGGGAAGGATTTGAGATGAAAATTGAGGGGAAATTCTGTAGATCTAGGTAAGGGAGGAAGTTTTGAGGTTCGACGGTTGTCACGAAGTGAATGGGGAAGAAGAAGAAGAAAAGAGGACGAAGAAAGGGAGAAAAAGAAAAAAAAAAACCGGGCCTTAGCGGAAACGTTGCTCGGGCAACATTTTCATTAAAACCAAAAATATTGCCTCGGACAACGTTTTTTACTGACCAGATTCTCTGCCAATATTCTAAAGTAAAACGTTGCCTGGGGCATCGTTTTTCTTTTACCAAAGACGTTGCCTCAGGCAACGTTTTTGTCTGACCCAATTTAACCCCCATAATTCCAGTTTCATGCAAAATGTTGCCACAGGCAACGCTTTTGCATTGGGTAAAATGTTGACCGAGGCAACGTTATTAATCCGAACCAAATCTAGCTTATTTTTTAAATTACTTTCTAAGGTAGCTTATTTTTCAATTTTTTTTAAAAAAAAGCTTATAAATAAAAAAAATTCCTATAGGGTTACGTTGTATAAGAGGTTTACATCCTTCTTTTATCGCTAAAATTTCGGCCCATCTTTTATCGGCTTTTGGTAGACTTTTTTGTTGGCTAGTTAATTATTTATATGGTCAAAAAGCAAGAAAAAAAATGTGCTGGGTAAAAAAAAAAATTCACTTGGCTTTAAAATTAGTTTTTTTTTTCGCAAAAAGTGATAAGTTAATCTTACAACCTTTTTTTTTACATTAGCTTTTGGTTTTTTTCTTTTAGGTAATTCTCATTGGTAACACTCTACTTTTTGAAAATATATTTAGTCAATTGAAAAAATTAACTTTATCAAAGGTAGCCCTTTTACATGACCTTAATGACAAGTTTTAACAAGACTAAATTTTTTTTTAAGTGATATTTAACCATGGTTAGGCAATGTTAGATAATCTCACTGAATTCTCATTTAATTCTCTCTCACACCATCATCCATCTTATTGAATATCCACTCACTCAAACTTTCAGAGACTCGTCTCAAACATTAATCTTATTTCTGACGAAGTGAAGAACTGCAACAATTGAAGGAAATGCACTATAGACGTATGTCATTTTAATTTTGGTAAATTATGGTAGTGTTTATAAAATTATTGCCTAATTCACGCCATAATTCAACTTAGGCTAAGGTATTGAATAAGGTGGATTATGGTGTAAGAAGAAATTAAATGAAAATTTAGTAAGAATATCTACCTGTGTCTTACTAAGATTTAATATCACTTTAAAAAAAAAGCTTTTATCTTATTAAAACATGTCATTAAAGTCTTGCACAATAACTTTAAAAAAAAGAAAATATTAAAAATGATAAAGTTATTTTTTTCAGTTGGTCAATTATAATTTCAAAAAGTAAAGAGTTATCAATAAAAATTACCCTTTCCTTTTCAATAATTACTTTTCTATATCCTT
Source organism: Dysphania ambrosioides (assembly GCA_026401315.1). Lineage (NCBI taxonomy): Eukaryota > Viridiplantae > Streptophyta > Magnoliopsida > Caryophyllales > Amaranthaceae > Dysphania > Dysphania ambrosioides. The sequence goes on from CM048657.1 coordinate 23,602,837, forward strand.
ACATTATATTATATGATTATACAACATGACTATGTACCTTTTATGCTATTTTTGTATAAAATATCAACCAACCAATGCAACCCCTAATTTTACCAAATATATATATTTTTTTAAAAATCAATACTTAACTAACTAATAAAGTCGATCAAATAAGCCAAGTAAATCAGTCATAAGGCACCCGCCAATGCCCAATTGCAAAAAGTAAGGCCATTATTAGCTCCAAAGGTTATATTCTATGCAGCTTTTTATAAAAGGGCTTCCTGTGATTCTTTTAAGAAGAAATTCATTATCTTAATTTTTATATGTCTAATTTATGGTTAATTAATATGATGTATATGAAACAAAGGTTTGGATTTGAGAAGCTCGTACGCGTCTTATTAGCTGTTATTAATTCCATTTACAAACATTGTGCTTTATTTCAATTAATTTTTTTGTGGTACCTTATTATATGATAAAGAAATATTGATAGTAGGATAAACAAGTCTTCGTTTAATTATATTGCATGATAACTATCAACCTAAACGAAGTTCGTTGAGCTTTTTGGAAGACGTTTGGAAGCCATGTCTAAGAGAAATTTCATGCCCTGACTCCATGTATTAACATGTACTAGTGATTTTGTACATTTATTCTTCTTTTTGTAGGCTAGTTATTAGTTTGTAATTTCTGTAACGGTAGGCTATGCAAAAAAAAAAAAAAAAAAAATTTAAATAAAGAGTATTGACTGATTTCCTTATTGGCCTCTCCATCGTTAATTAATTATCTATGGACCCTTCCATGAAAATGGTGTTCGTTATAAATTTATGATTTTAGATCAAAACTTTAGAACATAAGATTATTATTATTTGTTGTCGTTCTTTGTTATGATCGTGGTCATCAGTATAGCGCAATTAGGAATGACAATGGATCAGACTCAGGTTGGATCCAGCAAAATCCGACTCTAACCCACCTAGTTTTCAAATATTTATTTTCGATTCGAATTAGAATCTAAGTCTAAAATATAGAGTTTGAATCCGACTTGATTACTAATTTTGGACCTCCAAATCTGATCTAGTACATCAGACCTTTGTTATAATCCGATAAACCAAAAATTGAACTCAACCAAGCTCAACTTAAACTCAAGTTGGTTTATATAGTTATGCTCTCATGCTATCTCCCAATTTTTTTTCAAAGTGTGACACTTAAATTTATAATATTTCCCTTACTAATAAAGTCATTCGCTCATGTTATTCCCAAATTCCATGACGAAACATCCCTTCTGCAATGTGGGGTTTATAAAGTTATTCTCACATGCTATTTCCCAAATTTTCTCAACATGGAACATGTAAGGTTTTTTATGAAACATCCCTTTCCTAATGTAGGTGTTTTTAAAGTGATTATCTTATACTATCTCTAAATTTTATTTTAATATGAGACACTTAAGTTTTATGATAAATCATCCCTTATTCAATGTTGGGGTTTATAAAAGTATTTCTTGCTCTCTTAATATCTTTTCACCGTGGGACACTTAAATTTTATTATAATGCCTCCCTAGTTTAGTGTAGGGATTTATAAAGGTATCCCTCTCATGATATCTTCCAATTTTTATTTAATATAGGACACTTATTTTTTATGGTAAAGACTCCCTTTGAGTTTATAAAATTATTCTCTTACGCTATCACCCAATTTGTGTCAATATGAGTCACTTGAGTTTGATAATATTGCCGTTTTCTTGATGTAAAAGTTTTCTAAAATTAGTTTCTCATACTATCTCCAAAGCTTATTTTTTTAACTCAGAACACTTGAGTTTTATAATATTGCCTCATTTTTTAATATATGTGAGGTTTTATAAAGTCATATTTATGCTATCTCCAAATTTTTTTAATGTGGGATACTTTAGTTTTATAATAAAACCTCTCATTTTCAATGTGGGCTTTTATAAAACTATGCTCTCATGATATCACCCTATTTGTTTCTTAATGTGGGATACTTTGAATTTTAAATAGTGCCTTCCATTTTCAATGTGCAACACATTATTAGATTGGAGATAAACCAAAGAGCTTAATTAGCCACCTTCCTCTCGAAAGAAAAAAGAGTATGCCTAAAAAACAATTAAAGGAAGAGGGAAAACATGCTACCATAGGCAATAAGAACATTGATTTATACTTCGTATTCAGAATTTATTTGACAAATTTAAATAGTTAGTAGTGCTCTTATTAAACTGCTAATATTAGTTGTTGACACTGATGAATTCACTCTTCAAGTACATTTTACAATGTGAATTAATAAAATTAGTGGATAGAAATAAAAAAAACTAAAACATGGTAATGTTTGACATTTTTTCATTGTTGTCAAAATTTTAATATCGCCCAAGTAAATATAACAAAATTTGTTTGGTCGAAAATAAGATAAAAAAAATTGCTAATTTTAGGATTGATTTTAATAATGTATTTTAAAAAAAATTATGTTGATTATGTACTTGTAATATCTTAAATAACATCGAAAGAAAAGAATACACACAACATATCATACTATGTTGGTATATCAATAGTAATAGTAATATACATATCAAAATCTTTTTTTTTTAAGATACTAATTAATTTTTTATAACATCACCTAGTGAATTGGCTTGGTAAGCGTACTCATGATTTTATTTTGTTAGTATTTTCTTTATGTATCTTTTGTGTAGAATACATGCAATAACTTTTATAAAATACTCCCTCTATTCTTTTTTTTCCTTCGCATATTTCTCATTAGGAAATTTCAAAAAGTTTCCATTTAGAATCATTCCTTTTTTATCTAATATTTTATGACATTAATAACCTACTCCATTATTCACCCATTGGGTGTTGTAACTTTTTTATTTTTATAAATGGCCTTTTCTATTATCAAAATATCAATAAATAAAATTAGTCCACTTGCATTAACTTTTGATGAAATCTCTACCCTTCCACTTGTTTCATATTTAATGCATTTCATAGAATATTTTCCTTCTTAATTACTATATTGAGTTCTTCCCTAATTCCAAATGAAAAGGAATAAAAAGGAACAGAGGGAGTATTACTAGAATAGTTTATAAGTTAAAAATAGTATCGCGCATATTTTTTCAACTAAAGTAAATTGTTTAAAATTTGCAGTAAATAGTTATAACTCTAGAAGATAGTCTAGTCTCGAATACAAGCTAAGACCTTTAGAAAATCACGATTAAAAGAACAAGGAGGAGTATATTTTCCAAATACAACAACACAAAAAATAATGAGAAGTTGTTGGCCCATTCATTCTAAATAAAGTAAAAAAATGAACGTGTAAATGAGAAAGAAGATGGAAGGTAAAAAACACATGTAGACATTATTACTATGACAAACTTAGACGAAAAAGAAAAAGTCATGTAAATTTTGTTCCCCATCGGTGGTTAAGAAAAGGATGAACAAGAAACAAGTTATGTAAAGCAAGGGCTTTCTTAGGGAGATTTGATCAAATTAAAGCTTTTAATTAAGCCTTAACACTAGTTAATTTATTTACGGCTACTAACTAGCAGCGTATTAGCTAAAACGCCGCATATTATAATATGGTGAAATTAATAAATGGCGAGTTATAGATGGAACGACCACCTCATATTTTAATGATGTAGTTAATATCCGGCGGTTTATGGGTAAAACAACCGCTAATTAATAACTAATTGGTATCAATTATTGATTGTTATGCCCATAAACAACCGCATATTATTAGTGACTATCAATTAAAAAAAACCCATAGATTCACCTGGCCTTCACCAAAGGGAGTTACTAAATAAAGCCCACAAATATCCAGCAAAAAGCCCACAAATATAAAACATTTTGACGGTTTTGCCCTTTTATCATTTTCTTTGAATTTCTTCAACTGGGCTATGTGAACTTGTACACACAAACGAAAGCATGTTACGGTTTTCAAATTCGTAAGAAAACCAAGAAGAGTTGTTGATGCTGCCGCAAAATTCAGTAAGTTTCATAATTAGTAGTGTGGCGTCCAAAATGGACACCACACCACTGGAAGTGGCGTCCAAAATGGACACCACCACAATTTACAATTAAGAAATAATATTTTAACAAAAAGGAAAATACTATTAATAAAATTTGTAATCATTAATATTTTATAAATAATAAATAGAAAAAAATTATTAAATATGGGCTGCATTTAATTGGGGTCGGATTCAAATCATATTCGGTCGAATGTAATACAAGATTTGAATCCAACCCGTCTCCTATTAGGGTTCGGAGTTTTTTTATCGGGTTCGGACTTAAAGTTTTTTAAATGGGTTTGAATCTGACTTTTTACTTCTGATTGGATCGAATTTAAATCGGATTCGCATTGAATTGGCATCCGCCTAATACACTAGTTCTTCTTACCGTAATTTGGACTCTATGACTATAACAAGGATGCAAAAATAATCCAGGCTGCTAGTCTGCTACTGTAATCTGCACCACAGCTCATATATTCACATCAATTTTGGTCAGCAAGCAGATGAATGAATAATCAATTATTGCTACACCATTAAATTTTTTTCAAGTACTACCAATCAAATCTAGAGGGCCATTTCAAGGGCAATTCAGTAATCTTCTTTGGAAAGAAAGCAAAACTTGCTAAAATTAGTAAGAATTCCACCTGCAAAGCACTCCTCCTTAGGTTCTTAACCTCTACGTCACCTTGCATGCATTTAGTAATAAGAATCCCATACCAATATCACCATTCAACGACGTCGTTTTCACCTGTCCTCCTCTTCACATTTAGGGTTGAACAAATTTAAATAAGCCTCCCCCTTTTATTCACCTCCTTGGAATTCGTTCTCTTTGTTTTTCTGTAACATAAGAATTCTGAATTCCACTCTTTAAACTCTTACTTTTCTCTCAGTTCAGTCCCTCTTAATTTCAATCGGCAAGGTTTGGCTTTTTTTTATATATATATAAATAAAATTTCATTAATTTGATAGTAAATTAAGGAAAAAAAAACTATTTTCTTGCTAATTTTCGGGTCTTCTAAAAGTAGTAGCTATAATATTTATTAATAGATCTTCTTACATGTACATATATATGATATGTCAGTTTCATGGTGTTAGTTTGATACTACTATTATTGTTTATGCATGAAATTCTTTCTCACTAGGTTTATTTGTAGTATATATGGAGTACTCTTATACATATATACCTACTCGTGTTATTCTTATTTTTTTTTTTATTATTGAAGGAATTATGCATTTTTTGGTATTATATATTCTGTGTATGAAGTAGATCTAGTGGCTTTGTAAGATAAATCATTCAAAAACTATGTTGGTATTATATACGGATCTCTATCTACGTAGAGAAAAAAAAAATGTGTTCTAACACAATATTTTTTGTTATAAACAATTGAATTAGTTATTCCATGCTATTTAAAATGAATTTTTCCATTTTGATTCAAAAATATAATTTTATCTCAAGATTTATTTTTCCTTCTAAAAGATAATAAGTGCATATTAAAACAAGAGTGCACTATAATTTTTAAGAAAAAGTGAAAACTTTCTTATAAAGCAAGGCAAAATAATTTTGCAGAAAACAAATGCCCTTGATTTTTTAGCATGGAATTATTTTTGAACAATTCTTGTAATCTAAACTTATTTGATTAACTTCATCAGCTTCAAGATCTATACATCACTGCATAGTACATACTAGCCAAATCTTTATACTTTATTCTTGTGTGTGTATATATATATATATATATATATATATATATATATATATATATATATATATATATATATATATATATATATATATATATATGTTATGAACTATAGATTATGGTCATGGACATGTAATTTAATTAAGATGAAAAAGGGAAGGGTTACAAAAATTACTAAGAACCGATGTTGATTGTAAATGCAGGAGAAAGAAGGGGAAGAGAAATGGGAAGGGGGAAGATAGAGATAAAGAGGATAGATAACACAACGAACCGTCAGGTGACATTTTGCAAGAGAAGGAATGGGCTGCTGAAGAAAGCTTATGAGTTATCAGTGCTTTGTGATGCTGAAGTTGCCCTCATCGTCTTCTCAAGCCGCGGCCGTGTCTATGAGTTCGCTAACAACAAGTATAAATTCTCATTTCCTTGCCCTTTCTTTTTCCTTTACTTTATATCTTTAATGTTTGAGTATAAAAAAGATGGGGTTTTTGGGTTATTAGGGTTAAACATGAATGTTTTTAATAAAGTTTCTAAAAATAAACAAAATCATCTGTTCTTAATTAAGAGACTTTTCTTTTTTTTTTTTTTTTTGGGGGGGGGGGGGGGGTGGGGTGGTCTCGATTTAAGAGACTTTGTGATGAAGTTCTTAGTGAAAGATTATTGTATAAATTTCCATTATCTTAGAAAGAATTTTTTTTTTTTTTTCTCTGAAAACTTCTACCTTCAGAACTCAGAAAGAATGTGACAAAAAATCATGTTAGTTAATCTTTGATTTTTTTTTTTTGACTGAAAATTGTGAAAAATTTTAAATAGAGTTGAGGAAATATAAATCAACTAAATTAATCGCTATGCAATCATTCAGTGCAAAACTTGTTTAAGCCTTATTATATTAGTACAAGGTTTGTTAATCAAGATTCTTAACATATATGAGCCCGATGTAAAAATTATTAGTTTATAATATTTTGATTTTGAAATATATGGTGAAAAGTAGTGTAATGTCATCGTACGAAATTACCGCATCTAATTGGTAGACAGGGGTAATAAAAATTATATGTTTTGGCCTGGCATCTTCCCTTCTTTGGGATATTCGAATTGTTATAAAAATGCCGAGGTCAGACACTAGCCTTTCGGATAAGATTCAGACCATATTCGGGTTGGATGTAATATAATATTCGAATCCGGCCCATCTTCTATTCGAAGTCAGAGTTTTTTTATCGAATTTGTCAGAGTTTTTTTTTAAACGGGTTTAAAAAAGACTTTTTTCTTTGGATCATATCGAACTTGGTTTGGATTCGAATTGAATTATCATCCCTACAATGAATGTAATGGTTCTTAATGCTCATCCAATGAAACAAATTAGTTAGTTTATGTATTTAGGTAGCATTTCAAACATCATCACTAATTAAACAAATAACGTTATACATAAGTTGAGTAACGTTCAAATACTTCAATTTTGGGCAAAATTTTTATTGAATTTTCAGGACTGATTTATAGGGATTAGGCGAGGCCAAAAATCAAAATATGAAAGTTGGAACAAACTTTGTATTGTACTCCTACTAGTCTACTACAGCAAGTCTGTAATGAAAATCATGGAGTAATATGACAAGTAAAGAGAAAGAAAAAGAAACGGAAAAGAGTGACAAATGAAATGAAGTGACGAGCATAATACACCAATATAGGACTGACCATTTTTTTAGATGGAATTATACTGAGGTAACTTCACCTTGTATTTGAGAGTTAAATACTACAGCTTGCTATTCAGAGAGGCACCTATGGGTCGAATTCATGCATGCATGCCATATATACTTTGCTTCTTTTATTTCAGTGTTTTACAGTATTCTTACTTCTTTGTTCCATTGTTAAAAAGGCTTTTCCTTTGATCTTCTTCTTTCCTTTTTTAGCTTTACAAATAATTATTATTATCTCATTCCTCACTTCGTTGATCTGGTTTCTTTCTTCAAGTCCTAATCTTTTATATTAGTGCGTCTACCGTACACTTATACACACATTTATAACATGGACACACTGCACCCTCACTCATTTCAACTTTATATCAGAGATGAAAAATTCCTAATTTATACCTTATGTAAATATATTGAGAGGTATTTTCGTAATTTTATTTCTATATCTGATATCATATTGTTTATACATGATATGTATTTTTCTGTATTTTTATACCTGATATAATAATAGTTATATCTAAAATAACAATACTTATATCTGAGATATTAAGATCCTGATATAATTTTATATCAGGTACGTATGAATTAGGAAAAAATCAAATTTTGTTATCTTTTGTATTAAGATACTAATTTGCTTAACTATAACATTAAAATTAACCATTGACGGATTGTCAAAACAAAAAAAAAAAAAATAACCATTGATCTATGGCATTTCTTTTGTTTCACCCTGTCCGTTTTGAATTGTGTGCAGCATAAGGTCAACAATAGAAAAGTACAAGAAGGCAAATTCAGATGGCACAAACTCTGTCACGGAGATCAATGCTCAGGTAAGCTTAATCTCTTCACTATGCTTTAGAACTTCTCCGACTGTACGTGTTGTTATCATTATATTGTTGGAAAAAATAGGTAACATTTGTTTTACGCGAAGTTTGTAGAGTTTTAACTAATATACCACTTATATACTGTCATAGATCATTGTTGATAAAAGACTACTAACTATAGTTCGAGTTGAATCCAAAATTTTTAGGTACCTATGGTAGCTACCAAACATAATTGATCGGATTCTAACCCACCAACTCTAAAATAACTGTTTGTGATACTTAAGAATAGACCTGTTCAAATGAGAGGCGCCCTGTTAAACGCCCTTGATCGGCCTGTTTGTAAAAGAGTTTGATCAATAATGGGTCTATTTGATCGGTCTCTTAAAGAATCATATTTTATTGGGTTTTTAATAGGTTAAGTCGGGTCAATAATGAACCAATAATTTTCAAGAATTTTAAATACTATCAGGTAATGAATTTTCACTTACTTGTCGATGTTCCACTACCAAAGATTGGATGTGATACATGTAAACTATCATCCTCTATAGATAAAAAAAAAACTATAATCTCTTTGGACGACTCAGCCCGACTCGACCTGTTATGTATCTCCTTGGACCAGCTCGGCCTAATCCATTTTTTATCTTCTTTGACCCAGCCCGACCCTGCCCATTTTTCTTGTAACCCATCCCGGCTCTAACCCGACCCAATGCACAAGTCTTCTTAAGAAACCTTTTTCACCTATGCAAATTTAATTAGGCAGTTGGAAGAGCGGCTATACAACATAAATACTAAGCTAGTTATAAGCAATTGAGAGATATATGTTTTGACCTTTTAGCTAGGATAGAACCTTACTATGAATGTTAAATTAGTTATAAGTTTCTACGTGAAAGAACTTTTTCCTCCAATGACAACCTATGATTAGGCCTTTTAAATTGAAGAGCTTAACACATAATGAATGTTAAGTAAAATCCTTATAACAGTATAGAGTTCATAGTTTATACGGAGTACTTTATACTCGAACAAGGGGCGATAGATGCGTGTACTTTTAGTACTTCGTATATGATTAAAACAAAGCTGGCATCAAACAAATAAGATTGAGTAAACTAATAACAACACTATGCTAACAGGGGCTTTCCTAATTCATATAAATTATATCATAATATTAAAATTTCAAGTATATGTATTATTATATCAGATATAGAAATTCAAAAGATAAAAAAAATATAGAAAAGTTCATATCAGATATAGACATTATTAGAAATAAAATTATGAAAATATCCCTTAATATATTTATATTAGGTATAAATTAGGAATTTCTATATGCTAGTAATATACCCCTTGAAATTAAGTTTTGCGAGAGATTGCTATTCGAATTGTAGGGTAAGATTGGAGCGCATACACGTACGAAAAATGTACATAAATAAGCAAAGCTTTCTGGATTAAAATAGGTGTACTAATCATAACATTTTGTAAATTTTATTGCAACAGTCAAATTTTGTGCAACATAAGTTATTTCAAATGGTAGTATAACGTAAACCCTAACTCTTGAACTTCTTCATTTCTTTGTTGCTTGTTTTGTGAAGTACTACCAACACGAATCTGCGAAGTTAAGGAATCAAATACAGATGATGCAAAACTCTAACAGGTAAGATACGTTACATAATAATGTTGTTCATACAGAAAATCCCTGAACCCCTTATCCCCCCATTATGTTCTTTCAATCTCTGGTCTTGCAAAGGTGGTATATTACTAATAGGAGTAGTCGTTTAGACGTGGTCATGATGATTCACGAAAGTGCGATCATATGCAAGAATACAAATTTGTGACAAAAGTCTAGATGGTGAAGAGTTTTGACACAATGAAATAATGTAAATGGAGGGTTTCATGCCACCATTAAATAGAAGAGATAAGAAGAAAAAAAAAATGAGAAGTTAATAATTTATATCTATATAAATACATTAAGGGATATTTTTGTAATTTTATTTCTAAATATGAGATCATAATGTCTATATATGAAAGCGTTTTTTTTTGTATTTTTATATCTTCTGTATTTCTATATATGATATAACAATAACAAATAATAATATATATATATATATAATTTATATTTGGTATAAGTTAGGAAAATCTCAAAAAAAAAAAAAAAAAAAATTGGTGCAGTAAAAGAAAATGAGTTAGTACATTCTGTTGATATACAGTTATAAACAAGTGAATACATTTTCAATGATATTTTCTAAGCACTTGATCATATGAGGTTAAGACCTAGGAAAGCGATGGAAACTAAGCATAGATTTTCGATACTTTATCTTTGGATCTTTATTCTTGATATATTTGTTGGTTTATTAATAACATGAACTCGTGTATATTTCACAACTTTGGATAAAATCAAAGGAGTTAATAATCATGTCGATAGTACAATTTAGATGGAGGGATACATTAGTTTCCCTTTAATTTGGAAACCAAACAATCTTATCCTTATTTGTACTTTTTTTTTTTTGCCATGCTTTTAGTTGACTAAGTCTCTACATAGTTTATTCACTAAAAATCTCATTGTTTACAGAAATCTGATGGGTGAATGCTTGAGTTCCTTGACGGTTAAGGAGTTGAAGCAAGTTGAGAATCGGCTTGAAAGAGGCATCTCCAAAATCAGATCAAAGAAGGTCAAACAGTAGTGCATCTTGATTTACTATTACAACTAGCAATTACCATTTTATTCCAAGCCAATTTTTGGTGACTAAGTTTATTATTTTCTTATGCAGCACGAATCTCTACTTGCTGATATCGAGTTCTACCAAAGAAGGGTAATGCCTGACTAGATAGATAAAAGCATTTTAAATCTGTGTAATCGATAACAATGCTTCATGTTCGGATGAAGAACAAAAAATGAAACAACATTGAAATAATTTTATATATTAATTTTACATTGGATGTCTCATGTCAACGTCCATAATAATGTATCTTTATGCATCTAAAGGCCCCAAAAATAACATAAATGCATTATCAAGAACATTTCACATTCATATATTAGGACATTCCATGACAAATTATTACACGATTGGGTTCCCAAAAAATTTGGGTGCAAGTAAGGATATTATAGCTTCTACCCTATCATGTTTCATGCTAGATAATAGCTACTCATGATTTAAAATAATTTCGTACATATTGTGCTATAATTAGGACAAAGACAAAAAATAAATGACTGATAAAATATCCTTTCTTCTTCACTCATCTAATCCCATAATGTGATTATATATAGGAGGCAGAGCTTGAACATGAAAACTCGGCCATACGAGCTAAGGTATGAGCCTCATTCATTAATTTATGTATACATTAACAGTGGTTCTATTGATCAGTGATTACTATCACAAGGTGTGATTATTCATACGATGATGCAGTTAGAATTCAGAATACATCTTATGGGCTTGAAGGAAGCTGATCATCATTGTATCTGACAAAGAACTTTGAATTTCAGATAGCTGAAGTTGAAAGGCACCAACAGCTAAATATGATGCCTAGTGAAAATTTGGGTTTACTCCAGCCTTATATGCCGCGTGATCACGTCTTTGAAGAAAACATGCTACAGAATTGCTCTGAATTTGCTAATGCTGATAAGAAGCATTTTCAGCTTACTTAGGTAATCATCTTTGTCCTCTCCCATAAAGATCTTTGCTAAGTCCTCCCATTAATTCATTGTCTGCTTCAAACCACCCCCACACTCACGTGAGTGAGCACATACATACACACACAGACAAAAAAAAACGTCGGGGTTTCCATGAACTGCCTGTTTGGTAGACAAATTTGATGATCTTGTACGCCAAATTTCTTGTTAATACGATTTCGTCTCCAGATATTTTGTTTTGCTTTTCATTACGATTATTTTGAAAGAGACTACAATTACATCACCATTGCCATCAAGGGGCTTACCTTATGAACCGGCATGGTTTTTCAGAGTACTCTTGACTGAAGCGTGAAGTTTTTATAAGTAGTTATCCTTGTTGATCGAATAAATTGGAATTTTTTAAGCTTTTTTTTTAAAAATAATTGTAAAAAGAGCTCCAAATCAAAATAATTTCAAAAATAAGCTTATTTTGATTCGGATGAAACTTTTAACTAAAATAGCTGCTTTAATTTATAATGGGCAGAATTTAGGCCGAAAATCCTGCCTAATGGAAATCGCTACCTTAGACACCAATTTCCATCTGGTAGGATTCTCGGCCCAAATTCTACCCACTAGAAATCGTTGCTTCATGCAGCGAATTCTAATTGCCATTTTTTTGTTTCCTCTTTTGTCTATACAATGCCAATGATTATAATTCCAACACAAAGCCGGCCATTTCACAGCCTGTTTACATATAAATTCCAACATAATGTCCAACAACATCAACATCAACACCACTTGAACATCATCACCAACAACGGTAACATCAACATCAACATCAACATCAACACTAATAACATCAATCTAAAGATAATTTAATTTACATATGAAAGTAAAGTTTGATTTACACGAATGCGCGTCAAGAAAGCTAAGAATTATATATTATAATATTTACATACATACGAATACAAATAGATGTACATATACATAAAATGTAACTAAAACTCTAAGACTCTAGACGTGGAGTTCCCTCCTCGAAAATGACATCTAAATGAGGGTATTGGCTATTCTAACTCTGCTGGGTGAAAAGCGACTGAACATCTCTAGGTCTTAATCCAAATGGATATTTGGGAGATCTGTAAACCGAGGACAACTCACCCTGAGTGTAACCGTGCCCTGTCATAGGGTGAGTAAGATTCTCAAGGTTCTAGTGAGGCGTGGACGAGGAGGGTGTATCGTATGTCGTAATAGATGGGTACCGGCAAAGTAGGTGACTCTCCCTATCCTCTCCATACCCCCCCCCCCCCGCGCACATGCCCAAGGACACATGTATCAAGTATTGTGACAGTAGTCACGAATAGATAACAACTGCTTAGTCTAAATGAGAACAAAAGAATACAAATGAAGTTAGTTGTGTAACAGTTACAAATCAACATATAATATACCTAAAATTCTTACCATGATGTGTAGTAGCATTGATGATGGAGCAAAGTGTGAAGGAGGCGGCTGGAAAAAGGGGCTAATGAAACGCGTAGTGATAGTACAACATCAAACTAGGTACGGATCGTAGTAATCTATAGCTCCCTCATGTGGATCAACCTCCACGACGAGCTACAGACGCCTATCCCATGTGTCTATGTGTTAATGATGTTGTTCTTCCCAAACGACGTAGGCCTTTCCACGTCGATCCACCTGGTATAAGACCTCTCTAGTTTCCACCATAGGGGGTATGAGCTGGCGCGATCCATACTGCCACATGACTCGTCTAGGTAAATGGTACTATATACACTCAAAACATATGAGGGGCGCAATGACACGTCACTCATCCTCCTCATTCTCCTCCTTAGGATATGAATTCCAGATCATCTACGGGAAAATGACATAAATACATTAGTTATTGAAAATAGAGTTATATAGTACACATATGCGGATGAGATAGGAGAATGTTACCTGCGCAGCCATCATCCTGTCTAATAATCTCGCAAAGAGGTTACCTCAGTCGAGAGGTGAACAAAAGTGATACGATCCACGAGCCATCTGGTCCCATATGGCTCTCCATTCTCAGGGTACCTGGGCTCGACGTAGATGTGCACAACCTTTCCCTCCTTAGCTCGTCTACGGCATGTGAGAACTGTTGGACAGTAACAGGTGATATGCTCCCACGCCCAAAGTTATACGGTAATAAATGTAAGAGGTTAGTTGCATTCTTGATTAGTAGGTAATAAAAAATAATAAGAACTAAGTACCTGGAGTATAAATAATGGCTTGACAATGTCTATAGTTACCCGACCCCGTCTAATACGAGAAGCCCAGCACAACTATCAATATAAGTACGAGAGAGTCGAAATACCCCAATTGTATGAAGCTATATTGTCCCAGGGACGGTCAAAGAGGTATAAGTATATGAACTACACCTTATTTCCTGACTTATTTGCGAACAACACACAGGAAACAAGTAACGAGCAATACAGACGAGCATATCTCTGGAAGTTGACCTTGGAGGCATCAGGAGGCGGTAGCTGACGGAAAACCTAAGTCAACCAAGATAGTATGACCGTTGACCCACCATGGCATCCTCGGTTGGGGTGACTCTGAATACTCTCCGGATCATTGCTTGGAAGTGACTAAGACTTAGTCTAGACTCTACCCTCCTCGTCACTGGTAATCTCGTAAGGATGAAGACATCGCGTAATGTGATTGTCACCTTTTCGGCATGTAAGTGGATGGTGTGTGTTTTCTGCCTCCACCTCTTAACAAGCGCAATGACGAGGTCTCAGTCTATATGCAGTGTCTACAAACGATAGATGTCGTATAGAGATGTTTGTCGAACGTAATTTAACATCCTCTCATCAATTGGGCACTCGAGGGTGTGGTGACGAGTGGAAAGCAGCAATGCTGGATCTAACTCAACGTTCCAAAGTAGCGTAGAATGATGTGACCCCTGTAGGTGAAGAACAGATGTACCTATAGGACCTGGCTCCATACCCTATTTTACGAAAGAATCATTTAGCTAAACCATAATATTTGAAAATGTAATCTAAACTAAACCATAATATATGAATAGCTACTCAAAATTGAAATCATTATCTTTGAAAACCTTACAATAATCAAACCTAACACGTACTCAAAACTAGAACAATATCAAAACTAAAAGATAATCAAAAATAAGACATAATAAAAAAAATAAGATATAATGGAACTACACTAAGGACCATCTTTATGGGAAACTTTGTCGGGTATGTCCAACTACGTGAAAAACACTGCAAGTCACTCCTTGATTCGTGTTATCGTTCATTTCATTCATTAAACTCTTCGATCATGGATGGCCATTAAGTCGAATTCGACTCTCATCAGCAATGATTCTTGGTCTTGCATATGGTCTCCACGTCGTAGCATCTAACAAAGGATGGAGAAGAGGCTCGTATGTGCGTAGGTAAGTCATGGTACAGTGCTTTAAAAAGGTAATACTCATCACACACAGCCAAAACATGCGAACATAGGAAGTGATACACTTGAATCTTGTTGCAAGTGCATGTACCATAAGAGAAACATACCATATAATGTTTACCTCCCTTACGCGTCACTTCGTATATGCCGCTCCTAATGTCGAACGGCTCAACACTATGGAATCTGGCCTTACTTCTATTCACTTCAAGCTTCTATTTCACGTAAGTCGTACATGACTAGTTTGCTACAAGTCGTTGCCTAGCAATCTGTTGTTTATGAACAAACCATTTGTTCACTCTTTAGAATGAGAGCTTGACTATAGCTTAAACTAGCAGACATCTAGCTCCCTTGATGATTATATTGAACACTTTTGCCATGTTTTTTGTTGTATATCCATACCTATGACCCCCATCGTAAGCAAGGGACCACTTATTAATCGCCATGTCGTGGATGTACTCAACAGTTTTAGCAGAAACCTGAGAAATGCATCTAATGGCTTTGTCTACCTTAGATGTTTTCTGCTAAAATGCCGCTCTAATGAATGTTTTCTTTACCAAGGCATTCTTCATGTGAAAGTTCAAATTTGAAGTGACACGATGAATGCAAAAGTGGTGAAATGCATGTGGAGAATTTGAACCACTATGTATGTCACTCATGGCTTGAATAATACCTGGGTGATGATTAGATAACACACATATCTCTTTTCTATTCATGACACAATTTTGGATGCATGCCATAAACCAAATCCAACATTCTCTCCATTTTTGTCCTCCATGAGAGCAAATACAATCGGTATTAGTTGGTTATTCACATCGACTCTTATTGATATTAGTAACTTCCCTATATATTTCCTATATAAATGTGTGCCATCAATGATAATGAGAGGAAGTGCATATTGGAACCTATCTATGCATGATTTAAAAGCTTAGAGAAAACCCTAAAACCGGGTGTCTCTGATTTGTAACACCCCTCCACGCCCTTCCCAGGGTGTGTATCCCTTAATGTTTGCGTAATTTGAGGCAGACGTTCATATAAAGCTTCCCAAGTGACATAAATTTCAACTATTATGGGTTGCTTACCATACCACACTTTCAAATAAGGTATGGTGTGGTGGAATCTTCCATGCACCATCTGTATGATAATGACCACCATCAATGGGGGATTAGTTATAACATATTCCTTAATGAAGTTGCCTATCAATGACAAACTCAAGTGTCGAATCCTCGATTGTGGCTGCCACTAACACGAGAAAAAGAATATGGACCCTTATACGTTGATATGGTTCAAAATGAAAGCACACTGCTCTTCTACTTACCATAAAGTTTTTACCCACACTTGTTTGAACAAATCAGCTCCAACTCACTTTTGTTTGACGTTCGACACTTGTATGATGTATTTACCCTAATGTAGTACATCTTCATAGCTTCAATGAGTTGTTTCTTGCTTGCAAACTCTATACCATTCACAAATTCCCCACCAACCATGCACGATTAATCTAGGCCACACATTCTTCAACTATCACCCTCCACTCATTCTTCCAAGTCACTGTAAAAGGGAATGGTTGATGAAATTTCAAGTTAGTTGACCCCTAAACTAGTTCCAGCTTTTAACAGTAAGTTTAACAGCTCCTCATTCTCTTCCTCTTCTACCTCATCATTCTCTTTCCTTTCCCATTCCTCTTCCTCTTCTTCTTTAGCCTCCTCATCCACCCCCTCCTCACCTTGACTAGTCTTTTCTTGATGAAGATAGTTCTCATACTTATCTGTCAAGAGCATGTGAATTGGGTTCTCATTAGGAGGGTGCATTTGAGTTGTGGATGGAAGGATTGGAAGTGATTGATGTTGATAGAATTTTTCCATTATTTCAGTATATGAGAAAATGAATGAAATTGAAGAACTAACATTTTGTGAGAAAGATAAGGGTACTTACTCCACATTTATTTCCATACCAGATTGTGGAAAATTTTGAATGCATACCCACAAGAATTTAACATAATATTCATTTGTGAGTGGCAATGTCATACATGTCGATGAATTAATTGGGTATTTCATTCTCAAGTTCAGTTTCACAAACCGTCTATCAAACCCATATAAGTTGAAGATCATATCAACAATCTCAAAAAAGTTATTTTCAACACTAACCACAATAGGTCTAACTTGCCCACCTTCATATCCAACCGTATTATCTCTTTCTATCAATTCTACACCTCACCGACAATCGACATAACAAGGGAAATAAAGAGGTATTCATGATGCCTATAGCACACAAAAACTCTTCAATGATATTCAACAATATTCTAACAACATTTCATGCCATAACCAATACTTCTATTTATGTCACATTCAAATATCTCACAACTCATAACTAATACATTATCACTATAATTCTAACTATAATTCCACCTAAATTTCATTCTAAGTAAAATTCAATTACTAACTATAATTAACCTAAGTATAATTCTAACTAACATATAATTATTAACTCTAATTAAGCAAAAGGTTATTCTAACTAACAAATTATCACTATAGTTCTAAATTATAATGCCACCTTTCATTCTAACTAAAATTTGATTACTAACTATAATTAACCTAAATATAATTCTAACAAACATTTAATTATTAACTCTAATCAACCTATTATCTACGAACAAATTATCATAATTATTCTAACTATAATTCTAAATTATAATTAACCTAACTTTCATTCTAACTTATACTTTTATTCTAACCTAACTTTCATTCTAAACTAACATTCAATTATTAACTCTAACTAACCTAATTATCTCACAAATTATAACTAACAAACTATCACAATTATTCTAACTAAAATTATAAATTACAATAATCTAACTTTCAATCTAAATTATAATTAACCAAATAAACCCAACATCAACAACATACCAACATACCAGCATCAACAGTATCAACAACATACTTGCATCAACAACATACCAAATTCAATTCTTAACTCAATAATCAACCTAAAATTCCCATAATTCCAAACTCCAACACCACAACATACCAAACAACATGCTCTAATTATCTAAACAAGATCTCAGCAAATTATACATGCATAATTCACGAAAAAGACTGAAAAATTTACTTGCATAACTCACGAAAAAAAGAAAAGGTTTAAAATTAAACCATATCTATGTTCTGGAGGAAAAATCACGCAAGATGGGCTAAGTTTTAGCCAAAAAGTCGTCGGAATCGGGTGTGATGAGGTTGTTGTGAGCTGTCGGCGGGGGAAGGAAAGGGAAGAAGGAGAAAGGAAAGAATGAGAAGGGAAAAAGAGAAAGAAAGGAAAAAAAAAAAACATCTGTCTTAGTAGAAATCAGGCAGCAATTTTACTTAAAATGAAATAGCTACCTGAGATAGCATTTTCTATTGAGCCATGTTTTCCTTTGTGAAGCCCATATTCTGCCCATTATAAATCGTTGACTCAAGCAACAATTTCCTACTGGACCAAAATAAGCTTATTTTTTAAATTATCTTAGTCTGATGCTTATTTTTACAATTATTTTTAAAAAGCTTAAAAATAATTCAAGAAAATACTTGTTTGTAACTCTTCTTGATTGTTAGATGGTTGTATTTGGAATTGTATTAAATAACTAACAGTACTCAAAACATGCAAACATCAAGGACTCCATTTCAGATTGCACTCACATCTTCACTTATAGTCTTTTTGCATATACCATTGATATTGGTATTTGTTCTATGCAGGTGAAATTACAAACTCGAGCAAAAGTTCAACTGGAAATCAGAGAGAGAAGCTACTGGGCAGTACTAGGGCGCCTTTGGTTACTTACATTTAGGCTATACGCCAAAATAAGAGTTGTTTCAATAACATTAGCAGATCATGATCTATAATAACTATATCTTCAAAATTGTTCAGGACTCTGAACATTTCCTCCCTTTCATAGATAAAATGGCTACTTAACCTCAACATGCAACAATGAAAATTATTAAAACCAATTTCAGGTATGAATTATTCTCCGCACTACTCCGCGTACAAAACCTAGTTCACCAACTTTACCACCGATTCTCACACAGTACTCCATATATTGTCAAGGAAATCTACTCAAAACATAACACTATGACAATGATAAACTATGCCAAATCAAGATGTACTCATGGCAAGCTCGTAATAAACTGACTATATTGCTGTCACTAGATAACAAGATTCCACAAAATTGTCTAAAAGCAGAAAACCAAATAGAAAAAATACTCAAAGAAACGACACTCCTAAAACAAAATTAAATGTGGGCAGTAGTAGTAAATATGAAAACTGAGTATGAACCAGTAGACAGACAACAAGACACAGAGTCTGAATCACTTAAAGCATTTCGCGTCAAGAAGAGCTTCTCCCTCAAAAGGCTCAGCATCTTCAATCATTTGACTGACACGTTCCTTCTGTGCCTCATCACTGATGTCCACCTTTGTCCACTCATACAATTCCATGTCATAGCACTCATCCAACACAAACTGAGGGATCTCTTGTCCACGGAAGAGCCATAAGCCCTTGATCTTGAAGGGAGGCTCTGATCCAATCAGCAGCATCTTGCCAAATGTGTACTTACGAGCAAGATCCATTCTTTGCAAGAACCCACTTACCTTGTTCATGGTCACAAAAGAGACAGTGTTCTCATCATTATACTTGTAGTCACAGAACCATAGAGAGTAGCCCTCTGGGTCATACATATCCCAGAATCCTGCAAAAATTATGAAAATACGAGGCTAATAAGCATCACTGTGTGAGACTTCACATCTTTACATACAAAAATCAATAGTGCAATTGTGTTCAATAACAAGTATAATACGTTAAAAATTTGATAACATACTCTAACCTCAAATGGTCGATGTAATGGTGTATTAAACCTCAACTGGGGGGGGGTGGGGGGGAGAGACTTTATATCCATGTCTAAAGAGACGAAGTCATTTCTAGGGGATTGTTAAACATAAGAGAAGATATGTAACTATACAAAAGTAACAACAAAGTAATCATAGACAGCAATACAGAGATGAAAAAGGTGACGATACTTTGATAAATTTAAAGATATATATAGCAGAGACGAGATATTGATGAGGAGATAAAATGAAGCCAAGGGAAGAAGAATTCATCTGACGCAAGTAACTCAGTAATACAACTTCAACGTCATCAAAGCTGGATAAGTAGGCAATAACCTAGACATAAACAAGAATGGAACCAACATTACCTTTGATTGCAACTTCACGGAAATTGGATTTGGTGTTGGAGTAAAGCCTCTTCCACTCATCCAGTATCATCTTACTAGGGGGTAGAAGATCAAGTGGATTCTTTGCCTTAGGCTTGGGTGCTTCTTCCTCCTCTGCAGGTGCCTCAACCTTGGGCTTGGTTGCCTCTTTCTTAACCTCCTTTGGCTCCACCTTAACCTTGGGCTTCGCAGGCTGAGTGGGCTTCTTTGCAATTGGAGGAACAGACTCTGTTTGTTTTACTTCACCCAATACCTTCTTAAAGTTAGGTTGATTAACCATGGTCCAAATATATCTTTCAACATGAGGATATTCAGAAGTAAAGCTCTTGGTCATGATTGTGCTGAATCCATAGTACAAGTTACAGGTCAAGACAATATCAGCCAATGTGACGCTGTCTCCGACAAGATAAGTGTTGGAAGCAAGATGTTTGCTCAAGGCTTCCAAAGACCTCTTCAATGCAGCTATGGCAACTTCCTCAGCCTTCAAGATAGCAGAAAAGTGACATGCTACTATGTCTTAAACCAATCACTACGTCGCATAAAATAGACAAGCAAATGTTTCAACTGACCGCTGGAATATGAACTAAATAGCCAAGTCTTGGATACAACCAACGCGCAATATTGACATCAATCTCAAGGGAAGAAAAGTCAATCCACTGCTCAATGCGGGCCTAATAAACATAAGATACAGAAAATATTGGTCACATAAAAAACACCAATGTGTCATTTGAAGTAGCATTATAATTGCATTTGGGAAAGTTATCAATCAACATAATATTCTCATGCCAAAGTTTAATCTTACATATTCAATCAGGGAAGAGCCATAAAGAGGATTATCAGCCTTCAGCTTAGTAACTGCAAACATCGAAAAGTTATCAATAAAACAAGTACAGCTTAAACGTATAATTGTCATAACAAGCGAGATGAGGGAGACTGGATAAACTTACCATATCTTGCTATAGCATTACTCTCAAAAACAGGACCATCAGGAGTTTCCAGAACAGGCACCTGAAAACAGGCATTCCTCGGGTTAAATTATATTGAAGAACAGGAATATTATACTCTGGATGATAGATATGCTACCTTTCCAATAGGGTTCATTCTGATAAATTCTGGTGATTTGTTGGTGACACCCATCTGGAAATCTTTGACCACGTCGATTTTCACTCCACTATACTCCGCAGCAATAAGTGCCTTAAAGGCATTCTTATTGGGTAGTCCCGTGTGGAAGACCTGAAATATTAACCACTTCAACATCACTACAATACATTGCTAAACAAGGTCAAGGAGATGAAGGTTCACAAATTGGATGTTGTGAAGTCACTGATTCCTCTGAGTGGCAATACAAATATGGTTGATCATCCAGAATGAAAAAAGAACATGTCAACCAATAGACATTAAAATAACAAAGAAATATCAAAAGTACTTGCAACACCAACTCTACTATGGTACGACATAATATTAGTAACCATTGACATGGAAATTACAGATACACGAAGCCCATATTCACACTAGCACGCAATTCCATTTCAATGGATCTGACACAGCCATCGTTCAAAGTATCTTTGATAATTAGAGATCAATTTTTTTAAAACTGAATGAAAAACGAAAAGTCTCAATACATTTGACACCGCTATACAGCCAGCTTAGTGCGAGCCATCATATAAAATACTAGATACAATTGTTAATCTCATTCCCATAAATAATTAAATTTTTTGATTTCCAAGTGCATAATAGAACTGATACACGCAATCGATACTCGTATAATCAATCAAATTCCAGGGTTCTAACTCTACAGAAGCAGAAACAACGAAATCAAAGACACACAAGTTAAACAAAGTCATGAAAATCCGAAATCGATCACGTTTCCAAAACAAAACCTATCAAAATTCCAATATTTTTGCAAACCATCTAAATCACGATTTTAGCACCAAAAACAACAAACCCACAAAATTCAAACAATACCCAAAAAAAATAATTGACCAAATTGAAGATTTAAACCAACCCCAGATCCGAAATCAACAAAGAAACAATGAAGATCAAAATCAATCGAAATATCGCGAAAATTACATTAACATTGTGAGAATTGAAACGAGGGAATTGGAGAAAGAGAGAGAGGAGTGAGGATTACCAGAGCCATGGCGACTGCGATTCGCTAGATAGGATGAGATCTGAATCAAAGAGAAAGCAGAGAGATAAGCGTAGAAATTGTAGGGTTCAGAGAGAAAAGGGCGGAGAAATGAGGGAGTGGAGTAATACCTGAAGGCGTGAAAAGGGGCAGCTTCCGGAGTTGAAGAGGAGGCTGTAATGAGTGGGTTTAGACTTTGTACAACTGTAGATTTCTAATTTCTAGGGTTTCTTTTGAACATATGGTATATACAATACTTATATTCTTATTCTTGCTATTTTCATTTTTTGTTTTTTATTTATTTATTTCCTATTGCTCAAGGTTTGGGTTGGCCCGAGTTATGGTGTGGACAAGTACAAAAAATATGTACGAGAAATGTGTTGAGATATCCTGTAGCCCATATTTGGATACAACGTGGCACAATGGACTTGTATCTAGTGGGCTATACGTGTTGTGGAGTGTGGACAAGGGTGGAAGTTTAAGTTTTTTCTAGGAAAAATTAAAATAAAAAATACAATATTTGACCCATATTGTTTATAAAGGTTAACCTTCATTTTATTTCGGAAAAATCTCACATTTACATGTTTTGTATTTTATATGGTTAAATGAAAAAGTGATCGGCTTGGTTGAAAGTAAATACGATGAGGTGGTTGTTGCTTCTGAAAAATGACAGTTGCCTTTGAATCTCACCTACCCCATTCTTTATACTCATCCCCTACCCCAGCCTTCATACCCTTCCCTTACTCCATCATCCTCATCTCTATTTTTGAGTAATTTGTATGTTGACTAGATTATGAGTATAAAAAAAAACGATCTCGCTGGCTGAAGGAGGGTGAGTGGTCAGAGTCAAAGAATGGTTTTGATCTAATTTCGCTATGATGAAAGACATAATATATCATATCGTATCATGTGTTTGTTGAAAAGCAATTCCCCATCATTTGAATTCTTCTAAGTAGCTTAGCTGAAGAAGCTAAGCCTTGTTACAATAACAAAGGTTTGACTATTTCTCACTTTTATTTGATTTGTTTAATAATTCTTTCAATTTGATATGCACTTATCTAGTTGTTTGTATTCTTTAATTTGATATCCACTTATCCAGTTGTTTGTATTCTTTCAATTAAATATCCAATTGTGGAGAAATTGTGAGTTTAAATGTTGCTCTTGTGCTAACCTTTCTTATGTGGTATGGATGGTATGATTGGTGTGAAAATTTTGGCTATTTTGTAGCATAATCTAATAGCTCAAAATTGCTTTTGAGTGTTTAGATTGTCCATGAAATCAATTCATCAAAATCTTATAGGTGGACATTATTGATTTTAATAGCAGTTTCTTGTCTCTTTTGCATGATCTTATAGGTGCTCTACAAAGTTGAGAAACTCATTACATCTTGGCATGTTAGCAGATTTGGCCAAAATGATAATATATTGTATAACATATATGTGAATGAAGTCGTTACCATTAAATATTTACGGACTTCTTTATAAGATACCGTTAAAACTTTGATCTCTGCTAAAGTGAGGTCTAAAGAAAGTGTTATTGAAACTTCTTAATACAAGATGCTTTTATACTTTGTTGATGTAACTAAACGTGATGGCACAAGCAATCATCTTATATTTGCATGTTTTGAAGGAAAAATAATGTGTTGGCTGAAAAACTTCTCATAAACGTTGGCAATCATGTTTGTAGCTGTCTAGCTAGCAAATAATACAAGTGTTGAAAAACTTCTCATAAACATTGGCAATCAAGCTCTCCCTCACTAACTTTATTGGAATCCTTATCTTGGTGAGTCACTTGTCTTCTTTAGTCTAAAGCTTGTTAATAACTTATGGATGTGATGTGAATGGTTTTGTTATAAATAAGATAAGATATGAGGCACTGTAAACACCCTTGAGTTGGATATTGTTGTTATATAGGAAGTGTTTGACAAAGACCGGTTCAAGATAGATGACAAGATGGGATGTGCTCATGTAAATATTCAACCACTTGTATCTAGTTACTTTCATTGGTAATGGAGGTCGAGAATGCTCTATGCATGGAACATGAAGAAATGAAGGGGAGTTACTAGTTCAACAGGTAACCGGTAAAGAAATCCTTTAAAATACAAAACGTTAAAAAGTGGGATTTTTCATAAATAAAATGAAGGTTGACCTTTATAGATAAGATGAGTCAAAGTTTGTATTTTTTTTATTTTAATTTATCCTTTATTCTACTCATTTTTATGGGAGATTAAATAACATTAGTTACAAATTATTTCTAAATTTTCAAACAATTTTAGTAATACTTTCTATTTTTACATAATTATAATTACAAGTTTTAGTATTTATGAAGTATATAAGGGGTATTGTATTTAGTAATAAGTATATTTAAAATTTTAATTAAATACATTATCCATTTTTTTTCTTTCCATATTCCCCATAAAATAAATTTGTAAATCCCTTCCCATTTTGAATCATTCCTTTTTAATATGATAATTTAAGACGTAAATAACCTAAGTATAAAAAAATTATTACCAAAAATAACCTCAGCTGGATATGCAAACAGACGACACTACCCTCCCTTACCTAAAAACCCTAACCTTCATTAACTCTCCCATCACTTTCTCACATCTCTCAGTACCTTCCACCTTGGTCCTCTAAATAAAGAAAAAAAAAACAGGTCCTCCTCTCTCTTCCCTTAATGATATTTTTCACTTGCTAAAAACCTTGATCTTTCCACCATTTTCCATCAGTTGCTCTTGTAAATTACCTTAAAATTCTTCAATAATTTTTTTGGTTTAAATAAGACCAATATTTGTGCTTCTCTTTCCAAATCTCTCCCCTCTACCGTCTTCAATTTGGACTTCAATATGAACTACCATAACAAATCAGGACCAAGGATGGATGGGCGTTGTAGCTATGGCAATCCATGTCCATGCTCCGATCATGAGAGATCTCATTCGTATAGTTTGGAATTTCTACATCATAGTCTGAGTTCTATAGAGGACGAAAAGAAGTTCAAAGAAGAGACTAAGGACCTCAACATCAACCCTATCATAGTTCTATTACTCCGTACTTAGTCAATGATTATGTGCGTGGGACGGAAAACCATTCTGATCCACTATTATGGTCCATTGTGTTCTCCACCTTGTTTGAGCACCATACTATGCGCGGTGGTAAATTTTCATATGTTTATCTTGTGAAATATGATATTAAATAGGTCTTTTTTCTTGCAAAAAGAATGGTGGTCATGTACTATATGTTATTTAAATTATGGCAAAGTTCATTTATGTCCCTGCGAAAATATAAAAAAGGGTTGTTTAGCATAGTAATTTATGATGTATCTTTTTTCGTATTAGAGTCCGCTCCATGTATAGTATGTCTCCTCTACATTTAAGGATTGATAATTTGTTGTTTATTGTGGATAAAAAAATATGGAAAATTGTGTTTGACATTCGATATTTGATGTTCTACCATTCTTGACATTTGTTGATCGCGCCACTTAATTGTATGCTAACATTTATGTGTATTATTCTGATGTTTGGTGTCTTCTCAACCTCATTACTAAGACAATGAAGAAGTCCCCTACTGACTTCAATCTCTGAGTAGTCCTTTGATTGAGTTTGTGGTCTTACCGGAAACTTGGTGGTTTCAGACACTCTTGAGCATGTTGTCAATGCAAGAGATTGCAATAACCCTTAAAGACGGAAACCTGACTCTTCACTTGCTCTAAAAGGGAAACCCAATTTTAGCAAATCAGGAGCTAAATCATCTAATCTGTTTTTATCAATAAGAAGTCCCCTTTATAACGGTATGGTTTTATTTTTGGAAAAATTGAAATGAATACAACCTTTGGCCCATCTTGTTCATAAAGGCCAATCTACATTTTATTTTTGAAAAATATCACCTTTGCATGTGTTCGCTAGTAGAGAAATGTCTATATGTTGTGGTTTTCTAACTTTAAATGCTGCAATTATTGATACGAAGCACATATTGGCGAAGTACATGGAAAACAACAAATGCTGCAGTTTTTTAGACGTAGCAATAAAAACAACAAATGATGTGGTCTTTTAAAAAATCGTAGCATATATATCTAATAATTGCTGCAGTTTTCCAAAAACATAGCTTATATTTTTTTTAAAAATAAAAAAATGATTTTTTATCATTTTTTCAAAAAAAACACAGCATTTAATGGGTTTTATTTTATTTTTGATTTTTTTATTTTTGAAATTTATATGTGCTGCGATTTTCGAATATAACTGCAACATATATAAATCAAATGTTGTGGGCATATTAGAAAACCGCAGCAATTGATGGTTTTCTGATAAAAAAATTTAATAGGTCATTTTATTCCTAATTATATATAAAAGTATGGTATTAATAATTAATATCTCTCCAAATTGTTATATTTGCAATAGTTGTTATATACTATTACACCACATTCAATCAAGAATATAATCTAATCTAAACTAAGAATATCATGCATAATGTGTTAGAAATAATGTGTCATAAAAGATAAGAAAAGTTAAGAAATAATCAACCGTGATAAGAAATAATCAACCGTGAAGCATATAAATCCAAAATTCTATTATGACCACTCGTTTTGGCACGCAAAATTGCGATTTACAAGATTTTACACTCAAAGAAAACAACCAATTCATTTCTCATAGATTTCGGGTGCGTTCCGAGGTTTTGGAAACTTCGGAGAGGCATATCTCTTAGCCCGGTAATTCGAACGACGTAAATTTTTTTAAAAACCCTGTAATTTTGAAGATACTACATAACTATGTTACCCTTTAGTGGTCTCGATAGCGTCTTATTTAAGATATTGAAAAAAATTATTGGACAAGTCATATAATTGGCTACAAGACTCCGAATGGAGCATATAATGTCTAAATTGTGATTTTTTTTTAGATTTGAGGGATTTGTCCACTTAGTATCTCCAAAAAAGCCTCTAACACCATTAATTTTTGAAATTCGATTTTTAAGGGTTAATTTCTTCATAAACACAACATATAGCATGAAAATCTAAACACACAAGAGTTTTTCATCTTTACATAAATATATAACAAATTACGAAAACAAAAATTAAAAAAATAAATACTAGGGTTCAAGGCATATGCTAACCTTTGGATACCAAACTTTGGAATATGTAGACTTCTTCAAAATGGGAGAGATGAATAGGCTTCAAAACGCTTCACTATGCCATATCCACGGAGGCACAAGTCGGAGAGAGGGGTAGGCTTCAAAATACACGAGGAAGAATGAATTATAGGGACTTTAGAAAGAAGTTAGGGTCATAAGTAAGAAGTACGAGGGATTAAGAGTGAGAGATCTAAGTGTTATGTGTATTTAGGGTTAGGGAAGTTAAGGGTTAGAGAAGAGGGAAATACGTGTTTTTTCGTGTTTGAAATGATACTGGAAGCGCTAGTATAAGAGTATATAAAGTGAGTCACAATTGCTGCGGTTTTTTAAATAACCGCAGCACTTGTGAGTTACAAGTGTTGCGGTTTTTCAAATAACCGCAGCACATGTAACTCGCAAAGGTTGCAGTTATTTGAAAAAAAACGTAGCATTTGGTACTAATATTGCGCCTTTTCAAATAATCGCAACATCTGTGGTTTTAAGTGCAACGTTCTTTTAAAAACCGCAGCACTTGGTATTAAGGTATAATTCAAATCATTAAGTGCTTCGAATTGTATATAACCGCAACATTTGTACCGAAGCAATTAAATGATTTTCTACTAGAGGTTGTATTCTAAAGACTCTCTTGACCGGTTACTTGTTGGACTGATCAAAATTGAAACATCCAGGCTCTGAGCCCGGATCTGGCCCGTCGTGACCCTACGTAGCAATAGTAGCAACACCAGCCACACACTAGTTTCCCACGCGCAACAATCCCCTGTCGACAACCTTTACCGATTACCCAAATAAAAAAGAAGCCACTGGTCTGCTCGCCAACCACCGCCGAATAAAACCCCCAGCCCCCGTCGTCGGCCGTCCACCGTAGTGTATCCACGAAAACTTCCAAATTCATGCAACTGTTGAGTGTTCTTGGTGAAATTCGAGAAACTCTTATTTGAATTTGGGGTCCAAATTAGGGAAAAAATCTTCATTATCATATAATCACATTTTGTGATTGACTGATTATGAAGATTCACAATTTTCACAAGATTCAATCAAATTTTGGAAAATCCTAGGGTTTGTAAATTCGAGAAACTTAATTACTTTAATTCGTTGAAATTTCTTAGCACAATAACAATCAAATTGTCAATACATATATTCAAGCGCTAATGAACAAAAATTTGAACTTTAATCATGCAAAAAATTATAATTTTGTGCTTGATTAATTTCAGTTTAGCATAGCTAAGGCTTTGAAAATGAAACAGGGGTAGAGGGCCTAAGGAATAAAATTGAGGAGAAGCAACTGCCATGTCATCGCAATTACCTGCAAGCCAATTGGTCATTTTTTTCATTTAACCCTTTAAAATACAACACATGCAAATGTGGATTTTCAGAAATAAAATGAACTTTGACCTTTATGGACAAGAGGGGTCAACGGTTATATTTTTCATTATAATTTTTCCTTTATTTTTTTAGTCCCCTACTTGAATCTCATGTATTTCAATCGCATTAGAGTTGATTGTTTGGGGTTGTTGTGTTTGAATTCAGCAAAAGCCCCTTCCCCTTATAGGAGTTGAGGGTTCGACGAAATAGTATTGTTGGCATGTAAACCCCCGTGGGAAATTGTCACTTTTTTCCTGTAACTATGATATGTAGCATGACTTATTTGATTTATGATTATCATGATGTTCTGTTTTGATTAATTTAACATTAAGGACTACATGTTGTTCTATTTTGATTCATTATGGGCTGTTATCGTCAATCTTTGCTGATGTAGGTCAGTTTCGATTCATGTGGTTGGTCTCAATGTTGTTTTTTTTGTCAGTGCATATGATATTCTTATTTTGTTGGTTGATTTCAAGGTTAATTATTGTGATTTTTTGTTGATTTAGGTTAGTTTTGGTTGCTTTTAGTGAGTTTTAGTTTATTTAGGACAGTTATGATTCCATTGTTGTTTGTTATGGTTGATTTTGATTGAATAGAGTCTTTGATAAACCTCAAGTTTATTTTGTTTAGTATTGGTTGATTTTAGTTGATTTCGGTTAGTTTTTTTGGTTTTAAGGTTGATTTTGGTGATTTTTGGTTGATTTATGTTAGTTTTGGTTGATTTTGGTATGTTTCAATTAATAAGGTCAACTTTGTTAGTTTTTCCATTTTTATGGAATGTGGTTAGTTTAGGTAGATTTTGGTTGATTTAGATGAAGATTTAGTTATTTTTTGGTATGATTCCATTGTTATTTTTTTATGGTTGATTTTTTGTTAAGTAAGGTTAATTTTGATGAACCTCAGGTTTGCTTTGTTTAATTTTGGTTGATTTCAGTGAGTTTTAGTTAATTTAGGTCAGTTTTGATAGGTTTTAAGGTTGATTTTAGTGATTTTTGGTTTATTTATGGTAGTTTTTGTTGATTTTTGTATATTTCAGTTGATTAAAGTCATTTTTGGTAGTTTTTACCAGTTTTGCTTCATTGTTTCTAGGCATATTTTGGTAGATTCAATTAAAGATTTGGTTATTTTTTGGCTGGTTTAGGTTAGTGATGATTCCTTTTCTGTTATTATGGTTGATTTTTATCGAGTAAGGTCAATTTTTATGTACCTCTGGCTTGTTATGTTTGCCTTCGGTTGATTTTAGTGAGTTTTAGTTGATTTAGCTCAATTTTGGTTGGTTTTAAAGGTGATTTTGGTGATTTTTGGTACATTAATCTTAGTTTTACACTAGTGGAAAAAACCACATATGCTCCGGTTTTTTGAAGGCTTTATGCTCCGGTTTTGGCCCGAAGTAGATTAACCGGAGCATATTGCAAATATCTTTATGCTCCGGTTTGAACCGGAGCATAATGGAAACTTTATGCTCCGGTTCTTGGAAAACCGGAGCATATAGTCTCCTTTTTTAAAAAAAAATTAGACTTTATGCTCCGGTTCTTGGAAAACCGGAGCATATAATAGCATTTTATGCTCCGGTTTTCCAAAAACCCGAGCATAAAGTCTAATTTTTTTTTTTTTTTTTGCAAATGCTAATTATTGTTATTGGAAATATTATTCAATGCGAATATTAGAACAAAGCAAGCTCAAAGGATTTCAATACTCTTTATATAAAACTAAAATTCAAATATAATTGTACATGATTAGAGTTACAAACTAAATTATACATAGCAACTAAATATGTATATATAAAGATATAAATATAGAAATTTGCTACAATGTGCGAGCGCTGAACTGTCAACTGGGTCATTTGCTTTCATCGACAATGCATCTTGAGCCTTTTATAGCTTGTAACTATAAAACTGAATGGACTTTGTCCTCAAGGAGTCAGGGGCCTAAGATTGGTTCGATATCAGAAATGAGGATCGAAAACACTGCAGGGTGAAAAGTTACATGTATTGCTGTGTCTCAGAGGTAAAATAGAGCAGATGGTATCCTTGAACTTGCTAATTGACACCAAACTGTTGATTTTATAACAACCCAGCATAAGTTCTGAACTTCTGACAGTCAAATCTTGTAGTCTGCTTCTAAGTAGCCAAAAAGCTGCTTCTGGTACTTGCATACTCAATGATATCTGACTTCAACTATTAACTTACACTGTCTCCTCTTAACATCATAAAAAGCAAAAACCTTGTCCCCTCCCCCCAACTGTCAAACAAGTAATTTGAGTTGACATGCATATTTATAAATCATCATCTTGATTGCTCATCACGAAAACAAAGGACCATAAATTATAACTATTTCTAATCCTCAACGCATACACTTGACACATCACTTTTCCCTGATTTTCATCAAGAATTTATTGAACTGAAATTCAAAGGGAACATGAACAGCCACCACCACCATGCCCTTCAAGCTGGCACAATCCTAGATGGCTCAAGGACATAGGAGGTGTAACACAGGTCAACCAATAGAAACACATGCTTGAACAAACATTTCTGATTATACCAAGTAAAACTAAGCTTAAGAGCCTGGACTGCTTCTGCTTTCACAGAACAAGGAATGGAAGAAGCATATAGTTTCCATTAATAGTACAGGAAAGCACATACTAGGAAAGGAGTCATAAACAAGAGAGTAACAGGGAATCTCCTCAAGAAAATTAAGGAGCTCAATGCTTTCAAAAGGAATTTACATAATACTAGATATATGATCCATGAGTTATGAAGGTCTGAAGGAACCACAAGAAAGGTCGAAGTTAAAATCATTAGTATACTCATTTATATATTGTCTGTTGCACATCAGAAAACAGGAATTTACATAATAAGCTAGCATTTATTTGCACATGAGCTTGAACCTCTTGTTAGATCTAAATACTGTGAAAGAACCCTAGAAAACAGATATGATACTCTGACTGCTTATAAATTCAACAGCTGTTCTATTTAGTTTATTAGTTGTATAATAATTCTCAAAGATGCTTCATTCTTTCACTATGAAAATTAATGTAGTTTGACCCTTTGAAGTCTAAACCAACCCATAAGACGGGGAAGGGTGTAGCATATAAAAACCAGCTTGCAACATAAAAACAGTAAACACCTATGCACTGACAACACCAACCACATAATAAATCCTCATTTATAGCCCTTTCTTGAGACCTGGTCTCCCTGTCAGCCAGAAGCAAAGAAAGAGAGAAAAGATTAGGATGAAAGACAGCAAAGAAGAAAGGAACATGAACATAGAGATGAAGAATTCCAAGGAAGATGAGAAAGAAAACTACACTAGCTCTAATGGTAACAATACTAATCATGAGTGCTATTATCATAACTTGTTGCTAGGGCCTTATGAATATCTTGAAAAAGTAGTTAGAGTTATTCTTAGATTTTTGGGTATTCAACACGACTTTTCCACTCCTCCTACACCTCCTTATAATGCTGATGATGCTCCTACTACTGCTACTTCTGCTGATGGTTCTCCTCCAGAAGAGCCTGTAAGCCTGCCCTTACTCTTCCTCTTCCTCTCCGTTCTTCAATTCGATTTTCTAGTTATTAAACAGTACAAATGAGCAGTCACTAGCATACGGGAGAAGTTACGCTGCTGGTAAATATATGATTATACAGTCTTAAGTCCCAAGGTATGAAAGAAACAATTAATCAATCAGCCCAAAAGGTTTATGGGAACTTCAATATGCACATATGCACTCTACAATCTGAAAATTAAAAATAAACAACCAGATTAATCCTAAGACTCGGCAATCTCGAAAAGAAAAAGAGCAATAATGTAATTCTATGAAAATAAAGGGCAACTGCAGTTCGGCAATGTACGGCACACAGTTAATTGCAAATTACTTAGAAAGACAATAAATGAATGAATATGGGCAGTGATCAATGAGCAGTGATCCAAACATGGTCATATGGGCCAAGAAACTAACACAGACAAGTTGCATCTAGTAACTTGCCACATGTTGCATCAAATTAATACACATATTTTGAAAACAAAGATTTATTTAACATTTTCAAATCCCAGAAATTAATCACAATTGTATTTGAAAAGATCATCAAAATACCCAAATAGAGATAATGATTCAGCACCTACTAGGACAAATGCATTGGAAGCAGCTGTTAGATTTATTCCCACTCTGCCAGCCTTTAAAGACATAAGCAAAACCTATTTACCATATGCAAGTTTAATGAGGAGCAGCATATAGAAGGCCAACCATGACATGCATATATATGAAATTTGCGCCACACATAACATAACAGCAACATGAAGAACAAGAAGCTGCCAAAAACAAGAAACATGAAGCTGTTAGATTTTCTTAATGGATTCCAGAGAAAAACAAGAAGCTGCCAAAATTCGAAAAAAAAGGAGGAAGATTTTTGGTAAATGGCAGAAGAAAGCTTGAATATACCTGCAGACTGGACATAAACCTGAATATCATTTCGCAAACTAGCCTAAATGCATTCTCGGCATAAGCGATGAGCATAGGGAGTCAAAACTACATCTTCAGAAGCTTCAAGACATATTGGACACTCTCCTTGCTCACCATTTTTCAGCTCTTGTACAACCTCTTTAATATATTCTCTCGATGGCACAACTTTCTCCTCGCAAGCAGTACCACAACTACCTCTCAGAAAACGTTTTGCAAGCTTATCCAGGTCAGCATAATCTTGTGTATCACCTCGACTACATGCACCAGAGATAGTGCGTTGTGTTCGTTGCTGCTGGGTTTCGTTACATTGAAGGAAGAGGCTGCAAAATTAATTAGGGCTGTGCATATGGCAGTTGCGTTTCTAGTGGCAGCTATATGCTCCGATTCCTATTGAACCGGAGCCTAAAACATTTATATGCTCCGGTCCTTCACTAACCGGAGCATAAACCCTAAATTTACCCAAAAATAAAATAAGCCATAAGCATATACTCCGGTTGTATATAGAATCGGAGCATATATTGAGTAGTATTTAGCATTTTGTTGATTTTTGTATATTTCAGTTGATTAAAGTCATTTTTGGTAGTTTTTACCAGTTTTGCTTCATTGTTTCTAGGTATATTTTGGTAGATTCAATTAAAGATTTGGTTATTTTTTGGCTGGTTTAGGTTAGTGATGATTCCTTTTCTGTTATTCTGGTTGATTTTTATCGAGTAAGGTCAATTTTTATGTACCTCTGGCTTGTTATGTTTGCCTTCGGTTGATTTTAGTGAGTTTTAGTTGATTTAGCTCAATTTTGGTTGGTTTTAAAGGTGATTTTTGGTACACTAATCTTAGTTTTAGTTTAATTTTGTATGTTTCAATTAATTAAGGTCGATTTTGGTTGTTTATGATAAGTTTTGCTTCATTGTGGTGAGTTTAGGTAGATTTTGGTTAATTCAAATGATGATTTGGTTATTTTTTGGCCGACTTAAGTCATTTATGATTCTATTGCTATTTTTTATGGTTGATTTTTTTTGAGTAAGGTTAATTTTGATGAACTTCATGTTTGTTTTTTTTTATTTTGGTTGATTTAAGTGAGTTTTAGTTACTTTAGGTCGGTTTTGGTAGGTTTTAAGGTTAACTTTGGTGATTTTTGGTTGATATATGTTAGTTTTCGTTGATTTTTTGTATATTTTAGTTGATTAAAGTCACTTTTGGTAGTTTTTTTCAGTTTTGCTTTATTATTTCTAGGTAGATTTTGGTTGATTCAAATGATGATTTGGTTATTTTTTGGCTGATCTAGGTTATTTATGATTCTGTTGCTATGGTTGATTTTTATCGAGTAAGGTCAATTTTTATGTAGATCAGGTTTGTTATGTTTGGCTTCGGTTGATTTTAGTGAGTTTCAGTTGATTTAGGTCAATTGTGGTTGGTTTTAATGGTTGATTTTGGTGATTTTTGGTAGATTAATGTTAGTTTTAGTATAATTTGGTATGATTCAATTACTAGTAGAAATTATTTAATTTGCGGCGGTGGTTTTAGTATTATATGTTGCGTATTAGTCTAGCCGCAGATACGATGGCAGCAAATGAATATTTTATAATTTGCGGCGTAAAAAATACGCCGCAAACAATTAACTATTATACGGCGGTCCTAGGAAAATATGCCGCACATTAATACTACATCAGGAAATAAAATGATGCGGGTCTAAGTAGAATATGCCATTAATTTTTTAATTAAAATGCATCATAAAACCGCCGCATATTATTATGTTTCTTTAACCTATATTTTGGTCCCAACTACACCATCACTATAGTATTACCAAAACCCGTTATATGAAATTACCAACCATTTATACATATTGCAATCAATATTGCAATTAAAGGTATATAATATGATGTCTAGAATTCATCTATACACTATTAGGGTCATAATATGTTAGAAATAATGAGTCCTAAAAGATGAGAAAAGTTAAGAAATGATCAACCGTGAATCATATAAATCTAATATTCTATAATGACCACTCATTTTGGAACGCAAAATCGCAATCTATAAGATTTTACACTAAAAAAATGACTAATTAATTTTTCATAGATTTCGGGTGCATTTCGAGGTTTCGGAAAATTCGGAGAGGCATATCTCTTAGCCCGGTAGTCTGAACGACATAATAATTTTTTTGAAACCCCCTATTTTTTAAGGTACTACATAACCATGTTTCTCCTTAGTGGCCTTAGTGACATATTATTTGAGATTTTGAAAAAAAGCTTTGTCAAGCCATAAAATTGACTACGGGATTCCGAATGGGGCTTATAATTTGTCTAAATTGTGTATTTTTTTGAGATCTACGCACGCTAAATTCACTGTGGGGGATTTGTCCACTAATTTTCTCCAAAAAAGTCTCTAACACCATATATTCTATGAAATTCAATTGTAAGGGTTAATTATTTCTTGAACACAATATAAACAAAGCTTAACTCATCCAATCAAGTTCTCAATCACTCCCATTAGCCAAATGCGAAGATAAACCCCATGTCTAGGTTTCGAACATGTCTAGGTTTTGAACATATGAGAAGATAAACCCTAATTTGAACAATTCCACTAATCAACACCCATTCAAATACTCATATTTCAAAATGGAATAAACAACAACAAAAAAACAAATAAAAACGAAACTTATTGATGGAGGAAAAGTCGAATGAGGTGTTGGTGGTGGTGGCGTGGCGTGGCTTTGAGTGATGGCGTAGCTTTGGGTGGTGGCTGTTGGAAAACAAAAGAAAAATACAGCAAGTATAAAGATAAGACTTGAGATATAAGATAAATTAGAATAGGATTAAAATACAAACAAGTGTATCCCATCAGGACTCTGTTCTGAGAGTTATCTTCATGGGTGATTATCTGTATAAATACCAAATGTTATGAGTTATTGGATTATATGAAAAACACAAATAAATTATCCAAATTCAGCTTGGTATCAGAGCAGGCTCAATTCTGGTGGTTTTTGGTCTTTTTTCTTTCATCATTTACCATGATACAACTTATTAGAACCACCGTTCATTATGGAAGGATCACCAAAAAACCCAAAAGAAGATCACATTACTATGGCTCAACTATTGCAAGTTATAGAAAAACTGAACAATAGGAGCATAGATAACCATGGATCTTCGGTTCATGTAACCGAGAAACTCAATAATCAAAACTAGGGCAAATGGTCACGGCTGATGCTGATGGCGATCGAAGGAAGGGGTAGGCTCACTCATGTCACAACCAACCCCCCTCCTGACACCAAAGAGTACATCCAGTGGTGTTAAAGAGATGCCATAGTTAAGACATGGATTATTGAAAATATCGAACTAGAATTGGTAAACCAATTCCTTGATTTTTTGACAGCAAAAGATTTATGGAAGGGTATTGAAGCAGTATATGGGAGTGGGAAAGATGGTCTATAGATATTTGACCTCACCACAAGAGAAAATACAATCAGACAAGGGAAAGAACCAGTCGAGATATACTACGGAAAACTAGTTACGATCTGGAAGGAGATCGATAGAGGGATGCCAAATCCCATGACTTCCACAAAAGATATAATCACATTCAACAAACTAACAACACAGATGAGGGTTTATCAATTCTAGGTGAGTCTCGATGAATGCCTTGATAAGGACCAAAAAGAATTGGTAAACCAGGAGCCATTACCAACAAGCAAGTAGGACGAGTAACAGTGGCTCAAGGAGATGAGGAGATAAGTGGAGTAAAGAAGGATAAACAGGTGGAAGATACAGGAGGAGATGAAGGAAATCTCCAGAAATTCGGAGATGAGCAAAGGAGAGAGCACGTCAAAGGAGGTAAGTTTTTGGGGTCAACAAAAGAAACCCCTAACCCTACCTTCACAACAAACTCGGAAAAAACCGAGCTCTCACCCAAAACCTCCATAATAACCCCAAACAAATTCGAGCTCTCACCCAAATTCAAGGAGTTCTAGAAACCCAGAGAGGAGTAGAGGAGAGAGAATGGTGAAGGTGGAGAGTTATTGGGGTCAACAAAGAAAACCCATAACCCTACAACAAACCAAAAACCCGTGCTCTCACCTACACTTAGAGAGTTCCAGAAATTCAAAGAGGGGCAGAGAGGAGAGAGTGGCGAAGGAAATGAGGGGTTAGGGGCAACTAATAAAAACCCTAACCCTACACTCTAAACAAATACATTTAACCTAAAAACACATGGGCTGCCCCCACGTCACACTTGCCTTGTTTCACGAGGCCCAATGCACACCGAAGCCCAAAACCCCATCACCTCTATCCTTCGACCCACGAAAGTTCAACACGTAGGTGTGACGTGTTACGTTGAACCCTATACTCGGTGGATTTTTTACTGTGGTGCAACCCACACCATGTCGTATGATAGAACGGATTTTTTAGATCCAATTAAACCTAAAAATACTTTTATACAGACTGCTAATGGTGAATGTATGGAAGTTGGTGGGATTGGAACAGTGAATATTGGAGCCGTTTTATTACCTAATTGCCTTTATATTCCATCACTTTCATACAAACTGTTATTTATCAGTCACTTGACAAAAGAATTGCATTGTACTATTCTAATGGACTCTAGTTATTGTACCGTGTAGGATGCTCAAACAGGGGAGACTATTGAGCATGGTATTGAGAAAATTGGGCTATACTACGTGAAGGAAATGACCAAATCGACAAAAATAGCACTTATTAGGAGATCATCGGAAACCCAAATTCGGATGTGGCATCGACGTTTAGGTCATCCTTCACTAGGGTACTTAGAACATCTCTTTTCCTCTCTTGCTAGATCAAATATAGTTCTAAACTGTGAAGCATGTTATCTAGCTAAGAGTCATAAACATAGTTATTCTAGTAGTTTAAACCGTGCAACTAAACCTTTCTATTTGATTCAGTCAGATGTATGGGGTCCTGCCTCGAAACTTGGTACACATAAATTCCTATATTATGTTTTATTCATTGATGATTATTCCTGAATGAGTTGGATATACTTCATGAAACACAAATAAGAAGTCTTTAATATATTTGTTTCTTTTTATCAAATGATACTTGCTTAGTTTCAGACTAAAATCAGTGTTCTAAGGTCAGATAATGGTGGGGAATATGTGAATCAAAATATGAAAACATTTTGTCAAACCTAGGGTATTATTCACTAGACTATATGTCCTGATACTCTACAACAAAATGGTGTGGCGGAGAGGAAAAATCGTACCCTTTTAAACATGACCCGAGCTATGATGATAGAAGCTCATGCCTTGACCCTACTTTGGCCTAAAGTTATTGCTACATTAAATTACCTCTCAAATCGACTCCCAAATAGAACCCTTCAATATAAAAACCATTAGAGGTTCTAGATTTGTCTGTCCCTAATTCCTTGTTCCATTCATTAACCCCTCGGGTTTTTAGATGTGTTGTATATGTTCACCTCCCAAAAAGGAGTAGACATAAATTGGAACCTAGAGTTGTGAAATGCGTTTTTGTAGGATATGGGGTGTCGCAAAAGGGGTACAAGTGTTTTGATTCTATGACAAATAAACTATATACATCCATGGATTATGATTTTAATGAAGATGAGTACTTTTATACCCAACTTCATCGTCAGGGGAAGAAATTAAACGATGATCTAAGTTGGTTAACTTGGTCTACACCCAACTCAACTAAAGTTACCGGTCATGACAATGACACTATAGAACAGCCTAGAAGATCAATACACCTCCAATGGACTCTACCATTGAGCATCCACAGAATGAGGTAAGCTCTCCTTTCACTAAGAACTTATTAAATTATGACAGAATGAATAATGAAATACCACAGGAGAATATTGAAGATAATGTTGAGAATACTGGATGAACATATCAGGTACCATCTTGAAGCACTAGGGGAGTTATGCCTAGGCGATATGATCATGAGTTTGAAGCCTAGAGATCAAGATATCCGATGAATGGGTTGACAAATACAACTATATGCTCAGAGAAGGTTCCAAGTAACAGTTAAGGAAGCGCTAAAAAGTAAAAATTGGAGGCAGGCGATGAGAGAAGAGGTTGAAGCTTTTACGAAAAATGAAACCTGGAAACAATGCGTTATTCCTAATGGTAAGAAAGTAGTGGGGTGTAAATGAGTATTCACGATAAAATATAGAGCATATGGGAGCATTGAGAGGTACAAGGCAAGGTTGGTGGCAAAAGGGTATACTCAGGTCTACAAAATAGATTACTCATAAAGTTTTTTGCCTGTAGCAAAGATTGATACAATTCGAGTATTGTTCTCAGTTAAGGCAAATAAGGAATGGACTCTACATCAATTTGATGTCAAAAACACTTTCCTACATGGAGAAATAACTGAAGAAGTATACATGGAAGCACCCCTCGGTTTTTCACAAGGGTTTGGGACTAGAGAAGGATGTAGATCAAAAAAGGCATTGTATGGGCTCAAGCAATCTCCACGAGCATGGTTTGGAAGATTTACTCTAGCAATGAAGAGATTTGGGTACGGACAAAGTAACTCTGATCATACATTATTTCTAAAAAGGGAAAACAGTTCGATAACATGTCTAATCATTTATGTTGTGCATGATTATCACTGGAAATGATAATCAGGAAATAAAATTGTTGACTAAGAAGCTGTTTCAGGAATTTAAGATGAAAGGTCTAGGTGAATTAAAGTATTTCTTGGGAATAGAGGTTTTCAGGAATAATATGGGAATCTTTATTTCTCAACAAAAGTATATTCTAGATCTTTTAGTAGAAACTGGAATGATAGATTGTAAACCAACGGAAACTCCTATAATGATGAATCATGGGCTGCAGATTGTTGAAGGAGATGAATTGGTAGATCAAACCCAATACCAGAGATTGATAGGGAGGTTGATATACTTAGCACATACTCGACCTGATGTAGCCTATGCAGTTAGAGTAGTCAACAGGTTTATGCATAAACCTCAAATCCAGCATATGGAGGCAGTTTATAGAATCCTGAGATACTTGAAGGGAACTCCAGAGAGAGGAGTGATGTTAAAGAAAAATGGACATCTAGAAGTTCATGTATATACGGACGCAGATTGGGCAGGAGATTGGGATAGTAGAAAATCCACTTTTGACCATTTTGCTCTTGTAGGAGGGAATTTAGTGACTTGGAAAAGTAAGAAGTAGAAGGTTGTAGCCATGTCCAGTGCTTAAGAAAAATTTTGAGGGATTGCAAAAGGAGTTACTGAGATCCTGTGGTTAAAGAAGTTGTTAACTGAATTGGGTTTTACTCCCAAAGCAAGCTGTGAATTGTGTTGTGATAATAAAGCGATAATAAGCATATCTGAAAATCCAATACAACATGATCGTACAAAACATGTTAAGATTGATAGACACTTGATTAAAGATAATCTAGAGTCCAAGTGTGTTAGTCTTAAATTTGTACGATCAGAGGATTAGTTAGCGGATATTTTGACTAAAGGTGTGAGTGTTTGAAGCTTTGAGATTATATTAGGCAAGTTGGGAATCGAAACCAAAACTCAACTTGAGGGGGAGTGTTGGAAAACAAAAGATAAATACAGCAAGTATAAAGATAAGACTTGAGACATAAGATAAAATTAGAATAGGATTAAAATACAAACAAGTGTAGCCCATCAGGACTCTATTCTGAGAGTTATCTTCATGGGTGATTATCTGTATAAATATCGAATGTTATGAGTTATTGGAATATATGAAAAACACAAATAAATTATCCAAATTCAGCTTAATGGCCGGATTCTAGAGTATGCGAGAATGGCTGCGAGCTAGAGTATAAGAAACTAAGGTTTGAGTTAGGTTATGGGAAAGTCATGTTTTTTTATGAAGGAAGATAATATGCGATGGGGGTGGGTAGATGACGCCGCATTTTATTAGGGGCTAGGTTAATTTGCGACGGGGCTAAGATAATACGCCATATTTTATTCGGGAATGGTTTGATATGTGGCAGGTCTCAATAAATGATGCCGCATATTATATACATCTGTAATTATTTTGTGGCTTTTTAAATATTATGCCGCAAAGCTCTAGCCGTAATTCATTATTAATTTACTAGTGAATTGATTAAGGTGAGTTTTGGTAGTTTATGATAAGTTTTCCTTCATTGTGATCATTTTAGGTATATTTTGGTTAATTCAAATGATGATTTGGTTATTTTTTGGCCGACTTAAGTCATTTATGATTCCATTGCTATTTTTTAATGGTTGATTTTTGTTAAGTAAGGTCAA
Organism: Dysphania ambrosioides; assembly: GCA_026401315.1. NCBI lineage: Eukaryota > Viridiplantae > Streptophyta > Magnoliopsida > Caryophyllales > Amaranthaceae > Dysphania > Dysphania ambrosioides. The sequence continues at coordinate 23,644,585 of CM048657.1, forward strand.
TTTTGATGAACCTCATGTTTGTTTTGTTTAGTTTTGGTTAATTTCAATGAGTTTTAGTTCATTTAGGTTAGCTTTGGTTAGTTTTAAGGTTGATTTCTGGTTAATTGATTTATGTTAGTTTTGGTGAATTTTGGAATGTTTCAATTGATTATGGTAACCTTTGTTAGTTTTTGTTTATTTTAGATGGAATGTGGTCAAGTTATGCAGATTTTGGTTGATTCAAATGATCATTTGGTTATTTTTGGTTTGTTTAAGTTGATTAAGGTTAGGTTTGTTAGTTTTTGATCAATTTTGATGGAATGTGGTAGTTTAGGTAGATTTTGGTTGATTTAGATGATCATTTGGTTATATTTGGTTTGGTTAAGGATGAATTTCATTTTGATCAATTCTTTTATGTTTTTGCTTTTCATAATGATGAACCTTAAAAAACAATGAGAAAATAATCTATCAAGCACTTTTGCTTGAATGTAATAGTTGTTTTTGACGATGAATGGGGACTATTCTGAAACAATTTTGCTTGAATGTGTATTTATATGCCTTTGGTGTCTTTGGTTTTGGTATTTTTGCTTAAATATGCTCATATTCCATTGATGTCTTTCTTTTCGTCAATGATGAACCTTAAAAAACAATGAGAAAACAATCTATCAAGCACTTTCAATAACTATTGAATAGAAACCAATTCCTTGAACCAATTCGAAGCTAATGGGCAGCGTTATTGAATGTGATAGTTATTTTCGATTATGAATAGGGACTTTTCTGATACAATTTTATTTGAATGTGTATTTATATGCCTTTGTTTTCTTTGGAAAATTATGAGTAAACAATACATCAAGCACTTTCAATAATTGTTTCCATTGGAAATCGGTTCCTTAAACCAATTCAAGGCTAATGGGCAATGTTGAATTTCATAGATGTTTTCGATGATAAATAGGTTCTTTTCTGAGATTTTTTTGCTTGAGTATGTATATATATGTCTTTGCTATTTTATCTTGAATATGCTTATGAATGTTAAGATGAACAACTTTTCATTACTTTGATTAACTAAAGCTTTTAGAAAACAATCAAGAACGGATTTATAATCACGTTTTGAATGGTTACATGATCATTTTTGCCTTCATCCATTAGCGTACTCGTTGTTGTATGAGTATAAATGTGACACCGCCTTGTTATTGATGTGCTTGCCATTCAGGATCATCTTGAGTAATGTGATCTTTGGCATTGTCTTATTGAATGTATATGACTTTGTTGCCTTCTTGAGGCCACTTTGTCTTGATCGTTGGCAAAATGTGATTGATTATCATATTCCTTGCTGTCTTATATTACTTATTTAATTGGTTTGGTTTCAATTTTCCCCTTTTCTTTGATGTTTTCTTGGCTGCAACTTATTCCGTAAATGGGAAGATGCATAGCATATCTTCCCATCAATGTGCACTTACAATTATCGTTCCACCTTGGTTTTACAATACTATCTCCATGAGCATGACTTTCAAGATCAACTTGCTTGATTTTCCACTCCTATAGGGCTTCAGCTCATGTTTTTCTAAGTAAACTCTTTGTGATTTCTTTGATAAATAGAACCATTTCTCGTCAATATGAACAAAGTCATATATAATGTAATAATTTGGGAAAGTGCTTAGAAATCCATGTTGGAGTAAACTTAGTACCCAATCTAACCTTATCAATTTATTATCTTTTGAAATTTTTGGATACATGCTATTGGTGTGTGGCTTCACCCTCTCTTTACTATTATCCAAATGATAGATGGAGCAAGATCTAATTTGCTAACTAGATCTCACACACATGTTCAGTCTCCCATGTGAATGTTACTATTTGGTTATATGGCACTATAATTCTCTTTCTTCCACAACTGTGGTACTTATGATCCATGTTGAACAGTTGCATTATTGCCATTAGTGTCTTTGCTCTATTCCACAGTGAACTAATTGTTTATCTACTATATTTGAACTTAGATGTTGTTTTTTTGTAAATTGCCCCATGTGGAAACGAACATAAAAGTGTGGTATTTAGCAAGTGTAGTAGAACTTGTTGCTTCTTTTCATCATTGAACCTCTACTAATGATGATTTTTTTTTTGGTTGAGCATGGTTTGTTTCTGGTTGTGGAGAGTGTAGTGGGTTATTTAGGTCGAATTGTTGATCATTGTGTAGCAATAAGTCCCTTTGCTCTTGTATACCAGCTGCGACATGAATGTTATCATCAACAATATCATATTCTCTAAGTCATGCATTGAATTATGCTCAGCCAATAGATCATAAGGTATGTCCAGATATTAAGCCATATGAGGATGTGATGCTATGTCCAAATCTGAAGCCATAAGAGGCTATGATGCTCTTGAAAGAATTTGTAGTTTTGTTTTGGTTGTTTTTTTTCTATAATGAATGATGCATTTTGATCTGTAACGATTGAAGTCTTCCTATATTTTTAAGTTGGTATTGTATGTTTGTTTTAGCTGATCAAATTGTTGAGTCGTCCATGCTCTTTTCTTTTGATTGGTGGAATTTGTGAAGTCTGGATCTCTATAGCTATAGTATCTGCAACATTATTCCCATTGAATGCTTTTAATTTTATTTATTTATTTTTACGGACCAATTTTATTCCTAAATATCAATTAAAACAAATTGAATTCACTTGCATCAATTTTTATGGAATCACTACCCTCTCACTTGCTTCAGATCTACTACATTTAACATAATCTTTCCCTTCTTAAATCTTACTAACTATATTAGGTTCTTCCCTAATTTCAAATGGAAAAAAAAGAATGGGGGAAGTTTCATTTATTTATTAAGTTTTTTTTAAAGGGAAAGAGCTTTTAAAAGAAATACTTTTTTCTAGAAAATAAATTATCATCAAATTAGGAAATTTTCTTGTCCTCTTAGACTCCCCATCTAGCCTAATATAAAGGCTCTATTTCCAAACAAAAATCTCACTTTAAATTTCTCTCTCCCCTCTTGTCTTGCCACGTACAGCTAGACTTGTTGCACTGTAGCCACAATCCGTCCACTCTAATTATCAAGCGCTAGCCACCTTCTTTCTCTGCGGTTTTATCAATTAATATTAATTAATTAATTTTCAGCACTTTTTTTAAAAAAAAATCTTTTCTATTATGAAAACTTATTATTTTAATGTTTATTGCTTCTTGTTATATTAAAAAAATTCAAAGTACAATTAGAGATTTAAAATTTGATGTTCAAGCCCCAACATATTGATTTTTTGAGGTTTTATTAGGGTTTTGGTTACTACTATTGAAATATGATCTTTAATCATAATAAAGTAAAATTTTCAATATTTTTAGAAGGTTTTAAAAGTAATGGTGGTTATTTTAAATTTCTTCTTGTTTAATAGTAGGGCACTTTGAGTTAGGTGATTTTCTAGTACAAAAGTGGATTATAATACATTCAAAGTTGTATACTTGATGTACTATCATGCCTAGGAATGATATTGATTTCATGAGTTATCTTGGAATACATGTGTTTGTTGGCATGTTTTGATAAGAATAATATGTTTATATGAATTCAATATACACAAATGACAATATTGTAATACATATTTTTATGCATGTTCCATGAGTTATTTCCTTGACAAGAATTCATGTCAAATAGTAGCAAGTTGATGTTCATTCATGTCATTAGTCTTGAATTGAATTGTAGTAAAGAAAAGAATATGTCTTTTATGGAATTTTTATAATTGTTGAGTACGTTAGTAGTCTTATTCGACTTGATAGTATGCGAGGAAGTTTTAAAGGAATGTGAGCACCATGAATGTGCTTTATGATCTTTTGTATACTAGTTAAGATAAAAATAAATCATTTGTGATGAGTATAATTTGTTATGTTATATAAGTATAACTTTTATGTCTATTTCAAGTAATTAATCACTTTAAGTATAGAAGAGGCCAGGTTAAGCATTAAAACTCTAGGTGGAATTATCGAGAATTGAACAAAGAAAGGAGTATACTTCGTGGTAACCCAAGACTCCTACAAGCTGCATAACTATGTAATCTATATTCACAATTATAAAATTTGGAATTCCTTCACTTCCATAGTAGCAACATAGTTAGATAATAGTATTGGGAGTGGATCTTGGGGGACGTGCCTAGGGGTGCTTATTGAGTTGAGCTACTCGTGAGCTACTCGGACTCGACTCGGTCAAAACTCGGTCAAAGCTTGACTTGATTGAACTCGACTCAAGATCGAACTCGACTCGATAAGTTAACGAGCCAAGTCCAGCAAATCAAAGCTCGACTCAAAAAACTCGTGAGATACTCGAATTTTCATTTATAGTATATTCATCAAAAAATATACTTAAAATATAAAATTTAAATAAATAAAAGATGGCTTGATATAAACGAAAAGTCTAACATTGGATTAAAATGAAATATGCTTGGAGAGAGTTTTGTATATAAAATCAAAGTCCCACGTTGAAAAAAATGAATAGATTATTTGAAACAATTAGTATATATAAACCCAATAGTGTTTTCCACCTAAAACCAAATTAAACTTATTAAAGCTAAAATTTAGCCTTCTTCTTGCCCCAATTAGGGTATAAGTACTTAGGCCTATTGAGCTTTTAATCAAGCTGAAAATGAGTCGAGCTTGAAACGAGCTCAAGTTTGAATCGAGCTTGAAACGAGCTTAAATTAAGCTCAAGTCAGCTTGAAATGAGCTTTAATCGAGCTCGAGTCAAGCTCGAGAATTGAGTTTTGGAGTCGAGCTTGAGTTTCGGTTTTTTAGCTCACGAGCTTTCAAGCTCGAGTTTGAGTTATCGAGCTCGAGTCTAGCTTAGCCAAACTCGAGCTCGACTCGGCTTGTAAGCACCCTTAGACGTGCCTAGCTAGTCCCATATGGATCAAAGCATAATACTCATTCATCGCTTATACCCATACTAATAATAGTTGTATTGTTAAGGAATCCAAGTAAAGTGAAATGTTTGGGTTAGTAGTTTTAAAGCATAATTTTTTTTTCTTGAATGTTATGCTTTTTGTTCATGTGATCAAGCTATTTATTTTGGAATGGTGCATGTAAGGTTTAGACTAACTTCTTAATATGTATGTACTCAACTTTGCTAATTGTTTGTGCCTTTGTTATTTGTTCATGGTCTATTCCTTGTTGATTTTATGAAGACCCAATTTCACAATCATTTTTTTGATGAGCATTGAATCATTAGGTCAAGGATTAACTTTTGTAGGTGATTATTGATATCATGTTCACATGGGGAATTGCATAGAGTGCCACTTTATTTTCATTTTGATTTTTGGATTAAACTATGATTGATTTATTTATTATTTGTGTTTGGACTTGTTGATGTCTATTTCAAAGGCTATATTTGAAGGATTTAGTCTATCAATGTTTAATTGGACTTGAAAGGACATTTTAAAGACTTTATATATCTTTAGCTTATCTAACATCCACAAGTAGCTACCTGTCGTGTGATCAGATAGGAATGCATATGTAATCAAGAAATTTATGTTTCACGGAGTAACACCACATATCTCAAAAGGTCATCTTAAACATCGTATAGTGAGTGCAATCCATGCCCAAAACCCAAGGATATGTACGTAATAAGTTCACAGAACCATGATGCGCCATAAATGCATGTGTGATAACAATATGAAGGATCAGACAATTCATATTTCACGTATTGGCTCTCACCAACAATATGAAGGAACTGACTTATAAAATCCCGTCAACCGGCCTCTTCCCGTCTCATCTTATCTCTGAAATTGTAGATATGTCGCGTATTCGGATGATCTTCGGGAAACTTGGAGTTCATATCAGCCAAAATAACCTTAGACTTCGCTTGGGCAACAAACATATCCCGAATCAGCTTCTTTGCATCGGGGCTAAGACCACTCGTCTGTCGATTTCCTTTTGGATACTTAATCAATTGGTGGTTGTGCATACCGTTCTCCTATGGATCCAATATTATCAGCCACCCTTTTACAGAACCTGAAACATTAATAAAAAAAACTTACAACCAGAATCTTGAGATTTTGTACTAGTTTATTCAACATTTTCTAAATCTATATTCGCTCATCTGTTTATCTCTCTCCGATTGCATCTCATGTACAGTGACTCATTTTTATAAGATGAACACATCAATTGAAATCCAAGTTGAAGGCTGATTGATTTAGTCCATGCAGAAGTCATTTCCTACATAAAAAATACTTTCGAAATTGTGAAGTGAGGATAATAATTAACACTATTGCCTCCAAAATCTTCTGTTGGAACCTATTAAAACAAAAATAATTATTACTTCAAAATTTTTAAAAAAATAAAAAAAAATTTCGAGTAGCCGGAGGGCCAGCCGTCCAAAAGAAAGTCTAGCCCTAGGGCTGGCCTTTTTTTGGACGGCTAGTCCTCCGGCTACCCGAAATTTTCATACTTTTACGTTTCTAGTTAACGTATTTTACCCGCGGCGTTGACGGCTCATCCATAATTTCAGTGGTTTTCTACGTCAAGAAAGGCGATTTTTGTGTGGTGGTTTATTGAATTCCGATGAGGCATGGTGATCGATGACCGAGCGTGGTGTAAAATATTTGATTTATTAAAATGTGTTAAAGGGCAAAATAGACATTTGAGGAAACAGTTCGAGTAATTTTGGGCGGCATTTAGCGTTCCACTTCCTAAAAAGTGGATACTAGTAGGTAATCATATTATAAAAACTTTATTAAAATAAAAACACATAAACTATATTGAATTACAAATCTTTACAAAGTTGTTTTTGTTAAATTTTAGGATAACTTTTGTTATATAAATATTAAAAGGTTACTTTTGAACAATATACCAATATATTTCCTTTTCGATCATATCTCAATATTCATTAACTGAAAATCGTGATATCTTTTGTTATATTGGGAGAACTTTTCTTGAGAATACAATAACCTTATTCTATCATTTGTGCACACAAAAACTTTTATACTAATATTGGTTGTAGATAAGAAAGCCATCCATTTCCTTATTTTAAGACGTCCAAGAAACATAAGAACTAGTATGTCAAACGAACTTAAACAAATTTTGAGCAATCTCATCATCTCATTGGCAAGTTGGACCTGCTATCTAGAGCTGTCAAAATTAGACCCGACCCAATATGTTACCCGAAATCGACCTGATTATGACTCGTAAAGTGAGACTCGAAAACTGATCCAACCCGACCTGAAGTCAACCCGACACATATTTGACCCGATAATTGAAGACCCAAACCTGATCCATGTCTGACCTGTTAGGGACCCGACCCGTTACAGACCTGACCCGAAGAAAACCCAAAACCGATTAAACCTATGACATAACCGATATAACCCGATTTATAATAACTTGTGACCCGAATTAACTCGATATATTAACAATTTGAATATATTTGAATGTGACCTAATCTTGCCCGACCTATTTTTACCAAATTTCTAATAACCTTGAAACCAAACGTTTTCATTAATGACCTGATGCGTACCTGATAAAACTTAAACCGGATTTTAACCGAAATTGAGGTAACCTGTTACCATAATTGACTTGACCCGAAATCTACTCGAACCTGAAATAACCCGCTATAACACGTTCAGGAACCGACTTGATTTTACCTGAACCGACCTTGACCCGAACTAAACCCGAGTAAGAAAATAACCGATTTAACCTGACCCGATAATGACTTGACCCAACCCAACCTGACCCGACATACCATATTGACCCGATTTAACCCGAACCGATAAGAACCGACCTGCGATGGGTCAACCCAGAATCGACTCGTAGACCCGATTTGACACCATACTGCTATCTAGGAACTTCGAAAACAAAGCACCAAGTCAAGGAAGTAGCTATGGACAGATTCAGGCAATGATTTATAGGTAAATTCACAACAAAGTTTGCCCCTGTACATGTAACACATACTCCTTCCTAAACTTACAAAGAATCAAATCTTTTTATACATCAAACCAAGTATGGCCTATTTCCAACAAAAGAAACAATAGCACTCCAAAGATTTTCGTAGACCTCCTAAATTTCAAAATTTGGCCTCAGATTTTTCTTGGTTCTAGTGTTTCCAGAACTGGAACCCCTTTTGACAGAAGCCAATATCAACAAATTCAACTCAGGTGTGCACTCAGGCGCCATAAATATGCAGAGCAATTACCTTCAGCATCCCCCTTTTCACAAAAAAAATTACCTTAAGCATGAAAACCTGTACATAACACAACGACTCAGCTTGAAGATCCTACGTTCATCATACCTGTAGGAAACTAGCAGCACTCTTCACTAGAGCTTGATGGGCCAGCCACGTCACAGCCTCAGAGCATTTCTTCAATACCCTTAAAAACATAAGAAATGAAAGTCAACAGATACTATCAGAAACTCAAAAATGAACAATCTCCATGTTGATAGCATGCACCAGCTGGAGATTTAACTTGCCAGCTTATGGGCAACAGACGCCAGAATTGCAAATAGAAGATAAAAATTATCATGATTCATAATTTTAAAAATTGTAACTAAAATAACGAGGGGCTCAAACAGACTCCGACATAGCCTGCTTCATATATTTATATATATTGTCATGACTCTCCAATTTGGTCACTAGTATTATGTGCTCCAATTACTTGAATATCTTTGAGAGAGAGAGAGTCCAAAATAAAAATTCTGTACCTTTAACCAAATTCATCTCTGGCACATAGAAAGTGGTGCGACAGATTAAAATCCCTACCTGAGAAGGATTTATAATTTACATCTTAATTGCTGGGTTAAAACTTAAGAAGACAATACTCCAGGTCTATGCTAGGCAGAGAAAAAGGCCACTAGGGTCTAGGCGTGACTGCCTACAAAACACAACCTTTCAATGGCAGAAAATTGACTTCTGCACCCAATAGTTTATGGATCTATGCTTTCAAAACTAAATCACAAGATATGGAGAACAACTTAACACACTTGATCTATTGTTACATTTTTTCACATTTTTGTTTCATTAGAACTCGCAATTGATCAGCAGTAGACAAATTTTAATTTTAAAATACTCTTATTAGTTCCACCAAAATATCCGCCTTCAATAGGACAAATAGTTTAAGAACCCAGATACAAACTAGTCTATGTGAAATAATCCAAACAATTGCAATGCTAACCTTTAAAGAATTTCCTCACCGTCTTCAGTTACAATATGCAATATAAATATGTAATTGACAAAGTATTTTTGAGGATGACTAGAAAATTCTATGAGCAAATTGACAAACTTCAATCTGCACATATTGTCATAGAGTAAATAAAAGTTACACTATCTCCACATGCATGTATTTTAAAGCCTCTGCGTCATTTCTACAACTCTATGCTTCTTACTTTGGAAATAGTAAAGCAGAAAAGGCATAAAAATCTTATGCATTAAGTTAGCAGAGTTCATCAACACCTTGGATAACAAACACACTAGCTCTGCAGAGTTAACCAAGCACAGGAATCCTCCAGAATGAATATGTGACGACGAAAGCATAAAATAAAAGAAAAAGGAGGCAATATTGCATCAAGCACCAAATATTCTAAATAGAGAAAAAAAACATTGACAGCTAGAGCAGAAAAAATTTGCACCTTTAGCATTAAGGTATACCCTTGTAACCCACATTCTCCAAATGCATAAGACCTCCTTGCATAGGCTCGAGAGGAAGCATTCACTCTGTAAATCAAGAGAAAACTCTTCCTCAAAACACAGGTAAGGACAAGGGAATTTGGAATTGGACTCATATAATGAACCAAAAACTAACATCTTTTATACTCATATTTGAAGCTCACATCCCAAGTACTTCAGCATCAACTTGGTTTTTTTAGGACTTCAGTCAACATCAAACAATTCCTCAATGGAATTCATATCACAATGAAATTGTTGAAAAAGCTGAGGTCCTTAAAAAGACATATTGTTGAAAAAAGTGTAAACTAATTGATCTGATTATTTTCCTCTTCTCCTATCCATTTTACTTCTCTTATCTATTCTTTTCTCTTGACTGGAAAAAAAGACACCAAGTATTCAAAGATAGAAGCCTGAAAACACAAAACATGTTTCTGAACACTTCTCTCCTTCAATGCATAACTCCAGAAAAAAGGACATCAACTTCATGACCAACTAAGTCAAATGTAGTAGGAACCATCCAAATTCCAAATAAAAGAACACTAAAAGAAATTAAGAACTACGAAATGCTAAGTTCAATCTACCGTGGACTTCTAGAAAAGACTCACTGTGGTCTAGCTTATAACCATTTATCTAGTACATAGAACATTCAGAAGTTACCCATGTTAGACCTAATATTGGACTTCAGTATCCAGATCCCAATTGTAAATATAATGAAACATCTCCTAACAATGTGCCACAGCAACTTCAACAGAAAATACACAAGAGCTTCCCTTCTCATTTGCTTCATCTTACATATTCTTGGATAGCTTTTGCAGTTGTTACTATACTATCAAAGATATTAAGAAAGAAAAGGAATATATTAACAAACCATACAACTTTATCAACTGAAAATTTGCACCTTCACAGCCTTGTATATTCTAAGGTAAGTGAAATCAGTACACAAGAAATATAACTTAATTTCCCTATATGAATATGCTCATCCATGAAGAAACTAGGAGTATACTTGAACTTAATACTTATGTTTAGAATTGAACTCAAATGCAAAGGCCACAATTTTGTCTCATAAACAGCATCATTCTGTGAATAGTACAGCCAAAATGGCTCCCATTTACAAATAAATTGTCAACATACTGTCTCAGTTTGAGTTTGCACTGCCTTGGCCTTTTGCACAATCACAACAAGGTCTGCCACTAGGGGTGGCAATGGGTCCAAGACTCGATATAGACCCGACCCATTTTTTAGGGTCTGAGTCTAATTTTTTTAGACCCATTGAATCCGGGTCAGATATGGATCTAAATATCATTGGATCAGATATGGGTCCGGGTCCAAAAAATTTAGACCCAGATCCGATCCAGATCTGACTCATGTACCCACACATTTTTAAAAAAATTAAATTAAAATGTAATCTCCATTTAGAACTAAAACTAAAGATTCATTCACATTGCTCCACCGCCTTCAACACTTTTCATCGCCACTTAACATATTCATATATTTTTGATGTATACTTTGTAAATACTAGCTTCTCGTCATCACGCCCCTACAAACATATTCAGCTGGGTTTGAGATTACTACTGTATAATTTTAAAACTTACGAGAAGCGATGCACTTGATCTTAAAAACATTGTAATAGAGTATTGTTGAGTTTAGAACTTTTGATTTAGAGTTGGATTTTGACTATAGTGCTTACTTGTGTTTCCACTCATTGAATTAAAGATTGTTTTGCAAGTATTTAAACGATACAAATTGTGTGCTTAAGAAATGATTTATTACTTTATCTCATTTGACATAATAACGCAATTTATCTTTCTTTATAGCACTTAATTAGTAAACAATTATAAGGTCTGAAATGCGAAATACATCCAATTATAAAAAATGTGAATAGTAAGCACATAATATTAAAATATGTTAAGGATCCATTTTGGACCCGAAATCCATCAGATCTAGTGGATCTGGGTAAGGGTCTGAGCTTTTAGGACCCAATGGGTCTGAGGCGGATATGGGTCTAATTTGAAAATAATGGGTATGGGTCCAGGTCTAATAAGATTCGACCCATTGCCACTATCTGTAGACTGCCTGCTAGTTTCCTCTGCTTCTATATTGACTCATTTCTCATATATATATATATATATATATATATATATATATATATATATATATATATATATATATATATATATATATATATATATATATATGAGAAAATGCATTTATTTTTGAAAGAAACCACATAAGGTGAAATTCAATAAATTTAATTGCCTTTTGAATTGTCCAAAGTAACCTCAAATCGCCACCACCAAAATTAGGGATGTCAATTCAATTCAAATCCGAACCGAGTTCCATCCGATCCGAAGAAAAAAAGTCTGATACATACCCGTTTAAAAAAACTGACTTTGACTCCGATAAAAAACTCAGACTCCGAATAGGAGATGGGTCGGATTTGGATATTGTTTTATATCCGACCCGAATAAGATTCGAGTCCAATCCGAATGGCTCGTGTCAAGGCCAAACTAGGTCAAACTCTTGCACCAATGGTATTATGCTTGTATAGTATAATTTTTTCATTTTCTTTATATATTATAAAAGAATTATAGTATTAGTAATGATATTAATTAAAAAAAAATTGGTACTAAAAGTCCAAAATTTAAAATAGATTAAATTTCTAATCATGATGGAGGTCTGATGGATACGATGGACCGGATTCGATTAGGAGGTCCAAAATCCCTAATCGGGTCGGAGTCGGTCCTAAATTAAGGTCCGCAAACATGTCGGACCGGATTCGGATTTTGTTGGGTTTGCTCCGACTCCGATCTATTGTCATTCCTAACCAAAATCACTAAACCCAAGTCCAATTAAAAATACAATATTATAAACTTTCAAATATTAAAATTTTTCACAGCCTACAAAACATTTATAACAAAATGATTGTTTTCTCAAAAAAAAGACACAAAGAGAGATGATGACCTTCTTGGTAGGATCAGAGAAATTAATCTTTGGAAAAGCCTTAGCAAGGTTGCCCAAAGGCCCCACGATGAACTCCTACATAAGCGAGTCCTCTAAGATCTTGAGTTATCATTTCTTTACTTGAGGGGCTAGAAAAATAACCTGAACAAAAGAGCCTAGGAAATATCATAAAGAGTGGATTTTTGCAAAACCTAAAGATAAAAAGAATAAAGGATGCATCAGCTTCATAGGTCCCTCCCCCTTTTAATTATTGATTATGAAGTTGAATTAAATTGGGCTATGAAACGAAATAAAAGAAGTGGGGGAGGGGGGACTACTTGATGTTTATTTTCTGAACACAGAATTTATGGGTCCAGACAAATGATAAAACCTATTTTGATGCACATTTTGGGGGTATTTTAGGGAAATTTGCTTATAGTTTAGGTCCATTTGACTTGTATTTTACCTCATTTAGCACTTTATGTTGGTTTCACTGAGTAGCTTTGTCTTTTTGATGAATTTCAAGGATAATGAAGCAATTTCAGGAGTTTAACGGGAATCCAACATCATAAGCGTGTTTTGTGAGGCATTGACGTTTTTCTCAAGCAATTCAAGGCCTGAAGTATGAGTTCTAACTTTGGTTTGGACGAGCGAAGGTCACATGGCAAGAAGATTGAGGTGATATGAAGTTGGCCTAGATATGGATGTGTGTGGCAGAAGATCATAAGTTGTTGAAGTGCCAAAATGAAGTATACTTGGACAAGCCTGCAGAGAACTCGTCCGTATCTGCCTCAAAACTTATTGGTCAGAAACAATTTTTAGCATTTTGAGAGTTGCAGACTTGTTCATGTGTGCCTCAAAAAGTGAAATTCTGACAGACAATTATTTAGCATTTTGTGAGCAAACTCGCTCATATGTGCTACCCTTGGCCTAATTTTCACGGTTCTCTTCAATTAAGTCCACACTTTTCTAGGTTATATATAAACCCCTAACATTGTAAATTAATGTATTTAAAACTTTAGATTCAGAATTTTAACCTCTTAATACTCTCTAATTTTGTATTCCTCTAAGATTCAATATTTTGTCCTAAAGTTGGTTTAAGTATTATCTTTTCTTCTCTCTTTCTCTTGGTTGTGTTCTATGTTTTTTTTTATTTCTTTAACAAGTTAGAGTAGTGTTATTATTCTAAAATTATGCTAACCCTATATGTATTAATGTTATGATTTAAGCTCAATTCCCAATTTAAATATTTTTACTTCTTATTTTAGGGTTGGTTTTATTCTCATTCAACTAGATGTAGTATTTTTTAATGAATGTGATTAGGTTCACAACTACAACTGGTTCTTAATTGACTTAAAACCCCTAATATAAATTGCATGACTCCACAACAATAGACATGATTGCATTGTTAAGGAAGCCATTGATTCTCATAAGAGATCCTTGGTATTGATATAGGGCGTATCTGTCCTATTGAATGTAATTTAATTAGTTAGGGATGGATTGAAGATTTCATTGATAGGGATACTTGATTTTAGAGTCTTAATTCTTAGATTAGTTCATTATACCACAATTCACTTAACCCGCCATTTGATCGATTTAACTTAATAGATTCATAGCCGTTCAATATATATTGTCCCAACTTTTCCGTGGAATTCCACCTTTACTTGCCGCTAGAAGGAATAGTTACGCTATTTTATATAGGTTTGCGGTCAGCAACGAACGTGAATACTTTCAATTAGAGCCGGAAAATCCCTGAAGCTGTCTTACATGCAAGAGCTTCTGACCAGCAAAGGAAATTAACGCTAAGTAGTTCGTAAGTTGCTGGGGGATTCAATTACTTGAACTGGTTTATTGGAGTTGCAGAATATTTTGTAAATGTTGTACGTTACAGTGAACAGTGCTAGTAATCAGCCCTTCTTAGAAGACAGGGGTACTATGCATACTGACGCAATAACATATGCACCCTAGTTGTAGTGCTGGTGGTTTTTCATTTTAGTACTCTGCCTTTCATTGATTATGAGTAATAAAATTCTAATTTACTAGTCAAACCAACAGCCAACCAACCTTTTCCACCCAATCACCATCTCTTCTTACATGAACTATACTGCCTACCGAAACAATGATGTTAATTTTGCATAACATCAAAACAGGAGCTTAAAACTGCTAGCAAATTCTCTTTTTAAATAAAAAAATAGATTAACAGGAATCATCAAGTTATCCATATTGTTCGTCAAAGATTTTATTTCCCCACAATTAAAAACATCTACAAATCAGTAACAGCTTGTTTGGATAAGCATTTAAGAAGGAACAAGAGGGAAGACAAGAGAAGGGAAATGAGGGAAGGGGAGAGAATATTATTTGAGGAATTTCTTTATACGTTATGCCTACTAAACCATTAGCAAAAACCGCAACTCTTTCATCAATGGAGGAAGCAACCATTGGAACAGAGTTTGAGAATACCAAAATAAAAACCCCATAATCAAGCCCAGGTTGAGCCAACATGGACTCTTCTTTCTACCACCGAAAATCTCAAATGGTCATTACTTTTCCATCATGGAACAAATCTGAAATTGAAACCCTAATTTTTGATTGGGGAAGCAATTTTGATGTTATTAATTGCAGAGAGGACTGGAAGAGACAAAAAAATGTACATTGTTTGAACATCATAGAGAGAACGAGAACAAAATAGAGGATAGCAATGATGGAGCATAGTGTTTCCATTTTCCTTCCAAATCTTGCTAATTTTGGAGAGTTAATTCTCTTATGCAATGAAGGGGAAAACTTCCTTACATTTTAATCCCCTCCATATTCCTCACCTCCCTAATTAGCTATCCAAACAAAGGAAACTACGCCCTCCCTCCCTTCTTTCCTCTAAAAATCTTTCTTTCCAAACAAGCCAACAGGCATGAGACTTGATCCAATTTAAATCACTAAGTGATTGTTTGGGTGAGCCTAAAAAACGGGGGAAGTGGAAATTCATGAGAGTCGAGGAGTTGGGTGATTGTTTGTTGACACAAAAAGTGAAAATGTAGGAAGATAGAACTCATTGGAATTTGGACTTCCCATAAAACATGGGAAATTAATTAACAAGCTCCTCCTTAGTCACTCAAAATTCATGATGTCAACCAAACAAGATTTCGAATTTCCTAGGAATCTACAGTGGAAATAAATTCATATGAATTACAAATTTCCATGGGAATTTTATTCCCATATCAACCAAACAACTACTAAGACACAAAGTTCACATTAAACATATCCAAAATCCTTGAAAGTGCAATCCCCCAAATTAAAACAAACGAACAAACAAAAATTATATGCATGATATGTTACACAAATTAGACTAGAGAGACTATTCAAACAAGAAGAATAAACATTAAGTCAAATGACCTATAAAAACAAGAAAATCCACTATAACCTATCCCCCTCTGCAGCGCAAGGTAATAGGCATAATACACTAAAATGTTTGGCACGACTATGAAGAGTAGGATATATAGGTGGGGTACATGGTGTTACAGTTTATAAAATATTAGGACATAAAATAAAGAACAAGGCAGAAATATTTTTACCAACAACCAACTCCATGGCTCCTCTTAAGGAGGTCAACCCAATTAAGCCATCCATAGCCCCAACAAAATTTCATCCCTCCTACGGTGGTAAAAATCATTTCTTTTTTATTTCTCTTTTTACCACTAGGGAAACTCCGTGAATAATTTTTTTTTTGCGGTAAGCACGTGACAGTCATCACAAAACTTTGTCACATCTATGAGCATAAACCAAAATGTAATTTCTGTAGAGGCGTTCCCTACACACTTTTGAGACCTGGGTGCTTGTGATAAGTATGCAAAGGTTGCTAGGTCACTGCGCCACATTACTTGGTTGTAGTGATAAATGAGTAAGGGCATTTAGGTTCTAGAAATAGGAGTGGGAGAAGGTGTATAGAAACTAAGTTTCAACTCGCATCTTAGAATGTAGGGTCACTTAGAGAAAAGATAATTCAGCTAGTGGAGGTAATGAAGAGTGGGGTATTAAAATTTTGTGTCTTCAAGAGACAAAGTAGGTTGCAGACCAAGCTAAAGTTATTAGACCTTAGAGGGTTATAAGTTATGGTACTCGGAACAATTAAAGAAAAGAAATGGAGTTTAACGTATATGATCCATTAGTAACTTATTTTTGAGGTATATATAAAGGCTAATAGGATTTTGAATGAGGTGAAGATTGTTAGTGGAAAAGAAAGTGTGAATATCAAGAGTGCATACACATTCTTAGTTGGCATCAAGGATGCCGTCAAACGACAACTTTGAGAGGACCACGATGAAGTGAATAAAGTATTCCCTAAATAGAATGGTCATGTAGGAATGAGTCGTTATAGATATGAAAATGTGCATGGAAGTTTCAGCTATAGAGTAAGATATGGAGGGGAAACCAACCTAAATTTTGAACAATCTTATGACTTAGTTGTGGCTAACACTACGTTCAAGAAGTGGGATTTCCATATAGTGACTTTTCAAAGTGAGGCAAATGTAATCTAGATAAACTATGTGTTAACAAGGAGGATTTATAAGAATAGTGTTTGGATTGTGAGGTGATTCCAGGGAAGAGTGCAGCCACTCAACCTAGACTAATAGTCTAGGATATTCGCATCAAATCAAGTTTTAAGACGTACTAATAATCAAGAGAGAAGAGGATTAGATAGTGGAGTTTAAACGACACCAACACGTAAAGGTTGTAATAGAAAGATTTATCAAAGAGTCGTTTGAGCTTTGAAGGAGAACCCTAAGCAATTGTTTAAAGATGAAGGCATGCTTTGGTTGAGTAGCAAAAGAGGTACTCAGTGAGTTAAGTGGGAACCATCGATGCACAAGGATACGAAATGGTGGAATAAGGAATTTAAAGTAGCGGTCAAGAAGAAAGAGAGAATTTAGGGAGATATGGGAAAAGCTAGGGATGAAGAAAATGTTACTAGATATAAGGAAGCTGAAGTTAAGGAAAGGGAAGGAGTTTGAAAGGCTATGGATAAGGTGTATAAGGAAGTTTACGATAAACTAAACATTAAGGGGTAAATAAGATATATAGGAAAGCTAAGAGGAAACAAATGTTTGCAAGGATCTTTGTATAGTTAAATGTGTGAAGGATAAAAAAAAAAGGATTTTTGTCTAAAATCATGAAATCAAATGTAGATGGAGGGAGTATTTTGATGAGTTGTTCAATAAAGTCAAGTAGTGGGTATAGGGGACACACCGGTATTAAGGTTAATGAAGTTAGCTGAGAATATATTAGAAGGATCTAAAAAAAGAAAGTGGAGGAGGCACTGAAGAGGATGAAATTAATGGAGACTAGATAGTATTTCTATCGAGATTTGGAGACACCTAGGCAAAATTTGTAAAGTGGCTAATGACCTCTTCAACAAGATTTGGAAGACAAGATGCTATAAGATTAAGGAGAAGCACCTAGGTACCTATTAATAAGAACAAAGGAGATACTCAAGAGTGTTTAAACTACGATGAACCACACCATGAAATTATAGGGGTGAGTGATTAAGCGAAAATTGATATTTCGGAAAATTAGTTTGGGTTTATGCGTCGATCTACCACATAAGCTATCCACTTTATTAGGCAAATGATAGAGCATTATCGTATAATGAACAAAAATTTACACAGTGTTTATTAATTTAGAGAAAGCTTAAACAAGGTAATAATAGAAGTAATTTGGTGGACAATGACTAAAAAGGGCATACCGTGTAAGTACATCTACCTAGTTAAGAAAATGTTTCAAGAAGTTACAAGATGAATGACAGAGGATCTGCCCTAAGTCCTTTCCTTTTCGTGATAGAGGATATGTCCTAAGTTACAAGATGTACTTTGGTGGAGTAACAGAGGACTTCCTCTATTACAATTAGGTTACACTAAGGATCAGCCCTAATCCCTTCCTTTTCGCGACTGTCTAGACAAAGTAACAAGGTCAATACAAGTTGAGAGATGTTTACTTTTTGCAAATGATATTGCTACGATGGATGAGACTAACAAAGGGGTGAATATTAAGTAAGAATAATGGAGACAAAGATTGAAATCTAGAGGTTTTGGGGTTAGTAGGAGTAACATAAAGTAATGAAGTATCATTTTAGTATTAGGAGAAAGTGAAGATAGTGTGACATTGGATGCAAGAGGTTACCTATAGGCAAATGTTTCAAATAACTAAGATCGATTCTCCTTGGAGACATTGATCAAGATTTCACCTATAAAATAAATCAGATAGTGTACCCTTAAGGTTAAAAGGGAAGTTGTATAGAACGACAACTAGACCAGCATTATTGTATGGGTCAGAGTGTTAGGCTTTTAAATAAAAGCATCTTAAGAAGATAAATTAAGCAAAGATTCATATATTAAGGTGATTTTGTGAAAACACATTCAAAGATAAAATTAGAAATGAGGATATATAAAAGAGAGTTAGAGTAGTGAATATTGAGGATAAGATAGTGAAGAATCGGTTGCATTGGCTTGGAAATGTTAGGTGTTGAATGATAGATGCTCCGGTTAGGAAGGTGGTGAGTGAGGTAATAGAGACCTCAAATATGGCCGAGGACCGAAGATGACATGAAGGGGGCTAGGAAAGATATGGAAAAAATGGGTTTACCTACAAAGTCAACTTTGAAATAGCATATGGAAAATTTGTTTGGGATTTTATCAAAAATTGATTGGTCAACATGAACTTTGACTTTCATTGTGACAAGTTAATTGACAATTGCTTTCCTTCATTTCTTTTGTTATGATAAATGGGAAAACCTCTAAGATATTCCTCCCTTGTAGGGAAATCAGGCAAGGTAACCCTCTTTAACCTAACATGATGATTTTGCTCTAATGCATCAAGAAAGCGAGGAAGGAAAATGGATGCTTGTCAAGATAGGTAGAGGTGCTCTTTCTCATTAATCTGTTGATAACTTGATTCTTGGTAAGGGTAATGAAGACCTTTTTGATACCTTTGTTTTATTTGATAATGTTTCTGGGCAAACAATCAACTTAAGCAAGAGTAGGCTTATCTTCTCTAGGAACTCTAGAGAGGATTTATCCATCTTTTTAAGGTAAAGCTTAATTTTTCTATCAGGGTCCCTTTACTAGAATAACAACTATCTAAATACCAAGTCCAGTTTATAGCGGATGAGATCAGATCTAAAGTAGATACTTGGAAGTCAGTATATCACCTCCTATTACATGAGCTCTTAGAATCAAATCCTATCATCAGACAAATCAACTCCATCACTTCAAATTTACATTGCACCCTAACCTTCCCCATAAAGGATCTCACCTTATTGATTAGGAAGCGGTTGCTAAACCTTGGTGGGCAGGAAATTAGGAACTTGGAAGTCAATAACAAGATCTTGTTTATGAAACAATATGGGATTTTCGGATAATCAAACCTCTAAAATGAACAGGTTTACATACACCTAAAACAAGTCCAACTAGGTTAAAAAAGGAGTCTACATTTGGAAGGAGCCGGGGGAGATTCACTAGTAATTTTACATGGGTTGTGGGAGATTGAAAATAATAACTACCTTAGCCAATAATTTAACGCAAGTAATTTAGATTAGGGTAATTTGCAAGAAACTATTACGTAAAAACACCATCTTGTGAAAAACTACCATACAAAAACAAACTTGTGAAAAACTACCACATAAAAAAATCCAATTGCACGATAAGGTGGTTTTCTGACCTTTAACCCGGTTTTACGTCGTCGACTTCCACGTGGATGACAAGTGTTCAGTTTTATTTTTCTCCTTAAACTATTCCATATGGATGACACATGTCCAGCTTTACGTCATAATTTGCAAGAAACTACCATATAAAAACACCATCTTGTAAAAATTATCACATAAAAACGATTATATGAAAAAACTACCGAATTAAAAAAAAATCTGATGGTACAATACCACCACATAGGGGTTTTCTGGGCATTAACCGGCACGTAGGAGGCACATGTGGCAAGCTAAATTTTATATTTTATTTTTTCTTTAATAATTGAACCTTTGAAAGGATCCTGGATAATTTTGCCACTCATTCTTCCACCCATCGCTAAAAAGACGCCATCTTCTCCGGTACCCCAAACAAATCTTCAGTTTTCTCATCCTATCTTCAACATGTCTTCCGGTTTTACTCATATGACGACTACTGTTATCATACCAAATACAAGACATTATTTAAGTGAAGAAGTTTTCAACAACTTTGTACATAAGTTCTCCTATTTTGGCAAAAGAGAGGGCTTATACTAATTTCCCAGCATAACTTCAACTAGTATATAGGATGCACTAATCATATTGCTATCAACATCTTAAAAGAACTTTATCAATCTCCTCAACATCTAGACATCATAACGCGAGATCTTAAGCATTGGGAAACTAGAGCGGTATCAAGTATTCAAGTGTGTCATTGAACAAAATATACCAAATAAATTAAAAAAGGGAAATAATTAAAAGGAAAAAGAGAAAAAAAAATTAAGTCGGCTACATGTGTCATGCAACGGCACAAAACTGGGTCAACGCCCAAACAACTACCATGTGGTGGTATCGTGTAATTGGATTTTTTAAAGTGGTAGTTTTTCACAAGATTGTTTTTATATGGTAGTTTTTTCACATGATGGTGTTTTTGTGTGGTAGTTTCTAAACAAAAAAAAAAAGTAAAGTCGGACACGTGTCATCTACGTGGCATCCATGTGAAATAGCTAAAGGAGAAAAAAATAAAAAAAGTAAAGTCGAACACATGTCATCCACATGGAAGTCAACGACGCAAAACCGGGTCAAAAGTCAAAAAACCACCTTGTGATGGTATCGTGCAATTGGATTTTTTTATGTAGTAGTTTTTCAAGTTTGTTTTTATATGGTAGTTTTTTACACGATAGTGTTTTTACGCGGTAGCTTCTTGCAAATTACCCTTAAGATTATCACAACTGCTTGTTAGTAAAATAAAAAAAACTAAAGATTGAAGAAAACATATGCACACAAGAAAACACTACTAAAAGAGAAATTTGAAATCATACCTTGAGCTTAAAGCCACAACTTGAGAACCATGGGGATTTCACATTCAAGAGACTGGAAATGACAAGGCTTCAATTTAGGTAGGTTGGACATCCTAAGCTTCACCCAATAGTTCTGAATCGTATTATGATTAAGAAAAAGATATCACAATCATTATAACAAGATGGAATAAATTCAAACAACAAAGTTTAACTATTTGAAATCGATAAGTTGATATGAAAGTACTGATTGACTGTGTCACCTTACTGAACATAGTAAAGATCTCACAGAAGAGTGTGTGGTGGTTGGAAAATAGATAATGGAGACTCCTATGTGGTTTAACTCTTCTCACAGATAATTAACAAACAGCCCCCAATGAGCCTTTAGCATCGAAGATTGCTGTTTCTTCAAGTCTGAAGGATTCCACTGACTCGTCTTCTTTTGGATACCCAACGTTAGGAAAGTGGAGTTTTCTCTGTAATGCCCTGTGACATTCAATGATCTTCTCTATATCACGATTCTTCACATGATTCAGAGCCACACCACAATATGTTCTAAGCTCAGTATCCTCATTGACATTAATCAAAAGGTCCAAGAGCTCCAATGCTTTATCGGTATCTCCTTTCTTACAAAGGCCACTAATCAATGTAGAATAGGTGACAACTGAAGGAACAATGCCGTCTTCTACCATTTTGTGCTTGAGCTTTATCGCTTCACTTGTGTTCCCAAAATTGCAGTACCCATTAATTAAAATGTTATAGGTTATAAAATTAGGAGACAAGCCCTTATGTTTCAGCTTATAAAAAAGTCTTACTGCACGATCTATATTCTTGGACTTGCACAGGCCATTGATTAGAGCATTATAGATGGTAATATTTGGCATCAAACCCTTTTCTAGCATGTGATCACGTAATTGAAAAGCTTCTTTCAAATCACCAGCAATAGATTGTCCATGAATCAGAATGCAGTAAGTAAAATTATCTGGTACAAACCCTCTATTTAATAAAGTTGAGAACAATATCATTGCATCTTTAAGCTTCCCAGATTTGCAAAGCCCTAATAGAGCCAAATTATGGATGATGACATTCGGGAGTAAACTCTTAAACCTCGACTCAAATAAATCTATAATATTACTTTTATCTAGGTTTTTTTGGTCTGATGTCAAAACTTTCTCAAATGATCCAGAACTCGGACAAATTAAGTTAACCATTTTCTGCAGCCAAATATTCGCTTCATCAATCCTACCAAGCTTGTAAAGTCCGCTCACCAGAGTGCAGTAAATAACTAAGTTTGGTGTGTGCCCATTCTTCAACATATCTTCATACACACTCAATGCTTTATCAAGCAATCCTAGTTTGCACCAACCAGCAATCAGGGTACCATAGGTGACAATAGTTGGCAATAGACCCCTTTTATCCATTTCGGTGATAAGACCTGGCACCTGAGATGAATTTCCACTTTTATAAAGACCATCAATAAGAGAATTGTACATTTCAACAGGTGGGAAAATTGCATTCTTCTCCATCATATCTTTAATAGTAAAAGCTTGTTCAACATGTCCAATTTTGCAATAGCCATCATTAAGGATTCTATACGTCATTGTATCAGGGGAACTCCCAAGGTCTATCATCTTCTGGAAAATCATCTCTGCTTCAGCCATTTTCCCCATCTTGCACAGACCATTTAACATTGTGTTAAATGTAACACTACTCTTGGCCAACCCCTTGGCTAAAATCTTTTTCCAAAGTTTAAAAGCCTCATCCAGCCTTCCCATTTTGAGAAGACCATCCAGTAAAGTGCAATAGCCAACCTCAGTTGGTCTCACTCTTCTTTTCAGCATCAAACGCCAAACTTGCATAGCTTCATCTAGTGCTCCTTCCCCACATAGACCTTTAAGAAGGATATTGTACGTAACAGCATTGGGTTCAACCCCTTCATGGATCATCTTGTCAAAAAGAATAAAAGCCTCATGAATACATCCTACTGTACAATACCCATTTATCAAAGTACTAAAACTATAACAATCAGGCTTCAATCCCCAATCAACCATTTGTACAACTACTGACTCAGCTTGATTAACTTGTCCAATTTTGCAATAACCATTAATTAAAGAATTACAAATGACCAGGTTCATTTTCAGACCAGAACCTAACATATTATCACGGATTCTAGCAGCATCATCCATTTTTCCCATCTGGCAATAGCCATCAATCAAAATTCCATATGCATGAGCATCTATCATCAGTGCCTTCATTTCACACAGCAAATCCTCTGCTTCCCTCATTTTACACTGCTTGCAATAGCCCTTTACCAGAATAGTAAAGGTAACTACGTTTCTGGCAATTCCCTTAGCAGCCATCAAGGTTAGCACCCCTTTAGCTCCTACCATGTCTCCTACACTAACGTACCAATTCATCAAGCTATGATACGTCACAACATTCGGCTCTAAACCCATATACTCCATTTCTTTGATGAAATCAACACCTCTCCCAACTTGACCACTTTTACAGTACGCATTCACCACAATGCTACACATAAACAAATCCGGAACAATCCCAACCCTAACCATCTGATCATACACAAACACACACATATCATATTGTCCGTCCTTAACCAAACAACTCAACAAACAATTACAAGACCGCAAGCTCGGAACACGACCACATTTACCCATGTTATCAAACACATAGAGGGCATCGCTCACAAGCCCCTTCTCAGCAAACACCTTCAAGATCATATCAAAAACAGTAGGAGAAAAACTAAAATCGCGATATACCCTAACCAGTTCACCCCAAACGACACGAATGGGCAACTGGGTTTTTGCAGAAACATCAACAAGTTCATTCAAGTAGTGCCTAGTTTCATCAAACAACCTAGCTCTTGACAAAATGTGCACAACTCTACAATAACACTTAAAACTTGGGCTATATTTTTGGTGTTTTCGGGTTAACCTGAAAAACCCAAGGCACGACTCCGGGTTTAAGCGGAGGGTCTGAAGAACGTCGATAACAACATCGTCGGAGAGCTTGATGGGGAGCTTGGCGGCAGTGTCGAAACGGCGGAGGACCAATAGACGGCATAGGCGGGACAGTAGCTCAGGCGGAATGAGCTTGATTTCGTGGGTGGGTGACCAATGGATGCACCGCCGGCATTGGCGGGGAGAGTGGAGGAGATAGCGGAAGCAGTGGCGGAGCATTGGAGATTTCGGCTTTGACAGTCTCTATAATGAGAATATTTTGTATCCGTATTTAGACTAAGCTACTGAAAATGAAAAATAAAATATGAAACGGAAGTGTTGCACGACTTGTAATAATTTTTTGAAAAATTAAAATGAAAAATAAATATTTGACACCTATTGTTTAGGAAGGTAAATCTTTAGTTTATTTTTAGAAAATACAACTTTTGCATTTATTGTATTTTAAAGATTTTAATGAAAAAATGACTGATTATGACAGGTTACATTGCTAGCTGACGGTTTTCCTCTACTTCTCATACCCATCCCTCCCCTATGTTTCTTATACCCAGCCCCTCTGCTTTGTTTTTATTTCAAATGTTCAAAGCTAAGACTTCCTCTTTATTTTCACACAATTATCCTTGTTGAAACTCCTTTTATTCTTCCTCTTCTACTTATAACAATTATGGTAGTGTTTATAGTAAGTGTTGATTCATTGCTTTTGTTCTCTATGTGATTTGTGGAAACGTTATTTAGAATTGCATGGATTTAATCACTCATGGTTTACTTTTAGCTTTGTCATCGATTTACTTTTTAAAGTTGTAGGGAATTTGTCCAAGATAGTGCTCTATGCCAACAATGGTTTACTTTTGGCTTCATCACTCTATGTCAACAATGGGAATGTCGTTGTTGTTTGCTATGTTATACCTGCAGTGGCGAAGGCGAGTGCCGGGTTTTCGACCTTGCGACTTGGCAGTGAGGTTCATGGGATTGCATTAGTATCTTGATATTCGTCGGATGTTGTAGTGAAGTCGTCGTTAGTTCATATGTATGTGAAATGTGATCGGTTAAGTGTTGCACAAAAGGTGCTCGATGAAATTCCTGAACCAGATATTTCTTTTAGTGCTGCTGGTTATGCTCGAAATGGCAAAGTGGGTACGGTGAGAAGACTGTTTGAAGATATGGGGAAGGTGGGGTTGGAGCCTAATTTGGTGTCTTGGAATGGTTTGATTGCAAGGTTTAATCAAAGTGGATGGTATTTGGAGGTTATCCATGTGTTTCATGATATACACTTAAATGAAGTTAGGAGTTAACAGTTCAACAGGTAAGTAAGGGGTTTCTTTAAAATACAACACATGCAAAATTTATATTTTTCAAAAATAACTTGAAGGTTGGTCTTTATAGGCAATATGGGTCAAAAGTTTTATTTTTCATTTTAATTTTTCCTATTGTTTTCCATAACAAAGTTATGCTTTTCACCAACTTTTAGTCTATTACCAAAGTATATTGTATACTATTGTAATATGGGAAGATTGAGCAGAGGAGTTCATATGTTTTTAGAGTGTTTCTTGAGTGTCATTTTATTCATTTGCATGCAATGTTTTATAGAGCGCAACAGTATGCGGATAAGTGCCTATAATTTTTTCATCATATACACATGTACTGCATGTAGTGTTTAGTCATGTCCACCAAAAAATGCTTACATCAATAATCATGACCACTTATACTATAATACAATATTATAACACTCCTCTTTGAACGGATTTTGATAACCTACTATTATCTACCTCGTTAAAACCTTGCCAAGAAAAACACATTGGGACAAAAAAATAGACGAAGGAAAAAGTGTACAGACTACATAGGTCTCTTGGTCTCCCTTAATTTAGGGTAGATCTCAAAAACGTTGCATGCTAATCAATTTAGCAAGCTCTTGAGGTGGTAGTGTTTTGATGAATAGATCAACTAGATTATCACATGATTTGATTTGTGCAACTTGATTTTCCCTTCTTTCTCCAATTTGTATGTGAAGAACTTAGGATCAAAGTGCTTTGTTATATCTCCTTTGATGTATACCTCTTTGATTTGTCAAATACGTCATTTTCAAGAACATTAACGTGTGATGCTTCTAACCTCCTTTCAACTACAAGAGAAATTCCGGTCAGATTGGTAGAAAATAAAATAGCAATATCTCCTAGCATAAAACTCTAATTTAAGTAAAATTTGAGTCTAAATTCATTAGTTTAGGAATATGTACGAAATTCAAGAAGCAATATTATTCAAAATTTAATATAAAAGTGAAAAAAATTGAAAATACATACAATTATATAAAGAAAATTCTTTTTGTTTTCTCCCACCTTAAATGGTGGATAATTTTGTTGCCAATTTGTCACCTTATTTAAGTGATGCATTTCGTTTATGTATACGTCTTTATTTGTAATAGTCTTTGCCCTCCATAAAGGTGGCGTGACTAGCAAGAAATTACTTTGATGACATTATTCCGCTAGTACATTCTCCCTTATCCCTACTTCTCTTATTATGGGGTGATCTTTGAGTTTTAGTCGGTGGTTCTAGCGAATTATTTGGATTGGTAGGATAAAAGTTTGTTAGCAGCAATATCTTTCCTTTCCCCTTTCTCACTTTTTTAAATAAGAAAATAATAAAAAGAGAGGAATTGAAAATTAATATCACCGAGGAAACTTTTTAAAAAATTTGTCAACGTGTATGCATTGGAAATTCTTTAAAATATGTCAACATGCATACATTGTAAGCTACTTCCCTCTATTCTATTTTTTTCATTTCCCTCTCTCATTTTCATTGAACTTCTTCTTAATTCTCCAATTTCCTCTAAAAAATAAATAAAAGGAACAAGTTTTTTATAGATATATTTTGTACACATTTTGAAAAAGATTATTTGAACATTTTGCGGCTATGGAGTCTATCAAATAAGGAAGGAGAAGATAAACAATTTCCCGTAGCGATGCTAACAAATTTCAGCAATAGTAGAAAGTAAAACAGCAATATCTCTTAGTGTAGAACTTCGATTTAAGGAAAATTTGAGTCTAAATTCTTAACTTAAAAACAATTTACAACTTTGAAGAAGTAGTATTATGCAAAAAATTAAAAGAAGTGTGCAAAATATTAAAATAGGAGACAAGTATATAAATTTATTTTCCTCCAACTTGAATGATGGATGATTTGGTTGCCTATTTGTCACCTTATTTGAGTGATGTAGTCCATTTATATATATGACTTTAATTGCAATAGTACTAGCCCTCCATGAATGTAGTGTGACTAGCAAAATTTAATTGTGAAGCAATTGCATAGTCCTTGCCCTCCATAAAGGTGACATGACTAAGCTAGCAAAAAAATAATTTGATGACATTATATTATACCGCTAGTACCTTCCCTATCATTCCTACTTCTCTCATTATGGGGTGATCTTCGAATTTCAATTCGTATGACAGATTATTTAGATTGGTGGGAACAAGGTTTATATGGAGCAATTTCCTTCCTTTGCCTATTCCCTATGTTTTTTAAAAGTATTAAAAAATATTAAAAAATAAAGAGACGGGGAATTAAGAATTGCTATAGCAGAGGAAGTTTTCTTTAAAATTTGTCAACTTGCGTGTATTGAAAGCTCTTTAAAATATGTCAACATGCATGCATTAGAAGCTACTTCCCTCTTTTCCAATTTTTTTCCCACTCTTCTTTTCATTCAACTTCTTCTTAATTCTCAATTTTCCTCTAAAAAAATAAATAAAAAGAACAAGTTTTAATGGGGATATTCTATGCCCATTTCAAAAAATATTAGTTGAAGATTATGTAGATATGGAGTCGATCAAATAAGAAAGGAGAAGAGAAATAATTTCCCACAGGAATGCTAACTAGTTTTTATAGTAGTAGAAAATAAAACAGTAATATAATGTAGCACATAACTCCACTTTCAGTAAAATTTAAGTCTAAGTTCATTAGCTCAAAAATACCTACAACTTTCAAGAAGCAATACTATGTAAAAAATTAACAGATAAATGCTAAAAAATTAAAATACGAGACAATTATATAAAGAATTTTTTTTATTTTCTCCCACATTAAATTGTAGATGATTTGGTAGCCTATTTATCACTTTATTTGATGTATTCCGTTTATGTTTACGGTTTTATTTGCAATAGTCTTTACCCTTTATGAAGGTGGCGTGACTAACTTAGCAAAAAATTATTTTGATGGCATTATACCGCTAGTACCTTCCCTGTCATCCCTACTTCTCTTATTATGGGGTGATCTTTGAAATCAGTAGGTGGTTTTAGAAAATTATTTAGATTGGTGGGATGAAGGTTTATTGGCACCAATTTCCTTTCTTTCCGCTTTCCAACATTTTTTTTAAATTAAATATTAAAAAGACAAAAATTCAAAATTGATATCACGGAAAAAGTTTTCTAAAAATATTTCGACTTGCTTGCATTAGAAGCTCTTTAAAATCTGTCAACATGTATGCATTAGAAGCTACTTCCCACTTTTCCATTTTTTTACTTTTCACACTCTTCTTTACTTCCAACTTCTTAATTCTCAAATTTTCTCTAAAAAAATTAATAAACGAAACAAGTTTTTTATGGGGATATTTGATGCGAATATAAGAAGAAAAATCAAAAAGCTCAATCTAATATATATTTTCAACTTTAGGGCTTGGTTTACTCTACAACAAATGGTCATATTTAGCATATTGAGATGGTTACTTGATATTATGATTACTTGAGATTACTAATTCTACGTGGATTAGGATTTGTGTTGTGTTACCAAAACTGATTTGGAAAATGTTTTGGTACATTTCAATTTTCCTAGTTGAGTTTGGAAAAGTATCTACTACTAATCCTAATTAATTTGGGATTTTTTCCTAGTAATGATAGATTTTTCTTATATGGTTTTACTATCCTACTTGGGATAAGTTTTACATGTTTTAAACCACGTAGGAGTCTTGAGTGGATAAGATAAGATTAGAGTCATAGTTACCTTGCTGAACAAGGACTAGTAGTATCTAAATATTTGTGTTTACATAAACTTGAGCTAGGGACATGTCCAAAGCCATGTAGTACTCTAACATGACCATTATGAATATAAGGGCCATCTACTTAATTTACATTGAAGAAAATTCAGGAAATAATCTTTTTTAAGAGTAATGTGTTTCAATTTGTTCTTAATCTTGCTTAGTTCAATTCTTGGAGATAGCGTTGAATCTTAGTGGTTAAATACTTAGTCCCAGGATATGGTCTAAGTTATTTAACAATTCATTAGAATTCTTTCTAGGAGGTGGTCAAATTCTTTAAATTATCCAATTTGATTTATTAAGGTTTGTTGTAAAAGGATTTCAAATCAGTGTAATCTATTACTTGTTTCTCATTTTAATTTCATAGCTTACCCTATAAGTTCACATCATTGTTCACCCCCTCTTGAAAGTCTTCGAATTTTGCTATTGTGGGAAGCAAGGAATTTCAATGAAACTATTTGAACAATATTCTTAGTTATGTTTAGTGTCACAAAGCTCCATGGTGTTTCTTAAGAAAGTAACAAATCGTAAAGCAAACCCTATTGATTCATGGGATGTTCAGTAAGATTAAAATCTTTATTATCCTTTTCAACCCCAAAAGTGTTAGTCATCTAATCTGGTTGGGGTTCAAAAAAAGTATCAAATATCTTTACAAAGGGCATTCTTGGTTTATCGGTGATGAAGGAGTAGTTTGGAATATAACCAACATCTTTTATAGAAACTAAAGGTTCCTCAGGTTAGGATTTAATGTCGCCTTTGAATTCATCTACAACTTAATCATTAATCTATACTAATTCAAAAGCTAGCTTTGGAATTTTTTCAACTTGTTGCTCCCTTTCAAGGAAATCTTCGGGCTTTTCCAAATCTATAAAATCTTTCGAATTGATTCCCCTATCTTCAATGGTAGCATTAGGCTTGTAAGCTTCAATGCCATAGCCACTATACTCATATCCAAGCTCCTAATGATTTTTCATGTAAAAGAAGTAATGACTGGGCATTAAATTGAGTTTTCAATTGAAGTTATATAAGCTTGTATTATACTTCTTCATATATACCACTAATGCACCTAACCGATTCTTTATCAAGTCAAGAGCTTTGAGTTGATTCAAGATTTGGTTAAGTACTTCATCATGCGGAGACATCCTTAAGTCCACACGTTGGTCAGTTTTAGGCGTTCCAATTTCTAGTTTCCTGGAATTTGTTACTACTTGGAATTCAATGAAAATTTATAACAAGATTCCACACAATTTAAGGGTTCCAACGAAAAAAAATAAATGTTGGAAAATTCAATGTATAACTCAAGTTATGGCAAAGCTTCCCAGACTTGTGCAAAGAGCCCTAATTCAACAACATCTTCAATGTAAACCTTATTCTTGCTTCGAATTGCACCAAAAAATTCAAGATATTACCTTTATAGCTCAAATATCATTTGGTGTGAATTTATAGGGTAAGATAAGAAATTCACGTGAGAAACAAGTGTGGAGTTATATTGGATTGATTTGGAATCGTTTTGCAACAAACCCTAATCAATCGGGTTGGATATTTCAAACAATACGACCACCTCCTAGAACAAATCTAATGAATCATTAAATAACTTAGACCACCTCTTAAAACTAATCAAGATTAAGAACATGTTACTCTTAAACAAGGTTTTTTTTTCTTCTTCTAAATTTTCTTCAATGCAAATTGTGTACATGGCCTCTATATTTATAGTGGTCTTGCTAGAATCCTACTTGGCTTAGGACATGTCTTTAGCTCAAGTTTATTTAAATACAAATACCTAGATACTCCTAATCCTTGTTCAACGTGATAACTATGACTCTAATCTAATCATATCTACTCAAGACTCCTGAGTGCTTTATTTGTAAAACCTATCTATCCCAAGTAGAATAGTAAAACTATGTAAGCAAAACCTATCATAATTGGAGAGAAAATCCTAAATGAATTGGGATTAGTAGAAGAGACTTTTCCTAACTCAACTAGGAAAAGTGAAATGTTCTAAAATATTTTCCAAATCAGTTTTGGTAACATAACGTAAATTCTAATCCAAGTAGGATTAGTAATAAAAAGAAATCCTAATCTAAGTAGGATTAGTAAAACTATATAAATTCTAAATCGAATAGGATTTTAAACCATTCTAATGTGCCAAATAAAACCTTTTGTTGTAGAATAAACAAAGCCAAAAAGTTGAATAGATTTAATATATTGATCATTTTGATTTTTCTTTTTATATCTGCATCAATATTCTATACACATTTTTAAGAATTAGTTGAAGATTTCGTGGATATGGAGTCTATCAAATAAGGAAGGAGAAGAAAAACAATTCTCATAGTGATGCTAACTAGTTTCAGTAGTAATAGAAAATAAAAGAGCAATATCTCCTAGCACAAAACTTTAATTAAATTAAAATTTTAGTCTAAATTCATAGAGCAAAAAGATCTACAACTTTCAAGATAAAATATTATGCACAAAATAAATAAAGAATTGTAAAAAATTGAAAGTAAGAGATCGGTATATAAAGAAAACTCTTTTTATTTTCTCCCACCTTAAATAGTGGATGATTTAGTTGCCTATTTGTCACCATATTTGAGTGATGTAGTCCGTTTATGTATAGAACTTTATTTGCAATAGTCCTTGCCCTCTATAAAGATGATGTGACTAGCAAAATTCAATTATAATGCATTCATATAGTCTTGTCCTCCATAAAGGTGGCGTGACTAAGCTAGTAAAAAAATTACTTTGATGACATTATATTGCTAGTACCTTCCCCGTACTTCCCACTTCTCTTATTATGGATTTATCTTCAAATTTTTGTAGGTGATTCTAGCAGATTATTTAGGTTGGTGGGATCATGGTTTGTTGGTAGCGATTTTCTTCCTTTCCCTCTTTTTTAAAAAAAAATTAAATATTAAAGAGACGGGAATTTAGAATTGATATCCCGTGGAAGTTTTCTGTAAAATTTGTCAACATGCTTGTATGTAAAACTCTTTAAAATCCGTCAAAATACATGCATTGGAAGCTACTTCCTTCTTTTCAATTTTTTTCTTATCCTACTCTCCGTTTTATTCAACTTATTCTTTTTGAAATTTTCCTCTAGAAAAATAAATAAAAGGAAGAAGTTATTAATGGGGATATTTTGTGCAAATTTTGAAAAATATTTGTTAAAAATTTCATGGCTACATCAAATACAGAATAGAAAGGGAAACAATTTCCCCCATCGATGCCAACTAGTTTAGACAGTAGTAGAAAATAAAATGGCAATATCTCCTAGCAGAAAACTCTAATTCAATTAAAAATTTAGTCTAAATTCATTAACTCAAAAAGATCTATTACCATTAAGAAACAATATCATGTTAAATCTAAAAAAGAAGTGCAAAAAACTCAAAATATGAGAAAGATATATAAAGAAAATTCTTTTTATGTTCTTCCACCTTAAATAGTGGATGATTTTATTGCCTATTTGTCACATATTTGAGTGATGTAGTGATGTGCTCATTTTAGAGCACGTTTACAACCTCATTTTAGTGTCGAGTTTCGTGCTTTTATATTGGTTTTATGCACGTTACATTCAATTTTACCTTGATCTTGTCCTCGAGCTGTTTTTAGGTCATTTCAGGTGATCTCGATGATTTCGAGGTAAAATGAGACGTGTTCGAGGCTTTGACACTTCTATCAAGAGTTTGAATGCGCGTATCATAGCTTGGGCATGTGTTCCAAGTCACTCTCCAAGATTCCATAAACTCTACAAGCCACTGGGCACTTCAAAGGAACTGTTCAGCAAGGTTTAGGTTCAGATTCGACCGAATCTGACATCCATTCGGTCGAATGGTGGACAGGGATTCAAGCACATAAATCAAGCTCTCGGGAATAGCCGAATGAGAAGTCATTCGACCGAATCAAGGCCCATTCGGCCGAATGGTTCCACTCATTCGGCCGAATGGTAACGCCAAACTTCTGTTATAGCCGAATGGCATACCCATTCGGCCGAATGGCCACCCATTCGGCCGAATCCACCCTTCATTCAGCCGAATGGCCTTCTTTCCCGCATATTTTGGTTCTTTCTTTAGTCGGCGCTCGAGGGTTTTTCCTAGGGTTTTACTCCTTTTGTCCTTAGGGTATAAATACCCTCTTTCTCTGTACATAACCTTATGCCTACTTTGAGAGCTCTTGTGCCTCAACCTAGAACATCACTTTAAAGCTTTTCATTTCTTTCATGCCTTAGTTTAGATTTACAGCTTTCGTTGTTCTTGTTTTCAAGCTTTGTATTTCGGATTCGGTTCCTATTTCGTTCATACAATTTCGTTTATGCAAGGTATTATTTCTTTTCTGTTTTAGTTCTTTTAATGCTTTCAAGTATTGTTTTTCTTGATTTCATTCCTCTAGCTATAATCGTTGTTTCGTTTACAGTTTTGATAGAGTAATCGTTGGTTCAGTTATAGTTCTTAGTTTTCATTCTCTTGTTCATTTCCATTCAGTCTATTCATGCTTTTAAATCATGTCTTTTATTATTACTATGTGTGAGTAGTCTTCTTAGGGGTTTGATTTGTGAAACCCTAGGTTGGCTCGTTCTTCATGCGTAGAGTTAGGATTTGAGATTATTAACGGTTGATTGATTGATATTCGATGCGAATCTTGTCCTGCCACTCCTTTGGAGACATAGGGCGATTATAGGTTGTTCGTGTGATTTATAGGGTCACAAACTTCCTCTCGACATCTTGAGTGTCATGATTCATTGTTGACTGATTTCTCCTAATCTAGCGTATTGATAGTTCGGTTGTCCTTCCTAGGGTGGAACTAATCTATCCCCGTTTTCCCTTCATAGAATATTATTGTTTTAGCTCTTGCTTATTTTCTGTCATTAGATTCATTTTATCAAATATCAAATAACTCCTTTACATCAAGTCTATAAGCTATCGCCCCTTGTCCTTGTGGTTCGATCCCCGACTTACCACTACACTAGTTGTAGTAGTATTAGGGTGTTTATAAATTTAGTTTGCATAACTATTCTTTTAGTCAAACGACCTAAAAGAACGGTTATCAAAATGGCGTCGTTGCCGGGGAACAGGGCGTTGTGTTTAGATTATAGTGTTGGTGTAATTCATTTTAGTTTTATTTATTTTATTGTCTAATAAGCTGCTTGTCAGTACTTACGCTTGGTCTCTAGTGTTGTTTGCATGCCATATAGCACACGTCAATCAAATCAACAACTAGAACCATTCGACCCTGAGGTTCAACGCAGCAAACGGAGAATTCCAACCCAAACCTCATCGCAGCCAAATACCTCCAACCACCCTACACCACCAATGGACGAAAACCACCAACAACTTTTTGGTCAATTTGGGACACCTGGATCCCAAGAATTTCAAGGAGGTGTAGTGTTGCCCATAGCCCCGAACCCCTATCATATACATCCTCAATTCACCCGGATGGTGAAAGAGACCCCTTTTTGCGGTTTGAGAAATGAATGCCCTCTTCAACACTTGGAGGCATTCTCAGATATTTACGGTCTCATACCTCCATGCCCCAATAGCTCGGATTATGTAAGGATGCATCTATTTCACTTGAGTTTATCCGGTGATGCTCGGGACTGGTATAAATGCTTAGAGCCCAACTCAATCATTAATTGGGCTCAATTAAAGACAGCGTTTCTAGAAAGGTTCTATCCCACAGTTCGAACGCAGGATTGGCGTAAGAAAATTGCGTCATTCACTCAAGAGGATGATGAGAACCTTAGTGCCACTTGGAGTCGGTTTAAGAGAATGATAAGAGCATGCCCCCATCATGAGTACGGGGAGAACCATCTTAATACATTCTTCTATGATGGTCTAAATGACTCCACCAAGGCACTCCTAGATTCGGCTGTTGGTGGCCAACTTTCGAAAGTCCCATGCAATCAAGTGAGGGCTAGGATTGAGGAGGTTGCTAAAAATAGTTCTTGGGGAGGAGCAAGGGGTAGTGGATTACTGAGAGGAGGGATGTATTCAAGTAACTTGGACAAGTTTACTTCAAAAATCGAGGCTATCATGGATAAGAAGCTGTCCACGTTCAAATACGCCCAAGTAGCTCCAATGTATCATCGGTTAAAGAGACCCCCTTTTCATGTAGAATCTGTGGGGGCACCAATCATGATACATCATATTGTGGGGGTGCAAATTCTGAGCACATAGCGGCTGTTAACTACGGGGGGTATAACCAAGAAGGAACCCCAATCATGAACTATGATGGATACGGGTAAAATCCCGACTATGTGGCAGCTGTAGGATATGGTGGTCAAAACCAAAGGTTTTCTCAGCAAGGTCCTTACAATAACCAACCCTTTAGACCTACCTTCAATCCAAATTCTAGCAAAGGAAACTCCTCCCAAGGGTATAATTCCAACAATCAAGCAAATGGGAGTTTTCCTAGGCCGAATGGGAATAGGCCATACCCTACAATGCCAAGACCCAACACCAACCTACCCTATCCATCCATACAGCCTCAACCAAACCCGCCTCCAACTAATGAATTCCTTTCCACCCAAGTGAACTCCCTTGCGCAGCAAAACCAAACCCTCTCAAACATCAACCAAACTCTGATGAATCAAATGCAACAACTTCAGGCGCAACAGAAGTTGTTTGAATCGCAGCTTGCGCAGATGGCTAGTCCACCCCCACCATTTCCATTTCCTTCTCACCCCCAACAGAACCCATCTCCCCAGCCTCCACCACAAAACTCTCCTGACTCTAACCCTAAGCATCACACCTGTAAGGCGATCTTCCTAGGATCCGGAACCTCACATTCTTCTCCAGCTGTAGCCAGTGGAGAAGATTTAGGGGAAGATCCCTCGAAGGGTAGTGATTTTCTGAGAGAAAATGAGCACAAGGAGAACCTTGAGGATGGTAAAGAAAAGGAGGGGCACAATGTCACAATCAAGGGGTATGAGGGCAAGAAGAATGACGAAGATGAGAGATGGAGGGAGATACAGGAAAGGAGGAAACTCGAGCGTCAACATGCTCCGCCTCTACCTTTTCCTTACAAAAAGGTAGAGAAGCAACTTCAAGAAAAGTTTCTTACATTCCTAGAGCATATGCGGCAGCTTGAAATGAAAATACCATTCCTAGAGGCCATGGAGCAAATGCCGCAATATGCTTCGTATCTGAAAACCCTCCTAAGGAACAAGAGAAAGCTAGAGGGCGAAGTGATTAGCTTGCCAGAGCAAGTAAGTGCCATCATTCAGGGCACGTGGGCAAAGAAAGAAAAAGCTAGAGGACCCTTTGTGCTCCCAGTCACCCTTGGAAAACTCAATTCTAAGGGAGCACTCGCTGACCTTGGGGCCTCCATTAGCCTAATGCCGATGTCCATTGCCAAGAAACTCACTTTCGACCTCAAGCCATCACAAAAAACAATCCAGCTGGCCGACTGTAGTATAAAAGTGCCATGTGGGGAGTTTGAGGACCTTCCGATCCAAGTAGGGAACATAGTAGTACCATGTGACTTCGTGGTGCTTGATATGGCCGAGGATCCTTATACTCCTCTCATCTTAGGGAGGGATGCTTTGAAGACTTTGGGTGCCCTGATCGACTGTGAATCAGAGACTATAACCGTTAGGGTAGCCCACGAGAAGGTTGTGTTTGCCTTTTCTAAATCTTTAAAGGAACCCATGGTCGAGAGGATTTGTTCCTTTAGGGTGGTCGAGAATGATGCTGCAAAAGAAGTCAAGAGGTGTAGTGTTTCTGTTGCTCCAAAAACAGTTGAGGTGTCGGATGCGGAGGACGCACAAAAGCGTCTTATTTATGGGGTTGCATATGGAATTGCTCCGCCAACGGAGACATATTATAAATCTGAGGGAACTGACAAGCCAGCCCGTAAACGGAAACGGGCTAGAAAAAGGAAAAAAAGACTGATGGCTCCACCCTGGCTTGGGGGAGCCCCGCATTCTAACCCACCTCCAGATGACCCTGGTTCTCCATTGCTTACTTCCGCCACTGCGGCTCGGTGGAGAGTTTTGACTCCCCACGCTGGAGGTGATGGTGATGCTAGGAGTGAATCCACTCCTACGGCAGGTATAATTTCTTTGTTTTCTTTTTCTGTCTAAATTTGTGCCTAAATGTGTCGAACTTACCGACGTTAAACAAAAGTACTTACGGGAGATAACCCGGTGTTTGTTTTGTTTGTTAATTTGTATAGCAACAGCCTCCATGATGCTGATCTTTCTCCCTTTTGTTTCTTCTCTCCCAAGTGTCGGGACGGCTCTTGAGCTAGCTTGGGGGAGGGTTCTTGTGTTTTCAAAGCTTTGAAAGATCCGCATTATGGAAACTATTGCCTTTTTTTTAGTTTGCATATCTAGGTGTATCATGATTAATGTGCTTGAGTTGTGAAACTGACATGCTAGCTCCTGACGTGTACATTATAGTGGTCTTATGCATACTCATGCTTTTCCTAGCCTTGTGCCTGTTTTGGGACCGAATAATTGATTGTTTTCCACCTGACTTGGGGGATCTGGTCCTGCTTGGTTTGCGGCTTGGATGACTACCTTTTGAAGCACATTTTCAACTAGCCTAGTGAGGATGGAGCCTTCTAGGACTCCATTATGAGTCCTATGTTATAAAGTGCTAGTTAGAGAGTCTAAGTATTGTGTCTGTTCTCCTCCAGCATAGTCTTCTTTTCTAAAGGCTAGGGATGATAACACGTTTGTAGTTACAGCTACATGGCCAAATTGCCTACCATGAATATTGATTGACTTTAGGGTAAGCCAATTTTGTGCCTTTACCTTTTCTTCGTAACTACATCACCTAACTCCACATGAGCCAAATATTCCCTCTTCTTACCTAGAGGATAGTCAAGTGATTACAGTGAAGTGGTGCCCGTTGCATTGTGGTAAAAGATTTTGGTTGCAAAAATTGTTGTCGTATGATATGACTCTTTACATTACTCTTAGTTTATTTCAGAAGCATTTTCTTAAAAACAAAAAGAAAAAAAAGAGAAAACAAAAAAAAAGAAAGAAAAAAAAAGAAAAGAAAAAAATAGAAAAAGAAAAATTCGAGAATAAAGTTGGTGTAATGAGCTCATTTATGCGTATCCAAAGAATTTTGGGAAGTGGCATGGTTTTCGGAAGTCGTAGCCATCCTTGGTTTGATTACCTTGGATTGCTTACTATCCTCTATTTGAACTCCACATCCCCAAATTTTACCCTACCTTAATCCCAGCCTACATTGCAACCGTTTCCAAACCTGTTCGACTTGGCCTGATTAGCAAGTTCTATGCTGGAGAGTAGATAGGATGCAATCCCTAAGATTTCTCCTTGATTGAGTGTTTAATTTCTGACTCATCTTAAGTCGGATGATTATGAGCGAAACACGTACCATATTAAACACACGAGCGTACTAGAAGTTTCCCACATCTTTTGGGAAATAGCATGGGGAGCGTGGACTTGTGACCTCATTAGGTAGTGGGTGGCATGGCCTGTGTTGTAGCTTTTCTAGTGATCCCGAGTCTGTGGAAAACATTGTTTATCTTGGTATTATGCTCTTTTGAGCCCATTGTACTTGCACACCCATGGCTAGGGAAGAGTTTTGCGCGTACACGGCTGGCATTGTCCTGTTTTCCGCTCACCTTGCTTTTCATGAGTTTTGCTCACGGTGCTGCCTTGCTAGTTCATTTGCTAGGGACTAGCAAAGGTTTGGCTTGGGGGAAGTTGATGTGCTCATTTTAGAGCACGTTTACAACCTCATTTTAGTGTCGAGTTTCGTGCTTTTATATTGGTTTTATGCACGTTACATTCAATTTTACCTTGATCTTGTCCTCGAGCTGTTTTTAGGTCATTTCAGTGATCTCGATGATTTCGAGGTAAAATGAGACGTGTTCGAGGCTTTGACACTTCTATCAAGAGTTTGAATGCGCGTATCATAGCTTGGGCATGTGTTCCAAGTCACTCTCCAAGATTCCATAAACTCTACAAGCCACTGGGCACTTCAAAGGAACTGTTCAGCAAGGTTTAGGTTCAGATTCGACCGAATCTGACATCCATTCGGTCGAATGGTGGACAGGGATTCAAGCACATAAATCAAGCTCTCGGGAATAGCCGAATGAGAAGTCATTTGACCGAATCAAGGCCCATTCGGCCGAATGGTTCCACTCATTCGGCCGAATGGTGGACAGATCGCAAAAACGCCAAACTTCTGTTATAGCCGAATGGCATACCCATTCGGCCGAATGGCCACCCATTCGGCCGAATCCACCCTTCATTCGGCCGAATGGCCTTCTTTCCCGCATATTTTGGTTCTTTCTTTAGTCGGCGCTCGAGGGTTTTTCCTAGGGTTTTACTCCTTTTGTCCCTAGGGTATAAATACCCTCTTTCTCTGTACATAACCTTATGCCTACTTTGAGAGCTCTTGTGCCTCAACCTAGAACATCACTTTAAAGCTTTTCATTTCTTTCATGCCTTAGTTTAGATTTACAGCTTTCGTTGTTCTTGTTTTCAAGCTTTGTATTTCGGATTCGGTTCCTATTTCGTTCATACAATTTCGTTTATGCAAGGTATTATTTCTTTTCTGTTTTAGTTCTTTTAATGCTTTCAAGTATTGTTTTTCTTGATTTCATTCCTCTAGCTATAATCGTTGTTTCGTTTACAGTTTTGATAGAGTAATCGTTGGTTCAGTTATAGTTCTTAGTTTTCATTCTCTTGTTCATTTCCATTCAGTCTATTCATGCTTTTAAATCATGTCTTTTATTATTACTATGTGTGAGTAGTCTTCTTAGGGGTTTGATTTGTGAAACCCTAGGTTGGCTCGTTCTTCATGCGTAGAGTTAGGATTTGAGATTGTTAACGGTTGATTGATTGATATTCGATGCGAATCTTGTCCTGCCACTCCTTTGGAGACATAGGGCGATTATAGGTCGTTCGTGTGATTTATAGGGTCACAAACTTCCTCTCGTCATCTTGAGTGTCATGATTCATTGTTGACTGATTTCTCCTAATCTAGCGTATTGATAGTTCGGTTGTCCTTCCTAGGGTGGAACTAATCTATCCCCGTTTTCCCTTCATAGAATATTATTGTTTTAGCTCTTGCTTATTTTCTGTCATTAGATTCATTTTATCAAATATCAAATAACTCCTTTACATCAAGTCTATAAGCTATCGCCCCTTGTCCTTGTGGTTCGATCCCCGACTTACCACTACACTAGTTGTAGTAGTATTAGGGTGTTTATAAATTTAGTTTGCATAACTATTCTTTTAGTCAAACGACCTAAAAGAACGGTTATCATGTAGCCCGTTTCTGTATACCACTTTATTTACAATAATCCTTACTCTCCATGAGGGTGGCATGACTAGAAAAATTCAATTGTAAAGCAATTAAAGAGTCTTTTCCCTCCATAAAGGTCGCGTGACTAGTGGTGCTTAACGAATCAAGCTACTCAGGCTTGGCTCGGGCTTGGATCGATCAAGACTTGCTTAAAAAGAGCTCAGCCGAGCAAGGTATTGCTCTTCTTGAAAGCTCGTTAACAAGCTCAATAAAATTTAAAGTATAAATTTTTTAAATTTAAAAAAATACATATTTTTAATTATTTTTTATAATTTATTTAAAAAATAAAAAAAATTTAATTAAAAACTTTTATCGAGCTGAGCTTTGAGCCTTGTTTTGAGCCGAGTTCTGAGCTGAGCCAAGCATATCCTTATCAAGCCCAAGCCAAGTGCACAACTATTCGGGCTTGACTCGTTGGTTAAGCACCCCTGAGCGTGACTAAGCTAAGAAAAAATTACTTTGATGGCATTACACCGGTAGCACATTCCGCATCATTACTTGATGGCAATTTACTTCCTTTCCCCTTTCCCTCCTTTTTCTAGAAAAATTAAATAATAAAGAGACATGAATTCAGAATTGATATCACCGAGAAATTTTTCTTCAAAATATGTCAACATGCATGCATTGGAAGCTCTTTAAAATCTGTCAATGTGCATGCATTGGAAACTATTTCCCTCTTATCAATTATTTTCTTCTTTTCCCAATTGCTCCTTTTCATTCAAATTCTTCTTAATTTTTATAATTTTCCTCTAAAAAATAAATAAAAGGAATAATTTTTTATGGGGATATTGTTTACGCATTTTGAAAAAGATTAGTTAAAAATTTAGTGGCTATGAAAGCTATTAAATAAGAAAGGAGAACATAAACAATTTTACCCAGCGACGCTAACTAGTTATGGCAGTTGTATAAAATAAAACAATAATATCTTTAAGTAAAATTTGAGTCTAAATTAATTATCTGGAAAATATCTACAACTTTAAAGAAGCAATAATATGCAAAAATGTAAAAAAGATATGCAAAAAATGGAAAATAAGAGATATGTATATTAAGAAAATTCTTTTCATTTTCTTCCACCTTAAATGGTAGATGATTCAATTGGCTATTTGTTACCTTATATGAGTGGTGCAGTCTGTTTATGTATACATCTTTATTTGCAATAGTTCTCGCCTTCCATTAAAGTGATGTGACTAGCAAAATTTAATTGTAAAGCAATTGCATAGTCCTTGCCATCCATAAAGGTGGCGTGACTAAGCTAGAAAAAACTACTTTGATGGTATTATACTGCTAGTAACTTCCTCATCATCTCTACTTCTTTTATACAAGGGATCTTAGAATTTTTAGTTGGTGATTCTAGCTGATTATTTAGATTGGTGGGATCAAGGTATGTTGGAAGAAATTTCCTTCTTTTCCCCTTTCCCACATTTTTTTTAAAAATTAAATAATAAAGAGATAGGAATTGAGAATTGATATCACTGAGGAAGTTTCCTCTAAAATCTATCAACAATCATGTATAGGAAGCTATTTAAAATTTGTCAACATGCATGCATTGGATGCTATTTCTCTCTTTTCCAATTTTTTTTTCTTTTTCCAATATCCTTTTCATTCAACTTCTACTGAGTTCTTAATTTTCTTCTAAAAAATATATAAAGGAACAAAGTTATATTGGGATATTCTATACACATTTTGAAAAAGATTAAATTAGTTGAAGTTTCATAGCTATGAAGTCTACCAAATAAGGAAGGAAAAGAGAAACAATTTCCTACAGTGATGATAAAAAGTTTCAGCATCAATAGAAAATCAAACAGCAATATCTCCTAGCATAGAACACCAATGTTAGTATAATTTTAGTCTAAATTCATTATCTTGAAAATATCTACAACTTTAAATATGCAATATCATGCAAACATTTAAAAGAGAAGTGAAAAATGTTGAAAATAAAAAACAGGTATATAAAGAAAATTCTTTTTTATTTTCCCCCACCTTAAATGGTGGATGATTTGGTTGCCTATTTATCCCCATATTTGAGTGATGCATTCCATTTTTTAATATAACTTTATTTGAAATAGTTCTTATTCTCTATGAAGTCGGCGTGACTAGAGAAATTTAATTATAAAGCAA
The DNA here is from genome assembly GCA_026401315.1 of Dysphania ambrosioides. NCBI lineage: Eukaryota > Viridiplantae > Streptophyta > Magnoliopsida > Caryophyllales > Amaranthaceae > Dysphania > Dysphania ambrosioides. Next base: position 23,687,521 of record CM048657.1, read on the forward strand.
TTCTATAGTCCTTGCCCTCCATAAAGGTGGCGTGACAAAGCTAACAAAATACTACTCTAATGGTATTATACCACTAGTACCCTTTTTTTTTTTTTGTTATCTCTACTTCTCTCATATGGGGTGATCTTTAAATTTCACTTGGTGGATCCGGGGGATTATTTAGATTGGTGGGATGAAGGTTCGTTGGTAGCAATTTCCTTCCTTTTCAACTTTCCCTCCTTTTTTTTAAAAAAAAACTAAATAATAAAGAGACAAAAATCCAAAATTGATTTCATAGAGGAAGTTTTCTTTAAAATATGTCAACATACATGCATTGAAAGTTCTTTAAATCTGACAACATGCATGCATTGGAAGCTTCTTCCCCCTTTTCCAATTTTTTTTTCTTTTCCCACTCTCATTTTCATTTAACTTTTTCTTAATTCTTAATTTTCCTCTAAAAAACTAAATAAAAGGAACAAGTTTTTTATGGCGAAATTTTATGCATATTTTGTAAAATATTACTTGAAGATTTTGTTTCTATGGAGTCTATAAAATAAGGAAGGAGAGATAAACTATTTCACGCAGCAACGCTAACTAGTTTCAACGGTAGTAGAAAATAAATTAGCAATATCTCCTACTATAAAACTTTGATTTAAGTAAACTTTCAATCTAAATTCATTAGCTTAAAAAGATATACGACTTTCAAGAAGCCATATTATGCAAAAAATAAACAATTAAGTGCAAAAAATTGAAAATACAAGACTGGTAAATAAAGAAAATTCTTTTTATTTTTTCTCACCTTCAGTGGTGTTTGATTTGTTTGCCTATTTGTCATCTTATTTGAGTGATGTAGTTTGTTTATGCATAAGACTTTATTTGCAATAATTCTTACCCTCCATGAAGATGGTGTGACTAACAAAATTTATTTGTAAAACAATTGCATAGTTCTTGCCCTTGATTAAGGTGGCATGACTAAGATATCCAAAAGTTACTTCGATGGGATTATACCGTCAGTACCTTCACCATCATCTTACTTCTCTTATTACGTGGTGATTTTTAAATTTGATTTGGTACTTTTAACAGATCATTAAGACTGGTGAGATTAAAGTTAGTTAGTACCAATTTTCTTTCTTTCCCCTTTCCCCCTGTCTTCATTAAAAAAACAAAATGATAAAGATACAAGAATTCAGAATTGATATCATAGAGGATTATTTTTAAAAAATCTATCAACATGCATGCGTTTAAAGCTTTTAATAAACAAGCATGCATTGGAAGCTACATCCCTCTTTTCTAATTTTTTTTCCCACCTTCTTTTTCATTAAACTTCTTAATTCTCAAATTTTCTCTAAATATATAAATAAAAGGAGCAATTTTTCATTGGGAATATTTTGTCAACATTTTGAAAAAGATTAGTTGAAGATTTCGTGGTTATGGAGTCTATCAAATAAGGAATGAGCAGAGAAACAATTTCCTGTAGCGATGCTAACTAGTTAAAGCGGAAATAGAAAATAAAACACCAATATTTCCTAGCATAGAACTATGATTTAAGTAATATTTGAGTTTATTCTAAAAAGCTCAAAAAGATATACAACTTTCAAGAAACAACATCACGCAAAAAATAAAGAGATAAGTGCAAAAATTTTAAAATATGATATTAGTATATAAAGAATACTTTTTATTCTCCTATCTTAAATGGTGTGGATGATTTGATTTTATATTTGTCACCTTATTTGAGTGATGATGTCTATTTATGCATACAACTTTATTTATAATATTCCTTGCCCTATATGAATGTGGCATGACTAGCTAAATTTAATTGTAAAGCAATTGCATGGTCCTTACCCACCATAAAGTCAGTGTCACTAAGCAAGAAAAAAATTACTTTGAAGGCATTATACCGCTAGTACTTCCTCGACATCCCTACTCCTCTTATTACGGGGTGATCTTCGAATTTCAGTAGGTGGTTCTGACAGATTTAGATTAGTGGGATCCAAGTTGGTTGGCAGAAACTTTCTTCCTTTCCCCTTTCCAATTTTTTTTAAATATAAATAATAATGACACAAAAATTAAGAATTGATGTCACCGAAGAAGTTTTCTCTAAAATTTGTCAACTATCATGCATCAGAAGCTCTTTAAAATTTGTCTACATGCATGAATAGGAAGCTACTTTTTTCTTTTCCCACTTTCCTTTTCATTAAAGTTTTTCTTAATTCTCAATATTCTTCTAAAAAACTAAATAAAAGAATTTATATTTTTAGGGATATTCTGTGCACATTTTGAAAAAATATTAGTTAAATATTTTTTGGCTATGGAGTCTATCAAATAAGGAGAAGAGAAACAACTTTCCATATTGATGTAAACTAGTTTTAGTGGTAGTAGAAAAAGTAATAATTCCTAGTATAAAAACTCCAATTTATGTAAAATTTAAGTTTAAATTCATTAGCTCGAAAAGATCAACGATTTTCAAGTTGTTACATTTTGCAAAAATTAAATATAATAGTGCAAAAACTTGAAAATACGAGACAAGTATATAAAAAATTCTCTTTATTTTTCCCACCTTAAATGGTGGTTGATTTGGTTGCCTATTTGTCACCTTATTTGAGTGATGTAGCCCATTTATGTATACGAATTTATTTGCAATAGTCATTTCCCTCCATGGAGGTGGCATGACTAAAAAATTTGATTGTAAAGTGATTGCATATTCCATGCACTCTATAAATGTGGTGTTACTAAGCTAGCAAATAATTATTTTGATGGCATTATATTTCTAGCACTTTTTTCATCATCCCTACTTCTCTTATTCCATGGTGATCTTCAAAATTTTAGTAGTTGGTTCTTGCGGATTATTTAGATTGGTGGGACTAAGGTTTGTTGTAAGCAATTTCCTTCCATTCCACTTTCCTAACTTTTTAAAAAAAATTAAATAAAGAGACAAAAATTCATAATTGTTATCATCGAAGAAGTTTTTCTCTACAATCTGTCAACTTGCACGCATCGAAAACTCTTTAAATCCTGTCAACATGCATGTATTGGAAGCTACTTCACTCTTTCCCAATTTTTTTCTTTTCCCATTCTCCTTTTCATTCAACTACTTTTTAATTCTCAGTTTTCGTCTAAAAAAACAAATAAAGGGGGAAATTTTGAGTCTAACTTTTTATGATATTACATAAATTTACTATTGTAGAAGGAAATAATAAATTTACTACTTTTTATGGGGATATTCTGTGTACATTTTCAAAACGATTAGTTGAAGTTCGTGGCTATAGAGTCTAACAAATAAGGAAGGAGAAGACAAACAATTTCCCATAACAATGCTAACTAGTCTCAGGGAGATTATAAAATAAAACAACAATATCTCCTAGCATATAACTTCTGTTTAAGTAAAATTTCAGTCTAAATTCATTATCTTGAAAAGATCAACGACTTCAAGAAGTAATATAATGCAAAAAATTTAAACATAAGTGCAAAAAATTAAAATATAAATGCAAAAAAATAAAAAATATAAATGCAAAAAAAAATTTGAAAATATGAGACAAGTATATGAAGAAAATTCTCTTTATTTTCTTTCATCCTAAATGGTGGAAGATTTGGTTGCCTATTTGTCTTATTACTTGAGTATTGTAGTCCATTTATATATACGACTTTATTTTGCAATAGTTCTTACCCTCTTTAAAAGGTTGCGTGACTAAGCTAGCAAAAAATTACTTTGATTACTTTATACTGCTAGTACGTTCCTCGTCATCCCTACTTTTCTTATTAGGGGGTGATCCTGTAGGAGGTCCTGGCGTACTATTTAGATTGGTGGGATCAAAGTTTGTTGGCATCAATTTTCTATCATTCTGTTTCTATAATTTTTTTTTGAAAAACTAATAATAAAGACACAAAAACTAAATTAATATCACCAAGGAAGTTTTCTTTAAAATCTATCAACATGCATGCATCAAAAGCTCTTTAAAATTTATCAACATGCATTGGAAGCTTCTTTCTTTGTGTCCAATATTTTCTTTTAATTCCCACTCACCTTTTTATTCAACTTCTTCTTAATTCTCAAATTTACTCTAAAAAAATAAAATAAAAGTTACAAGTTTATTATTGGGATATTCCGTGAACATTTTGTAAAAGATTAGTTGAAGATTTTGGATTATGGAGTCTATTAAATACAGAGGGAGAAGAGAAACAATTTCCCACAGCTATGCTAACTAGTTTTAACAGTAGTCGAACATAAAACAACAATATCTCCTAGCACATAACTCCGATTTAAGTAATATTTGAGTATAACTTCATAATCTTGAAAACATGCATGACTATAGAGCATCAATACTATGAAAAACAATTAACATATTAGTGCCAAAAACCTAAAAATCTGAGACAGGCATATAATGAAAATTCTTTTTATTTTCTTCCACCTTAAGTGGTGTATGATTTGGTTGCCTATTTATCACCTTATTTGAATGATGCATTCCATTTATGTATACACCTTTAATTGCAATAGTTATTGCCCTCCATGAAGGCGGCATGATTAGTATAATTTAATTATAAAGCAATTTCATAGTACATGCCCTCCATAAAGGTGGCTTGACTAAGCTAGAAAAAAATTATTTTGATGGCATTATACCGCTAGTACCTTCACCGTCATCTCTAGTTATCTTATTACGGGGTGATTTTTTAATTTTAGTTGTTGGTTCTGGCGGATTATTTAGATTGGTGGGATTAAGGTTTATTGGCAACAATTTCTATTTTTTCCCTTTTTCCTCTTTTTTTTTAAAAAAATATGAATAATAAAGAAACTGAAATTCATAATTGATATAACCAAGGAATATTTCTTTAAAATTTGTCAACATGTATATATATAAAGCTCTTTAAAATTCGACAACATGCATGCATTGGAAGCTACTTCCCTCTTTTCTATTTTATTTCTTTTCCCACTCTCCTTTTAATTCAACTTATTCTTAATTCTCAATTTTCCTCTAAACAAAATAATAAAGAAACATTTTTTTGGGGATATTCTTTGCACATTTTGAAAAAGAGTAGTTGAAGGTTTCGTGGCTATGAAGTCTATCAAATTAAATAAGAAAGGAAAATAGAAACAATTTTCCATAGCGATGTTAACTAGTTTTAGTAGCAGTAAAAAAATAAAATAGCAATATCTGATGAAAATACTAGATCGGTATATATAGGAAATTCTTTTGATTTTCACCACCTTAAATGGTAGATGATTGGTTTTCTATTTGTCACCTAATTGAGTGATGCAGTCCGTTTATGTATACAACTTTATTTACTATAATACTTTCCCTCCATAAAGGTGGTGTGACTAGCCAAATTTAATCGTAAAGCAATTGCATAGTCCTAGTCCTCCATAAAGGTGGGGGTGACAAAGCTATCAAAAAATTATTTTGATGCCATTACATCATTAGCACCTTCCCCATCATCCTTACTTCTCTTAATACATGATAATCTTCTAATTTTAGTAGGGGGTTCAATCATAATATTTAAATTAGTGAATCAAGGTTTGTTGGCATAAATCCCCCCCCCCCCCCCCCCCCCAAAACAAATTAAAAAGAGATAGGAATTCAAAATTGATATCAATGAGGAAGTTTTCTTTAAATCTGTCAACATACATGCATTGAAAGCTCTTTAAAATTAGTCACCATGCATGCTTTGAAAGGTACTTTTCTCTTTCCATATTATTTCCTTTCCCACTCTCCTTTTAATTTCACTTATTCTTTATTCTCAATTATCCTTTAAACAAAATAAATAAAAGGAACAAGTTTATGGGGATATTCTATGCACATTTTAAAATAAATTAGTTGAAGATTTCGTGGCTTAGTCTACCAAATTAAATAAGAAAGGAGAAGAGAAAATATTTTTCCGTAGCGGCTTTAACTAGGTTTAGTGGCAGTAGAAAATAAAATACCAATATCTTTTAGCACAAAACTCCGATTTAAGTAAAATTTGAGTATAAATTCATAAGCTTGAAAAGACCTACAACTTTGATCAAGTAGCAGTATTATGAATTAAAAGATATGTGCAAAAATGAGATCGACATATAAAGAAAATTCTTTTTATTTTTCTCTTACCTTTACTAGTGGATAATTTGGTTGCCTATTTGTCACCTTATTTGAGTGACGCAGTCCATTTATTTATACAAATTTAATTGTAATAGTTCTTACTTTTCATGAAGGGGGCGTGAATAAAAATTTAATTGTATAACCATTGCATAGTTCTTACCCTCCATAAAGGTGGGGTGACAAAGATAGTAAAAAATTACTTTGATGCCATTATACCCCTATTACCTTCCCCATCACCCCTACTTCTCTTATTAAGGGGTGATCTTTGGATTTTTGTAGGTGATCCTGGCGAATAATTTAGATTGCTGGGATCAAGGTTTATTGGCAGCAATTTTATTTCGTTTATTTATGCACGCGTTGAAAGCTCTTTAAAATATGTCAACATGAATGTATTAGAAGCTAATAGGTTTCGGATCGATATCTTGATGAAAGAGCTCAGGGCCTTGTTTTTTACAACCCAACATTTCCTTCTCAGTGAAGAGAAAGGGAAACGGATCCTCCCCACTAGTGTCCTACATATGTGCGTTGTTAAGAATTAGATACGCGACTTTTGCTATCCTCATATGAGTTAGGTTAAAAGGGTAAAGAGGAGTCACCACCAAATTTTTAAGGGCGGTTTGGACATCCAGTCGGGTTGGAATCCTAAAATGACTTGCATTAGCGTTCTAGAAATTAAAGGTGGGTTCGTTGATGAGCAATCTATGTATGTCAATACAAATATGTTATGAAAACAATTTTCATTAATAAGGAGCAATTTGAGATTTGATAGTTCCTAGGCATTCATTCACAATTATGAGAAGCACACCTCTAGATTAAGTTGTTAGCAAGTAAAGATTTATTCAAATAATCTAGATTAGTGGTGCTTAATCAATGAGCCAAGTCCGAATAGTAGTGGGCTTGGCTCGGGCTCGTGAAGGATGATATCGGCTTGGCTTGAGCTCGAAACTCAACAAGCTTTTAATTTTGGACTCGAGCTTAAGCTTGGTAGATAAATAGATGCTCAAAACTTGGCTCAAAACTAGGGTTAAAGCTAGGCTCAAAATTAGGCTTGAAGCTATGCTTGAAACTAGGCTTGAAGCTTGGTTTTATACTTTCAAAATGAAAAATATACAAAAAATCTAAATCCAACAAAAAAATTACAGCATGTCTATAGTTTTTGCATTCTCCAAATAAAATTTTAAACATAAAAATAATTCATTATCAATTACCCATACAACACTTAAAAAATCAAAGCACTATAACAACAAATTTCATGTTTCTTGCTAGGCTCCAAGCTTTTGAAATTCTAATGCCTCCAAATAATATTTCAAATGGCAACGGTGACATAGCTCATAAGATCGGAAGAAAGAATTCTTTTGGTTGCTCTTCTTTATCATTTTGAAAATATTTAATGTACAACTAGTTAAGTAATTATTATATTTTTTAGTTATATTAGAGTAAAAAAAGAAGGATTTTGCAAAAATTTCAGCAACACTCTGCCTAAAATATGACCAAATATCCAAATTATGTTGAAGCAAATTCCACTTGTTTATCATAAAAATGATCCCAAGATCCCCAATATACATTCACAATATTTATAACACAATTAATCTTCCTTAAAATTCAATCCATGATACAACTCCATTAATAACATCAAAAGAGAAGATAAATGCAAAAAATAGTATGATGCTTAGGTTTAAAAAATTTAAACGTACTTAGGATAGTAAATTATATTACCCTATTCTTTCTCTTCACTCCATGTAAGGATCGACACAGATCTCCTACACATATCAACATTTGTAAAGCATCCAAGGTTAATAAAGCTCTATAAGGATTAATCACTCGATTAACAGCACTAAATGTAGCCTTCGATGCTATTGTGGTAATGGGAACGACTAAAATATCAGCCGCTACTTTAGACAGTACAACACATGGAACTTTTTAGCTCTCACTTTCCACCATTCCAAGACATCAAACTTATGATCAACACCATTATAGCACCCTTACTCTAGATATTTAACAACTTTTGATTTTCTTAACATTGTTTATGTTATCATGTTGCCTAGAAAGTTGTATAAGCTTTAAAAATCTAGTAGTTATCCCAATACTTTCCTTTCTACTAGTACTACCACATTCACCATGAGATACTGAAGGAGAATACAATTTTCCATATTCATCATAAAGTTCATCTAATGCTAGTCTAACTTTATGAATATTCTCTCTTGCTTTATCAGAAGGAAACATTAAAGGAAAGACAACATTAACATTATTCATTTTAATTTGACGATCCAATACTGCAGCAACAACCATGATCAAATTACATTCACTCTAATACTTGTCAAATCTCTCTTTCATTTTTGTTACCATGTCCTTGACAAAATCATCACTAGAATCAGATTTTTTTGTCTAACATCACTTTGATGCAAAAAAACTCACCAAGATATAAGTTTGAAGTTGGATATTCTGATCTAAAAACAACATTAGTAGCTTTGTAAAACACTTCCAAAATTTCAATCAATTTTTCAATTTTTTCTCACTCAATTGCACTTGGACAAAAGACATAAGCATGATCCTCTAAAGCAACTCTAGAAAATACCTTCTTAAACTTCATTGCACAAACCAACATGTGATAGCGTACTTTAGTGCACGGTTTTAGGGCGCTTTAGAATCCTTTTATGGTCATATTTGAGCTATGTAGTCCCCTATTCACCCTATTTCCGTATCTTTTAGCTATATGTCATGTTTCACGGATTTTGTAGTGTTTTATGCCTTTTCAGGTACTTTTCAATCGACGTGAAACACCCCCAATGCCTAGTAGTGATTGGTGATCCCATTTGACGAGTGCTTTGGAGTCTACAAGAGTTTGGGAAGGCTAGCCATGGCCTCGGTTCGAGCATAGAGTGGTTTATTTGAACTTTGAAGCCCTTTAAAAATTCTAGAGGCCCAACACGAACATGCAAGGTTTGGCACGACCGTGCCAAGTCACTTTGATGACCTTTGGAGGATATGCCTGCCCAGCACGTCCGTGCCAATAGGTGGCACGTCCATGCCGCCACTCTAAAACCTGAGTCAGCCCCCCTACCTTGGTGACACGTCCGTGCCAACTTGTCAGAATTAATCTAAATCCTACTAGATTTATGGCACGGACGTGCCAGATCTCGCACGACCGTGCCAAGTCCCCAGTCCGGTTTTATTGTTCGAGTTAGGGCACGTGATTAATGAACTTATAAATAGACTTTTTACTATTTTTCAAGGGTTAGAATTTAATTAGATATTTTTAAGGAGATAACAGAGAAGAGAGGTTTGGTCAGGTTTTGGTATTAGGGATAAACACTTAATTAGATCTTTGATTTATGGTACTCAAAAACTAAAAATTTCATTGAGATTTGTTATTTTGTCCAACATTGGGAAGCTTTTGCTATCAATATTTCATTCAGTAAATTCTCTCCTACTCTACTTCTAATCTATATTGGTTTTTATTTGCAAGTTTATTGAATAAAGTTACCTTTATTTCTGATTTTTATGCCTTTTATCACCATGAGTGAGTAGTTTAATAGCTAGGGGTTGGGTGAAACCCAATCTAATGGTGTTCATTTGATTGTGGGAAGGATTTGATGTTTGGATTGGTGATTAAATTAGGATTGCATGAAATCGTTTGTTAGTTCTTCATGATGGAAGTGATCAACCCAAAGTGTTGAGTTTGATAACATGAGATATTTGATTCGACAAGGGATTGTCTGTTAAGTATTTTATTGGCTATTTCAATATGCTAATGTATCACTAATTGATAAGTTAATGAGGGATCTAAGCTTAGTAATTTGAGTTATTTTCATATTGATTGATGTTGGTTTTCTTGTAGTCTTTGCTATCCATCTATCATTGTTTTCCCCCTTTTCTCATATTCACTATTAGTTGAGTGAATCCCTATTCCCCTATTTCTTTAGTATTTGTTATTCAACCCATAGTAGTAGTTGTTAGCTACACCTCTTACTTTGATTTCACGATAGCTTAAGTTGCACAATCGGTTAGCGATTATTGACCGTTCTCTGTGGACCAAACCCTTATTTGTCATTGTACTTTGTTAAGTGAGGTGTTTGTTACAAATCTTGTTTGATTGAGTCCTAGTTTGTGCGACCGAGTTAGGACCCATCAACATGTCATAAGCTGAATTCCATTAAGTCTTACATTCAAGAACCTATCTCCTCTCTTTCAAGTTGAATTATTGAACAAGTTCAGCAAATTTTTTCAATTGATGCTCACTTCCATTGAGGTAGTCAACAGTGTCATGCACCTTTTGAATGATAAATTTAACTTTCTTAAGGTCATGCTAAACCATAATATTCAAAATATACGCACAACAACAAACATGTATATAAATATCAATAGAAAAAGTTAGAAAAAGTTATAAATATCCCGCCACAAATTAACTTCTTTGTTAATGAAAAAGTTTCCTTCAAAATATCAATAGAAGCATCATTTGATGTGGCATCATCCATAGATATAGTAAAGACCTATAAAGTAAGAAATTTATAATTAGATCATGTATATAAATAATATTATTAGCTTAAACTTGATACAAAGTTATAATAAAAGTAGTTATAACTTACTTTGTTCTCGATTTCTCACTCCTTTAGACATTTGAAAATGGAATTGGCAACGTCTCTTCCTTTTTGTGGAGGAGGAAGATGGACAAAGTTGATCACATGCTTTCATAATTTCCAAGTCCGATTAATAAAATGGGCTGTGCGAACCATGTACTCTATTTTTTGAGGTTTTGAACACAAAATATCAATAGTTAAAGAAGACTTATCACCATCCTTCAACACAACTTTCAATTTCTTTTTCTTTGCCTCATAAACTATGAAAGAATAACTTCTTATAGTGTGACATGACGCACTAGTCCATTGCTATATTTCCCTCTTCAAAATTAAGTTAAAACCTTCTTCCTAAACAATAAAAAATGCATGTTCATGCATGAGAATCCAATGCAATGAACTAACAAATCTATTACTTGGGAAACCCACACTAGAATCTGAAGGTAAAAGTTAAGCATTTTTTGTTTTGATGAAATACAAGCCGTTTGAGGACAAGTTCCTCCTCAACTTCTATATGGTGGTATGGTTCAAGATCTTTTGGATGTACATTGAATTCTTAACTTTTATTTGAACAAGCATTGGACATGGGTGTTGATGACATGGGTTGTGAACCATTGGACATATTTGAACAAGCATGCATGAATTTTACAACTAAAGTAAGAAAATAACTCATAAAACATCATTGAATCGTAAGAGAAAGAGATAGGGGTATGACTCTCTATTTCGTAAAAACGTCATTAAAATTGGATCATTTTCTTACTCTCGATTGCATCTTAATGTAAATAATCATAAAACTAATCACAAACTATTTCTATTTTGAAAAAAATGTGACAACCTTATTAGCTATCGTAAAATGAATTTTTCACTTGGAGTGTATTAATTTTGGACATTCAACCATTTGATTATTCCTTAATATAAGAGTTTGGATATGTCTAATATTGGATTTCATATTTGAACATCCACCTTATGTAGTGCTAACCATTTCACATGATAACATCAATTTGGAGCTGCAAAAATCCTTTGATTTGATGTATTTTCAAATATATGAGTAGATGTCATTATACGAAATATATGCAACTTATCTCTATGGACAAATTAATGACAATTAGTTTTTACTAATGGAAGTTACATGTACAGTTAGTAATTGATGTGAAACTTGTTAAATATACAAATATACTTACAATTAGGAAAGAAAAATATTCATATTGACTTTGATAAATGGTTGCTTATTAATTCAATAAATGGTTGCTTATTAAATATACAAATCAACCAAAATTCACACTAACTTCGGTAACAACTCTAGTCCTAAAATTAATCAATTACTTAAAATTAGGAAAGCAAAAGATTCGATAACAACTCCAGCCCTAAAATTATTCTAGGGTTTTACTCTTCTTGAAATCAAACTCCACAACAATAAAAACAACAAGAAACAGTAATAATCAAAGAAAAATGATAAATTAATGGAAGAATCTTGAATATTACCATTTTCTGTCGATTTCTCGAACAATTTCCATAATAGTGAGGCAAGGCACTATAGGCGAGGCTAGGCAAAGGATCAACAATGGCATGGGTTGTGGCCTCATGGAAGTGTAGGACGACGTAACTGCATGAGTTGAGTGAAGCTGATGCTTAGGGTGACTACATGAGATCTTTAGGTTTTGTGATGTTAGGTTTTGTAAATAAGGTGTGCCGTGTGGGAGATTGGGAGGTGTTGCCAATTTTTTTTCCTTTGGTGAGTTTCTTTCCTTTTTTTCATTTTGTGAGTAGAAATTTTCTTTTTCTTTGGTGAGTTAGTTTCCTTATTTTTTTTTTAATTTTGTGAGTAAGAGTCATAGTAATTATATATAAATTTAAAAATATTTTTATGTTATCCTTCCAAAAAAGTTTTATATTTTAAATTTTATCTATATTTTTATCAAGATTTTAAGCCAAGTCGGACCTTTCTTGGCTTGGTTCGTTGAAGTCTCAAGCCGAGCCCAAACTAAAGCCGAGCTCTATTTGACCGAGGCGAGCCCTAATAGCTTGGTTCATTAAGTACCCCTAATCTAGATTAAGGTGATCACTTCTTAGAGTCCTTAAAATTAGGGGGTCCTTTACTGATTGTCTAAATTTATCTTATTAATCGGGAGAGCACATCAATTGGTCTTGATTAAGTGAAAAAGAGAAATGTGTCACACAATTATAACATAATTAGGGGCATGTAAATGAAAGTGAAATTTTTTGAATAAAGTGATTGAAGGGAATATTTAAAGGAGCAAAGTATGGATTATGCATGCAAATGAGTGAAACGTGTACTCATCAAGTGAGGAATAAAGCTTAAGGAAAATACTCTTCATGGCATACTTCTACCAAGAAATGAGTCTAGTATTTTAGGACTTATGTGGTTTAGCCCAAAAAATTCATTGACATAAAAATAAAAGGAACATTAAAATATGCTTTATAATGCTAAAATATGAGCTTTTATGACAACACTCAAACATTCATTCAAGTTTGCCGAACATCTAGGTTCTTGCTTATGTAAAGAGGATTTGTGATATTAAAGATGTGCAAACCTCTTCATCATAGGCTAAGTAAAAACTAAATGCGCATGAGATAAAATATATTGCAAGAAAGTAAAGATGTAACGAAAAGGGGTTGTATTAGGCTTAAGAGGAATCCATCTCATGAGAGTACATCCTTGAAGATGATTCTTAAAGCAAAACTTATGAGGCTTAACCTAGTAAAGGAAGGATTTTATCCTTGTTAATCACATCATAGGTGTTTAAAAGAGACTTCAAATTGAAAGTTTATGAGTTGATCATAAGAGTTCATCAAGGTTGATGTCTCTTTGCTTAATTAACGTCCATCAAAGTACATAAAAAGTAAATAAGTAGTTCATGTAGAGAAGGTTTACATGGCTCTACAATCATCATATAAAAAGACTTAACTTAAATCATTATGTAGATAAAAACCACTAAAGATCAAGAGGAGTGGCAAAGGGAGTCAAACTAGAAAAAGCAAAATAAATGTATGTATATTTGAGAGGGTCCTTGATTAGATACCATTAAGGATGAGTGCTTTATTTGAGTGTTGGATGAGTGCATATACTTTGGTTAAAAAGTAAGGATTTGCCTTAATTTTGACCTTAGTAGGGATCAAGGGTGCTTCATGAATGTATGAGAGTGTATTTAGGCAAAGAAATAAAAATGCTTAAGATTTGTAAAATTTTAGACCTTTTCCTTTTAAAATTTTGGGGTATTTATAGGAAAAAAGAACATTATCTAAGCGGTAGATGCTGAGTTTGAGCATCTAATGACAAGTATGGGCGTCTAGTACCCAAGTTGAGTGCTAGACAAACATAAATCATCTTTTGCTCAAATACTTCTGATGTTACAATGGACCAAGAGTGCTTTTGGGGGTGCTTTGGACCCTATGGCGCTCAACACTAAACTAGGTATTAGGCACCTTTATGGTCAAGATCAAGCCTGAGTTTTGGCTTCTGGCGCTAAAAACAAGCGTATGGATCCTAGCTTATTGGGTGCTCTACGCTAAGTCCTAGCGTTAAAAACTCGAGCAATTTATGCTAAAGTTGGTTTATAGGGAATCTTTGTGATTAAAGTTGGGATTTTTGAGGTTTAGATATTTGTGTTTAGGCTAAATTTGTATTTGGGATTAATTTGTGCTTGAGGCTTTGAGGGTTTAGGATTTTTTGAGGGATTTTAGGCTTTCAAACACTCAAACTTGAACCAAGATAGGTCTCATTGTAAGGGACAATTTGTCAGGGATCAAGACACAAGGAGACGCAATTTTGTCTCTTTAGTAACCTCAGTTGAAGTCGGCCCATAATATTGAGTTCAAAATCCTAAATGAAGCTTTGAAATTACAAGCAAGACTCTTGATGTACTAAAGCATAATCCTCACGTCTCTAAGAGATACTTTTAGCCTAATTTCCAAAAAGGATACATAGACACCCTATTTTGAGGCCCAACTCTAATAATAAAACAAGTATAGAAACGAAATTGTATCTCCCTGCCTAGCGTTCCGATGACAAACTAGCCCTTGTAGGTGGACTTAGCTTGGGACAAAGTTGATTATGTGAAAACCCAATATCCCTTCAAAGATAAACCTCGAAAGGCCCTAAACACAACTCGAGCCTAAAACACTTACCTTTGCCCAACCACATAACCCAAAATAAAAAAATTCAAAATCAAACCTCCAATCCATGCAAAAGTAAGTTGCTTGAAGCATAATGCCCGATGCTCAAAGTTGGCGCAAGCGCAAGAACTAAATTTGGATCAGCTTCAGGCATCCAAAGCTTTCTTTGTGCATTCAATTCTGGCTCAGTGTTGGACGCTGGCCCTTAGCGTTAAACGCCCATTCTGCTTCTGGTGCTTGAACTGAAATAGAATCTGATTCTTTTTTGATTTTGGCTTCTAATGCCCAGTTCGTGCGTCTGACGCCTAAAGTTAGCATCCAATGCTCAAAAAACTGACTTTTTTTATTCATAAATACCCCAAGATTTTTAGAGCACAAGTTCTAGAATTTTTATAATCTTAGAGCAAAGTTACTCTACCAAAATAACCTCTCGAACACTCCTAATCACTCATACACTCAAATCAAACACAATCCAAGCATCCAAGGCATCCATTTGCCTTCATACATCAAGGAATCATAACTCCTTCAATACATACTCATCAAAGGCTCAAGAAAAGGAACTATCCTCAATGGTAAACACCAAGGACTCCTCTTAATTACAATCTTTTATTTTTTATTTAGTATATTTCTACTCTATTTACTTCCTAATTTTTGTCCTTAATGATTCTTCATCCATTCAAGGTCTTAGATTAGACTCTTTTGTGTAAATATTGTGGAAGATGCAAAACTCTTTTTCATAAACCATTATTTCAACTTTATGTACTACTTAGTGAGCCTTGATCAACCAAAGATTTATCACTCTTGATGAATTCTTATGAACAACTTCTACACCTTATTGTTTATGTCTCTTTTTCGCATGATATGAAGAGCTAGGAGAAAATCCTTATTTCACTAGGCTAAGTCTCAAAACCCTAATCTTGAGAATCTCAATCAAGAAACCATCTCCATAGATTAGTCTCCTCCTAACAACTTTATCAACTCATCTCCCTTGCATTTTACTCATTGCAATTTATTTCATGTCTCTTTTGCTTGTTTTCCTTTGGTCTATGATGAAGAGATTTGGACATCTCTAATATCTCTCGACTCAATATTTTTCCCATTTTTATGAGCAAACCCTAGGTATGCATCATACTTGAATGTATATTTAGGAGTTATTTAAAGGCCAATTTAATGTTTAAACATCATCAAGCATACTTTGATTTTTTTTTTTTGCATTCTTATGTCAATGATGTTATAAGAATAAATCATATAAGTCTTCATTAACTACACCCTACTTTAATTTGAAGTTCATCATGAGGAAGAGTCTCTTTAGACTCCACTCTTTATTTGATCAAGCAAATCCTTCAGATCAACTCGTCATGCATAATCCATATTTTATATTATACTAACCTTATATCTTTTTCTTTGTTGTTATACTTTTATTTCATTGTACTTAACATGTAATGATTATATGATCACTTTTATTTATGCACTTAACCAAGACCTATTATAATGCAAATCATGCCTAATAAGATAATTCTTGGAAAAATTGGCAATATGATCCCTTAAAATAGTGGACATTAAAAAATTAAAATTTTGAATATTAAACAAAGTGATTACCTAGTTTAAAATTGTATGCATAATTCTTAGCTAGGCCACCAACTAAATTAGTGTGTACTTTATTCTTGTATTTTACATGCTTTGCTTAGGAACTAAACCTAACTTGTTGTTCATTTTAAGTGAACTATTTCACACATCATTCTTGGATTGAAATAAGTTTCTCATTCTTGAACCTTCTCATGGTTTGAATACCACTCACGTGAGTCATTTTGGGATTCAAACCCAATTGGGTGTCCCAACCACCCTTAAGTGATTGGTGGCGACTCCTTGACCCATAGAAAAATCGTAAAGCTGCATAACCAATCCTTAATAATGCACGAATTAAGTAGGGCACTAGTGGGGGTGTAGGGGCTTTTCAGTATAAAATTTTATGGTTTAAGGAACCCAACTAGGTTTTGGGTGAATGATTCGATGAGTGAATCACCCCTAGAGAGTTTGGTTTTTTACAACCCCACCTTCCTTTTTCAATGAAGAGAAGGGAAGGGACTCTTCCCCACTAGTGCTCTAATATATTTGCATGAAAATAAGGATTTACTACACTACTTTAAGATATTAAAAAGGGACAATGAGTCACCTTCAACATTTATGGGCTGTTTGGTAACCCTTTGGTTTAAATTCCAAAATTGATTCACATAAGTGGTCTACGAACTATGAAATGGTCCAGGAATGAGCAACTTCTTTCAATTCGAGCATGTGTGCAAGAAATTGGCAATGAGATGGAGAACAAATTAGATTTAGTCATAGGCAAACATGCAAAAATAAGGGATAAACACACTGTAGATTAAGTTGGTTGAGCAAGTTAAGTTTAACGTACATAAATCTAGTTTTGATGACCACATTGTTAATTGTCCTCAAGATTAATGGATACCTAAGTCTAGTTGTCCATTATTTATCTTATTAGGCATGAGATTAAATCAGTAGATCTTGATTAGTGTATAACTAAAGGTAATCATGCTATCTCAATACAAAGTAAGAATTATATACATAAATTACAACAACTACAATAAGAAATAAGAGGCAAGAGATAAGAGACAATGTGTTAGGGTTACTTAAATGCAATATAAGTATGATGCATAATGAGTTGGAAAGATTTTTTAATCAAATGAAGAAAGAAGACTAAAGAGACTTTTTCTCATGATGTATTCCAACTTAGAAAATGAGTCTAGTTTAAGTGGCACTTATGATTTTTCCTTAGAACATTATAGACTTGAATATGTAAAATAGATATCAAAGTATGGATTATGAAATCTAAAGTAAGAAATAAGCCATTGAATCACTCTTAAACATGTATTCAAGTATGATCCATACTTAGGATTTGCTCATAAAAATGGGTCAAGTGACAAGTCTAGTAAGATTGGAGATGTCCTTATCTTTACATCATATACTAAAAGGAAAACAAACTTATATAATATAAGTAGATTGCAATAAATAAAATGCAAGGGAGAGGGATTAAAAATATGTTAAGAGGAGACTAATCCATAAGGATGGTTACTTGATTATGATGCTCAACATTAGGGTTTTGAGACTTAACCTAGTGAAGTAGGAGTTGCTCCTAGCTCTTCACATTATAGGCAAAAGAGACATTGAAAATAAGTTGTAAGAATTGATCATAAGAGACCATAAAAAATGATGACTATTTGGTTGATCAAGGCTCATCAAGATTGACATAAAATCATAAATTAATGTCCACGTGAAAGGAGTTTGACCTCATACAATACTTACCAAAAAAAGGGCTAGATTAAGACTCTAGATGGATAAAGAACCACCAACGTAAAGTACTAGCAAGTGAACGGGGTAAAAGTAGACAGAGCAATGAAAATAATTGAAATAGAGAGGGGTCCTTGGTGTTTATCATTGAGGATAGTTCCTTTTCTTGAGTCTTGCTTGAATGTTTATTGAAAGAGTTATGATTGCTTAATATAGTATGACAAATGGTATGCCTTGAGTATTAGGATTATTATTTAATCTTTATTTAAGAGTGTTTTGGAGTGCTTGAGAGGATATTTTAGCAGAGTAACGGTGCTCTAGAAGTCACTAATTGCTGACCCTTTGCTTAGAAAGGAGCGGGGTCATTGCGTCAGACGCCAATAATGGGCGTTAGACGCACATCCTGTGCATTAGGTGCTTAGAAATCAAATCTTTTTCTTAGTTAGACAAAAGCTTGAAATGAGACAGGAGAGCTTTTGGGCTATTCACAAGGTTAGGTGTCTAAAGTTAAGGCTATGCATCAAACACCGGGACTAAAAACTGATCAGATTTTGGTTCAGTTCATGAGCTGGAAGAAAGGCGTGCATTTGACGCCGACATTGTGCGTCAAATGCCTAGAATAGCGGAAGTTGGCATTGTACGCCTGATGCTGGTTGGAATTCAGTTAAATGCGCTTGACGCCTACTTCAAGCGCTAGGTATTTGTGCTACGAGCATTCAACTTTTGTATGGTTTTGAAGGTTGGTTTTTGATGATTTTGGGTTGCTTTTTAAACCATGTGTTTGGGTCAATAGTGTTTTGGGCTCAGGTTTTTTTGGGCCTTTATAAGGTTCAGTTTTGAGGTATTTTTGGGTTTATATACACTCAAACTCAACCCAAGCAAAGTCCTACCTCCAAGGGTTGGTTTATCAACGAATCACTATACGAAGAGACACAATTTCATGTCTATAGGGGGAGCCCCTTCCTTTCTCTTCACTAAAATGAGTTTAAAGTGAGTTTTAATCGAGCTCGAGTTCAAGCTCGAGCTTGAAATGAGCTTTAATCGAGCTCGAGTTTGAGAATTAAATATTCGAGTTCAGCTTGAGTTTCGATGTTTTAGCTCATGAGCTTTCGAGCTCGAGTCGATCTTGAGTTTAAGTTGATGATCTTAGTCAAAGTTGAGCTCAACTCGGCTCATAAGCATCCCTATATATTAGGCATTTCCCATAAGGAAACTCTTAAAAGAGTGCAATTATAACATACATAACAAAAGTGATTTTCGATTAACATAGAAATATTGACTACCAAATTTGATGATGAATAAAAGGATCACGTGTAGAGGCTAAAATGTAAATTCAAAGGGTCTAAGAACCCAAATAGGTTTTGGGTGGATAATTACGTACAAAATTACATTGAATTATTGCATAGAATTAAGAACCCAACTTGATTAATGCATAGAATAAAGGTAATCTTGCAATCTCAATATAAGATAAGAATTATGTAAAAAATTACAGCAATCACAATAAGTAATAAGTGGTAAGAGACAAGACACAAGAGATAATATATTAGAGTTAGTTAAAATACAATGTAAGTATAATGCAAGATGAGTTGGAATGATTTATTAATCAAATGAAGAAAGAAGCCTTAAGAGACTTTTCCTCATGATGAACTCTAACTTAGAGACGAGTCTATTTCAAGTGGCACTTATGATTTTGCCTTAAAACATCATAAACATGAATGCGTAAAATAGAAATCAAAGTATCGATTATGAAATCTAAAGCAAGAAATGACCCATTGAATCACTCTTAAACTTGTATTCAAGTATGATACTTAGGGTTTGCTCATAAAAATGGGTCAAGTGACAAGTTTAGTAAGATTAGAGATGTCTATATCTTTACATCATAGACTCAAAGAAAAATAAGCTTGCACAATGTAAGTAGATTGCAATAAATCAAATGTAAGGGAGAGGGATTGAAAATATGTTAAGAGGAGACCAATCCATGAGGATGGTTCCTTGATCATAATGCTCAAAGTTTAGGTTTTGAGACTTAACCAAGTGAAATAGGAGTTGCTCCTAGCACTTCACGTCATAGGCAAAAGAGACATTGAAATAAAGTTGTAAGAGTTGATCATAAGAGACTATCAAGAGTGATGAGTCTTTGATTGATCAAATCTCATGAAAAGTTGCTTAAAATCTAAAGTAAATGTTTATGTGAAAGGGGTTTGCACCTCACTCAATTATCAGGCTAGACAAAGACCCTAGATGGATGTAAAACTACCAAGGCCAAGTACTATAAAGTGAATAAAGTAGAAGTAGACAAAGCAATGAAAATAATTGAAGTAGAGAAGGGTCCTTGGAGTTTACCGTTGAGGATAATTCCTTTTCTTGAGTCTTGTTTGAGTGTTTATTGAAGGAGTTATGATTGCTTGATGTTATAAGGCAAATGGTATGCCTTGGATGCCAAGATTTGTGTTTGAGAGTGTTTGAAGGTGTACTTTTGGCATAGTAATGATGCTCTAAAAATCTCAAAATGCCGACCCTTTGCTAAAAAATGAGGGGGTATTTATAGGAAAAAAAATCGATTTCCAAGGCATTGAATGCCAAGTTTGTGCGTCATACGGCAACCTTGGGACTCAAGCGCACAACTTGTGCATTGGGCGCTCAGAAATTGAATCCTTTGCTCATATGAAAATAAGGTCAAAACGAGACAAGAGCGTTTTTGGGGTGACACATAAGGATGGGCGTCTGATGCTGACGCTGATGCTATCAGATGCTAAAATTGACACTTAGGTGTGCGTTTGACACTTGATGCATCAAGCGCTAGGAGGGCGTTGAACACCTAAGGCTGGCATTGGACGCCTAATGCTGATTGAGATCTAGTTTCAGCATTTGATGCCTACTTTGAGCACCAGGCATTTGTGCTCCAGGCATCCAGCTATTGCACATTTTTGAAGGTTGGTTTTTGATGATTGGTTGTTTTTTGAGTCATGTGTTTGGGCCAATTGTGTTTTTGAGCCATGTGCTTGGGCCTTTTCGGGGTTTGTCTTTGACGTGATTTTGGGTTTTGATATACTCAAACCCGACCCAAGATAAGTACATCTGCAAGGGTTGGTTTGTCATTGGTCCGCTACACGGAGAGACACATGTCTACATTAAGTCTAGCATTTCTTCGATGCTCTTTGTGCAGCTTAAAACGGTACCTATTATAAGATATCAAATGAAAAAGTATCAAGAGACATTAAGCTAATGTAAACAGGGCCGTGTTTTTAAAATTAGAAGTTGGGAAAGCGGGAAGTATGCAGTCATAGTTACACCGTAGACGAAAACTTTTTACTTAATTTACTGGGAATGCAAGCTTTATTAAGTATTGCCAAGGGACAGCAGGATACAAATTTTGGAATACAACCAAATTGATGCTGCATTCTTGCTGACAAGAAGTCAAGAACCCATCTACTTCATAGTACCATTTCAGAAATTGATCAAAGAATAACACAATTACAGATTTTAGTGTCAGGACTACACTGCTTCTTCAAGAAATGGATAGTCAGTGTAGCCAACAATAGGGTCAGAAGTGTAAAATGTTTCTCTGTGATACTTGTTCAGAGGTGCATTAAGCTCAAATCTTCGGGGCAAATCTGGATTAGCCAGAAACAAGCGACCATAAGTAACAAGATCTGTGTGATCCTTCATCACAGCCTTATTACCGTCTTCTCTGTTATAGCCTCCTGCAGAAATGAAAGTACCATTGAAAGCCTTCCTCAAGGGCAGTAAACTATGTGTACACTGCTTTAATTCTCCGACGGTTACCATCCTGGGTTCGATAACATGGCAATACAGAATTCCACGCTTGCTGAGTGATTTGGCCATATATAGGCCAAGAGAAGCAGGATTTGAGTCTGGTGTCTCCATATAATCGGCAAAGGGGGACATTCGAAACCCAACTCTATCTGCACCAATCTCCTTTGAAATTGCTTCGACTATTTCTAGGCCGAATCTACAGCGGTTCTCCAGAGACCCACCATACTGGTCAGTTCGGTCATTTACTTGATCTTTCATGAACTGGTCAATCAGGTAGCCATTAGCACCATGGATTTCAACACCATCAAAACCTGCATAAGAAATTTTTTAATAAGCCAATCATGACTCATGAGGCACAGCAAACTGAAAGTCCTATCTTAGAAGTGTAAGACTTATTTTTTGTGTAGGGCACAATGAAATGGAAGGTTTTCTAAAAAACTATACTCATTTGACATTTTGAAAGAGGACAGTCAAATGTCATCACCAAATCCACATGATCAAAATCATCACTTATACAACTACTATCTACCAAAAAAAGTCAGGCTGATCTGAAACATACCAGCTTCTATGGCATTCCTAGCAGCAAGTCTAAAATCATTCACAATTAAAGGTATCTCTTCTGTTCTTAGCCTCCTTGGGGGTGAGAACTGAGCAGTATCTAAACCATTGGACCGTAATTGTGGTGTTAAGGGCTTATCAGTGCATGAGATTGGAGCTTGTCCATTCGGCTGGAAACCTGTTGCAACAAGAAAAATTGGTTAAATAAATCATGACAACCAAAAAAGTAATAACAATTGCTAAAAATTTGATACTTTGTATTGAGCAACTTGAGATGACATGCTGGAGTGTTAGGAATCAAGTTAATTACCTTCGTTTGAAACTCGTCCAACATGCCATAACTGACAGAAAAATATACCGCCTTTCGCATGCACAGCTTCTACAATAGGTTTCCAAGCTTCAATTTGCTCCTTTGTCCATATGCCAGGCGTATCAACGTACCTGCACAATAATTTTTATAAATCTTATATAAGAATTTCTGGTTTCTCTTTGTCAATTGAGGGGAGAGAGTGGGGATGGAGAGCTAGCTGCCTCAAACATACCCTTGAGCAGTATCAGAAACTCCAGTTGCTTCAGATATGAGCAAACCCCCTTTTGAAGTCCGCTGAGAGTAATATAATACAGCATGTGGTTGAGGAACATTTCCATACGACCTCTGTCTGGTCAGTGGTGCTAGAACAACCCTGATAAGGAAAATAACTGGGATTACATCTATGACACTTCAGTAAAACAGATCTTACATACACTGCTTATCAATTTGGTATTAGCCAACCCGCTTTGTACCTTTTAGGAACAAATATACATGAAATGGGAGATAAAAGTTCTACAGTTTCAATATTATAGTTAGGAAACAAACTGCTGACAGCGCAGCTAGAGAATCATCTTTAGCAAGGGCAGAATGATATCTAACTACTAGAAATAAGTTTACTAGTAAAGAGTCTCTTTCACTTGCTTGTCTATGTTGACGGGAATATACATGACTAAACACCAGACGGTATGCTACCTTCCCCCTTTCTACACGGCACATAATATGTCCAGAACTTTCTGGAAATCAAATTGCATAAAACTAATTTTATTACTAACGAGTCAAGGTGCAATATAGAGCTAGAAGCGTTATACTTTAACCTTTATCAAGAGGTAGGACCTCCGTCCTAAGTTCCTCACCACTCTTGTTGGATCCTCCACCCCAAGTACCCATGTTGGATCCTCCACCCACACACATCAATATGGGTTTGGACATTTCCACCATTCGGACCTAAAACATACATTTTTATTTTTCATAAAACAGCCAAGCCTAACAACTGGACACATAGACGTCAACCCGTGGCAGATATGGGTTAACTAGTAATGAAAATAGGTCTCAAAAATCATATCCCATAACTCAACTACCTTAAATAGGTCATGAAATAATCAACGTCAAGAAAATTACGTAAAAAACCAGGAAATTCTCATTGCGGCATTTTAACAAAGACCTATTCTGCATAACCAAATGCGAAGAAATGGGCTCACCTATGAGAAAGACGGAATTTACCCATTTGATAAGGGGTCAAAAGATGAACACTTCCAGAATCTGAAGCCATTTCACACAAAACTCACTTTTCTCCACACTATAACTTCAGCTCAACAATGAAAGCCTCCACTCAAAACTTACTGCACTTCCACGCACACTAGAAAGTATTTATACAAATCATGGCGCCAAAATGATAGATCATTGCTTTGGTAGTTAGTGGAATGGCGGGCCCTGACAGGGCGCATCAAAGTGACTTGGAGGAACGAAAATGGTGGTTGACGGTCCATTAATATTAGTTTAAGTAACAGTAAATGAGAAGAATGGCATAGAGGTCAGCATATGATACTTGTGTCATGAATGAGGTGCTAAGTTTGAGAAATTATTCATGTTAAAGTGGACAATCTTTGCTTTTTTACCATTTTGCGTTGTTCTGACAGAAGCAGTGACGCCATTGGGTTTCTATTATTGGCATTGGAAAGCTTTGACCAAACTCACTTTTTGCACACGTTGGTGTATAATGGTATTGTGCACCCGGTTTAAGACGCACAGACATTATATATAAAACGCATGCAATGTCACATAAAATGAAATGAATAAACATACTTTTATCAGACAATGAACATTGAGATGTGTAAGATTCATTATTTCTCATGTAAGTGACTTCGTAATTGGAAAAACAGAACTATATTTTGCAGTGAATAGTACAAGTCCCAAGGTTCTTTAAAAATATGATATTTTTGCATTGGGAGTAGTTTACGTACTTTAAACAAACAATGAAAATTAATATTATATATTATACCACTGAACATATTATATCAAGATAAATATGAACTTTTCGCATTGGGAATAGTAGACGTTTTGTTACATATATTGGAAAACGAACATACTATAATTACGTAATGAACATATAATATTAAACTACTGAAAATTAAGTGTTATATCAATGAACAAAAGTTATTATAAAAATAAAGCTGGAACATTCTTGAAGAATCCATTTAGTATTCCCAATGAACATTTATTATTACCACAATGAACATTTAGTGTTACTACAATGTAAATTTAATATTACCACAATGAACATAATATATCACTTGAATGACTAGATGAGATGTTGACGATCCGTTCAAAAAGAATGCATTGAGATGGAACATTAATTTGCAATAATGATGCATTGAGATTCTATTATTTTTATTTAATAATGCAACAATTTCAATGATTGATACGAATAGAAAAGAGAACTTTGCAATACTTTTTTTAAAATCTCAACTTTTGCATTGGGAATATGCATCATACACATATTAGTTTAATGAACATTCTATTTTAAAAAAACGAACATTACGTATTATTAGAACATTAGCATAAGGTGTTTTTACATTATGATAAAGCTCTTTACATTATGTCAATGAACATTATGTATTAAGCAAATGAACATTTTATGATACGGGAATGAACAATTATTTTTACATTATCTGTACAAAAAGATTACAATGGGATGGAGCATTATTTTGTAATGATAAGCATGGGGATTCTATTATTTTTATTTAATATTGCAATGATTTTGCAATATTTATTTTTAAATTTGAAATTTTGCAATGTGACTTTTGGCATTACACATTTTTTCTTTTATTGCTGGTTTCGTAGAAAGGCATTCCCTTTCATATTTTTGAATTTTGAACTGAACCTTTTTTGTGAATGAACTACAATGGCTGCAATTCTTTTGGGTGAGCACATGAATGACTTAAGCATTCGTTTTGGTGAGGAAGGTCAAAGTTCTAATACTGAAATCGATTTTAATCAAGAACGCTTGGAAGAGAGTGGAGATATGAACATTATAGTAAAAGAAACTGAACATTAAGTTCAATGACAATGAATACCACGTTCACGGACACTAAATATTACGTTCAAAGGCACTGAACATTAAGTTCAAAGACACTTTACATTACGTTTAAAGACACTAAACATTACGTTCATAGACACTAAACATTAAGTCCAAAGGCAATGAACATCACTCTCACAGACACTAAACATTACATACATAACCATTGAACATTATGTCCAAAAACACTGAACATTATATTCAAAAGCAATGAACATTAAGGTCAAAGGTATTGAACATGAAGTTCAAAGGCAATGAACATTACGGTCATAGACACTGAACATTAGGTCGAAAGGCAATGAACATTACTTTCACAGACACTGAACATTACATACATAACCACTGGACATTAAGTTTAAAGGCAATGAACATTACGTTCAAAGGCACGGGACATTATGTTCAAAGACAATGAACATTACTTCTAAAGACAATGAACATTAGTCTCATGGTGCAGGGTCCAATTACTGTTCCTACTTTGGGTTGTCTACACTCTAGTATCTAGGAATATTTCGCTTAGTGAGTCACAGTCGATAATCAAATGTATAATAATTTTTTTTTACAAAAATAACAAATAATAATACTAAAAAATACATCCAAATGTTTAAAGAGTATAAAATACGACCAATAATTTGGTATCTTCTCAACTAAATCCCTTGATAAACCTTTCACCCCACTATTATAAAAGATGTTTGTGATATCCTCAAATTTTGTTTCACAGCTCCCATCTAGCGCAAATAAGTACAATTAGATTCATCCAAATTGGCAAACTATTATAGAAAAATGATTTTCTTGAGTTGCTAACATCAGAATTTCGTTCAACAATAAAGAATTTTACCTCATAATTATAACACCCCCAAATTACTAACTTAATAATATTGATAGTAATTTTAGTAACTTAGGAATATTATCGCCATGTGTTACCACGCTTCGGCTGTGCTAACTAATTATTATATTGCAGCGGAAGAAAAACTTGATTTATAAAAAAATAATTATAATTTTGATTATCCAAAGGTACAAAAGTTGATTAAGAAAAATTATGAAAACTCCTAACTAGTATGTGCCCCTTGATGTAATGCTCCCATGCACATTTATTCCTGCAAACTCACTCACCATAAATGATAAGTAGGGCGAACCAAAACAAATTGGAAAATACGTGTCAGTGTAAAAACACTATGTACGTATACATGCTAAAAGAAATATTTTGACTTTTAAATTCCTTTATTTCAAACTTGTCTTCTTATATTTTAATAAACTTCAAACCTTCCTTTATAATAATCCAATACAAATGGAATTATTAAAACACTTAATAAAAACAATATCCTCTTCTTATATCCCCTCCTTGATCCTAAGTGTGCACACCCCTCAAAGTTAGTTATCCCATCACGGATCTATCCTTGGAGTTTCCTTAAGCATGAACCCTTCTTGATTATGAAATCAAGCGGTAATGTATAATAATAAAAAGCATGAACCCTTCTTGATTATGAAATCAAGCGATAATGTATAATAATAAAAAGTATGAACCCTTCTTGATTATGAAATCAAGCGGTATTGTATTATAATAATAATTCTCCTTTTATAACTTCTTTAAATAGAAATATATTGCTTTACATATTAAAGCTAATTGAAAATTATTAAATCTCAAATGCCATTAGGCCCTTTTGAAACATGATATATATTAAATAAAATAAGATAAATGAATATCATCACTTTTTAATTTTTTAAATCAGAATTTCAAATAAATAACCATATATATACATATATAAAAAAATGGCGCATGACAAGAATTTAAATTATAATTTATTTAGAAAAATACATAATAATAAAAATATCTTAACACAATATAATTCAAGAAAATATTTAATTGCGCATAAAAAGATTTAACATATATACGTACCTTAAATTCTAGTACTTCCTAGAAACTTCCTACTAAACTTCAAGATGATATTCCTATCAATTAATATGAACTAATCAATATAATGAAACATAATAATATGCATAAACTATTAAAACTTTAAATAAACTTAAAAATATTTTGAAAAAATAAATAATTTGTAAAACAATTAAAATAGTTAGAGAAAAAAGGAGGCTCACGGTGGTTGGTGGTAGTGCAAGGTGGCCGAAGGGATGGAGAGAGAGACTTTATAAAGAGGGTGAAAGTTTGAGAGAATTAAAAAGGGTTTAATAATTTTTGTGTGAAGAAGTATGTGAGTTTAAAGGGTTTATTTATAGTAGAAATTAGGATTAATTTTAGGATTTAAACATAAAAAAATAAATTTAAATTTAAAATGATAATTATCCTTTAAATTTTCAGAAAAATCTTTTGTTTTTAAAATAATTTAATTATTAAATAGTTTAACCAATTAAAATCATTTAATTTAAAACAGACCAATCAGAATTAGTTAAAAAGGATAAGATTTTATAATAATAATAATTTTTTTTTAAATATCAATCATAGAAAAAGGAAAATATATGGTTAGAATTTATTTTTGTTTTTTATATAGAAAATATTTTATTTTTTTTAATTAAAACTATCTTTTCAACTAAAACTATCCTTTAAATTAGGATAAAATAATATAAAAATAATTTAATTTTTTTTTTAAAAAAAGATAATAATCATGGAAGCTGGCCATGTTTAGATATGGTCGACTTTTTATTTTTTGGTAAATATATCCGATTCGTAATATAATCGGTTTTAAATTTAAAAAATTATCTTTATAAATATTTTAACTGATTTTTTTTCTAAGAATAATATTTTAAAATCTTCTAGAATATTCTAGAATAAAAATGGATACTTGGGATACTTTTTTGGGATATTTTGGAGGGCTTTTTGGGAATTTAATTGAATAATTGAGGAATTAAATACTTATTTATGAAATCAAATAATTTTCTTAATAAAATTATAAAATATAATATATAAATAGCGGTCCATAATTATAATTGGGCCAAAATACTTTTTAAATTATTTAATTATACTAAAACATTCTTAAAATAATTTTATTTAAAATGCTAATATATAATGTACATTTAGTTTTAAATAAAACTAAACATATAAAGTTTTTAATATAATTTCTAAAATACAGGATATTACAGTCTACCCCCTTTAAAAGAATTTTTGTCCTCAAAACTTAAAAACATTTAATGAAATTTTTGAATGCAATGCACGTGACATATGCAAGTAATTCATGTAACTTATATAATTGACTCTTGTACGTCTTGAAAATGGCAAAGTGCGAAACTCTATCACATTCTACCTCCCTTAAAAGGAAGTCACGTCTCCGTGACTCGACTACTTACCTTAGAAAATAAGTCCGGATATTTTTTCATTATTTCATCCTCTGCCTCCCAAGTTTCCTCTTCGGTCTCATGATTTGACCATAGCACTTTTACTATTTTTACATCTCTATTTCTGGTGCTTCTTACCTTGCTATTCAAGGTTCGAACTGATCTTTCCACATAAGTCAAATTTTCTTCCATTTCTATTGATTTAAGACGTAACACATAACTCAGATCTAGTAAATATTTTCTAAGTTGAGATATGTGAAATACGTTGTGCACTCTCTCTAGTTCATTAGGCAGGTCCAATTCCTACACTTTCTTCCATAAAGTGCCTTGAAAGGTGCCATTCCACTACTGGCAATGGCACGATAACTGTTA
Organism: Dysphania ambrosioides; assembly: GCA_026401315.1. Taxonomy (NCBI): domain Eukaryota; kingdom Viridiplantae; phylum Streptophyta; class Magnoliopsida; order Caryophyllales; family Amaranthaceae; genus Dysphania; species Dysphania ambrosioides. The sequence continues at coordinate 23,716,957 of CM048657.1, forward strand.
TTGTAGGAAAAGTTCACGACCCTTGATATAACACATGCTCTTAACATATCTTCCAAAGTCTATGATACTTTACCACAAATTTCATATAAGTTTTTCCTAATTGGTTCATTATCCAGGTGCTCTTCATGGGTATGAAAACGACAGTCTTTGTGAGTCTATCCACAACCACCCAAATAGTATCATTATCGGCCTTTGTTCTAGGCAGAGTTTCTACAAAATCTATTAATATCGAATCCCATTTCCAAATAGGAACTTTCAATGGTTGAACCTTACCTTGCAATTGCTTATGCTCATTCTTTATTTTATGACAAGTAAGACATCTAGCCACAAATTCGACTACTTACTTTTTTATATTTGGCCACCAAAATATTTTCTTCATGTCCTTGAACAACTTATCTCCTCCAGGATGTATAGATTAAGGTGAACTATAAGCTTCTTCCATCAATCTATTCTTTATATCTCCTCACACAATCTTCCTAATCAGCGATCGTAAAGTTTAGGGTATGTCCTTCCTGGATTTTTTTTCTTTGATGTTTTCCATTTTTTTATCTTTCGGTTGGCTTTCTTGAATCTCATCATAAATAGATGGCTGGATTCCAATAACATTAATACATTCTTATACTCCTTGTTCCACTACCTCTAAGTTCATTTTCTGTAATTCTATACATAACTGATCAGGGCTTTCTACTTAATTCATCTGCCACAACATTGGCTTTTCCTTCATGATATTGAATCTCCAAATCATAATCTTTGATAAGTTCCAACCATCCCTTTTGCCTCGTATTTAACTCCTTATAGGTGAAAATGTAATTTAAACTCTTATGATCAATTTAGGTCTTACAAGTTATTTTGTAAAGATAATATCTCCAAATTTTCAAGGAAAAAAAAACTATTGCTGCTAGCTCCAAATCATGAGTCAGATAATTAACCTCATACGGTTTCAATTGCCTAGAGGCATAGGCTATAATCCTTCATTTTATGCATTAATACACAAACTAACCCAAACTTGGATGCATCACTATAGACCTTATATTTATTACTCCTATTTGGTAAGACTAAGACTGGTACCAATGTTAACTTATCTTTTAAGGTTTGAAATGCCTCTTCACACTCTAGAGTCCACATAAACCTACACTTCTTTTTCTTATAGTTGGCCATGGGTCTAGATATATTCGAAAAGTCCTTCATAAATCACCGATAATAGCTTGCTAATCCCAAGAAACTTTGAATATCTGATACACTCTTCGGTGTTGGCCATTCAAGTGCTTCAATCTTTGCTGAATCCAAAAATACATCTTCCTTAGATATCACATGTCCCAAAAATGTTCTTTGTGATCATCCTTATCCCTCGAATACACCAAAATATCATCAATAAAAACAACGACAAACCTATCTAAGTAAGGCCTAAAGATTTAGTGCATCAAATCCATGGACACCGCTGGTGCATAGGTCAACCCAAATGGCATTACTAAAAATTCATAGTGTCCATAACATGTTCTAAAAACACTCTTCAGGATATCTCGCTCAACAATCCTCAATTAGTGATATCCAGACCTCAAATAAAACTTAGAAAATACCCCAGCCTCTTTAATTTGATCAAATAGGTCATCTATCGTTGAAAGTGGGTATTTATTGTTTCAATTCTCTATAATCAATGTATAACCTTATACTTCCATCTTTCTTCTTGACAAACAACACTTGGGCTCACCATGGTGACAAACTAGGCCTAATATAGCCTTTATCTAACAGATCATCTAATCGAGTCTTTAACACTTTCAATTTAGCTGGTGTCATCCTATAGGGCCCTTAGAGATCGGTCCAGTTCTAGGAACTAGATCTATGATAAACTCGACATCTTTAAGTAGAGGAATTATTGAAATATCTTTTGGAAAAGTGTCCAGAAATTCACAAAAAACTGAAATCTCATGCTTATTTCCATTTTCTCCTTCCCGAATTTCTTAAACACTACTTAGGTATAAATGATAGCCCTTCTACACATATTTGTTTATTTAAAAGACTAAAATAATCTTTAATCCATACCTAAGATCACATCTAAGTCACCATTTCAAATTCTATTAAGTCTGATGAGAATTCAACTCCTGAAATTACTATAGGTATTTTAGAATGCAACTTAATACAACTCATAACTTCCTCGAACGATAAATCCATGTCTATTGAAATGGATTATGACTCTGTTAACTTTAGATTTCCTACTAAATTCTTAGAAATGAATGAATGTGATGCTTTTGAATAAAAAAAAACTTTTGCAGGCAAATTACAAATAAAGAAAGTACCAGCTACTACTTCAGAAGTAGATCCAGCCTCACGGCTATTCATAACAAACACTCGGCCTTTAGGAGGATTGTAATTTGCACCTATTACAGGTTTAGGATTCTCGTTTAGTTGGATTGAATTAGGCTGACCATTTTGAGGAGGTTTCCCATTTTGGGTAGGGACACTACGACCACCAGAGGTCTTTTTATAACATTCATACTCTACATCTCCCAATTTTTGACAAAAACGACAGGTTACAAGGTTTCCTTCGCAGTCCCTCCCGGGGTCATTCTTGTCACATCTCTTGCAATGGAAATCTTAGGCTTCTCACCCTCCCCTTGGTTTTATCTTCCCTCCCAAGGTTTCCCTTAAAGTCTCTTTTCCCTTGAAAATTCCCTTGGTTCTAGCTCTTTTATCACCTGCATAGAAGTTTCCATTTCCCTTTTTCTTTTCCCCTAAGACTTGGTTCTCTAATTCTCTTCCCCTAATCCCATACAAGTGGGCGGCTCTCCCATACACTTCATCTAAGGTTTCAAAAGTGACCCCTCCTAGCTTCCCTTGCAAGGTTAAGGTTAGGCCTTGTTCAAATCTCTGCGCTTTCATGGCTTCGGTTGGGACTACCTCTGGAGAAAATCTCATAAGTTCAATAAACTTTGCATAATATTCATTAATGGTCATACCTCCCATTCTAAGGTTTATAAATTTCATGCACTTTGGTTAAGGTAAGGCGGGTAAAACTTACTTCTAAGGGCTTCTTTGAAGGTTGATCACCCAAAATCAGGAGTTCTTTTGATGTTTTCCTTAGATTGAGACCACCACAAGTCAGCTTCTTCCTTAAGGTAAAGGACTGCACTATTTACTTTCATATTCTCGGGACAATTTACAGCATCAAACAACTTATCAAACTCCCTAATCCAAATTTATAGGTTAGCTAGGTCTTCTTTTTCTGTTATAAATCGGAGGTTTACTACTTGAAATTCTTTTGAAAATCTCTCCAAAAGTGTCATTTTCTGGCTACCTATTCAGTTGATTAGTCATTACTTGAGCTAGAGATTGAGTTAAAGTAGTTAGGTGCTTGACTGTCCTCCTAAGGCCACTTCGGGTGGTTCGAGAGTTTTGATTAAGCATTCGACTCGACATAATGCCTGAATGATCAAATAGTCATGTTGAATTCATATTCAAACACTTTGAAACATATAAATCCTAGAACAAACATTCACTTTATTCAAATAAATTTTCGCATGTAACGAACTTATTGACTAAAATACTTGGCTTTACTTAACTGTAAATAGGCATATGAAAAATTGGATACATTTAAGCACTTAATTCACACTTCCTTGATTTAATTCACATGAAACATACTTTCTCCTATCCCTGAGAAATTTTATAACCTAAATTTACAACAAGTAATCCAGATTGGTCATTTAATTCGACCTTACTTGATTATACTTAAGTATACATAAAAAAATTTATTTGGCAACTATTTTATTTTCGAAACTTTTAATAATGTACTTGACTTCTATGCGGGTAAATCAAGCCAATGGTTTCCCAGGTAAGTTACATATGATATTGACGAGAGCCTTTCCTAGCTAGAAACCATTACTTAACGGAACACTCCCACATGTCGGTTAAACCTTCCTTAGACAGAGAGTGTTACACTTGATCACCAACATTTCCATCTTTCCAAAACCAAAATAATTTTTATACAATTACTTTATTTTATGCATGAGAATGCGAAACTCTATCTTACATGCCCATTGCTATGTCTACCCACAAGTTTATTATTTTCAATTTTTAATCTTTTATAACCTGAAAACTGATACCACTTTGTAACATCCCCAAATTACTAACATAATAATAATGATCGTAATTTTAGTAATTTAGGGATATTACCGCTACGTGTTACCACGCTTTGGCTGTGCTAACTAATTATTATATTGCAGCGGAAGAAAAACTTGATTTATAAAAAAAATAATTATAATTTTGATTATCCAAAGGTACAAAAGTTGATTAAGAAAAATTATGAAAACTCCTAACTAGTATGTGCCCCTTGATGTAATGCTCCCATGCACATTTATTCCTACAAACCTACTCACTATAAATGATAAGTAGGGCAAACCAAAACAAATAGGAAAATACGTGTCAGTGTAAAAACACTGTGTACATATACATGCTAAAAGAAATACTTTGACTTTTAAATTTCTTTATTTCAAACTTGTCTTCTTATATATTAATAAACTTTAAACCTTTCTTCATAATAATCCAATACAAATGGAATTATTAAAATACTTAATAAAAATAATTTCCTCTTCTTATATCCCCTCCTTGATCCTAAGTGTGCATACCCCCAAGTTAGTTATGCTATCACGGATCTGTCCTTGGAGTTTCCTTTTATTTGCCAACAAGTGGACTTTGAAGCATGAACCCTTTTTGATTATGAAATCAAGCGGTAATGTATAATAATAATAGTTCTCCTTTTATAACTTCTTTAAATACAAATATATTGCTTTACATATTAAAGCTCATTGAAAATTATTAAATCTCAAATGCCATTCGGCTCTTTTGAAACATGATATATATATTAAATAAAATAAGATAAATGAATATCATCACTTTTTATTTTTTTTAAATCGGAATTTCAAATAAATAACCATATATATACATATATAAAAAAATGGCGCATGACAAGAATTTAAATTATAATTTATTTAGAAAAATACATAATAATAAAAATATCTTAACACAATATAATTCAAGAAAACATTTAATTGCGCATAAAAAGATTTAACACATATACGTATCTTAAATTCTAGTACTTCCTAGAAACTTCCTACTAAATTTCAAGATGATATTGCTATCATTTAATATAAACTAATCAACATAATGAAACCCAATTATATACATAAACTATTAAAACTTTAATTAAACTTAGAAATATTTTTAAAAACTAAATAATTTGTAAAACAATTAACATAGTTAGAGAAAAGAGGAGGCTCACGGTAGTTGGTGGTAGTGTAAGGTGGCCAAAGGGATGGAGAGAGACACTATAGAGAGAGGGTGAAAGTTTAAGAGAAGTAAAAAAGGTTTAATGATTTTTGTGTGAAGAATGATGTGAGTTTAAAGGGTCTATTTATAGTAGAAATAAGGATATATTTTAGGATTTAAAAACTAAAAGATAAATATGATAATTATCCTTTAAATTTTCAAAAAATCTTTTATTTTTAAAATAGTTTAATTATTAAATAGTTTAACCAATTAAAATCATTTAATTCAAAACAGACCAATTAGAATTAGTTAAAATGGATAAGATTTTATAAAAATAATAATAATAAGTTTTTTTTAAATATCAATCATAGAAAAAGGAAAAGATAAGGTTAGAATTTATTTTCATTTTTTTTATAGAAAATATATATTTTTTTTAATTAAAACTATCTTTTCAACTAAAACTATCCTTTAAATTAGGATAAAATAATATAAAAATAATTTTAAGTTTTTTTTAAAAAAGATAACACCAGTAGAAATTACTTAATTTTCTGCTAAGGATTTGCGGCATATTTCTAATAATGGAGCAATTTAATTAGAGGAGTAATTAATATGCGGCGTATAAGATAGGACCCGCCGTAAATTTAGTGAACTTAATATTAATATGCAGTGTATTACGCGCCTAACTCGCCGCAAATTTATTGAGCTTAATATTAATATGTGGCGTATAACCCTTACACCCGCCGCATATTAATACATGTATTAAAAAAAAACCACCGTCACAGATTTCGTATCTTCCCTTCTTCTACTCGTGTATTTCTTGCGCCCTAATTCCCCAAACTTCCCTTTGTTTTCTTGCGCTCTAATTCCCAAACCCCAATTGGTGAACTTGAAAATAATTCCTACTTGGGTTCGTGTTCTTGCCCCTTTTCACCGCGTGTTGTCATTGGTCAGTCGTTCGTTGCCGCCTTCCCCTCGCCGTCGGCCGCCGCATTACAAGGTAATGGGTTTTCTTTGCTTTTTTCTTTGGTTGATGACGTACTCATGTATCTTGCTAATATACTATACTTGCTAATGTACTCATGTATCTTTGGTCAGTCGCCTCCCTTTTAATTATATACTATACTTGCTAATGTACTCATGTATCTTTGGTCGGTTTTATAAGTCATTATTTAGAGACTAAGGGTGATTTTATGAGAAGTTTTGATTTTTGCTCAACCTTTTTAATTAAAACTTCCTATGGAATAATATATGGGCGTTTTGAGTACGTAGACTATGGAGGAGTATATGTCATTGTATTTGGGTATTGAGTTAGTATGTTGTTTGAATTAGTTTGTATATTAATTGGAATTGGGTTATGTTAAATATGGAGTGTTTTGTATAATAGTTGAAATTGAATATAGAGTGTTAATAAATGAATTGGATATGTATATATGGTTTGAATTGATTTAGTTACCGCATATGGATTAGTACGTATATGAATTAGTAGAAATTGATTTGGCAATGTATATGAATAAGTAAATGGCATTGTGTGTTGGTTGTGGTTGTATATAAATTCATATAAACAGGTTTGAAAATCTATTTTCAAAATTGGGAAATGTTGGATTTACAAAGGAAACTCTGCCAAATATTTTGTAGAATTTGTAGTGATTTACAAAGCATAGAACAAAAATAATATCGCTATAAGTATTTACCCTTTTTAACTATAGAGCGAGTGTTTGTGGATCATTGTGGAGTGTGCTTAACCTTATTTTCGGTAAGCTACTTGAAGACCCTTTAGGTGCAATTATATATATAACTATGCGTAAATTGAGTATCGATTAGACTGTTATTTAATCTCTTACATGTTAAATAGGGCATAACACAAATTATGGAGCGAAAATGGATGTATGGTAATCGTGCTTCGTTAGAGTTCATGAATAGAGTTGAGGAGTTTTGTAGGCAAGTGTTGAAACACCTAAATAACATTGGAGATGATGAGGTGTGTTGCCCTTGTGTTGATTGCGATAATGTGAATACAGTTAGTAGTATAAGAGAGTTGAGGGACCATGTGATCCAGCGTAGGTTTAGGCAACAATACCACGTATGGGTATGGCATGGTGAGGTTCTTGCTTCTAATGACATGAGGTTGTGTTCTAACAAAATTCCCATTCATCAAGTTGAGCTAGACCATCATGGCCAATTAGAATCTGATGACGTTGAAGATGTGGATGCCGAGAAGGAAGATGATGGGGAGGATGAATTGGAGGATAATGACCCTAGTGATGAAGATCAAATAGATGAAATGCTTAAAGGGGTTGGGGATCAAATTGGTAGTCAATCTCGTACTTTTGAGCATTTGTGGGAGGCTGCTGAGAAACCGTTGTATCTTGGATGTACTAAATAACTAAGTTGTCTGCCACATCAACGTTGTTTAACTTGAAAGAGAAATATGGTTGGACTGATACTAGTGTCACAGCCTTATTGAAAATATTAGGGGATATGTTTCCAGAGGGTAATGATTTGCCTATATTCACGTACTATGCAAAGAAGTTAATGTGTCCCCTTGGGTTAGAGTATAATAAGATTGATGCCTATCCGAATGATTGCATAATGTATCGAAATGAGTATGCAGAGTTCATTCAATGTCATAAATATGGGCAGTCACATTACAAACTCCCACATGGGATAGAGCCTGCAGTGGGGATTAAAGGTCCTAGTGTAAAGGTGTTGTGGTACCTTCCCATAATACCAAGGTTCAAGCGTTTGTTTTCGATTCAGAGCAATGCAAAGAATTTGAGATGGCATGCATAGAAGAGGAAGAAAGATGGGATGATTTGACATCCTGCGGATTCTCCTTAGTGGAAAACAATTAATGAATCTTTCAAGGCTTTTGGCGGGGAAGATAGGAACCTAAGACTTGGTCTCTGACGGATGGAATGAATCCTTTTGGTACCTTAAGTAGTCAACATAGAACATGGCCAGTTTTGTTAGTGATGTATAATTTCCCCCCTTAGTTATGCATGAAGCGTAAATATGTTATGTTATCGCTTCTAATATCAGGGCCCAAGCAACCTGGGAATGACATTAATGTTTACCTTGCTCCCCTTATTGAAGATTTGTAGTTGTTGTGGGATAAAGGTATATCAGTGTATGATGCATATGCTAAAGAGACTTTTACACTCCGTGCCATCCTATTCTGTACCATTAATGACTTTCCAGCGTATGGAAACTTTTCGGGGTATAAGGTGAAGGGAAAGAAAGCCTGTCTTATTTATATGGATGATATGGACTCAACTTATTTGCCTCATTGTGGAAAATATGTGTATCTCATGCATCGGAGGTTCTTGAATAGGTTTCATCCTTGTCGTAAGAGAAAGGTCTCATTTGATGGTAAAGTTGAGCAACGTAGAACCCCTGTACCATTGACTGGCAGGGAGGTTTATGGCATTGTGAAAGGAATAGATAATATGTTTGGGATAACTGTGAAACACAAAGATGATCAGGGGTTATGGAAAAAACAATCCATATTTTGGCAACTTCAGTATTGGAAGTATTTACCTGTTAGACATTGTCTTGATGTTATGCACATAGAGAAGAATGTTTGTGATGCCATCTTAGGGAAGCTGTTGAATATACCTAGTAAGACTAAGGATGGTCCTAATGTTAGGAGAGATATGAAAACGATGAAGATTCGATCCAAATTATGGCCTGAAGACAGAACGCCTAGGAATGGAAAAGGTAAATCCACATATCTTCCTCTGGCTTGTTACACTTTGTCCCGAGCAGAGAATAGGATATTTTGTGATTGTCTGTATGGGATCAAGGTTCCTACTGGGTATTTGTCTAATTTGAAGAATTTCGTATCAATGAAAGATCTAAAATTATTGGGTATGAAATCTCATGATTGTCATGTTATGATGCAAGTGTTTCTACCAATTGTCATCCTCCATATTTCGCCCAAGCATGTTAGGAATTCTATCACTAGACTTTGTTCTTTTTTTAATACAATATGCAGCAAGGAGCTTGATCCGTCATGTTTGGATGAGTTACAGGCTACTGTTGTTACGACGTTAATTATATGTTAATTAATATTAGGTATGCAAAGGATTCAACGAGGAGCCCTTCTCTAACGAAGAAATCGACGTCGTCCGCAACAAACTTGCAAAGTATTGGACAAATAACTTTTTTTAGATTTTGTACATTACCTTATTCTTGTGTATTTTGTAATTTATACATCAATTTCATTAATTGGATTGTATTTTTTATGTCACTTAATATATGGTTGTTTTTACGACCCTATTAGTACACATATATGTGAGATTGATGGATCATGTGTAATGTATCTTGGGTTGCAGAAATTGAAAATGTAATAAGTAGGTTTTGAATTTAAAATTTGGGTGTTGTAGGGATCAGATTCATGCGTTTAGAAAAAAAACCTATATGCGGCGGGTTGTAGCTAGGTGACGCCGCATATTCTACAATTACTGGCCAATTTTCAACTTGGTAAATTTGGAAAATTAGCGGCGATTGTAGCTAGGTGACGCCACATATTCTACAATTACAGGCTAATTTTCAACTTGGTAAATTTGGAAAATTAGCGGCGGTTGTAGCTAGGTGACGCCGCATTTTATTGGTAAATTAGCGGCGATTCTGGCCTAGGTGATGCCACATTTTATTGGTAAATTAGCGGCGGTTCTAGCCTAGGTGACGCCGTAAATTGGTTAGGAATATGCGGCGTATTTTTTACGGGCCGCAAATTAAAAAGATTAATTTGCTGCTATCTGTATTGCTGCTAGGCTTTTGACAGCGCATATGTCACTAAAATCCCCGCCGCATATTTAAGCTTTTCTACTAGTGTAATAATCATGGCAGTTGGCCATGATTAGATATTGTTAATTTTTTATTTTTTGGTAAATATATCCGATTCGTAATATAATCAGTTTTAAATTAAAAAATAATCTTTATAAATATCTTAAGTGATTTTTTTTCTAAGAATAATATTTTAAAATCTTCTAGAATATTCTCGAATAAAAATGGATACTTGGGATATTTTTTGGGATATTTTGGAGGGCTTTTGGGAATTTAATGGAATAATTGAGGAATTAAATACTTATTTATAAAATTAAATAATTTTCTTAATAAAATTATAAAATATAATATATAAATGGCGGTCCATAATTATAATTGGGCCAAAATACTTTTTAAATTATTTAATTGTACTAAAATGTTCTTAAAATAATTTTATTTAAAATGCTAATTTATAATGTACATTTAATTTTAAATAAAACTAACCATATAAAGTTTTTAATATAATTTCTAAAATACGGGATATTACAAAAATATGATAATAATACATCAAAAATCCATGGATTTCATAAAACCTTAACAAGGCAAAACAAACTAGTTCAACTAAAATTCAACAAAATTATTCCAAATCAAAACCCAATCGACATCAAACATTAAAGCAAAACTCGGATAAATTTTCAAAAAAAACACATACATAAGCCGAGCCTAAGAGGAGGAGAGTCAGGAGATGAGCACCATGATAGTGATGGCGGTCCGACATAAGCAGTTGGGGGCAAGAGAGTGGCGTGAAGGAGAGGTTAAAGTTTTGAAGGCAGTGTAGTGAGTGAGGCGTGAAGTACTACTGAATTGGGTGGGGGAGTGTCAAAGCGACAGTCGGCAGGAGGCATAGGGGGTGTGTGGGTTAGGGTGACGGTCGCTTGAGTGAGGGTTGGAACTGTGAAAAATGAAGAGTGGACATGAGGTTCTATTGTTTGGTTTTGGTGATGATAAGATTTGTAAACATATTTGGTGTTTGTTTAGTGTGTGAAGGTTTTTTGATTCATGTTTGGGAGTAGAAGCAAGGGAAGTTCAAAATCGTCAAGTAACAAAAGTCAAATACAATCAAAACTTGGACCAAATAATTTCAAATGTTGAATGATAAGCTTTGAAGTAGGAACTTCCATTGAAGCAACAATGAGGTAGCTTAAAGACAAGAGGACATAAAGACTAAGTCGGAGTATATTCTTAAGATTTATGTACGTAACAAGGAATCTACATAATTAGAACAAGCAATGAATAAGTCCAAGTCAATGAGTAAAAGTTCCTTTGGTGCTTTAAACAGATAGTTAGGAAAATTGAATTTGTGAAATTGATTTTTGGAAAATTCAGTAAAATATTTTAACGTGATCGGGTGATAAAAGATTTTCCTCTTTTCACTCTAAATGTTTTTGGTAAAGTTTGATAGATAAAAGGACTCTCCTAAATTAAATTAATTTATTTATAGTTAAAATTAATTTTTGAAAATTTAGATACTAAGTATCCTAATTTAACTCTACCTCTTTAGTGGATACTTATGTACTTGTCAAAACTATTTTTATCCACTATCTTTATAAAATATTTTGCTGAAGAAAAGGTTTTACTTCTCACGACAACTTTGCACATCATTCCCATAGTTGAAGAAATCAAAACATTTAGTGGCATTATCTTTCCTTAATTCAAGGAAAAGGGAGAATGCATGGAAGCTTGGTTGCTACCTATAAATAAAGGATTTTGCTCACTCATTCAATATACAACTAACTCATGCATAAAAGTTTTTTAGAGAGAAAAAACTCTTTTGTCAGTTATGAAGTCTTACAATCGCAAGTTTCTTTCTACTAAGTTCCAAAGTCACGAAAATAGTTTTTATTGTAATATTTGAGTGCATAGTACTGAATTGTACTAGGGAGTACATAGTATTGAGTTGTATTAGGGTGTGCGTAGTACTGAGTTGTACTAGGGTGATAAGATTAGGGAATCTCGTAAGTGTTAGTAGTATTGAGATGTACTACGGTGCCAAGGTTGAGGGACCTTGTATAGACTTAAAGTTAAGTCTACGAGAGAAAAGAGGAAAAGAGAAAGAGAGAGCCACTTTAACTTGAGGGAGTCATTGCTAAAGGGAACTTTAGTTCTGAGTGAAACTCAAGTTGAGAGTAGCTAATAGATTGTAATTGAGGATTGCCCTATTAGTGAAAAGAGTTGAGAAATCCCGAGTGGGTTGTGGTTTTTCCTTTGGATTAGACACAAAGGGTTTCCATGCTAAAATCTCTTATGTTCTTTTCATTAAGTTCCTTTCCGCTTATAAGTTCCAATTTAATTCCGCAAAAAGTTTTAATTAACTTACACTTCCAATTCATCGTCCCTCTTGTAAGTGTTCATCTCATTTAACAATTGGTATCAAAGATGAAACTCACAAATTCAAGAAACCTTGAAGAGTATATTTCTTTTTAGCATGAAAAAATATGAGAAAATCAAAGAAGGTTAGTCCATGCAACATTCACTGATGTTCAATGGTAAGTTCTACACTTATTAGAAGAACCGCATGGAGATATTCATCAAGGCCAAAAACTACCAGGTATGGCGTGTGATTAAAATAGGAGACTATGAGGTGAATAAAAGGAACTCCAATAATTAGGTAGTTCCTAAACCTATTTCTGAATTTGAAAAAGATGACTTTAAGAAAATGGAGATAAATGCTTTAGCAATAAAACTTATTCACTATGGTTTGGGTCCTCATGAACATAACCGAATTATAGGATGTAAAATGGCTAAAAAAATATAGGATCTTTTGTAAATCACTCACAAAGGAACAAACTAAGTTAAGAGTTCCAAAATAGATTTGTTAATGTCCAAACATGAACGTTTTGAAAAGAATCGATTCAAGATATGTTTACTCGCTTTACTAACATCATGAATGAGCTTGTTTCTCTTGGAAAAAATATCCCTACTGATGAACATGTAAGGAATATTTTGAGAAGTCTTCCACAAGATGAAAGACATAGAGCAAAGGTTACTATATTGCAAGAAATGAAGGATTTCACAAAATTCAATGTGGAACAGCTAGCCAGATCTCTAATGAAACATGAATTGCACTTAGGTAACAATGTTGAAAGTTCCAAACATTGTAGCCTTGTAATAAAGGCTAATGAAGACTCATATTCTAAATCTAAAAAATGAATAGGTCATGTTCCTTATAAGGAAGTTCAAAAGGATTTGTTGGAACATCAAATATGGTGATCATAAAAAAGGAACTTTGGTAAGAAAAATCAAAGTTCCAAAGTTGATTTGGGCTGCCATAAATGTGGAAGCATGGAGTAATTCATGAAAGAATGTCCTTTAATGGGATATTGAAAAGGGAAAGGCAAAATCAAGGAGAATTTCAATAGGAACACATTCTCCAAATCTGATATTCGGAAAGCCATGATAGCCAAATGAGGTGATTCTGAATCTGAGGAAGAAGAGGAACAACATGAAGAAGAATATGCTAACCTCTACTTAATAGGGATCCATGACGAGGCAAGCATTTTGAATGTTAAAAAATAGAAAACCACTGATTCTCTTAGGGTCTTGCCTAAGAAAAACTTGTTTGTATATTAAAGGAAGCTAGAGGGGTTAATAAGGTTTTAAATCTTAAAATGGCTTAGAACGACAAAGCTATAAAATTATGTAAGGATAATATGACTTACTTCACTAATATTAGAGCCAACGTTCAAAATCATTTCTTTTAATTAATGGATAGGAATGTGTCTTTGAAAGAAACTTGTGAACATTTGAAAAATGAAAATGTCTTGCTTATTGTTGAGTTGACACAGTATAAACTTTTTCACGTAAGTCTCACTAATAATTCAATTGAAGTTCCTATGGCTAGTTTAAAAATGTGAAACAACTAGAAGTTCCAAAGTGGATAGATTTGGCCAACCAAAAAGGATTGAAGGTTTAGGTTTCTCGCATAAAAAGAAAAGGGGCAAAAGGAACAAGTATATGGATCTTCCTAGTAGTAAAGTTTATACCTTTTGTGGACACATTGGTCATTCGAGTGGAACATGTGCCAAAAAGGAACACTTTGTTAAAGGAACATTAAACAAGTATGGGTCAAGAAAATGATTAATTATGAAGTTGCATAGGAACCCAAGGAAACATGGGTTCCAATTCTAACAATTAGTTTTCTTGTAGGTTATAGTGAGAGGGAACAACTCATGGTACCTCGATAGCGAGTGTTCCAAACATATGACTGGAGATAGATCCAAGTTTCTCTCACTATAAGATTATAATGGAGGAACTGTGACTTTTGGTGTTAACAAGAAAAGCGACATTGTTGTTGTTGGAAAAGTAGGAAGGTCAAGTTTCCATTACATTGACAATGTTATTTTAGTCAAGGGTTTGATGCATAATTTGTTAAGTGTTTCACAATTTTGTGATAAGGGTAACTTTGTAAACTTCATTTCTGAACATTGCAAAGTCACTAGAAATGACAATGGGAAAGTCATATTAGAAGGAACTCGTAAAGGGAACACGTAAATTATAGACCTTGATGAAGTTTCAAGGAATAACCTGACTTGCCTAAGTGTCATTAAAAGTGATTCACTTCTTTGACACAAATGCTTGGGGCATGCTAGCTTTTCATTGTTTGACAAACTAAGATCATAGGAATTTGTTGTTGGTTTACCTACAATAAGGTTCCAAACTGATAAAGTATATGAGGCATGTGTGAAAGGAAAACATGTCTGAAGTTCCTTCAAATATAAGAACATAATAAGCACTAAAAAACCATTAGAACTCGTTCACATGGATTTGTGTGATTCTATGAGAGTGCAAAGTAGAAATATTGAGTGATATGTCTTGGTAATAGTTGAAGATTTTTCAAGATTTACGTGGGTTTTGCTTTTGAGCAGCAAAGATGAGGCTTTTGATGAGTTTACAACATGGGCAAATAAATGGCAAAAGTCGACAAGTTATCAATTAATCCACTTAGGGACTGACTATGGGATTGAGTTGCAAAACCAAAAGATTGATGATTTTTGCAGGGAACACAGAATAAGCCATAATTTCTCATCCCCTCACACTCCTCAAAAAAATGGGGTCGTGGAGAGGAAGAATAGGGCATTAGAAGACATGGCTAGAACAATGATGATCACAAGTGGATTGCTTAGGAACATCTAGACCGAAGCTATCAACACCGCATGCTACATCATAAACCATGTCATGGTTTGACTTTTGGTGAACAAGACTCCCTATGAGCTCGTTAAAGGAAGAAATCCAAACATTGCATACTTTTGGGCTTTTGGCTGTAAATGTTTTTTGCATAATAATGACAAAAGGAACTTAGGGAAGTTTGATACTAGAAGTGATGAGGTTGTGTTTCTTGGTTATGCAACTAGTATAAAAGCTTATAGAGTTTATTATAAACTAACAATGTGCGTTAAAGAATTTATACATATTATTTTTTATGAAACCAAAACACCAACCCATGAACAGGAACAAAAAGACATTGAAATATGGTTAGTGCATTCAATTGATCTAGATGAAGATTTTTTACTAAGTAAGGAGCATCTAGTAAATGATGGAGATAAAGTTCTAGAAGAGCAAGCTAACGACAAATTTCTAGAAGTAAATAATGAGATAGGAACTCAGGAACCCAAAGTTCCAATTGTAGAGGATGATGATTGGATCGTGGCTATGCAACAAAAGCTCAATGAGTTCGAAAAGAACAAGTTATGGCATCTAGAGCCTAAGTCATAACATTAAAAAGTAATTGGACTCATATGGGTTTTTAGAAAACAAGCTTGATGAATATGAAACAACCGTTAGGAACAAGACTCGATTGATTGTAAAAGGCTACAAATAACAAGAAGGTATTAATTATGAGGAAACCTTTACTCATATTGCTAGATTAAAAGCTATTAGAATCCTAATTGGTTTTACTGCTTACATGGATTTTAAACTTTATCAAATGGATGTCAAATGCGAGTTTTTAAATGGTTATTTAAATGAAAGCATTTTTGTGGAATAAACCCCCGGTTTCAAAAATCTCAACTTTCCAAACCATGTTTTCAAGCTTAACAAAGCTCTTTATGGGATAAAGTAGGCACCAAGAGCATGGTATGAAAGGTTGTCCAAGTTCCTTTTACAAAATGATTTTAAATGCGGAAAAAATAAAAAGACTTTATTTATAATATCAAAAGGAACTGATTTATTAGTTGTGCAAGTATATGTTGATAATATAATTTTTGGTGCCACTAACAAAACTTTGTGTAAGTACTTTGTGAAACCAATGAGCAGCGAATTCGAATTAGCATGATAGGAGAGATAAACTTCTTTCTTTAGTTGCAAATCAAGCAAATAGAGAAAGGAACAATAAGACACCAGTAAAAGTAAATAATGGACCTTCTAAAGATATAAACTAGAAAGTGCTATGGTGAACCATACTCCCATGAGAACTGCTACAAGACTTGATGAAGATCTCAAAGGAAAAAGCATTGATCAAACCAAGTATAGATGGATGATTGGTTCCTTATTATATTTAAATTCTAGTAGACTTGACATTGCATTTAGTGTTGGTTTGTGTGCCAGGTTCCAATCAAGTCCCAAGATACTCATCTGACGGAACTTCATGAGTTGATCCTCTTTGGCTAAAGTTATGCACTTACGTGATGAATAAATTTCATTCATGTTGCCTTATTCCAATTCATGCTACATAATTAAGTTTTCTTTCATCTCTTATTTTTTTTAATTTTATATTTTTTTTTTATTTTATACCTTCAATATTTATCCCTCATTAAATCTATCTTTTCTATATTTTTTTTGAGTTCATCCATATTTTTTTTCTTATCTCTTGAAATTTCATTTATATACCTCTTTTGTTATATATAGTGTTTCTTATGCTATTGTATATATGTTTTTTTATTCTTATTTGTTGTTCCATTCAAGAGTCCAATATTAAACCAATACATAGAGATCAACTTTATTAATCCTTTTAACTATTCATATGCAAATACCACTACCCATAAAACACTCTTTTTCTTCAACCAAAATGCCGAAAAAAACAAAACCTTTCCAAATTCATTTCCCATGGATATCAATAATATCACCCACATCAATCAAATTCATCCACCCATAAAAGTTCCCATGCCTTGGTAACCCAAAAGAAATCCTAGCTCCATTGGAACAAGAATTATCAATTCATCCAAGTATCAACCATCATTAAATTAAGGATGGAGCTTGAACTTAGGCGGAAATCAAGGTTAGTGAATGAGTTTTTGTAGAGAATATTAAAAGTGTGGATGGTGTATGCTCAAGTGAAGGTAATGGAACATCATTTTCATTTGATAAGGAGTGCTTATCTATATTGCTGGAAGTTCTTATCTATGGTATATGGTGATTGTGATGTAAGAAGGGGAAAAAGTGAAGGTCCATATTTGAAAGTTTGTTTCACGGTAGTTTCTCCAAAAAGTCTTCCTTGTCAAAGTCATATCTTCACGTACTAACAAGGGAGACTTTCACTTTCTCAAATGAAAAAAGTAAAAAAAAAGAAGAATAATACTTATGAAGGTGGTGATAAATGCAAAGTTCTAGTATCATAGATAATTCAATATTTGTGAATGAGAAGAATAGGAGGCAGAAGAAATAGGAGGCAGAAGAAATAGGAGTGATGTATGGTGATAAGAAGAGGATATCAAGAAGGTGGAACGAGTTCCAAAAGGTTAGGAAAGCACAAGTGCCTAAAATATTTCGAAAGAAACTTTTTATTTTTCTGGGCATGGAACACCTACTACTAGTGTTCTTATGCTAACCATATAAACCTGCTCCTCCTACCCTTACCCTTGCACTTAATAGTTGTGTTTTTTATGATTGTTTGGAACATTTTCTTTTTGTTTTATTTCAGTCTATGGATGAATTCAAATCTTTTAGTACTTTTCTATGCTTCAATCTAGAATGGTATTTATTTTTTCATTTGTGCATTACAAATTGCCTTGTTCGGAACTCTGTTATGTTTGGAACTTAGACTGGCATTGCACTCTAGTTGATCTCGTTCTTTAACAAGATGTTGTGAAAGGTTTTCTCTACTATTTTCTCTTTTTGTTAATGCCAAAAAGGGGAAAAGAAGGTTGCAAACTCACGAAGATAGCTACTACCTAGTACCAATACTCTCTTGCTCGTGTAAATCCCTAATTAAAGGTAGTCTTTTCAAAGTTTTAGTTATAAAATTCCAAGTTCCTTTCTGGTTTGAAATTTTGTTTTCGTACATTGAAATTTTTGACTACTCTATGATTTTCTTTACTATTTTTATTTTTCTTATTTAATTCTTAATTTTATTTCCTTTTTAATATTACATTTGCATCTTACTCCATGTACTTGTGAAAAAGTTTACAAAGTTTTAACATCTTCAAAAAGGGGTAACATTGTTGTTTTGTATGGTGATGACAAGATTTGTAAACACATTCGATGTTTGTTTAGTGTGTGAAGGTTTTTTGATTTGGAGTAAAAGAAGAGGGAAGCTCAAAACCATCAAGTAACAAAAGTTAAATATAATCAAGATGACCAAATAATTGTAAACGTTGATTGATAAGTTCAGAAGTAGGAACTTCCATTGAAGCAACAACGAGGTAGCTTCAAGACAAGCGGACATAAAGACTAAGTAGGAGTATAATTAGGATTTATGTCAGTGACAAGGAACCAAATTAATTTGAACAAGAAATGAATAAGCCTAAGTCAATGAGTTAAAACTCCTTTGGTGCTTTAAACGGATAGTTAGGAAAATTGATTTTAGGAAAATGGATTTTTGTAAAATTCAGTAAAATATTTTAAAGTGACCTTGTGAAAAAAGATTTTCCTATTTTCACTCTAAATGTTTTTTGTAAAGTTTGATTAATAAAAGGACTATGCTAAATTAAATTAATTTATTTTTAGTTAAAATGAGTTTTGGAAAACTTGGAGACTAAGTATCCTAATTTAACTTTACCTCTTTAGTGGACACTTATCTAATTGTTAAAACTATCTTTATAAAAAAAATTGCTGAAGAAAAGGTTTCACTTCTTACGGCAACTTTGCACAACTTTCCCATAGTTGAAGAAATCAAAACATTTAGTGGCATTATCTTTTCTTAAATCAAGGAAATGGGTGAATGCATGGAAGCTTGGTTGATACATATAAATAAAGGATTTTTCTCACTCATTCAATATACAACTGACTCATGCATAAAATTTTTCTAGAGAGTAAAAGCTCTTTTATCAGTTATCAACGCTTAAAGTTATAAGTTCCTTTTCTGTTAAGTTTCAAAGTCATAAAAATAGTTTATTTTTATTGTAATCTTTGAGTGAGTAGTACTGAGTTATACTAGGGCTTACAAAGTGATGAGTTGTACTAGGGTGTGCTCAATACTGAGTTGTTCTAGGGTGATAAGGTTGAGGAACCTTGTAAGAGTTCGTAGTACTGAGATGTATTAGGGTGATAAGGTGGAGGAACATAGACTTAGAGTTAAGCCTAAGAGAGAGAAGAGGAAAAGAGAAAGAGAGAGGCGCTTTGACTTGAGGGAGTCATTGCTAAAGGGAATTCCAGTTCTGAGTGGAACTCGAGTTGAGAGTAGCTAATAGATTGTAATCGAGGATTGTCCTATTACTTAAAAGAGTTGAGAAATTTTAAGCGGGTTGGGGTTTTTCCCTTTGGGTTGGGCACAAATAGTTTCCACGCTAAAATCATTTGTGTTCATTTCGTCAAGTTCCTTTCTTCTTACAACTTCCAGTTTAATTTTGATAAAAGTTTTAACTAACTTACACTTCCAATTTACCCCCCGTCGTATAAATGTTCATCCCATTCAACAAGTTATGTATCAAGAAATGAGAAAAGGGAAAAAAAAGGAGTGGAGTGCCTTTCATTGGATTTGTGATATGATTCTAGGTATAAGAACCTTAATTCAAATGAAAGATAGAAACTTGATTATGAACCTTATAACTCAATGCACTAGAGGCTATAATTTAGGGCGAAAGTTTAGAGAATTGATTAAAGAAACACCCTCAATTATTCTCATTTCCTCACGTGAAGCTAAAGGAAGGCACCAGCTTATAAATCTTTGCTATGCACAAAAAATAATAAACTCTCAAAGTTTATTGCTTAAAATAAGAAAACAAGCTCAAAAAACTGATTTTTCTTAGCCTGGACACACATCTATTTATGCCCTAAGGTTGAGAGTTTGAATCACATTGATACTAGGAATCCTACTTTTAAAAACAATAATTATCTCTTATGTGTGTAGCCACGCCACTTGCCCTTGCCATGTCATAGCCACGTCACTGCATAGCACCATCCATTGTCCTTACCCAGCGACCATTGTAATAATAATTTTTGCCCACGGTCAAAATTTTCAATCTTCAAAAATTACTCCAAAATTTTAGCTTTTGATCAAGGCCTTCCACAACTCATCAACTCCATAGCTTACATACATTATAGAACCATAAAACCTAAAAAAAGTTCAAAAAAAAACCTATACCTAAAATGAGAAAAACGCTATCAAATGAAGTGGGAGAAAACTCATAGGCAAAACCAACTTATTCCCTATGTACACTAATCCTCATTAACGTGTGTAGTACTAAGTATTTCATGTTACCAAGCACATGCAAATATTCCCCTTGGATGCACCTAGAAGATTTGTATCTTAATAAACTGATAATTACCTCATAGTTGCATCCTTTTTTGTAGATTCAAAGTCATAGCCTTTAATCATATCAATTTGAACCAGGGTCAAGTGTGTGACAGTGTGAGTATTTTACACCAATTTTCTGGAAGTTGTATGTATATTAAGAGATGTTGCGAAAGGTATATAAGTTTTTTTAGGCTGACTTGTAAGTCATTTGACCCATCAGGACAACAACCAAATTCACCCATGATTGTCTACATAATTTGTTACATTTTATTTAATTTTCACTTATATTAATTTTTATTAAACTTATTTAGTTTATAACTAAGTATATTTAAAGCAATTTAAATAGGCTTAAACCCCCTAGTCCAACTTACTAACTCTTCCCTCTATACTCTTAACCTAACTTGTCTACCTCTATTATTATAAATAAATAAAACTTAATCTTTCATTTAGAAGTAGAAGATTTAGAAATTCACTCAACCCATTTTTTTTGTTGTGTGTGACTTTATTAGTTGTAAATTTTTAATATTTTGAAATTTAAACTAAGATAAGACATTACATTTTGAGTTGTAAATTTTAATACTTTTTCCTTCTGTTAGTAGTATTCTCGAGTACTAACTTTTTTATATTCTTTTGACTATGAAAAAATATTGTAAAATATATCAAATTACAAAATAGGAGATAATAGGAAAATAGAAAAAATATATGTTAAGGATCCATGTTGGACCCAAGACCCATCATACCTACTAGATCTAGATAAGAGTCTAAATTTTTAGAATTCTGTTGGTCAAGACGAATATGGGTCTAATTCAAAAAATGGGTATGTTTCTAAGTCTAATCAAACCTGAGCTAGACCCAATGCATTGTCATCCTTATGTGCTCTTCTCCTCCACTAACACTCTAAACACCTCCTCCTACTACAATTGGATTTCCTCATACATTGCTCCTCTTAAATGTAGGAAAGTCAAAGATCAGCATAACATAAATAAGTAAATAAACTCATAAATAGCGGCAAGAGAATTAATTTGTGAAGATCTTGACTAAAGGACATAAATAGAGATTTACCGCATATGCTAAGAATTTGTATTTTAGGCAATCTTTGATGTATGTAAGTAGTATAATGTTAGCACATCAATACTAAGGAAAAAACCAAGTTTCACAAAGATTAGAAGGCTCTAAAAACCTCCATGGTATTTGAGGGGAAAGATAAATCCTCTCATCATTTACCATATATACATTACCTGAAAAATGGAGGAAGATGATCATTATTCATTAGCCTCATAAACAACAAAACTAATCAAAACCTTGGCCTCTATAGAGTAGTTATTGCAACTTCTATAGACTTAAATACCAACGAATTTACCCCAAAAAACACAAAAAACAAATCCATAAATTCGTTAGAAAAACTCAATCATAATAATTTTACCAAATGGTCCAAATTCACGAACCTAGCCATCAGTAGGAGTTAGAGGCTCAACCACATCCCTGTCTCCCCTCCTACCCAGGATGATCCTAGGTACAAGAAATTGATTCAATAGGATTTAATTGTTACTTCATGGATTTTAGAAAATATAGAATCAAATTTGGTCAATTAGTTTCTCAACTATTCAAATGATAAATAGTTTTGGCATGTGTATGGGCTATTTTAGGTACTAAGGGTCTAGAACCCAACTTGGTTTTGGGTGAAAAATTTGATGAGTGAATTGCCACTAGAGAGCTCGGGTTTTACAACCCAACTTCCCCTATTCAGTGAAGAAAAGAGGGAGGAGCTCTCCCCACTAGAGTCCTTCAGGTTTGTGCACCAGTAAGGATCGACTATACGACTTTAAAGACATCGAATGGGTTAAGAGCTGCCACCAAATATTTAATAGAATATTTGGAAACCCTAAGTCTGGAATCCCCAAATGACTCACGTAAGTGGTTTGCAATCCATGAGAAGGTTCGGGAATGAGCAACTTATTTCAATCCGAGAGTGTGTGCAAACAATTGGCATAGAGATGAAAGAATAAATCAGGTTTAGTTCCTAGGCAAACATGCACATACGTGAGATAACACACTATAATTTAGTGGGTTAAGCAAGTTAAGATTTATTCACATAATCTAAATTAGTTGACCACTTGTATTAATGTCCATATATTAGGGTTCATATGGCTAGTTGTCTAATATTATCTTATTAAGAGTGATTATAAACAATTGGTCCTGTTTATAAACATAAGATAAGGGGTGGAAATGCAACTACAAAGTAATAATTATATAATGAAGGTGCATAATTGAAAAGAGGCAAAAAGGCATGAGATAAGAGCCAAGAAAATGTTAAGGTTAGGGTCAAAGATAATACAAAACAAGAATGATTCATGATGAGTTGGAGAGGATTGCTTGATTAAATGAAGAAGTGAGTCTACAGAGTCTAATCTCCATGATAATACTCCAACTTGAGAAAATAGGTAAGCTTATTGACATTTCATATGTAAATAGAAATCAAGGTTATAATTATGAAATCTAAAGCAAGAAATAAGCTTTAAGTTTAACTCCTAAACATGTATTCAAGGATGATACATATTTAGGGTTTGCTCATGGAAATGGATTAAGTAGGTCAAGTCTAGCTAGATTTAAGATGTCTAGATCTAGGCATCATAGACTAAGTGCAAAAGAGAGACATAACTTGAAATAAATAAAAAATGCAAGGGAGAGGGGTTTTGCTTTAATGTTTGAAAAGAGACCAATCTATGGAGATCATTCCTTGATTAAGATGCTTAAAGTTAGATTCTTGAGGCCTAAACTATTAAAGGAATTGCTTCTTGTTATTCACATCATAGGTAGGATGAGACACTAAAAATAAAATGTGTAAGTTGATCAAAAGAGGACATTAAGGGTGAGGCCTCTTTTCTAGATTAAACCTCATCAAAATATTACAAGAATATTGAAATATTTGTTCATGTGAGAGGGGTTTGTACCTCACACAATCATCATAATATAAACCTAATCAAAAGACATTAGGTAGATGGAAACCACTAGATTCGTTCTAAGATTAGGAAGAGAAGGGGGTGGAAGTAGATAAAGCAATAAAATAAAGGAGTAGATTGAGAGGGACCCTTGGTGTTTACTAT
The DNA here is from genome assembly GCA_026401315.1 of Dysphania ambrosioides. Classification (NCBI taxonomy): domain Eukaryota; kingdom Viridiplantae; phylum Streptophyta; class Magnoliopsida; order Caryophyllales; family Amaranthaceae; genus Dysphania; species Dysphania ambrosioides. The sequence continues at coordinate 23,740,756 of CM048657.1, forward strand.
TGAGGATAGTGCCTTTACTTGAGTCTTGATTGAGTGCTTGAGGAAAGAGGTCTGGTTGCTCCATGGGTTGATGCTATAGGGTTGCTTAGAGTAATAACTATATTTTATTTGTGTTTGTAAGTGTTTATGAGGATTTAGAAGAGAATTCTAGTAGAGTAATAGTGGTAATAAGGAGGTATTTATAGGCAAAAACGTCAAATTCTTAGGCGTCGGATCATGGGTCAAGCGCTAGGCTTGGGCGTCGAGCGCTCGAGAGGGAATCTTTTTCTCAAAGTCTTAGAAGCTCTGGGCAAGCCATGAGCTCTTTTGAAATGGAGTACAAGCCTAGGTGTTAAGTGCTAGGGCTAGAAGCTAGTTTTGTTAGATTTCCAAAGCTTGAAGCAGAGAAAGCGTTGGGCGCTGGCTTGGGCACTACATGCTGGCGCTTGATGTGCATCGAGTGTTAGAAGCATATGCTTGGTGCCTGATGTTGGCACTTGATGCGTGAAGCTAAGGAAGATTGTGCCTCCGAGCTTGGCACCGGGCTTCGAGCATCGACCAAAAAAGCTCCAAGCTTCAGGTTTTGCATGATTTTAGCTTTGGTTTTTTTGAATGGATTTTGGTTCATATGTTTGGGCCAATTTCTGTTTTGGCTGAGTTTTGTGTTTAGGCCAATTTGTGTTTTGGCTGAGTTTTGTGTTTGGGCCAATTTGTGTTTTGGCCGAGTTTTGTGTTTAGGCGTTTTAAGGGTTAGGCCTAGAAGTCAGCGCTCAACGCTTATAGAGCGTTTGACGCTTGAACTCTACATCTTATGCTCAAGCCTTAGCTACCCAATTTTTGGCTATTTAAACCCCTTGAAGAGATTTCTGATTTCCTTGCCACATTTTGCTTTTGCTTTCCTTGATTTGTTTCTCTCACTAGAAATGGCTTCTAAATTTAAGATAGCTTTGAATGTATGGTTGAGCTCTTTGAGCAAGAGTGAGAAACTCGATGTTGATAATATGTGTCTTAGGGTTCTTTCATCCTTATGATTCATGAAAAGTGGACACAAATTTATTACGGCAGCTTACAAGTGTTGGGATCTAGTCTCCCACACTTTTAAGCTTAATAATAATGAGATAGTTCCCATGCCCGAGGAGCTTAGGCCCATTATTGGTTAGCCTATCAATGGGCCATTTTGCCTTCTGTCCACGCAAGAGTATTACTATGAGAACTTTGAGAGGTACTTGGGCCTCAAGGGTAAGTCCCTTAGTGATGTTGTTTTTGGAGCTAGAGTAGACTTGAAGTGCATGATTTCTCTTTTTTCTACTCCCACGCGTGAGCCAAGAGCCTCAAGAATTTCGTAAGAGGGCCTTGTTTTTTTGTTTGTTTCTTAATTCCTCTTTGTCAATGAGGGGAATGAGGAAAGTTATGCTTTCGTCATCGGGATTGTGGAGCAAAGTGGTGGTGCAAAGAACCCAATGCCCATCATTATAGGATATCTCATGGTTGGCCTAGATCTTCACCATATCAATCCTTCTTCAAGTAAGATTAGATTTATACTTGGTTTAATTGATTTTCTTTGTTTTATTTGGCTTATAATGTTATGAACATTGAGTTGCTCATTTGCTCCTTGCTTTTCTTGCTTTGAATGTTTTGTTCATGGAGAGGCTTATGCTAGTGAATCCTCTCGAAAACCTTGCCACTTATAATAAGAAGGGGTTTCACAATGCAAAATGAATTCCTTGATTATGTGACCTTAGAAGCTTGGGAAGCCTATTTTTCAAAGGGAGAGTTCATTGTAAAGTGGATTGTCCCATGGTGGAAGGTTGTTGTGATGACCAGCATTGAGAATGGGTGCATTGTGAGGATTCTAAATCCCTTAGTGTTGACCTTTTATACTCCGGCCTGAATCTTGAGGCAATTTGGGCAGAAGTTGTTTTGGACCACTAGATAGAATGGCCCAAGAGCATACCTTTTAAGGAAGAGCGGGTCAAGCTATGGGAGTCGTATTAGATAGCCAAACCATTGTGGCATTTACAAGATCTTCCTCAAACGACTATACTCTCGGAGAGTTATTTGACTTGGATGTGGGAGAATATTGGGGAAGTTAAAGTACATGAGTCTTTGTCTAGAACTATCTAAAACCGAATATTGAAGCCTAAGCCCCCAACTGTTTAAGATCTCTTGGATGTGCGAGTCGTGCCACCAAAGGATCGATTAGGCAAAAGAGTGAAATCAGTTCATGATAGGTTGGGAAAGTAAATAAGCTTAGGGGTAAAGAAAGGCTTATATAAATAAATTAAAAGAAAGTCTTTGTGCTTAGGTTACAAAGGCCTCTTCTTGCTTTGCCTCGTTAGAATATGACTTTTTCTTTATTTAAGCTTTAAAGAAGGCGTTATGCCATAAATATATTGTGTTAATTTACATACTTTATACAATATTTACAAACTTAAAACCAATCATTAAGACCAAATAAGCCAAAATGATATTGGAAAAACATACCTAAACTTATTACATAGTTTAAATACATCTTTGAGAGCTAAATAAGTTGAGTATTAAGCCCTTTGAACATGTGTATTTGTGCTTGATGTTGAAATGTTAAGCCAAAATCAGGAGCCCTTTTACTCAGCTCTCGATAAGAACCAGGCAATGTCGGAGATGTTTTGGTTGGCGCTCGAGACTAGGCGCCAAACCCATAGGGTGAGTGCTGAGCACTTGGGCAGGCACTCAACACTCGAGACCTTGTGCTTGGAATTTACATAGGAGCAAGGAAGGAGGCTGCAGCCATTTTGGCTGACATCTAAGGCTTAAGCACTCAGCGTTAGATTTATAGGCACCTAACACCTGACTTTGGCATCCAGCACTTGAGTCTAGGCATAGGACAATTGCTTGAAGTGAAGAGATTTATGATTTTTATTTTGACCGGGCCTCATGAGAGGTTGCTTACATATCCTCATGAAGGAATCAGGTCAAGACATAGCTCTAAGAGTGAATTAGTTGCTATTCAAAAGTTTCGTTTAGATATCGAAACTTGGGGAATGGTGTAGTTTAGAGGTTTCTTAGATTTCAAAACACATGATTTTGGGGGTTGAGCCTCGCTGCAGGGTTGCCTACATATTCGCTAAGGAAATTAGACCCAAACGTAGCTCTGAGAGTGTCAAGGATGACTTATTTGCATTTCTACCAGGTTTGAAGCATAAGGGATTTGTGTAGTATTTTAGAGGTTTCTTCTTAGATTTAGAAACATGGGACTTAGGAGGTCGAGCCTTACGGTGAGGTTGCCTACATATCTGTTGATACTTTACGGGTGCTCAAGAGATGAATTTCGTTAGCTGATCAAGGTTCGTAAGTGAACGAAACTCATTACCGTTTATGTCTTCTAATTGCACAGCTCCTTCCGATAGGATCTTTTTTACAATATTGGGTCTGGCCCAGTTCAGCCTGAAGTTGCCCTATGGATCCATAACTATTTTCTAGAGTGCTTTGAGTACTATGTCTCCCTCTTTGATGAATCATGTGTAAACCTTTTGATTAATGTGCTTTATAATCCTTTTCTAATAGAGTTGAATGTGATATGTGCCTTAAAGTTGTGTTTTTGTCTAACAGGATCAACTCATCGTATCTGGATTTAACCCAACCAGCTTTAGGCAATTGGCTTTCAAGAACAATCCATAATGAAGGAAGTTTGAGTTTAATTGGTTGGATTGCTTCCATCCTGTGCACCAGAGAGTATGGGGTAACTCTTGTTGACAACCTAAGTGACGTTCGGTAACACCATAGAGCAAAGTGCAATTATAGAAGCCACTGTTTATAATTTTTGGTCATCTTCTAGATTATAACCTTGATATTTTTTTTGCTGCTTTGATTTCCCTATTTGTCTGTGGTTTGTATGGAGATAAGCGATGATGCAGAACTTTGTATTTTGCTAAAAAAAGTCTCCACATTCATCGTGAAATTGACCCCTTAGTCGCTTATGATCTCACGAGGCACACCATATCTACAAATGATGTTTCCCTCCAAGAATCGGATGACTTGCTTAGAACCCAGGGTCTTGTATGATTTGGCCTCAACCCACTTTGTGAAGTAGTCGACTGTGACCAAGATGAACTCATGGAGGGGCTATGTTTCCAATAACATCAATAACCCACACCTCGAAGGCCTAGGGTGATGAAATAAGGTTCAAGAATGACAAAGGAATGTACTGAAGATTTGCGCACTTCTAGTATGTTTTGCCTATTACTACATATCAGACACAATCTCCTTTCATGATAGTCCAATAGTAGCCAAGTTGCACTATTTTCTAGGCTAGCATACGACCGCTCATATGGGTTCTATATACGCCGTTATGGACTAGAGACATTACAATGTCAACTTCCTATTTTCTTATGCATTTATGATAGATGCCCTTAGGGATGCACTTGTATAGTTGATCGCCCTAAACGATAAACTGAGCTACTAGGATCCATAAGGCTCTTTAATCCCTTTAGGAAGAGTCTAGAGGGTACTCCTTTTTCATTATGTATCTTAAGATATCAACGTATCAGGGTCCAAAATGTTGACTTGCACTGCTTGAGAACTCCTCTCCTTAATAAGGGGATTTCGATTAAATTTGATGGAATATTAACCATGGAGGCTAGTCGAGCCAAGGCATCAGCAAATTGATTCTATCTTCGGGAAGATAAGTAAATTTGATGTCTGGGATCTAGTTGACCAATTGTTCGAAATAAGCCTAATAAGGAGCATGACATTCACTGCGAACTTTCCACTTCTCGGATATTTGGTTGATTATTAAGGAGGAATAACCATAAACTAGAAGTTTATGGATGTCTAAGGATATTGCTGCCTATATACCCATAATGCATGCTTTTTATTTTGTGTCATTATTAGTAGCCTTGAAGTCTAACTTGACTAAGAAGGGAGTGTGCTCTTCTTTTAGAGATAACAGGAGTATCCCCGCACCATATCCCTTCAGGATGGAGGCATCATCAAAATATAATGACCAGCTACCATTTTCTGTTATAAAAAGATCTTTGTCTAGGAGATTATAGCTTTCCTAAGAATCTTCTGTTGGTAATTTAGCCAAGAAATCTAAGACTGCAGACCCTTTGATTGCCTTTTGCAAGACATACTTGAAATCAAATTTGGCCAACAAGACTAGCCATCTCAAAAGATGCCCATTGAGAGCGGGCTTCTCAAATAAGTATTTGAAAGGATCAATTTTTAACATGATATGTACCGTGTGCGAGAGCATGTAGTGCTTGAGCTTCTTGGTGGCTTAGACTAATGCAACACTGAGTCTCTTGAGGTATGTGTATTTAGTTTTATACTTAAGGATTTTTTTTGCTAATGTAGTAAATTGCATTTTCCTTTCCATGTACTGCTTGAGCAAGCATAGCTTGACCGCTAAGTCAGTGACTGTGAGGTATAGGCAAAGAGAAATTCTCGGCAATGCTGTGAAAGCACGAGCAGATTTCAGAGATAGCTCTTAATCTAATCAAAAGCTTTTTGGAAATTTTCATCCCAATCCTTAGGGGTGTCCTTTATTAACTATTAGAACATTGGCTCACAGATCATTGTCAGTTTAGATATAAATGTTATGATGTATTGGAGGTGGACTAGGAAGCCATGAATCTCCTTTTTACTCCAAGGTGGTTCTATGTCCAAGATATCTTTGATTTTGCTAAGATCGACCAGATGCCTTATGAACTAAGGACGTACCCCAGCAGTTTTCTAGATGTGAATCCAAATGCACATTTATGAGGATTTAACCTCATACTGAACAATTTAAGTTAATCCAAAAAAATTTAGAGGGTTGTGCAATGCCCTTGACGATCTATGGATTTGACGATCATGTCATTAACATACACTTCCACCTCTTTATGCATCATATCATGTAGTAGTGTTGTTGCGGTTCTTTGACGGGTGACGCCTATGTTTTTTAGGGACATGATTGTATAGCAATAGATTCCCTACTGAGTTATAAAGGTTATTTTCTCCATGCCCTCCTCAACCATGCAGATTTGATTGTAGCCTACATACTCGTCCATGAATGAGAGCAAAGCATGATTAGTAGTGTTATTAACCAGAATGTCGGTATGGGATAAAGGAAACCCATCTTTAGGACTATTTCGATTTATATCTTAGTAGTCAACACACATTCGGACTCTTCCGACCTTTTTTGGAATGGGAATAGTGTTTGCAATCCAATTAGGGTAGTTTGCAACTTTGATGGACCCGATTTCTAGCTGCTTTTTAACTTCTTTTATTTTTAGAGTAACATGAGGTTTCATTCTCCAAAACTTCTACGTTACTGGTTTAGATCTCGAAAGGATCAAAATAATGTGATGTGTAATATCTCTATCTATCCCTGGCATATCTCTAAAAGACCAAGCAAATAAATCAATGAATTTTTGAGCAACTGTGTTAGATCTTCGTGTTCTTCTGGGGATAGCGTTAGCCATATTTTCACAAATTTCTGCTCATACTCTGCACCTACACTGATTTTTTCGGTTTCTTCATTATAGGTGTTTTATTTTTGTGTTCTTCCATTACTTTAATAATTTCAAAGTTAGATTCATTTGAGACAAAGCAATTTACAGTAGGGATTAGGGTGGAAGAAGAGGAGTAAACAAAAATAGAAATGTTATTGAATTGGGAGTGGTTACATTAAGGGATTTTTATGGTTTTCCTTTTGTGGTGTAACCATTATGGGCCTAAACTATATACATTCAAAATCTTTTGACCCAGACTCAGACTCAAACTCTAACTCCAATGATTCTGCCTCATCCATTTTTAGGCCTTCACCAGTGATAATCTTTAGCTTGCAGTCATCAGGGGTTGCTATTTTTAGGGACTTTCTCTATCCTTATGCCATGTCTTGAATTGACACTATTATCTCAAAAGAGTCAAAGTTGTAGCTTTAAAGAGTAGCTTGGACTTCTGTTTTGACCTTCTTAAGACTAGATATCAAGGATAAAGTAGGCAGATTGATGCATTCAGGGGATTTTGATGAAACCTTGGGCTCGTCATCATCCAAAAAGCATTAATCATGTAAAGTTTCAATGCCAAGCTAGAACTTTCCATTATCGCGATTAAAGAGTGGCTCTAGGAAGTTCTTTTATAAGACTTCTTCGCCCACTTCAATGAAATACCCATTCAAGGTAAGGAAGTACGATTTTAGTGTATGCTTGGTTTGGCCTTGGTCCTTGGCTATCTTGCTAGCCACTTCTTCGAGAACGTATTCTCGGAGATCTTATGTTGTCGACTCGTAGCCTAGCCAAAGACGTTATGCATTCCCTTTGGATCCTAGAATAGTGCAGTAATAGTTGATTTACGACCCAGAGTCATGTTAGGGAACTACCCTTGGTTCTTCATCATAGTGTGAACCGTACGGTGAAGGATGAAAAGCAAGTTGCTGTCAAGTTTGAGCATTGCAACTTCGACACTAAAGCTAAAGACTTCTTAATCTTTCTCACTATTTTCATTGTGGTTGAGGGGTTTATCTATGATTTGTACTTTGATGTTGGAGGCATCAATTGCTATGGAAGTACCTTTGAAGGGTAGCTTAACCTTCTAGTGAACAGATGAAGGGACGACACCCTGATCATAAATCCATGGGAGTCCAAGGAGGAGGTTAAAGCTCGCCTTAATATTGAGCACTTGAAAGGTGACTTTCCATTCTAATGGTCCCGAGATGAGGGACAAGCAAATGGTCTCAATTGATTGACACCGTGAGTTATCTCATACCCTCAAACCCCTTGCACTGAGGATGTAAAGTCCTTTTTTAAGAAACCCAACACTTCTGCCGTGCAGAGAGGACGCACATTGATTGCTAAATAATTGTTAATTAGGGTGAGTTTTATGTTTCGATTACATGCGATAAAAATCATATAAAGGGCCTTGTTATAAGTAGTCCCTTTAATTGGAAAATCATTATACGAGAATGAGATTTGTAGTTTCTCCTTTTCTAAGGTAAAGAGGGTGACCAAAGCATTGGGAGACGTCCCTAAAGGAATGTTAATTTTTGCTAATGCATTTTGGAGTGCACTTCTATGCTCATAGGAAGTAGTGATTAACTCCCAGATATTGACCTCGACTTAGGTCATCTTGAGCTGATTAATTACGGCATTTTCTTGTGGAGGAAGGTTGATTTGGACTAGAGCATTAGGGATTGGATTCTAAACTGGATCCCAATCCTTCCAGATCATGTAATTTTATTAATGTCACTCATCCCCTTTTCGACCATTCAGGGTCAATACTGAGTGTGGGGCCACGACATGAGCAACTTAAACGAGGTAGACGTTCTTGTCATTGTTGTCCCAATTGGAATTTATTTAGACTTCTAATAATAGGACCGTGATCTTAGGGATGGAACCTCAACTTGAGTGATGATGGGTTATGTGACCACCACTAGGAAGGCGGTCAAAAGAATTTGAATAGTTTATCCCAAGATTTGAGAAGACCTTACGAGGATGGTTCTAGAAACCGCCTCTTTTACCATTATTGTTGCAAGAGCTTCCTTAGGACCTTGGAGCCTCAGGGGAGTTAACTTCAGTGGTGGCTTTAGAGTTTGAGTAAGTCTTAGTTTTCTTCCCCTTCTATCCTTGGTTTTTGCAAGGAGTAGGATTTTTCATTGGGTCATCCTTAATGTCCGTGCCAATGCTATAGGAATGCTCAAAAGATTCAAGACCCAAGTACTTCAAATGATTATTGTACTTGAGAAGGATACTAGAGATGAAAGTTCTGATAAGCTCTTTCTTAGGTGGCCTCGAGACCATCTAGGAAGCCATTTCTTGCCAATGATTGAGGTAGGTTGTGAACCCCTTAGTTTGTCTTTGTATGAGGATCTCTAACACCCTGCGAGTTATTTGAAGCTGGACATTAGGGCGATATTGGTTCATGAATGCATTGGTCATGTCCTCCAAGGTTTCAGTCTCCTTGTCCTTGAGAGCATAGAACCATTACTAGAAAATTGGTTATAGAGACATCTAAAACAAAATAGGGAATAAGTCTTGTTCTCCTCCCTTGATGGCAATGGTAGCTTGAAGTTGCATAGATGATAGCGGGGATAATCTATAGACTTAAAACTTTGGGATGTTGTTAGCTAAAATTTTTTCTAGGAGGCTAACCTTTCCCTTCAGCTTGTCGTCATTCACTGTATCAACATATTGTCCACTATTGGTGAATTGGTGGACCATCCCTTTGATTTTTCGTGTCAAGTTAGCAGGAGCATTGGCACTTTTGACTTGCTTGAGACAAGTATTCACCCCTTGGATAGACTTAGTGATTTCATTGAGCGCAGCCAATAGCTAGTCCATCTTTTCTGGAGTGTATAGGTTTGATGAGGAGTATAGGGAGAATTAGGAGGCGGGGTAGATGCTAGCTTGGAAACTAACACTAGCTCCTGCAGAGATTTCTTTCTTAACCTTCGGCCAAGCCTTCTAACCTAAATAGACAAACTCTTGAAAAAGGAAGAATCTTTAGAACTTTGCATATGGGACACTAGGACTTGACTCGGTTAAGGGATAAGTATTTTGGGTCTACGTTAGGAGAGATGATACATAAATGATGTAATTACAAGTATGATGTAACTACACGATTACCTCTAATGCATATGAAAGCATGACCCGGTTTAGGGAGTTGGCCTCCATCATAAAATGGTTCCAGATACATGACTCGATATGCATGGACTCAATATACAATGCCTGTGTTAGGGTTCAGGCTTTTGTCGTGCTCAAGGGTAATTTTGGAGTTTTAACATGCGGAATAATTTCAAGTTTTTTTTGGTGAGCGTAATTTTGGGATCCTATCCCATATAAGGTTTGGGTAGAAAGGTTAGATTTTTGCTAGTTGGATAGGGAAATTTCAGGTTTTCACCCCAACATGATTTCGGTAGGAAGGTCAAGGCCTTACGGAGTGAAGGGGAAATTTTAGGTTTTTCACCCCAATAGGGTTGGGTTTTCTACCCTAATAGTGTTTCAGTGGGAATGTTGAGGCCTTATTGGTTGAAGGAGCAATTTTAGGCTTTACCATAATAGGGTTTCGGTCGAAAGATTAAGGTCTTATCGGTGTGGATGTTCAAGGGTAAATTTAGGTTTTTATTGGGTGGCAATTCAGGGGTAAGTTCAAGTTTTTACTAGGGTCAAGAGGCATTTCAAAGGTAAACTTAGGATTTTACTAAGGATATGGGGCATTTTAGAGGTAAACTCAAGGTTTTATCGGAGACAAGAAGCATTTTCGGGGGCAAACTCAGGGTTTTACCAGAGCTAAGAGGCATTTCAGAGGTAAACTCGAGGTTTTACCGACATGGGTCATTTTAGAGCTAAACTTGGGGTTTTACTGGGGACATGAGACATATTTAGAGTTAAACTCGGGGTTTTACTAGGGACAAGAGATATTTCACGGGTAAGGTAAGCTTTTTACCGATAGCTTGAGGCATTTTGGTGGTAAGGTAAGATTTTTATCGGAGGCTTAGGACATTTCAGAGGTAAGGTAAGATTTTTACTGAAGTCTTGGGACATTTCAAAGGTATGGTAAGATTTTTACCGGTGGCTTGGGATATTTCAGAGGTAAGGTAGGATTTTTACAAATAGCTTGAGGCGTTTTGGTGGTAAGGTAGACTTTTTACCAGAGCCTAGGGACATTTCAGAGGTAAGGTAAGATTTTTACTGGAGGCTTGAGGCATAAGGCATTTTGGAATAGAGGTAGGATTTTCCTCGGTGCTTAAGGTATGAGGCATTTTAGAGGAGAAGTATGATTTTCTCCGTTGTTTTGATTTTTACGGGACATTTGATGGATGAGGTTAGGTTCTTATTGTGCTTGAGGCAATTTGGGAGGCAATATTTAGTCTTGGATCATTTTTTGCGGTAAGGTTGGATTTTTACCATGTTTGGGTCATTTTTGTAGCGCCAGACTAGGGTTTCTGGCAACATGATTTGGCATGACATGGGCATAATGAGACTTGGGACGGATATGACATTGTTTAGATGCAGTTTTGATGTATGAGATGATGAAAATGTGCTTAGTTTGTGATCATGACCGATGCATGTAATTCAATTTTGTAAGGGTTTAGCTTTCCCTAGGTTTTTGCAAAGCTAGATTTAGCATTAGTGCAAAAAAATAGCAATAGCATACAAGAAAGCATAATTACACTAGCATGCTTAAATGAATGCGACAGATACAAGTCTTCACCTAAGCAATGGTTCTACGTTTTAGCATGAACTAGGTTGGATACATAAGTCAAATTGTCCATAGGATTGAGGAAATCCATTTACCTAGAGCCACTTCTTGAAAGAGGCCAAGGTAAGAGTAAAAACCACCCCAATACAATGCTAGGAACGCATGCCAAATGCCACAGTTTGGTAAGCTTTGGAAAATCCAAAGGTCGAGCCAAGAGCCTTAATCGATTATTGGCTAATCTTCCACTCCCAAGGTGTCTAGAATGTAGAACACATTCGTATGAGATTGAGTCCCAGGGTGTAACCTCCACATGTGGTGAGTTACATGCATGAATGCAAGCATGCCTAACCCAATCTCTAGCCAATTGTAAGCTTACACCTCCCTAGCGGAGTCACCAAATTGTAGAGGGGCTATTTTAGGTGCTAAGGGTCTTAAACCCAACTAGGTTTTGGATGGACAATTTGATAAGTGAATTAACACTAGAGAGCTCGGTTTTGGGCAACCTAACCTCCCCTTTTCGGTGAAGAAAAGAGGGAGAAGATATCCCCCCTAGTACCTTACAGGTTTGCACATCGATAATGATCGGCTATGTGGCTTTTAGAGACATCGAATGGGTCAAGAGTCTCCACAAAAAATTTTAATGGGCTATTTGGAAACCCTGGGGCTGGAATTCCCAAATAACTCATGTAAGTGGTCTGCAACTGATTAGAAGGTTCAAGAATGAGCGGCTTATTTTTCTCTGTGAATGTGTGCAAACAATTGGCATAAAGATGGAAGAACAAATCACATTTAGTTCCTAGGAAAACATGAATATACACAAGATAGCGCACTCTAATTTAGTGGGTTAAGCAAGTTAAGATTTATGAACATAATCTAAATTGGGTGATGATGTGCTCGTTTTAGAGCACGTTTATCACCTCGTTTTAGTGTCAAATCTTGCAGTTTTGTATTGGTTTTATGCATATTGTTCTTGATTTTTCCTTGATCTTGTTTTCGAGTTGTCTTAAGTTCATTTCAGGTACTTTTGATGATTTCAAGGTGAAATGCGATACATTCGAGCCTTTGACACACGTATCATAGCTTGGGCAAGTGTTTGAAGTCACTCATGAAGATCCCATGGGGTTTAGAAAAGAGAGAAGTGAAAAAGGGGAAAGAATGGTCTCAGATTCGACCAAATCTGAGAGACATTTGACCGAATGTATGCAGATTCGACCGAATCTGAGGCTCATTCGGTCAAATGAGAGGCAGTCTTCAGAGCATTTGACCCTTGGTCAATGGAAAAGCCATATGGAATTCATTCGGCCTAATGATCTTACATTCAGTCGAATCAACATAATCATTCGGGCGAATGCTTGATAGAGATCGATTCCTCGATGCCTCTCGAATGGGTGAATGGAAGACCATTCGGGCGAATGGGATTGTGTTTAGCTGAATGAGACGTACATTCGGGCGAATGACAGTGTTTTCCTCCGGATCAACTACTTCTTTTTAGGGCCGGCTCCTATGCATTTTAGGGTTTTCGTAGGTTTTTCTTATTCTGTTATAAATACCCCCTTCCTCTGATGAGAGGAGGGGGGGGCTAGGTTTTATACTTTTATGCACTTTTAGATTTCTTTAGCCTCCAAATTCTTTTAGTTTTAGCTTTCGGTTTTCAGTTTCCTCAACGCTTTGTAGTTCGAATTCTTTTCGTGGATATCAAATTAAAGCTTTTGTGAGTTTAATCTCTTCCTTTGATCTTAATTAATTGGTTTACTTCATTGCATGTCTAGTTCTATATTTACCGGTTATTAGCATAATTTCTGAATTGTTTTCATTCTCGCGATTTCATTCCATGTTTGTTTCTGTTGCGTCTTTGAATATCTTTACGTCTTTAAGCATGAATATGTGTGAGTAATTCCTTTAGGGGTTTTGATTGGTGAAACCCTAGGAAAGCTATGATCTTTAGTGCTTAAGGTAGTAGAAACGATGATAATAAATAGTTTCGGAATCCAATGCGAATCTTGCCCTACCACTCCTTTGGAGACATAGGGTGATTATAGGTCGTTCGTTGTGATTTGTGGGATCACCAACTTCCTCTCGTATTTTTGGATGTCCATGCTAGTTATTATCAGATTTTCTCTAACCTATCATGTTCGGTTTCTAAAGCTTCATTCCTAGGGTGAATCCAATCTTGTCCCCGTTTTTCTCTACTTGCTTTATTTCTCTCTACTTGCTGTAGTTTTAATTGAATTTCCAACTCCAAATAGTCCGGTTGTGTTAAAAGTTAGAGTCTTGATATACCTTGTCTTCGTGGTTCGACCCCCTACTCCACTATACTTGTATAGTTTGTAGGTTGGAATAAATATTGTTTGTATAACTTGTCTTTTAGTTAACGACCTAAAACACCGGTTATCAGGTGACCACTTGTATTAATGTCCATATTTTAGGGTTCTTATGGCCGGTTGTCCAAGATTATCTTATTAAGCGTGATTACCAACAATAGGTCTAGTTTATAAACATAAGATAAGGTGTGAACATGCAATTACAATTTAAGAATTATGTAATGAAGGTGCATACTTGAAAAGAGGCAAAGAGGCATGAGACAAGAGACAAGGAAATGTTAAGGTTAGGGTTAGAGACAATATAAAATAAGAATCATGCATGATGAGTTGGAGAGAATCGCTTGATCAAATGAAGATGTGAGTCTAGAGAGACTATTCTCCACGATAATACTTCAACTTGAGGAAATGGGTCTAGTTCAAATGACAAGTGTGTTTTAGTCACAGAACATCATTGACATTGCATATTTAAATAGAAATCAAGGTAAGAATTATGAAATCTAAAGCAAGAAATAAGCTTTAAGTTTAACTCCTAAATATGTATTTAAGGATGATACACATTTACGGTTTGCTCATGAAAATGGGTCAAATAGGTTAAGTCTAGGGATCATAGACTAAGTGTAAAAGAGAGGCAAAGAGGCATAACTTGCAACAAATAAAAGATGCAAGGAAGAGGGGTTTTGCTTGAATGATTGAAATAAAACCAATCTATGGCAACGTTTCGTTGATTAAGAAGATCAAAGTTAGAATCTTGAAGCTTGACCTAGTAAAGAATAAGTTTCTCCTTGCTCTTCACATCATAGGTAGGATAAGACATTAAAAATAGAATGTGTGAGTTGATGAAAAGAGGACATCAAGGGTGAGGCCTCTTTGCTAGATCAAAGCTCATCAAAAGATTGTAAGAATATTGAATTATGAGATTATGTGAGAGGGGTTTTCATCTCACATAATCATCACAAGATAAACCTAATCAAAAGACCTTGAGTATGAGGAAACCTCTAGATCCCAAGATTAGGAAGTGAAGGGGGTAGAGTAGATAAAGCAATTACGTAAAGGAGTAGATTGAGAGGGGTCCTTGATGTTTACCATTGAGGATAGTTCCTTTCCTTGAGTCTAGATTGATTGCTTAAGGAAGAAGGTCTAGTTGCTCCTTGGGTTGATGCTTGAGGGTTTCTTAGAGTAGTAGTTATGTTTGATTTGTGTTTGTGAGGATTGGGAGATAATTCTAGTAGAGTAAAAGTGATCTTGGACTTCAGAATAACCGACCTCTTAGGTTTGGGAAATGAGGAGGTATTTATAGGCCAAAAAGCCAGATTCTTGGGCTTCGGACGCCAAGAGAAAGCTTCAGGCGCACAGCTCATGCGTTAAGCACTAAAATTAGGTGTTGAACACTTAAGGCAAGCAAGGATCTCTTTTGAAATGACGCACAAGGCCTAGGCGTCAAGCGTTGGAACTGAAAGCAGGCACTGGAAGCAATGAAAGCGTTGGGTGCTTTCTTCAGGCGTTAAGCGTTGGCTTTGGGACTATGCACTTTATTTGCATCGAGTATTAGAAGAATATGCTTTATGTTTGAAGCTGAGGAAGGATCTTCTTGCGCACTTGGCGTCAGGCTTCAAGCATCGAACCAAATCGCTCTAAGCTTTAGGTTTTACACGATTTTTGCTTTAGTTTTTTTAATGGATTTTGGGTCATGTGTTTAGGCTCGGGTTTATATTTGGGTCTTTTTGGGGTTTGGCTTTGAGGTTTTTTTGGGATCACACGCACTCAACTCGACCCAAGAAAAGTTCTACTTGCAAGGGTTGGTTCGTCATAGGACTGCTACACGAGGAGACACGATTTCATGTCTACAACGTGGTTTAGTGACTTTATTCATTAGTGAAAGGGAGGGACTCCAGATTATGATCTCACAACTAGAGAAAACATTAACAAACAAGGGGAAGATTGTATCGAAGTGTTTTACGGGAAATTGGTTGCTCTTTGGAAGGAGACTAACCGGAGAGTCCCAAACGCCATGAAATGCTCTGATGACAAAATCATATACAATGAAATGAACCAATAGTTAATAGTGTACTAGTTTCTTCATGGATTGAACAAAACCTTTAACAAAGATCGGCGAGACTTGCTTAACTAAGACCACTTACCTACAAAACATCCCTAGAGAAATTGGTAGTGGGCTAATTGCGGCTCAAGATGAAGCACATTATTCTGGTAAGAAGAGGATTGAACTCACCTCAAGTGCACATACTGCAGGGGCTCAAAGCACACCAAAGAAGGATGCTTCAAATTAATCGGCTACCCAAAATGGTGGCCTAATGGTAAGAAGTAAGAAAGCAATCAAGGAAGTGGGGTGAATATGGCATGCAAAGGGACAGACCAAGATGGAAGCAAGGAGGAAGAGAAGCAAGCAACAACTTCTTTAGCTGTGCATGTTGATCTAGGTAAATTGGAGTTAGGGTTTCAAAACCTAAATCTCAATTCCTTCCCTAAATTTTTTGATCAAATTAACACTCATGTAAGCCCATTATGTGCAATGAGAAAGTATGGCTATCATTAGAGTAACTCTGATCATACTCTTTTCTTGAAGAGACAAGGAAACCTCATAACATGTCTTATTATTTATGTGGATGACATAATACTAACTAAGAGTGACAAAGAAAAAATTTTAGATGTAAGGAGAAGAATCTTCAAGGAATTTGAGATGAAAGACTTAGGGAACTTAAAATACTTTCTAGGCTTAGAAGTTCTATGATCTAAAACTGGAATCTTCATATATCATAGAAATATATTCTTAATCTACTTGCTGAAACAAGGATGATTGATTGCATGCCAATAGACACTCTAATAATAGTAAATCATGGCCTCTAGATTAACGAAGATGCTGAAATGACTGATTAAGGTCAATATAAGAGATCAATAAGAAAACTCATCTAATTATCTCATACAAAACCTAATATGGCATATGCAATCGGAGTGGTAAATCGATTCATGCATAGACCCCAGATAAATCATATGAAGGCGGTTCTAAGAATTATATGATATCTTAAAAGAACAACTAGAAAGGGGATTTTGTTTTAAAGTAATGGCCACTTGGAGATGTAGGCATATACCGATGCAGACTGAGGAGTAAACAAGATAGACAGACGATCTACCTCGTATTCTTCACACTAGTTGATGGTAATCTTATAACTTGGAGGAGTAAGAAGAAAAAGGTAGTAGCACTTTCCAGTGTAGAAGCTGAATTCATAAGCATTGCAAAAGGGATTACCAAAGTGCTATGGTTAAAAAAATTATTAACTGAGCTCGGGTTTCCACCAAAAGAGAAGTGTGAACTCCTGTGTGATAATAAAGCAACTATCTGAATATTAGAGAATCCAGTTGAGCATGATAGACACTTTATTAAGGAGAAACTAGAAGCTAAAATTGTGAGTATTGAGATGATTTGGGTAAAAATTTATGGTTATTGTCGAATGGTTGAATTCGTTGACTAGTCTGATTTGCTTGGTATGATGTGGGTATTAAGATGATTTTGTTTGATATTTATTGTTTGTTGTTGATGGGCTAAATTTGGTGAATATTATGTTGTGTTAGTATGATTAGGTGTTGAGGAATTTTGTAGTTGCTTAATGATCCTTGTGAGTTGTGATTAGTTTGGTTTTTATTTTCTGGAGGACTGTTGTTTTTTCTATTACAATGTCCTTTTTCACATGCTGCTAATATAATGTAATTTATTGATCTACTATCATATTTTTCATTAATTTGCCGTTTTTTAGCATGTTCCCACTGCTAATATTTTGCTACTTTGTTATGTTAGCATGTTTATCCAGCTACTGTTAATTTGCTATTTTGTCATGTTTACCTACTAATATTTTGTTACTTTATTGTTTTAGCATGTTTACCCTGCCAATATTTTGTCATTTTGTTATTTCAGCATGTTTGATGCTTAGGTTTTTCCTTTTTTTTATCTTACCAAAATAACTTTAATTATATTATGTTCTTCCTTTCTTGTTTTAGCAAGTTTAATGATGGCACTTTCATAGTTTACTAAACTGTGATAGTTGTACTCCTCGTGTCCCTGTTTTTCTTCCCCATTTTCTATGTTGATTTGTCCATAAAAGTTTTGCTACATTTCCCTATTTTGACGTGCTTGATTCTCCCATAATCCCATTTAATAATGTCGAGTTTCTGTAAAACTTGATAAATCCTCAATGATGGAGGTAACAACCATGTAAAACAAATAAATATAGTAGGACAGTCCATTGAACCATCTCTTTAGACCATTAACTAATTTATGAGGTGTATAGGAAGCCACATAGCTAAGCCAGCGAATTCATGAACTTGTGATATGTAAATGTATTATGAGAGAAATCTTCTCGATGATGATAGAGTTGTCTTTGAATAAAAGTTTTAGTATCTATCTTAAGTTGATGTCGATGAGATATATGCCAACAATGTGTTTTAGTCTTAGACGATGTTTGAATTGATGGTCTATCCGCTTATTTATTATTGTTATGATCTACTTTATTTCTTATGAGGATTTGTTCAAAATACATGGTATTTCAATACCAATTTCAACAATTATACATCTAAGCACTTTTCACTTACAAAATTAACCCATCTAATTATAAATTTTAGTCTTTTTGTATGTTGACTTTACATTTAAGCATTCAAAATAAGCTGCAAACTAATTTTTAGAATTGATGACTAACTCATAAATATGCACTAATGTTCAAAACCCTCATCATCAGCTTCAGTTCTTTTGCATTCAATTTATCATGTTCTTATACTGCCAAGTATGCTGCATTTGTATGTATAGCACCATCTTCTTCCAGGCTTACATCTATCATTGTAAGCCCATTCATAAGCAAATGCTTGTTATAACAATGATGGCATGCATCCTTCCAGTAATTCTTTTGATACTTCAATTATTTTAGGAAGACATCTCTTCATCTCCGTTCTCTACTTTCCTAAATGGGATAATTTGTAGTTGTTTCCACCAATCTACTTCAAAATTTCAAGCATGACATATTGTAAGCTTAGAAAGACATTATTGATTAGCCTTGGGTCAAACACATTATACACATGCTTCACTACCTCTATGAAATTTGAATTATTTTGTGTGTTTATTCATGTTGTATGACTTGAATGCTCAAAAAATATCCAAGTCCAACACATTTTTGTCTGGTTTGTTATAATTATCTTGTTGAATTTTGACAGTTCCACTTGATTCAAGTGGTTATTTTGCCTTAACAGTTGGTATTAGTTCATCATTGAACATTATTTTAATGACAACCTATGTGATGTTCTTAATTGACTTTATTTCTAATGTCCCTGCTTTTCTATGCACATTTCTTCTTTGTGTCGGTATCTCTTGCGCAAATGACCAACAACCTATTTTTCCTTTAAATATGCATACACCATCTTCTATGAACTATGGCTTTACTAATTTTGTTACAAATCATGATGAATCTCTTAATTTTGCTTGCCTGTTCAATTAGGGCTTAATAGAAAGTTTGACTTATTTTTGACATGAAAAGCCAAACTTCTCAACAACGTGCACAATGTTGTGCATGTCTTTGAATTTTGGTTTTTGTATTCATATTCATAACACTAGACATGCATCTATGTATCCGTTGTCTTTGGTGTCAATACTGGTTTTATGGCATTGTTTTGCCTTCTGGTTGTCCCCTTCTTGATGAATCTTTGCACACTTTAATTGTTTATATTTAGAGCTTTAATTAATAACCTGTATATTGATTGTATTCCTAAATAGAACTCCATTCACCTCATTCTCCACCAAATTGATAGCTTTGTTGCCTATCTTTCCCTCATCATTTTTGTTAGACTTTTGTACTTTCAATCGAACACTGTTCTTGACAACTCCCCATAGTATCTATACTTTCCATGTACTATACTTCATGCTTTGTGCAACATTTTCTATGAATCCATGAGGTAGTTTTAGATTTATGCTATGTTGTGAAGTAGTACAATGAAATTGAGTCTTTCCTCTTCACCCATGTCTATTCTTTGCCTTGTAACATGTGTTATGTGTTGTTGAGAAAAAGTCGTGACTATTGACTATTGAGAACTACTTCAACATTCTCATAATGTGCCTTTATTGAATTATGTGATGTTGTTGTGCTTGCTGTTACCTCTATTGATGCTTGTTGCTATCCTTATTGATGTTGTCCCTGCTGCTTGGTTTGTTGTCAAAAAGAACCCTCAAGGGAACAAGTCATCTTCAAACCAACTTGTAATACATGGTTGGCTTATGACATTGAATTATGGAGGGAATTAATATCTGCAAGACAACTCTTTGATTCTCGATGATGGTTGTCCCCACTTTTTTCTCTCCAATTACCTTCCTCTAATGCATAATTAAAATACATAAAGCAACTTTGTCCATTCCAACCCCCTTTTCCTTTTCCTTTATTCTTAAGAAAGTGCATTTTGTAAAATGGGGCAAAAAAACAAGGATAGAGTGAGTAGATCATACACATTCAAATTTAAATAAGAAAATTTATAGTTCATAAAATTAGGTTTTATGAGTTATGAGATGTGAATATATGATTGCAACACCCAAACAAGTTTTGCATTATTAAATTTCAAACAATTTTAGAAATTTTAGGAGATATTCAAGAATTATAAGCTTTAGCAAAATAAGTCAAATATATTTGAATCTTTCGCAAATATTAAAATAAACATGATATGAATAGTCCTAAGTTCCTAATTTGCTACAACATTAAACTTTGCACGGCCTGTGAAGCACATTTTTACCATTAACATCTATAATACTAATAAATACAAATCACAAATTGTTTGATATGATGAGATTTACAGTCAAACAAATCAAACAGTGATATTAATTATCCTCATGTTTGTTATAACATAAGGTAAAATTTGACATTAATTTTTTTGAGATGGTGAGAATAATTATAAATTTATATATGGTTTTTACATAAAAAAAAAGGCAAAAAGTTTTAAATCAGTGTGATTAATGTGTTTTAACCACCACCACAATGATTCTAGATCGAGAACTATGGTGGTTGAAATCAATATCTAAAGGTCTTGTATTGTAACATGCTTCCATAAAAATAAGGTGACGAAGAAGAGGTGACATTTCACTGGCAGAATTAAACTGATGTGTAACTCTAAAATTTAGAGTACAATGTGATGATAGATATTTACTGAAGAATCCTAAAAATTTGCTATATTACAGTGTCGTTCCATAAGGATGCATTATTGAAACAATATCAAGAAGATTTGACATTCTTGCTTCCAGGGAAGAGTGGCCCTCTAAGACCCTAAAACAGTAGAACAAACAGGTGATTATATCATGCATAAATCGGACGCAGAATAGCAGGATTCTGATTTTTGGTACTTGTACTAAATAGTGTCTTCAAGGAATGGATAATCAGTGTAGCCAACAACAGGATCCGGAATGTAAAATGTATTTCTGTGATACTCATTCAGAGCAGCATTAAGCTCAAATCTTCTGGGCAAATCTGGGTTGGCTAGAAACAAGCGACCATAAGCGACTAGATCAGCGTAACTCTCCATTACAGCCTTATTTCCTTCGTCTCTGTCATAACCTCCAGCAACAATGAAAGTACCATTGAAAGATTTCCTTATGGGCAGTAAGCTATGAGGACACTCCTTTTTCTCTCCCACAGTTATCATCCTCGGTTCGACTGCGTGGCAATACAGAATCCCGTATTTGCTGAGGGATTTGGCCATATAAAGGCCCAGAGCTTCTGGATTTGAGTCTCCAGATTCCATATAATTGGCAAAGGGAGAGATTCGTATCCCGACTCTATCTGCACCAATCTCTTTGACAATTGCTTCAACTACTTCTAGAGCAAACCTACAACGATTCTCTAGATATCCCCCATAATGGTCTGTTCGGTCATTAACTTGGTCTTTCATAAACTGGTCAATGAGGTAGCCATGAGCTCCATGAATTTCAACACCATCAAAGCCTATATAAAAAGGAAGTTAAATTTATGTAAGGTAATAACAAGGCACAAACTAACTGAACACATCCATAGGAACACACCCCACTGGCAGCCCCTGCAAGAAGTTTTTTTTTTTCTTTTTCCTTATATAAATTTAGTGAAGCAGGCTTTAGAATCAATAAATTGCTGTTGATTCAGTGTTTATAGCAAGTACTATATGGATTAAAATCAAAGAGCTACCATTTTTTTGCCCTTTCTTCTCTCATTGTATTAATACCCCCCTACACCCCCCCACCAAAATTTCCTGGCTAAGCCACTTAACACAACCATATCATAGCGCCATATATTTTTCGTAACTACTTAAGGTTAAATTAAAAGAAGTCCGAACAGCACAGATAGCCTTAGACTCCAACATTTTTCCAATTCCAGGGAGTTGTTTGGCTTGGAAAAAAGGAAATTGAAATTGGGAAACATTGTCTACATAAAATAAGATAAATATAATGAGCATTTTATTATTTTGAAAGAACATGATATTATAAAACTATAGCAATTTATTCATCTCTAGATTCTTGCACAGTGTAAGGGAGTATAAACAACTGAAACAATTTCAGTCAAAAAAATTCTTTCCTTCTTCCTCATTCCCAATACCTAGAAACAATTACCACATACCATTCAAGCAACTTTTCTTCTGTAAAGTATTTTTATGCTTTATGGGGATAGTATATTCTTAGGCAATGTTCTCTTCAACATTGAAATCCATCATCAATTCAGCATTATTAGAACAAGTACTTATAAACTACAATCTCCCTTGTAAAGGTCTTCTGGTTTGAGCAGAAACTTACCAGCTTCTATGGCATTTCTAGCAGCAAGTCTGAAATCATTAACAACTGAAGGTATCTCTTCTGTTTTTAGACGCCGTGGAGTTGAGAATTGTGCAACATCTATACCATTGGCCCGAACTTGTGGTATTACAGGCTTATCAGTGCAAGAGATAGGAGCTTGGCCATTTGGCTGGAAACCTGTTCAACAAGAAAATATGGGTTAGAAAATTCTCGTGTAAGTTGAAAATATGTCAAAAAGCACTCAGCAAAGCAAACAAACAAAAATCCGCAAGGGACCATTTGGTTTAGAGGAGAGAAAGGGAACTGAGTCAATAAAGGGAAAGGTAAGGAAGTGAATAGAAAACCCTCTGATTTCCTTGTGTTCTTCAGTAGACAAAAAATAAAAAAGGATTATGAAACCCCATTCCCAACTACCCATTCAATCTTCCTTACTACATCTCTTTACCATTTCCTCTACCCCGATCTTCAACGATCCACAATCCAGCTGATAAAGTGAAAATCAATAATATAACAAGATAAAGTAACCACAATCTAGCCAAAAAATTCAAAAAAATCATCAAAACCATCCAACTATAAGCAATGACAATGAAAATAAAATGTAAAAAAAGTAACAAGTCTCCTTTCTATAACAAAAGAAAAGGAAAAAAAGAAAACCACTTGAAACTGAAAACAACTTCCAAATTTTATTATGCAATGCTACCCTATCCTTTTAAACAATGAGTCACTGAGAGATTCTTGACAACCCAAAGAAGATAAACAAATTGCAAGAGTCTGACACTTTGTATAAGCAATTTAAGAAAACAGGAAGGAGTGCAAAAGTTAAAGATAGTAACCTTCATTTGAAACCCGTCCAACATGCCATATCTGACAGAAAAAAATACCGCCTTTAGCATGCACAGCATCAACAATGGGTTTCCAGGCTTCAACTTGTTCTTTTGTCCATATACCAGGCGTATTTGGGTACCTACACAATCAAAGTGTTTTGAAGCTTATGCCATTGAGAAGAATTTTTTACATCTCTAGACATTGAGAAGAGGGAAAAAAATAACAGCAAGCTGCCTCAAATATACCCTTGAGCAGTATCAGAAACTCCAGTTGCTTCAGATATAAGCAAGCCTCCATTTGAAGTCCGCTGAGAGTAGTACAAAATGGCTTGTGGTTGAGGAACATTTCCAAATGACCTCTGTCTAGTCAGTGGAGCCAAAACAACCCTAAATAAGACAAAGTAGCTGGGATTAACATGATGTTGGCATTTCAGAAAAACAGATCTCCACATCATTCAGCAGAATATTCTGGTATAAATGTAACTAGCCAACCCACTTTGTTTTGGTGAATGAATGGATATATGGTGATAGGGCGATTTAAAACATATTATCAATATAAATGCACTAGCAGAGCAGGGGTAGTACAATGTTGCAAGGCTATAGAACTTAAAAAGGGAAAAACAATCAAGCTAGACTAACAGAAAACATCAGATGGTTATATGGGTTGCATCTAAATGATTCCAATTTTATTTTTTATCAGGTATCAAGTTCAATAGTGTTCTGTATCTTACCATGGGTAGAATAAAATCTCTTAATACAGGCAAAATACTAACTAGGAAATTGTCTGCTGCCATTAGCACAGCATTGATGAACCAAATAACAAGCCCAACCATATCTGTTTTGAGGAACATACATATGACAAGCACAAGACAGTAATAATCTATTTCAAACTAGCTGGAAGTATCTTAATTTAAGTGCTATTCCACTCAGGTTCGAAAGGCCTTTCCTTACTCTCCTTTAAAACTTCTAATGTATTCAGCTTTGTGCTTCCTACCTAAAAGGAAGGGAACGAATAATGTTGACCTTTTCCTATGGAATACACTGCAGCTAAGCCTCAAGGGATCAAATCCTTATGATCCACCGAGCAGCGAACCATCTAAAACTGAATGGCTCACTAATGGTACTCATGCACTGAGTAAAGAAGCAATACGGAACTAATCACCCTTGTGCTCTATGACTATTCAAGAAACTGGTTCACACTACATTCTTGAAGACGACTTTACAAAATGAACATTGGTTTGATGGAATAAGTGAGAAGAAGATCGCTTCAATTAGACATTTCACATATTCCACAAAACCATGAAAATTCCACTATTTTGTAGAAGGTGCAAAATCAGAAATTCTCTTTATGACATTTCACACTTTCAACAGAGATGCTAAATCAAGCAAATAAAATTATCATCAACAACCAGCTTCTACACATAATCCCAGTGATTCCAAAAATCCAATTATTCAATCAATCCTTACTACACACTACACACTTCAATACTAAAAGAATTTCATACACATCCTGACTTAGATAAATTATTTACTAATACTTCCCCTACATACACTATCCTTAGGTAGAAATGACCATCACGCTAATTAGTAAGGGTGCTTATTGAGTTGGGTTACCCGACTTGAAATCGAACTCAACTTGATAAGATAACAAGCCAAGTTGAGCAAATCAAAACACGAGTCAAAAAACTAGTTATAAGCTCGAATTTTTATTTATAGTATATATTTATATAAAAATATATTTAAAATCTAAAATTAAAATAAAATAAAACATGATTTAATATATTAACCCAAAGTCCCACATGAGATTAAAATGAAAGATGGTTGGAGAGTGTTTTATGTATAAACTCAAAGTTCTACTTTCAAAATAAAATGATAGATAGTTTGAGGCAATTAGTATATATAAACCAAATAGAAATTCCCACCAAAAACCAATTGACACTTATTGAAGCTAAAACTTAGGCTTTTTGTTGGCTTGGGCATAAATACTTAAGCTTATTGAGCTTTTAAATCGAGTTGAAAATGACTTCGAACTTGAGCTTGAAATGAGCTTTAATCAAGCTCGAGTTTGAGTCGCTCGATAATTGAGTTTTCAAATCGAGCTCAAGCTTTGGTTTTTTGGCCTACAAACTCTTAAGCTCGAGAGTTTGAATCATTGAGCCGAACTTTTGAGCTCAACCAAACTTGAGCTGCTCAGCTGTATTTGACCCGTTGCAGGCCCATAACCTACCTGTTAACCCAGTCCACAGCCCACTAACCTAGTCCAGAATGACCAGCTAACCAAGTCCAGAATGGCCTGCTAACCCAGCCCAGAATGGCTTCTCTTTATCTCTCCCCCCACCCACATTTAGATTTTAGTTAACAATAATACTCAAATTTACAACTTTAACGCAATAAACACCCACATTTAGATTTTAGTTAACAATAAATTATACTTAAATTAACAAATTTAACGTATTAAACACCCACATTTAGATTTTAGGTAACAATAAATTACACTTAAATTTACAACTTTAACGTATTACATATAAAGTTTTTGATTTTTTAGAAAGGTGTTAAAGATGTCTTTACTAATATTGATAAAATTTATAAATGAATATATATTCATGAATTTTACGATTTTAAATATTTATAATTTAGCTATAAATATTTTAATATTATCATCTTATTAAATAATTGATTTTTTATTAAAAATAAGTCAGCGTTTTAACATTAATACATAACCGACCCAAAACTCATACCCACCTTAAACCCACTAGAACCCAACAAACCCACCTAACCCACAGACCCAGCCCACTCGACCCTCTAAATTGGGCCATTAGACTCACTGAACCATCCCACTGAACCGGCCAACCTGACCCAATGACCAGCCCGTCGTGGGTTCCCATATTCCGACCCAGTCCGTGAACCGGCGCACCCTACCCCATACCCAGGTCGGTCCTTTGTCAACCATCCCCTGCCAGGCCCGGCCCGGCCGTTGGCCATTTCAATCCTTACGGAACATGAAATTAATCTTCCCGATATCGCTCCTGACGCGGTTAACAAGATTCTCGATGCAATAATAATCAAAATGGGTGGATATGAGTCTCATAAACTATACATTTCAGCACATACACTGCATACACTTTTACCAAGAATATGAAACTAAACCACAATTGTTATATTTGATGAACCATATCAATACCCATCAAATGAAATTCAATCATGCAACCAAACTAAGGGTAATCAGTTTTTTTTATAAAAAAAAGTGAAGAAAAAAAGCTGACCGATGAGAGAGATGGAAGCTGCCCATTTTATAAGGGGTCACGAGAGGGGTAGTTGAGGACATTTGATAGCGTGAGTTTCTCTCCACAAGAGCAGAGCTAGTTGTAAAGCTTGGCTAAATGATGAACAATGGCGTACCACATCACCCTATGACTGAGAGAGCCAGTCAACAAGTCAGCTAGTCCACTATCTACCCCACCTAACTCAAATGAATGAGGTAGGTGTTAGTTCTAAAGAATTGCCCATATTACCCAATGAGGTCGTAGGTTTTTGACAAGTTCACGCTTAAGTGGATTTTATACAAAACATTTTTTTAGTGTTTCCTAAAGCATCAAGAGGTTTTCTCCTATCCAAAGGAAAATAAAAATGTTAACTATAGTGTTATGTTTGACGTTTTATTTCTTTAATCAATTAAGCATATGGATCATAAGTCAAAAAGTCAAATTCAGGTATGAGAGGTGTTTTAAATTCTGCAAAAAGTTTACTTTAGGTAAGAGAGGTAATCCCGAGATGCTTCCTTCTAGTTGAGGATGACAGAGTAATTTGGATCCATTTTAGGTATGAGGGGTTTTTTTAAATTCAACAAAAATTGTGGTATTGTTGGCCATAACTATTCCAATTGTATTTTGTCTGAAAATGATGCATATAGATGGCTTTGAAGTCACCTAGAAATATCATCTTATTGCTATTACACCAACATAGTTAAGGGATTAGTAGAAACTTTTTATAATAGAAACCCTAGTGTTAACCTACTTCATGTGAATATACTTGAAGAAACCTTGAAGAAAACTCTAGTATTAGTCTGAACAAAAGACATAGAATCCAAGAGGAAGAAGAGTAGGGGTAGAGTTACCTTTGAAGGAATTTGAGGAGAAGATTTTATCCCCAAAAGAGATTGTTAATTATGCGGGTTTGGGGCTGGCCCTTCACAACCTCCCATCATAAGATGAAGCTTATCTCATGGAATTGGTGAGGCCTAAATATTCCAAATTCCTTGGCTATTCCTCATAGTTTTTGGTTGTACAAGTCTTTAGCACATTCTTTTATTTTTCTTTCAGAAACAAAAATGTGTACTAATGATGTGTTCCTTAGGTTTAGTAAGGTAAACCCCTCTTTCTTTTGTGGTGTAGATTCAAGAGGGTCATCTAGGAGTTTTTGCTTGGACAGATTTTGATGTTTCTTGTGTCTTCCAATGTTCTAATACCATAGTCTGTGAAGTAGAAGACAAATTAGGATCAGTATAACACATTTTGTTTGTATATGATGGGCTTTAGTATGGACTAAAATACTTGATCTCTTGTATGTTTACAAAAAGGTGTATGCTGATGGGAGATTTCAATCATTTAGAGTATTTTTCTGGCAAAATTGGAGGCTCACCTACAATTCAAGGATGGGTAGACTTTATTGACTAGAAAATGCAACTATCCCTAATAGATGTTCCCTTTTTAGGACCTAAATTTAGCTGGACCAACTTGAGGAAAGGTTTGAACTTAATATTATAACGCCTAGATAGAGCTTATATGTCAAAATATTGGTTTGAGTTTTTCCTAGATTCGAGAATAATAAACCATCCAATTATGATCTCTGACCATGCAATTATAGTTTTGGATACAAAATTTACTGATTTCAAGTCTTTTCGTCCGTATCAAGTGGAAGATTGGTGTCTTTTTTTTCCAGAGGTTATAAAGATAATCTCTTCTATTTGGAAACTTGTAGTAGTTGGATTTCCTTCTTTCTCTTAATCTCGCAAATTAGATATTCTAAGGCATTATCTTAAGAGTTGGTGCCTAGTGCATAAAAAGAAATGGGGTATTCAATGGGGAAATTTTTATAGATCTCTAGAACATAGTGGTAATAATGTGGAAGATCTAGATTAAGGTTCAAATTATGTTGGTCAAGTTTTTGAAGCCGAGAAGAAATGAATATTCAATATCAATATTGGCGCCAAAAGATTAAAGACTTGTTGGATTACTAATGGTGACTTCCCAACAAAGTTAAAGTATTCAAAAGTAAGAAGCCATTGGAATAAAAAGTATATTTTAAGGCTGAAGAATGCGAAAGGAGAATGTCTATTTAGGAAAGGAAGAAATTCAAGAGGTCATTTTTAACTCACTAAAATTTGTCTTCCAAGTGGGCTCTCCTAATCAGATTTCTTACGATACATCTAAAGTTGACATTGTTCTCCAGGAGATGGATATTCCATGTTTATCCTCCATAGAAGCTCCCAAATTACTCAATCCTTTTCAATTCTCGGAAGTTGAAAAAGCTATGTTTTGTATTAATGGGGGTTCGACTTGAGGTCTAGATGGCTTTTCTTTCTCTTTTTTCAAGAAGCATTGGACTTAGTTGGGAAGAATGTCTTTGATGAGGTTAACCACTTTTCACAACGGGAAAGATGCTGAAAGAATGGAATCGTTCAATTTTGGTAATAATACCGAAAGTGGAAAATCCTGAAAAAGGTAAGGCATCTTCATCCTATTGGCTTATGCAATCTTGTTTACAAATGCATATCTAAATGTTTAATGAATAGGAAGAAGGTCTTTCTCCCAAAATTATTGTTAGAATTTCAATTTGCCTATATCCCTGGTCGATATCTGTGTGATAATGCCATTATTATCCATGAACTTTGATAGAGTCAGGATTAGTTGCCACATCACCTACTATCAACAAAACCTCAACTTAACCTATTACAAGTAACATGCATGTAAGGGCCAAATCCACAAGGGAAGGCTATTAATAGTTACTAAACTCTAGCAATTCAACTACAAGCTAGGTCTAACTAAGATAAGGAAAAGTCTAAATCTAACTAAGAATGCAAATTACGAGATTCTAAATGTTTGATATATGGGATAATAGCGCTAAGGGCTTGGGATTTAACACCGATTACCAACACAAACGAGTTAAAACTAGAAGTTGGATTCAAAATGAGATAATATGAGGCTCACAAACTCACTACCAATCTATGCATCGAACCTAAAACATATTGCAGGGAAGGGATTTCATCCAGGAACCAACCTCTCATTCATCTTCGAGGAAGGAGCATTATAATTGGGATTTCTTGACAGATAGTACTCTAAAGCATTCAAGCAATATAATAGATTCAAAAAAACAACCAATATCTCAAAAGTCAACAACATTTAACATCAGGTCACTACCTAAATCAACATTTCTCAATGTCTTCGACCTAGGAACGCAAATGAAAAAAACCTATATGACCAATCTAGGCTCCAACGAAAACGCGACATCAAATCACAAATTATTCATCAAGAAACCAACTCCAAGCTTTAAAAATAATATATTCTCGGTATCGGGTTTTCACCCTATCCCCTAACTAATCTAACTACTCATATCTAAAACTATCAAACAATGCAAAATCAAATAAATGAGACACATTACCAAATTCACAAATAAAGATTAGCAATACTATGCAAAAAACCTGAAATAATCAAACATAAACCAAGGAAAATCATAAATAGTAGAAAAGTACTAAATATAAAGCAAGAGAAAGAAAGAAAATAATGAAATTTATAGATTAAATTTAATGTCCACCAAGCGTTGATGTAATCCCGTTGAATATAGTAAAACCGAGAACCAAAATCTTAAACTAATTTAAGACTTTGTGAAAGAAAATATGAAACCCTAAACTATTCTCTTTACTCTAAAAACTAGTCTAAAAATATGCTTGAATAATGAATGAATGCCTTTCGTGCCTTTTTGCCACCTCAAATGCCCATGAAAGAGTTTTACAAGATCACGGAATTCACCAGTATAAAACTAAGCAGGCACTCAGTGTAAGGTCAAGTGCACGCTCATAAGGGAAATTCCAAACTTTTAGTGACCTGAGCGGCTGCTTAGTTCACCCTTGAGCGCCCGCTTAACCCTTTAAGTGCCCTCTAGGAAACCGCTTACTTCCTAGTCATTAAGTTTTGCTTATCAATTCCATTGAACTGAGCGGCCTCCTAGGATTCTTCTGAGCGACTACTTAAGCCTATTTGTCTTGAGAGGCCTCTTGGTTTAATTCTTAAGCAATCTCTTGGCTTCTCTTCTCAACTTTTCTACTATGCCCCTCTATTCCTCGGTTCTCGTGCTAATACTAACTAGTAGCATCAAGCAACAAAACACACGCATAAAAGTAGAAAAGATACGGTAAATCAAGTAAAACAAGACAAAAACACAAAGATTTCTCCAAAGCCTAGACCATGCACTAAGTAATGAAAAATGGAACAAAATGGGATAAACTTGGCCAAAAAAGAGTACGAAACTCTAATAGGAAGATATAGATGAGAGACATAAATGTCACTCATCAAGTTTTCCCAAGCTTGGCTCTTTCTCTTCCTCAAACAAGACTATAAGACAAAAGAAAGAATACATTTTGCACTAACAATAATAACTAAGGGAAGAAATAAAACCTAACTCACTTTCATAGGAACCATAGTTGATTTTAGCAACAATCAATAAGCCCTTTAAAACCCCCTAATCACTTAGGAGGACTAGTCTCATAAGGGTTTTTGAAAGGTAACCCATAACTCTCAAAACAAAATAAAACCAAGGAAAGTAGTTGAAAGATTAAAAAGAGAAAAACTAAGGGAAATGAAAAGATATAAAATGAAGATGCAACGAGTGGGAATTCATGGGACAACATTGTGATGGATATTAAACTTTCTAAACAATAAGAGAAGACATGATAAAGAATGCATAAGAATAAATCAAGGATAACCAAGAAAGAGTAGGAAACTATAGCTTTTAAGGACCTAAATTGAAACACAACCACACTCTTCTAAAGCCTCATTTTCATCCTTAAAAAATTAGCTTCTTGTTACTCCATAAGGAAGTTGAATAAATAACACAGTATGGGTAATGACATATGACTCGATATCTTAATTGACATGCTCTCTTAATATGTGTAACCTTAAACTCTATACGCAAACAATGACTTAACTTCCTAGAGTCGAAAGGACTTAGGGGTATAATATAGGTAAAATAGGAAAAGGACAAGAATAAAATAGGAAAAGGTTTGGGTAATGGTTTAAGGCTTAGCTTCATGAACAATGGAATTCTTATGAGCTTGACCTTCACCTAGTTTTAAGGCCTTAAGCTTTCATATTCAATGGAATACTAACTAGTCTCCTCCCCCAAGCTTGTTGAAGAACATATTTGAGTTTTTTTTGTTTTCAGATTCCCAATAAACCCACAAAATCCTTCTCATCTCATTTCTTCATTTCATTATTTTTTCCCCCATTTTTTTCTTTTTCTTTTCTATACAACTTTTTATAATTTTTTTCTTTTTTTCTTTTTCTTTTGATTGCTAAAAGAGTCTACGAAGGATAAGTAGCTCTTAAGAGGTGTTATTAAAAATAAACAATTGCTTCCCTTTTAAGCTTCATAACTCCTAAATTTCCATCAATACTCTCATAACAACATTCTTGCCAAAGAAATCCCATCAAGAATAAGGAGGTGAAGATACATATTGGGTTAATGACTATCAATTGACTAATTTTTAGAGAAATATGAGCTCAAGAAGGTAAACATTTATAAAAAAGATAGAATATACAAGAAAGGATGAAATATCGATGGTTAAGGAAAAAGGTTCAAGAATGCCTTTATCTTTCCCTAAGAAGTTTGGTCACGATCTTGGGTGGGTATAGGACAAGTTTTTTTATCAAAACATGACAAATTAAGGATCCTTGCCACTCAGTGCAAATCATGTTGAAGGCTTTAAAATATTTCCTTACCATGAGTTTGCAAATACTAATCCTTAGGAGTTTACTTAGCTAAGGAAAAGGTGGGATGCTTAGCTAAGGGTCATAATCATAATATTTTCATGTACCTTTAGAAAAGTTCATCTTAAACTCTTTCAAATGCAATTTTAGTCTAAACCATGTAAGCTTTGAAGGTTTAGGAAGGAAAACATTCAACAAGATGAGTATTCTATTCATGCCTAGCTCAATACAATAAAAATAAATTAAAATAAAACAAACTACTTTCCTTGCAAAATAAAACTCAAAATCTTTTTAGATTTTCATATTTTGTAAAAGAAAAACAAAGAGAAAGAAAAACAAGAAGATTCATGCACTAGAGTATGATGATATAGGAAGGTTATCTAACAATCAACACATTCATACACTAACCCTAGTTATCAAAACCAATGGTTTTTAGCAAACCAATTCAATCCTCAAAAACAGGCTAAACGCCTTCATTAATAAAATGCCATACATCCTCGAACAATCAACTTTCCTAGACTAAAAAAAAAACAAAAAACACACCAATAAAAGCGATAAAAAGGGGAGTAGGAAAAATTATACCTTAGACTCTTGCTTTGCTCAGTCACTAATACTGATGAACAAACAATGGTTAGCTAAATCAACTTGTATAACCTAGGGGCAACCCTGTCCATCATGAGGGTAGGCAGGATCCCCTTGGTAATCACTCTCCCCCCAAATGAGTGTAATCATTTGGGGGAAAAAGGGGATTGAAACTAAGGATGGTAGGATTCGTTCAATTGGGGTAAGTTGTTTTGCCATCCCTAGATCAAGAAGGGACAGGGCTGAGCTGAGGAGGGTCGTAGGGGTAGTTACCTTAGGGTGAAAAATCCCCATGTTGAACATAGTAGTCATAAATTTGATTCTCTCGAAACATACTACCCCTTTGGGCCTTAGCCTGGCCTAAATCATCATTGTTAGCTTCCTAAATTCTTCCCCCAGGTTAAAAGAGGAGGAAAGGGCTTGGGAGAAGAGGTTTTAGATTGTGGTGCTTGGGCGCCAGGGGCATGTCGTTGTTGCCCCTGATGCACATGAATCTTCCAAATGTTGACTCCTTGTTTCTCAATATCTATAAGCTCTAGGTTTGAAAGGTAAAAGTGTACTACCCTCGTCACCTTCCACCCATAGACCTCAGGGTCGGGTATAAGCTGGATGAAGTCCATCCTCTTAATTGCATCTATGTCGATGTAAATATAATTCACATCAACAGGGGTGAGAATCTTGCACTGCTATGCAAAACCCAAAACATGTGCTATAATGGTTACCATTCTCCCCATCTAGATGTCCCTAGTAAGACCACCCCTCTTGTGCTCTATGCACCTAGCTAGAAACTAATGCCTGGTTAAGCATGCTCCTTAATCTCTTCTTCCCAAATCCTGCCATCCATAGCGGTTCAATCTCATCCTTCACTTTTCACCCTAAGTCTTTTTTTATCAAAAATTATGTAACCAAGTATTCTTTGTAAGATCCTTAGACATGGGTGGATAATGTGGGAGGCATGGCAAGTGTTGGATTGATATTCCATATTGTTAGTTATGGTAATCCATCAACGTATCTCATTATAGTCCATAAATTTCCTAATGTCTAACATAAAAATGTCATTTGAGGGGTCCCATTTAAATTTCTAGTTTAGACGGGCAAGGTTGATGGATTGAGCTTTGTTGAATAGTTGAAAGGTGATTTAAAAGTTATGGTCCCCGATCTGAGTACGTTCTAAGGAGGCTAGGAATCCAAAGGTGAGCCTCTCATAGGTGTAACCTCAGAGTTTAGAAAACTCACCCTACCCCTTATAATTAAGTATCCCGTAGAGGTCTTCTTCTATTCCTTGTTTTTCCAAAGAATTAGGCTCGTAAAAGGGAGTACTTAAAAGCTTGTGGTTCTTGATCTTATCATAGTATGATTTTTGATTAGGGTTAATGAATTTCAAGGCCGATATAGTTTTTTATGAGGGTTGGGAAGTGCTAGTGGTTTCCGAGGTCTTGGATTTATTCCTAGCAAACATTTTCCTTAATGGATATACAATCCCAATTCGACAACAACCTAACTACTCAAAATTTCAATTCATAAGCCAACAACAAAGGATCAACATCATAATTCCAAAGCTAATATGAAAATCACCTTACTAAAATGACTATCCTATAATTTTTATGTTCAATCTAAATGTCACTAAGTTATCCTAAACAAACACTCCAAAGTATGCCAAAAATCAAGCCTAAAAACTACTATAATTCAATAATAACAATAAGGTATCAATATATTTCAGAAAATAACCATAAAATCCATGAAAAATCAAACAAGAAATTTGAAAAGGAGTAAGGGTGTAGGGAATACCAAAAATCTTAAACAAAATTTGTGCCAATTCGCTCCAAAGTCCAAAATCCCAAGCTAGGAACTCAAAAGTAGAGAGTTAAAGAGATTAAAGAAGATGAATGGGAGAAATCGGAGAAGTAGGGGCCAGATTTGCGTTTAAAGAAATTCAAAGCTCTCACAAAATAAGCGTCGAGCAAGCTCTTAGAAGGATTGAGCGCCCACTCATAACCCTTTAGAGCCTAATTTTTTCTTCTGAGCGGCTGCTGACAAGGATTTTAAATGGCCACTCAATTCAGTCACATGCCTCATTTTACCTTTTGAGCAATCACTTACTCCCCACTTAGTGCCCAATCAATAACTTATGACCCCTCTATTTTTTTTCTGAGCGGCCGCTTAGGTCATGTGACAGGTTCATTTTTTTCTCTTGAGCGGGCACTTGCTGGCCACTTGTTGCATACTCATAAAATTTTGTGTGCTCCTCTTCTTGAATTGAGCGGGCGCTTAGTTCAAGATCAAGCGCTCGCTAAGGCTTTTATTTTCAGACTTTAAATTTTTTTTCTTGATTTTTCTACTGAATGCACTTTTCCCTGTTTTTTTAACCCTGTCTTTCTTCACTCTTCTTAAGTACTTTTATCCCAACATTTTCTCATTAATGGCTCCATTTTCCCGATGCATTGTATCTGAAGCATGAAAATCCATGTAAAGTCAATAATAAAGCTAAAATCACAAAACTAAAAGTAAATTTATTTTATAAGGGTTAGAAAACTCGGGTTGCCTCTCACAAGCCCTATTTTATTGTATTTAGCTTGACATTATGCATGATTATCAGTTGGTTGAGGCTGGGTTAAGCTTTGGCACTGTTGAGATGATGTTCTCGTCCTTGAAGCGAGTATTGCACACTATTATAGGGTCTCCCACTATGAGACTACAATTCTCCATGATTTTTTCATTCCTACACTTTTAGTCCACTTTATATGTTCTGCATAACCTATGAGCACACAAAGAGGAACTTATCCCCTTTATATCATCAATTTCATACCTAATGGTCCTCAAATACACATGTACAAGGTTCACGAGTTGATTTGATTAGCCGCCATCAAGTTTGCAATTGATGATAATCAAGCATGTAGAATTTTCACCCAAATGAACATATTTTAAATGAGAAGTCAAGGGTTTCAGTTCTACCTCAGGAGGCGTAGATCTCTCTTGCACTTCCTCTTTAGCACTCATAGGTTCCACTTGAGAGATGAGATCACTGAAAGGATCTCCACTGAGTGTGAGCTTTTCTCCTAGGATCTCAAATTTAATCCATTCTTTCCTCTAAGCTCAACTATAATGCATCAACCTCAGCTTCCCAGGAGGACTTCAAAGCTTTCTTCTCCATGATGACAACATTAAAACATTCACTTGGCTAATGGAACTGTTATTGCCTTTTGGATCTCAAACTCCATCTTATTCTTCCCTATTTTAAAAGATATCTTGTTTACATCGATCAATGCACCTAGAGTAGAAAGACATGGTCTACCCAAAATAATAGGGGTTTGGGTGTTATCCGGGATGTCTATAACATTAATGTCACACGAGAAAATCAACTTTCCAATAAAAATAGGTACATCCATGAGAACCCATATGGGGTCTTTGGTACTCCTATAAGTAAGCTAGAGCATTATCTCGGTTTTAGACAAAGGTCCCAAATTACACAGCTTCTTATAGAAGACAGAGGCATGAGACTAACAATAGCTCCCAGTTCACACAATGCATTATCAAAAGAGAGATTACCAACCTTAACTAGGGTAGAAAAAGTACCTGGTTGCCTAATTTAGGTGGAAGTCAATTTGAAATGATTGCACTACACTGATGAGATAGATTGATAACTCCCTCAGTTTTTCTCCTACTTGTGGCTAAATCTTTTATGAACCAAGAGAAGGATGGTATTTTTGCTATGTCATCTATAAATGGGATATGGAGTTAAACATCCTTAACCATTTGGAGGAACTTCCCATATCTCTCCTCAAGCTTACCCTGTGCTAGTCTTTGAGGGTAAGGGATGGTGGAATTTAAGGTTGGGGAGGTGATGTAGGCGTACTACCCTCTTCCTTAGGATCCTTAATTATTGTACCCTTTTCCTTATCAGGAGTTTTCTCACTCATCCTAGTTATAGATATAGGGTCTTTAAGAGTCTTTGCACTTCTAGTCACTATGGCATTGACATGTACAGTAGGATCTATGCCTTAGCTAGGTATTGATGGTCTCAGGCTATCCTTAAGGGAATTGGCAAGCTAGGCAATCTGATTTTCAGGCACTTTTTTGTGTGTCTGCATTTAGCTTAAGTTTTCCTTAATGTCACTATTCTTCTTAGTTTGGGTAGCCACAAAATTCTCCATCAAATTCTCTAAGTAAGACTTTTGAGGAGGTGTTTGAGTTGAGGGGACATTAGGCCTAGACCTTGAATTGAATCTAAGAGGTTTGTTGGCTAAGATTCTAGAGTTGGCCTTGATTCGGATTTTGAAACCTGTTTTGAATCTGATTTGGCCCATAGTTTCCATATCCTTATCCTCTAAAGTTACCCTGGCCTTGGTTCTCATAATACCTATTGCCTTGGAAATTTCCTTGGTTTTGGCCACTAAAATTCCCTTGCCCCTAGTTTTGAAAGTTTCCTTGTTTATGCCCACTAAAGTTCCCATTCCCCAGGTTTCGCCCATTTATCTAACCAAAGTTAGGGTGAGATTCCCACCCTATATTATAAGTGTTTGAGTAAGGATCGAATTTGTGGTTAGGAGCAATATTATTAGTGGCATTAACCTATTCCATGCCAGATGGTGCATTACCTTTAGAGGTTAGAAGATAACATTGAAAGGGGTTATGATCATAATCACCACAAACATTACAAAACAACACCTTCATAGGAGCATTAGAATTAGATTCTTGTGAGGATTACAAGCCACTCATTAGACTATTCAAAACAACCTCATTAAACTTGTTAGTAAGAGAATCCAACTTATAAGAAAATACACTAATAGAGTCTACTTCATAACTTCCTCTTACTTGGGTTGCACTCTCTCACCTTTATTCTAATCAATAAAATTCTCTATTACCTGCTCAATGACTTTGAATTCCTCGGTTGGACTAAATCTCATTATGGCTCCACTAGCTTCGACATTAAGACTTGTCTTTGCTAAGATAATCCATTATAGAAGATATGAAGAAGTAACCACTTCTCCATTCTATGATGTGGGCATGCTTCTATCAACTCATTGAATCGTTCCCATGTTTCAAATAAGGTTTCATCTCCTTTTCACAGAACGTTGTAATTTTGGTCCTTATTTTAGTTTACTTCGATGGTGGGAAGAACTTATGTTGGAATACACTAGTCACCCCTTCTCATGTCATCAAAGAGTTAGGCTCTATCTTCTCAAGCCATTCACTAGCTTTGAACATTAGAGAGAACTTGAATAGACTCAATCTGATGTAATCCTAAGTCACCATATTTCCTTTGATTTTATCACAATATCTTATGGATTGCTTAAGATGTGCATTTGGTGATTCATGTTTCTCTCCTCTGGATGGATGGATCTCCAACAAAGTAATTAGTGCTGGCTTCAACACAAAGTTGTTAGCCTCCGTAATAGGTTATACTATACCACTTTGGACTTGGTAAGTTCCAGGAGCTCTATTTTCTCACAACGGTCTATCTGTACCATCTTCCATAGAAAAAAGAGGATTTAAATGAGTGGAAATGAGCTTTAACTAAACTCTACTTCTATAGGAATAGGGCTAGAAGAATCTAGATCAGCTTCTTTACACTCTGCTTGGAATGAACTACATCCTGCTCTCAACCCTCTTCTTATAACTCAAATTGTACGCTCTATCTTAAGACTTAGTGGAGCTTATGGATGTGCTCTACTGATTCTACTTGATCGCATACAAAATCAAAACTAAGTATAAGTCTAGTAATGATAATCTCAATGTAAATATAAAAGAAAGTAAAGTAAATGAAATGAAATAAAAATGAACTAGACTTATAAAACCTACTAAAGACTTTATACTAAACGCCATTCCCTAGCAATGATGCCATTTGATAGAGTTAGGGATTGGTCATCACGATACCTACTATCAACAAAAACTTGACTTAACCTATTACAAATAACGGGCATGTAAGGGTCGAATCCACAGGGAAAGGCTCTTGATAGTTATCGAACTCTAGCAATTCAACTATAAGCTAGCTAAAACTAAGGTAAGGAAAGGTCCAAATCTAACTAAGAATGCAAATTGCGAGATTGTAAAGGTTTCATTTAAGGGATAAAAAGGATTAGGGGTTGGGATTCAACACCGGTTCCCAACACTAACAAGTTAAAACCAAAAATTGGATTTAAATTGAGATAATTTCAGGCTCACAAACTCACAATCGATCTATGCATTGAACCTAAAATATGCTGCAAGAAAGGGATTTCATCCAGGAACTGACCTCTTGGTCATCTTTAAGGGAAGAGCATCAAAATTGGAATTTCTCGCCTAATCATATTCTTAAGCATCCAAGCAACACAATAGAATTCAAATAAATAACCAGTGGCTCAAAAGTCAACAACATTAAACATAAGGTCACTACCTAAATCAACATTTGTCCATGTCTTTGAACTAGGAACACAAATGAAAGAAACCTATATGGCCAATTTAGCCTCCAACCAAAACCCGACGTCAAATCACACATTATTCATCAAGAAATTAACTCCAAGCTTAAAACATCATCCATGCTCGGGATTCAGTTTTTATGCTATCCCCTAACTAATCTAATTACTCATATATAAAATTAGTAAACATTACAAAATTAAATAAACGAGACATACGACCAAATTTACGAAAAAAGATTAGCAATACTTTGCAAAGACCCTAAAATAATCAAACATAAACCAAGCAAAAGAAAATAAATATATAAAATAAGAGAAGGAAGAAAACAATGAATTTATTGATTGAATTTAATGTCCGACAAGCGTTGATGTATTCCCGTTGAATATAGAAAAACCGAGAACAAAAATCTTAAACTAATCTAAGAATTTGTTAAAGAAAATATAAAACCCTAAACTATGTTATCTACTCTAAAAACTAGTCTAAAAATTGCCTCCTCAAATGCCGTGGAAGAGTTTGAAAAGATCACGAAATTTGCAAGAATAGAATTAAGTGGGCGCTCAGTGTAAGGTCTAGTGCCCCCTCATAAGGGAAATTTTGAACTTTTAGTGAACTATATGGCCGCTTAGTTCACCCTTGACCTGACTGCTTAGTTCACCTTTGAGCGATCACTCAAGCCTTTAAGCACCCTCTTGGAAATCGCTTACTACCCGCTTGTTAAGTTCTCCCTGTAAATTTCTATTAAACTGAGCGGTTGCTTAGGATTCTCCTGAGTGGCCTCTTAGGCCTTTTTCTCTTAAGAGGCCTCTTGATTTAATACTTGAGTGATCTCTTGGCTTCTCTTGTTGGCTTTTCAACTACGCACCTCTCTTGGTTTTTGTGCTCATTCTAACTAGATACCTACATCAATCCACCACAAAAAGATGCATAAAAAAAGTAGAAAAGATACGGGAAATCAAGTAACACAGGACAAAAACACAAAGAATGCTTTTAAGCTTAGCCCATGCACGAAGTAATGAAAAATGGAACAAAACGAGACGAACTTTGACCAAAAAGAATACAAAACTCTGCTAGGAAGATATAGATGAGTGGGGAAGTAGATAAGTGGAAAATAGTTTTTAAAACTAAGGGCTCTATGAATGGATGGTGATGCTCTTTGGCTTTTTATGTTGCCCCTAGTTCCTTCATGCCACTTATGTTTGAGGTATTATGTTCTTTCTTGAACAAGTTTATTGTTATTTATGTAGATAACATATTAATAATAAGAATTATAATGATCATTTATTGCATTTGAGAATGTTATTTTAGAGGGTTGGCGAGCAAAAGTTGTATGGCAAGTTGGATAAATATGATTTTGTGGTTTCTTGTATTGCTTTCTTTAGAAACCATGTTTCTAGTGAAGGGATAAGTGTAGTTTTGGTGAAATTGAAGGACATAGCTTTGCAGCTTGTTCCTAATGCTCATAAGGCTCAAAATTTCCATGGTTTGGCTTTGTTTTA
This sequence comes from Dysphania ambrosioides, assembly GCA_026401315.1. Classification (NCBI taxonomy): domain Eukaryota; kingdom Viridiplantae; phylum Streptophyta; class Magnoliopsida; order Caryophyllales; family Amaranthaceae; genus Dysphania; species Dysphania ambrosioides. The sequence goes on from CM048657.1 coordinate 23,781,283, forward strand.
TAGAATATTGATTGAGTTTTTCCCTTCCATAATGGCGCCAATCACTAAGTTGTTGAAAAGAGGCAAGTGCACTGATTCGACACAAAAAGCTTTTGAAGAGATAAAATTACGTCTTTATTTAGTTCCTATCCCGGTGCGATTGGATTTCACAAAGCCTTTTAATGTGGAATATGATGTAAGTGTGGTTGGTAATGGTGCTAGCAAGAAAAGCATCATGTTTTCTTCTTCAATGAGAAATTGAGAGGTGCTAGGGTTCATCATATCCTAGATTGGGAAACTATTCACTCATTGTCTATATAACTACTATTCAACTCATCAAAGTAAACATGTTCAAATATAAGTCAAAAGAAATTAAACAAAAAAATAAGTACTTGATTGGAATGTAGCCTAGAATACAAAAATCTTCTATACAAAACAAATAGTGCTTTGGTGAATTGCTTAGTAGTCATATTGTCAATGAGTGATTATTTTCCCAATCCAGGGTTTAATGAACCCTAGCATACACTAATGTATATTTGATCCTAAATCTCGAAATCCCTAATTTTTATTTAATTCCTCTATTCTTGAGTCAATGCTAAGAAAGCTTGAATGTATAATGAAAAATAATTAGAAATTCTCCATACAAAGTAATAGGCATATCTTATTTATATCAAGCCGAAAATCTTAAGGAATAAAGAAAAGGTCGGCATAAATTCGACCTTAAAACGTCGAGGCATGGACATGCCTCACAACGAGCACTAGCTCAAAAGCGATGAAAATCTAAAGCTTTCATGGAGCATAGATATGCCTAGTTCAGAGCAATAGAGGCACGGACATGCCTTCTTTTCTTTAGAGATTAGAACCTTCAGCATGCATATGGGCAAAAAAATGCCCAATAGAGGCACGGACTTTCCCTATTATTTCTTCACTTTTTCAGCTCTTCTTCTTAGGTTGAAACTTCTCTTCTTAGGCATGGACTCATGTCCATGCCACACCATAGTCTTCCTCTCTCACTTCATGACCTCAATAATTTGCTTGGTTTGGATGCCTTAAAATTTAGAGCTTTAGTTTGAGACCTTGGGATTTTCAAAATTGCAATTAAATCTCCTCCTATCCATGAAAATGGTTTCAAACATACTAGATATGCATCAAAACCTCTCATATACTTGTGAAAAGCATAGAGCGAATGTAAGAGAGCTAAATCATTGTAAAACTAGCATAATTGTGCCTAAACTACATGGAAATGATCCTAAAAACACTTCAAAATTGCATACAAAATAGGACTTATCACCTATCTCTTCATTTGTAAATCAAGACTCTCACTCTCATCCCTTTCCAACAAAAATAAATCTGCTTCCTCTCTGATTTCCATCATCCTCTCTAAATTTTAGCACCCCGTTTCTTGGCATAAGTGATGGTATTTTTTCAAGATGTTTCTATTTAGTTTCTCTAATTTTATGTTATTTAGTTTAGCATTTATTAAATTTTATATTAATTAGTTGTTTAATTTTGGCATTGTACTATGATTGAACTTTGGTTGGTGCGTTTTAATTAAAGACATTTACACGACATATGGTAAATAAGGTTTGATGTAGAATGTTAATGTAATGGTGATGCATGAGTAATTTGGATATTGCTATTTATTGAATTAAAAAGAAACATTTTTTATGTCACTACATAAATATTATGGGGGCATTGACTCTATTATGACTAATTCATGGCGTGATTGATTGAGGATATACTTAAGACTAATTTATAACTTGTTTAATCTAATTTAGATGAAATCCTATAAAAATTTGATTTAGATGAAATGGCTTAGATGAAATATAGAAACTACTTCGATTAGGTATATTTAGTTTTTTTTTAATCCATTTTAATAAGATAATATGCTCTAAATTTATATGAACTTAAGGTTTAGCTTGTTTTATTTCATTACTTTTGGTTTGTTAAATACCAAGTGTGTTGCTATGATGTACTCTGTAGGCATTATGGATAGTTCACTATATCCTTTTGTATGTCGTTGAGGTGTAATTATTGTTATAAGGAGTAAGTTGAATATAAAAATATAATATCTATTTTGGCAAGTATTAGGACTAGTTTATGTTAGTTTGTTGATATGATACATAATTTGTGTGGGTTTGATCGAAGAAGAATAGAGTTGAAGAGAAAAATGAAACATACATTAGGTACATCACACTTATATGGCCATGTCCCTTAAAGATTACACATTAAAAGTCATGTGGCCATGTATATAAAATTTTCATACACTATAATGGAAATATATGCTGAAATAGTACTCATGAATATGACACCAAATTTTGAATCATTTATGCATATAATTTTTCACACATTGTATGATTTTAATTTACTCATAAAACCTATGAATGGATCTCAATCATTAAAAAATGCATTTGAACCATCTTATAATCATATCTCCTCATTTGACAGTCCACTAACAAACCGAACTATGTGCGAAGTTTTGGATGGGCTTAAGATCGAGACTTAGGAGAATTTGTCATATTTTTATCATGTTTCCCCTTTATTTCCTTTTCCTTTTCTACTTTTATGCGTGCTTTCATTGGCTTGATGTAGGAACATGGTTGGCATGAGCATGAAAAATGAGGAGGAAAGTTGTGTAGTAGAAAGGCCGATAAAAGAAGCCATGAGACTGCTCAAGTTAAGAGGCCAGGGGCCTCTTAAGGCATGCAGACTTGAGCGGGCCCTCAAATGGATTCAAAGTGGCTGCTTCGTTTAATGCGGATCACAAGACAGAAGAATGCAAGTATGTGCTGAGCGGGCATCAAGAGGGCGATCAGAAGGCAAACACTCCTTTTGAGCGGGCGCTCATAAAATGAACCAAGCGGTCATTTAGTTCACTATTGGGTCTGGAACTTCTCTATGAGCGGCCACTCATAATTTGTCTTATGCGCCCGCTCTAGCTTAATCTGGGCAGATATTTTATTTACAAAGTAGAACTTTTGAAGGGGAGCAGCAGCAAGATGCATGTATACACCATTATTCTTAGTTTTAGAGAGTTTAGAGAGAATAAAGAGAATTAGTGTTAGAGAATTAGTTTTTCCTATTATATTGGTAGATTAGTTAGTAGATTTGCTTCAATATTTTGTTGTCATTAATAACTAGCATCAAGGGTTTGTTAAACTTCATATTTACTTCAATACATGAGTAATTTTATTCACTTCTCTTGTTCAAAATTTCACTTCTTCCTATAGCCTTTTGTTCTTGCCTTGATTTGTGCTTGTTTTCTTTAGGTTTCATTTAAAAAATAGTTAAATCTATATGATAATTTTAGTAAAATATCCTCTTTGATTAGTTTTATGATGTTTGTGAATACAAATCTTGAGTAATCAGATTAGTTAGGAATAAAGGTGAAAACCCAATCCTAAGAATGAATGTTGATTAGTGTTTGGAATTAGTTTATAATGAGTATAATTTGGTGATTCAATATTGGGTTTTGGTTAGAGCCTAGATTTTTCCATATAGGTTTTATCCATTCATGTTCCTAGATCAAAGACATTGAAATATGTTGCTTTAGGTAGTCACCCAATGTTGGATTATTAACTTTCGAGCTCTTGGTTTGTTGTACTGCCCTTATTGTGTTGATTGGGTTGTTTTAGATAATAATTAAGAAATAAATTCCAATTATAGTGCTTAATTCCTTGAAGATGATCAAAAGGTTAGTTCTTGAATAAAATCCCTTCCTTAGAGCATGTTTTAGGTTCGATTCATAGGTCAATAGTTAGTTCGTGAACCCCATGTTATCTAAATTTTTTGTACAATACCCCGCTTTAGCTTATTCATGTTAGGAGTTGGTGTTTAATCCCAAAACCCCTAGCCTTTTCCCATCTTGAGTCAGTTGTTTAGAACCTTGTGTTAGCACCAATTAAGAAATAACATCTTCTTCCAGTCTAGTTAGAACTAGCTTGTGACCCTTCCTTTCCCAGTACTCATAATAGATAAAGGTGAGGTTTTCTGATAATGGGTGTCGTATGATTGATTTCTCTACTTATCAGAAGGCGCTATTGTCGGGCATCAAAACCTAGTCACTAGAGTGACAGGCGGGAATACTTTTGTTTTACTTTTCAATGTAAGTATTTGGTTCTCCTTTTGTTTTGCTTTCTTTGCATTGAGTCAGGCATAAATAGGGCATTCATCTTATTGAATATTTTTTATTTCTAAACTTTAAAAATTTACACGGTTTAGGCTTAAATTGCATAGGAAAGAGTTTAGGATGGATTTTTTTTAACGTAGCTAAGGAATGATGGCGATCATGACCCTTTACTAAGTACCTCACCTTTTCCCTTGTCGAGTGAAATCCTTAGGACTAGCATTTATGACCCACGGTTAGGAAATCTTTTGAAGACATTAGCATAATTTACATTGAATAGTAAGGATTCTTAATTTTTCATGCTTTGGTCAAGAACTTGTCCTATTGCACCCCAAAAAACACGATTGAACTTCTTAAGGAAAGACAAAGGTAATTTTGAACCATAATCCTTCTTCCCTAATCATCAACCTTTCTTCCTTTATTATATATTCCTTCTTCCCTACCATTTCCTAATTAAGCTTAACCTCCTTTAGATTAGCCATATTAAAAGTCATTGATCTAGTATATGCGTTCATTACCATCATATTGATGGGATTTCTTTGGCAACAAAATCGATATGGATATATGAATGTTGATTTAGGAGTGATGAAGCTTAAGGGGGAAACACTGTGTCTTCATTAATAATTTCTCTTTAGAGATACTCTACTTTAGTAGTCTCTTCTAAAAAAATCTAAAAAAATCAGAAAAATATATTCTAATAAAAAGAAAATAAAAGAGAAACAATGAGGAAAGGAAGTGAGAAAAAGAAGAATGTAGAAGTGTTATGGGGATCTAAGAACAAGGAACTCAGATATGGTTCAATAAATAAGCTTGGGGGAGGAGATTAAGTGGCATTTTATTAATGTATAAGGGCCTAAGGCCTTGGAGAGGTTAAGGTCAAGACAAAAGAAACCTATTGTTCATAAGCTAAGCCTAAAACCACTACCCCAAAGCCTTTCCCTATTTTATTCCTATTCTACTTGAATTATTTTTGACCCTAAGAAGTTAAGTCATAGTCGATGTAGGGAGGAAGACGTCAAGCATATTGAGGGAGCTTGGAAATTAAGATATCGAGTCATACGACATAACCCTTATTGTGGTATGTTGTTAAACTCCCTTAAGGAGTAATGAGAAGCTAATGCCAAAAGGATGGAAACAAGGCTCGAGAAGAGCATGGTTATGCTTTATTTTAGGTTCATGAGAGTTTTAGTTCCCTAATATTTCTTGGTTATCCTTTATTCATTCTTAATAATTCTTTAGCATATCCTTTCTTATTTTTTAGAAAGTTGGATATTCAACATGAGGTTGCCCCTTGAGTGCCCACTCGTTGCATCTTACTTATCTTTCTTTTTATTTTTTGTGTTTTCTCTATTTAGTTTTTAAAATCTTGCCTTAGTCTTCTTCTATTTTGAGAGTTATGGATCACTTTCCAAGAAACCCTTATAAGAACACGCTCATTTTCCTACACAATTAGGAGGTTTAAAAGGCTTGTTGATTGATACTAAAATCAATTGTGATTCGTACAAAAGTGAGTAAGGTTTTAGTTATTAGTTTGTAGTGTTAGTTCATTCATTGCACTCTCTACTTTGTCATAGAGTCTTGCTTGAGGACGAGTAAGGGCCAAGCTTAGGGGAATTTGATGAGTGACATTTATGTCCCTCATTTGTGCCTTCCTAGCAGAGTTTTCATACTCATTTGGCCTGAGTTCATTCTATTTTGGGCCATATTACATTACTTGATGCATGATTTAGACTTATGAGCATTTGTCATCTTGCTATCCTATTTCCCATGTATTTTCTACTTTTATACGTTTTTTTATTGGCTTGATGTAGGAACATGGTTAGCATGAGCACGAGAAATGAGGAGAAAAGTTGTGTAGTAGAAATACCAAATAATAAAGCCAAGAGACCACTCAAGTCAAGAGTGAGAGGCCTCTTAATGCATGAAGATCTAAGCATGTGCCCATAAGTATTCCAAGTGGCCCCTCACTTCAATGCATAACAGGAGACACAAGAATGCTAGGAGGCAAAAATTCCTTTTAAGCGGGTGCACACAAAGTGAACCCGTCGGCCAATCAATTCACTATTTGGCCTAGAACTTCTCTATGAGCGGGCGCTCAAAATTTGGCCTAAACGTCCGTTCAGGCATAATCTGGGAAGATATGTGTTCTTTTCAAATTCTTTTGTGGAACCTTTTGAAGGGGAGCGGTAACGAGATGCATGGATATACTATTATTCTTAGTTTAGACCTAGTTTTAGAGAGATTAAAGAGATTAGAGAGTATTAATTTTAGAGCATTAGATTTTCCTATTATATTAGTAGATTAGTTTGCAGATTTATTTTTAGATTTTGCTATCATCAATAATTAGCATCAAGGGTTTGTGAAACTTCATATTTCCTTTAACAAATCACTAATTTTATTCACTTCTCTTGTCTAAAATTTCATTGCTTTCTATTCTTGCATTGATTTATACTTGTTTACTATAGGTTTCATTTATAAAATACTTAAGCTCTATTCTAATTACAGGAAAATGTCCTCTTTAATTAGTTTTATGTTATTTGTGAATAAAAATCATGAGTAGTTAGGGGGTGAAAACCCAATCTTGAGCATGATTGTTGGAATTGGTTCATTATTAGTATAATATGGTGATTCAATATTGGGTTTTGGTTGGAGCCTAAATTTGGGTATATAGGTTTTACCCATTGATGTTCCTAGATCAAAGACAATGAATAATGCTTATTTAGGTCATGAACCAATATTGGATTGTTAACTTTCGACCTATTAGTTTGTTCTACTGTCCCTATTGTGTTGCTTGGGTTGCTTTAGATAATAATTGGGTGAGAAATCTTATTTGTAGTTCTTGTTTCCTTGAAGATAATAAAAAGGTTGGTTCTTGGATTAAACCTCTTGCCTGCACCATGTTTTAGGTTCGGTTCATAGGTCGATAGTTAGTTTGGAACCCCATGTTATCTCATTTTTGTGTCCAACTCCCTGCTTTAGCTTATTCATGTTAGGAGTTGATGTTATATCTCAAAACCCCTAGCGTTTTTCCATATTGAGTAAGTTGTTCAGAACCTTGTGTTAGCATTTAGTTAGAAATAGCATCTCTTCCCACTCTAGTTGGAGCTAGCTTGTAGTTAAATTGTTAAAAATTAGTATCTATTAAAAGTCATTCTATGTAGATCACGATACATACTTGTCCCTTTCTCGTAATAAGTAAAGTCAAGGTTTCTGATAGTAGGTTTCATATCAACTGATTCCTCTACCTATCAGTGGGGAAACACCTAAACAACTTAAAAATTCCACACATATTTAAAATCCTAAACATGCATAAAAGGCCTAAAACCTTACTTTTCCCCCTAAATACATGCTTTTAAACTAAAAATAGCCTCAAACTAATCATACATGCTCAAATGCTCGATATTTTAATCCTAAAAGTGTCAAGCGCCTAGAAGCTTAACACAAGATTCTAAGTTTGAGAATCAAACACTAAAGAGTTTAGAATCTAATGCTAAATCTCAGTGCTAAACACCTAGTTGTTGAGCGTTTGAGGGTTAGTTCTAGATGTAACACTTATCTCTTAAAATATCCTCTAATAGTGTGTCTAGTCTATTTTGAGCCACTCTTACTCCCAAAAAAAGAACATTTCAACATTCAGGTCTAACCTTTTCTATTAACGACCATCCAAATGTTTGGTGTTAGATGTTAACATTTAAAGCTAAGACTTACAACGAACTCCCCAAACCAAAATTTAACACTCAAATACCCAAACAATTTTAACTCTAAAAATACCCCTTATTTTTATAAGCAAAGGGTTTAAAATTTTACAAACATCACAGATTATTACTTCAAAAAATACATTCATAAAACTTTTTTAATGCATATTTTAATCAAATTATGGACCTTTATAGGTAATCAAGCCTTTGCTAAGGTAGAAAAATTTGTACTCCAAGTACTCTTTATACTCAATCAAGAGTCTAAATAAGGAAAAATTCTCAAATGTGAGCAAACCAAGCACCGTGGAATTCAATCTCTTTACTTACTTTCCTTAATCTCTTTTCTTTTTTCTTAATCTAATGAATATTAATTTTTCACTCAAGTGGTTAAATTTAATACCCTTCTATTTAGGGATTATTTAAAGATGTGATCCTTCCTTTACATGAGATACCTCTCTCTCTTTTATCTGTAAGAAATACTACATGATCAACCCAAGATACATCACTCTTGGTGTTATCTTTTGATCAACTCATAAGTTTTACAACTTTAATTTGTTTATGTTGTAATCAATGATGTATTAGTGAAGGAGCAATTTAATGTCTAACATTATATTCAAGCCATATAATTCTAGCTTTAAGCATCAAATCTCTAAGATTTATCCCTTTAGGGTGACTTCTCATTAATCACGTTCAAACTCCTTGTCCTTTGCCTTTTATTTATGTCTTGAATATTTATTTATGTACCTTATCTTCTTATTTTTATTTTACTTTATTATATGATGTGGAAATAAACATCTTTATTTCCACTAGAATCAACTTAATTACCATCTTTCATGAGAAAAACTTACGTAGTCACTAATATTGAATGATTTATCTAATTGTTGCCCAAAGACTCAGTTTTGAATGTATATCATAATCCATACTTTAATACTTTTTCGTTTACAATCTACAATGTCAAAGGTCTAATCCAAATGTGTCCTTCAAACTAGATTATTTTGGCTACATGGCCCAAGTTAAAGTATGTCTATAGACATAAAATAGTGTCTCCCTGTGTCACAGTCCCATGATGAACAAACCATTGTAGGTAGGCTTAGCTTGGCTTGAAGATGAGTGAAAAAAAAATATCCTCATACACTCCTAAACCCTCAAATCTGCAAGCATAATAGAGCCCAAATATAAATTTAAGTCAAACACAAAACCTCAAAATCACACCCTTAATTCCTAAGATTTCCCGAAAACTATCTTGAGTGGAAAATGCTCAGAGCACTAACCCTAAAACTTAGCGTCAAGCACATAAGAGCTAGATATCCAATGTAGAAATCTAGTTCCATAAGATGAGAAGTATAGGCAGAAAATGCCTAGTTCAACTTTGGATGCCCCAAGGCTCATGCTCCTCCAAAAGTACTTTGGGTCCCTTACAACCTCAAAAGAAGTTACGCTAAAGATGCTTTCTGGTCATTTTTTCTTATAAATACCCCAAAATTTTATGAGCAAAAGGTCTGAAAATTTTAGAATTCTTTAACACTATTTGTCAACCCAAATATCCTCTCAAACACCCTTATAGTTCCCCTAAGCCTCATAAAGGCTTAAATCAAGACTAGTTTTTAACTCATAACCTAAGGAACATACCTTTAACACTCAACCAAGGCTCAACTAAGGTACTCACCTGAATAATAATTAGTTGAGGACCTTTTAGATCAAAATTTATTTTGCTTTATTTAGTCTACTTCTATTCTATTCACCACTCTTCCTAATCTCTAGTTATTTTCATCCACTCAAGGGTTCAAATAGAGTCATTTTCTATTGTGATGATTATAAGGGATGCAAACCTCCTCTACATAAACTCCTTATTTTATTTTATATATCTTTGATGAGTCTTGATCAAGAAAAGAGACATCAATCTTGATTCATTCTTTTGGCCAACTCACATACTTTTAATTTCACATCTCTTTTATTCATTTATGATGTGATTGACAAGGGGCAACTTCTTATTACACTAGGTTAAGACTCATAAGCCTTGCTTTAAGCATCATGTAAAGGATTCACTCTTATAAGATAGAGTCCTCTTAATCTCCATGAAATCCCCTTCCCTTGCATCTTTACTTACTTATAATGGATTTAGTTTATACACTTATACTTTCACTTAGCCTATGATGAAGATATTTGAACATCTTCAATATCTCTAGGCCCATTTTAATCTTATATTTACATGAGAAAAACCCTAGATGTTTATCATACCTAAATGAATGATTAGGTGTTGTATGAAAATCTCATTTCCTAGTATCATAAAGCATACTTTGATTCCTTTTAATTCCAAGTCAAGGATGTTTTGGGGCTAAACTACATACGCTTTATTTAAATTCCCACACTTTTAATTCCGCACATTATTAACATACTCTTTATAATGTTATAATTATGTGAGCATATTTATCTTTGGCACTTAATCAAGACCTATTGATGTGCTACCACGCCAAAAAAGATAAGTTTGGAAAATGAGTCTAAGACCCCTTAATCTTGAGGACTCTAAGAAGTGATCACTCTAATCTAAATTATTTGCCAAAATCTGAACTTGCTAACCCTTCTAATCAAGAGGTGTGCTTTCTTATTTTTGCATGGATGCTAGGAACTATCAAACCTTAATTTGTTCCATCTTAATTAAAATTTCATTTATATCATCTTTAGATTTACATATATTGCTTATGCCTAAACCCATTTTGGAAATCGAACACAATTGGGTGTCAAAATTGCCCTTGAAGGTTTGGTGGTGACTTCGTATGACCCTTTGGACTCAATTCGTATGATGAAAGAAAAAGCCGGATAATCAATCCTTAATGATGTGCACAATTAGCATGGCATTAGAAAGGGAGGGCCCCTTTCCCTTTTTCTTCAATGAGAAATAAAGATTGGGTTAAAAAAAATAGGCCCTCTAGTAGAGGTTTTCTCATTGAGTCATCTACTCAAAACCTAATTGGTTTCCTCGACTCTTAGGAAAAAAAAAGCCCCTATCTTGTCATAGGGAAGAATCTTCACAAGCCTCTTCTTTGTTTGATTTTTTAATGTTTAACATTGCATAAAGAAGCCGTACATTACATATTTCGATTCTACACCTTTAAATATCATAATTTATTATTTTATTTATGTTTATGCACTTTTCTATGCAAGAACATGAATTTGTTGTAATTATTGTGATCCACATTTTTTCAGAGCCCAAATTAATACCTATTAAAGTGAATCACGCCTAAGAAGATAATTTCTTAGTGTAGCGGCGACAATTCAAAGGGTGAAGGAGTCACCACCAATATTTACAGGTTGTTTAGTCACCCTTGGGTTTGAATCCCAAAATGACTCATAGACATGGTCTAAGAACCATGAGAAGATTAGGAAATGAGTACCTTATTTCAATTTATGAATGTAGCAATTAGCATTGAGATATAGAACAAATAAGATTTAGTCCTAGGCAAATATACAAAAATAAAGGTAAAACACACTCCAAATTTAGTCACTTTGGCAAGTTAATAATTATGCAAATAAATCTAGTTTAGGTGATCACTTTCTTAATTGTCCACAAGATTAAGGATTCATATGGTCGGTTGTCCAAATTTATCTCATTAGGCTTGATAACATCAGTAGGTCTTGATTAATGCATAAGGTACAAGTGGTCATACACATTCATAACATAGTAAGGATCATGAAATAAAAGTGTATAATTAAAAGTACAAAATTGAAAGAAAGAAATAGAGTCAATGTCAAGATATGATTTATGCATCATCATGAGTTGAAAATTTAATAATCAAATGAAGATTTAGGCTTAAAAATACCCTTCTCCATGACACACTTCAACTAAGCTAAAAGGGTCTAGTTTATAAATATTTGTGTGTTTTAGTCTTAGAATATCATTGACATAATATAATCCCCAAAAATTATGAGATTTCGATTACATTTTTTTTAAAATATTTTCTTCGCATTAATATAATACATATACTTTACATATAAATATACATATATATTCCTACATATATGTACATACATATTTTCAAAATAAATAGAAAATTATTTTTGTTATTTAATTAAATCCTAAAATTAAAATTCTTTTTCTAATTAATTTATATTTTATTTTCCTAAGAAACCCACTAAGCTGAAATACCTAAATCTAGTACTACACATCTAATAAATATATATTTCCTAAACCTAATCCATTTTACTTGAAAGAAAAAGCTCCCACCCCCTTTGTGTTGCTTATCGCCATCCACCACCTCGTCGTTGTCCAACACCGTGTCGCCGCCGTTAGTGAGCCTAGCCTTCCCTTTCCCCTTCTTCTTCTTCCTTTTTCTCTTTTTTTCTCCCTTGATTATTATGCCCTAGTATACATATTTATTAAGTTTTTATATGATTTTTGTATTTATTTTTATTATAGGTTAAATCTATATTAAAAGTATATAAATTTTTATGTTCTATAATTTAATTTATGCATACTACAAGTTTTCATAAATTTTTATGCATAAATATTAATGTTTAGGCATGCTAGTATCATGAATTAGGGTTTTAATACTAGGCTTTTGAGTTTTAGATAAAATTATTAATATTTTGTGAATCATCTATGTAAGTTTTTATGGGGTTGTAGTTTAGATTTAATAATCATATGTTTTAGTATAAAACGGTTAGTATTCATGATTTAAGGCTTAAACTAGTATTTATTTTATGAAATTTTGACTATAGTATGATGTACTTTGATAAAATTTTAATACTATGGTATTTGGAATATATTTTCAGAATATTATACATATTAGATCATGGTTCAATTGTTGAGATTTAATGTCTTAAAGCTTGAAATTATATACTATTAGTACATATATTAAATTAAGACTATTTTATGATACAATTAGGAGTAATTTGAGAATACTATATTGAATACAAATTTTCAGATTTGAAGGGTAATAAAAATTTTCATACTTGTAGTATTATGTTTCAATTACTAGATGATTTTGTTTTGGGAGACATAAAATATGTTTTGGTATGGTTTTAAAATCTTAGAAAGCTTAGTTTGATCGTTGTAAATTTTGGGTATTGGTGTATTAATATAGGCCGTATTATTTGATGTAAGAAATTAATTTGTAGAAGGTGCATAGCTATAGAGAAAGTGGCCATCTGCTTATTTTACTCAAGGTACGTACAAGTTACGAAAAATCTTATCTTTAGGAGCAAGATCTAGGGTGAAATGCAAACTTAGTATCATGTTTAGGGAACCTATTTGGTTGAGATTGTTTGGTTATTCATGTGAAAGAATTCATGTTCTTTGTATTAGGAGCATGATTTCGTGTTATTGGTAAGTTATAATTATGATTTGTCAATACTAAATAGAAAAAATTATTTATGGTGAGAAATCTTGAATTATTAAATTGGAATTAATTTGCTAATTAATCCATGAGGTTGTTTCTTATTAGTCTTTCATTATTAATAGTATGAATTGAGTAAAGGTGAATTTCATGTCTTAGATGACGAGGGTAGTTGACTATGTTCAACAGGTCTAAAAGATAAAAAGGAAATCAAAAGGTTAAAAATTACACTATAATAGAGATTGATTATGTAACTATAATGTTTGCATGTGTGTGTTGTGTTGATTGTGTATACTGAGTTTAAATAGTATATCACGTAAAGAGAAAGAGGATAATTAAAAAATTATGGGCTGGTGCACGTCTAGAGTATCGACAATCAGGGGTTGGAGCTTCACGGGGTATTATCTGTGTCTTTTATTGGAGGTCTTGTGATCTATGAGTTTCTCTTTTATAAAGTTTTAAACTTAAAATTGGGGTTAGTTGAGATCTCATCTAGCTATGGTGACGAAGTCACGCCCATTTACCATATGGATATATATTATATTTTGATTCTCTCTGACAGGAGGGCATGGGTTATTTATCTATTTGATGTCCTAATCAGGACATGGGGAGACAACCTTGTCTATTGCTTAATCCCAATAATTTATTTATTTTTCATGTCAGTTGAGTAAAATGTTACGTAACAAGTTCTTGTAATATGTTCTTATTCTTTATTTAATTACTATTATAATTGTTATACTTTGTAATCTGTATGTACTCAGCTTGAAGATTACATGCTTTGTGTGTTTTTGGTCATGGTTTTTTCTATAAATGACTCTGTGATGATCTAATATTTACATTTGTATTATTGGAGAGCAGATTATTGATTGGTATCCAGCCTAGCATTCATGCATGGGTGGGTTGAGTGTAGTGTTGTTTTACTTTAGATTTCAGAATAAATTATGGTTGTTTGATTCGGTTTTAAACTGTTGAATTTGGATTAGAGGTGAACGTTATTTGGTACATTGTAGTAAGGGTCGTAGAGGTTCCAGTTTGTTATATTAGGAGTTTGTTACAATTAATGTTATTTTGAAAAGTCTTTTGGTTTTCTGCTGCAAAACTCTGTTTAATAGCCTTAATGTTTGAACATATGACGGTAGCACACTGGTAGTTTCCTATAGGTTTAATTTTTGAAAAATGGGAATGATTGGGGTGTTACACATAAAGAGACAAAAATAAGATCAAAATATGTTTTATGATGCTTGAACAAAAAATAAGCCTTAAAGATAACTCCTAAATGTACATTCAAGTATGATGTACACCTAGGGTTTGCTATAAAAAGTGTCAAAGATTGATTGAGTCTAGAGAGAATGGAGATGTCCAAATCTCTTTATCGTAAACTAAAGAAAAAATAAACTTGCTTAATGTAAATACATTATAATAAATTAAATACAAGGGAAGGAGCTATTTGAGAGATTAAGTGGAGACCAATTTATGAAGATGGTTCCTTGAATGATGTTCTTAAAGTTAGGATTTTGAGACTTGACCTAGTGAAGTAGGAGTTGCTCCTAGCTCTTCACATAATAGACAGAAGAGATATAGAAAATAAGAGTTTTGGAGTTGATCATAAGAGAACATCAAGGGTGATGTCTATTTGGTTGATATATGCTTAACAAAGATTGTATAAAACCTAAAATAAGTGTTCATGTAGAAGAGGTTAGCATCTTCCATAATCATTACAAAAATCAAGTCTAATCTAAGGCTCTTGAGTGGATGGAAACCACTAGATCCAAATAATGGAAGGTGATTAGAGTAGAAGTAGACCAAAAGAAAAAAATAGTAGATTTGAGAGGGGTCCTTTGTATTTACCATTAAGGAGAGTTCTTTTTGCTTGAGTCTTGCTTAAGTATGTATTGAAGGGGTAAGATTTCCTTGTTTAATTGTGTCAAAATATGCTTTGAATGATCCTTGGTAAGTGTAAAGGATATTAATAAGAGGTTTTGATTGTGCTTGGGAGTGCTTTGGGAGTGTATTTTGGCAGAGTGACGACACTTAAGAAAGTGAGAATTGCCAACCCTTTGCACAAAAAATGAGGGGGTATTTATAAGAAAAAAAAAAGAGTCAGTTTCTTGAGCTTTGGACATTAACTTAGGGTGTTGGACACCAGCTTCAAGAGTCGAATGCATGGCCTGGGCATTGGGTACTCAGGAAATGAATTTGTTTCTTGGATTAAAAGAGGCTTAAAAGGAGACAGGAGCGCTTTTGGGGTGGCGCATTAAGTTGAGCATCAAACGCTCGTGCTTGGTGTCAAACGCTTGAACTGGCAGCTGATTAGTTTCTAATTCGGTTTATTAGTTGGAAGCAAGTAGGGAGTTTGACACTTTTTCTGTGTATCAAACGCTAGGAGGGCGCTAAGCGCCCAATGTTAGCATTAGATGCTTTAAGCTAGCTAAAGTTCAGTTTCAGCGCTCAACACCTACTTCGAGTACCAAGCATTTGTGCTCTGAGAAATTAGCTTTTGCATGATTTTTCTTCGTACCGCTACAAGGGAAGACATGATTTTGTGTCTATACTTAGATAACTAATTTTAGGAACCCTTAATATTATGGACATTAGAGAAGTCTTCACCTAAATCTAGATGTTTGCATGATTCTTTCAATGAATCACCTAGTTTAGATTTTGCTTCTTATTTTATGCATGTGTCTAGAAATTAGTAATTTATGACTATTCCATTACAATTAAGTATTTAAGTATATCATTTGTGAACTAACATAGATTTCTCATTCATAAATCCATCTTTGGTGATTTGAGAACTACTTTGAGTTAGTTAAGATTTGAACCAAAGAAGGTATACAACTACCTAAAGTATTTGGTGATGATAACTTAATTAACCTTTTGGACCCAAACTAAATGAGGATAATCAAGGTTATTATAATAATCAAACCTTTCACACAAACCATAGAGCTAGTGAAAAAGGCTTCCTCTCTACTCTTCATCAATATAGAAAATGGGTTGGTTATAAAAACCTAAGCCTTTTAGTGGTAGCTCACTCATTTAGTTATCCGTCCATACTCTAGCACAAAATTATTCCCCTACACATCCACCAAATACATCTTAATCATCCTCACCAACCATCAAAAAATATTCACAACTTCTTTATATACGTCAGACCTCATTGATTATATAGAAGCGGGGTCAACTAGTAGTCAACAAAGTGAAAACTTTATTAATATTTTTAAAACAAATGAAACTAAAATTTATCTTTTATTACATCTTGGTGGTTTAAATTAAAAACTTTAATGGAAGGGAGATGAAGAGAAGGAGAAAGATGAGGAAGAAGAAAAAGAGATAAAGGAACTAGAAGAACTAGAGCACCAGGAGTAGGTAACACAATTGAAATCACATCTTCCATCCCGTTCACAATTTTTAGAGTATGTAGAATATGACGCATGATGATATATGGAGCTAAACCATATTTTTTGTCTAGAGCTAAATTTATCAAGAATATGGAGTTTGTCAGCAACAAAGAACTTAATAAAGTAGTTAAAATGTTTGTATCTGAAATAAATTAATTATACAAAACTTATGATCAAATAAGAATAACATTAAATTGACTATTAAAATAAATAAGGTTTGAAATTTTATGCTCGACATAATAACAAAGGGCTACCTTATTGGACTTAACTTATTGGAATGTTGTTATTTATAAAGATCCTAATGCTGCTACTTGTTTAAGTATAGCCATATTGAGGGTCAGGGGCGGACTGGGCTTTAGGCCTGGTGAGTCAAATGACTCACCAGGGCCCAAAAAAAAATTCTAATTTTTTCTAAAAAAAAATTTCAATTCTTAAGTTCAGCAAAATTCTTCCCGAACTCCCTCCTTCCTCAAGCCCTTGCCCCCTGCCTCTTTGCTCCCCTGCTCTTCGCCAGTTCACCTCTTCACCGAATCCCGCTGGTAGTCCTCAGTTCCTCACGACCTCACCGAGACACTGTCACACCGAGAAACCGAGTCACACACCTCGAGTCTTGCACTCTTGCACATGGCCACACCGACTCCACTGCTCGAGTCCTCCACACCGAATACCCTCCCTAGGCTGCCAGGCACAGTGACCGACTGACCGACCTTAGTGGCTCAGTCACTCACCCAAATACCCAATCACAATCTCACAAAAGCATAAGGACACAAGGTAGTTTCTTATTTGAGTATTGAGTTAATCCTAGGTTTTATTTAATTATTTCAATTATTAGTATAATAATTATTTCCTAATTATTTCATTGGAGTTGAGTACTTGAGTTGGGATTGGAATTTGGAGTTCATTAGAGTTGAGGGATTTCATTGGAGTTGAGTACTTTTGATTACTGTATTTTGGAAATTATGGCTTAACTAAGGTGAAATTTGGTAGTGGGTGTTGCTTAATTTTATGTGATTTGTGGGAATGGATGAAATTTTGAGGCGAGCAATGTTTAGTTGTGAAATTTTGAGGTGTAACCTACTAAAACAGGTTTGATTTAGTCATCAACATTATGCACTAGAATAGGTTAGAAGTAAAGTCTTAATTTACTGGAATTTATGAAAAATAAAATATGTCTAACTATAGATTATCTTGAGGAAATAATAAGATGATTTGGTATTTGTGTCCCACCCCCCTCTCAATTGTCTTCAGTTTCATATGCATCAGCAACATATTCTTCGCGCTATTTATAAATTAGAAGATAAACTTGAGACTAAATGAACATAAAAATAATGCACCAACAAAAAATAGAGAATGGTAGCTATTAACTTTGAATTTGAGGTTTAAAAGCAGGTTTAAACCCACCATATAGCATATGGATAGGATATTAGCATATAGCCCGCCCACTAATTGTATTTGAATATTTAGATATATTTTTTAATATTATTATTTGGTTGTTTGGTAAAAAAAATTATTATATATGTGATTATCGATTGTGACTCACCAGGCGGAAAATCCTGTGTCCGCCTCTGGTGAGGGTGCAAGACTCTTAAGTGCATCATAGAGTTGGGAAAAGTTTCACATGCTATAGTGTAGAGTAGACCCTTAAACTGACCATAATTATTCATTATACTAAGGCATAGTATGTGATTAGGAACATTTACTAGGGTATATAGTAGTTGGGAAGAATTATATGAATGACTTCCAAATTATGTAAGAATTAAAAGGTGCTCATCCTAGAATGTTAGTGGAATGATGTTACAAATAAGAGAATTTGGTGTCAATGTATTCAAGAGGGTATTTAGAGCCCTCAAGCCAAGCATTGATGGGTTAAACACTGTATTCTCATCATTGCTATCGATGACACAAATCTTTATGGGAAGTACATAGGAAAACTGCTTAGTGCGTTATTGATCGTAATAATCAATTGTTTCCACTTGAATACGATCATATTAAAGAATATAATGGAGATAGTTGGTCTTGGTTCATAGCATGAATTGGCATTGTGTGACCCAACAACATTCTTCAATCATATTTGCCATGAATTAATTGAACAATTGATGGACACTGCCACATGCATTTATCAATTCTGCATTAGAGATGTCACATTAAATTTGAATACAATGTGAAGAACTTGACCATGAAAAAAACATTTATAGCAGCTCATTTTTTCAGCTATAAATTAAGAACTTTAATCCATAATTACAAAACTTAAATTATGGGTTAATAATACACTAGTAAGACTTCGTTATAAATTAAAATAGACCTTTAAGGGAACCTTAACAATTCTTTGATAATCTTGAAAAGGAAATAAAAATAAATTTATAAAGACTTAGTAAATTGAAAAAATATAAAACCATCTCACTCGTCTGTCCTCGCCAAGATAGGTTTAAAGAACTAAATCTGTGAAAGTTAAGCATACACTATTCATCTGAAATACTTTCCAATGGTGTTTTCAAAATAATTTCAAGTATATGCATGTTCATTCAACACTATGCATATGAAATTTAATAGTGCAACCAATGATTTGTAAGATTCGGAAACATGTTAATCAACCAAAGCTAAGTACACAATATATAAGGTTTGCAAATAAAGAAACTAATTAATATAACAACTAAATCATTAGCTTGAACAAGTTAGATAGATCAATAAACCATGGATGGCCGCTCAATAGAATTTAAAATGTCTTAATAGTAGCTTTGAGGCCCTTCATAAATGATTGTTCTTGTATAGAAGCTCAGACCTTCATCTCACTTTACCTCACTTGCAAGCCTTCTAACTAATTCTCTAGGATCATATTGGGTGTTGCCTTTCCAATAGGAAAAAAACATGTCAGACCGGGAGAGCCCAAACCTCTAAAGAAAAATCCTCTATCCCAACCAATAAGTCTGATTACATCGACTTACACTTAGTATTATTTTTTCAAAATCCACGCTATGCAATCAATGATCTTTCATCATATATTCTTTTTATTCATATGGTAGAATAAGTGTATGCAACTTGAGTATGATTATGCCCCTCTCACTTTCAATTTAGAGAATGAAAAAGTAAACTAATAACTCTTTATTAAAGACCAAATACCCTTTTCTGTTTTATAGTGCATTCACTTAGATTCTAAATTCACAGGTTTCCTCTCTTTATTAGCTTGCACAAAACAACGTTAAGTAAATAACCAAATGAGTCACTAACACTTTCTAGATTAAGTTAGTACTCCTCTACGCATGGATCTCATCCCATGATGCTTAGTCAGAACTAAATTAAATTAATCATTTAATCATGAACAATGATATAACATTCAAAAGGTATAACTTTCTAGCTAAATATTCTACAAAAGTTTTGGTAGAGTTTCCTTTGTAATTGAAAATATTCCATCTTTAAAACATGATTTCAAACCTTTTTATACATAGAAAAGTACAACCATACACATCACACAACGCTATATTATTGTGAACTAAACAATTCTCATCCTCCTTGAGGGACAACTCACAAAAAAAATCAACAAATGGAAGTCTACAGCATATTACAAAAGATCTCAATTTTGTAACGACTTAATACTTCTTTGCTACAAATGTCAATTCTAAGCCTCAATTATAGACATAACCCCAGTCTTCATTACGAGAAAATTCATTTCTTAACATATACAATTATCCTTTATAATCAAGGTAGGTGAACAGATGTGTACCTTCACAAGCCAACACTCCTGGCTAGTATTGATTGTTTATTCTCATTAACCCATAATAATAGACTTTAAAGCTATGAATTAGTAATTTATAGACTTTATGAATAATGGAGTAACATCATTGAAGTACTTTAGTTTTGAAATCTAACGTAATTTAAAGATAGTGTTTTAGGTTTAATTTCATACTTCAAAATATTATATACTTGTTGTAGTAAACATGAAGAACATAAATATATGTTGATCAAAATATGAAAAAGCATGTTTGAACTACGTAAGTTACCTTCCTTATGAAATTTAGTTATTCGTATATTAATGACTTTAAATCTTCAATAACAAAGTAATAGATACTCTAAAATCATTCAATACAACGATGACCAAATTAGTTTTTCCAATATACATTTCACTTTGATAAAATAAATTTATGGATTATAGATACACTTGCATCTAATTTTATTCTACATTTTGACATTAATTCAAAACAAGTTCTAACTTACTAACATAATAGGCTCCAATAACTTAATTAAATTGTATATTAATAATAATAATAATAACATAATAACTTTGTATATTAACAAAATTCAACTACGTGTATTTAAGCTTAAATTATAGTTCTATGTCATAACCTTTAACATGCAAATATGTATTAAATTCAAAATACTATATCAAATAAACCCTTAAGGTTTTGATAATTAGATTAATATAATCAAATGACAAATTATATTTCACAATTGATGAACTATCAATATTATAAATTAGGAAATTATAGTCCTATATTAAAATTTTAAATTTAATATACACTGCTAAAATCAAAAAATTATATCAAGAATAACAAATTACGATTTGATGCATAAATTAACATAATTTGAACAAAACAAAGGAAAATAATAGAAAGCATAGGAGGTCTCAAGGTGGATTTAAGGCACGGTATGGTGGCGTATGGCATCAATTACTATAGTGGCGGTTGGTGGAGTCCTATGCATTGACGGGGTTATTGCTACCCTATTAAAAGTTATCTATCCATCTAAATTAATATAGTTTGGGTAAGTATGGTCGAAATCCCAAGAGACTATCGGGGTCTAATGTTGTCAACTATTCTAATTTCTACTAAGAATATCACAAACTAAGAAGATGTCTATTATATGTTAAGAACTAAGCTAAACTGAACTAGGACACGAATTATAACTAGAACGTATACCAATATGAGACAAACATCTAGGACAACGAATCCCCAATCATATGACTTAGACATAGATGTCTATCCCAATCCCTCTAACACATAATTCAATTCCTAAGATGAATGCACTCTAAATAATACTAAGGATCTCTCTCGAGTATCAATAGCTTTCCCCTAAAGCAATCCTACCTACTCTCATGGAGTCACGTAATAAAAATATACTAAACACGACATTCTTAAAGTCCTAATGGTTATGGTGTCTACTTTTGTGATTATCAATCACATCTTAACTTATTATTCTAATTTTGATTATGAACCGACTCTCGCAGTGAATTTAATCATTGTCATTAATCAACTACGTCTAGCCTTTTAATGGTGTTAAAGCCAATCAAAAATTAATGCATTTAGATTAAGGTTTTGGGATTCATCTTTACCTAACCCATATTAGGGTTCATTGGGATCCTAAATTAGGAAACTACTGACACATATTGAATGTAAAAACAATAAAAGCAATAATAATAGATAATTTGATAACCAATATAACACTAAGAAATTAGAGAAAATAAAGTACTACAATTAGTAGATATAAAAAACAAACCTAATGTATATTGTTATCTAGGCTAGATTGCTGCAAGTCCAATCCTTCAGTATAAAACTAGAGAACAATATGAAATCTAGAGAGATTTCAAGATAATCAAATAAAACCTAATGTATATTGTTATCTAGCCTCTATAATCTGTTCTTAATAACCTAGAAAAGCAATAGATACTTTTATAAAGTGCTTGAGCTTCAAAAGAATACGCACTAAAAATGGTCCAATATAATGGCACTCGATCGAGTGAGGAAGACACTCGGTCGAGTGTGTCTTCTTTCTTCAGTCTCTGGCGTAGGCCAGAATTGGCCGAGCGAGAGAGGACTCGATTGAGTGCTATGCACACTCAATCGAGTATCCTTCCTTTCTTTAATTTTTTTTTACCTAGAAGTCACTTTCTGCCTGTTTTGGTGCTTACACTCGGCCGATTCCTCTACATACTCTACTGAGTCCTCTTGATTTTGACTCCTATTCTTCTCATTCACTTCATCCTTGGTTTGGGTTCCTGTAGATTTATGTTCTTCATATGGTTTGAGCCTTGTAGTATCTTCTGTAAATCTTAAACTCGTCCTAGGACACTAAGTCCTTTGGAATCTTGAAAAATGACACAAACACTACAAAAATACGTAAACGCATTATATGATAACAAATGAAAAGAATTTGACTAAAACTAAACTAAAATGAAAATAACTACATGCAAAAAGACCTAAAATACCTTAAATTTATAAGTATAATTGAGACTTATCATGCATGTGTGAAGAAAGTAAGGGAGGGAGGGAGTGTGGTAGTGGGATATAGCCTGATGAAAGGGGTTCAACCTCTATAAAGAGGGAAGTAAAGGAAAGGAGATAAAGAGAAGATATAGTGGCAATAGAACAGGGGTGATGGTGGTTGTCATTAGCATATTAAGGGGAGAGAGAGGGAGACAGTTGGGTCGGTGGGTCAGCTTGGTGGCGCCGAGTGACGAGGCAAAGGAAATATAGTAAGAGAGAGTGTGAGAGTAAGGAAAAAAAGGTGAGAGTATATGAAGGAGTATGATAGGAAGATGAAAGTGGAGGAAAGTAGGGATAAGAACACAAGAAGAAAAAGGGAAGGGAGGAGGGAGGAGGGAGGATGGGGGCATCATGTGAAGGAGACAAGTAGGATATACAAGAAGAAAGAAAAAAAGGAGGAAGAGACTGGGTTCAAAACTTTTAGGTTCCCACACTAGCTTATAAGTAAATATATAAGGAAAAGTTATGCCAACGATTGAGTTTTGTGATAATAGAATCATCATTTTTGGTGATGGGGCAATCACAAAAGTGAATAAAAAGGATGGGTCAAAGGTAGGACTATCGTTGGAAATGAACAAGATTGTAAGCAAATAGTTTTGGGTGCCTGGTTTGGGCCTAGGAGGGAGTGACAACCTTTTATCATTGACCATGTGTTAAATCATGTGCTTAAAGCGGATGAATTTTTTGATGTCAAAATTGTATCCTTTGTGTAACTCACAATACTTGTTTTGGTCCCATTTAGACCCTATTCTTTCAAGTGGAGGGTCTTTAGTAAGATCAATGGGATAGTTATATAAATGCTAGCAAGTCATCCCTAGGTTTGAGAAAACTTGTCAAGGATGATACTAGACACCTCCATTTTTATTTTTGTTATTATTATTGCTCTAAAAGTTATTTTAGGTCATGAGAGCTTTAACAACATTGATTGTATTCGAGTTAGAGGCAGTGCTTATGTTAGGTTTCTTTCTCTTCCAATGCTCTCTACCTTGAGCAACTAGTATCCTCAATGTCGGTGCCTATACTATAGGCACACTCAAAAGATTCACGACCTAAGTACTTCATGTAGCTCTTGTACTTATGTAAGAGGCTTAAGAAGAAGACTTTTACCGATTCCTTAGCTTCTTTGATGGTCATTTGGTTGTTTGTGAGGCCATTTCCCTCAAATGATTTTGATAGGTCATGAACCCTTCATTGACTCTTAGAAAATAAGATCTAACTCTCTAATAATGGTCTATAATTAAATGTTATGTTGATATTAGTTCATGAAAGCATTTATTAGATCCTCCTAGGACTTATTAGGCCATTTCCCTCAAATGAAGTTATACTTATTGAATTTAAAGTTGTAATATTAGGAAATTGAGAATTGTATTATTTGTAAATGAAATTGTACTTATAAAATACGAAATTGCACTATTTGGAAATAAAGTTGTGCATTGTTTCACCATTTATGCATAGCCCCATTGTTCATTTTCTTTTTTGAAATTGTATTTTTAAGAATTTAAATCGTACTTTTTAAAAATAAAGTTGTATTAAGATAATATGAAATTGTATTATTAAGAAATTAAAAATTATTTGCAAATAGAGTTGTTCCACTATTAAGGAAATAAAGGTGTACGCAGTTTTACTATATTTGTTGTTTCACCTTCATTTTTTTAAGTTGTACTATTTAGATATGAAATTGCACTATTGTAGATGGAGTTGTACTAAAAGACATGAAAATTGTATTATTAGATATTGTGACATATGTTTACAATAGTAATAATAATTTTGTTTTTGGATGACATATGCTAATTTTTGAAAGACTTTAAATATGCTCCATCACAACCCTATATAATGAATGGTAATAAAACATCACAAAGAAATAACATATGCTTAGGAAGTTAGGAGAGACTTAGAAAAAAGTGTTACATTACCACAATTCATGGCTAAGTTTTCTCATTTCGCATGGTACCTTGGTGCACTTGTTTTTTCAACAATAACGACAAACAAGACGAACGTGGAGGTCCATTCTCCCAAAGTGCAGTGGCGGCTTTTGCCTAAATATAGTGGATTGCTGATTGGAAGGTGATTCCATGGCCTACACAAAACCTTATCAACCGCTAATTGGTATGAATGACTAAAGATGCCAATCTTATTGGAAGAACCCCGCTTCTGCCTTTTGCCAGCACTAGATTATGAAAAAGAACTATATTTTATGGTGATACATCATGTGTTCTTCAATATATATTCTTTAACATGCTACCTATAGTGAAGTAGAGATTGATCAAACTTTTATTTCGTTAATGAAGATATCATTTTGTTTATCTTGGTAAACTGAATTTGAGATTTAAAGTACATATTATTCTCTAAACAAATTAAATATGAAGTGAAGTACATAAGATCAATCTCCGTAGGAGAAAGATTTAATCTAAAAATGGGACTCAACTATGTATAATTTGAAGGGTGCAATTTAAAAAGAGTCTTGGAGCATAGCCAATATATATACGTTCATTTTCAAATTAATCAAGTTGAGGATAAGTTGTCAATATAATATAGAGCTGTCAAAATCAGACTCGATTGCCCGAAATCGACTTGGACCCAACCTGATTTGACCCAAAAAGTGAGACTCGGAAACCGACTCAAACCGACCTTAAGTCAACCCGAAATTGATTTGACCCGATATTCGAAGACCCAAACCCGATTCATGTTCGCCCCCTGTTATGGACCCGACCCCTTACTGTCTCGACTTGGTTTAAACTCGACCTGTTACAGACCTCAACCAGAATCCAAAACCGATTGAACCCGATATATAACCGATAAGACCCGATTTTAACAACTTATGACCCGATTTTACTCGATATATTAACAATCATAATATCCGAAATTGATTCGATTAAAGCTATCATACTCAATTGACTATCCAAATTTGAGTTTTTTGGTAGATATGTCTAGATATTTGATACTTGTTTGTATTTGATAGAATAATTCAATCATCAAATTGATTATATATTTATATGAAATATATGTATTAATATAGATAATAGTCATAATACAATGATACATATCATACATTGATACACTAAAAATACATATCCTATACTAGTTTGATACGATAATACACATTTAATAATCATTATCTCATAAATATTTTTTTTTACAATGACTTATCAACATCATTATTGTCCAATTTATGAATTAACCATCATATAAAAATAAGTTATCACATGAGCTGACTTAGAGGCTAACTGACCACCAAATTAGAAAAACATCAATTAATCACAACAAATATATCCATACTAGCCCACTGTATTTAACACACTTGCACACTAAAACATTGTCGTAGCTTGTCAAGACTTAGCGAGTTAGGAAAAGTTGGGAATAACTTGTGATTCTTTAAAGTTTATCACCCTCTCCGCACAAGTGTCTTCAATATTGTTATCAAAGCTCTAATGATGATATACGTAGTATTATTGATCATAGACTAATAAAAGTTTAATTACACCTAAGACTAATGCAGAATATTATAACTTGAAAGACCTTAAATCCTAAATATTACTGTCAAACATTCGCAAACCCATAGAATAAATAACTATACATTTTATTCCAAAGTTTCAGAATAATTGAAACTTGAGCCATAATTAGCCACCAAGGAAGAGCACTTACAAATTATAATACATTTAATATTTATTTTTAAAAAGGGCAGTCCAAAATAAAAAAAAAAGGTTACTCTTACTAATATTATATAATATG
The DNA here is from genome assembly GCA_026401315.1 of Dysphania ambrosioides. NCBI lineage: Eukaryota > Viridiplantae > Streptophyta > Magnoliopsida > Caryophyllales > Amaranthaceae > Dysphania > Dysphania ambrosioides. The sequence goes on from CM048657.1 coordinate 23,807,794, forward strand.
TGCATAAGTTATATATATATATATATAAGAGATTTCAGTTTCTAAAACTGAAAAACAAAGGCTTCCTCACTTCAGAGGCTAAATCCTACGAAATTTCAAGCGGCAACTCCGAAGCTAGTTCAAACTAGTGGGGGGTTGTTTGCTCTTAAGCATTCACAAAACTCACACGCACTGAAAATTATTATTTTTTTTTTACCAGAAAAAATAATTGAATTTTTTTTGAGAAAAAAAAGGAGGGAAAATATTCAATCAATTAGTTTTTGATTAATATTTTGGGGAAGACAAAGACGAATTTGAAGGGGAAAAAATATGGCACGTGGGAAGGTGCAGCTGAGGAGGATAGCAAACCCAGTGCATAGGCAAGTGACCTTCTGCAAGAGGCGAGCAGGCTTACTTAAGAAGGCAAAGGAATTGTCTGTTCTTTGCGATGCTGATATTGGGGTTATAGTTTTTTCACCTCAAGGCAAGCTCTACGAACTGGCCACTCAAGGGTACGTACATATTTCATGTTACATGTTTTTATTTGTTTCCCGGGAGAAAACTACGACCCAAGTGACATTAAAAGGAATATTGAATCCCAAATCTTTAATATCATCCTTTAAAATTTTAACTAATCAACTAAACTAATTGACATTCACAACTATATAAGACTATTAATTACTAGTTTTTTTTTACCACATCTATATAAGGCATTATTCCATACCAAACATGTGTTATACGGATTATGTAATTTGTTTCTCTAAAAAACTGCCTCAAGTTTTAAAGGATATAGAATATTTTTTTATGTTGTTCTGCCATACAATTACGACAAATTCTTAGAATCTATAATGGACAAAACTTTATATATATATATATATATATATATATATATATATATATATATATATATATATATATATATATATATATATATATATATATTGTGGGTAACGGAGGAGCTAGTGCAAAAGTTATAGTATATTTTGTCGTGGCTTATGTGCAAATAATATCAGTAAATCTTGAGTCTATCTTAATTAATGACTAAAGCATTTTATAGCCAATTTTTGTGAACAAATTATTACGTTGTAGATGTTAGATAAATATCACTTGTAGAAAAGTTAGGGGGGGATGTTAGAAATTATTCCAATTTTTTACTTTTTTTATATATTAAATTAATATACTTTCCACACAATTATTACGTTTAAAGAAAATGATTCATCATACATCAATATCATTATACAGTATATTAATTGAATTTGCTGGAATTAAAGCCTTAAATAAGTTGATTTCGTATTCTTTTGTTGGTGAACATGAAATTCTTGTGATGTACAAATCATGATGAAGTTTGATGCACTTGAATGTCCATAGTGTTATCCTTATAATTTTCATCACCAGCTTGGGAGTCATGTGAGATGAGATTTTTAGAGCAACTTTCCTTCACTAGAATTCATAGGAATGGAGAAACATACGAACAAAGTTACAATTATTTTATTAGGTGGTATATGTACCAATTCAATTTGGTTAATCAAATCAAGCTCGATTTACTTTTAGTCAAGTCACGCTAGATTTCTAAAACCAAAATTAACGAATTCCTATTGTAACCCATCCTCAAGCAATTTTTTTTTTTTTTTTTTTTTTTTTTTTGTGGCTCGAGCTTACGTCACATTGTTATCATGCTTTGATAAGCAAAAAGCCTCGCCTTCTAATTAAGATATTTAATTAAACAATACATACAGGAATTACAGAGAATATATAATACTGAAAAATTCATGCATTACGAATGGGAGACATATAATGATGAAATAAAGACATTGTTGAAGAGAAAATGATACGTTGTATTAGTTGAATACATCATAGATTGAAATATTGGAGATTTGGAGAAAATGGAATAGTTAGAGTGGTTGGAATAGGAGTTTAATTATTAAAAAAATTCTTATCCTTTTCGATTATTTTGATATGAAGGTAGTGGCTTTAACTTTGGTACATCGTAGCATCACAATAGTAAATTTTTATTTGAGATTAAAAGTTTTGTTGGTGTTATTTTTTCCCCTCCAATGTTAGGCTCTAAATCTATTTTATTTTACTTTTGAGACTCGTTTTGATACCCAACTTTCTAATGGCAAGTCATTTGTCATTTATTATTAAAGCGTTTGAATTTCTTAGGGTTGATTTTATTTGGGACTAATTTATACCTATTTCTAATTCTTAAGCAAAACTTTTCATTTTTCAAGAAAAAAAATTTTTGAAAAAAAATTAATAAATATAATGACTTTTAGTAAGACCATCATTTTTTATAATTCATCCAATAAAAGGCTCAATTATAACAATACTCTCTCTATTTTAGGCCTTATTAGTTGAGACTTTCCTAATTCATACTTGATATATCTAAATTATATCAAGATATTAAAATATCAGATATAAGTATTATTTTATCAGATATAGCTATTATTATATTATATATATGTATTGTTATATTAGACATAGAAATACAGAAGATAATAATTCAGAAAAATATTTTTTAATATAAACATGATAATCTTAGGTATAGAAATAAAATTAAGAAAATATTCCGAATATATTTATATCAGATTTAAATTAGGAATTTTTCCTTATTAGTTTGAGCCTAAGCCATAAATGTCAAATTACTCTAATCATACAACAAATATACCATAATTCTACGCTATTTTTTCTTTTATCTTTTTATTTTTATGAATTTGCTAATTTTATGTAATATTGGTAAAGAACCATGCAAGAGCTGATTGAGAGGTACATGAAAAGCACAAGCGGTTTTCTCCCAGCTGAACTTGAGACAGTCATTGAGAATTGCCTGCTGGTATGTCTACACATTTCTATAATTTTTGCACGTTTTTTATTGCTGATAAACATGTGGAACACCATTGGAAAATCAAAAGGAAATTGGAGTAAAAATTGGGAATTCCTTTACTAAGAAATTGTATAAGTATACAATGTAGTCATGAAAACTTGAGATGTTTTTCAATGTAACTCAAACTTTTAGTAGAAGAATGTCTGTTTCCATTTTATTTTCTATACACACTTCATTATGTCTCTTTGGAGATATCTGATGCACACTTCACTATATAAATTAAGATAAATTTGAAGTTATAATTATTTATAAAGATAAATTTGAAGTTATAATTATTTAGAGAATATCATGGAGTGGGAATGGGTACTAACTACTTATTTTTGTATTAATGGAGTGCTGTTTAGAGTTAATGTGAATTTTCATAAAAAAATTTCTGAAGTTTCATTTATCAGAGCGGGAGTACAATTTTGTCACAAATAAGGTTCCTTTTGCAAGAGCTAAAAAAAAACATATACTTCAAGGTCTGGTTTGATTATATTTTTTTCAAAAGTTTTCGATAATTTTTTTCACTTTATTTGGAATTTGGAAAGAAATCAAGATAATATTAAATATTATTAAAATTTTATTAAATAATTTAAATTAATCTAAAAATAAGAATAAATTCTATTAAAAAATGATGCAAGTGGGTTGGACATTAAATAAGTAGTGGAATTTCTAAAGTTCTTGGCATTAAACAATTGAAAAAATCAACCAATGAGCTATATATTTCATGGATAGTGATCATAACAAAAAAAATTTCACCCAATCACAATATTATACTAAAATAGAAGAATTCCAAATGAGAATAAGAATTTTAAATTTTCAGATGGATGGGGAAAATGGAAAGAACAAAAAAGAAAGGAGAGAATATTTATTATCTTTACATAATGAAACACAACAAATAAATCATGAGGATTTTAAGTAAGAATGAATTAGTTCAATCAAAGTTACAATGTCGTTCTAGCTTTATTCATTTTTATTTACCAAGACTGAAAATTTTATTTGTATTTTCATTTTATGAACAACAATTAACAAATATTTATCTTTTAACTAGGACTGTCAATTTTTCAACCCGAACCATGAACCTGATTGTAAAAATCCGACCCGTTTTAACCCGAACTGGTTTACAACTGAAAAAGTGTGACCCGTACCAATCCGACCCAAATTCATCCCAGAAACTGATTTAATCAGAAATACAACCCGAACCGAACCGGAACTACTCCAACTTGAATATAACCCTATTCTGAAATAACCTGACCCGTTAAGAACCCAACCCGACTGTAAAACGATTAGTAAGAGCCCAAACCCGATTATATCTGATTCAACCCAACAAGAAACTGTAGTGACCCTTAATTCAATTTAAGACGACATATTCAAAATTAACTTGTTAGAAACCCAAAAGTAGAGTTATCATACTCAATTCATATTTTTTGTAAATTATTAGGATTTTTATCAAACGACTTATTTTTCGCAAATTCCAACTTAGAAGCATCAATAACTAATATTTATTAATTGTAAAATATTATAATATTAAGAATATTGACTATGATTAGGCTAGAAGGTTGCCTCTTAGACTAGAATTATAAAGGTTAAAAAGTTTCTTCAACTGCCAAGGTTATAATTGCATTTCAAATTATCATCCCAAAAAATTGTCTTACGCTTCAACAATTTATGCATTTCAAAACGTAAAAGCTAAGCTTGACAGACCACCACAATAAGTAGTCAAATCCACAACATTACATAAACTAATTATATATATTTACATTTCTTAAATTGAACTGGATATCCACGTATGTACAATGTATTCACATATATTGACATTATGGTCATGCAAACGAGTAAGAAAACAATCGTAGAGTATTTACAACTTGCATTGACATCAAATAATAATTACTTCAATAGAAATGAGGGGAAAATGTATTTAAAGAAGATCTAATAAAGTGTTGGTTTGATATGCATGCTCTATTCAAAGCGATTTATTAAGACATAAGAGGCGAGTATAGACTACAGTAAACATGGGATTTAGAAAATTATGTAAGGTTGAGTTAAATGGCTTTATTTCTAGCTTGCTAAAAAAATACAAGCAAGACAAATTATCCAAATGAGTTCATTGGCCTAATTGCTAAAATAATGTTAATCGTTATAACGGTTATTGGAAAAGGCTAATCGTAACAGTATCTTTAAGTAATGGTAATCGATAAACGGTTAACCAGTATTAAATGGTAAGGCTAAAGGTTAACTACTAATCATTTCATTCCATTTTTTGCACTTATACACCAAATATTGTGAAACTAGTTGTATGATTCCTTAGCTCATTTGGATATTTTACAATAGTAATAACTCTTGTGACAATTCATATTTTAGTCTTTTAGGTTTAATTTTTTTTAATAATAATATCGATTATCCATCACCGTAACCGTTTATTCTTAACGATTCAGTAAAATAACCGTTAATATGAATCGGTTATACACGGTTGACGATTATGGTTATTTTGCACACCCCTAGTTTTAATGACCTTGAACAATATTATGATTTTTGGATATGATGATTGATATTTTTATCGAAATAACAAATTCATACATCTATACTTTATTTGTATTGGTTTCCAAAATGTTGATGATTATAACTTTTTTAATTATAGTTTTATAAATTGTCCTTTTTTTCTTCAAAACAATAAAAAAAAATTAGGAATATTATTGATAAAGGTTGAGAGTTATAAGTGTAAATACGTTATTATGTAAGATCACATGATTCTACGATTCTATCAGATTCTGCCAAGCCCGTCATATCAAAATAAAATCATGATTTTAACAATACTATTTATTGTCAAAGAATTGACAAGTGCATAATAGAAGCTAAATAATCATTAATTTAAGCTAACTTATAAAAAGCGATTTATAACATAATTGTAAAAATAATTATATATAGAACTAAATTAATTCGAAATGGCCCAAAATAACTATCTTAACATGTCCAAATTGGACTCGGCCTAAAGTTGAGCCAAACCCGAAATAAACCGTCTCAATCCGTTCAAACCCGATCCGGTCAAACCCGAACCAAACCGATTAAGTAAATTACCGATTGAACCCGATTCGATTATTAACCCAAAACCGAAGCGAACCGATCCGAGAATATTTAACAACCTGTTCCAACCCGACCTAACAGTAACGAACCCGTTACCGACAACCCGACTTGACACTACTTTTAACTCTTGTTCATGGATGTATATATTTGTCCGTCTGCTAAAATAAGCTAATGATTTCTTTTTAAAGTTATTCGATCTCTATTGCTTGGCTTGTTATTATGTCATAAAATTTTACTCATTTACGACTGTATGTTTTCCTTCGTACAGGAATCCAAGGACGAAGTTAACACGATGACGCATGAGATCAAGTTACTGGAGAAAGGGCTCTGGTAATTTCTTTAATTAATTTTTTAATTTTTATAGGTCTAAAAGACGAGTGAGGTGAACCGTATTCGTCCTTAGCATATCGCATGAACGATATACAATGCATGCGCACTTAGCCGCTTACTTCAATAGTTCAAGTTATGGGTACGTAGAGGCCAGCTTAGTCTTGGAATCAGCTAGCTTATAAAATGTTTAAGTTATGATATGCTTTGAACGATATAAAAAGCATGCGCACTTAAATAGTTCAAGTTAGGGGCACGCACTAACATATCGGTTGCAATATTCAATCTCACTCAAGACGTTTATAATTTTGGGGTGGAAATCAGCTAACTTGGTTAAAGTCTTGGAATCCGTACTCAAATATCAGCTAACTTTAGTTGAGTTCCACTCAGAATTGGAGTTTCTTTATCCAACTCTCTTGCTCTCTACTCTTTCTCTTCTCCTTTCTCTCTCAAGACTTAACTCTAACTCTTTTACAAGATCACTTAATCTTTCTACCCTAGTACAACTCAGTACTACACTCAAATATTACAAAAAAAAAGACAAAATTTCATGACTTTGGAACTTGGCTGAAAAGAACTTGCAATTTTAAGCCTTTTGAGAAACTAACTGAATTTTTTTTTTTTCACTCAAGGAAATATTTAAGTGTGTGTGTCAGTGTTTTATTGTTATGATTTATTTATGTCCTTATATAGTGTTATGCTCATGTCCATTACTTCCATAAATTCCTAAACAATAAAAAGTTATGCCCATTTACTGGAGTCATCGATTTTCGAAGTGTCATGCATATGGGAGTAGTGGGTTGTTCACGCATGCCTATATTTTAGCTAACCACTCAGTGGATTAAAACAAAGTATTTTTGACCAAGTAAACAATGTAATCTAATAAACGTACATGAGTAAAACAATTTGAGGATAAACTTAGAAAACGTCAACAGGTAGTGGAGTGCTTTTAGAAATCTAGCAAACCGATTTTTCAAATTTTTGTTTTTTAAATAAATAAAACAAATTTATTTAATTTGAAGAGTCCTTTATTAATCAACCTTTAAAAATAAGTTTGAGTAAAAGTAGAAATATTTATTTTCATAAAATCACTAATTTAATTTGCTGAAATTTTCTATCATACGCTTATTTTCAAATAGGAATTTTAATTCAAAAATACTTAGACTTAACATTTATTGCTTGCTCCAATTGGCTTTTGTTCCTAATCACTTATATAAAACCTAAGTACTACCTACTTATCTTCTATGTCTTCTTGCCTTAAAGCTACCTCCACGTTGCTTCATTAAAAGTTCCTACTCTAGAACTTGATGGTCACCATTTTCTTCTTGATCCGTGACTTGATTTTGTATATGGCTTTGATACTTGATGATTTTGAGATTTTCTTTGTTCTACTCCGAACCACACATCAAAACCTTCACATACTAAAAAAACACATCAAATAAGTTTGTAAACTATGTCATCACCAAAACCGAACAACAATGTTCCCCTTTTTAGTGATGTCAAAACTTTGCAAGCTCCTATACATCCTCTTAAACTTTCTTACTAGCAATGCAGCTTCTTCATTTTCAGAATTAGATTATGAGTCTTCATTAGCCTTAAGTGCTAGGCCACGATTTTTGGAACTATCAACATTGTTAGTTCCCAAGTGCAGTTCATGTGTCATTAGAGATCCAACTAGATGTTCCACATTGAACTTTGTGAAGTCTTTGGTTTCTTGCAAAGTAGTAACTTTTCTCTCAATATCTTTCATTTTATGATAGACTTCTCAAAATCTTCCTTACCTATTCATTAGTAGGGATATTTCTTCCAAGAAAAACAAGCTCAATTGTAATGTTAGTAAAACGGGTAAACATATCTTGAATTGATTCATTAGGATTCATTTTAAATCGTTCATATTTAGACATCAATAAATCTATTTTGGAACATTTAACCTCGTTTGTTGCTTCGTGAGTGATTTGTAAAAGATCCCAAATTTTCTTAGTCATTTTACAACCATAATTCTATTATGTTCATGAGGACCCAAACCACATTGAAGAAGTTTTATAGCTAAGGCATTTTTCTCCATTTTCTCGAAATCTTCTTTTTCAAATTTAGATATAGATTTAGGAATTATTTCATTCTCAGAGTCTACTGTAGTTACCTAATTGTCACCAACTTTAATTACATGCCAAATTTGATAGTTTTTAGCCTTGATGAATATGTCCATGTGATTCTTCCAGTAAGTGTAGAAATTACTATTAAACAACATCAGAGGCGTTTTCATGGAGTAACCTTCTTCAAGTTTCTCATATGTGTTAAGGATGATAGGAACTTTCCTCTTTAAAGTGACTTAAATTTGTGAGTTTTGGCTTTGATACCAATCGTTATTCTTGATGAACACTTAAAGGGGGGGGGGGGGGGGGTGAATTGGAAATGTGAGATTATCGATAATTTTTACAGAATTTTCATCAAAACTTGTAAACGAAAGGAACTTAAAAAGGAATGCAAGAGACCTTTATCATGGAAACCCTTTGTGCCCAACTCAAAGGAAAAATCATGACCCACTCGGGATTTGAACTCTGTTTTACTAATAGGGAAATCCTTTATTTCAAAATATTGTCTCTCTTCACTCGAGTTCCACTTAGAGTTGGAGTTCCTTTCTCTAACTCTTTAGCTCTCTACTCTTTTTCTTTTCCTTTCTCTCTCAAGATTTAACTTTAATTCTTTTACAAGATCACTTAATCTTGCCACCCTAGTACAACTCAATACTACACTTTAAGATTACAAAAAAGACTAAGTTTCGTGACTTTAAAACTTGGTTGAAAGGAACTTACGATTTTATGCCTTTTCAAAAACAAACAGAAATATTTTTCTCCCTAAAAAACTACTTTGAAGTGTGTATGTTAGTGTTTTATTTTTATGATTTAGTAATGTCCTTATATAGTGTTATGCTCATGTCCATTACTTCCATGAATTCCTAAACAATAGGAAGTTATGTCGAATTACTAGAGTCATGGGTTTTCATAGTGCCATGTATAATGGTAGTAGTGGGTTATTTATGCATGCCTGTATTTTAGCCAACCAATCAGTGGATTAAAACAAAGTAGTTTTGACCAAGTAAACAATGCATTCTAATAAACATACATGAGTAAAACGAAACGTCAACAAGTAGTGGAGTGATTTTAGAAGTCTAGCAAAGTGATTTTTCAGATTTTTGTTTATTAAATAAATAATTTTTTTATTTAATTTAAAGATTCCTTTATTAATTAACCTTTAAAAATAAATTAGAGTAAAAGTAGGAAGATTAATTTTCATAAATTTACTAAATTAATTTGCTGAAATTTTAATAGCGCTTATTTTCGTATAGGAATTTTAATTCAAAAATACTTAAGACTTAACATTTATCCCTTGTTCCAATTGGATTTTTTTCCTAATCATTACATAAAACCTAAGTACTACCTACCTACCTTCTATGTATTCTTGCCTTGAAGCTACCTCCACATTGCCTCATTGAAAGTTCCTACTCTGGAACTTGATGATCACCATTTTCTTCTTGATTCGTTACTTGATTTTGTATGACTTTGGTACTTGATGATTTTGAACTTCTCTTTGATTCTACTACAAACCACAAATCAAAACCCTTACATACTAAAACACACATCAAATAAGTTTGCAAACAATGTCATCACCAAAACCGAACAACAAAATATTTATAATAAATTGTTACTTGTATCACTTTGGTAATATAGATTTATATAAATGTATATATTTTATGAAATAATCTCTCTACTTAAATAGAGTAGTGAAACGAGACTAATGGGAATGAGAACATGCCTTTAATTTAGAGGAACAAAAATCAACTAAAATGCATAAAAATTATCCCTTTGTTTTTCTGTCTTGTAATTATTGTTATTTACATTTCTTTGTATCAGATGATACTCAGTATTCTAGTTAAAATATAAAATATTTACTTAATTTTGAGTTTTTTCTATGTTATATATATGGAGTACATATTTTCCTATTTTTCGCCAAATATACAACTAAATATTGCAATAGGTATGTATGAATTTGATCAAATATACAACTCAAATGAAAAAAATTATGCTGGTTTCAGGTCTATATTTGGAGGAGGAGAAGGAGCAATGACATTGGATGAACTGCATGCACTGGAGAAGCATCTTGAGTCATGGATTTACCAAATTCGCGCTTCTAAGGTGCGTATGTGTTAAGCGTTATTTCTCCATCTTCTCCTTCCCTTGATTATTATAAGCTTTTAACAAACCTAATAAATTAGTTGGCATAATAGTGAGTATTGATGTGTTGGTTACTTGGTTGACAATTCTTCTCTAGCTAGCTAGATAAACCACATTGTCTTAAGAGAAATTTAGATATATGGCTTCCTTCATTTTCCTAAATTTTACTCATTTTTCATTTGCATCTACACATTTTTAGTTTTGTTCATTTTTTCTTTATTTCATTTATGTTAACCTATTAATAATTTTTCATCATCTCCTACCCAAGTTTATATGATCATATGGTACTTAGTGAACCCTATCTCTCTACCCCTCATCTGATCCCTAAAAGTAACATTTTTTACATATATGGTACCATCACGGGTTCTCATAATTAATTACTTAGTATAAATCAAGGAAATGGTGAAAATATCTTTTTACTAATTTACTAATTATACAATTGCAGATGAAAATAATGTTTCAGGAGATTCAAGTTATGAAGAACAAGGTCAGTTACAATCTTAGTTTGTGTTGTTGGCTCGCCTATTTTGTTCATAATTTCCTAATAGCTTATTATATAAGTTATATCATCTCATGGATGAACATTTATCAAGATCTTTACCCTTTTTCATGCAATAGTTATCTTTTAACTCTCACATTATTTAATTACCATCATTTATTCCAAGTTTGAAGTATCTATTGAAAATAATTCTGAATTCAATTTTCCCTCATTAATCCCACTTTTGGTAGCCTAATTCTCAAATTTGGGGGCATTTACCAATTTTGTACTTCAATTCCTCTTTTTTGTTTTTACTTGCAAATTTTTGATTTTTGCACTATTAACAAGTTTGACTGTGATCATTTTTAGTAAATTATCCATAAGAAAAAATATAGTCACATGAATATTACTGGATTTTATCTTGATATATAGTTTTAATATATCAAATTTTATACTTTTACTTTTATATAATTATAAATATTTACAGTTAAAAATAAGTATTAGCAATCATGTTTTGAAAAGTTTTTCTAATAAAAAATAGAAGAAATATCTAGGAGGAAATCTCTCTCTCTTCTCTCTCCTGTCTCATCCCCAAATTTGTGATTTGTAGCTCTTGGATATTGGGAATTGATCACTTGGATCATGATGATTTCTTTAAAATACAATTTTTTGCATGTTAGATCTTATTTCATTTGTTTCATAAAGATCTATATTCTTTCTATTTAAGAATAATAAAAAAAGAGTTTTCCTCTTTCTACCTTGTTCCTTTTATGAGAAATAAAATTAACTATTTTATTCTTACTCATCCCACCACATGGGTCCATTTTAATTATTAATTATTACTATTATTTTTACAAATATTTCTCTTTTCTTCTCTTAAAAAAAGGGGGTTGCATTAATTAATTTAATACTTTTCTTTTAATCTGTTAGCTACAATAAGAAATATTATAGAGACAGTGTAAACTTCATTAGCTTAAGGGGGAGACAAAACCAGCTTATAGAGGGAGTAATATGACTGAGATTACTTTTTTTGAACAAAATAAAAATAAAAACTTGTTGCTTGTTTCTAGATTAAAGATTAAATATTAAAACGAAACAAAGTATAAATTTAGGACACAACGTTTCCAACGGAAAAATAAATCCAGCAACTTAAATCCTATCTCAAAGGTTATTACTTTATAAAAATTCAAAAAATATCTTTGAGATATGTTTGTAAATATATTTCATAATTTTTTACTAAAATAGGAAAATAAAAATGTTTCAAAAGTATTTAAAAGTAAAAGTATATGAATAGGGTTCATGCGTAAATGATAACTTTATTTTCTAGTAGTGCAATTTCATGTCTATTAAAACAATTTTATTTACAAAAATACAACTTCTTATCTAAATAAAACAACTTCAAAAAAATAAAGGTAAAATAATAAACCCATAAATAAATGATGAAATTATTTTTAACTTTATTTTCTAATAGTGCAACTTTATTAGTACACCTTCATTTGAAATAGACAAGTTTAATTTTGATCTCAAAAGTATAACTTCAATAAAAGGAAAGGAAAATACTCATTTAACCGTTAAATATACACTATTGCATATCCCATATATAGATTCATATGCCCTCTTACAGTCTTAACTTAGATGAAAGCAGGTAGTGAGGCACAAAGTTTAATGTTCTGATCTCTTAAACAAAGTCCATCCTTTCACATATGCATGAACTTTATCTATGCTAGGGTAGCTATGAGGTTTTAAAAATTGACACACATGGACTGAACATTTTGAAAACACGCCTAAGGTTTTATGATACCCCCACAAAAACTAAACTATTATAAAGACATGTAAATCTCGTCAACTTAAGGGGAAGACAAAGCAATGTTAGCTAAGAAAAAAAATTAAATTATTCCATTTATTCCTAAGTTTTTGCCCCATTTAACTTTGCATAATCTCCAAGATACGATTTATAATACTTTTATCATCAAATCTATAAGACAAAAAATTATGAAAACTCAATATTCAAAAAATTTACATTGAAGATGCATCCAACATGATCTCACTTGAATATATTATTTTTTATGATGTGAAATCTATATGGTTAACTATAAAGTTCACACGAGAATCCCTTTTATGTTTAGTTTGAATGCATTGGTGATATTTTGAATCAAAATAAACGCATGGTGGATTATCTCTATGAAATCCGACCACCTCCTGGAAAAAATTCAAAGAGTTGTTAAATTTCTTATACTACCTCCTGGAATTAAGTATTTAACTATTTCGTTTCAGTACTACCTTCTCGACTTGAACTAAACAAGATATAAAAACACGCTAGAGCACATTACTCTTAAACACAAAGTTTATTTTTCTAAATTTTTCAGAATGCAAATTGAATACATGGCCTCTATATCTATAATGGTCATGTTAGAGTCCTACTTAGATTAGGACATGTCCCTAGTTTAAGTTTATTTAAACACAAATACCTAATTTAAGCTTGTTTATCAAGGAAACTAACATATCCTTAGACAACAAGGCAACCCTTGACTCCTATTTCAACTAGGAAAACAAATCCTAAGTAAGTTAGGATTAGTAGAAGACTTTTCCTAACTCAACTAGAAAAAAACTCCTAAGTCAACTAGGATTAGTAGAAGACTTTTCCTAAATCAAATAAGAAAAAAAATCCTTAGTCAATTAGAATTAGTAGAAGTCTTTTCCTAACTCAACTAGAAAACCTTGAAAGACTAGAAAATGCTACTAATTCTACTTGAACCTAATTAACCTAAGCCCAAACAAGTAAAACTAACTTAAGTGAGTCCCAAAACCTTGGGAAAAACTCTAATAAAGACTTAAACCATAAAACTTCATCAATGTGACTCCCAAAGATCCTCAATGACCCCTTTAATCCGCTTAATTCCTCCCTTATTTTAAAAAACTTGTACTCAAGTTTTATCAAAGCATGACACTTGATCAAGAGCTTGAAGTGTCATGCATGTCCCTTTTTCAAGAAAAACTTGGTAAGAGTCGAAATTCTCCCTAAGACCTACCTATTAAAGTCCTTATTCAAGCGCTTTCATATCCCCAAGTTGATTGCCAAAGGCCTTTTCAGCTGCTAAAGACAACCAAAAAAAGTTACCAACATCAAATGACGCTCCTTTAGTAATTGTTGACATGTGTTGTTGTTGCTTAGCCTTTATAATCTTTTTATCTACTTCTTTAGGACTATATGTATCAATGAATAAACTTGGAGTCTTTGAATCAGTTGCACTTATTTGGATGCATGTACTAGAAATCACCTCATTATAGTTATGTAGAAGTGTATAATATTCCTTTGGTGATAACAACTACAACTTGATTTGTTTCTTTCCATCTAGAACCGAATACACATTAGTATCACCTTCTTGTATCACCTTTCGATGGAATATGGTCTTCCAAGTAGCAAATGACATGTGCTCATGGGGAATCATATCAAACCACATCTCCTCCTTGTAACTCCCTATAGAAAAGTATACCAAGGCATGTTTCTTCACCTTCACACCCTTGGAATCATCTAACCAATTCAACATATAAGGATAAGGTTTTCCCTTTGTTCCATGCTAGCTGAAATGTCGGAATGAACTAATCACCTAGTGACTAGGACTTATTGTGTATCTTTGCCGTTGGCTACTTCTTCCACCTCCTCCTTAGATTCTAAACTCAAATCTAGTTCTTTGGACTCCACCAAAAATACGTACCTTTTCTCCTCCTCCTCATACTTATGATATTACTTTAGAGTCAAATCATGATTTATGGGGCATTCATTAGAAATATGGCCTTTACCTTAACATTTAAATAACTTCCTTCTAGTGTCAAACTCTTCCTTTGAAACTTAGACTCATTGCTTCTCCATGGGCTTGTTGTCATCCTTTTTTACCCTTTCCCTTCTTAAAGCCGTGTATGGAGAATAATGGGGCCTAAAAGTTCCTAGTTGGTAATAGGTATATTTGGATGAACAAAACCCCATGGAACTACTCATAACCGCCTTTCCCATGTCCTCGTTCCAATGTGCTTCAATCTTGAGTGCTAGCTTCATTACTTTGTGAAAGGCGCTATGATTAGTAAGCTCAATCATTTTAAAAATGGGTCTAATTAACCCCTTAATAAAATAAACTATACTCATGAATTCCTTTTTTTTTCAATTCACAAACTAAATATAAACGTTCAAATTCCCTAATATAGGCAACAACAAGCATGAACTCTTGAGAAAGATTGGTGAGCTTCACGTATTTCTCTTGTTCAAAGTCTTTTGGTACATATTTATCTCTTATCTTTTTCTTTAAACCCATCCTTATTTTAACCTTCTCTTTTCCAACCCTAACGCATCTCTCCTTCTAACCTTCAAAGTCTCTGTGTTCTTGGTTAAATTCATGTAAGCCACCTTGAAAGTCTTCTAATCATCAAACCCCTTATACTTTATTGCCTTGTCAACCTCTCATTTCCACTCTAACAAGTTTTTGGTGCTTCCCAAAACCATAGAGTCTTCTATTTTAATTCCTCTATCATCAATGGGAACATAAGTTTTGCTAGATTCCTCTTTAAAATTTCTATGCTCATATTCAAATCCTTTGTTGTCACTTTTGTTGAGGAAGTAATGTATGGAGTTTGGGTCAAGCTTTTGATCCATCTTATGATTTGCATCAAAACACAATCTAGATTTCCTAGCAACCTCCTCTACTACACCAAGCCAATCTTTTATCAAGTCAAGAGTTTTGAGTTGTTTTAGATTTGACTAAGAATCTCATCATGCGTAGACATCCTTAGTATCTTAAAACTTTAAAACGTGATAATCATAGAACAAAACCTACCACAACTAGGAATAGGACTTGCAGAACCTAGATGTACTAGGAACTTAAAATATTGGATCTTGAAACATATTCCTTGATCAAAGCCTTTAGCAACATACCTTTTGTGATGAAACTTTACAAAAACTCAAAATTTTGAGAAAAAGATTAGTTCTTGCCCTAAACCAGTTAACCTGAAATCTAATACCATATGATGTGAAAGTTGTAGGGTTAAGTATAAAGTTCACATGAAATTCCATTTTTGGTTTAGTTTGATTGAAATGGTGATATTTTTAATCAAAATAAACGCAAATAGGTTAGATATCTCTATGAATTTCGATCAACTCATGGAACAAATTCAAAGAGTTATTAATTCCTTAGGCCACCTTCGGTAACTAAGTATTTAACTACTTAGTTTCATTACTACCTCCTTGAACTGAGCAAGAATTAAGAACATGCTAAATTAGCACGTTACTTTTAAACACAAAGTTTGTTATTTTCTAAACTTTTATGAATGCAACTTGAATACATGGCCCCTATATTTATAGTGGTCATGCTTGGGGGTGGCAACGGGTCTAAAAACTGATATAGGCTCGATTAGACCTGACCCATTTTTAGGGTTTGGGTCTATTTGTTTAAACCCATTAGATTCGGGTTGGATATGGGTCTAAATATCCTTAGGTCGTATATGGGTCCGGGTCCAAAAAATTTAGACCCAGATCCGACCCATGAATCCGCATATTTCATAAAAAAAATTAAAATATAATCTATATTTAGAACTAAAACTAAAGATTCATTCACATTGTTATGCCATCTTCCTCTTCTACTCTTCTCCTCTCCATCCTCCATTTTCTATTTTTCTGCAAACCTCCAACTCTTTCTCATCGCCACTTGCTAGGTAACATATTCATATAATTTTGATGTATAATTTGTGATTACCAACTTCTCGTCGTCACTTCCCTCAAACATATTAAATTGGGTTTGATATTTCTAGATTCTAAGAGATTTTAAATCTTGTGAGTAGATATACTAGATGTTAAACACATTGTAGCAAATTACTGTAGAGTTTAGGATTTTTGATTTAGTGTTGGATTTTAACTCTAATGCTTACTTGTTTTTTACTCACTGAGCTAAAGATTATTTTGCGAATACTTCAACGATACAAATTGTGTCCTTAAGACATGTTTTATTAATTTATCTCATTTGACATAATATTGCAATTTATGTTCCTTTATAACACTTAATCGGTAAATAATTCTAAGGTCTGAAATGCGAAAATACTTCCAATTATAAAACATGTGAATTATAGGCGCATAGATATAATAATATGTTATGGATCCATTTTGAACCCATTTTAGGCCCAAGACCCATAAGATCTAGTAGATATGGGTAAGGGTTTAAAATTTTAGGACCCAATGGGTTTGGGGCGAATATGAGTCTAATTTGAAAATAATGGGTATAGGTTTGGGTCTAATAAGACTAGACTCAGATCCGCCCCATTACCATCCCTAATCAAGCTAGACTCCTACTTGGGCTAGGACATATCCATAGCTCAAGTTTATTTAAACACAAGTACCTAATCGTTATTTATCAAGGAAACTAACGTATCCTTCGGCAGCAAGGCAACCCTTGACTCCTATTCTAGCTAGGAAAATAAATCCTAAGTCAATTGGGATTAGTTGAAGACTTTTCCTAACTCAACTAGGAAAACAAATCCTAAGTCAATTAGGATTAGTAGAAGACTTTTAGTAACTCAATTAGGAACCTTAAAAGACTAAAAAACGTTACTAATCTACTTGACCCTAATTAACCTAAGCCCAAACAAGTAAAACGGACTCATGTGATTCCCAAAAACTTGGGGCAAACTCTAATAAAGCCTTAAACCATAAAACTTCAGCACCATGACTCCCATAGACCGTCAACGAGCCCTTTAATCTACATCATCTTATAACACGATTAAAATTTATGGTTAAACTTTCTAAATTTTGAATCTAATAATAAAAATGGAGCAAAAATAAAGAGAATCTATAAATAGAAATTTACATTGAAATTGTAGTAATTTAGAAGCCTAATCAAGTAGCTTCAAGCTTCAACGTAAGTCACACATGAAATCAATCTTGACTAGTCATGATTGTCTAATCCAAAAACCAACTCAAACCAATCCATATGCCACCCATGACCTTACATTGTAAAAAAAACTAAACTAAAAAGTCAAATAAGATAACTAAACTCACATATTTATCTTTTTACCATTGGAATTTATAGCAATAAACCGATTGAATAAAGTACTAGTGATGGTTCATTTGTTTTGGTTGTCAAATGTACTATTTCATAGTAAAGAAACAAAAAACAAGGTGTATTTAATTTTAAATACTCCTTTCTATTTCAAATAATTATATTATTTTGACTCATGAAACATAGGACAAATACTACATATTAAATTTCCCACTCACACCAACGTCTAGTTAACAACCTTTGGATATCCTTGTGTTTCTTTCATGCCTAACACATGATGAATGGCAACAAAAAATGTGTCACTTCGTAAACCAGTCCAATTACTCCTTGCTTGAGTGTGTGTCAAATGACGCTCTTGGTTTCAAGTCATCAGCTTGTCTATGAATTACCAACCATCTCAGAAGAAAATCCCAAATGTCAGCGGTTTAAGAACATCTAACAAAAGATGTCCAACAGCATAGCCGGGACAACAATTACATATTATTTATTGGGCCCTGTTTAACTTTTCAAAATTGGGTCCTCTAATTAATAAATTAAATACCTAATTTTTATTTGATAGAAAAATTCATTTTAGATTGTCCACTTTATTTCCCAAAATATAAGAAAATTATTAGAGTAAAACTGGAACTTGAGACATTTCATGTAGAGTATAAAAATTCAAACCACTACTCCAACTATAATTTTATGTTATTATAAAAAACTAAAATAAATATATCTGAATTTTGATGCCCCTTAAATTTTAAGGCCCTGTTCTATCGAATACTCTGAACAAACCCAGAACCGCCTCTATCCAACAGATTCATCCTCTTGTTTACATTGACTACAAATAGGGTTATGCACAACACCAAATTTGGCTAGCTAGTGTATCACAACTCTCGAGCCTAATAGCTAACCCTCTAATAAATACTCATTTCGGAAGAGCCTAAATAAACACTGGGAAGTCCCTCTCATAGCATTGCAAAAGCCCTTGATAGAAAAGGAGTCCTTATCAAATTTTTGGTTAGTTAATTTTTCATTAAATCACTGCATGGTCAAGTAAGCCTTACATGTTTCTCTTGCAAATAACTACACAAATAAATGGCATAAATCGTGTAATAAACATTAATGTAGTCTTTTGAATTGAGTTTTGTGCTATATGGTGAGTTTCCTTTATATGCATCTTGTGCTATTTTAAGTCAATCAACCTTAATTATCCTTAAGAAAGTAAAATTAAGGATGAATTAACCAAAATCAATCATCAATGTTATAACTTAAAATACCATTATTACACGGATGTTTGAAAGAACTGTTTTCCCGTTTACCAATTACCGAGTATAGCCAGTCAAAACATAGAGTTATTAAGGATAAAGAACCAAATTTAATTCATACCAACTAGTTTTTGTATGATTACTAGCTTATACGAGACATGAAAATGTATTTATATATGAAGTACTCTATACGAATAAATTTGATCAATTTAAGGGAAATTCTCAATGGTATACTCCAAGTAATGACTTACTAACGGTGCACTGTCTTGTCATTTATCAATAGTAATCTATTCGCTTCTTTTTGTTCTTCTCTATTGAAATATTATAAATTTTAGAGCTAAACTTTAACTATGCATTCTTCATAATTTAAATGAAAAATATTCATGTAAGATCTTTATAGATTCGTCTTAATGTATAATTTTAAAATATTAATTTTTTATAATTTTACACACACAATTAAAGATATATGATTTTTAAGTTTTCATTAGAATGTACAGATGGAAACAACATAAAGTAATGGAGTACACCTCAATTAATGACTCTCTATCATTGGTACACCTTAAATTAGGTTGCCCAAATCACTAAATCAATCATTCAGCAAAAATCATGCTAGCTTATTGTCATAAACTTAGTAGGGTTAATTAACGTGTTCTAAACGTTTGATTCACACTGAGGTGACTATAGTTAGAGAGTTATTAGTTGAGGTTTAATGCTGACAAACGATTAATGAAACATTATGTAGTTGATTAATGTCCATATTTAAAATGTACTATCAAGAACTATCCCATGTTACTGTTGTTCCAACTCTCTAAATACCCAACCACGTACGTACTACGGCATCAACATATCATAATCATGGTTTTTTTTTTTTTAATCCACTTTCACATGAAGTTTAAACTAACAACTGTTCTTGTAATCTTGTGGCCATTACCTCCCCACTTCCAAACTTTCATTTGGAGAACCTCTAAAAAGTAAAAACCTTTCCAAAGAGCAACAAAACTGCCCGTATACTTTCCAACACTTACAAAACCCAACTACTTAATAAGATAGCTAGGTCTTCAAAATAAATAAAATAAAAAACTCGCAGCTATTAGGAATCGGATCGCTTACCGGCCTTAACGTCCTTAAAGTCATTAGATATTATTTCTACCCATTACTACAAGTACTAGTTGGTCTACAAAATAATATACGGAGTACTCAATATATCGTATAAGTACTCAATATTTATACCCCATACCCATTTTTTTAAAAGTAGATTTATATTCACCCCAAATCCATTAATCCTAAAAATTCATACCCTTATCCAGATACACTGGGTCTGATAGATCTCGGATTCAATATAGGTCCAAAATGGATCCTTAACTTAGTTTTTTATATTTTTCTGGTTCTCTTGTTCAAAAGAATATAACAAAGTTGACACTTTAGAAAATTGCTAATAGAAGGAAAAAGTATCAAATTAATCTTAATTTTAACATCAAAATATTAGAAGTTTAAAATTAACAAAGTCATACACAATAAGATAACAGGTTAGGAGAATTTCCAAGTCTTCCACTTCTAAATTAGATATTAGATATTAGGTTTTAGTTTTTTTTTTTAATTTATGGGTCCAAGGTCAGATATGGGTCTAACTTTTTTAGACCGAACCTAGATCCAACCCAAAGACATTAATTTAGATCGTTATCCGATCTAGATCAAATAGGTTTCTAAAAATTAGACCCAAATCCTAAAAAAATAGATCGGGTTTTATAAAATCTGGATCAGATTCCGAGCCCATTGTCATCCCTACAGACGAGTACATAAACAAGATTGATTCAAAGTCTTATATTGAGCTAGAACATTATAAACATGAAAACATCCACTTTTTTATGTGATGTAAAGCTAAACGGCTTAGTTCAAATACCTAATTTTGATTTATAATATATATTTGTATGCCCAATTTCCTCGTATGTTAACTTAAAACGTTGTTGTTTTGTTATTAAGGAGGATGCATTAAGGGCTGCAAATAAGTATCTTCAACAAAAGGTACAACTTATTGTTTGCGTATATTTTTTAACTAGTTATAATATTTATTCTTATTACACTATTAAGGTGACTAAAAGGTTTATATACATGTTTTTTGCTAACTTTATACCATTTTTGTCAATTCATTCATGTCATTGCAGGTTAACGAACAACATGGGTTTTACAATGTTGAACCACTGACAACTAATATACCATACGCGCTAACTATACCAAACGAAATATATCAATACTAGCAAGTGTACTAACTGCATGAATTTCTTTGTACTTATTAAAGAATAAAATTGAAAGACAATATCTGCTTGTAATATCTCGATGTTATGTGTGCTCTGATCTACAATTTGAGTACTGCAACTCTATGCCATGGTGTACTAATAAATTAGACTTGAATTTATCTTTACAACTTTACTGGCTTTTTACTCTGTATGGTCGACTTTGGTACATTAGACAGTATTATTATAATTGATTGTGTTTGGAAATCAAATAATCTAGATTGAGCAGAAATTTTTTTAACCTTTTTTTAAAAATAAAAAAAAATTGAAGCCACCAAATTATTTTAAAAAATAACCTCTCGCTGTTGTTGACTTGGAGAGAACGAGAAATTAGGCTGAGTTTACGTCTAGAGTGAGGGTAGCGACTTGTCATTTATCCATTGAGAGGTCATTTATCCATTGAGAGAAAAAAGGTGATTGGAAACTTTGCCTCTTCTTGTCTCTTGATTATCATATGAAAGTTTACTACTCTTTAATATAGCTTAGCGTTTTATTATTATATAGCTTGATTATCATCATTTTTTGTACAAAACATTAATGAATAAGAACAAATTACAATAACCACGAATATATTTACAAAGGATTTAGTAATAAATTTACATAAACACTATAACTACCATTTATATAATTTGTAAACCCAACGAACTATGTCCTGCAATATCACCCTCGTCAAGTTTGTCCAAGTAAGGAAATGGTGGCGTTACTAAATGGATATATGGGAGATTTATACGTAGACAAGTCACCCTAGGTGGACCCAAATGAAAACTGGGTCATTTCGAGAATCTCAGGGCTCTCATATGCGTGAGATGAGGTCGGCATGTCATATGTGTAGAAGACTAGACAAAAAAGGTCGTACCCGTCTTACGTGACCGACCAAGGTTCTATAATCCTCCAGCACACATTTCTATGACCCTGTAAGTAAAAGTCAGACTAGGCAAGTTGTGATTATCGTGACAAAATAAAGTCTTTAATAACCAACAACTACTTATTAAGAAAATAAATAAACAATTACAATTCGAAAAATAAAATAAAATGTAACATATAAATGTTGAAATAATTGAATTCATACCATAACATGCAATAGGATGGAAGCTGCCTGAAAATGTGGCTTTGGCGGCACAAACAATGGGGTAATGAACTGATGTGTAATACTACAAAACCTGAATAGGTTCATAGTACTCCATCTAACCCTGAATAGGATCTCCCCCAACGACAAAATTTAGTCGTCTATCCCAACTTTCAATTCAATGGGCATGTAGCTCTGCCAGTTCTTCGTAATCTTCCCTTGATTGTTGATGTCGTGCAAGTCGAAGATTGTATCAACAACGTCTAGGATGGAATGTCGCAACCCAAACTATGTCATAACTATGTCTAGCTTGTTCATCTCCTTTATATGAAAGCAGATAAGTGGAGTCATGACCCTCCACTCTTCCTATTAGCTTAGAGGTATTCATAACTAGTTATCCGGGTTTTCGGGTAGTTTGAAAATCAGTCCATGACCCGACCCAGTTTAAGCGGATACCCGCTTAAAACAGGTTGGGTCACAAGGTACCCTTCTCTTTTTTTTTTTTGCTAAAAATCTTCTAGAGAAATGCCTACGATGAAACGATTGCTAGCCTCCTAGAGAAACTATTAAGTATTAAAAGTCTAAGTCCATCACAGTAAGCATTCAATAAGTATTTCTGCTTTGATATTAGATAAAAATATATGCTTCACATTTTTTATTTCCATAGAGTACACTAAAACCAAATACCTTATTCCATAGATAAACTAATTGCAACATTTACATAACCACCCATCTCTTGGTATCTCATTAGTGGAATACAATAAATTTGGTTAGTTGATA
Source organism: Dysphania ambrosioides (assembly GCA_026401315.1). Taxonomy (NCBI): domain Eukaryota; kingdom Viridiplantae; phylum Streptophyta; class Magnoliopsida; order Caryophyllales; family Amaranthaceae; genus Dysphania; species Dysphania ambrosioides. The sequence continues at coordinate 23,831,178 of CM048657.1, forward strand.
GAGTCATGTGGGATCGTCACACCTATTAATTTTTCAAATGCAATTAGATAAATCAAAGAGACGTGGTCCTTGATATTTCATTATTTAAGATCTTCTGAACAATTGTAGTTTGATAAAGAATTACCTTCATTGACTTCTGCTTGTCCAAGCTTAGCTAATTAAGTACAGTACACTGCTGCTTCTTTTAAATCTTATATTATTATTAAATACTAGCTATACAACTTCTGATCTTAAGGTAAACTAATCATGGAAGAAAAAGTTAATGAACTCATTCCTGCCTTATCTGTCTCTTTAATATCTAATTATCTATATTCAATTTATACCCGGTTTAAGCGGGTACCCGTATAAGCTAGGTAAATTTAACTTCTTGTGTTCAACAACCAAATTATACATAATAGAAAATTACTAAGACATTAAACACACAAATTAAGATACACTTTATGACAGATTGACAGTACAACTTAGTACCGATTGTTCAATCACGCAAGCTCGTCTGTCTTTGTAATATTCTGTATGACTAATTAAGTAAAGGACTAGAAGGATCTGAAACCCAATTCACAACAATGCTGACTTCCTGCACCCTTTGATGGATTATGGTCAAATTGTACATATGTTGGAATATTTCTTTATTGTAATTTTCTGTTAATTTGTGCTGAGTAACAAGTGTCAAGGTGTATCCCTTCTACTTCTATACTTCTAGGGTGTGAATAATTGAGTTTATGGTTTTGTAAACGTAAGAATATTTACTTACCTTTCAGCTTTAGATCACTTGGGCTTGGTCATGCTTGTATGGTTTCAATGTCGTGCTCGAAGAAACTAAAGCGTCTCGAAGATGACCAAGAGGTGTATTACATTAGTAGGCTGCCTTCTCTATGTCTCTTTAATATCTAATAATTTATATTCAATTAATACCATTCACTCTTTGAATAAGAAAATGATTTCGGGTATCCGGATACTCAATTATACTTTTATCCAGCCCATGACCCGACCTGAAAAAATAATTTTTTTTTTTAAAAAAAACCTACTATTTATTTTCGATTCATTGGGTAATCAGGTCGGCTAGTTTTGAACACCCCTCTTTAATGACCTTGGGATACGAGTCCCAAATAATCTAAGTGATTAAATAAGGATAAGTTAAACTTAGTAATGAATTGCAATATATCTTAGTACATGAAACAAATAATTTCAAACTAATTACCTAGTCATTAGTCATCTTGTCCAGCGCGTCTCTATAAGAGTTCACCCCCGTGGTCAAGTGAACTCGTGTGAATCTCAAACTCAGCCGCCTCGTATCATGTGAATGCCCTACTCCAAGCTTTGCAGGCTTCATGTATAGATCCACGAGATCTCCATCCCGATCCTGGCAATGGCGAGTAGGAATAGCATGTCGGCATAATGCCACATGCTCCCATGCCCAAATCTAACAACACATTTACATAGAATTGTTGGGGAATTGTATAGCGATCATCTTGTAAAAGAATATAAGATGTGTTTTTAAAGATAATACCTGAACAATAACAAGAGGATTAACTATATCTATGGAAATGACCTCGCCCCTCAACGTGACAGTGTAGCAGAGGTCCTTATACAACCATGCAAAAGTGGCACTACCCTAACTGTAGGAATCGATATCAGATCATCTGTGGCCAAGAAGTGGAAAGTAGATTAGACTAAATTCATCCTCGGACTTGTCACAAAATAAAAATAGGGAGATGATCAACCTATAGTACACCTTAGCATATCTCCCTACCTCGTTGTTGTCGACATAGACATCGGGTATCTAAATAAAAGTTTTGTGTAGTAAGCTAATCTTGAAAGTTGTGATAGTGCCATCGCTTGGAGAGAACTCCAAACATCCTATTAAATATACCAGGACCCACCACTAGAGACTTGTAACTCGGCATCCCAATATGGGTAAGTGAGTAAGGACCGCTACATCTCGTAACATGAGGATTGCCTCACTAATCAGTAAGTGGAAGGAATGGATTTATAATCATTGACGCTCGACCAGATATTTAATTAGACCTTGGTTCTGTAGCATTCATCCCAGTTAGTGCATGCCATACAACCCGGCTAAATGAATGTAGTGATGGACTTATTCCTCCATTGCCCACTTCAGCGAATTCCCCGCATGCCATGTAGTAAGCAGCGAAGCCATGTCCATTATTCCATTCCACATCGGAACGGAAAGTTGATGCGTACCTAACCATAGAACAAATGGATCTCTTGGTCATGGATCCACCATCTTGTTCAATATAAAACGTAAATGACGTAAGATATACAAGGTTATGGATTGAAACATACAATTTATTCCTCACCACTAATACATCTTACACTAAGATCTAGTTATTCTATAAGGTCTTTGAGGAAAATTTCTTTGTTTACGGCCGCTGACATGGAAAATACTACAAGAGACTCATCTATTTGTGTTATTATCCATCTCATTTCTCAATTTTTAGATCGTAGACAGCCTTTATGTCGAATACTACTTTCATTAGTGATAAGTTTAGTACACCTATACAACCTCCATTGTGTGAAATCCAAGATGTGTATGAAATAAGGTTTATAAGTCTCAAGTTAAGTAGTGTATATAAAATGTGGATCCACAAATGGTGCATAGCTGTAATGGGAATAGATAGCTATTACATGAGAACATAGATAATGGTAAACTAGAATCTTGCACATGTGCATGTGACATTGTCAAAATGAACCAAACATCGTTTACCACCCCTCTACTTCACTTTTTCCATCCTTACCACTTGTTACCTAGTACACACCTCTTTGTTTGTCAAATGGCTTGACTATATGCAATCTAGGCTTTTTTTTGTTTACCTAAATCTTCCCAGTAACTAAGATGTATACTAAACATTCTTAGATGCTCATATTTAGGAAAATTATAAAACTACTTGTTGAAGCGATAAGATGCTCACTCCAAACTTGCACATACTAGTAAAATTTAAGCTCCTTTCAGAATACTATAAAACACTTCAGCCATGTTTGTTGTTGCATAATAATATCTGCGAAATAAATGAAGGTGATAACTTTAAAGGTTTAGCTAAAGCATCTAAGAAAGATGTAACCATGGGAGTGTTATTAGCATATGGCGACACAAAGCTCCTAGGTGCTTCTAAAACAAGTATTTACTTGTGCATGGTGACATACAACTAGCACACACACGTATATAGAAAGGTTTGTTGGATTTTGGTAATAAGTTGGTTTTGCCTATGAGTTTTCTCCAACTTCACTTGATAAGGATTTTCTCATTTTAGGCTAATTCTTTTATTTGAGTCTTATCCATCATATTATACTTAAAAGCCATGGGAAAAAGCATCAATTAAGGTTTCTTGATTAAAATAAGAATTCTTAAAGATTTTCTTGAAGGTTGAAGGAAAAATGGAAGAGAAGAAAATTGTTAAGACAACAATTCAGTGTTATTACAGACTCAAATGACATGGCAAGTGATTTAGTGAACTTGGATAATGTGGCTGCTTATGTATGATTGGATATTTCTAGTATTTTAAATTAATTAGGTGTTAGTTGCTTATTTGGTAATTAGTTGAATTGGAATTTTATCTGATTAATTAGGATAGAATTTTAAGTCTCATAGGATTTCTTAGTTGGCATTGTTAGAATTCTAATCTAACAAGAAGTTTTTGATTTGGCGAATTGTGAGCCAATCACTAAAGCTTTCAATGTTATTTAGGATAAGAATTTCTATGTAGATTAGGATTAGGATGTCTGAAACTTGGACTATAAATATGATGTACACCTAGCCTTGGGAATTATTTCATGTTCAAACTAAGCGATAAAACTTAAGTGTTTTGTTTTCTTTATTGAGTAATACAAAGAGTAATATGTGAGTTGGTACTTTTTCTTTATACTCACGTGTTTAGGATAGTTCTAAAGATTTAGAGAGTGTGAGATTTAATCAATCACTAGGATTATTCGATCGAGATTCAAGCTTTTGGTCCTAAGGCTTTGCAAGGGTTGTTTATAGTCTTTCTTTCGTGTGAATTAAGATTTTCATAAAGATTTAAATCAACTTTTGGTGCTTTCATTGAGAGTATTATATAATACTCAAGGAATAATGGAAGTTTGGGAAGAAATTCTAGATATTCCAACCTACTTTAGGAAAGGTATGACCTTGCAAGAAGCTAAGGAGTTATGCATGAAGAGCAAGATGAAGGAGCTCAAGGCACGCATGGATGAGATACTACAAATTATGAGTATTAAGGGGAAATCATCAAGCAAACTCAAGGGTAATCAAAGTGACATAAACTCGAGTGCAAGTGATGGTGAATATAGCGTAAGGAGCTCTTAAAGACCTAGGAAGGATTACCCATCAAGCTCCAACAATAAAGACCTCTAAACTACATGCAAGAGAGGGGATTCAAGCAAGCATGATGATCAAAGTTTGAAGCTTGATATTCTTAAATTCAATAGGAGTATGGACCTAGACAGATTCTTAGATTGGGTTTAAAGGGTGGAAAGGATCTTCAAGTATAAGGATTGTGATAATCATAAATCCTTAAGTCACTAAATTAAAACTCACTTCTTATGCAAGCTTATGGCTTGAAGGTTTACAAAAGAAGAGAAGGAAGGAAGGTAGATCAAAAATCTCATCTTGGAGTAAGCTAAGGAAGCAAATGATTCAGCATTTTGTTCCACAAGATTTTGAGCAATATCCCATCATTAAGATGCATACATTGAATCAAGATACAAAATCTATTGAAGAGTGTATTCTGGAATTCAAAAATCCCATCAGGATTTGTGAAGTAGAAGATAAAGAATATCACAAAGTGGCTTGTTTTGTGGCTAAATAGGTAAAGGATGAAACCCCAAGTGTACCTAGGGTTTTTCAACCTTTATTTAACAATTTTGAAGATCAAGTAATGAATGATTTTGATGTTGAACTTATAGATTATGAAATTCATTAATGAAAATGTTGTAGATGATTTTCAATTTATCAATCATAAAGTTGTAAAAAATTTTCAAATCACCTATGATCAAGACGACCAAAATAGAGGCTAAAGCTCCCTTAGTTTTAGTAGAAGATATTGAAAAAATTTTAAGGGATTGTTTCCATAACCATCTACCAAGGAAATCCTTTATGAAGATAATTGATACTCTTTTGAGCCACAACCTGATTGTATGTTACACTATAAGGTTTGATAAGAGTTAAGAAGAGACTAGTTTTAAAGGAGTGATCAAGAATTAAGATGATAGTTTAAATGTTTCTCAACTTACAGTTCACTCTTCTCAAAGTTTCAATGTTATGAGGATGTTGATCAAATCATTATCAACATCATGGAAAATTTTGTGGGAGAATTTTTTTTAAGAGAGAGAAAACAATATGGATGCCATAAGCATAAGAAAAATAGTTAATCTTTTTAATAAGTGGGCCATGGATTTTATTTCCATTCAAATTTACATTGAAAAGAAATCTTGACGACAAACTCTTTTGAAGAAGAGGAGGATGATAAGAATCAAGGTGATAACTTTGAAGGTTTGGTTGCAGCATATAAGAAGGATGCAACCAAGGAGGAGTTATTAGCATATGGTGACACAAAGCTCCTAGGTGCTTCCAAGACAAGTATTTACGTGTGACTGGTGACATGCAACTAGCACACTCATGTAAATAAGGAAGGTTTAGTGGATTTTGAAAATAAGTTGGCTTTGCCTATGAGTTTTCTCCCACTTCACTTGATATGGCTTTTTCTCATTTTAGGCTAGGTATTTTATTTGAGTTTTATATATCATATTTTATTTAAAATCCATAGGGAAGAGCATCAATTAAAGTTTCTTGATTAAAAGAAGCATTCTTGAAGGTTGAGGGAAAAATAGAAGAGGAAAAATTGTTAAGACAACAATTTTGTGTTATTAATACCTTAAGTGACGTGGCAAGTGATTTGGCGAGCTTGGATGACATGGATGCTAATGTATGCTTGGATATTTCTAGTGTTTTAATTTAATTAGGTGTTACTTGCTTATGTTGTAATTAGTTGAGTTATAATTTTATCTTATTATTTAGGATAGAATTCTAAGTCTAGTAGGATTAATTAGTTGGCATTGCTAGAACTTTAACCTAATTAGAAGTTTCTGAGTTGGAAAATTGTGAGTCAATCACTAAAGCTCTCAATTTTCTTTTAGAATAATTCCTAAATAGAGAAGGATTAGGATGTTCAAAACTTGGACTATAAATATGATGTACACTCAGCCTTAGGATTTAATTCAAGTTCAAACTAAGCAATAAAACTTAAGTGTTTTGTTTTCTTTTTTGAGTAATACAAAGAGTGTTTTATGAGTTGATGCTTTTGCTTTATACTCATGTATTAAGGGTAGTTCTAAATATTGAGTGTAAAATTTAAGGATTATTTAGCCTAGATTCAAGATATTAGTGCTAAGGCTTTACAAGGTTTGAGTAATACAAAGATTTTCATCAAGATTCATATTAATCTATGTTCACCATCATATGCTAACAACCATTTATCATTTACCACATCATCAATGTACTCATCAGCAAGTACGTACTTGTTGCCTATGAGTGTCAAGCCCTTATTACATTTTACAGTTTTGTGTTGGAATACAGCTCGAATGAAAGCTTTTTTGATGGCCACATCCTTTACCACAGTATTAAAATTAGATGCCACATGACAGACACAAAATCAATGATAGGCCTTAGGGGGTGGGGTGTCCGCACACTATTTTGTTTGTTCATAGCATAAATGATTCTAGGATGTCTATCTTAAATGACCAAAATTCAAGACTCTAGGTGCCACAGTGCCTAATACATGCCATAAAATACAACTAAATATCTCCACTGTCTTTTTCAACTAGTAAAAAAAAGTAAAAAGAGTTGGTTATTCCAATTAATAGCAATCACGGTCAATAGTTTTCCCATATATTTCTCATAAAGGATAATACCGTTGAAAGCAATAACTAGCAAGTAATGTTTAAACCCATTGATACTTGGCTTGAAGGACTAGAATACCATCTTAAATACATTTATTCCACTGTACTCTGGTTTAGAATACCATTCAATTGCCATCCTAGGATAGGTATCCCTTAAAGCTTGCATGTGCTGCTATAGGCGTTCATAAGAATATTCCTAACTACCATATATTTGTGGGATCAATACTTTCTTACCATTCCATGCCTTAGAGTAACGAATGGTATAGTGGAAATTATCTAGCATCATGTCCATGATCACAAAAAATTTTAGATTAGGGTAGTGCTATCTTTTATGTACGACTGCACCAAATGGTTGTAGAAAGGAACAGAGGAGTGGATATAAGTTGTGTTGGTAGCCATATGTGTCACAATTCTCCTCTTGGATACTTCTTCTCATTCTTCTTCCTCCTCTTCCTCCTTCTCTTCCTCCTTCTCTTCCACCTCTTCATCCACATCATCATCATCTTCTTCCTCATCTTCTTCCACTTCATCGGCCCAAAGTTATGGATTTAAACCACCATGAGGCTTTGATATGTAGGAATCATCTTCATTGACTATAATCAACAACTAGTTCATATACTAATTCAAGCACATTACCTAATTTAATACCAACTATATATATATATATATATATATATATATATATATATATATATATATATATATATCAAATCCTACACTAACATAATCCAATGGCTACTACTATACATATTTATTAATTTATATACATTACCTAATTCTATTCTAACTAATATACACACTAATTCAGAATACATATTCCAAATCCTACTAATATACATACTAATTCAAAAAACATACTAATTAATTTATATTATCAAATTCCCTTCCAATTGATATACAGAGTAATCCATGTACATTCTCTAATCAAATTCATGTCCATTTATAATAAAATTCCCACTAATACACATATCAATTCATACTCTAACTTTATCCAATTCCTATTAATATTGTAATTAAAATAACAAACTAATTTAATTCCTAATAATAAACATACTACATCTTAGACTAACATAATCCATTTCATAATACTAAACATATATACTAATTCAAACACATTATCTAGTTCAATTAAAACTAATACACATAACAATTCACATTCTAAAACAATCAAATTCCCATTAACATACTAATTCAAAGAACATACTTGTTTAATTCTTATTTATGTATATTAACTTATATACTAACATAATCGAATTCCTATTGAAGCACATTATAAATAAAACACATTATATAATTCAATGATGTTATCCACATACACCACAATTTTAAACAAAATAAAATTACAAAAAAGGCATCAATGACTCACCCTTATGTCACAAGAATTATGCAATGCTTAGGCAAAAACTCGTCGGAAGCAACGAGGAAGGAAGCTAGGAACAAAGCTTTGAGGATGACAGGTTGGGGAAGAAAGAATTTTGGTGAAGACATAGAATGAAGGAGGTTGGGTAAAAATAAGGAAGATGAGGCGTAAATCTAGTTTTTAGCCTAGATTGAAGTCGATCCTGTGGTAGCAACTTTAGGTTGTGCTGAAAACCAAGTCGAGGCTGAACTCAAACACTTAGCCCAAAGGAAGCGACTTGTATTCGAGCCTGGAAGAAGGTCATTTTTCAAAATAGTTTGGTGGCAAGGTTATTTTTTGAAATTTTTTCTATAAAAATGGTAAAAAATTTCAGAATGAGCGTGGGTTATTAATTGTGATACCAAGCTAAAAGATTGTGTTATTTTTTACCATATTTACTAGCTAGAAATATATAGTTGATCAACTTGGTAAAGAGGTTTGAATGAATTTCAATATTAGGCAAAACTTTTAGAACAACATTCATGCTAATATTTTGGGTATGGTCATGTGGCTACCATAATACCCTTATTGATCCTAAGGTGATCACACCTAGTGTTGCAAAGGTGTGCATATTTACCTTGGCATTGTAATATCATCTAGGTGGCATTCCAATAGCTCTTATTCTTTTTCATTACATTTCATTTCCATCATCTAAAAAAAATCCAAAGCTAATTAATGAATTAATTTTTATTACACATAAATTTAGGTCGATTATAAATAGTTATTACCATTTGAACAACCCAAGGCATTACAACAACCTTTATACTTTGATATGATTAGTTGTGATATTACCTTCAAATTAGCCTTTAAAGATGATGGTAATGAAATCCATAAAAACACGTTCAACATGATAGTGAAAGAGGTCAAAACACATAAATATATACTATTTACTTGTATATAAAATAGTTAATGAGAACATACTTATAGAATAACCAAACTAAAAGAGTGTAGGGTTCTCAAATTATTATCAGTTTTGTTTGCTTCATTGTCATTTCTTTTTACAAGTCGAATTGAACCTCACTTTGCAGATTGGTTGGATCTCCATTTTATATATGCCCTTGGAGAAATCAGGAATGTCAAGAGGTGTATAGTACGAGAGTTAGGCTATAATGGAAAGAGAGAAAAGTGTAGGTTGCTCAAGGATTCCAACATTTTTGATATTGCTTTCAGAATTTTGGGGAGTATTTCATAGGAATAGCGAGGGTGGAACAATCCAAAATGTAGAAATATATGCCCAATCGTTAACACACCATGCAATAAAATTTTCTAGCACGAAAGGCTCTATGCACTAAAATATTTCAGCTCATAGAGTGGTGCCTGTTGAAATTCTATAGCGTATAATCATCCTTTAAAAATATTCCAACATTCATTTCTTGTGGGCTACTCATTTTCCAAGGTTATGGTTTGAACTGAGCTTCCAGCTTATTTGACTTAGGATTAAAGTCCACTACAAATGTTGGTCCAACCTTTATTTTATTTTATTGTTTGGTTTAGGATAAAATTTTAGTCTTAGGGGTGATTATGGGTATCTCATTTAACTTCTAATGGTCCAATGGAGTCCAATCCAGCTTGTAACAATTCCCAACTTCAATCAAGAGAAAACCAGGGTAGATTTCATCATTGAGTTAACCTTCATGTTTCAGATTGGGGACCAAATATTGGTGTCACCTATTGAGTTTTGGTGATTACAATGCATTTTTTTTATATTGTATACTTAGTGTATAGGTTAAGGAGCAAGTTCTTGAGTTAGAATAAGGACAGTTCCTAATATCAATGTTCTTAGTAAAAAAGACATTATATTCATGAAGAAGTGAGAAGTGATGTAAGCAATAAAAACAATAATATTTCATGTCTTTGATAGGAGCGTGTGTGTGATTTCCAAAAGATCAATTGTTCAAGTTTTAGAGTAGGGATTCAAGAAAAAGCATATGAGGAGAAGCTTCATCCATGACATAAATGAAGACTTAGTAGGAACATACTATATATTATGTGTAAGTATTTAGTCTTTAGTATATGAAATAAGCTATGGTAATAAAAGTGTATTAAATTCAAAGTTCTTATTTATATGATAAATGGTTTTATAAGAGAATATTTAGGAATTGTAGTTTTAAAGAACATGTTTTTATAAAAATAAAATCTTTAGATTCTATAAATGATTAAGTTCATATTTAATTGGTTCTTAGAATTTCTCTAAAAACATGGTATAATTCGTACATGATATCTAAAGTGTAGTTATTGGCTCCTAGACTTACTCTCTCAACTGTTTTGTCTAGTGTGCACAACGAAGAAGCTACAATCAACGTTAACTTTAATTGACAACGTTAAGGTGGTCTCCTATTTTGTAGAAACACCACCCTAGATTCAAGGAAGATACGTAGTAGTGGACTAGTGTTTTGATATCAAGTGATGATAAGTACATTTACAAGTTCAGAGATAACTACTTTCAATGTCAGTTGGCATAAAGCCCTAAGTTTTTATTTTAAATACTAGAGTTCATATACATTTTGTAGACACTAAATTTTAATCTCCTTTTTTATTAACAATTTACATTTTTACTTCCTCCCCCTTTGAGTACAATTATGCCATTGAGCGGGGCATATTTTTTTACAAATCAATGGTGATAAAAGAGGAAGTGATATCATATTTAAGTTTATTATCCTACTATAGAAATGAAATCATGTCTCTTCGTATAGTGGTCAAATATTGGTGTCGCCTGCACCAAGACAACCCTTATTATTATATCTCATTATTACAGAAACTTCCATGGCAACCCTTCTTGCTCAGTACCAGGAGGAAACTAGGAAAAGAAGTAACTATATATTATCTTATTATGAAATTTTTGGTGTATGAGACAAGATATACTCCATTAGAAAGAGAATGCATTGCCCTCATTTATAAACTAAAAAATTTCGATATTATCTAAAAGCTTAAGTGATGCACCTTATTTTAAGGTTAGATCGTATAAAATATTTCTTTGAGAAGTCAATATTGAGTAAAAGATTAGCGAGATGGCATGCCATATTGTCCGAGTTTGACATCTAATGTGTATGTCAAAATTGGTAAGAGGAAAAGTCATATCCAAAGCACTGGCAGATGGACCTTTATCTTGATGTGTAATGAGGGAAAATGTATTTTGACGGTGCTTTAAACAGAAGGAAAAATGGAGTTAGGGTTATATTCATTGACCCGCATGCAGCTCACATACCTTTTGTAGTGAAACTAAGATTTCCAAATTAAATGAATAAAACTAAATATGAAGCTTGTATTTATGGCATCAAGGTTGAAATTGTTGCAGGGGTAAGACATGTAATTATGTATGGAGATTCAAATCTCATTATATCCCAAACGATCGGAGAATAAAAAGTTTAAGATGAAAGACTTTAAATATACACTGTGTATCTTCAACAATGTATGCCTCATTTCAAAGAAATCAACTTTACGCATCTTCCTTGGGAACAAAATAGCTTCACCATCTCGCAAATTTGGTAGTCAATATGACCTAGGACGACAATGTAAAGGTCCTGTTAGTTACCATTGAGGAGAAAAGATCACCAGCAATCAAATTCTGAGAAACAATCGCTTTGATAACTCAAATGGATGAAGAAGATGCTTGGTATGTAGACCTTAAAATTTCCTTCTTGCCAAACAATACCCAATAGGTAGCCATAGGAAAGATCAATTAACTATTTGAAGACTTATGACTCACTTCATAAGACTAAAAGCTCAACTTTATTACAAGGGTTTTCATGGAACCCTCCAACTTTGTGTTGATGGAGAATGAACGCATAGAATAATGAGTGAAGTCGATGGAGGAGAATGAGGACCTCATATAAGTAAAAGAATGCTCGCTTGAAAAATCCTTTGAGTAGGGTATTACTAGACAACATTGAACAGTGATTGTGTCCATTTTCTCAGAACTGGGAAAATGTGACAAAGTTTTGCAAACCTCAAACATTTGCCACCTATTACGCTATAAAACCTTATTTCACCATAGATATTCTCAATTAGGGGAAATGACATAATCAGAAAAATTCATCTTAAAGCCTCAGTTGAGCACCGATATATTCTCGTTGCAATCAATTACTTTTCAAAATGGGTGGAGGCAGCATCATATTCAAGACAACGGGTAAAACAATTCTCAAAATTTGTGACCAATAATTTCACATGTCAATATGGAGTGCCATTTGAGGTTATTTCGGATAATAGATTGTAATTATAGGGTCAACTTAAAGAAATCTCAAGAAATACAGGGTTTGGCATTATTAATCATCCCCTAATTGCATCAAACCAATGGAGCCGTTGAAGCTGCCAACAAGACCATCTGAATAATAACCGCCAAAATGACTAAATTATTAACACTGGGTGGTTGGAAGCCCATTAACACATTCAAAATAATCTAGGGTTAGAACAGGGTTATTAAAAGTGGGAAATGCCCTTATTGTTTGAGCATACTGCCATACTTGTGAAGACCTTAAGACATTTGCCACACTGTCACCAATATAAGTTGTGGAAGGAGGTTCAGGAAATTTACTAGGTTCAAGGAGGCATTAAATGTGCTTCATTTGTCTCAGGCATCTCCAATATAGATAAAAGGTAATGTGGTATGAACTCAGAAGTTGAAGACCCTTATGGCATTCTTTTACTAATGGTAACCAATGAGATCTCCAAGAAAGAGGTGATCTACTCCACTTCTCACCTAGAAAAATTCTTGCCTATTCTTTAGTTTCACAATTAACGTAGTTGATAAGTGTTATTTATATGAATGATTTAAGAGTTTTTTGGATCATTTTCATGTAGTTTAGATGCATTTTAGTTTAGTTTTACTTAAAAATTAATAATTTTCTTCCAAATGATGCATTCACAGGTTTTCATAGTATTTTTGATCTTTTTCAGGTTATGAGTTCATGATCCAATGGAGGTATTCTATGAAGTCTTTAGAGTCACTAAGGAGCAACATAAAGCTAAGAGAAGTTGTTAAGAAATGGCCAAATCACCAATGAAGAAAAGGAGTTGAAGTACTAAATGCATGAGCCTAAAGCAAGGAGACTCAGACGAGTATTGCAAAGGACTCGTTTGAGTGCAAGCATAAAAAGTGGTAGATTCAAACCCTCAAGTGACAAAGTGGAGAAAGAAGAGGGACTCAATCGAATATGCAGAGCACTCCTCTAAGCCCTTACTAAAAGCACTGATTTTGTTATTCTCTCAATTCTTACCAAATGAGAGGGGACTCGATCTAGAGTATAGAGCACTTGATTGAGCCTATTTTCCCCTGGCGGGTTTTTAGCGCTTTTCTTAGTTAAGCCTAATGCATTTTCATATATATTAGGGCTCTTTTATAGGTTTAGGAGGAAGGCATACATTCTCTAGTTTCTAGTTTTCCTTTCGAATACTTTGAGCTTTGAAGCACTTTTAGCATTTGTAATTCACGAATTCTCGGTTTATTTTCTATACAATTCTATTACTTAATATCTATATTTTTCTTTAGTTTATTTTTGTATTTAATTATATCTCTTTTGTATTTGCATTGTTTTTATGCCAATCAGGTGTGAATAATTCCCTAATCTAGGATTTCAATGAACCCTAATATGGGTTAGGTATTAATAAACCCCAAAACCCAAAATCTTAATGCATGATTCAATTCCTTTAATTTATGATTAGTTTTAACGTCATAAAAAGATTAGAAAGAATTGATTAATGACATGGATTAAGTGAATTAGAATCATAGGTTAGTATATGAATGTCGATCATGAAAGTAGACATCATAAGAATTAAGATCATTTTGAATGCCTTGTTTAATGTCTTTCTATTGTATGATTCCACAAAAGTAGTCTTAATTTCATTAGTGGAAGCTATTAATACTTAAGAGAGATCTTTAGTATTGGTTTAGGGGTGCATTCATCTTAGGAATTGTTTTATGAATCAAATTTGAGGGATCGGGTGTGGATTCTATATCTATCCATATTAGTGGGGATTCGTTATCCTAGGTGGCTTTAATTATATTGATCACAATCTTAGTTATAATTCGTGTCTATTTTAGCTTATTTTAGAATCTCTCATTTTTCACCTCACCTAATAGAAATAAAGACCATAGGTAGCTTAATCATCCAATATTCTCCTACGACTCGATCCTACTTGCTCGAACTACATTAGATTAGGCAGCTAGGTATTTTTGATAGGGTAGCATCAGCCCTGTCAATAGTAAGTAGGAGAAAAATCTTTAACACGAATATTATTTGTTTGATAAGGCAAGTACGGGGGAGGTCTTGATAATTTGAACTTCTCACACAACCACATAAAGAGAACTAGTGGAAATCCTTTTATGCATTCCCCATCACAAAAAATGCGTACACCATGAAATTCCCATTAATCCCCAGAGGATTTACTCAAAATCTCTCTCTGTATGGAGCTCCCCAGCGAATGGAATTCCCCAGTGAGTAAAATCCCGAAGAAGTAAAGTAGGAGGCATCCTCTAAAATTGTTTAAAGCCCTCAAAAGAAGTCATCCCAGCAGAAGCACGAACAACAAAATCCTTCAAGGGAGTTTGTCTATATCTAAGTGAGGCAAAAGGTAGCAAACCTTTCTAAATTAACAATCTCTTTAGTTGAGTCTGACAAAAATTGAGTTAGATTGTCAAAGCTATGAAATTAGCCCAAATTAAGGGACTATTATACAGAAAACTTCCAGTAGAGCAAGGTAGCACCCTCCTAAAGTGCTAAAGCTTCCTTAGTAAATAACATGGGTGTAAGGAATGATAGTTTTAGACCCTCCTCAATTATAAGCCATGTCATCCTAATAATCACTCCTTTTTGGCACAATAGGCCATGTCTCTAAGCCGTGCCACCCTAATAGCGACTCCTCTTTTGTAAAGTAGTCATGTCTCTAAGCCACGCCACCCTGACAGTGGCTCCTTTTTAGCATAGAAGGCCATGTCTCTAAGCCATGCCATCTTGATAACGACTCCCCATTTGCACAACAGGCCAATCTCTAAGCATCACCATCTTGGTAGCGTCTCCTCATTGGAATAACATGCCAACCTATAAGCCGCACCATCTCGACAGCAGCTTTCCATTGGCACAATAGGCCAACCTATAAGTCGTGCCATCCCAATAGCGGCTCAATGTCAGCACCAATCTTACCTAGTGGAGTACCTTAAGTCACTTTTCTCATGCATTCAGGCTGATCATTAGAACTTCCCATCCCCAATGGAGCTGACTCAGCAACATCGTACAGACAAGTTTCACACAAACTAGCCCCTTTTTTTACAGGTACCAGTGCTTGGGTCAAAATTGAGTATGTGAAAACCCAAAATCACCTTAAAGTCAAACCTCAAAAGGCTCTAAACACAAACCCAACTACCTTGGCCCAAACACTTAACCCAAATCACCCAAAAAGACTCAAAAGAAAACCTCCTAAACCATACAAAAGTAAGTTACTTGGAGCACAAATGCCCAACACTCAAAGTTAGCATTCAATGCAAGAACAAAAATAAACTAAATTTCGGGTGTTCAACGCCAACTTTAGGCGTCAAACGCCAAGCATAAGCATCTGATGCATGTTGGGCATCCAACGCCCCAGCCTGGCATCTAAAGCATAATATGTGTACATCCAAGCCTTGACGCCTAGGTTCGTGCTCCATTCTAGCTTACCCTACTTCAAGCGTTTGATGCCTACTTTGTTTGCTTGATGCTCGAGTTTTGAGCATCAACTAAAAGTACTATTGGCTCCTTTCAAACCTCTTTTCAACTAAATAAAATATTCCTTTTATTAGCATTTCATGCCCAAGTTGAGCGTCTGACGCATTAAGTTGGCGTTTAATGCTCAATAAATCGACACTTTTTGCTTATAAATACACCCAAAAGTTAATGAGGAAATGGTTGAAATTTCACACATTTCAAAGCATCATTTTTCCAAAATACACTCCCAAACACTATCAAAGCCTCTCAAACATGCTTCACACTCTCCAAGGATTATTCAAAGCACATTTTGCCTTAATCAAACAAGAAAATCTTATCCCTTTTAATTCATATTTAATCAAAACTCAAGTAAAAGGACTCTCTTCAATGATAAACACCAAGGACCCTTATCAAATCTAATATTTTTATTTTATTTCTGTCTACTTCTTCTCCATTAACCTTCCATTCATTGGTTCTAGGTGTTTCAATCAACTCAAGAGCTTTAGATTGGGCTCTTTTTTGTGATGATTATGGAAGATGTAAACCTTTTCTATATGAAATTTTATTTCAATTTCAAGCAACTTTGGAGAGCTTTGATCAACCAAAGAGACATGACTCTTTATGTTCTATTATGATCAACACTCTTATTTATATGTGTCTTTTATATATGGTTTGAAGAACTAGAAATAACTCCTACTTCACTAGGTCAAGTCTCAAAACCCTAACATTAAGCACCTCATTTAAGGAACCATATTCTTAGATTGGTTTCCATTTAATCTCTCAAATAACCCCTTCCCCTTGCATTTTATTCATTATAATCTACTTACATTATGCAAGTTTCTTTTTCTTTGGTCTTTGATGAAGAGATTTAGACTTCTTCAATCTCTCTAGACTCAATCAGCATTTTGGCCCATTTCATGAGCAAACCCTAGATGTGCATCACACTTGAATGTATATTTAGGTGTTATCCTAAAGTCTCATTTATTGTTAAAGCATCCTAAAGTATATTTTTATCTTGTTTTGCATCTTGGTGTCAATGATGTTCAAAGGCTAAAGCACACAATTCTTCATAAGTTGACCTTTATCTTAGTTGAAGTATGTCATGAAGATAGGTCTCTTTAGGCTTAAAATATTTATTTGACCAGTAATTCTTCAACTCATCATCATGTATAACTCATACCTTGCATCTTACTAACATTGACTCTTATCGCTTTCTTTCAATTTTGCACTTTCAATCATGCACTTTAATTTCATGATCCTTACTATGTAATGAATGTGTAGGTTCACCTTTATCTTATACACTAATCAAGACCTATTGAAATGCAATCACGTCTAATAAGATAAATTTTGATAACTGGCCATGGGAACCCTTAATCTTATGGACTCCTAACAAAGTGATCACCTAATCTAGATTTATGTGCATAATTATTAACTTGCTAAACCAACTAAATATATAGTGTTCTTTTCCTTTTTATTTTTATGTTTTCCTAAGAACTAAACCTAATTTATTCTTCATCTTAAGCAAATTATTTATCATAAAATTCTTGGGTTGAAATAAGTTTCTCATTTCCAAACCTTTTCATAGTTCGAAGACCACTAACGTGAGTCATTTTGGGATTCAAACCCAAGGGGTATCCGAACAGCCTTATACGTTTGGTGGCGACTCCTTGACACATACTCCTTTTCAAAGTCGTATATCTGATCCTTAATATTATGCAAATTAAGTAGGGCACTAGTGGGGAGATCCCTTTCATTTCTTTTCATAAAAAAAGGAACGTTTGGTTGTAAGAAAATTGAACTCTCTAGTGGTTTTTCACTCATCGAATTACCCACACAAAACCTTGTTGGGTTTATCGACCCTTAAAATTTTACAAAAAAGCCCCTACAGTATCAAATTCTAGTTTGTTATTGAAGCCTTAAAGAATTTTTTTTTAAAATTGAATCTATCCAATTTATAAGAAATTTCTAAAATTCTTGTTCATTAATTTTATGTTTTGTTGTTCTTATCTCGTTACTTGCTTTGTTGGTTTTGAAATTTACTTCTAGATTATTGATTAATAATTATGAATCTATTAGTTTTCTTAATTAATTTAATGGAGTCTTTTATTATAATATTATTCATGGGTGTGTAGATTAGTTAGGGGATAGGGTGAAAGCCTAATCCTAAATATGAGTATTGACTAAAGTAAGGGTTTGGTGCTTGAATGGTTCATTTAGGTGTTTCAATGTTATGTTTTAATTAAAATCTAGATTTGGCTATTTAGATTTTACCCTTAATTTTCCTTGATCTTATCATTGAAGAATAATGATTTTCGTAGTAAGACTAGTGTTTTGAGAATTAATATTCAAGTTGCTAATTAATTGTTTGGTCTTTAATGTGTTATTACAGTCGCCTTAGATAGAAAATTAGGCAAGAAATCCTGATTATAATGGTTGCTTCCAATGATTAAAAGATTAGTTCTTGATGAACCCACTTCTCTAAAGCATAGTTTTTGATTCATGAGTTTGTGTTTGGTTTATGATCCCTATTTTGTAAAATTCTTGTGTCCCAATTCCTGCTATAGCTTGTTTATGTTTGGTTAGTGTTGGACCCCAAAACCCCTAGTGTTTTACCTATCCTACATTAGCTATTTTAAAGCCTCGCATTTATAGTCTCAATTATAATTGGTTGCTTTACTCTATGTCATTCCCTATGGATCACGACTCTTACTTACTCATTACATGTGATTGGTAAAGTCGAGGTTTTTTTATTGTTGGTGTCGTAAACGATCGATCCATATGCTTATCAAATAGACATTTGTTAAGGTAGATAAGGAACTTTAGTGATCTTGACCCTTTACTTAGTACCCCACATTTTCCCTTGCTAAGTGGAGTCTACGGTTTAGCATTTATAACCTATGGTGATGTCATATTGTGAAGCCATTAACATTGTTTTGCAATGAGTGGTAATGATCCTCAATTTTTCATGCTTTGATCGAGAACTTAGCTTATGCTTGACCGAGACCACAACCAAACTTCTCAAGGAAAATACAAAGGCAATTTTGAAACCAATATTCAAGCCTAATAATTTATCCTTCTTCACTTACCTTATATATTGTCTCATTCTTACCATTTGTTACCTACTTGAGCCCTTAACACAATGATCTAATCCTTTACCCCACCATTGTTCTTATTTCTCCCTAAAGTCCTTTCAACCTTAGAAAGTTGAGGAATAGTCAATGTAAGGAGGCATGAGTCAAGTATATGGAGCGAGCATGAAAATTAAGATGTCGAGTCATATGTCACTATCCCTTTTACTTTATTTTGTTCAACTCCTTCAAGGAGTATGAGGCGCTAAGACCAAAAGGGTAAAAGTAAACCTCGGGAATAGTGTGGTTGTGCGCTAGATTACGTGCATGTGAGCTGTAGTTCCCTACTCTTGAATTGGTTATCCTTTACTCATCCCTATGAATTCTTTATCTCGTCCTCTCCTGTTACTTAGAATGTCAAATATTCATCATGACGATGTCCCATGAGTGCCCATTGTTTTATTTTCCTTTCTTTTGTTTTTTTTATTTTACCTTTTTTGTTATAGTTGCCTTGGGTTTCTTTTGATTTTGTGAGTTATAGGTCACCTCCTAGGAAACCCTTACGAGAACACACTTCTCCTTTTAAGAAATTAAGAGGTTTAAAGTACTTGTTGATTGATGCTAAAATTAACTTTGATTCGTATGAAAGTAAGTTGTTTTAAATTTCTAGAGCTTTGTGTTTGATTGTTTTCTTTACTTTTCTCATTTTTCAGTGTCTTGCTCAAGGACGAACAAGGGTCAAGCTTGGAGGAATATGATGAGTGGCATTTATGTCACTCACTTATCCTTTCATAAGAGAGTTTTCATGCTCTTATGGCCTATGTCCACCTCGTTTTATGTTATTTGTCAATTTATGCATAATTCTTTCATAGGAGCACATTTGAATTTTCTACCTTTCTTATTCCACTATTTCCCGTGTTTCTTCTACTTTAATGCATGTTTTTTTTCTTGGTGTAGGATCATAATAGGCACAAGTACAAGCAAATCAAAGAGCAAGAATGAGGAGTAGAATAACTAAGAAAATAGCTAAGAGACTGCTTAATTCAAGAATTAAGAAGCCTCTTAGAATTCTTAAAGCCATGCGACTGCTAAGAAGGAATTGAAAGCAACCACTTGGTTCAAAACGACTCAAAGATGAAAAAAACTTCAAGAGAGTAGAAATTAATCTTTGAGCGAGCCGCTCAATTCACTTTGGACCATTACAAATTTACAATTTCCTATAAGTGACAATGCATTAGTTCAACTAAGCACCCACTCAAGATTATCTCTAGGCAATTCCATGGTTTTCTTAAACACTTTTCATTACGGTTAAGGGGATTATGAGGGGTATATAGTAATATAAGATGATTAAAGAGAAAAAAGTACCATTAGAGTAGAGAATATTTTCATTGTATTCATAGAGTAGTCCTTCGTTTTATATCGAATCCTTGTATGGGATTAAAGCCTTTGAAGCACGGTTGTTTAAACATCGAATCAATTCTATTTTGGAGTAATTTATAGCATCTTTTTCACTTTAATTTCATGATTTGATGTTCTCGCTTTATTTATTGTTTTTACTTATTTAGAATTTGCTTCTAGATTTAGTTTAATAGATTCATAACAACAACCATATTAGTCTACTTAATTAATTCAATGGAGTCTTTTTTCATGAGTCATGAGTAGTTATATTAGTTAGGGAATAGGGTGAAAACCTAATCCAAAGTATGAATTAAAGTATGGGATTTGGTGCTTGAATGATTTAATTTGGTTGTTTTAATGTTAGGCTTTAGCTGAAATTTAAATTTAGCCATATATTTTACCCTAAACCCTTCCAATAACCTCAGGTTCCTTAGAAGTCAAATTTAGAGGTTAATGAAAGCTTTCATTACTTCACAAATTAAGAAATATGCTAAGTAAGATAAGCAGATTATAAAGTTAAAGGCTTAGAATAAGTTAATGGGAACCAGACTAGATCTACAAGCTCAATAAGTGAGCTATCTTTGAAAGGTCCTAAGGCAATTCCCAAGGAACATAGAGACTCCTCTTACGAAATACTTAAATAATGTAACTTTGAGGAGTGTCAAAGAGTTAGATGAGCTACCAATGAGGGTTACCACTTATTTGAATGATCTAGAGAATGTAGAAGTAGTTGAGAAGGTTAAGGTTGTAAAGGAGCCTAAAGACTCACCTGTAGCACCCTATAAACCACTGGTATGCTCCATTTTTGTAGAGGCTAGCTCAAGCAAGGTTAAAAAGGAAGTATGAAAGGTTTCTTAATATTTTAAGCAAGCTGCACATCAATATCCCTTTCTTAGATGTCATCTCATAAATTCCTTAATATGCTAAGTTTTTGACGGATATGTTATTAAGAAAGAAAAAGACTAAGAAGAATGCCATAGTTTCCCTCACAACTGAATGTAGTACCATCCTTCAAAACACTCTACCTAAAAAGCTAGGTGATCTAGGTAGCTATTCAATTCCAAAGAGATTAAGGCACCTAGAGATAAAGAAGGCACTATGTGAACTTAGAGCCAATGTAAGTATCATCTCTTTATCTATTTACAATAAGCTTCAAATGGGTGATTAAGCTAAAAGCTTTCCATATCTCTCTCAATCTAGAAGAAAAAACTATGAAGTTTCCTCTAGGAATTTTGGAAGATGTTCCTCTTCGAGTTGAGACATTCTACATCCCATGTGATTTTACAATTATGGATATGGAAGGGGATGCACAAGTCCTAATTATTCTTAGTAAGCCATTCTTAGGTATAGTAGGAGTAATCATCAATATGAAGAATGGTAAGATTACTTTTGAGGTTGGAGAGAAGAAGGTGGATTATTCCTTTGTGAACTCAATGGAAACACCATCCATGGGAGAGACAATTTATAGAGTGGACTCAATTGATGAAACTTTTTCTATCACATTGACATTAGCGAAGCAAGGGATCCACTGGAAGCAGTCGTGATAGGCAATAAAAAAAGGAAATCTAGAAGCAATAGAGTATGTCGACCTTTTAGAATGTGCATAAAGACTTAGAAAGGAGAAACCACCAAAGGAGTTAAGGTCATCGAGTGACTCAAAATATTTTGATGCTCCCCCCTAGGAAGAACTCAAACCACTCCCATCTATACTTAAACATGAATTCCTTTATTCAAAAAAGATATCCTTATTATATTTAATGATGCACTTAATGGTGATAAAATTAAGAAGTTACTAAGGATTCTTAGGAAGCATAGAAAGGCTATTGGATACACCATTCATGACATCAAGGGTATCAATCCTTTTTTTGGACTCATAAGATAAATCTGGAGGAAGATTTTGAGGACGATCATGCCTCCTCCATAGAACTCCAAAGAATATTAAATCCAACTATGACGGAAGTTGTTTGAAAAAAGGTTCTTAAATTACTTCATGCAAGGATAATCTACTCTATTTATAAAGTAAGTGGGTTAGTCCCATGCAAGTAGTCCCTAGGAAAAGAGGCATGACTATTGTTTAGAATGACTAAGGGGAACAAATTCCAAAGAGGATAGTAATGGGGTCGAGTATGTGTATTGGTTACAGACGTGTTATCAAGGCTAGTTAAAAGGATCATTTCCCGTTACCATTTATTGGCCAAATGTTGGAAATATTGGCAAAGCATTTTTTCTTTTGTTGGCTAGACAGATGATTGGGGTTTTACCAAATCCTTAATTGTATGATCGATCAATAGAAGACCATATTCTCTTTCCCATATGGTACTTATCATTATAGCAAAATACCATTTGTCTTATACTATGCTCCTGCCACTGTTCAATTTTGCATGATGGAGATTTTCTTAAATCTGATTGAAAACTCCATGGAAGTTTTCATTAATGACTTCTTAGACTATGGAACATCCTTTAAAGATTACCTAGAAAACCTCAAAATGGGGTGCTTATATACGAATGTTTAGTATTAAACTAGGAAAAGGGCATTTCATGGTCAAAGAGGGAGTTGTTTTAGGTCATAAAGTGTCAAACAATGGTATCAAAGTTGCAAAAGAAAATATTGAGGTCATAGAAGGTTAACTAATCCCTACATTGGTAAAAGAAATTATGAGATTCTTGAGTCACACTGGTTTCTGTCGACGTTTCATTGAGGACTTCTCCAAATTTACAAGACCTCTAATTGAGCTTTTAAGTAAAGACGCCCTATTTATGGTTATCGTTGGTTGCATTAAGTCTTTCAATAGGTTGAAGTATGATGGCTCTTGTACTATAGCCTCTTACCTGTACCTTACCATTCAAAATAATGTGCGATGTGAGTGATTTTTTTCCATAGGATTGGTCTTGAGGAACAAAAAGAATGGAAAATTTCATGCCATTTACTATGAAAACAAAATAATTGATTCAGCTCAAGGGAATTATGCCAATACAGAGAAGGAGTAACTAGTAATTGTGTATGCAATGGAGACATTCCATTTGTACTTGGTCGGCTTAAAATTGATAGTGCATACAAACCATGCGGCACTGAGGTATTTGATGAGAAAAAAGGATGCAAATCCTTATCTAATAAGGTGGATTTTGCTTTTGTATGAGTACGATATGGATATACGAGATAAGAAGGGAGTAGAGAATGTGGTTGTTGCTCATATCTCCCAATTAGCTCTCGAAAAGAGTGTTGATGATCTCCTTATCAATGATTCATGATGAGCAACTCCTTGCAATTCCATCGGTGATACTCCGTGGAATGCTGAGCTAGCTCATTATTTGGTTGTGGGAACCATGCAATCCTTCTAATTACTCTTTGTATTAAAAGAAAAAGTTCTTTCATGATGTGAAGCTTCATTTGTGGGATGACCCCTTCTTATACATATCTTGCGTGGACAAGATTATCAAGAGATGTGTTCCAGAGAATAAAGTATCATTTATCATCTCACATTTCCATGATTTACCTTATGATGGTCACACAAGTAACACCAAAATATATGCCATGGTTTTATAGTGTGGTTTTTATCGGTCGTCTTTAGTTAGGGATGTTCATGTTTTTGTGCAGTCTTATGATCATTGCTAGTGTACCTATAACATTTCTAAGAGGAAAGAAATGCCCCTCAACAACATTTTAGAGGTTGAGATTTTGATGTTTAGAGTGAACTTTATAGGTGCCTTTCCTTCTTCCTATGTGGAAACACGTTCATCTTAGTTGCTATGGATATTGTCTCTAAATGGGTTGAAGCGATCACTGATCAATGATGCTTTTGTGGTAAGCAAGCTCTTCAAGAAGACTATCTTTTCTAGATTTGGCATTCCTCGAGTTCTAATAAGTGATGAAGGACAAAATTTCTTGAAATAAGTTTGAAGTCATGTTGAATAAGTATGGAGTGCATCATAGAGTTAGATGATCTTATCACCCTAAAATGAGTGGTAGAGGTGAGGTGCTAAATCGTGAGATCAAAGCCATTTCGAAGAAGGTTGTAGCATAATCATGGAATAACTAGATGATGCCTTTTAGGAAATGGACAACCTTTAAGACATCTACAATAAGGAGCCCCTAGAGACTAGTTTATGGGAAGGCATGTCACTTATCAGTTGAACTTGAGCATTGTGCTTTTTGAGCCATTAAGCCCATTAACTTTGGTCATTAGTTAACGGGTTAGAAAATACTCTTGCAACTCAATGACCTTGATCAATTACACTTGGATGCTTACAAGAACTCTACAAGGAGAAGTCAAAGCGGTGGCATGATAAGAACATTGTGTAGCGCAAATTTGGAGAGGGTGAAATGATATTGTTGTTCAACTCTAGATTAAAATTGTTCCTTGGGAAACTTAGAATGAGGTGGACTGGGCCATTTAAAATTAAAAACAATTTCTAATATGGTTTGGTCGAGATTTAGAGTGAATAAAAGGATCTATAAAGGCTAACGATCATAGGTTGAAGCACTACCATATAGGAGACCCCATCGATGGAAAGGCTGATCTTAGCTTTTTGGTTCCATTTCTTAATAGATTATAAATAGGGGTTCAAGCTTAAGGCCCAATAATTAAGTACTTAATGGGAGGCAACCCATTCATTCTATATTGTTTTTGCTTTGATTTATGTGTTTTAAAAAAGAAAAGAAAAAAATAAAAAAATGAAAAAAATGAAAAAAAGCATTGTTCTTTTTTAGGTTCTTTCACTTATTTTTGTTTGGAAGTTGTTCTACACAATGGTTTATGCCTTTTGGAATAAAATTTCTACATATATTGCACATTAATTCATCCTTAACTCTAGCATTAGAGAAGAAAAGAAAAGAGAAAGAAGAGTACGGAATGTAATGTAAGAATAAGCAAGAAAAAGAAAAAAAAAAGAAGCAAGAAAATTTGTTGAGAATGTTCCAAAAGAGATCTTTGACTCATTCCTTAATTGAGCATAAAGTAAAAAAATAATTGAATTGAGCTAAGAGAGAAAGTGTAGATCAAAGAAAAATGAGAAGAGAGGCTAGTTTGGGGGATATTGGTGCTATAAGGATGGTTTGAACCCAATCTTTAAGTCCTATAGTGGGATTCTATTTAGGTTTTGAGCACCAGATTCCTAAATATCATTATCCTACCTTATCCAACCAAGCCTATCCAATCTCGAGAGTCATTACCTTTTTGAGTTTGTATCATGTTTGGTAGTGGAGAAAGACAAAGAGAAAGCTTAAAGAGGACAATCTTACAGAGTTGATTAAGAACATTTTAAACCTCGTAAACACATGAGTGGTTTATTCTCCCTATGCACATGTAAAGTGAGAAATCTATGGTATCTGTATGAGACTAGATTGGGGGAGTTTGTAGTTGTTTTACCCAATAGCTGAAGGTTAATGGATTTTATATAACTTATCTATATGTAAGATTTTGTTTTAATATTGTTCTTAACAAGGGTTTTTATAAAATTAAGGCATGTGTGTCTCCTAAGATGTTATCTCACCTTTCCCATTCATCCTGCAGTTAAATGCTTAAGGAGAAGCATTCATTTAGCTTAGGGGAGTTTGATAAGTCCAGTTTGAGTGCATGATTTAAGGATGTTTTAAGGACTTTTACATGTAGTTTAGGTGTGTTTTAGTTTAGTTTTAGTAATTTTTATCCCCTTTTCTTTCATATGATGCGTAAAAGGGTATTTTTAATTTTTTTGATCTTTGTCATGAATATTAGAGAAATCTCATGGTGTTGATACGAGTTCGAGTTGTATGTGTGTATGTGTGTGTGTGTGTGTGTGTGTTTGTGTGCGTGTGTGTGTAATCATGTGAGAACCCTTCCCTTATATGAGAACTTTTTATATATGGAAACCCATCTAGCACCGTTGATTAAAAGATCTAATGGCTTAAGATGTTTCAGTTTTTTATGGCAAAAGTGTAATTTATTAGAACTTTTATGTACTCTACCTACCAATATACAACACCTTTTCAAAACTCATGATGCATGTATAGTACCTCATTTTTCGTGAAATTGGAAATTTTTCATCTTCTGAATATTTATTCAATTGGTCCAAATATTAGTACAAATTGCTTCAAATATTTATTCTATTATTTTAAAATTTAGTACTGATGTTATAAAACTTTTGTTATATTATTCTAAACTATTATTCTAAACTTCTGTCTATTATTCTAGACTTCTATTCTAATGTTTTAAACTTTTGTTCTACAATTCTAATCTTTTGTTCTATAGGTATAAAGATTTGTTATATCGTTCTAAACTTCTGTTCTATTGTTCTAAAATATTATTCTAATATTCTTAACTTCTGTTCTATTGTTCTAAACTATTGTTCGAATGTTCTAAACTTCCCTTATATTGTTTTAAATTTATGTTCTATTGGTCTAAACTATTGTTCTACACTATTATTCTAATTTAATAAATTTATGTTCTATTATTCTAAACTATTGTTCTAATTTTTCTAAACTATTGTTCTACTGGTCTAAACTTCTGTTGTAATGTTTATACGTACTAGGCCTCGTTTTTTGTGATATTGAAAACTTTTTATCTTCTAAATATTAATTCATTGTTCTAAAATTTAGTACATATTATTCAAAATATTTATTCTATTGTTCTAAAATTTAGTAATGATGTTCTAAAATTATTGTTTTATTATTCTAAACTATTGTTCTAATGTTCTAAATTCTATTATAATATTCTAAAATTGACATGTATGTTCTAAATATTTATTCTATTGTCATAAGGTCTAATACTAATGTTCTAAATTTAAATACTAGTGTTCTTAAGATTAACACTTATTGTTCTAAAGATTAAAAATAGAACAGATCTTTAGAACAATAAAATAGAAGTTTAGAGCATTAGAACAAAAGTTTAGATTATTAAAATAGAAGTTTAGAATATTAGAACAATAGATCATAAGTTTAGAACATTAGAACAATAATTTAGAATAATAAAACAGAAGTTTAGAATATTAGAACAATAACTTAGAACAATAGAACAGAAGTGGGGAAACATATGTCATGTTTTTAAAAAAGTGTGTCAGTTTGTCTAAATCTGTGTCAGTTTGTCTAAAAGTGGTCTAAAAGTGTGTCAGTTTGTCTCAGTGTATTTGAGAAAGTGGAGAAACGTGTGTTAGTTTTATATGAAAAAAGGTTGTGTCAGTTTTGCCATTATTTATTCTTTTGCCATAATTTTTTGTCAAATCTTGTCCGCTAGCTAGATGTGGGCAATGTATGGTGTTAGATGGGTCCTCATTTGGCATAGATTTCATATATAAGGGTGGTGGGGGGAGGGGGTGTTTACACATTGCATGAACCCAATACTATATATATATATATATATATATATATATATATATATATATATATATATATATATATATATATATATATATATATATATATATATATATATATATATATTTGTGTGTGTGTGTGCACGCGTGTGCATATTGAAGACATACGTACATATACATCATGTATGATACACTTAAAGTTCAAGTATATATATTCTCATTTTCCGTTTTTTAATCGTAGCTATTATTTAAATAAATATCGTATTGTAAATATATTTTTTCTCAAAAATTTAATTAGAAATCTGGATGCATTTTTAAGTCTAGAAAGAAGGCCTATTATATTAACTTTGTATATGCAAATAAGCATCAACAAATCTATGAATAAAAATAGTCAATGAGAAAGTCGACGCAAAAATATGTCAATAGCAAAAATGAACACCAAAAAGCGTCGAGATTGTGGACGCCACAACAAGTCAACAACAAAAATGGACATCGAAAAGGGTCGAGAAAGTCGACTATAAAAAGCTTTGATAATCACTTAAATGTGACAAATGCATGAATATTTCAACAATCTGGGTAGTTTTAAGCGTCGGGATTGTAGGCGCGAAAAAGCATTGGGATTGTCGGCGTAAAAAACCACCAAGAATTCTCGACGCTTTTTAGGGTCGTCAAGAAATTAATTCTCGACACTTTTTTGCGACGAAAATGTACAAAAATAGCATCGAGAAAACAAGGGATTTTGTTATAGTGAATTGATAATGTTTGAGAAATAAACATGCATCCTTACAATTTAGTGATCGCCTATTTAGTAAAATAAAGTCCTCTTTTTCACAGTAAAAAAAGAAATAAATTTGTTATCTTAGAACCCTTGATGGAGTCTTGCGAAATCCAATATCCACGGATCCAATACTCTAACTCCTTAGCATGATATGAGCTTCTTTGCCAATTAATAAACTTACTAGCTACCAACTAATTATTATCATTGATCTTATTATATGTAGATTTGTGGACCCTATACATGGAAATCCAATGCACTAGTCATAGGCCTAGGTTCCCGTAAAAATGGGTCATAATTGGGCTTTGGCTCAAATATGGGCTTGGGCCTATAAGGGATTCAGCTTGGGCTCTAACCCATTAACTTGGTCTTTGACTAGGGCTTGGTCAAAGTTGGGCTTGACCTTAGAGTTGACTTTCATGGGTTGGACCTTAACTTTGACTTTTATGGGTTGGACCTTGACTTGAGGTTTGACTTCCATGAGGTTGGGTCATAATCATGAATAGGCTAAACATGGAATTAAGGGAAGGATAAGAGAATATGGGCTTAAGAGTAATAGGGTATCAAGGAGACAAAGGAAAGAGAAGTGGGCTGACCCAGAGAGGAAGTGGCGTGAAAAGGGCAAGGGGGACGTGATTTTGAGGCTTTGGAGATTCCTAATGGCAACCATAAACCAAGAGTCCAAAAGCTTCATGTATCCTATTTATTTTTCTGGTTTTGCAATAGGATAATTAGATTTTGAATCAAATTTAACTTTCGTAAAATCTGGGCATTAGTTAATTAAGTTGTTGCTTTTTTTTAGGTGTGTTTTAGCTAGGAGTTTGAGTAGAGTTGGACTTTTGTTTTGTTGTTGTACCTTTTCATGTGTTTTTATTAGTTAGCTAGGGTTTACTTTAGGGATTCCTGATAACAAACTATGCAAAGGCTACCTCTTAAATAAGGAAGTCAAAATCAGTAGAGGCTTGTTGATGAATTTTGAAAAAAAGTGTTTCTTGCTTTAATTTTTTTACATGTGAGTGTGAGAGGCTTGAGTATCCATTTCTAATCCTTCGATGGCACATTGGATGGTGTTCGTGGAAAGCTCAAAAACTCTAAGTGGTGGAATTTTGTATCTTAGAGCAATTGGGGAAGCCCATTGGTGAAATCTGTAAAATAGAGGATCCTTTGGTCTATCTTGTTAGTTGCTAGTTTTTTTTGGTTTGCTATTTGATTGTGAAACATCTGATAATTTTCTCAATAGTCAAGTGATTTTTAGACCCATCATATGTTACCGATTTTTTCAAGAAATTGATTAACCTTGGGCTAAAATTCAAATCTTTGAATTTCTCGATTTTGTGTTAATTGATGAGTGAAATAGGCCTTGTACGTTTGCTGAGAGAATTATTGTTGAGTCCCTCAGGTTCTGATTGATAGTTTGATAGTTTTGAATGATGACAAACAGCTAAGGGAAACAGGTCTTTGAAAGTGTTCAATACAGTTGGGGAACCAGCTAATATAGAACACTGTTTCCCTAGATGAGTTATTACTTATATGAGATATCTGTTGAACTAACTTGTCTTTATACAGGAAACAACTAGATGATAAATGAGTTATACATCTAAGTTGATTTCTAAAGTTTGGAAGCTTGAAAGGACTTTTGATCAACTTAAAGGAAGGTCCTTGGTCAGTAAATGAGTTCAGTCATGGAAGCTTTCAAGACTTAATGAATGCATGAAGATAGACTACACTCGAAGAGTTATTTAGGATCTTCATGTAAATGCTCCGTAGTATAACTTATATAATTGAGTATATAAAGTGCTTTTAGTATATTAAATATCGTTATGAAATTTGGTACAAGGATTGGAACAAATTTCATAACATATTTAGTTCAGGGAACCAGGTCAGGGAACCAGGTTAACTGAACAGATTATTCAAGCTGCGGTTTTTAAAAAAGATTTTGTAAAAAAGGATATTTTCCGAAATTTACGGTTTTAAGATATATTTAAGCAGCTAAAAGATAAGATGATATTTTGGTTAGCTAAAAACCTGGAGGTATCTTATCCTAAGATGATCTTATCTTATGATCAAATCATTTAGGATAAATACTTATCCTAAATCGTATGTATATCTTATACGCATGTATATCTTATACGTATGGGTTGAGGGTTTAGCCGACTAACCTATAAATACATCTTGATCTGAATAATCAAAACATAGCTCTTACGCAATTTTCACAGAGTTTGATCCTTGAGAGCTAAAAGCACTAATTCAATTATTGAGTGATACACAAGAGCATAATAGTGTTTAATGTTATTCTCTATCTGACTTTTGAGAGTTAAAATTATTAGAGAGATCTTGATCTTGTATTCAGTCTTTGACAAAGGGGTTGAAGACTTGGTGAGTGTTTGTGAGTTCAAACACACTAGGAACTTACGAGTGTAAGTTCAAAGCACATTCAGAGTCGAGTGTGGGGTTACTGGTTCCCGGAGTAGGGAAACAGTAGAGTGAATTGTATCTTTATTTTTCGGAGTAGATTAATAAAGTACATAGGATAGGAGGACGTAGGCCAGAGTTGGCTGAACCTCGTTAAGTCTGTGGTGTTCTTTATTGCTTTGTTTTATTCCGCTGCATAAGGGAACCAGCACAACTGGTTCCTTACACATAATCCGAAAAGAAGCAAAAATTGCCAACAATTACTTAACACTCAATTTACCCCCCCCCCCCCCCCCCCCTCTTGAGTGCCCATTGAACCTTCAATTGGTATCAGAGCCTAAGCTTCTCGAAAGAGTAACATCTAGAGGAGTTAAGAATGAGTACTCAAGAATTAAGTGCAATCGGTTATGACAACAAGACACCAAAGTTTAATGGAAATAATTACGCTTGGTGGAAGAATAGGATCCAGAATGTGATCATGGGTATTGATTATGAATGCTGGCTCATAGTTAAAAATGGTCCTAATATCATTCTCAAGACAGAAGCTGATGGGAAACAGGTTCCCAAGAAGGATGGAGAATTGGTCACTGCTGATTACAAGTTGCTCGAGAAAAATGCTAAGGCAATGTCGATCCTACAACAAGCAATAAGTGAGAATGAAACAAATCGGATCTCTGGTTGCAGTAGTGCTAAGGAGATATGGGACACCCTTGAACTTGCATTTGAGGGAACCAGTGAGGTAAAACGTTCTAAAATTGATTTAATCATGTCTAAATACGAATTGTTTGCCATGAATAAAAATGAAAAAATCAATGATTGCTTTCGTAGGTTTATGACTATTGTTAATGATCTTAGATCACTTGGTAAAATGTTTTCTGATGAGGATCTTGTGAGAAAAATTTTGCGTAGTTTAACAGATACATGGACAGCTAAGGTAACAGCAGTGTACGAAGCAAAGGATCTATCTACCCTGTCCTTGGAACAGTTGATTGGTTCCCTTATGACTCATGAGATGCTGATTGACTCTAAGTCAGAGAAGGAACCAGCCAGAGGCATTGCACTAAAGGGAACAGTAGAGGAAGAAGAAGATGAGATCAGCCTGATTACAAAAAGATTTGAAAGATCTCTTCGTGATCAAAAGAGGAATTTCAAAGGTAGGAATTTCAAAAACACTAAAAAATATAACTCATCTTCAGGTTGCTTCAAGTGTGGTGAGAAAGGACACATTATTCGTGATTGTCCAAAATGGAAGGATAAGCAATCTCAATCTGGAGATAAGAGGGCTTTCAAGAATGCCATAATAGCATCTATGTGGGGAGAATCTGACTCAGGATCTGATGAAGAAGAAGATACAACTGATTCTGATGTTTGTCTAACTGCCTTCACAAATATCAAGGAAAACAACACTGGTCAGGGAACCAGAGGGGGAACCAGTACATTCAAGAAATGCTTAATAGCTAAGAAGGATGTACTACAAAGACATAAGGTAAACCTTGAACAAATTAGAGTAGATATGCATGAATATGATAGAGAAAATATGCTTGCCTGTATAGACTCTTTATTAGATGAATGTTATAAATTAGGTGAAGCTTACATAACTGGCAAAAGAGAACTAAAAGAAAAACGAAATGAATGTGAAATTGCTATTGCTAGTTGTGATCACCTAGAAATGGTTTGCCATAACTTGAAAAATCAAAATGCTGAACTAGAAATTGAATTGGACAAGTGCAAGGTAGAGCTAGAAAGGGCAAGATCTTCTGAACTAGACTATCCAAGTGATGGTGAAGAAGATCTGATCTCCTGGTTCCCCAGAGACTTATCAACTACTAGTAAAATCCCTGATTTCTCTACAGTCATAAGTAAAGCAAATTCTTGTAATAGAACATCTCTGTTGAAAGCCTTTGAAGCATTGACCCTCAACTTAGAAAACTCTTACAAAGAAATCGCTTCACTTAAAGCTGCTCAGTCCCCTAGTTTTTCCACTGGAACCAGCGTTGAAGTCAGCAGTATGATTAATGAATATGAAAGTACTATCTGTAAATTACATGCTGATTTTAATCAACTAAAAAGTGAAAAGCAATCAGTAGTTATTGACGTGTCTAATGATCCTATGATTTTAGATCTTAACTTACAAATTGCAACTTTAGAAAGTAACTTTGAGTTTTTGAAAGAGAAAAACGAGTTGTTAGTTAAAACACTTGAATTAAAAGAAAGGGAATTGCATGATAGTCATAGACATGTGGATAAGCTACTGAACGCACAAAGAACCTTGAACCTTCTGACCTCATCAGGAGGAAACAAAGGAAAATTTGGTCTTGGTTATACTAGACAGAGAACCAGGACTAACTGGTCTCCCAGAGAGACCACCTGGATCACAGAATATCAGCGAGGTAAGTATGTCATGACTAAAGAGATGCACGTATGTTTTCATTGTGGTAAGAATGGACATAAGATACATGAATGTCCAGCTAAGAAAAATAGTGCTAATAAGAACAGCAAGAGTATAATGTATGTATGGAGAAGAAAGGATAAACATGATGTTAATGTTGTTGAAAAGGGACCCAAGTACACTTGGGTTCCTAAAACTAATGTTTGATTTAAACTTACAGGCTAGAGTGAAGGGAGATACCTATTGGTATTTGGACAGTGGGTGCTCAAGACACATGTCCGGGGATAAAGATCAATTCCTTTCACTAGTGGCCTTTGATGGAGGAAGTGTCACCTTTGGGGATAACAGCAAGGGAACCATTACTGGTTTAGGTAAAGTTGGTAAGACACTTTCTAGTACAATAGATGACGTTTATTATGTTGAAGGCTTGCAACATAATCTCTTGAGTATTTCTCAATTATGTGACAAAGGAAATAGAGTTGAGTTTCAAGCCAACCTATGTCGCATAGTTAACTCACAAACAGGAGAACTGGTATGTGAGGGAACTAGGAAGCATGATGTCTACATCACCTTCTTAGATAAGATCCCTCAAGACAAGTCTACTTGTTTGAGAGCTGTTTCCGAAAATAATCAATGGATTTGGCATAAGAGATTTGGACATGCTAGCCTAACACTTCTAAACAAGCTTAAAGCACGTAACTTAGTGATAGGTCTTCCTAACATCAAGTACGAAGTTGATAAAGTTTGTTCTGAATGTGTAAGGGGGAAACAGGTCAAAATCTCTTTTAAGCCCAAAACTGTTTTGAGTACGAGCAGACCCTTCGAACTTGTACACATTGACTTGTGTGGTCCCATGAGAGTACAAAGTCGAAGAAGTCATAGATATGTCTATGTTATGGTTGATGATTATTCCAGGTACACTTGGGTAATGATGTTACACACAAAGGATGAAACATTTGAAGAATGGGTAACATTGGTGAAACAAGTGGAGAACCAGCTCACCCAGAAGCTGGTCTCGATAAGATCAGACCATGGTACTGAATTTGACAATGCTAACTTTATTGATTATTGTAGGGAACATGGAGTTAATCACAACTTCTCAGCCCCTAGAACACCTCAACAAAATGGTGTTGTAGAAAGGAAGAACAGAACTCTTGAGGAGATAGCAAGGACGATGCTCATTGAGAGTGGTCTCCCAAAGAGTTTTTGGGGTGAAGCTGTTGACACTGCTTGCTATATACTGAATAGAGGTCTCATTAGACCAAAGTTAAATAAGACTCCCTATGAACTTCTTAAAGGTCGAAAGCCCAACATCACATACTTTCGTGTCTTTGGATGTAAATGTTATGTGCATAATAATGGGAAGGACCAGCTTGATAAATTTGATCCCAGAAGTGATGAGGGAATCTTTCTTGGATACTCCTCTCACAGCAAAGCATATAGAGTCTTCAATAAGAGGACTCTCTGTGTTGAGGAGAGTGTCCATGTCATTTTTGATGAATTTAACATGTCTTCTGAGACTGCACAGGTACAATCTGATGAAGTGATTGGTTTGATGGATTTCACGGGGAACCAGTATACTGGTCCCTCAGATGAATTGCAAGCAGAACTAGGCATACCAGATACTCCACCAGATAATAATGATGAAGCGCCTAGAGAAGAAAATGGAGAAAATGAGGATTCTGAAGGGGAACCAAATCCTGATGGTTCCACACACAATAGACAGGTAATGAACTCAGGGGGAACAGAAGAAGGTATTACCCCTGAACCGGAGGTAAGTAATGATAGAGGAAACAACATGATTGTAAATTCTCCTGGCCCTTCAGAAAGAGAAGAGATTCATGAACATGCTAGTTCCCAACTTAATGAGGAAGCACAAAATAGTATTAATGTCAAAAGCTTTAGATATAAGGCCTCTCATCCCACTGATCAAATAATTAGTGATATAAATAAGGGGATTCAAACGAGAAGAAGTGTTTTTCAAAATTTCTGTGCTTTCTACTCTTTCCTGTCTAACATAGAGCCTACTGACTATAAAATGGCATTGACTGATCCTGATTGGATACTAGCTATGCAAGATGAATTAAATCAATTTCAGAAAAACCAAGTCTGGCACCTGGTTCCCCGTCCAAAGGAAAGATCAGTCATTGGTACTAGATGGGTCTTTAGAAACAAGTTAGATGACCTCGGTACTATAGTCAGAAACAAAGCAAGGCTAGTGGTGCAAGGGTACAATCAACAAGAGGGAATTGACTATGATGAGACGTTTGCACCAGTAGCTAGACTAGAGGCTATTAGGATTTTAATTGCCTATGCTGCTCACATGAATTTTAAGCTGTTTCAGATGGATGTAAAGACTGCCTTCCTTAATGGCTATTTGAAGGAAGAAGTATATGTGGAGCAGCCACCTGGTTTTGAAGATGCAATGTTTCCTCAACATGTATATAAATTGGATAAAGCATTATATGGATTGAAACAAGCTCCAAGGGCTTGGTATGAAAGACTGTCCAATTTCTTGATGGCTAATGATTACAAGAGAGGAACAATAGACAAGACCTTGTTCATAAGAACCAGGGGGAAGCACTTGATTGTAGTACAAATCTACGTTGATGACATTTTATTTGGTGCTACTAATCAAACTTTGTGTGATGAATTTGCAAATCTTATGCAGAGTGAATTTGAAATGAGTATGATGGGAGAACTAGGATTCTTCCTAGGTCTGCAGATTAAGCAAACAAATGATGGTATAATGATCCATCAACAAAAGTACTTAAAAGAGCTGCTGAAAAAGTTTGGCATGGAGAACAGCAAAGCTTATGATACACTTGTTCCCACATCCACAAAGTTGGATGTTGATCCTAAAGGGAAAGATGTTGAAGCTACGCTTTATAGAGGAATGATTGGTTCTCTACTCTACCTAACAGCTAGTAGACCTGATATTGTGTTCTCTGTTGGTTTGTGTGCTAGGTTTCAAAGCAATCCAAAGGAGTCTCACTTGAAGGCTGTTAGAAGGATACTCAGGTATCTTGTGGGAACAGCAGATCTGTTTTTGTGGTACCCCAAAGGCAGTACCATCGATCTCATTGGATATACAGATGCAGATTATGCTGGATTCCTAGTTGACAGAAAGAGCACATCAGGTATGGCACACTTCCTTGGCTCTTGTCTTATATCATGGGGTTCTAAGAAGCAAAATTCAGTGGCCCTATCCACAGCAGAATCAGAATATATAGCTGCAGCTTCATGCTGTTCCCAGCTACTGTGGATAAGGAACCAGCTGAAAGATTTTGGTGTTATTTATAAAAGTGTTCCTATCTTTTGTGATAACACTAGTGCAATAAATATTTCAAAAAACCCCGTGCAACACTCCAAGACCAAACACATTGAGATAAGACACCACTTTCTAAGAGACAATGTGGAGAAAGGATTGGTGGAGATGTTGTTCTGTAAAAGTGAAGATCAAATAGCTGATATCTTCACAAAGCCTTTATGTAGAGAGTCTTTTTGTAGGTTAAGAGTCCTTTTAGGACTAGTCAGGCTTTAGGCAATGGCTTCAATTATTTCCTTCAATGATTGGTTAGAATAAGTATGCTTTAGTATCGATTATGTATATAACTAT
This sequence comes from Dysphania ambrosioides, assembly GCA_026401315.1. Classification (NCBI taxonomy): domain Eukaryota; kingdom Viridiplantae; phylum Streptophyta; class Magnoliopsida; order Caryophyllales; family Amaranthaceae; genus Dysphania; species Dysphania ambrosioides. The sequence goes on from CM048657.1 coordinate 23,868,110, forward strand.
GCTGCTTACTTGCAAATATTGTGTAAATAACCCCAAGCGGATTATTGTTGCATAGAAACAGGAGAAGTCATTTTGAAACATGCTGAAAATAGAATGACTGGTTCAGTACAGGTACCAGCAAGAGGAAACAGCAGTTCAGCTCTGATATGTCATCCGAAAATATCTTATTTTCGGAAGATTACTATAAGATAATTTCTTTTTGGAAAGAATTATCTTATTTCAGTTATTCATATCCTACAAAAAGGCAAATATATCTAATTGCCTAATTTATAGTTGGTTGAATCTTTCATAAAAAGATAACTACAAGTTTGAAATTTTTAAATTCTAAAATTCCTTCTTTCAACCGGCTAGTTATTGAAAATCTTATATTTGAGCAATTGATATAAATACACATTAACACCTTGATACAGCCTCACATCACATCATCACTCTACTCATCTCTCTCCCGTTCAACAGTGGTGCCCTGATCACTGTTCACTTGCTCTCATCTCCCTTAAATCTGTGAAGCTCACTAAGCAACAATGGGTAGGAAATCAACCAGGGCTCCAGCTAAGAAGAGAAAGGAGAAGACTCAAGCAAGTGAGTCAACACAATTGAAGGAGGCTTCCATCAGTGAAGCAAACCCTGCTCCAACCTCATCGAGCAACTCACCCCCTACCACCACAAAGAACCCATCACCAACTCTATCCCCATCTTCTAAATCTCCCTCACCTCCACCTCCCAAAAATGCTCCTTTACCCAAGACCCCTGAGGCTGATGATTCCATCATCAAGGAACCTGTCTCATCTCAGGGGGAACAGCCCAAAAACACTGAAGAACTCTTCAACAATGCTGGAGAAGGAGAAGAGGAGGAAGTTCGTAGTGAGGAGGATGATCTACAGATCATTGGGCATAGTAAGTGGACTCCAGAACCCTTGACTCGCAGCAGAGTGACCAGGTCATCTCTGAAAAGGGTTAGCGAAGTGGTGATAGAGGAACAGTCAATGGACTCTGCTGGTTCCAAGCGAAAGAGAACAGCACGGAAGTCTGCAAGAGGTATGTCTGTAGAATCTCCATCTGTTGGTATAACTGATTTAAGTTCTAGGGTTGTGGTATCTGGGTGTAGAACAGAAGTTGGGTATTTTGATGAAGCTGCTTTGAGTAATGTGAAAGAGCTGCTAGAATTTCAGGGTTGGATGCCCTTGTTTGATGTCTGTGATGCTAATATCGATGGTGTTAGAAAGTTTTATGTTAATTTAAAACAAATGCTAGATAGATCATTAAGCTCAAGTGTGAATAATGTTGAAGTAAATGTGTCTGTTGCAAGCTTGGCTGGGTTGTTGAATATACCCAGGGATGGCTTTGAGGAGTATTCTGGAGATGGATGGCCCACACTTATAGGGGTCAGTCCAGATGAAGTGCATGATTTTGTGTTTGGAGGGAAAGTTCCAAAGAAAGCTGGAACTTTTAAAACTGGTGGCTTGAAGGAACCAGTGATGCTGGTCCTTCACTCTGTGTGCAACAAGATGATTATCCCTCGAGCACAAGGTAGAGGTTTTGTGCGCATCATGGAAATGGTGCTTATTTATTTGCTGATGAAAAGGATTAAGATAAATCTTCCCTCTCTAATGATAAACCATATGATGAATTGCTATAATTCATCCCACCACTCTCTTCCTTATGGGTCTTACATAACTAAGCTTCTTAAAGAGAATAAGGTTTCTCTTAGTGGATCAACTGCTCCTGTAATGGTGTTTACCAAAGGTATTCTGAAGCAAAAGGGGTTGATCATAAGTGATGGAGTACTGAAGTTTAGGGAGGAGGAACCAGTAGAGACTCCTAAGCCGGTCAAGAAGAAACAGAAGGTAGAGGAACCAGCTGGTCAGCAGGTTATCCTTAAGAGGCTGGAGAGTCAGGAAGAGAAGATAAATGTTGTAGGGGATCAGCTCAGCAAGTTAGTGAACTTGGTTGAAGGTCTATCTACTTCATTTATTATGAGGATGATCAAGTTAGAGAAACAGATTGCTGGAAGTTCTGGAACTGAGAAGAAACAAATTGAAGAAGACCAGCAGGAAGATGACAGTGAAGAGGAAGAGAATCAAGAAGAAACAACTGAGGAGGCTGCCACTGAAGAAGAGGAAGGAGATGATGAAAATGATGATGATGATTGAATCTGTCTTCTTTTTCATTTAGCCTACCTTTATCATAAAATTCTGAATAATTGATTTTGTTGAACTGTTTTTATTCCTCCCAATCCATGAACTTGTTTTGATATGGATTTGGGCTCTATCGTTCACTTTTATTGGTCTGTACTAAACTATGATTTCTGTTGATGGCATGACTTAACTTTGACTAATCTGACCTTCTTTTGCAGCACTTTATTTGTATAATGGTTGATGCCATTGGATGGTTTAGCACGTTAATTTATGCATAAGATGCTACTTCTGCATATCTTTTTAATGATGCCAAAAGGGGGAAAATAGTTGAAGTTGAAGCCTAGGGTCCTTTACTAGTTTAGATCAAGGTTGTGGTTGAGTTTGTTAACCTACTTTATTGTATTCTCTGTTTCTGTTTAGGGAACCAGTTGGCCTTACTGACTTGTTCCATTGAGTTTTGAATTCTTGAAGTTTTTGATTATTTGTTTTTGAGTATGTTCACAGGTGCAGAAACTTCAAGTGTTTGTCATCATCAAAAAGGGGGAATTTGTTGAGTCCCTCAGGTTCTGATTGATAGTTTGATAGTTTTGAATGATGACAAACAACTAAGGGAAACAGGTCTTTGAAAGTGTTCAATACAGTTGGGGAACCAGCTAATATAGAACACTGTTTCCCTAGATGAGTTATTACTTATATGAGATATCTGTTGAACTAACTTGTCTTTATACAGGAAACAACTAGATGATAAATGAGTTATACATCTAAGTTGATTTCTAAAGTTTGGAAGCTTGAAAGGACTTTTGATCAACTTAAAGGAAGGTCCTTGGTCAGTAAATGAGTTCAGTCATGGAAGCTTTCAAGACTTAATGAATGCATGAAGATAGACTACACTCGAAGAGTTATTTAGGATCTTCATGTAAATGCTCCGTAGTATAACTTATATAATTGAGTATATAAAGTGCTTTTAGTATATTAAATATCGTTATGAAATTTGGTACAAGGATTGGAACAAATTTCATAACATATTTAGTTCAGGGAACCAGGTCAGGGAACCAGGTTAACTGAACAGATTATTCAAGCTGCGGTTTTTAAAAAAGATTTTGTAAAAAAGGATATTTTCCGAAATTTACGGTTTTAAGATATATTTAAGCAGCTAAAAGATAAGATGATATTTTGGTTAGCTAAAAACCTGGAGGTATCTTATCCTAAGATGATCTTATCTTATGATCAAATCATTTAGGATAAATACTTATCCTAAATCGTATGTATATCTTATACGCATGTATATCTTATACGTATGGGTTGAGGGTTTAGCCGACTAACCTATAAATACATCTTGATCTGAATAATCAAAACATAGCTCTTACGCAATTTTCACAGAGTTTGATCCTTGAGAGCTAAAAGCACTAATTCAATTATTGAGTGATACACAAGAGCATAATAGTGTTTAATGTTATTCTCTATCTGACTTTTGAGAGTTAAAATTATTAGAGAGATCTTGATCTTGTATTCAGTCTTTGACAAAGGGGTTGAAGACTTGGTGAGTGTTTGTGAGTTCAAACACACTAGGAACTTACGAGTGTAAGTTCAAAGCACATTCAGAGTCGAGTGTGGGGTTACTGGTTCCCGGAGTAGGGAAACAGTAGAGTGAATTGTATCTTTATTTTTCGGAGTAGATTAATAAAGTACATAGGATAGGAGGACGTAGGCCAGAGTTGGCTGAACCTCGTTAAGTCTGTGGTGTTCTTTATTGCTTTGTTTTATTCCGCTGCATAAGGGAACCAGCACAACTGGTTCCTTACACATAATCCGAAAAGAAGCAAAAACTGCCAACAATTACTTAACACTCAATTCACCCCCCCCCCCCCCCCCCCCCCCTCCCCCCCCCCCCCCCCCCCTCTTGAGTGCCCATTGAACCTTCAATTATCACTTTGTATTTATGAATCCTTGATGATAAAAAATCTAGAACATTTGGCTATAATTTATGGATAAAGCTTGGGTATTTGACATCAATTTAGTGGGATTAATATTTCGGAAATCATTGGTGACAAAATTGTGAACAATTTCGAACCAGGGTAGTTTTGTTACTGAAGAGTTTGCGTGGATTATTGGAGGTTGTTATTTCTGGGTAATGTGATTTCATTCTTCATGATTATAGCTTAGATTTTTGTGGGAAATCACTTGATATTCATAGCTTTGCTTAAAGTTCCATTAATGATTTTATTCACCCTAACTTTGTGTGAGAAGAGAAACTTACCAGTTTTACTAGTTTATGAATTTGGCATTATTTGGTACATTATTTGACCAAGTGAAGTTATACCCCCTTAGGGTTTGACTTATCTTGCACTGGTTGAGTTGAGAAGGGGCGAGTGAGGGTCTGTGGTGGCGCGTGATAGTGCGTCAGTGAGCTGGGAATTGGTGTGAGTTGTTGTGAGTACTGCTAGACATTAGGGCTTTAATTCTTGATCCGTTTTCAATCCAATAGTTAGAATACCCACCGAAAATATTTTGCTAACATATCACATTGCTAATTTCTCTCTTAGATGACCTAATGATTGACCCCATTCTTTGTAACCCTCCTTGGTAATTACAAATATTTTCTACAACGAATCTATCCATTTAGAAGGCAAAAAGAGGTGGGGAATAAGGAAGGAGTAGAGCGTAAAGATTAGAGCATTTACTAGGAATTTTTTTTAATTTCTAAGATTTAAAAAAAAAAGATTTGCAAAAATTAGCTTTTTCTCATACTAATTTCAGAAATAAGCCAATTTTGCTTATGACAAAAATCATTGTCCCAGGCAACAATTTGTAATAAGATGGAATAGGGGAATGGCAGAAACATGGGCCAAGGGAAATCGTTGCCTTGGGCAATGATTTCGGTCAACCTGAAATTGTTGCCCAGAGTAACGATTTTTACCTAACTGAAATCGTTGCCTAATTGGAAATAGTTTAGGGTTCCTAGAGTTCCTTCCTTGAAAATGATCTCCAAATGAGGATACGAGCTTTGACTCTGAGTATGCTAGGTTCACTATGAAGGGTGTCTAAATGGGGCTTCTAGAGATGTGTAAACTGATGAAGAAGACTGACCCTGAGTGTAATGGTGCACGTGCATATTGAGAGTAAGAGTCTCCTACATCGTGTAAAGTGTGGAGGAGGTGGATGCATCGCAGGTCGTCTGAGGTGGGTACGGGTGAAGTCGGTGAGGCTTTCGTGTCCTCTCCATACTCTCCTAAATGAGGTCATACACGGTATCGGCCGTAGTAGGACACATGGCTCAAGAATCGTGAACATAGTCACGAATATGTAGCAGCTTCTCAGTCTACATGATAAAAAAAGGAATACAAATGAAGTTAGTTACGTACTATATATAAATAAACAAGTAATATGGCTAGAATTCTTACCACGATGTGTAGCAGCACTACTGCAGGCGCAAATATGTAGTAGGCGGCTAGAAAAAGGGTATAATGAAGAGCGAAATAAGGAATGGTTGATTCTACTTCAAGTGGGTTAGCTCAAGTATTTCCAACTTTTATCTCTAGGTTCAAGGGCTCATCATCCTTTTCACTACCTCTTCTTCCTCGCCTTACTCCACCTCTTCTTCCTTCCCCTCCTCATCATCCACTTCCTCTACCTCTACCCCCTCCTCACCTTGTCTAGTCCTTTGTCCATATAGATAATTACCAAACTGCTCTCTAAGAAGCGTAGTATTTAATGGAGTCACATTAGCAGTTGGAACTGGGCTCTCATCAGGAGAAGGCATTTGACTTGTGGATGGAATGATTGGATATGATTGATGTTGAGATAATATGTCCATTAATCCAATATATGGGGAAGGTAAGGGTACTTGCTCCACATATATTTCAATTCCAGATTCTGGATAGTTTTGAATGCATACCCACAATACTTTAACAGTGTAGTCATATGTGAGTGGCAATGTCATACATGTCGATGGATTAGTGGGGTATTTGATTATCAATTTTAGTTCCACCAACCGTCTATCCACATAAATTTAACATAATATCAACAATATCAGAAAAGTTGTTTTTAACACTAACCACAAAAGGTCTATATTGTCCACCATCATATCCAATTGTATTATCTCGTTCTATCAATACTTTACCCCCATCAACAAACAAGGAAAAAAATGTGGTATTCATGATGCCTACAATAAAAAAAACTCTTTAATGATATTGAATAATATTTCACAACATTGGAGATAACATTTTATCTCAATCTAACATTGGAGATAATATTTACCTCAACCTAACATTTGAGGTAATAATCAAACACTAACCTAAACTAAGTTAATTATCATAATTTATCTAAATTAACTTAAACTAATCTAATATTCATAATTTATCTAAAACTTACATTAACCTAAACTAAACTATATTCATAATTTACCTAAATTAAACATTAACCTAAACTAAGCTAATTGTCATAATTTATCTAATCATAATTTACCTAAACCAAACATTAACATAAACTAACCTATTTTCATAATTTACCTAAATTAAACATTAACATAAACTAGGCTAATTTTCATAATTTATCTAAATTACCCTAAACTAATCTAATATTCATAATTTACCTAAATCTAAAATTAACCTAAATTAAACAATTTTCATAATTTACATAAATTAAAAATTAACATCAACTAACCTAATTGTAATAATTAATCTAAATTAAACATTACCCTAAACTAATCTAATATTCACAATTTACCTCAATCTAACATTAACCTAACCTAACCTATTTTCATAATTTACCTAAATTAAACATTAACATCAACTAACCTAATTTTCATAATTAATTTAAATTAAACATTACCCTAAACTAACCTAAATTAACCTAAATTTAATATTAACCTAAACTGACATATTTTCATAATTTACCTAAATTAAACATTAACATCAACTAACCTAATTGTCATAATTCATCTAAATAAAATATTACCCTAGACTAACCTAAATTAACCTAAAATATTAACCTAAACTAACCTATTTTCATAATTTATCTAAATTAAACATTAACATCAACTAACGTAATTGTCATAATTTATCCAAATTAAACATTACCCTAAACCAACCTAGATTAACCTAAATTTAACATTAACCTAAACTAATCTAAATTAATCTAAAGTAACCTATTTTAAACATTAACCAAAACTAACCTAAATTAATCTAAAGTAACCTATATTAAACCTTAACCTAAACTAACATATATTAAACATTAACTTTAATTAACCTACACTAATCTAAATTAACTTAAACTAACCTAAATTAACATAAACTAACCTAAATGAAACCTAAACTAACCTTAATTAAACAATGCTCCTAAACTAACATAAACATTAATTATCACCCATAATTCACAACAACACATAAAAACCATAATTAACATCATAACCATAATTTACAAATTCTTAAAAATTATTAACAAAAATAAATAAAAAATAAAAAATCACGAAAATAAATAAAAAAGTTCATAATTCACCATATATGATATACCCATAAATCACCCATAATTCAACCTAAAATACGAAATTAAAAAAAAAAAACAAAATTTTAAACAACAAAAAACAAAAAACAAAAATAAACAAAACTTATAATAATGTTTAACATACCTTGTTTAGGGAAGAAAGGGGAAGAAATTGAGATGTAAATTGAGGGAAATCGTTGTCTGAATCCGGTGGATCTGAGTGATGGAGTTTCCCAGCGAAAACCACGAAGAAATGGGAAAGAAGAAGGAAAGGGAAGGGAGAAAAGGAAAAAAAGAGAAGAAAAAGAAAAAAAAGAAAAAAAATGGGCAAAGTGGAAATCGGTGCCCCGGCACCGATTTCCACCTGACCAGTTTCTTGCAAAGATTCGCCTATCATATTCCATACAAATCGGCGACGAATTTTATGTTAACTTCTAAAATTGGCTTACTTCTAAAATTAGTTTGAAAAGTAGATTATGTTAACTAATTTTTTTTAAAAAAAAAAACTTAGAAAAAAAATTCGTTTACTAGAGCATGCAATATGGAGCTTAATTAATTCATTAGACATGGGAAAGACTAAAAAGGCAAGGAATAATGCGAATGGGTTTCTAGAAAAATAAAACGCTCTGAAAAGAGAGAGAAAATGCTCTCCCAATCTTAAGGTTGATGAGTCGTTCTCCCGCTGCTAAATATGATAAAACTGATAAAATAATAGTTGATGACCCAGTTCCAATGGCAGTGTTGGTGGGAATGCAACTACTTCCCTACCGACAACCTTCCATAAAGACGATAGACGAAGTAAATATAGGGGTGTTAGTGGGAACTGCAGAGTTTGCAGCAGTAGTAGAGGTTGACTATTCCTATTATCTGTCATATCACACACACAACAATATACGTACTCCATTACTTGCTTTTATTGCTGCTCTTTTCTCATTTCTTCCCCTCGCGGCATCAAAAAGTGGGCAGTTAGGCGTAGTAACTTTAATGAACTGCTCAGAGCTCACACGTTTATTATTACTTCTTATCAAAGTTCACCTTAGCATTTATTGCCTTTTACCATTTCAACAAACTTCTTAGCGGTGGGGTCCGATCATACCAGCACTAATGTATCGGATCCTATCATAACTAAATTCCTATGCACCTCTTCCTTTAAATACCTTTCATTTGTACCAAACTTGACATTGTCTGGCTCTTTTTATTATTTCGCTAACCTATTCTCTAAGATGAGGAGTTTGCTAGTGTTGGTCGTGTTGTTGGTGGGGTTAGTGAGGGCATTTGTAGCACAAGACTACGATGGTGGTGTAACGCTAGCTACACCACCATCTAATGGGAAAGAGGAGAGTAGAAAACCGTTGGTTCCTGCTATTTTTATTTTTGGAGACTCGTTGATTGATAATGGGAACAATAATAACTTGCCTTCATTTGCAAAGGCTAACTATTTTCCTTATGGTATTGACTTCGATGATGGTCCTACTGGTCGCTTTTCTAATGCCTACACCATTGCTGATGCTATCTGTAAGTTTTTCTATCAATATTGAGTTTATTTTTTATGACAATTTCCATTTAACTCATACTCTGATTGTGCATGTTGAACTCATTAATGTAAATCTTAAGAAACTTCAAAATTTATGAGTATTTTGTATATATTACTGAAAATGTACTCCGGAGTGGTGCATGTATGTGTTTAAAATCCAGCTATTCTTGTGTACCAGGTAAGGTATAATTTTAATAATCTACTCCTTGCTATATAAGGATTTTGTATCACTAATGTCAAGTGCAATTTCACCTGTTTTACAAAGAATTTACATGACATGTTACTACCCAGGGTGCAATTGAAGGAAAATTTTCTTGAAATTCTGCTTTATGTATCTACATTTCGCTTTTATGTATCTTGAAATGTATTTGTATTTCGCCTACAGCACTCATCAACACAATCTTAAATTTGCACTTATGATACGGTATAAGGTTTGGATAAATTAATACATATGAAGTAGAACAGGCTTGGTTTCGACTTTACTAATTATTTAATTAATCTTAGTCTAATTTTTGACGCTCTTGGGGGAAATTTTCATTTTAATTACAGCGGATTCACTAGGTCTCCCGCTAGCCCCAGCATACTCTGAAGCAAATAGTGGAGATCAAGTACGTTACGGTGTCAATTATGCCTCAGCTGCTGCTGGAATTCTTGATGTTACTGGCAGGAATTTTGTAAGCTTTTACCATTTTTATCTTTTGTTAAAATTTGTTCTTGTTAAAAGTTCAATATTCAAATATCTTCAATTTTTTACTCGATTTATTCTAATGGATATATAAATGGGTTTTTTTTACGCGTAGTCAGTCACTTAAAAATTATTTGTTGGTTGTGATCTCATATTGGAAGATTTACCTATTGGATAAATGTAACAAAGTTGAATGTTATTGGTGTTACTAATTTTATTACAAATATTCAAAACTAACTTACTGAACCGAAGGAGTAAATAACAGTGATACCCACTATTTACTGCTACTCCCATGAGAAAATTTATTAGTATCAGTTATTGCAAAGGCGATTCATGTTCCAGACTCTTAAATTGCTGTTCATCATTTATGTGTTTCTTGGGCTTGTACATATGCCACCCAATTATCATTTACACCAGGATGTATTTCCTTAACCTGGGGCTTAGAACAATGCCCCACTATTCCATGCAATGTTGATAGTTGATACTGGACTTCACCACATAAAACGAAATATGTAGTCAATTTAGACTCGAATAAAAATCGTTGTCCTAGATAATTTTAAATTTTTTTTTAAGAAAAACTTTGGAAAAAAACCCAATCACCTCGACTGATCCAGGCCTATCCATATTGCATGCAGTACTGGGGAAATGTGGAAAATTGATCATTTAAAAAATTTCTTTATAATTACACCATTGATGTTAGAGTTTTCGTTAACCAGGCCACTGCCTTTCATGTGAATACCTAAAAATAAGTACTAGTACGAAAAAAACTTGGGACGACCTGAGGTGGACATTTATATCACAGAAATTGAAAATCAATTAAATAATCTCTTTGTTCTATACTCCACTAATTAAATAATGTTTGCATATGTCCTGTCTGCAAATAGTTGAAGAGGATGCTAGATTGTCTAATTAAAAGCTCTTTTGAATCTTTCGAGGTAATGATACTTGCATAGATAAGATTGACTTTGAGGGTGTTGCATTAGAAATCACTATGATATTTAAGTGAGAACTTTACTTAAGATTTGGAAAATCATTCGAGACTAGTGTTTGTGTTTTTAAAAATGAGTGTGCTATCGTATTATTCATAATTTTGGTATTTATAGCCAAATAGATGTTCAAGTGGAGAGTGAAATCATTTTTGGATGTTGACAACTTTGCTAAGTTAATATGACTTAAGATATTGGATTTAGCGCAATAACTAGTTTTCTTCATATAACTAATAACCTTTATTATGGGGTGGTTGATCATAGGCCCTTGAACACACTTATCATGATTCACCACACATAATCCAATAGCAAACCCATACTAATATATAACCTCTAGGCCTCACAAAACAATTGTTGTTAAAACTAGAACCAAAAAGTATAGACAAATCATACATTCTCTTATACCTTTATAACTGTTAATACACTGTAAAATTGATTGCATTTCCATTATATTTGAATTATCAAAAAAAAAAAATATTGAAATACAATACTTGCATGTATGTTCTGTCTCGTTTTTTTTTTTTTTTTTTTAAATACGGAGTATAATATTTACATTGTGTGCCTCATTTCAAAACGCCTCAATAACAGAAAATTCTAAACATCAACGTAGTTTGTTTAATTAAAATAGCATACTCCGTGTAATCTAAGACAAGTTTTTTGGTAATTGTAGGTCGGACGCATACCATTTAATCAGCAAGTGCGCAACTTTGAGACCACATTAGACCAAATAACAGCAAATCTCGGAGCAGATGATGTTAGTAGGAGCTTGGCACAATGCTTGTTCTTCATTGGAATGGGCAGCAATGACTACCTTAATAATTATCTTATGCCCAATTATCCTACTCGTAATCAGTATAACGCACATCAATATGCCAATCTTTTGGTTCAACAGTATACCACTCAGCTCACGGTAAGTCTTCATTTAACGCATCCCAAATTTCTCATCACTCTTTTATACAAGCTTCATTCTTTTTACTTAATAAAAAATGTACATTTTTCGCACAACTGACATGTGTATTATATACATTTTTTATGTATGTAATGTATATTTTTTTGGAGTGAGTGTACTATGAACATGGTACACTCTAATGCACCTTCTAATTTGCGCTTTTTACTTAGGTAGATGACTTATAGGTGAAGATATAGTGGCCTTTTTACTAGCGTATTAATTCAGTATTGCAAGAAATTGAATGAGTGAATTGTTGTTAAAATGTAGAGATTATACAATCTAGGAGGGAGGAAGTTTGCGATAGCAGGGCTTGGATTGATGGGGTGCATCCCAAGCATTTTGGCTCAGAGCCCTACTGGAAAATGCTCAGACGCTGTGAATTTGCTCGTTCAACCGTTTAATGCCAATGTGAAGACGATGCTTAGTAATCTAAATTCTAAGCTCCCTGGTGCTAAGTTCATATACATTGACATCGCGAGCATGTTCCGTGACATCCTTACTCGTCCTGATGCTTATGGTACCCTATGCTTTCCATTCTTTTGTGTTAACTTTTCTAATTCATATTTAATATAAATTATATGAATACTAAGATATTAGATATAGGTATTGTTATATCAGATATATCTATTATTATATTAGATATAGATATTTTTATATTAGATATAGAAATACCAGAGATAAAAATACAAAAAAAAACATATATTAGGTATATATATGCGTTATGATCTTAGATATAAAAATAAAATTATAAAAATATTTGTTAATAATCTCCAATTCATGTGATACAACCAAATGCCTAAGAACCGGTTTGATTGTTTTAAGCAGTTTATAAGCTAATCACATTATTCCTACAATCCTAGATACCTAGCTAGTGTTTGATGTATCATCTTGACTAATCACATTCACAAAACTAAGTACTAGTCTACTCGTAGAATGTACGAATCCTAATCATTTTTCTTATGTTGGTTGGTGATATGCAGGATTTAAAGTAATTGATCGTGGATGCTGTGGGATTGGACGCAACCAAGGCCAAATAACTTGTCTACCATTCCAAACACCGTGCACGAACAGGGATGAGTACGTTTTTTGGGATGCCTTCCACCCAACATCACATGTGAATGTCATCTTAGGGAGGAGGGCCTTCAATGGCGGTAGCGACGTTGCTTACCCCATGAACATTCAACAACTCGCTGCTCTTGAACTTGAATCTGTCTAACTAAATAACTTGCCTAGCTTCTTGGTTAATTATGATTATGATAGCATCTCACTTTTCTATGAACAAACTACTATTAGTGTTACTTATCAAATTGGTCTAGGGAACATATTATTATTAGTGTTTTTAATCAAAGTGTTCTAGGAAACAAACTATGCTCGATTACTTGTGGTGTTTGTGGCTTCTTATCAAATCACGGTACCCAGTTATCTATATTCTTGTTAGTGCTTCTTAGATTTGGTCTCTTATATTCTATATACCTCCTCGTTCTACATTTTGAAATTATATTTTTTTTGGCAGAGATACATCGAAAAGGAACCTTAAAAGCTTTTTCTAGTCGGAGTGGCTAGAAAATGGGCTCTAAAAACCGATGACCTACTTACCTTAATACATTTTCTGTTTCTGTCAAAATTTCTACTTTATCGGCTGTTGAAATGTTGATACTTTAGGTTTGCAATTACACTCCCTTTGTATGAAACTAGTGTAGCATCTGTGCCATTGCACTGCTTTAAAGATTTAGACATTCAAGTTAAAAAATTATTATAACATAATACATGTAGTTTTTATATTTAATCGCTAGTAATTACTTAAAGAGATCATTACTCTCCACTCTTCTTGTTTTTCCGTAAATGCAATAGTTGTAGAACCTTAAATGATGAAAATAGAGGAAACATTCCACTTTTCATTTGGTATTATATACTCAATTTATGTATCTATAGAATTAAGTTTTGATAGTTTATTTAATGATTTTAAATGTTTTAAAATCCAAAAATTCCAGTAAAATATTAATGCCATAAATTTGGCATTCATTCCCTCTCTTGAGAAGTTCAAGCTTGGTGGGAATAGTGTTATTGATGAGCTTCCACCCGAACAGAATGAACCTCTGAAAGCATTTCATTTTCCAAAAATGCCTCTAGAAGATGACCCTTCTGTAGCGTCATTCCCTATATTACTTTTTTTTCCTCATTATAAGTAAGGAACTTATACCCTAACTCACTGAAAAATCACCCGTCTACAATTCCCTCCAAACCAGCAGATCTTCCTCATGCGAATCACTTACATAAAGTGGACAAAATAAAATGAGCGCTTTCCTTAGAAAAATTGACCATATAAACGGAGCATTCCATGAACCATCGAGATTTCTAAGTTCTAAAATCCATAAAGGTCTAGAGTGCTGATTAAGGATGTCTGACTGTTTAAATTTTGTATGCCCGAATGCAGTCTGCCGATCCTCCAGGATTCTGAATTTCGGTCGCTGCCAACAACTTTCTCCAAACCCCCTTTCATATAAAATGTTGCATTATACATGCATCTGAAATAGGAGTTATTAATGGGGCACTTTCCATTTAAGGCGCAAACCAAAGGATTCTTCTTATATTTGTCTTTGATGACCTTTGCCACCAATGTGTCAGGGCAATAATAGATTTTCCAAGCTTGCTTAAAGATGAAGTCTTTATTAAGCCACTCAATGTTTCGAATTCCCAGACCAGTGCATTGATTTGGAAGGTGCAACACCTCCTTCTTCTAATAGATGGCTATTTCTCTGATGATGATGCCCACGAAAACCGCAGCAGAAGAGAGCTAATTCTCTTAATAATTTTCTTTGGCAAGAGGTATACCGAGATGATGTGAGAGGCCAAAGCAATTAGAACAACTTTTACAAGGACCAGCTTACCAGCTTGATTGATAGATGAAAACTTCCAAGCAGAGATCTTCTCAGTCACTCAAGAGATGATAAAATTAAGCGGTGAAAAAGATCTTCCATTGACATCCATCGAAACCCCCAAATATTTCCCCATCTCAAATTGAACCTAAACTCCAAGGGGCTTTCTCGTGAACTTCATAAATTTCCTAGGTGTAATCCTACTTAAACGAATGGGCGACTTACTTGAGCTTACAATTTCCCCTAAAATTGAACAGAAAGAATCCAACACTTGTTTAATGAGCATGCATGACTCCATATTTGCTCTGGAAAAGAAGAGAGCACGCATCGTCTGCAAAGAAGAGATAATGTAAAAACTAGTAGGAAAGAACTAGTAAATACAAGATAAATGGATCAAAAGATAGGTTAAGAAAATGGACGGATTATATAGGCTTTTAGAATGTTTAGAGTATATGTTTAGGCTAGAAAAGGGTATAGATTTTTGTGATTAAAGATGGTTGGACAGAAAAAGGCGTGGCCTTTTGTAGTGAAAAGGGTTTGGGATTTTGAAGGAAAAAAGAAGAGTAATGAAAGGGTACATTGTTAGGAATACTCTCTTGAACAATCTTGATATGGAGGTAGGAATTTCTAACATAACCCACTAGGTATAGATCTAAGGGAAGGAATACTCACTTGACCCTAAAGAGACTACAAAAATTTGGGTGTAGGATTTCTCACGTGCCACTCATATCCTTCAAGAAAATCTTGGAAAATATCACAAGAAATTCACAAGTAAATTGACAAGTAAAAGGGATTCAAAATTTTGAGCATCAGCAACTACCACGAAGTACAAATGATAACCTACTTATTGAGACTAAATTCTGACCTAACATGCTTCAAGACAAAATTAAAGTAAAGAACATGGAAAGTTAATCAAAATAAACCAAAAAAAAAACCATAAAGTCCAATGTCCCTTTTACATAATTAATAAGACAATAAAAATCAAAATATTAAAAACGTGAATTTGGTACTTCAAAAACCACAGACTCTTTGTTCTTCTTCTTGGCCTTGAATTCGGTTGCTCCAATCCTTCAACTCTTCAAATGCTTGAATTGATTAATAAAATGAATCACCCATTAACTCCCTTGCATTAATCTACCAAAGAAGACTTCAAAAAATCTCTTTAACTCCCAAAACTCACATGAAACTCCAAGAGCTTTACTAAACAAAACTGGTTCATTTTCTTAAGAGGAAAATCAGATTTACCTTCAAATGAAAACGCCCCATTAAACCCTCTTTAGTGCTTGTAACCCTCACCCCTTAAAGTCCCTAAAAACCCCCCATTGAACATGTATGTTACAAGGTTTTAAAGAGAAATAACACCCAGCCAGAGAGAGCCATTGCTACAACTTCCAGTATAAACAACAAACATTATTAATGTTACAAGGTTTTAAAGAGAAATAACACCCAGCCAGAGAGAGCCATTGCTACAACTTCCAGCATAAACAACAAACATTATTAAGTCAGAACAGTGAACAACCATATCACCGATTAATCAATGGAATAACAAAATAGTTGCGTGAAAGTGAAGAGAAAGCGTTACCTTGTTTATTTTAAGAGAGGAGGAAGGGCGTTAAAGGATGTGGAGATGGATAAAGTTGCAAATAAATTCAAAGAGGTTGTTATCTCAAATGATGCGGGGTATTGGCAGAAAAGAAGAAGTGTCTATGAGGGGGGGTAGAGAGTGTTATGGCGAGGATGGAAGGGATGGATAATAATGTGAGTGGTATGGTTATAAATATGGAAGGAGAGAAGGGCTATGGGGTGAGGGGGGATGCTAGGTCGAAACCTACGAGGGTTGGGAAAAGGAAGGAGGAGGTTATTAGGGGTGTAGAGATGGTGGAGAGTCGAGAAGAAAAGGTGAGTGTGGAGGGAATAGAGGGGGAAAACAGGTACGTGGGCAAAAATCATGGAGGAGATGCAAGCTGTAGGGAGTGGGGGACTATTAGAATGAAAATTAATGAGAGGGGTAGTAGTGGGCGCATGACAAGGGGGAGGAGGAGAGGGTAGGTATGGGTGTGCATAGGGGCATAACCACAGTAATGTAGAGAGAAGGGGTGGAAGGAGTGATTAAAATGGGGGAGAAGAAAGTAAATAAGCAAGTGGAAGATAGGGTTAGTAGGGTAGAAGAAGAAAGCTATAAACAAGTAATAGTAAGGAGGGCACGCAAAATGAGGTGAGAAGTAGGAGAAGTAAACTATGTGAGGTTAAGGTAAAAAAGAGATTAGTTGTAAGGATGAAAGGTGGGGAGGAAAACTATATGAGGTGGATGTTAGGAATAAAAGAGGTATGCTGATGAGTGGCATGATGGAGGATGTTGGGTGAGCAAAGCAAAGTAGGGTAGAGAGTGAGGATGGACATAATAGATGCCTAGTAGAAGAGGGTCTCTTTGAAGTAGCGGTGGTGAATGCCGATTCACCCCACGAAAAGCAATGAAATTCTTAAGTTGGAACTGCCGGCCAAGGGATTGGCAACCCCTGGACAGTTAGAGATCTTAGGGATAGATGTTGGAGAGAGCGGCCAAATTTGGTTTTTTTTTTTATGAAAACTAAAATTGAGGCAAAGGATTTAGAGGGTGTGCATAATGTGCGGTTTTTCTAAGGGGTTGTGTTTGGGGAGTACATGAAGAGCGAGTGATTTGGGGATGTGGTGGAATGATATGAATGTCGAGATTGTATCTTACTTAGAGCAACATATAGCAGTGGACATCCTGAATTAAGAAGGAAAGGTTGAATGGAGAGGTGTGGGAATCTATGGTTGGCCAGAAGCTACAATTAAGGCTAAAATATTCCTTCTTATAAAGAAGCTAAGAGAGGAATGTGAGGGGCCTATTTTGTACTTTGGTTACTTTAATAAGATTGTTAGTATGAGTGAGAAGGAAGAGGGATACCTACGGAAGAAAACAGCATGGACATTTTTCGAGAGGTTATTGATTACTGCTTTTTGCATGATTTGGGTTTCTAAGGAGGCTATTTCACGGGGGAGAGAGGAAGAAGCCCCATAACCCTACTTGGAGAGAGGTTGGACAGATTTTTAGCATGTAATGGGTGGCTTAGGTTATTCCAACAGGTAAAAGTGAGGCACTTACCTCAGTATAAATCAGACCATAGCCTTATTTTGCTTAATATTGGGGATAATGACCTATTGTGGTCCAAACAAAAAATTTCCGATTTGAGGCGATGTTGCTAGTGGATGATAAGTGCATGGAGGTGGTAAGGAAGTCTTGGATGGAGTGTAAGCAAACCCTAATTAAAGCAAAGTTAGAAAGTTTCTCAAAGACTCTTACTCAATGGGCTTCTATTACTTTTGGAGATGTGAAGAGGAAAATCAAAAAGTAAGAGGCAGAGTTGAAGCACATACAAGAGGGTGTAATGGAAGGCGGTACTATCCAACAGCGTAGAGAAATTACAAAGGAGCTCGATGACCTATATAGAGTGTAGGAGTCTTATTAGCATGCTAAGGCTAAAGAACAAGAGATAAGGGATGGGGATATACAGACGGCATATTTCCACCATAAGGCAAGTCAGAGGAAGAAAAGGAACTTTATACAAGGAATAGAAGATGAAAGAGGAGTTTGGTGCTCGAATGAAAGGAGGGTTAAAAGTATAGTTTGTGATTTTTTCGAGAAGCTTTTCTCTTTTTCGAGACCTACAAAGTTCAATGAGGCCTTAGATGGGATTGAGGAGTTAGTCACGACAGGGATGAATGAGATGTTGGATTGAGTGCCAACTAGGGAAAAAGAGAAGAAGGCCCTATTTTAAACGCACCCAAGGAAGGTCCCGGGACCTGATGGGCTAAATGCTTTATTCTTTCATAAATTTTGGGACATTGTGGGTGAGGATGTGGTAAATTATTATTTGATGTTGGAGAAGAGAATGTGTTAGAAATAATATGTGTTAGAAATAATATGTCATAAAAGATAAGAAAAGTTAAGAAATGATCAACAGTGAAACATATAAATAAATAATTCTATTATGATCACTCAATTTGGCACGCAAAATCACGATCTACAAGACTTTACAGTCAAAACAAACAACCAATTCATTATTCATAGATTTTCGAGTGTATTTACGAGGTTTCAAAAACTTCAGAGTGGCATATCTCTTAGCCTGGTAGTTCGAACGGCGTATTTGAAACCCTCTATTTTTAGAGGTACTACACAACCATGTTGCCCCTTAGTGTCCTTGGTAAAGCCTTATTTGAGATATTGAAAAAAAATCTTTGACAAACAATGAATTTGGCTGTTGCACTCCAAATGGAGCTTATAATATGTCTAAAATGTGGTTTTTTACAAGATCTACAGACCACAAATTTCCCGAAGGGGGTTATTTCTTCATAAACAAAATATATAGCATGTAAATCTAAACACACAAGAGTTTTTCATCTTTACATTAATATTTTAACAAATTATGAAAAACAAAAATTAAAAAAAAAACATATGCTAGGGTTCAAGGCATATACAAACCTTTATATTCCGAACTTTGGGGTATGTAGACTTCTTCAAAATGGAAGAGATGAGTAGGCTTCAAAATGCTTCACTACTCCATATCCATGAAAGCACGAGTATGAGAGAGGAGTAGGCTTTGAAATGTGTGAAGAAGAATGTATTATGAGGACTTTAGAAAGAAGTTAGGGTCATAGGTAGGAAGTACAAGGGATTAGGAGTGGAAGATCTAAGTGTTATGTGTATTTAGAGTTAGGGAAGTTGAGGGTTAGAGAATAGGGAATACGTGTTTTTTGTGTTTGAAATGATACTGGAAGCGCAGGAAAAATAGTATATATATAGTGAGTCACAAGTGCTGTAGTTTTTTAAATAATCACAGCACTTGAAACCACAAGTGCTAAGGTTTTTTAAATAATTGTTGCTTTTGTTCAGATCGGAATGGTTGCTATTGTTGAAGTTGTTGTTGAAGTTGTTGCTATTGTTTTGCCAGAGTTATTGTGGTTGTTACCGTTCTCATTCCCACCATTGTAGGGTTTCCCATTCTGATTATTCGGCCTATTGTTTCTCACACCTTGGTTAATCGTAGAGTTAACTCTCTGATGATTGCTTGTACCATTCTCTTTGTCTTTCTTTTTCGAATAACGCTCGTACTCCCTATGACCCTTCTTGTGGCAGTACCGACATGTCACCAGATGTCCATCACAATCCTTCCTAGGGTGGTTCCTTTTGCATCTCTTACAGTACTAATTCATATCTCCATTTCCCCGGTTAACGATGTTACCCAACTCCCAGTTTCTATTCTCAACCGAATTTCCATTCCTAGGCCCATTCGAGTTATTCTAATTGTTCCCATGTGCCTAAAGTCTTTTTTTATCCCCAACATGGCTTCCTTCAACAGGATCCCTAACACTTGACCTATACAAGTGAGATGCTCTCTTATAGACCTTATCTAGGGTTTTGAACACTTTTCCTCCTAAATCCTTCTGGAGTTGCCTAGTTAGCCATTACTCGAACCTTTGTGCCTTCAGCTTTTCAGTGGGTACCACCTCAGGAGAAAACCTAGCTAGAGTGGTGAACTTATGGTAGTAATTTTCAATGGTTATGCTACCCATTTGAAGATTTATAAATTCTTGAGCTTTCTACTTTCTCAAGTAAGGAGGGTAAAACTTTTCCCTTAAGGCTATTTTAAAGGTTTCCCACCCAAATTCGGGTTAGGCTTTCAGCCTAGCAGCATTGTATCTTCATCATCTACTTACCTCATCCTTCAAATACATGGCAGCCCGATCTACCCTTATTTCCTCAAAATAATTCATCGCAGCGAATATTTTATCAAATTCATGTTCTCAGTTCTCTAAAAAGGTAGGGTCTTAAAAATTTGAGTGTGAGGGTTAGGCATTTCCCCATGATCTTGATTCAATTGCTCTGCAAGCGCGTAGATGGCCTTGGTCAATGCAACATCTTTCTTGCCATATTACTTCTACACCTGAAGGGTATATTAAATTGATTCTAAGTTCCACTTTTACGTATAACTACTTAAAACAAAACCTCATTCCATAATCACATTCACATTCCAATCAACTAAATAATTTAGGCAACCAAGTAATTTAAAACACATTAAGCATTCAAAATAAGTAAAATAGGTTCCCTCCCCACAACACTCTCACTCAAGTAATAGGGAATCGAGTAAAATCTCAATGGTTGGCTGTCATTAGTTGCTTAAACAGATTAGAACTACTATATAGAGTAATAATATCAAATAACTAAAATAATATAGAATAACATACTAATAATGTAGTACTTTCCTCTAACCCTTTATAATGTACGATAACCTAATATTATGAAATATTATTGAAATCCTAATTACCTACTTAGATTTCTAAAACATATTAAACTATTTAAGGAACTATATTCGATTTGTGGTCCTTCTCATTATAATTTCCCAAATTAAAGTTAGGATCCTCTTCATCCTCCGAGTCTTCATTATTAAAAGCTTTGTATGTAGTCTCCCTATTCCTAGTGACCATTTTTCAGCACGAGGGTCCACTTGTTCCACCTCCACCTCATAAATCGACATCTAGGGTGTACTGGTAGAAAATTATTTTATACGTTTTCAGCTAATTTTTCTTCCTAAATGTTTTGAATTCGAACTAGTCTTGATACATTTCTTCCGATTGGTCCTTCTTTGGGCATAGAATATCCTCTATTACTTTTATGAGGTTTCCACTGATTGATTTTGGACCCTGATTGCTCTTATGGATGAACTCAGTATTCATCTCTCTATGTTATCCCAATAAAATAAAGCGAATAAGATAATCACATACGAAAGTATAAGCGAACTAATCCATAAGCACAAAACATAAAGAGATTGTTAACTATATGCATGCCTTCTTAACTACCCTAAATTTCACTCATTTTCGAATATTTAAGACTTAACAACTTAATCAAATAAATAAATAACTAATTAATAAATTAAAATAAAATAACAATTTATTAGTAATAATTAAAAAAACAAAATTTCACATTTAAATAAATATTTAGCTTTATAAAACTAATACTCATAGTATTTGATTTGTAATTCATTTCCAAACGTTTAAAAGTTTAGGCGCCTTATAAAAATCATTTTGTGGTATAAACCTAAAGCTCTAATACCACTTTGTAACACCCCGGTAATTCCCATTTTCCGAAAACCAAACCTTTAGGAAACTACCAATGTGCTATTGCCGCGTGTTCAAACGTTAAGACAATAAAACAAAGTTTTACAGCGGAGAACCAAAAGACTTTTTTAAATAACATTAATAGTAAAACAAGCTCCTAACATAATAAACTAGAACCACTAAGGCCCTTACTGCAATGTACCAAAATAATGTTCAAGTCAAATCCAAAACCAACGATCTAAACTCAAATCAAACAAACGTAAAGTATTCTGAAATTTAAATTAAAGCAACACTCGACTCAATCACCCAAGCATGAATGCTCGACTAAATATCTGTCAATAATCTGCTCTCCAATAATACAAACGTAATTATTGGATCATCATAGTGTCATTTATAGGCAAAATCCATGACCGAAAACACGCAAAGCATGTAATCAGCAAGCTGAGTACATATATATTACAAAGTATAACAGTTGGAATAGTAATTAAATAAAGAATACACACATAATGCAATAATGTATTACGCAACATTTTACTCAATTGATATGATAAATTATATAATTACTTGGATTAAGCAATAAACAATGTTGTCTTGATGTGCTCGTTTTAGAGCACGTTTACAACCCCATTTTAGTGTCGAGTCTCATGCTTTTAAATTGGTTTTATGCACATTACATTCAATTTTACCTTGATCTTGTTCTCTAGCTGTTTTTAGGTCATTTCAGGTGATTTCGATGATTTTGAGGTAAAATGAGACATGTTCGAGGCTTTGACACTTTTATCAAGAGTTTGGATGCGTGTATCATAGCTTGGGCATGCATTCTAAGTCACTCTCCAATTTCCCATAAACTCCAGAAGCCATTAGACACTTCAAAGGAGCTGTTCAGCAAGGTTTAGGTTCAGATTCGACCGAATCTGACATCTATTCGGTCAAATGGAAGACAGGGATTCAAGCACATAAATCAAGCTCTCGAGAATATCCAAATGAACACTCATTCGGCCGAATCAAGGCCCATTCGGCCGAATGGAAGCCCTCCTTCGGTCGAATGGTGGACAGGGTGCACAAACGTCAAGCTTCTATTTTAGTGGCCATTCAGCCGAATGGCCACCCCATTCGGCCGATCCCCTCTTTATTCAGCCAAATGGTATACTTTCCCGTAGTTTTCAGTTCTTTCTTTAGCTGGTGCTCGAGGGTTTTTTCTAGGGTTTTACCCCTTATGTCCCTAGGGTATAAATACCCTCTTCCTCTGTAAATAACCCTCATGCCTACTTTGAGAGCTTTTGTGCCTCAACCTAGAACATCACTTTAAAGCTTTTCATTTCATTCATGCATTACTTTAGATTTACAACTTTCATTCTTCTCATTTTCAAGCTTTGTATTTCAGATTCGGATTCCCTTTCGTTCACGCTATTTCATTTATGCAAGGTATCGATTCTTTTCTGTTTTATTTCGTTTAATGCTTCAAGTATTATTTTTCTTAATTTCATTCCTCTTGCTATTATCGTTGCTTCTTTTACGGCTTTGATAGAGTAGTTGTCGGTTTTGTTATAGGTCTTCGTTTTTTGTTCTCTTGTTCATTACATTCAAATCGTTCGTGCTTTCAATCATGTTATTTTTCGTTGTTTATGCCCTAGTCTTTGTTACTATGTGTGAGTAGTTTTCTTAGGGGTTTGATTAGTGAAACCCTAGATTGACTCGTTCTTCATGCGTAGAGTTAGGATTTGAGATTGTTGATGATTGATTGATTGATATTCGATGCGAATCTTGTCCTACCACTCCTTTGGAGACATAGGGTGATTATAGGTTGTTCATGTGGTTTATAGGGTCACAAACTTCCTCTCGTTATCTTAAGTGTCATGATTTATTGTTGACTGATTTCTTCTAATTTAGCATATTGATAGTTTGATTATCCTTCCTAGGGTGGAACTGATCTATCCCCGTTTTCCTTTCATAGCATATCATCGTTTTAATTCTTGCTTTACTTTTCTGTTATTAGTATAGTTCTATCAAATCCCCATATAAACCCTTTGCATCAAGTGTAGAAACTATCGCCCCTTGTCCTTCTGGTTCGATCCCCGACTTACCACTACACTAGTTGTAGTAGTATTAGGGTTTTTACAAATTTTGTTTGCATAACTATTCTTTTAGTTAAACGACCTAAAAGAACGGTTATCAAAATGGCGCCGTTGCCGGGGATAAGGCGTTGTGTTTAGGTTATAGTCTTGGTGTAAGTCATTTTTGTTTTATTTATATTATTGTCTATTAATTTACTTGTCAGTACTTACGCTTGGTCTCTAGTGTTGTTTGCATGCCATATAGCACACGTAGAACAAATCAACAACTAGAACCATACGACCCTGAGGTTCAACGCAGCAAACGGAGAATTCCAATCCAAACCTCATCACAACCAAATACTTCCAACCCTCTTACACCACCCATGGACGAAAACTAACAATTGTTTGGTCAATTTGGGACTCCTGGGTCCCAAGAATTTCAAGGAGGTGTAGTGTTACCCATAGCCCCGAACCCTTATCACATACATCCTCAATTCACCCGGATGGTGAAGGAGACCCCTTTTTGCGGTTTGAAAAATGAGTGCCCTCTCCAACACTTGGAGGCATTCTCAGATATTTGCGGTCTCAAACCTCCATGCCCCAATAGCCCGGATTATGTACGGATTCATTTATTTCACTTGAGTTTATCTGGTGATGCTCGAGATTGGTATAAATTCTTAGAGCCCAACTCCATCATTAATTGGGCTCAATTAAAGACAGCATTTCTAGAAAGGTTCTATCCCATAGTTCGAACACAGGATTGGCATAAGAAAATTGCGTCATTCACTCAAGAGGATGATGAGAACCTTAGTGCTACTTGGAGTCGGTTTAAGAGAATGATAAGAGCATGCCCCCATCATGAGTACAGAGAGAACCATCTCAATACATTCTTCTATGATTGTCTAAATGACTCCACCAAGGCACTCTTATACTCGGTTGTTGGTGGCCAACTCTCTAAGGTCCCATGCAATCAGGTGAAAGCTAAGATTGAGGATGTTGCTAAAAATAGTTCTTGGGGAGGAGCACGGGGTAATGGATTATCTAGAGGAGGAAGGGATTCAAGAAACTTGGACACGATTAGTTCAAAAATCAAAGCTATCATGGATAAGAAGCTGTCCAAGCTTAAATATGCACAAGGTAGTGTCAATGTATCATCGGTTAAAGAGACGCCCTTTTCATGTAGAATCTGCAGGGGCACCAACCATGATACATCCTATTGTGGGGGTTTGAATTCCGAACATATAGCGGTTATTAACTACGGGGGGTATAACCAAGAAGGAACCCCAGTCATGAACTATGATGGATACGGGTATAATACCGATTATGTGGTAGCTATAGGGTATGGTGGTCAAAACCAAGGGTTTTCTCAGCAAGGTCCTTACAACAATCAACCCTTTAGACCTCCCTTCAATCTTAATTATGACCAAGGGAACTCCTATCAAGGGTACAACTCTACCAATCAAACAAATGGGAGTTTTCCTAGGCCGAATGGGAATAGGCCGTACCCTCAAATGCCAAGACCCAACACCAACCTACCCTATCCATCTACACAGCCTCAACCAAACCCGCCTCCAACTAATGAATTCCCTTCCACCCAAGTGAACTCCCTTGCGCAGCAAAATCAAACCCTCTTGCAAATCAATCAAACTTTGATAAATCAAATACAATAACTTCAAGAGCAGCAGAAGTTGTTTGAATCACTGCTTGCGCTAGTCCACCCCCACCATTGCTACTTCCTTGTCACCCTCAACAAAACCCATCCACCCAACCTCCACCATAAAACTCTCCTGACTCCAACCCTAAGCATCACACTTGTAAGGCGATCTTCCTAAGATCTGGAACCTCATATCTTGCTCCAGTTGTAGCCAATGGAGATGATTTAGGGGAAGATTCCTCGAAGGGTAGTGGTTGTCTAAGAGAAAATGAGCACAAGGAGAACCTTGAGGGGAGAGAAGAAAAGGAGGGTGGTGAAGAAAATGAGGGGAATAATGTCGAAGTCATTGGGCATGAGAGGGAGAAGAAAGATGAAGATGAGAGATGGAGGGAGATACAGGAACGGAGGAAACTTGAGCGTCAACATGCTCTGCCTCTACCTTTTCCTTACAAGAAGGTAGAGAAGCAATTGCAAGAAAAGTTTCTAAATTGCTAGAGCATATGAGGCAACTTGAAATGAACATACCATTTTTAGAGGCCATGGAGAAAATGCCACAATATGCTTAGTATCTGAAAACCCTCTTAAGGAATAAGAGAAAGCTTGATGGCGAGGTTATCAGTTTACCAGAGAAAGTAAGTGCCATCATTGAGGGCACATGGGCAAAGAAAGAAAAAGCTAAAGGACCCTTTGTGCTCCTAGTCACCCTTGGAAAACTTAATTCTAAGAGAGCACTTGCTGACCTTAGGACCTCCATTAGCCTAATACCGATGTCCATTGCCAAACAGCTAACCTGTGAGCTTAAGCATTCAAAGAAAACAATCCAGCTGGCCGACCATAGTATAAAAGTGCCATGTGGGGAGTTTGAGGACCTTCCGATCCAAGTAGGGAACATAGTGGTACCATGTGACTTCGTAGTGCTTGATATGGCCAAGGATCCTTATACTCCCCTCATCTTAGGGAGGGATGCTTTGAAGACTTTGGGTGCCCTGATCGACTGTGAATCACAAACTATAACCGTCACGGTAGCCTAAGAGAAGGTTGTGTTTGCCTTTTCTAAGTCTTCAAAGGAACCCATGGTTGAGCGGATTTGTTCCTTTGGGGTGGTCGAGAATAACGCTGCGAAAGAGGTTGAGAGGTGTAATGCTTTTGCTGTCCCAATGATAGTTGAGGTGTCGGATGAGGAGGACGTGCAAGAGCGTCTTGTTTTTGGGGTTGCGAAGGGAATTGCTCCGCCAACAGAGATGTATTACAAATCTGAGGGAACTGACGAGCCAGCCCGCAAACGCAAAAGGGATAGAAAAAGAAAATCTAAAAAGAGACCGATGGCTCCACCCTGGCTTGGGGGAGCCCCGCATTATAACCTACCTCCAGATGACCCTGGTTCTCCATTGCTAACTTCCGCCACTGCGGCTCGGTGGAGAGTTTTGACTCCCCACGCTAGAGGTGATGGTGATGCTAGGAGTGAATCCACTCCTACAGCAGGTACGATTTCATTGTTTTCTTTTTCTGTATAAACTTGTGCCTAAATATGTCGAACTTACCGACGTTAAACAAAAGTACTTACGAGAGATAACCCAGTGTTTGTTTTGTTTGTTTATTTGTATAACAATAGCTTCCATAATGCTGATCTTTCTCCCTTTTGTTTCTCCTCTCCCAAGTGCCAGTGCCGAGATGGCTCTTGAGCTAGCTTGGGGGAGGGTCCTTATGTTTTCAAAGCTTTGAAAGATCAGCATTATTGAAACTATTACCTTGGTTTTTGTTTTAGTTTTTCTTTGCATGTCTAGGTGTGTCAAGATTAATGTGCTTGAGTTGTGAAACTGACATGCTAGCTCCTGACGTGTACATTATAGTGGTCTTATGCATACTCATGTTTTCCTAGCTTTCTGCCTATTTCGGGACCGAATGATTGACTGTTTTCCACCTGACTTGGGGGATCTGGTCCTGCCTGGTTTGTGGCTTGGATGACTACCTATTGAGGCATATTTCAACTAGCCTAGTGAGGATTGAGCCTTCTAGGACTCCATTTTGAGTCCTATGTTATTAAGTGCTAGTTAGAGAGTCTAAATATTGTGTCTGTTTTCCTCCAGCATAGTCTTCTTTTCTAAAGGCCAGGGATGATAACACATTTGTAGTTACAACTACATGGCTAAATTGCCTACCATGAATATTGATTGACTTTAGGGTAAGCCAATTTTGTGCCTTTACTTTTTCTTCGTAGCTACATCACCCAACTTCACATGAGCCAAATATTCCCTCTTCTTACCTAGAGGATAGTCAAGTGATCACAGTGAAGTGGTGCCCGTTGCATTGTGATGAAAGATTTTGGTTTGAAAAATCGTTGTCGTATGATATGACTATTTACATTACTCTTAGTTTATTTCAGAAACATTAGCTTGAAAACAAAAAGAAAAAAAAAGAAAAAAAAGAAGAAAGAAAAAGAAAAGAAACAAAAAAAATAGAAAAAGAGATATTCGAGAATAAAGTTGGTGTAATGAGTTCATTTATGCGTATCTAGAGAATTTTGGAAAGTGGCATTGTCATCAGAAGTCGTAGACGTCCTTGGTTTGATTACCTTGGATTACTTACTATCCTCTATTTGAACTTCACATCCCCAAATTTTACCTTACCTTGATCCCAGCCTACATTGCAACCGTTTCCAAACCTGTTTGACTTGGCCTGATTAGCAAGTTCTGTGCTGGAGAGTAGATAGGATACAATCCCTAAGATTTCTCCTTGATTGAGTGTTTAATTCCCGACTCATCTTAAGTCGGATGATTCTAAGTGAAACACGTACCGTATTAAACACACGAGCATACTAGAAATTTCCCACATCTTTTGGGAAATAACATGGGGAGCACGGACTTGTGACCTCATTAGGTAGTGGGTGGCATGGCCTGTGTTGTAGCTTTTCCAGTAATCCCGAGTTTGTGGAATACGTTTTTCATCTTGGTATTATGCTCTTTTGAGCCCATTGTACTTGCACACCCATGGCTAGGGAAGAGTTTTGCGCGTACACGGCTGGCATTGTCTTGTTTTCTGCTCACCTTGCTTTTCATGAGCTTTTCTCACGGTGTTGCCTTGTTAGTTCATTTGCTAGGGACTAGCAAAGGATTGTCTTGGGGGAAGTTGATGTGCTCGTTTTAGAGCACGTTTACAACCCCATTTTAGTGTCGAGTCTCATGCTTTTATATTGGTTTTATGCACATTACATTTAATTTTACCTTGATCTTGTCCTCGAGCTGTTTTTAGGTCATTTCAGGTGATTTCGATGATTTCGAGGTAAAATGAGACGTGTTCGAGGCTTTGACACTTTTATCAAGAGTTTGGATGCGCGTATCATAGCTTGGGCATGCTTTCCAAGTCACTCTCGAAAATCCCATAAACTCCAGAAGCCATTAGACACTTCAAAGGAGCTATTCAGCAAGGTTCAGGTTCAGATTCGACCAAATCTGACATCCATTCGGTCGAATGGAAGTCAGGGATTCAAGCACATAAATCAAGCTCTCAGGAATAGCCGAATGAACACTCATTCGGCGGAATCAAGGCCCATTCGGACGAATGGAAGCCCTCCTTCGGTCGAATGGTGGACATGGTGCACAAACGTCAAGCTTCTATTTTAGTGGCCATTCGGCCGAATGGCCACCCCATTCGGCCGAATCCCCTCTTTATTCGGCCGAATGGTATTCTTTCCCATAGTTTTCAGTTCTTTCTTTAGCTGGCGCTCGAGGGTTTTTTTCTAGGGTTTTACCCCTTATGTCCCTAGGGTATAAATACCCTCTTCCTCTGTAAATAACCCTCATGCCTACTTTGAGAGCTTTTGTGCCTCAACCTAGAACATCACTTTAAAGCTTTTCATTTCATTCATGCATTACTTTAGATTTACAGCTTTCGTTCTTCTCATTTTCAAGCTTTGTATTTCAGATTCGGATTCCCTTTCGTTCACGCTATTTCATTTATGCAAGGTATCGATTCTTTTCTGTTTTATTTCGTTTAATGCTTTCAAGTATTGTTTTTCTGAATTTCATTCCTCTTGCTATTATCGTTGTTTCATTTACAGCTTTGATAGAGTAGTTGTCGGTTTTGTTATAGGTCTTCGTTTTTCGTTCTATTGTTCATTACATTCAATTCGTTCGTCCTTTCAATCATGTTCCTTTTCGTTGTTTATGTCCTAGTGTTTATTACTATGTGTGAGTAGTTTTCTTAGGGGTTTGATTAGTGAAACCCTAGGTTGGCTCTTTCTTTATGCGTAGAGTTAGGATTTGAGATTGTTGATGATTGATTGATATTCAATGCGAATCTTGCCCTGCCACTCCTTTGGAGACATAGGGCGATTATAGGTTGTTCGTGTGATTTATAGGGTCACAAACTTCCTCTCGTCATCTTGAGTGTCATGATTCATTATTGACTGATTTCTCCTAATTTAGCGTATTGATAGTTTGATTGTCCTTCCTAGGGTGGAACTGATGTGTCCCCGTTTTCCTTCCATAGCTTATTATCGTTTTAGTTCTTGCTTTATTTTTCTGTTATTAGTATAGTTCTATCCAATCCCCATATAAACCCTTTGCATCAAGTCTAGAAACTATCGCCCCTTGTCCTTGTGGTTCGATCCCCGATGAAGACTCCACCTTGATTACTAATGTTTTTATGTTTAATGATGGAAGTCAAAATGCAAAGTCAAATAGAGTTGAAAACATGATGGAAACCAAAATGCATAGAGTTGACAATGTGTTGGAAGTAATGGATGCTATAATGCAAAAGCTTTATGCATTCTGTCAAAGGACGAGAATAACTCTTGAGCCACGTCTTCAAAAGCTTGAGCCACGTCTCAAAACAGTCAGCAAAGTTTAAACACTTTGTCAAAGGATAAGAATCTTCTAATTGCCTAAATCTTGTGTTTTATCCTTTCCCTATTTCACTTATTTTATGCTCTAACCTAACTTATTTATACATGATTTTACTGTCAAAGATATCTTTTAATTTCAGCAAATAAGTGATGCTCATATATGTTGAAGATTATTCAAGTTAATTTTGGTTATTACCAAAATTCAAGCATTGTGGTTATGGAAAACAAAATCTGTTTTGAAGCTTCAAGGTGCAGCAAATAAAGTGGAAATATTCTTGCTGTAATATATTCAATGATATCAATCTTCAACAGCCAAAATGAATTATTCTCTACAACCATATTGGAGGAAATCTTGCTGAAAGTATTGAAGGCAAATCAGATTTTTCAGCAGCCTATTTTGAGCCTCCTTTCAACGGCCTGAAATCAAGTTCAGTATATATTCCAAGCTTTGAATCTGAAGAAAGGTAGAGAGACAACGTGAGACTCAACGAAACAAAAAATAAGACAGGAGAAGAAGCTTTAATCGTGAATTTCAGTCACAAGCACATCAACAAAGCTTCATTATTTTCTCTCTAGTTCCATAAACTTTATCTTGTATTTAGATTGAGAGAAAATCAAAGTATAATCTCTTGAGTGTTTAAAAGAATATTTTGAGAGAGTGTTATACTAAGAGTATACCCATAATACTCAAACGTATAGAAAAAGAGAGAGCTTTTTATTACTAGGATCTGAGATGCTAAAGTGTAGCTAGGGTGCTATGGAGTAGAAGATGGGGATTAAGATCTTCTAGGGTGCTTTAGGTCTCTAAGGGAAGTAATAAAAGAGCGAGTTAAATCCTAAGGGTTGGACAACCCTAGGCGGAGACGTAGGCAAATTAGTTGCCGAACTTCGTATCAAATCTCCGTGTTTTGTCTCATCTTATTTCTGTCTTCATTGCTTACGTTTTATGTTTACTTCGCTCATCAATCAAAGCAGCGAACAGTCAAAGCCTGAGCAAAAGCCTTTGAAACCAATTTCAAGGCTTTGACATCCAGTTTCAAAGATAAGCCTTAACGCTTATATTACGCCTTTGAAAGTCAGTTCAAGACCTTGAGATCCTGAACGCAAAAATCGGTTATACTCTATTCACCCCCCCTCTAGAGTATAATTAATCATATTCCATCTCCCTATTGATTCTTCACCCGACTTACCACTACACTAGTTGTAGTAGTATTAGGGTGCTTACAAATTTTGTTTGCATAACTATTATTTTAGTTAAACGACCTAAAAGAACGGTTATCAAAATGGCGCCGTTGCCGGGGATAAGGCGTTGTGTTTAGGTTATAGTCTTAGTGTAAGTCATTTTTGTTTTATTTATATTATTGTCTTTTAATTTACTTGTCAGTACTTATGCTTGGTCTCTAGTATTGTTTGCATGCCATATAGCACACGTAGAACAAATCAACAACTAGAACCATACGACCCTGAGGTTCAACGCAGCAAACGGAGAATTCCAATCCAAACCTCATCACAACCAAATACTTCCAACCCTCTTACACCACCCATGGACGAAAACTAACAATTGTTTGGTCAATTTGGGACTCCTGGGTCCCAAGAATTTCAAGGAGGTGTAGTGTTACCCATAAGCCCGAACCCTTATCACATACATCCTCAATTAACCCGGATGGTGAAGGAGACCCCTTTTTGCGGTTTGAAAAATGAGTGCCCTCTCCAACCCTTGGAGGCATTCTCAGATATTTGCGGTCTCAGACCTCCATGCCCCAATAGCCCGGATTATGTACGGATTCATTTATTTCACTTGAGTTTATCTGGTGATGCTCGAGATTGGTATAAATTCTTAGAGCCCAACTCCATCATTAATTGGGCTCAATTAAAGACAACATTTCTAGAAAGGTTCTATCCCACAGTTCGAACACAGGATTGGCGTAAGAAAATTGCGCCATTTACACAAGAGGATGATGAGAACCTTAGTGCTACTTGGAGTCGGTTTAAGAGAATGATAAGAGTATGCCCCCATCATGGGTACGGGGAGAACCATCTCAATACATTCTTCTATGATGGTCTAAATGACTCCACCAAGGCACTCCTAGACTCGGTTGTTGGTGGCCAACTCTCTAAGGTCCCATGCAATCAGGTGAAAGCTAAGATTGAGGAGGTTGCTAAAAATAGTTCTTGGGGAAGAGCACGGGGTAATGGATTATCTAGAGGAGGAAGGGATTCAAGAAACTTGGACACGATTAGTTCAAAAATCAAAGCTATCATAGATAAGAAGCTGTCCAGGCTTAAATTTGTACAAGGTAGTGTCAATGTATCATCGGTTAAAGAGATGCCATTTTCATGTAGAATCTGCGGGGCCACCAACCATGATACATCCTATTGTGGGGGTTTGAATTCCGAACATATAGCGGCTGTTAACTACGGGGGGTATAACCAAGAAGGAACCCCAGTCATGAACTATGATGGATACGGGTATAATCCCGATTATGTGGTAGCTATAGGGTATGGTGGTCAAAACCAAGGGTTTCCTCAGCAAGGTCCTTACAACAATCAACCCTTTAGACCTCCCTTCAATCTAAATTCTAACCAAGGGAACTCCTACCTAGGGTACAACTCTACCAATCAAGCAAATGGGAGTTTTCCTAGGCCGTACCCTCAAATGCCAAGACCCAACACCAACCTACCCTATCCATCTACACAACCTCAACCAAACCCGCCTCCAACTAATGAATTCCCTTCCACCCAAGTGAACTCCCTTGCGCAGCAAAATCAAACCCTCTCGCAAATCAATCAAACTTTGATAAATCAAATACAACTTCAAGCGCAGCAGAAGTTGTTTGAATCACAGCTTGCGTAGATGGCTAGTCCAGCCCCACCATTGCTACTTCCTTCTCACCCTCAACAAAACCCATCCACCCAACCTCCACCACAAAACTCTCCTGACTCCAACCCTAAGCATCACACCTGTAAGGCGATCTTCAATATAGAGAATCACCACAGTACGCACGTGCAAACATTACAGTTACACAATCACCACAACATGCACATGCAAACATTATAATTGCACAATCAATCTCAGTTATGCTGTAATTTTTAACTTATAATTTTAATATCAATATTTAAACCTGTTGAACAAAGTTAACTACCATTGTCATTAAGCCTTAAAAATTCAACTTTACTCCAATCATACTATCAATAATGAAAGAGTAATAATAAACAAACTTATGGATTAATTAACAAATTAATATAAATTTAATAAATCACAATTTCTCACCAATAATACCAAATCATGCCCCTAATATAAAGTCAGGCCTACTTGCTGTTAGATAAAGGAGGGAGCCAATCATCCCTCTATATAGTGAAGCTTCAACGTCTTTTCCTTTTAGATCATAATCTAATTTAGTGGATGTGGGAACAGGTGTATCATAGGCCTTGCTGTTCTCCATGCCGAATTTCTTCAGCAACTCTTTTAAGTACTTTTGCTGATGAATCATGATTCCATTTTCCATTTGCTTAATCCGCAGTCCTAGGAAGAATCCTAATTCTCCCATCATGCTCATGTCAAATTCACTCTGCATATGATTAGCAAACTCATCACATAGTACCTGATTAGTAGCACCAAATAAAATATCATCAACATAAATTTGTACTATAATCAAGTGGTTCCCTCTAGTTTTGATGAATAAAGTCTTATCCACTGTTCCCCTCTTATAGTCATTCTCCATCAAAAATGTAGACAACCTTTCATACCAAGCTCTTGGAGCTTGTTTCAATCCATATAACACTTTGTCAAGCTTGTATACATGATGGGGGAACAACTTGTCATCAAAACCAGGTGGCTGCTCTACATATACCTCTTCCTTTAAGTAGCCATTCAGGAAGGCAGTCTTTACATCCATCTGAAACAGTTTCATATTCATGTGAGCAGCATAAGCAATCAAAATTCTAATGGCCTCTAGTCTAGCTACAGGTGCAAAAGTTTCATCATAGTCAATTCCTTCTTGTTAATTGTAACCTTGCACCACTAGCCCTGCTTTATTTCTGACTATTGTACCTAGGTCATCCAATTTGTTTCTAAAGACCCATTTTGTACCAATGACTGACCTGTCCTTTAGTCTAGGTACCAGGTGCCAAACCTGATTCCTATGAAACTGATTTAATTCATTTTGCATTGCTAGAACCCAATCAAGATCAGTCAAAGCCATTTTGTAGTCAGTTGGCTCTACACTAGAGAGAAAAGAATGAAAAGTACAAAAGTTTTGAAAAGCATTTCTTCTCGTTTGAATTCCCTTGTTAATGTTACTAATGATCTGATCTGGGGGATGAGAGGATAGGTATTTATAACTTTTGAAAGTGAAATCATTTTGTGCTTTTTCATTAGGTTGGGAACCAGCATGATCGTGAATCACTTCTTCTTTTATGGAACCAGAAGAATTCATGTTCACACTGTTTCCATTTACATCACTTACCTCAGGTTCAGAGGAGGCCTCTTTATCCATTCCCCTTGAACTTCTTACCTGTCTGTCACTTGGGAAGCCATTAGGTCTTAGTTCCCCTTCTGAGATCTCGTTGTTCACATTTTCTTCTCTAGGCTCTTCACCATTATCATCTGGTGAAGCATTAGGGGAGCTTAGATCTGCTTGTACTTCACTTAGAGAACCAGTGTCATGGTTCCCCGTAAACTCCATCAGACCAATCATTTCATCAGGTTGTACCTGCGCAATCTCAGAAGACATGTTAAATTCATCAAAAATGACATGGACACTCTCCTCAATACACAAAGTCCTCTTATTAAAGACTCTATATGCTTTTCTTTGAGTAGAATATCCAAGAAAAATTCCTTCATCACTCCTAGGATCAAATTTATCTAGCTGGTTCTTCCCATTGTTATGTACATAGCATTTGCATCCAAAGACACGAAAGTATGCAATATTAGGCTTTCGACCTTTAAGGAGTTCATAGGGAGTCGTATTTAACTTTGGTCTAATGAGACCTCTATTCAGTATATAACAAGTAGTGTCAACAGCTTCACCCCAGAAACTCTTGGGGAGACCACTCTCAATGAGCATCGTCCTTGCCATTTCCTCAAGAGTTCTATTCTTTCTTTCAACAACACTATTTTGTTGTGGTGTTCTGGGGGCTGAGAAGTTGTGACTAACTCCTTGTTCCCTACAATAATCAACAAAGTTAGCATTATCAAATTCAGTACCATGGTCTGATCTTACCGAGACCAGCTTGTGAGAAAGCGGGTTCTCAATCTGCTTCACCAATGCTACCCACTCATCAAATGTTTCATCTTTTGAATGTAGCATTATCACCCAAGTGTACCTGGAATAATCATCAACCATAACACAGACATATCTATGACCTCTTTGACTTTGTACTCTCATGGGGCCACATAAATCAATGTGTACAAGTTCGAAGGGTTTTCTGGTACTCAAAACTGTTTTAGGCTTAAAAGATATCTTGACCTGTTTCCCTTTCACACATTCTGAACACACTTTATCTGCCTCGTACGTGATGTTAGGGAGTCCTACCACCAAGTCACGAGATTTTAGTTTATTCAAGAGTGTCAAGCTAGCGTGTCCAAATCTCTTATGCCAAATCCATTGATTATTGTTAGACATAGCTCTTAAACAGACAGACTTGTCTTGAGGAATTTTATCCAGAAAGGTAATGTAAACATCATGTTTCCTGATTCCCTCATACACAAGCTCGCCTGTTAGAGAGTTAATTATGTGACATAAATTGGCTTGGAACTCAACTTTATTACCTTTGTCACATAATTGAGAAATACTCAAAAGATTATGTTGTAAGCCTTCAACATAATACACATCATCAATTGCGTTTGAAAGTGTCTTACCTACTTTACCTAAACCAGTGATGGTTCCCTTGCTGTTGTCTCCAAAGGTGACACTTCCACCATCAAAGGCTACTAGTGAAAGGAATTGCTTCTTATCCCTGGACATGTGTCTTGAGCACCCACTGTCCAAATACCAATAGGTACTTCCCTTCACTTTAGCCTGCAAGATCAAATTAAACATTAGATTTAGGAACCCAAACATCCTTGGGTTCCTTTTCAACAACAATAAGCTCTAGTTGATCTTTTCTTCTCCAGACTAATTCCATATGTTTATTGTTCTTATTCACACTGTTCTTCCTAGCTGGACATTCATGAATCTTATGTCCATTCATACCACAATGATAGCAGACAAACATCTCTTTAGTCATAACATACTTACCTCGTTTGAATTCTTTAATCCATGTGGTTTCTCTGGGGGACCAGTTAGTCCTGGTTCTCTATTTGGTATATCAAAGACCAACCTTCCCTTTGTTACCTTTCGATGAGGTTAAAAAATTCAAAGTTTCCTGAGCAATCAATAATTTGTCTATGACTATCATGAAGTTCCTTTTCTCTGGTTTCAAGAGTCTTAGTCAACAACTCGTTTTTCTCTTTTAGAAAATCAAAATTACTTTTTAAGGTTTCAAGTTGTACATTAAGCTTTGAAACCATAGAATCAATAGTCATGTCAACAACTACTGGATGCTTGCTCTTTTTCAATTGATAGATATTAGCATGCAATTCACAAATAGTATTTTCATATTTATCTATCACATCACTAATTTCTATGCTGGTACATGAAGAGGATACAGTGAACTGAGCAGCTTTAAGTGAAGTAATTTCCTTGTGAGAATCTTCCAAATTGCGAGCTAATATCTCAAAGGCTTTCAACAAGGAAGTTCTACTACAGGAATTTGCTTTACCCCTAGCTGCTGAAAAATCAAGAGATTCACTAGTGGTTGTCAAGTCTCTGGGGAACCAGGAGGTCAGATCTTCTTCACCATCACTAGGATAGTTAGGTTTAGAGGATCTTGTCTTTTCTAGTTCCACTTTACACTTGTCTAATTCAACTTCTAGCTCTGCCACTTAACTTTTCAGTTCATGGCAAACTTCTTCTAGGTGATCACAACTAGCAACAGCAATTTCACATTCAACACGTTTTTCTTTAAGCTTTCTTTTGCCAGTTATGTAAGTTTCACCCAATTTATAGCATTCATCTAATAAAGAGTTAATACAAGCAATCATATTATCTCTATCATATTCATGCATATCTTCTCTAACTTGTTCTAAGTTTACCTTGTGTTCATGTAGTACATCCTTCTTTGCCATCAAGCATTCTTTGAATGTACTGGTTCCCCCTTTGGTTCCTAGATTAGTGTTGTTTCCCTTAGTGTTTGTAAAGGCGGTCAAGCAAACATCAGAGTTAGGTAATTCTTCATCCTCATCAGACCCTGAATCAGAATCACCCCACATGGATGCTATCATAGCATTCTTGAAGGCACGTTTATCTCTAGATTGGGATTGTTTGTCCTTCCACCTAGGACAATCTCGAATAAGATGTCCCTTATCACCACACTTGAAGCATCCTGCAGAAGAGGAGTTAGACTTCTTAAAATTCTTACTTTTGAAGTTCTTCCTCTGGTCTCGAAGTGATCTCTCAAATCTTTTAGCAATCATGCTGATCTCATCTTCTTCTTCTTCTACTATTCCCTTAAGAGCCATGCCTCTGGCTGGTTCTTTCTCAGTCTTAGAATCAATCAACATCTCATGAGTCATGAGGGAACCAATCAGCTGTTCCAGAGACAGGGTGGATAGATCTTTCGTTTCATAGACTGTTGTTACTTTGGCTGTCCATGTATCTGTAAAGCTGCGCAAAACTTTTCTCATAAGATCCTCATCAGAAAAGTTCTTACCAAAAAAGTTCTTACCAAGAGATCTAAGATCATTGATAATTGTCATAAATCTACGAAAACAATCATTAATCTTTTCATTTTTATTCATAGCAAATAGCTCATACTTAGACATAAGTAAATCAATTTTGGACCTTTTTACCTCGCTGGTTCCCTCAAAAGCAAGTTCGAGGGTATCCCAAATCTCTTTTGTATTGCTGCAACCTGAGATCCGGTTTATTTTTTTCTCATCTATAGCCTGTTGTAGAATTGACATTGCTTTGGCATTCTTCTCCAACAGTTTGTTATCAGCAGATACTAATTCACTGTCTTTCTTGGGAACCAGGTTACCCTCAGCATTTGTCTTGAGGATGATGTTGGGACCATTCTTGAAAACTAGCCAACATTCATAATCAATTCCCATGATTACGTTCTTGATCCTATTCTTCCACCAAGCATAGTTATTTTCGTTGAACTTTGGTGTCTTGTTGTCATAGCCCAAAGCATTTAGATCTTGAGTACTCATGCATGACTCCTCTAGATGTTACTCTTGTGAGAAGCCTAGGCTCTGATACCAATTGAAGGTTTTAGAGCACTCAAGAGGGGGGGGGGGTGAATTGAGTGTTAAGTAGCCTTGGCCTATTTTTCTTTCTTTTCGATCTACGAGAGGAACTAGTTGGGCTGGTTCCTGTAAGCAGTGGAATGTAAGAAAGGCAATAACGAAAACACAAGATTTAACGAGGTTCAGCCAACTATGGCCTACGTCCTCCTACCCTATGCTCTTTTATTAATCTACTACGAAAAATAAAGATCATAGACGCTCTACTGTTTCCCTACTCCGGGAACCAGTATACCCCACACTCTACTCCGAATGTGCGCTCGACTTACACTAGTAAGCCCCTTGTGTTTAAACTTACAAACACACACCCAGCCTTTCAACCCCTCTGTTGAAGGCTTTGACAAAATCAAATGTTCTCTTTTAATCTCACGTCTGAAAGCTAATTAAGAGAAATTATTTAAGCTCTAATAGTGCTCTTGTATATGACTCGATGAATAGGCTTTTATGCTTAAGTGTATATGTCTCTCAAATATCCTCCTTTTTAATTTCAAAGAGACTTATCAGAATATGAGAGACTAGATGGGTTTATATACTTGGATACAAAAACCCTAGTTTTCTTAAATCACGTAAACTTGATGAGCAAGTAATAGCATGATTTTAGGAAAGTATTTATCTTATATGATTTAATCATAAAGATAGAATCAAATAAGATAGATACTCCTAGTTTTTAGGTAACCATAATATTATCATCTAATCTCCAGCTGCTTAGGATATTTTTGGAATATTCCTTAAAAAATATTTTTATGAAATCTTTTATTTTTCTCAAAACGTGCATCTCGGATATTCTGTCCAGTGAACCTGGTTCCTCAACCTGGTTCCCTGAATTGAGTATGTTATGAATTCTATTCCAGCTTTGTGCCTTAATTCATAATATGACTCGATACACTTGTAAGCACTTATTTTACCCAAACATGCAAATCATACTACGGAGCACATTACATGATTTAAGCATTAAAGTACAGATCCTCTTTTCTTCATGTAATCTTCAAGACTTGAATCTTCCTTGAATACTTCCATTTTGAGCAATGTATCTTTCTTCGAATGTCTTCGAAAGGCCTCTATACTCCAAGTCTTGGAATCAACTTCACTACTGCACATGTAACATGTTGGTTAATGTATAATAGAGAGTATGTGACTTCTTTTTAGCATAGCAGTCTAGGAACCAGTTCCTACTGGTTTCCCACCAATACATGGATCAATTTACATCCAACCATTTCCTACATATAGACAAGTTATTCAAATGAATAACATGAATAAGTAATAAATTGTCTAGGAAAACAGTGTTAAATTTCAGCTGGTTTCTAGCCAACTATTTGCAATGCTTATTGTAACCTGTTTCCTATAACCGTTTGTCATCACTCACAACCTAAGGGACTCAACAGGTTTCAATGCTTTTTTTTTATTTAATTTGTAATTGTGCATATATGTTTGTTTGTTTGTTTGTTTGTTTGTTTGTTTGTTTGTTCAATGGAGTAATGTATAGGCATTGCGTATTAGGGGCGTTTTGAGTAAGACTATGGGTTTCGT
This sequence comes from Dysphania ambrosioides, assembly GCA_026401315.1. Lineage (NCBI taxonomy): Eukaryota > Viridiplantae > Streptophyta > Magnoliopsida > Caryophyllales > Amaranthaceae > Dysphania > Dysphania ambrosioides. The sequence continues at coordinate 23,908,318 of CM048657.1, forward strand.
GTTAGGGGCATTGTGTTTGTTTGTTCAATGGTATAATATATGTCTTTGTATTTGGGTATTGAGTTTAGGGGCATTTTGAGTACGTAGACTATGGTAGTATATGGGCATTATGTATTAGGGTCATATAATTTGCGTATACCAAGATATATCTTAGGGTTAGGGGTTAGGGGAAGGGGGTTGTTTGAATTAGGGTTAGGGTTATAGGAAAATGATTATTTGAAATTAGGGTTAGGGGAAGGGGATTGTTGGATTATTAATAAAAGTTGGATTATTAATCAAAGTTGGTAATATATTTTAATTTGTATGTGTATTAGTTGGAATTGAATTATGTTAGTATTCATACTATTATGAATTGAGTTAGTATGTTGTTTGAATTAGTTTGTATATTAATTGGAATTGGGTTATGTTAGATATAGAGTGTTTTGTATAATAGTTGGAATTGAATATAGAGTGTTAATATACAAATTGGTTATTTATATTAGTTTGAAATGATTTAGTTAATGCATATGGATTAGTATGTATATGAATTAGTAGAAATTGATTTGGTAATATATATGAATTAGTAAATGGCATTGTGTGTTGGTTGTGGTTGTATATAAATTCATATAAACAGGTTTGAAAATCTATTTTCAAAACTGGAAAATATTGGATTTACAAAGGAAACTCTGCCAAATTTTTTATAGAATTTGTAGTGATTTACAAAGTATAGAATAGAAATAATATCACTAGAAGAATTTAGTAACTTAAACTATAGAGCGAGTGTTTGTGGGTCATTATGGAGTTTGCTTAACCTTATTTTCGGTAAGCTACTTAAGGACCCTTTAGGTGAAATTATATATATAACTATGTGTAAACTGAGTGTTGAATAGATTGTTATTTAATCTCTTACATGTTAAATAGGGTATAACATAAATTATGGATCGAAATTGGATGTATGGTAATCGTGCTTCATTGGAGTTCATGAATAGAGTTGAGGAGTTTTGTAGACAAGTGTTGAAACACCTAAATAACATTGGAGATGATGAGGTGTGTTGCCCTTGTGTTAATTGCGATAATGTGAATATAGTTATTAGTATAAGAGAGTTGAGGGACCATGTGATCCGGCGTGGGTGTAGGCAATAATACCACGTATGGATATGGCATGGTGAGGTTCCTGCTTCTAATGACATGGGGTTATGTTCTAACAAAATTCCCATTCATCAAGTTGAGCTAGACCATCATGGCCAATTAGAATCTGATGACGGTGAAAATGTTGATGCTGAGAAGGAAGATGATGGGGAGTATGAATTGGAAGATAATGACCCTAGTGGTGAAGATCGAATAGATGAAATGCTTGAAGGGGTTGCGGATCAATTTGGTAGTCAATCTCATACTTTTGAGCGTTTGTGGGAGGCTGCTGAGAAAACGCTGTGTCTTGGATGTACTAAATACACTAAGTTGTCTGCCACATCAATGTTGTTTAACTTGAAAGCAAAATATGGTTGGACTGATACTAGTTTCACAGCCTTATTGAAAATATTAGAGGACATGTTTCCAGAGGGTAATGATTTGCCTATATCCACGTACTATGCGAATAAGATAATGTGTTTTCTTGGGTTAGAGTATAATAAGATTGATGCATGTTTGAATGATTGCATATTATCTCAAAATGAGTATGTAGAGTTCATTCAATGTCCTAAATGTGGGCAGTCACATTACAAACTCCCACATGGGATAGAGCCTGTAGTGGGGATTAAAGGTCCTAGTGTAAAGGTGTTGTGGTACCTTCCCATAATACTAAGGTTCAAGCGTTTGTTTTTTATTAAGAGCGATGCAAAGAATTTGAGATACATAGAGAGAAAACGAAGAAAAATGGGATGATTTTGCATCCTGCTCATTCTCCCCAGTGGAAAACAGTTGATGAATATTTCAAGGCTTTTGGCAGGGAAGATAGGAACCTAAGACTTAGTCTATATACGGATGGAATTTATCCTTTTAAGTAGTCAACATAGCACATGGCCAGCTTTATTAGTGATATATAATTTGCCCCCTTGGTTATGCATAAAGCATAAGTATGTTATATTATGTTATCACTTCTAATATCAGGGCCCAAGCAACCTGGGAATGACATTGATGTTTATCTTACACCCCTTATTGAAGATTTGCAGTTGTTGTGGGATGAAGATATATTAGTTTATGATGCATATGCTGAAGAGACTTTTACAGTCCGTGCCATGCTATTCTATACCATTAATGACTTTCCAGCCTATGGGAACTTGTCGGGGTATAAGGTGAAGAGAAAGAAAGCCTGTCCTATTTGTGTCACATTGTGGGAAACATGTTTATCTCATGCATAAGAGGTTCTTGAATAGGTTTCATCCTTATCGTAAGAGAAAGATCTCGTTTGATGGTAAAGTTGAGCAATGTAGAGCCCCTATGCTGTTGACTAGAAGTGAGGTTTATGACATTGTGAAAGGAATAGATAATGTGTTCGGGAAAACTTTGAAACACAGAGATGTTCAGGGTTTATGGAAGAAACAGTCAATATTTTGGCAACTTCGGTATTGGAAGTATTTACCCGTTAGACATTGTCTTAATGTTATGCAGATAGAAAAGAATGTTTGTGATGCCATCTTAGGGATGCTGTTGAATATACTTGGTAAGACTAAGGATGGTCCTAATGTCAAGAGAGATATGCAGACGATGAAGATTCGATCCAAGTTGTGGCATGAAGACAAAACGCCTAGGAATGGAAAAGGCAAATCCAGGTATCTTCCTCTAGCTTGTTACACTTTGTCCCGGGCAGAGAAGATGATATTTTATGAGTGTTTGTATGGGATTAAGGTTCCTACTGGGTATTCATCTAATTTGAAGGATTTCATATCAATGAAAGATCTGAAATTAGTGGGTATGAAGTCTCATGATTATCATGTTATGATGCAAGTGTTTCTACCAATTGCCATCCGCCATATTTTGCCCAAGCATGTTAGGGATTCTATCACTAGAATTTGTTATTTTTTCAATACAATATGAAGCAAGGAGCTTGATCTGTCATGTTTGGATGAGTTACAGGCTAGTGTTGTTAGGACCTTATGTCAACTAGAGATGTATTTTCCACCTTCATTCTTTGATATTATGGTACATCTAGTTGTGCATTTGGTCTGAGAAATCAAGTTGTGTGGTCCAGTGTTCCTAAGATGGGCTTATCCTTTCGAGAGATACATGGGTACTCTAAAGAAGAAGATGAGAAACCCAGCACACCCTAAAGGTAGTATAATTCAAGGTATAACCACAGAGGAGGTAGGTGAGTTTCTTAGTGAGTTCTTATCTAAGGGGGAGGCAATTGGGTTATCAAAATCGAGGCATGAAGGGAGGGTCAAAGGGCACGACATCGTGGGTTCTAAGGTGCTCCTAAGTCCATTGTCGAAAGAGAGACACGCTCATTTATTTGTTTTGCACCATATGACAGAGGTTTATCCTTACTTAGAAAGGCATATGAATGAATTGAAGGTGAAGTGCCGTTCTAAAGGCCAAATAGGACCGGTTTTGAGTCGATATTGGTGTATTTTCCTTTAACATGCCCCAAAAACTTTGAATATAATGGTTTCCTAAGTTACTTTTACCTGTCTTTCCGCCTTCATCGTAGTCCTCTACTTTCCTATAAAATGATATGTTTCCCCTGTTCTTTTTGGAACTTTTATGAGAAAAAGACGGAGAATTTTTCTGTGGGAAAGAGAATAAGGAGTCGAAGAGGTAAAATAATAGGGTGCATATTACTGCGATTAGGAAGTAGTAGTCAATGAAAGAGACCGATGAGGGTGGTAGTAGCTGAATAAAACATCAAAATATGAGGCTTTTGATGGGTGAAAATGAGGCTGTAGTGATTGATGGAGAAGAATTTTTAAGAAGGGTTATTCGATTCATGAGATTTAACCCCTCTTGGAAAATCTTCTTCATCAATCACAACAGCTTCATTTTCATCCATCAAAACCCTCAAATTTCGATCTTCCATTCGACTAGTACTACCCGCATCAGTCTCTTTTATCAATTGTCACTTCCTAAATGCAGCAAGACATGCCCCTTTATTTTGTTTCATCACCATTTTAGCTCTTTGACTCCTTGTTCTCTTTCTAGCAGATAAATTCTCTATCTTTTCTTCATAATAGTCGAAAAAGAACAGACACTAACAGAGCATTTTATTGGAAAGATGAGGAATGTCATGAAGGCGGAAGAGCAGGAGAACTAAACATAGGAAACGTTATGAATTACACCATTAATCAGTCAAAAGGAGGAAGTTTTGGGTATAAAAAGACCTAGACATTTCAAATACATCGATATGAGTCAATATATCTCAAATAGGGCAGTTTTAGGTCGATATTGGCATATTTCTGCTAGAAATTGACCTAAACACTTTGAATAGGACGATATGAGTTAATATAGGTCAAATGGGATTGGTTTTGGGTGGAAAATGACGTATTTACCATAGAACATGTCATAAACACTTGAAATACATCAATTTGAGTCAAACTCGGTCAAACGAGAGAGGTTTTGGGTATAAAATGACCTAAACACTTGAAATACTTTGATATGAGTCAATGTATCTCAAATAGGGTGGTTTTGGGTCAATATTTGCGTATTTCTACTAGAAATTTACCTAAACAATTTGAATAGGACGATATGAGTCAATATAGGTCAAATGGGATCGGTTTTGGGTAGAAAATGACGTATTTACCGTATAACTTGTCATAAACACTTGAAATACATCGATTTGAGTCAAACTCGGTCAAACAAGAGAGGTTTTGGGTATAAAATGACCTAAACACTTCGAATATGACAATATGAGTCAATATAGGTCAAATGGGATGGTTTTGGGTAGAAAATGACGTATTTAACGTGATTGCATCAATGAGTCAATATATGTAGGTCGGATTTGTAATTGGGACAATATATGTTTGAACTATACTTTTCAAATACATTGCATTTTATATACACTTTGATGATATGGTAATCAATATTAGGTATGCAAAGGATTCAACGAGGAGCCCTTCTCCACCGAAGAAATTGATGTTGTCCGCAACAAACGGACCAAGTATTGGACAAATAACTTTTTTTAGATTATGTACATTACCTTTTGTGTATTTTGTAGTTTTTATACATCAAGTTCATTAATTGTGTCTAGTTTTGATGCACTTAATGGTTGATTTTACGACCCTATTAGTATATGTTAATGAGAGATGGATCATCATGTGTATATATGTATCTTGGTTGGCAGAAATTGAAATGTAATATAATAGGTTTAGAATTTGAAATTTGGGCGTAGTAGGGATCAAATTAAAGCGTACCAAAAAAAACATATATATGGGGCCGGTGTCCCCAAGACCCGCCGCATATTCCTCTATTACAAGACCTTTTTTCAATCTGCCAAGATTAATATGCGGTGGTTCTAGGCTAAGTGCCGCCGCATATAATGATTAATATGCGGCGTCACTTAGCCTAGAACCGCCGCATATTATTCATTAAAATGCGGCGTATTTTTTATGCCGCAAATTAAACAGATTAATGTGTTGCTATCCTAATTGCTGCTAGCCTTTTGGCGCCGCATTTGGTACTAAAAACCCCGCCGCAATATTAACCATTTTCTACTAGTGAAACCTAAAACTATTCTAAGCCTAAAAACACACATTCCCAATATTTTGAATATCCATTTGAAAGCTCATAATTTCTAGTGTCCTTCACTAGATTTTACATTAATTGGATGCCCCATAGAGTTGAACGCCTTTTGAATAGGCCTTTAGGATGGTTTTGGGCCGTTTGAGGTTTAATGGCGATCTGTTTGATCTTTCTGGGATAGGGCTTCACTCATGGGCCTTTTCAAGATTATGATTATGTGGTTTGGGCGTTTTTATGGTTAGGAATATGTGTTTGGACATTTTCGAGATTAGGAACTTGTATTTGGGCCTTTGAAAGTGGTATTGGTTTTTACATCAACTTCAAAGCCCATCCAAGGTAAATCCTACAAGGGTTGATTCATCAATGAATTGTGGGGTGGAGAGACACAATTTGGTGTCTATAGATTAGTTTAAAGAAAGTTTTATAAATTAATAGTAATTTTTTTAGCCATCAAATATTTTTTGCCTAGTCTTATTCCAATTCGTTTTCATGTCCAAACTAATTCTTATTAAACCTAGACTTTCCTTTTCTTTGAATTCCTGAACCAATTTGGATTTTTTTACTTCTTATTATTTTTTTATTTCACTTTTATTCACAAAGCTAACTAACATTCTTCTTCTTCCTAGAAATGCTAGCCACATTCTCCTCTCTTCTCCATACCACATGCTATCAAACATGCAACCGTGTAGTAGAGCGTGAGTGCACAGCCACCAAGCCGTGACCCTTCCTTTTTACACCTCCTTACTTTCTTGACGTTTTCTAGTTTTTTACTTAAAATATGATGAATTATAATATTTTTGTCACATTATATACTTTGGAAAAATAAAGTGTCAATCTTTAAAGGAAAAAAAATATGTATGATTCTAAAACAATTAGGGTCTCCAATTTGTTGGAATTTGTTGTTATTTTGCATATTGAATACATGTACTTATTTTTGTAAGATTTGATTTTATGATTATTTTGTGATTGGTGTTTTATGAAATATAAAAAGTTTTATAAATTATTTCATGATTTATTTACTTATTCATATTCGCCAGTTATTTGATTTATTATTGGATGATTTTTGAATGGACTAAGCGTGACAGAATTATTTAGTTTCTTAATAAAACTTTTAGATTTATTTTAATCATAATTTTATTATTGGAATTGTGAGAAAATATTTTGAACTAGTAATGACTTAGAGAATTTTAAAAATTATTTTAGTTGGTTTTATTTCTTGCTATAATGTAATAAATGTTGGTAATAATGTTTTCAAGTTGTTTATCAAAGTATGAAATTGAAAAATTATGATAATAATTTGAACTTGGTGCTATTTAGGTGCCACGAGTCCTAATTATAAAAGGAAGAGTTTTGACTTAGTTTTTTTTTTTTTTTATGATTATTATTATAATTAGTTATTAGTTGATCACATATTCGACTCTTTTCTCCCTCTTTTTTCTCATTTCATTTACAAGGTAACTTCTCTACGTTAAGAGATGATAACACATTTTTCCTATCTCTGCCCAAGACTTGTTGCCTACCTGTCTTTTAAGTGACATCCCCATTTTCACAAACTTCGCAAGGTACCTTGCTATATCATCTACATTCCCATTAGCCATGTGACAATCCTCTTCTACTCTACTTAATTGAACATGATTGTAGAACTTAAATCGATAAATCTAGGATTTTGTTTGCAATTGAAAAATTTTCACCGGCTATTTTAGTGATTTGAGAGACTAGAGAATTCACACAAAAATAATAACCTTTAGTTGACTCTCTAGATTTTAAGGTTAGCTATCAGATGATGATTTAGATGACTTCAATAACTGTGCTTAAAGTAAAACATAAAAAAAAAAAAGAAAATAGAGTAGTAGTAATGTATTGTATATATAAATGCTTTTTGTTACCTAACTTTGCTTTTTAACCTCAGTTTGATGCTTAACAATAGGTTCATTTATAATTTTCAAAGCTCCAAATGAGTAAATATAAAATTACAATGATTAATATATATCAAGCAAAAATAAGTAAAAATAACCTTAAGTATCTTCTTAGCCTCCTGTTTTCCCTTTGATTTAGAATATACCAACAAAAATTTATTTTTTATTTTTTCACATGGAGCGTAAAAATCACAACAAATCAAAACTAAGTTATAAATCTTGATTGGTGGACTAAAACACCAACAAAATTCTTGAAAATCTTGCTCAGTTCTGTTTCTCATTTCTCTCTTTCATAAAGTATATTATATTTTAGTTCCTTGAAAATAGGAAGCTTTCTTTCAATATGATAGTAATCAGATACAATTTTATTGTAATAGAAGATCGAGCTGCATTAAAAAAGAAACAAAATAGTTATACCACTACCTCATACAAAAGGATATTATTTAAATGTAAAAAGAAAAGAAAGTACATGATTTAGACTACCAAAAATAACATATGGCCATCAAATTATCTACTCATGTTCTTTTCCCATACATTCTTCTCTATAACCAACCTCTATAAAATATATTTAGACCATTCTAACTGTTAAATCCTTCCAACATTCTTCGAGTATTATATGATCCAAATGTTTGCATAGTGATTTGAACTACCATGCACCAAAATTGTATCACTATGAATCGCAAAATTATGCTAAAAATTATGCAAAAAAAACATCAGTTCGTGGACATCAATCAAAAAACTACAAAACAACACACAAAGCCTTCAATACATCAAAACCAAGTCTCGCAATGTGTACTTAGAAGCGCTGTTTTTAGTCTCATCCCATATTTAGCTACTGGTTGTGTAATCAAACTTCAGGTTGCTCATTTCCTTCACCACCCATTTACATGCTACAATAAGCAAAAAATTAAAATGAACATTACTTTATGCTAATCAATCAAAGAACGACAAACTACCACAAAAGCCTTCAAGAGATCTGTTGATCCCTTTAAGTGTTTTGGCAATGACAAACTCTGTTCCTAATAGGTGCTTTGTCTAGATGTGTGTAGATCATTGCATGTGTTCTAGAGTATGAGCAAAGAGATGATGAGCTACAACAACTCTACTTAGTCTACCCATAAGGAGAAGGAAGCACTCAACGAAATGCAAGAGCAATACATTACTTTTGTTGGAGCTTGATGAGGAGTTCCAAACTAACACGGTGGGATGTTCCAAACCTGGAGGAGTTCGTTGGACTTCAAGTGAAGCCCAAGATTTGTACAGCAAAGAGTTTCCCAAACATGAGTATTCTTTAGGGATCATGTAGTATGTAAGATGGGATTCATGGCTCAAACTTAGCTCAATTTGTCTTTCATTAAAATATGTTTTCAAAAGGGTTCTTGTCTTGGAAGCTTGTAAAACAAAAAATCTAAAAATCTTGGTTTTATCAAGCTAGAAGATTTTCAGCAAAGCTTTCCACTTCTTCTCCATGATTTCTCCCATGCAAATGAAGAACTTTCGGACAATAAGGCAACAGGAGTGGAGAAGTACAAAGTAGTTATCCCAACTATACATAATACAATGGGTAACTAACTTGTACTTCACCTTCCTTATTTAATGTAAAGATGTGGGAGAGTTGTACTTGTGAAGTTGTATATATAAGTACTTTACTTCCTCACTCCTTAAATGCACTTCGCTCACCAAAACTTTGAGCTTTACACGAAAATATTTCTAAGTGTCAATAGTCATCTTGAGCTGAGCCTACTCCATTTACTTTCATCTTACGTGCCTCAAAGTTAAACCATAATTTTCTGTGTAATCTTATTGTATAGAGTTATGCAATAGGTGTAGTAAGTTGTAGAACTTAGATTTAAGTTCAAGAGAGAAGAAGAGTGAGTGACTTAGAGCTAAGTCAAAGGGTGTAAAGAGAAGAGAGAAAGAGAGAGAATAACTTGTTGTTCTGAGTGGAATAAGAGTGAGAGCGAGGGAGAAATTATAATAGTGTATTAGGTGTTGCTCGATAGTGAAGAGTTGGAAATCCCTGAATAGGTACGTGGTTTTTTCTCTCGGGATGGGCGCAAGAGCTTCCACGTGAAAAATCCTGTTGTTCCTTTCTTTTTCTCTGTTCAGCTGATCTAATTCTGAAAAAATTGAAAATTTCCCTTACTTCCAATTCACCCCTCCTCTTATAAGTATCCATCTAAATAACAAGATCAGATAATATCTCATAAGCACACATACTCACAAGTGCACTCACAAGTACATACCTAATAAACAATCTCATAAACTCATGAGCACACACACAACACACTCATAGATAAACACACAACATAGTGATAAGCTCTCACACCATACTCATAGCATACACATAGACTAACAAACACAATCACAACACACATGAAACATGAAACACTCTTAAAGTCATGAGCAAACTTACAAGCACACATATAGAGCACGCTAAAAGCCACTCACATAGCACATACTCATTAGACTTTGTGTAGGAATAAAAAAACTAGTTTGAATAGATGGATAACTTGATGTTGAGCTAACATTAAAAGGTTTGGTTTTTAAATCCAACCGTTTTAAAATCACAAAGAACGGAAGATAAAGAGCTCTTCCTAACTAGCCCTTTGATTTGGACAAACTTTTATGGTTAGCATCTTGACTATTTATGACTATCCTCCTACAAATTGATTTAATAGGATGGGTCATGGGTCAGTTAAGGAGTCACCACCTAATTATTTAAGATATTAGAAACCTACATGGGATAAAACTCCAAGTGACTAAAAATTTTCACTTTACCAAAGATGGGCCTGTGAATGAGGGATCTATTTTGATTAAAAAATAAAGTGTTTAACAATTTGTTTAAGATGTAACAATATTAAATTCATAGTTCCTAGGTACATGCACAATCAAAAAGAAATCTCTAGATTAGATCGATTTAACATAGTTAGAATCATGTAGAATCCATATTTAGGTAATAACTTCTTAATGTCCTCAAGATTAATGGTTTCCATAACTGGTTATCAAATATTTATCACAACAATATAAGGATTATGCATAAATAAATTGCAAAAATTTAAACAAACCAATAAGGGTAAAATATTTAAAGATATTGAAATAAAGATGCAATTTTTAATTTACGCATACAAAGATTTGAGTTTTATAACTTATCAAGTGGAAAAGGGACTTAAATATATTCCTTTCCCATGACATACTCCTATTTTGGCTATGAAGCCAAATAATATAATTAAGAATACTTACTTGGATTAATCATGAAAATATCATTATTGTAAAAGAAAAATAAAACATGAAGAGTAAAAGAAGAATATCACAGTAATATATAAGATATGGAAGAGAAATGAAGTTTTAGGTACTTTTGAAGAGATCATTCATGGGTGATAACCTTCCAAAATATGCTCAAGAAATAAGCCATGTGACTTAGTAAAATCTACGTTATGAGAAATTGTCCTCTATACCATATTATGGATTTGACATAAAAAATAAAAGAAAGGATAAAAAGATGCAAGGGGAGGGATTGATTAACTATTTAAGAGAAGATAACTCGGTTTATTGATTCCTTTGATTTGACGCTCAAAGTTTGAGTCTAATAGTGCAGGAAAGTTTCTCTTCTTACATCATATCATAGACATTCGTAAATAAAGGTAAGAAATACAAATGTGTGAGTTAATTATAAGATGGTCATCAAATTTGATGTATTTTTGTGTGATCATGAACCTAAAAAGAAGAAGAAAAAGGGGTCTAGTATTAAAAATGAATTATCATCTTAATACATCATTGACTAATGAACACGAAGTTACAACTGACAACTTGAGTGAAGAGCCACTAATGAATGAAGAGTAAAAGGAAAAAGTTCCCCTTTTGTGGATGTGAAATCGTGTCTCCTCTTGTTACGATCCATTGATGAACTAACCCTTGCAGGTGGACCAAACTTGGCTCGAGATTAAGTGTGTAGAAACCCAAAAAGCCCTTAAAGAGCCAAAAATCTCAAATGCCCAAAAATCTTCATATTAGCCCATATAAAACTCAAAAATTTCCTAAAATGCATCCTTACTAAGCAAATCCAAAAACTTTCTTAAACCAAAAATGCTTGGAACACTATTGCAGAAATTCAACGTCAGCCTCTCTTGAGCAAGGCACCCAACGCATAAACCTAAGCATCAGATGCCTAGATTCTCAGGTGCATGTCCATTGCTTAGTTCTAGCATTATCCTCCCCCCGAAACTCGCATTCAGTAAAATTCCAAACTTAGCCCTAAATTCCCTAATCGGTAAATCCTAAATTAACCCCTAAATATCCCATTTAGTATATTCCCAAACTTACCACTAAATTTCTTAATCGATAAAATCCTATAATAGGTAAGCAATGGACCTCTTAATTGGTATAATCCCAAATTTACCCATGAATTTCCCATTCGGTAAAATCTCGAGTTTACTCCTATAACCTATGACAGGTGAAATCCCAAAGTTACCCCTGAATTGATAAAATATCCTAATATGAACCTTCCAAATTGATAAAATCTCATATTTATCCATGAACTTCCTAATCTATAAAATCCTGAGTTCACCCCTAAACCTTTCATTCAGTAAAACTTAGAATTTACCCCTAAGCTCCCTATACGGGATAAATCTCCAAAATTACCCTAACCTACTTTGAAAAATGCCCGAAACTAACCCTAAGCTCTTCATGTGGTAAAACTTCAAAATAGCTCTCATATTTGGCAAAAATCTCAAGATTGCCCTTCAAGCCTATATGGGGTAAAACTCCACCCATAAGCACCACAAAAACCTTAAATAGTAAAAACCCGAGCCTTCCTCGAGGCGATGCATTTGTCTTGAGTCCATGCAAGTTGAGTCTGTTTCATGTGTATGAATCACTCTTATAATGAAGGTTGACTCCCTAAATCGGGCCATGCATACATGCATTAGAGGTAATAATTTAATTGCATCACATTATAATGTCATCATTCATAGGTGTCATCTCTCGCATAAAAACCCACAAACACTCAAACCAAAACCAAGTCATCATAGGAATTAAGTCTGAATGTTCCATGTCCAAGTTTTGAAGATTCCATTTTTCTTTGGAAATTCATTGACTTAGGTGCATAGAGTAGGTAAAAGGTTGAGTAGAGCATCTCCATCATAGTTTTCATTAGTGTTAGAGTTGGAATTTCCTTTAGGGTCTCAAGAAATTCACTTTCAACCAACCACAGTCATGGCAATAACTTATCAAATCGCCCAGCTCCCTAATACTGTGAATGGACTCACAAGATATTTGGAGGGGATAAGTTCCGGTCTAGAGTAAGTCAAAAGCGCCAATTCCACCACGAATATGACCAGGTATGGTTCACTAGTTTATAAAACATTGGGAAATAATTTGACATAATAAATGATGACATGTTGAAGAGGAAGGCCAAATTGAGTAGTTCCTTGCTAATGGCATCCCTAAATTCAAGTCAATTGATGATTCTCATACCACTTGAGGAATTTTAGGGCCACCATGACCATAAAAGGAGTAGATTCTGAAGTATTCCCAATAAACTTTCTATATCACGAGAACTAATCTGTTAGAAATTTAAAAAACAAGGAAATCAAAACCTAGAAAGATGTAATAAATGCCTTTATGAACTAATACCAACTGAGTGTTTAGTTACAAACCACAACTATTCTTAGAGAACTAGTGGTCCTCTGTCAAGGAGCCAATAAGGGGTTCACAACCTACTCGAATCGTTGGTGAGAAATGGCCTTTGAAATGGTTACACAACCACCTGAAAAAGAATTGGTGAAGACTTTCGTAGAGAGAGAGAGAGAGAGAGAGAGAGAGAGAGAGTAGTGATGTTGGGAGGAGAGATTAGATGAGTCTTATAGCGTTATGAAAAAAGGTTCCTTACTCATAAAAAATTTGAATATTTATAGATAAAAAAAAGTATAGGGACTGAGCATTAACTGCATTCAACACTAAGCTGAGCATCAAACTCTAGCGTTAAGCATATAAAGCATAGTCACAATGGAAATGTTGAGAATTGTATGTTTAACTTAGAGGTTGATGCTCACAAAGGTATCTTTTTAGGAGAAAGATGAGCTCAAATTTAGTTAGGCACACATAGGGTGGATGCTGAAAACTCACTTTTTACTCTAGAATTAAGTGTCAAACACTAGAGCCTAGAGTGTCTAACACTCAAAGCCAATGTTAGATAGTGAAGGCTTTGAGCGTGAGGCACTAATTTGGGCGTTGGGTGCTTAACTTCTCAACATGGAACACTTAGTTTTTGAATAAAGTTTCGAGCACTTAGGGTAGTAGAATCGTTTTGGTCATTTTAGGTTAGGGCTTTGCGTAATGATCATGCTTTCCTCTAAAATAACAAAATAGTCCTTCATGATTTATTGTCTACTTGTTCAACGAATTATTAAAAATTTAATTCTAAACGTAACTTTACTATTGATAATTTAGCTTCAATAGAATTTGATCCTTATTATATTTCCATATAGTTTTATCATAGATTTAGGATGTTATTTTATATAAATATTTCTTTATCTCCTTAGATTTCCTAACACATTTAGAAGTATTAATGTTGTAATCATATATATATATATATATATATATATATATATATATATATATATATATATATATATATATATATTAATCAATAAAAATCACTCTAGATTATAAAGATTCTCACAATCTAACAACAATATGATAAGTAAAGGAGATTAAAAATTATATTGATATTAGTATGGTATATCATCTAAAATTATCTCTATTTTTACATTTGCATTACATTAAAATTGTATTGCATTACATTAACATTGTATTATAATCATCATCAGCAAATATTATTAACATTTTGTATTTGTAACGTAACATTCAAATATTTACGTCACTTACGAGGATAGTTTGAATGGATCACTAGGGTCATGAAAATGGTTCTTGAGCCTCATGGATGCTTTGTATATATCTTCTTTCGGACCAAATGCACTAACTCAAATGAACTCTTCCCCTTTGTAACCAAATCCTCTATCTCGAACTGTTAGTATATGTGTTTTCTCAAGAATATCATTAAATATATCCCAAGATTTTGAACCCGGAAAATAAACCCATAGATATGGTGCATTTCTACCACCATATAATTTGAGACCGAATGATGCAAATGCATCGACTAACATTTGGGCATTATTCATGTAATAACTGATCGTAGAACGTAAGGCCTGAAAAAGAAAAGTTGAAATCAAAAGATAGTCCATAAAAAAGGGAAAAAAAATAACTAGTTATGTAACATACGTATAAAACAATTCTCTAAGTTGTTCACTAATTTTTCCAGATAAAAAACAAGTTGTTACTATTAATGTGAGAGTTACGTGCCCTAATAACATTGAAACCAAATGGTCGCTAAGTAATCAAGAGAAAGGAAGAAACCTTGTAACCATGTGGGGAAAGGCAAGCTAGTCCACCAGCTTGAGCTACGTTAGAGGCACCATTAAAACAAGTGCATATGATGCGATTATAGTCGTTAATAATTGGGAATCCATTTGAATAGCATAGTTCTTTGGGAACGACAGTCCATCCTAATCTTACACCCGTAAACCCGGCAAACTTTGAGAAAGATGATACTTCTATTGCAACCTGCATGAAAAATGATGTAATCCATATGCAATTAAAAAAAAAAGATATTAACAAATTAAAGTCATTTTTATTGCAACTCTCTCAATTTATTTCTTTTTATTTTTATACAAATTACCAAAAATTTGTGTCATTTTGTTCTTTTTCTTATTTCTTTTAATTTGATTTTTCATCTCATTTTTTATAGACAATTGATTTGCATTTTAAATAAAATAGTCAAATCATACAATGAAAAAAGCAAGTAAATATGTTAACAATATTAACTTGACCAACACCAAAGTGTATAGGAAACTATATAATATACTTATCAAAATTGACCCAACATCCCAACCTAGCTAAATAAAAGAGTTCCATGATTGGCATAATTGAAATTGACAAACCTAAATAAAAAGGTTCGACAATTTTGATTGAAACTGGTAATATTTGCCTTGAAAAAATACTAAATAAAGTTGTTGGGATATATATTAAAAACATAGCCTTAACGAGAAATAACGGATATCAAATATTGATCTACGTTATAAGATCCAAAAACTTTTGACTTTTGATATTAAAAGTTTTCGGTTCAAATTAAGTTACCAAATTTAGAAATTTTAAAATATGGGTATCCGATCCAAAATCCAATTCATGTATGGTTTGAGTTGATTTGCAATTCAACCCAAAACCCTTATTGAATTATATTATGAAATGTTCCTAAATTATGGCCCAAATTAAATTTGGTTTCTTAAACTTACAAAATGTTTATTTGTAATACTCTTCTTCTCTTAATGATAGCCTCAGGAAATACGTATTTTTGCATGGAACTATAAAATGTAACTATCAGTAACAAATTTATGATCTGTATATTTATATATTTCATCTAAATCGGATTGACCTAAACTGAGCTATGGATGGAAAGAGAACCACCTAATTGGATTGACCTAATCCACGCTACGGATGGAAGAATGAAGTATCACATACATTAGATCGACCAAAACCTAGCAGATCGTGTGTCACCTTACTAGTGTCAGACAACTGTTCTGCTGAGCTAGTAGTGTAAAAAGATTGAACCAAAAGTAAACTACTAGTTGGTTTCAAATGAGCAGATCATACCTCCTTAGCACCAGGAATTTCAAAGATTGATCGAGGGCTATCATCCGAGATATAAGTTGCATAAGCAGAATCAGAAATGATAATTGAGCCATTATTCTTTGCAAATTCCACAAGCTGCTCTAGCTCACGTCGAGATGCAGCGTAGCCTGTTGGGTTATTAGGAGAGCAAAAGAATATGACATCTGTTCTTGGAGTGTTTGATAAATCTGGAAAGAAATTGTTGTCAGGCCCACAACTCATGTACACAATGCTATTGTACTTTCCTGTATGTTCTTGATAGTTGCCAGCTTGGCCCATTATAACACTTGAATCGACATACGCCTGATCAACAAATGACAGGAGACCACAAGTGACAAAATAAATCATACCAAAAGTGACAAAATATTTTGAAAAATATTTATCTAAACTAAATATAAAAGGTGTGTTGGTACTAGACCTATGTATTGGGTCGGGTCAGGGCCGGGATGGATCACATGTAACATGGGCCGGGCCGGGCCAAATGAGATACATAACGGGCCGAGTCGGGTCAAGTCGTCCAAAGAGAGTAAAGCTTTTATCTATAGAGGATGATAGTTTACATGTATCACCTCCGATCTTTGGTAGTAGACCATCGACAAGTATAAATAATTCATTACTCCCTCTGTCCCTTTTTCTGCCCCATTTTCCACTTTGGTCCGTCCCCTAAAGATTGTCCAATTTACTTAAAAACTTTCCATTTTAAGAGAGGGAGTACCTTATAATATTTAAATGTCTTGAAAACTATTGACCTAACTTGATCCATTAAAAATCCAATAAAACATGGCCCTATAGGAAACCGATCCATTATGCTCATTATTAATTACACCCTTTTACAAATGGACCGATCAAAGTCCCTTAATAAGGCCGCTCCCATTTGAACATGTCTAGTAGGTACCAAGTACTTACCGGAAATGTAGGGTCTTGCACAGCTTTGCTTATATTAGATCCTAGTAGCATCTATACATTAAAAAAAAAGGGCACAAATCAAATATATGTAGCAAATAAAGGAAATTTTTTCTTAATAAGCTATAAATTACAGTCTTGCGTTGGAATTATGTACGTAGCTATTACCTGTAGGCGAAAAATGTCACTTTGTGCTCCATCTGATATGAAAATTTCATTACTTGTAATATTAGTATTTTTGTAAAATGTTTCAGCAATTGCCTTTCTCAACTCCTGTCATATCCAATATCATCCGAATCATGAATAGTTTTTAGTTAGATTAATAACTTCAGATTTTCCATGATATTATGTTTTTACCAATTACAGAAAAATTCGTATAATATAATCTAAACTGAAGTATATGATGTCGATAAAAATTTAACTATGCTATCTTTGAAGTATATGATGTCGATAAAAATTTAACTATGCTATCTAAACGGGTCGAGCCGGGCCAAAGGAGATGCAAAATGGGCCGGGTCAGACCAGGTCAAAAGAGATACATAACAGGCCGAGTCGGGCCGGGTGATAGTTTGCATGTATCACCTCCAATCATTAATAGTGGACTATCGATAAATATATGAAAATAATTCATAAACTAATAGTGTTTAAGTCTTGAGAGGCCCATTATTAACCCGACTTGATCCATAAAAGACACAATAAAACATGACCCATTAAAAGACCGACCCATTAGACCAACTATTGATTAAGCCCTTTTACAAATAGGCTGTTCAAAAACCCTTAACGGGGCCCCTCTCATTTGAACACCTCTAACCACCATTGGCTTACTTATACAGCTATCCCTAACAACTATCACAACTTTAACAATTTTGTGGCCGGGTCGTCTCATGAATTGAGCCCTAGCTAAGTCCCCTAAATTTGTGTGACCTTAGAAAACCATTACTAGGATATCTTCTTACAAAGAAATTTTTAAACTAAAATAATTTTACCCATGGGTATTATTATTTTTATTTATAATAATTTTGGTATTCATTTTACATATACTCCCTATATTACTTTTTGTTCTTCCAATTCGCTTTATGCACAAATCTCAATATAAACTTAAAATTCAAATATCTTCAATTATGCATTTATAAAACTTATAAAAACTTCATATTTGGAAAATAAACATTGAGATGAATCTATCAAGATTTCAAATAAATATTATGGATAATTTATAATCAAAATTTGACTCTAAAAATATACAATATTCCAAATGAAAATAACAAAAAAGAACGGCAAGAGTATATGTATCAACACTTCTACAACTCCTTCCCCTAAAAAAACTATCTACGAAGGTACTATGAGATAATTTCTACTGTCTGAAGTATATTTGTACAGAAAATGTACATATCTCTGTTTATTTAAAATCTCATGAACAGATTGAAAAACAAATAGCACTATAGCACGATTTTATTAGGAATGTGATTCTGTTTTGAGCAATACTCATAAGTATTTACTCCATATCTAAGATAACACAAATTCGTAGAGCATTATATGAAAAGACCAACAAATTAAAGTAGAAGAGGAGTACGCAATAGAAGAAACAATTTAAATAATAAAATTGGTGAGCACCTCTGGAAACAAATAATTATCTCGTAAATTCTGTTGGTATTGCGCGGGACTTTTGTCCACAGGTTAGCGATGGCTGCATGTTGATGAATTAGTGCGATTATCCAAAAACAAAATCAAATAATAATTCTCGTCAAGTTGAGTATTTTCAATATACTTTTAAACATACAATATTAAAAAAAAAAAAAGAAACTACAATACCATGACGTTTCATGTAGCCACACATGACATGCTTCATGTTATTAGCTCTCAAAGTATACCTGCAAGATTAGAACATTCATAAATAGGAGATCATCAATAGTCAAATACACCTCAAAAAAGTAAAATAAGTACTTTGTATTATCCCACCTTTATAATCGAAGCAAATGAGCTATATTAACTGAAGCAATTGAACCATTTTCTACTATTGGCTCAATCAAATTAGCAGGTGAATTATAGCCCAATCTTCAAATATACCTCATTAGCATGACCATTCTAGCTCCCTCTAATTCTAGTGCATGAATAATTCATTTTGAACCACTACCACATCTTACTCCTAACATCACTTTCTTTCATTAATAAATGTGTAATATATTTTTCTTGTAGGTTCTTATCATTTATCTCACTTTAAATATGGGATTTTAATATTATTCATGACTAGTTAGTATAAAAATACATAATGCTCAAAACATTAGAGGACTAAAAAACATTAACTACCTTGGGTTGTTGAATCTACAATGCATCAAAAGTTGATTAGGAATGCAAGATTTTGTTGGTGATGGAAGGGAGGCTTGATAAAACATGATTCAAATTATTTGTTGTATAAATGCTAATGTACTATTGAAGGGTCATATACAATGCTTTGTAGAAGTATAGTTTCGATCTAAATATATTTATACTATTCAAAGTGTAACTAATCTACTTGGAATTAATCAAGACAAAATTCCATCTTTCTAACAACCGTGCCACAGAATTTCTGTACAATTTCCTTGTAAATGTACATGTAATTTTCCATGTGAAAGTTGAATATTGTTCGTATTCGTTGGAAAACAAAGAAATAAAATGAGGTTTGATTAGCCCCTCATCAAGAAATAAAACGAGGTTTGATTATCCCTATCAAGTCTTAATCTACTCCTCAAACGTACATCCACGTATAGGGAGATATTAGATTTTCGACTGACGTTCTTGTCCCTCAATCTTGAAAAATAAGAGGATTTTTGAAGTTCTATAGGCATGAAAATAGTTGAAATTGATCCTTTTAAAATAACTTTAACTTTAAATGACCCGATTTATACCCAAATTATGTTAAATAACTCGAATTTGTTCCTTATCAAAATAGATTTAACCTAACAAGGAATTATATTAATAAAAAAAATTAAAAAATATAAAATAAATTTTTATGTATACAAAGTAAATTTTATAACTAATTGATAATAGATAATAAACTTGAATACAATATGGTTCTATCCGAATCAAAGAACTCATCCAGTGAAAAATGTGACTAAAATCATACCCGATATTTGGTAAAACAAAATGAATACTAAGATACAATTCGAGGATTATACAATTGAAAATAATAAGATCCATGATAAAAGAAAGTTAAAAAGAAATGCTTGTAAAAGACTTAATTATTATTTAAACTAATATGAAAAAATTGAAAACAGTTGGATATCAATATTTCTAATTAGATTAGATAGTGATAGATATTATGTTGATTATAATATTGTCATAGGTTTAGATATATTATCCAATAGAGGATTATACAATTCGAGCCCAACTCTCTAGTCACTTTTATGGAACCAGTTACCTTGCCTATAGTGGGATTGTACACCCCACCTTTGTGGTCCTCTATGACCAAAACCACACCTCTATCACCTGCTTTGCACAAGATCTTCAAACCAAACCCAAAGTTTGCCAAGTTGAATCAAGTTCCTCACCTTACAAATCTACATTGCCTAATTCTGTCAAAAATGCCTTAGATGACCCTAATTTGAATGCAATAAAGCAAAATAATTATGGTGCCTTGATTGAAATAGGGACATGGAAATTAGTTCCTAGTCCTTCTGGTTGAATATTTTTAATTATATGTGAATTTTTTTTATCATAAACATGACTCTAAAGGTGTCTTTTAAATTAAAGGAACAAAGTTCATCTTGTTTTGATGGTAGGTTGCACGAGGCCGAGGTTGATTGTGATGACACATTTAGTCCTGTTATCAAACCAACTACTATTTGCACTATTCTTAGTCTAGCTATGGCTTAGAACTGTTATATTTATCAACTTGTTGTCAAAGATGCATTTCTACATGGTGACCTTAAAGTAATTGATTATGTAGATCATCCTTTATAATTTGATGATCGACGTTTTCCTAGATATATTTTTTTCCTTCATAAAGGTCTTTATGATCTCAAACAAGCTCCAACGACTTAATATCAAAGATTAATTAATTTTTTATTGCAAATAGAATTTATTATTGTGAAGATTGACATGTCCCTTTTGGTTATTACACTAGACAAGACATGACTTATCTTTTACTATAAATTCATGATATTGGCCACTTTTTCATATGGTTTGCGTGATAAGATGATTACATAGTTGAAAATTTAGTTTCCTATGTCTATTAGGACTCGTCTAATTTCTTTTTCAAGAATTTTAGTTACTCGTATGCTTCTATCTTAGTAGAAATATGCACACGGGGTATCAAAGCATACAAGTGTATGCTCTTATAAACCTCCTACTACTCATGCTGACACTAAGTTTAAGCTTAGATCAATTTTGAGTCCTTTTGTCTAGGATCCCACTAAGTACGACTACTTGCCAGGTTCTCTTCAGTACTTTACTTTTACTTGCCCTACTATTTCTTGTGCGACAAGTGTGTATCTTTTTATGAATGATCCGAAAGTGTTGTATTTTGATGCATTTATGTTTGAAGTACTATAGACCATGGGTTAAAATCATATCCTTCTACATCATCTTGCTTAATTACTTACACTGAAGCTAATTAGGTTGGGTTCCTTGACACAAGATGTTTAACTTCGGGACATTATTGCTTCTTAGATGAAAATATTGTTTCATGGTCTTCTAAGCATCATGTTACATTGTCCAAATTAAGCATAGAGGTAGAATACTGAGGCGTTGTAAATTTTGTCTCAGAGGCATGTTGACTCCAAACTTCGTCGATATAGCTACATTGTCCTCTCTGCCAAGCCACTATTATTTATTATGATAATATTAGCAATGTCTATGTGTGTCTCAACCCAGTTCAACACCAACGCACCATGTTGATTTAGATATTTATTTTGTTCGGGAAAAGTTCAGTTTGGGCCACGTTTGCGTGCTCATGTATGATAAGGATTCATATGTTTTATTCTAAGACACACGTGTCCATCCTTTATTGCTGGGTCAAGAATATGTTGCAAATCATTTTGTGGGATTTAATTCCAAAGAAAAATTCATTTCATGCTTAGTTTAGGATTGTATAGGCTTAAAGAGCTAGGAGATTAGTCAAATAATGCAAAACGTTTTTTATAAAGATCAAGAGTAATCAATAAGCTGAAATTAGCCTAAGAGTTGCATTGAGAGCCTTTTTAACATTAGTATTTAAGGGAGGATGTGAATAAAGCCAGTTCATTGAATCTACTCTCCATTAATGATCAAATGGCTACTGCAATTAGATTCAAGAATTCCATGCATCTTTTGGTTCATGTTTCAACCGATCACTTAAATGTTGATATTTTATAATTAATTTATTTTTATATAATTAATGCAGCCTTCCATCTCTAGCTTTAATTTTAGTCTCTTAGCCTTCCTTTAACTGGTCATGTAAGCTATAATAGGGGGAGTTCAACGTGTATTTGAGGGAATTGAAGTTTAAGTAAAAATTCAGTTTCTTTGTGAAACTTTTGTGTTTCCTGTATGAATTCATGATAACCGGTTTTTTAGGTCATTAGCTAAAAGACTAGTTATGCAAACAATACTTATAAACACCCTAATACTAATACAACTAGTATAATGGTAAGTCAGGGGTCGAACCACAAGGACAAGGGATGCTAGTTTCTAGACTTAATGTAAGCGTTTATTTGAAATGCTAGTTGATTGAACTACACTAATGACAGAAAAGTGAAGCAAGAATAAAAGTGATAATATGCAATGAAAGAAAAATGGGGATAGATTAGTTACACCCTAGGAAGGACAATCGAACTAACAAATACGCTAAGTTAGGGGAAATCGATCAACAATAAATCAAGACACTCAAGATGACTAGAGGAAGTTTGTGACCCTATAAATCAGATGAACAACCTATAATCGCCCTATGTCTCCAAAGGAGTGGCAGGACAAGATTCACATTGAATGTCAATCAATCAATCATAAACAATCTCAAACCCTAACTCTACGCATGAAGAATAAGCCAACCTAGGGTTTCACCAATCAAACCCCTAAGAAAACTACTCACTCATAGTAACAAAAACTAGGGCATAAACAGTGAACAAGAACATGATTAAAAGCATAAACAATTTAAACGTAAATAAACAAGGGAACGAAAAGGAGAAAAAAAGAACTATAACAAAACCAAAAACTACTCTATCAAAACTATAAATGGAGCAAGGATAATAAAAAGAACAATGGAATTAACAAAAACAATACGTGAAAGCATTAAATGAAAAAGAACAGTAAAAAATCAATACCTTGCATAAATGAAATTGCGTGAATGAAAGAGAATCTGAATCCAAAATACAAAGCTTGAAGAGGAGAACAACGAAAGCTGTAAATCTAAACTAATGCATGAATGAAATGGAAAGAATTAAAGTGATGTTCTAGGTTGAGGGACAAGAGCTCTCAAAGTAGGCATCCCCGGGTTTTTTTACAGAGCAAGGGGGTATTTATACCTTAGGGACATAAGGGGGTAAAACCCTAGAAAAACCTTTGAGGGCCGACTTAAGAAAGAACCAAAAACTTCAAAAACAGGAGCCATTCGACCGAATGGGGGGGGGGGGGGAGTATTCGGCCGAATGAGGGACCATTTGGCCGAATGGTCTTGTAATTCGTCCATAACAGATGCTTCGAGTGTTTAGAACTTGTCCACCATTCGACCGAAGGAGAGCACCTATTCGGCCGAATGGGATTTGATTCGGCCGAATGGGAGTTCATTCCGCTATTTCCGAGAGCTTGAGTTATATGCTTGAGTTGCTGTCTTCCATTCGACCGAATGGATGTCAGATTCGGTCGAATCTGAACCTGAACCTTGCTGAACAACTTCTTTGAAGTGTCTAATGGCTTCTAGATTTTTTGGGATCTTTAAGAGTGACTTTGAACGCGTGCCCAAGCTATGATACACACATATAAACTCTTGGTAAGAGTGTCAAAGCCTCGAACACGTCACATTTTACCTTGAAATCATCGAAAGTACCTGAAATGACCTAAAAACAACTCAAGGACAAGATCAAGGTAAAATCGAAAGTAATGTGTATGAAATCTATCAAAAATCGCCAGAATCGACACTAAAATGGGGTTGTAGACGTGCTCTAAAACGAACACATCAATTCACGCCCTTAGCACTCTAATGAAATATAAAAAAAATTGAAATTTGTTATATGCGACTAGATATATGGTAAAAATTGAATACTAAAGATACAACATTTAAAAGATCTTAAACATTTTAAAATAACCCAAAATTAACTCATATATTTATATTTTAAACCTTAATATGATCCATGATAAAAGAAAGTTCAAAAGAAACACTTATAAAAGACTTAATTGTTATATGAAGTAATATGAAAAAATTGAATTCAATTGGATGTCAATATTTCTAATTAGTCTAGACAATGATAGATATTACATTGATTATAATATTGTCATATATTTAGATATATTATCAAAGAGAGGAGTATACAATTTGAGCCTAACTCTCCATTCACTTTTATGGAACCAATAACGTTGCCTATAGCGGGATTGTTAGAAATAGCAATAGGTCCGACCCGACTCCGATCCACCTAGTTTTTGGATCTTTATTTTGGATCTAAATTCGAATCCGAGTCAAAAATCATAGAGTCTAAATTTGATCCGATTATTATTTTTGGACCTCTAAATCCAATTTGATTCATCGAACTCCGTTATAAACTGATAAACCAAAATTTAAACTCAAGTTGGTTTATATAGCTATGTTCTCATTGCTATTCCCAAATTTTTTTCAATGTGGGACACTTAAATTTATAACATTGCCTCCCTTTTTATTGCGAGGGCTTATGAGGCCATTTCTCATGCTATTCCCACATTTTTTTAGAGATATACTATTTTTTTCTATCATCCAAGTAAACACAAAAAAAAATTATTTGGGAGAAAATAAGATTAAAACTTGCTAATGTTAGGATTAAAATAATAATACATATAAGATATATTTCTTTAATTGGGTACTCATAATATCTTTTATAACAACCTCTTAAGAAAATAAATTAATACACAAAACTTCATACTATATAGGTTGGTATATCAATAGTAATAGTAATATACACATCAAAATATTTTTTTTCCATACGTGATACTAATTATATACTTTTATAAAATCACCTTGGTGAATTGGCTTGGTAAGCCTACTCATGATTTTATTTTGTTAACATATGTTTTACTATCTTTTTTGTAGAATGCATGTAATAACTTTGATAAATTATTACTTGTATTGTTTAAGAGTTAAAAATTATAAAGTATTAAACCAATTTTCTTAGCTAATGTTTACTATATACATTTTGTAGTAAATAATAACAATTCTAGAAATTAGTCTAATGTCGAATACAAGCTAAGACAAATAATAAATCACGATTAAAAAAAACAAGGAGGAGTATATTTCTCAAATGCAACAATGAAAAGAATAATGAAATTATTGGCCAATTAATTCTAAATAAAAAAAGAATAAACATGTAAATGAGAAAATTAGATGGAAGATAATTAGTATACACATGCATTATTCTTACTTGTCTTGCAAATAATACTATACTACTTCAAGTCTTGAACCATTTTTTTGTAGTAAAAGTATGTGTTGATTAAAGTCATGTATAAAATTATATATATATAGGATGACAACCTAAGATGAAAAGGAAAAGTTATTTAAGTTTTCCCACATCAGTGGTTAAGAAAGGATAAAGAAGAAATAAGATATAGGAAACAAGGGGTCTTCTTAGAGAAATCTGTATCAAATTAAATCCTCTAATAGGGCCTTAATGCTATATAATGAGCCTTTTGTAATTAAGAAAATTATTTTTACAAAATGAACACCACTAGTAATAAATTTTTTTAATTAATTAATAATTTTTTACATAAATAATAAATAAAATATTAAATATGAGCTAAATTTATTTCCGGGTTGGACTCGGATCATATTCAGCCGGATGTAGTACAAGATCTAAGTCTGATCCATCTCCTATTCGGATTCAAACTTTTTATCGGATTCAGACTCACAGTTTTTCTAAATGGGTATGGATCAAACTTTTTCTTTTAGAGAGGATCAAAGTCAAATCGAATTCGGATTGAATTGCCATCTATCTCTTGGGATTGTAAACCCCACCTTTGTGGTCCTCCATCTAAGACCTAAACCGCACCTTTATTACCCTAAACACAAACTTGTGGTATGCACAAGATCTTCAAACCAAACCCAAAGTTTGCCATGTTTAATCAAGTTCCTCACCATTCAAATCTCCATTGCCTAAATCTGTCAAAAAGGCCTTATAGGAACCAAATTAGAATGCAGTGATGCAAAATAATTATGGTGCTTTAATTGAAATTGAGATGTAAAATAATTAAAATACTATCTCCCACTCTTTTTTTTAATGTGGGTCACTTGAGTTTTATATATTACCTCCTTTTTCAAAACGATATTTTATATAGTCATACTCATGATATCTCCTAAGATTTTTCAATGTGGGACACTTGAATTTTAGAGTAATACCTTCCTTTTTAATATGGGGAGTGCTATTATTTTATTATATCACCCAATGATTCTTCATTGTGAGACACTTTGAGTTTTAAATTGTGCATCTCATTTTTAACGTGCGACACGTCACTAGATGAAAGATAAGACAAAGAGCTTAGTAATATTTCTCTAAATAGAAAAAAACATGCCTCAAAAACAATCAAGGAATGAAGATGAAAACACATGCTATCATAGTCAATAAAACATGTTTTACATTTCGTATTTATAATTTATTTGAAAAATTAAAATAGTTAATTGTGCTCTTGTTACACTATGAATATTAGTTGATGATCAAGTATATATTATAATATAGATTAATAAGATTAATGGATAAAAATGAGAAATTAAAACACAATAATATATATTTGACCTTTTTCCATCACTGATAAATTTTTAAACCTATCATCCAAGTAAAACAACAAAAATTTATTTGAGAGAAAATAAAATAAAAACTTGCTAATTTTAGGATCAACTTTAATAATACATATTAGATAAATTTCTTTAACTATGTACTCATAATATCTTAAACAACAACTTCCTAAGAACAAAAATGAAACACATAACACTTCACACTATATATGTTGGTATATTAATAGTAATAGTAATATACACATCAAGATATTTTTTTTCATACTTGATACTAATTATACTTTTATAAGAACCTTGGTGAATTGGCTTGGTAAGCCTACTCATAATTTCATTTTTTTAACGTTTGGTTTACTATCTTTTTTGTAGAATACATGCAATAACTTTTAAGAAATATTTCTAGTATAGTTTAAGAGTTAAAAATAGGAAAGTATTAAACCAATTTTTTTCAGTTAATGTTTATTGTTTAAAATTTGTAGTAAATAATTAGAAATTTAGAAGTTAGTCTAGTTGTAAATACAAGCTAAGACCTATAATAAATCACGATTAAGAACAACTAGTATATTTCTCAAATGAAAAAATAAAAAGAATAATAATGAAATTATTGGTTAATTCATTCTAAATAAATTTAAAATAATGAACGTGTAAATGATAAAATTAGATGAAAGGTAAGAAGTTTAAATAGGCATTATTATTAGATGTCAATCAAACAGTACTATACTACTTGAAGCCTTGAACCATATTTGATTTTTAATAAAAGTATGTGTTGATTAAAGTCATGTATATTCACACACAAACACACACAAATATGTACATATATATACACACACACACACACACATATATATATATATATGTGTGTGTGTGTGTGTGTGTGTGTGTGTGTGTGTGTGTGTGTGTGTGTGTGTGTGTATGTACATATATATATATCATATCATTTAAAAATGACAAGTGCGCAACGGAGAAGCAAGGATAATAAGTTTCGGCATCAAATTAGCTTTCACCATATATATGTATATATATCTATCATTAAATCTAGGGTTATCTTTTATGTCTATGGGTTTTTAGATAGGCTTATATTTAGTTGTAGTGAAATATATGTCAAAATTTATGATCATATTTTGGACATATTATTAATATAATTTAGGGTCTCGATTAATATATATATATATATATATATATATATATATATATATATATATATATATATATATATATATATATATATATATATATATATAGCCCCAATCGCTGATTCGGTGACTATGAGCCGTCCCAGTCTTTAAGTGCATCTATATTCAGTTTTCAGAACACGGGCTCACATACCATAGTAAGTTTAGATATGAATCTGTTGATGAGTTGAAGGTAACCCAAAAACCCTTGGATAACCTTTTTCTAAGGGAATGTCATAGACAAGATAACCTTGATTTTTCTATGGTCAATCTCTATGCTTTGAGAGTTGATGAAATACCCATACAATGTTTCTGATGTGACCTCAAAAGTGCATTTTTGAGGATTCAACCTCATATTGAATTGTTCGAGTCGTTTAAAGAATTTTTAGAGGGCTACGCAATGCACTAGGAAATCTTTGGTTTTGAAGATCATGTCAACAAGATACACTTCACTTCTTTGTTCATTATGTCATGGAGTAGTGTTGTCAATGTTCATTGGTATGTGGCACTTGTATTTTTGAGGTCAGTCGGCATGATTATCTAGCAATAGGTACACATCCATTATAAAGGTTATTTTCTCCATATCCTCTTCTTCCATTCTGATCTTGTTATATCCTGCATACCCGTCCTTGAACGAGAGTAAGGCATGATTTGTTGTTTTATCAACCCAAACATCAATGTGGGGTAACGAGAACCCATCTTTAGGACTAGCCCCTTTAAGATATTGATAGTCCACACATATTCATCCTCTTTCATCCTTCTTTGG
Organism: Dysphania ambrosioides; assembly: GCA_026401315.1. Classification (NCBI taxonomy): domain Eukaryota; kingdom Viridiplantae; phylum Streptophyta; class Magnoliopsida; order Caryophyllales; family Amaranthaceae; genus Dysphania; species Dysphania ambrosioides. Next base: position 23,937,364 of record CM048657.1, read on the forward strand.
AATAGGAACAATGTTTGCAATCTAGTCAGGGTAGTTTTTAACCTTGATAAACCCAGCTTCCAATTACTTTTCCACTTCCTCTTTGATTTTCAGAGTTATGTTAGGTTTCATTCTCAATAACTTTGTTTCAGCGATTTCTACCCTAGGAGGATCCGAATGATGTGTTGTGTAATATCTTTGTCTATCCTTGGTATATCCCTATAGGACTAAGTAAAGAAATTAATAAACTCTTTTAGCAACTATATCAACTCTTTGCGTTCTTCTAGGGATAGCATTATCCCAATTTTCACATAATTTTTCTCATGTGTCGGCTCCTACGCTAATCTTTTTTAGTTTCTTCGACTATAGGTGATTAAATTTCATGTTCTTCCATTTCTTTAATGATTAAAGTCAACTTCATTAGAGACAAAGTAATTAGTAGAAGGGATTAAGGTAGAAGAAGAGGAATACGCAGAAATAAAAATGTTATTGAATTTAGAGGTGGTTACTTCAAGGGATATTTTAGGATTTTCCTTTGATGAAGAAACCATTTGGGACCTAAACTTTATACTTTCAGACTTAACAAACCTAGACTCAAACTCTTACTCTAATGACTCTGCCTCATCTATTATAGGGCCTTCTCCAGCGACAATCTTCATCTTATTGCTACTAGAGTATTGATTTTCAGGGTTTTTCTCCACCCTTGTGCCATGTTTGGAACCGGCACTATCAGCTCAGAGGGATCAAAGTCATAGATTTGGATTATAGCTTGGACTTCTTCTTCAGTTTTTTTAAGCCCCAACAACACAAAGGGAGCTTGATGGTCAATGCATTTTAGTGACTTAGATGCTAGGGTAAAACTTTCCATGCTCATGGTTGAAGAGAGGTTTAAGGAAGTCATTGTAGAAATCCTCTCGCCTTTTTCACAAATTTCCCATTCATTGTCGAGAGATAAGGCTTCAATTCATGCTTTTCCCGGACATGAGCCTTAGCCATTTTGCGTGCCACCTCTTCAAGGATGTACTCACAAAGTTCATGCTTGGTTGGTTCGTACCCAAGCCCAAAGAGGAATCGCTTTTCTTATGGATCCTTGAAAGACTTAGCTAGCGTTGGATTTAACCTAGAGTAAGGCTAGGGAAGTAGCCTAGGTTCTTCATCATAATGTGATTTATAGGACGAAGAATAAAAGGCAAGCTATCATATTCAAGAATAGCTACTTCACCGTTGAAGCCAAATATTTCCTCGTCTTCCTCGTCATGCTCGATGTTGATAAGGGGCTTCTTAGTGATCTAGATTTTGATGGTCGAGGTGTCAATTGCTATGAAGGTGCCTTTAAATGGTAACTTCACCTTTAGATGTAATGCTGATGGGACAACCCCTAAATCATGAATCCACGACATCTCGAGCGATTAATAGCAAGAGTTTCCATACGCTTGAACTCCCTAGGCTTAGGGTGTAAAGTCCTTCTTAGAGAAGCTCAATGTTAAACATTATTTGTGGACCGTTATCAAGCAGGGTCATTGGGATGTTCTTATTGCACGTGATAATGGTCAAGTACAGAGGTGTTAGGAGATATTTGCGGCTTCTCCTTTTCAGTAAAAAGAAGACCAACCAAGGTATTAGGAGATGTTCCCAAAGGAATGTTTATCTTAGTTAATGTATTTAGTAGCGTATTACGTTGTTCAAAGGAAAATGTTGACCTTAGCTCGGGTCTTCTTGAGTTGCTTGATTAGGAAGCTCTTTTCTTGAGGAGGTAGAGTCATTAGGACAGGTGCATTCGGAATGAGATTCGGAATAGGATTTTACATTGACATTGGTCATCCCTTTTAGGTACCACTTACGGTTGATACTTTTGGTTAGGGCCATTCCATAAGCAATCTCATCGAGGTAGAAATCCTCGTCATCACTAACCCATATGCCATTAACTATATCTTGTGGCCATAGAATAATGACTCTTGGAGATGGGACCCTAACTGGTGTGATTAAGGAAGATGGATAAAATGTAGGTCCATATTTTTAGATTGATAAGATGGCTAGAGGGTCAACTGACCCGAACAACCCACTGTAACCCGTGATGGAACACAGTTGAATTGACCCGAATTGAACATAACCCGAATCGAATATGACCTAACCTAAAACTGGACTGAACTCGACAAAGCAAATAACCAATTTGACCCAATACGTTAACAAACCGACCTGACCTGAAAGGCCTAATTTATCGGTTTTAACCCGATCAATATGAATTGACCAATAATGGATCAATCCTGAACTCACCCGTAGACCCGAGTTGGCATCCTTAATCATTTATCTTGATAATTACAGAGAGAGAGAGAGTTATATTTATCCAATAGATTAGATATCCGGTTCTAAAAATTGTTGAGTTAGATTCCAGTACTATCAACCTCTACTAATGGTGGGTCTCCAAATGCTGACAATACCACTGCTACATATTTATCTGGTAATTTAATAACACCTTTAATTTTTTTAGGGAGAGGAGATGAGCATTAGGGAGAGAAACAAAGTCGAGCGCTAAGGTAAATGTCAGGAGTGCAGATTTCATCAATCATGATACATATTGTACCCTTGATTCGTTATCTGCAGCTAGTCATTCCATGAAGAAAAATTGAAGTAATTTACTACCTCGAACTCTCTAGAAGGGTGGGGGTGACCGTGAGGGGGCTAGCAAAGATTTACGATAAAATTTTGTATACATTATTTGCCTGATGTAACTTTCTTGACATTAAAAGAAATTAACCAAATCAAGTCAAAGTATAAGAGAAATAAAAAATATATATATAAACAAAGACATAAACATCTAAATTCATCTTGTTTACAACAAAATAACAATGCAATGTCATATACATATTAATTAATTAATCTTACAAAACAGTTCAATTGCTTGTCAAATCTTCATCAATGGAGCCAGAATTATCACCTTCATATGGCAAATTCAAGTTAAGCAGCAGTCGACCATTCTCTCTAAAAGTCTCAAAATAATGGGACTGACAAGTATAAACTCTCTCAGCCTCCAAGACGAGCGTACCATCAATACATTTTCTACGTAGATTTAGTGGCTTTCCATCTTGCATGAATGTGAGCATAGGCAATACCACTGGAGGATTGTAACTTTTACTGTGCCATTTTCTTACCTTATGAGATACGGCCCTTTCGCAATTCATCACTTCCTCATCACTAACTTGCATGGGATGAAAGCCACTCTCTGTGCCAATTATATCGTAATCTTCTGAAGATGATCTTAGATAAGATGACGATGATGATAACGAGTCTAGTTGTCGTATTGGTGACTGTAGTTGCGCTGATGATGACGATGATGAAACCCTATCCATCTTGTGTATGTGTCTCTCAGTATTTGGACTCTTTAATTCTTCATCTTGGTGTAAAATTATTGATTTAAGACCAGTCTCATGCATATCTTTACCGACTTTTGATGAAATCCTTAGATTATCACATATAATTAGGATTATCAATTTAATCCTAAGTGGTAAATGCTTCTTACTTACTTCCATGAGTACAAGTAATATGATCATACTAAACCAATTATTGCAAGACATGAGTTCTTCGATTGGTGGCGCCCAAAGATTTGGATCGAATAATTATTAGTTAACCTACATAAAGCAAGAATATTAGCAAAATAATTATAATAGAATATTTTTCTAATTCATACTTGATATATGGTTTATAAGGATATTGAGAACTTATATATGTATTGTCATATCAGATATAACTTTTATTATATAAGATATAGGTATTGATATATGAGATATAAAAATATAAAAGATATAAAAATACAAAAAAGTCATATCAAAAATAGACATTATGATTTCATATATAAAAATAAAATTACCAAAATGCCCATGATGTATTTATATTAGGCATAAATTAGGAATTTTTCATTATATTAGTTTACAATGGAGCTGAGCAATTAATTTACCCAAATGTTATGTTTTTTTTTAAAATGGGAATTGAATTAATTTCATACATATATGTATTTACTTAATTTTCAAATGCCAAGTTGATAAATTCAAAAGTCCTAAAATAAATCAACTAGTTATACTTTTATATAATCCACATACTATAAATTATTTATCAATATATAAGACGTACAATAAAATGTTATTATGTAAAAAAATATTAACGGGTGGATTGGATGGTAGGTCAAGTTCTCGAAGAGGGGCATTGGTGGTTTTGGTGAAGGGTGAAGGGTGAAGGGTGAAGGGCAAAGCTGTAACTAATCACCTTTATAGCTAAGACTTATGCTAATGTTTTCACAATAAATTGAAAGCTAGTTGTACCAAAAATGTATAAAACTATATATACAAAAAAAAAATAACAAAAAATACAAATAGAATAGTAGAGATATGTAAAGGATGAGAGTGAAGGTATGTCTTACTTTGTGATTAATATAGATGGAGAAATCAAACAACTAATGAGGTGATCTTCCTCTGAAATGTGAGACAATTTGAGAGAGAAAATGAGAGAAATCAAGAGGAAAAGATGAAGAATTAGTATAATCAAGATTAAATGGGGTGTAAGATATAAATAAATTTACCCTTTTTCCATGAAGTTCTTGTGTGTCTAGTTTTCAGTTGTCTCTTCTTTATTGGCATGTATGTATGGTTTCTTGTAAACTTATCCATTCCTAAGCGTAACGGTTGATTGATTTGTTACTAAAAATTGTTGCTTTGCTGATCTTTTCTATCCTTTATTTCTTTCCTTAGCCGTCGCCTAGTTTTATAATGTGTAACAATATTTTCTTTCCTCACTCGAATAACGTTTAACATCATTATTTTTCTTGTTTTGATAGAAAATCTTAGGTAATCGTCGCATACATGAAGGTCGTATCATTATTGATGCTTAGAGGTTTGGGATATGGATATGCACAATTGGGAAGAAATATCTTATCCTAATTAAAGGTTATATCTATGTAAAGAAATGATTTGGTGCTTTTGATTGAAATTTTGTCCGAAAATTGATATTTCAATAGATTTTTCATAAGAAAATAACACTCATTACGTAAAAACATCCACAAGAGGTATGAACTTGAGTCTATTTTATTAGTGTGATAGTTTATTTGTTCGCAAAGTTTTGTATACACACAAGAAAGAATAAACTTATTATATTTTCATTAAAAGTGACTCATTAATATAACAAAAGTTATCCTTTTAGTTGATAAAGTTTGACATATGTTGTGTTGAGTAGTAACTTTTTTTATATTGAAAAATTACTTTTATTGGGGACACAATAACTTTATTGTGTCCAGTGTGTATACAATATTTTTTGTTATTTGTTTGGGATGCACATACTTTGAGTTTTGGCAACAATCAAACTAAGCAATAAGAAAAAATAAATCAAATTCAATAAAAAAAAAAAATTAAGTTGAGAATAAAACCTATATAACTTTAGCATAGGGGAAAAGTTTTCACCTTCCAACCTCAAGGTTTGGGGGTTTAAAATAGAGTTGGTAAAGCATCAATAGTTGGGAGGCTCTTAACCAGTAACTTCATATACGAGCCCATTCTAAAATTTGTTAGAAATGCACTAGGTAGTTTTCAACATTAACTCTTAATCTCGATCTCTTCTATTTTTAATTGGAGTTGTCTACTCCCAAAAATTGTGAAAGATCACATGAAGGTAGGTTTTATAAGAGTTGGAGGTTTTTATCATAAAATTATTCTACAAAAGCTCCAACTAAGATCCTCCCACTATTTGTGTAGGAGTTAGCTCTTGTCGGGAGTCATTCCTAAGAGCCCTTATAATTGGTGCTAGTTTCTGGCTCAACCCTTGAAAATTCTTCAAATCGACCTGTATCCAACATGGTTACAGACCTAGACGTGAAACCCATAAGTTAATATGACTCGAGCTGAATTTAGCCCCAAACCATTGATATTTCAAGACTCCAACTTATTCTTCACTTGACTTGAAAACAAGCATGATAATAAACAGACACATGATAAAACTCTACTTGTAAATTACTTGAAGCTATTTTGTTCTCAGAATTAATCAATAAGACCTAATTGTAGTGACTTATAAGTTGATGTCATTGACATGACTAAGATCGATATCGCTTGATAACTAGCTTTTGCAAAGTGAACTCCTTTTAAAAGATTTCTTAAAATTTTAAATTATGTTTTTATTTTTGATTAATCAATAATACTCCATTAACAAACAAATATATTTAATTAGTTATTAAACTATATATTTTCACATAACTTACTAAAGTCATTATAGTCTAATCACTAAATTGACAAATCATAAAATTATCATGACTCAAAACGAACTAGGGCAAATATTACAAGAAGTGAAAATGAAATCATGAATTGATTTTAAGGAGGACCTAATTTGGATATCACATGAATACGAAACTCATATTAGATTTAAACTAAAACTGAGATAACCTGTTACCTAAAACCAAACTGTATTTACTTGGGTAAACTCGAACCTATATCGGACCTCGTAGGAAAATAATCAATTTTGCTCAACTTGATAATGACCTACCAAATAGAACATATTAATCCCTTTTAAATAGACAAGATAAGTAATAATTTGTCATGAATTAACAACGAAATCGATTCGCAAACCAAAATTGATACTCTTAGTTGACATATATTTTTTTTGGCAGATAATTATAGTTTACTACTTTACTTACCAAGGAAAATATGCAATTACAAGGCCTCAAGAAGCCACCAAACCAACTAAGTAACATATAAAATATCAGTATTCACCCTCTACCATCTTCTAAGGAAATGGTTTAGAGGGAGAACTCCAAACCAAATATTTACACGATTAAACTAAAATGCCCACTTATCCGGGCTATTACAAGTGACCCTAAAAAAATAGCTGCTTAAGGACAAATTTTATGTCATAATTTAAGCCTTCAAAAATCAATTTGTTTCTGTATAATGGTAAATACAATAAACTAACTCAACAATTAAATGATTTTTGTAGTATTTTTCTCAAATACTTCCTCCTGTAAGCTCGAGGAGCTCGTTTACTTTCATCTTCAAGACTCAGAATTCTCCTGGTTTGATTTAGTATATGAAGAATTTTGCTCCAAATTGCCCGAGAGAATTTACATTCAAAGAATAGATGTTGTACAGTGTCACTACACTGACCACACAGAACACATCTACAATTATTGTTAGTGAAATTATTCCAAGATATAATATGTCCTTAGTATGAACTCTTAAGTAAACTACTAGCCATTTAATAAACTCACTACTTGAACGTGCCGTGTTAAGTTTATTTTTGCCAAAAACCGTCACCTAGTGATAAGTTAAGACTGGGACATTTGACAGCTAGCTAAATTACGTGTACGATGAAATGTAACGATAAAACGATAAGAAAGAGAAATAAGACACAAAGAATTGGTGACGAAAAAAACCCAAGAAACGGGAAAAACCCCTGGAGGGTTGTTAGGCCGTCGTTTCACTATGTAAAGTTGTCACTTGTGTTACAATATAGAAAGGAAAAAGAATGCTTAAAATTGACTACAATAAACAATATCGTGTGATGAATCAGTGGACTAGCTCTATTTAGGTGTTCTTCTCCAGTGGACTCCTTTGTTTTCTCTCTCTTGGACTTTTTTATATTCTTTTCAGCTGACTTCAAAATCTTTCCCGTTGAGGATATTCTTTGAACGAACCTCGGGCTCCCTTTGAACCAGTCAATTCATCTATCTTATCCAACCATATACGTTATCTTATTTAAACTAGTCAACAACTGCAACTTAACCATGCGTCCTATCTCTGTGGATTACATTGACTAAGTATTCTCGTTATCTTTGCCGCTTATGTCGCATACCCGTTGCAAGTACCTACCCGTCAGTAACTATAAGGAGTCATGTCACAACTGTTACGATCTTTAGAGGCCACTTCTTACTCTTAGCCGTTTCGTGACATGTTGCTCCTTTGTCATGTCGTGTGTCTAGGCAGGGTTTTTCACCCATAACAATTTGCCCCAAAATTTGAAAAGTCTTAGAAGTCGTACAACTCTAGAGTTTTAAAATTTTAAAATTCATCTGACCAAAGAACAAGAATCGAGGGTCGTTTACCTGCAACTACCATAATTGCCTCTGCCACAACCGTCTAATCTTGATTTAAAGCCGTCCGTTTTCTTTTTCCCAAGTCATAAAGGTTCTTGTCTCTTTCCTTTTTCTACCGTGCTTCACACACTTGCATCCTAAACTTTCTTGGTGGATCCTCTCTCTAAAACAAGTAATTCTTCTCTCTAAAATTTTTACCCTTCCTTCAACAATGGTGAAATCAGCTCCAGCAGGGGATCCCTACCCGTCGTCGCTGCCTTGAACAAGAAGAAGACTCAATATAAATGGAAGGGAGAACCTTCTTCATCTATTGTCCAAGTCAATGGGGATTTTAGTAGACTTTAGGTTATTGGTGGGTTTGTCTTCTAGTGTTAAGATCCATTCTACCGGAGATTATTCAATAGGTGATTGTCCTGACAATTGTGTAGCCTTTTACGAATACCCCATTCTTTCTAGGTTATCGGCTTCCTTTCTTTTCTCTTGCCCAAAATTTCATGAGAGAATACAACCTTCGCCCTTGCCACATTATGGTAGGAACTTAGCGCATCTTGAGGCTAATCGACTTGTTAACTTAAGGTTGGGAAGAACCCTTTAACGTAGAAGACTTATCTGTTAGTTATTCTATGAAAGTTGTCAAGGAAACCTGATATACCTTATATATGAAATTAGATCATGAGGCCTAAGTGACAGATCCTGGTGTAAATGACTGAGGATAGGCAAAGCATTTTGTGTTTGTAGATAAAGCGTCTCTGACTCATCTTGGAAGTTGGATCCCCATTGGTAGCCCTTCTTCTCTAGGTACGTCTTAGTTTCCATGTGCTAGTTTATCGGAAAACATGCTATTAACATGATGCTCACATCTTGTTTTTTGTAGTTTGCGAGATAAAGCTAGTGGAACCGGGAGAAGACTCAGAATCCTATGTAGCATAAATTCTGTCACTTAACACACAATGTCAAAGTTTCCGTTATGTTGCATCGGAATTCATCGTCAAGGCCACCCCATCCAAGAAGACAAAAACACCTATCTCTTCACCTATAGTTCTCTAGAAGGAGCATCCTGCTACTTCTTTGCCCCAAGAAAAACCTGGTTCTAGTGACAACAATTCGCCCATCATGTCAAATCCTTCAAGTATGTTACCGTTCCTTGATTTGTGAATTCATCTTATGAGACATACGGTAGCGTTTAATTGACGTTTTGGGTCTATAGGAAGCAATTGTAGTTCCATCCCAAAAATGTCGAGGTCAGACATGTGGAACCTGCTTCGTAATAAGAAGAGGAAGATCAACACCGTGGTTACTCCATCAGATGATCCTCATTCCGTAATTGCCCTTGTTAAACCGATTGAGATTTCCGTCCAAGTTCCTCCTATCCTTGCTGCCAAGAAGAGTACCTCTAACGGGCCTATTCCTGAGCATCTAGTGCCCAAACTTAATGACAACTCTTGCTCTTCTCCTCCTCGAAAAGACGTCATGGTTGCTCGTGCTGCTGCAGGCATTACTTAGCACCATATGATTTTTTTTGTTGATTTTATGGGCCAGGGACAAGATGTTAACGCCCTCCATCCCACCATTGACAAATTTCTTTTGCCTTTAACAATTGCGCTTCGTGAGAACGTCTCGGCTAGTGAATTGGTCAATCACTCACTTTTCCACAGCCTACGCATAAGTCAACCCTTTTGCATTTACTTCCTTATTTTTGGTTTGTCTTGATGCTTAATACTTTGGCTTTCCTCATCCTTCTAGGACACGTTGGTCCTTCAAATGCATTTGAACAAGCTAAAGGAGTGTTTGGAAACCCACGAACAGCCAGCTGACACAAACAAGAGTTGAAGGCTGAACTGGAGTGACGCGTCACTGAGCTTGAAGAGTCGTCTAGGAAGTCTGCTTTCGACCTATAGGATGCTAAAAATCAACTTCAAGAGTAGAGGGAAGAGCATTCTAGTCAGTTTGCGGGGTTCAATGGTTTGCTAAAAAGGGAGGACAAGGCTTAGGCTGCAGCTGAGGGCGGTTTAACCGTGAAAGAAGAGGAACTGGCTTGTGTCAAGCAAGAACTTGTCGATTGCATGGAGTCGGTGGATGACCTCAAGGAAGAAGTCACCTATCTTTGTCATCAATTGGATGAAACCTCCATTACTCTAGAGTGTAAGCTGATGAAGAAGGTCCTGGAGGACAAGCTCTCTAAGGAAGAAGCCCAGGCAACCTTGGATAAGTTTATCGACGAGGGAGGTGACTTAGCGGAGTTGGAATCTAAAAATGCTACTGACGGAGGTTCGTAGCTTGACACAGCTACCTAGGGGTGCAAAAGAATGGTGTCTTGTAACAGAAAAATGTCATGCAGAAGGATGAGATAACGGAGATGTTGGTTTATCCAGACGTTCCAACTACCGATGCTTGAATTTACTTAACTTTGTTTTAATCATATCTGCATTGAACAATTTGTGTTGACATTGTGTAAGACTATTTTTATTCTGATTTAAACTTTTCTAATTGTTTCAAAAATTTCATAGGTTGTTATTTGGCCAGTACTCTTGTCATCGTGTTGAAATGTCTCTTAGCCTAAGAATTCTATTGACGCATATATTTCTCTTGTTGGATGTTTCCTTGGCAACGCTAGTGCTGTTATGCCGTCTAACTATTTTGGATACCTATTTTTAGTGCGCCTTAATATACGTGTTGTTCGTTTGACGTTCAGTCCAATGGATGTGCTTTTAGGCTAGGAAACATAGTATTAACGATGCTTTAGGAAATGTTCAATTGGGCCTCATTAACTTAGTGGTCGCAACCATTTGTTCATCGATCTAGACACCTAGTTACACATGCACAAAGAGGGGGTGACTTAGGGTGGTCGTTGGTTTCCCAACGGCCCTCCGAGGCTTAAGTCAATATTTGTTTTGATAAAAAATACAAAGTAACAAAAGGTAAGGAAGAAATACTTAGCTTAATTTTTTAGAAATAATAAGATTTCAAATGAACTGTGTTCCAACTCCTTGGGATGACTTCTCTTGTAATGTCTTTTAAACGATAAGCTCTTTTTCTTACAACTTTTTCGATTTGGTAAGGACCTTCTCATGTGGGACCTAACTTGACGTGAGAAGGATTTATGGTATTTTTAACAATTCTGTGTAGGACCCAATCTCCTTCTTTAAAAGACTTTGCCTTCACATTTTTGTTAAGCATAGTGCCACGGCATGCTATTGGGATGCCATCCTTACAAGTGCAACTTCACTAAATTCTTCAACGGTTTCAAGTTCATAAGACAATTATTCTTTTTTTTACTAGTCAGTTTTAAGTCCATATTTAGCCATCGAGATTCGCACTTCCACTGGTATAATAGCTTCACACCCGTAAACCAATGTGAAAGGCGTTTGACCGGTTGCTTCCCTTGGTGTAGTTCTATTCGCCCATAATATTTCGGGAATTTTTTATGCCCATTTTCCTTTTCCACGCTCTAATCTCTTCTTAAGTGAGTTGATGATCGTCTTATTGCTGGATTCTTCTTATCCGTTCGCTTGTGGGTAGACTGGTATCGAGAATTTTAGGCTTATATTCCATTTGTCATAAAACCTCTTAGTCGTTTGACAAATGAATTGAGATACATTGTTGCATACGATTTAGGAGGGGATTCCAAACCTGCATATGATGTTAGTCCATAAGAATGATATTACCTCTCTGTCTCTTACGTGCTGGAATGCTTCAGCTTTAATCCATTTAGAGAAGTAGTCAGTCAACACCAGCATGAAAACCTTTTGTCTAGGTGCTGTGATTAGCTTGCCCACAATATCCATTCCCCATTTCATAAATGGCTAAGGGGATAGATGAGGATGCAATACATCGGGAGGCTTATGTGTGACACCTATGCATCGCTGACAGCTTTCACATTTGGCTACATAGTTGATAGTGCCTCTTGCATAGTCGGCCAATAGTATCCTATCCTTATCGCTTTATTGGCCATACTCCTGCCCCCTGTATGGTTACCGCACTTGTCGTCGTGTAAATTACTTAGGCCTTGCTGCTGTTGAGGTGGCTCTAGGCATCTTAAATAGGGCCATGTGATAGAATTTTTGAACAGTACATTGTTAATAAGAATGAAACATGAAGCTTTAAAGCGTACCTTTCTAGCCTCCAACTGTCTGATGTGGTTGTCATGCATATCCTCAACTAGTTAGCTATTTCTTCTTTGTTGATGGATGGTTTCTGCAAATGAATGATAGATATGTTCGCATAAGTTAATGCTCCCAATGCAGATCCAATATTGGCCCAAGTGTCATCTTGTGTGTTCTGGTCTCTTGGGATTTACTTGACCTTGGTGGATTGGAAGTTTAAGAGTTTTGCTTTTACAATTTCCAAGTATGTGGACATCTTAGATTCTTTTGCTTCTAATTCTCCGTTAATTTGGCTAACGACTAGCAAGGAGTCGCTACATATGTATAATGTTTTTTCTCCTATCTCTTTAGCCAATGACAATCACGTAAGGGTTAGAAAGGTAATATCATGAAAATATAAACACAAGGGGGTTTTTCGTCTTTATAATAATGTATAACAACTATGAGTCACATAATGGACAACTATCCTATTGTTTGTGAAGAATATCGTCTTTTCTTGATCATCAAGGTGCATTAGTATTTGATTATATCAACAGTATGCGTCCATGAAGGTTAACAACTCATGTCCTGTTATGGCGTCCACCATTGCATCAATGTGAAGGACAAGGAATGGATCTTTGGGGAAAGCTTTGTTTAAGTCAGTGAAGTCAATACATACTATCCACTTCCCATTCTTCTTTTCGACTACTATTACATTCGCTAGCCAATTGGGATACTTCACCTTATATATTTTACTTGTGTCGATTAACTTTTGTACCTCTTTATTAATGATTTTATTCCTTTTTGGTGTGAATATCCTTCTTTTTTGCTTAACAATTGGATGCTTAGGGTTGACATTTATCTTGTGATAAATTACGCTTGGGTTTATTCTCTTCATGTCTTGGTGTTCCCAAGCAAAGCAATCTACGCTTTGCTGCAAGTTATTAGTGGGGTCAAGTGATACACCTACCTGTATCATTCTTTCTGGTTTACAAGGATCCAACGCGACTTCATAAAGTTGTTAGTCGTCAGGAGCCATCGTTGCAGGACCATGCTATAATTGCTACAATGTTGACCTTGACAGCTTTAGGGTTGTACTGTAACACCTTCTCATGACCTCTTGTTCTCCTTTGATCTCCGTCACCCCCATTGAGTGGGATATTTTAGACTTTGGTGAAACGTTGAAGGTACTTCTTTCATTAAATGGATCCATGGCATACCCATGATGACATTATAAGCAAATGGTGTATCTATCACATTAAATTTAACCTTTCGATTTACTCCTTTTGCATAAAAGGTTAGCTCTATTTCTTCGATTGTATACAACGACTTACCACTAAAGCCTACTAAGACAATTGATTTTTGACGATGTCCTCGTGACTTAATCCCGTTTCTTCCAAGGTGTTCAAGAACAGGACATTTGCTAAACTTCCTTCATCGATTAGTACCCTCTTGAGTAAGCAATTGTTGATGGTTAATGATATAACCAACTGGTTATGATGGTTCATCCTGCTTCCCATATCATCATCGTCAAATGTTATTGGGAGGTTGTAGGTGATATCTTCCTCATTTGGTACATCTTCCATGGTTCTTGTAAATTTTTGTGAAACTTTCCATGATGCTGAATATATGAGACCACTCACATCTGAGCCTCCCTTTATGACATTAATCACTTTAGTGCGCATGGGCTCAAGAAAGGGAACAAGTACTTTGTCTAATCCTTTTGGCATATGGCCATCTTCCTTTGTTGTGAGGAAGTTTTTGAGGTGACCCTTCTTCAATAAGAAAGCTACTTCTTTTCTCAAGGCGATGCATTCCTCGGTTTTATATCCATGGTCAAGATGGAACTCGCACAATAAAGCTTTGTCATTCTGTTCGTCTTGGCTTGTTTTTTTTCTTAGACCACTTTACTATTTCCCCTAGCTCCTATAAAGCACTTAAAATTCCCACAACATTATTGTTAAACTCGTGTTCTTTTAGGTCCAGGAAATTACCTGTACGTGCGCACTACATTGACAGGTCCCCTTATCTCATATGGTTTTGACCGTTTATCATTTCTCTTCGAAGTAAAAGCGTGTCTCTCGTTATTGAAACCGAACTTGACCTCAAAAGCCCTCTGGCAGCCTTGTCATCATTTATCCTTACTTGTGCAAGTGCATAATTTTTGACGTCTTCAAAGGTTGCAAAAGGATATTTGGTGAGTTCCACGTATATCTCAGAGTTAGGGACTAATCCTTGCACCACCCGGTATCTGCTTTTCCATTTGTTGACTTGGGTCATATTGCTTGATTTTAATTATCTCATTCTTGAATATGGTGAAGTAATCATGGATGAAGTCGCCTAGATTTTGCACCACCCGGTATCTGCTTTTCCATTTGTCGACTTGTGCCAAACTGCACATAAAACTTGTTAACTAAAACATAAAAACTAGTGATGGAAAAGGGCTTCAAACCTATTAACCACGAGAGGGTTGGGCTTGTGAGTATGCTCCCAAATAACTTGCAAATCACGATGTATTGGTATTCTTTTGGGTAACACATATTAGTGATCTTGGCCTTATAAGCTTCCATATGGGCATATGGATCTGTCGTTCCGTCATAAAAGGGAGTCTAGGTCGATAATACAAGCTTTTTTGGTAAAATCATGTCACCTATCTCCGGGACAAACACAGATATCTTCGTCTTCTTGCTCCAAGTCCTCGTCAGTGCTAGAGCCGTCTAGAAGTGGGAATGGTACCATTTTTCCGCCATGCGACTTGAATTTCTTGCTTCGAACGGATTCTAACTCTTTTTGGAAGGTTTCTTAAGAATTCTTTGTTGAATTTTATTCTTTGGTCATTTCTTCAAATTGTTGTTGTCTGGCCTTAAGATCATCTTTTGCCTTCAAGACGGCATCCATTACCTCTTCCGAGGCCATGTTCTCCATGTCGGTTTCCAAGATCATTTTCTGAAATCAAGGCTTTGAAGTTTTGGATGTGAAAACTAGTTGTTTTAGATGATGAATTATTCCCATTGATTTTTCCTATGTCCCTAGAGCCAACCTGCCAAAAGTGGTTCTATTCCATGAAGGATAAGGAAACTAAGATATGGGAGGACATAACCAATGCCTTCATTAATAAGTATGGACCCAAAGTGCTCTTATAAATAACTCTATGAGAGTTAGAGGTTCTTTTCCAAGGCACCAATGAAGGGTCCACGACTTACCTGAATCATTGAAGGGAACTAGCTTCTCAAATTGTCTTGAAGCCATCCGAAAAGGAACTTATGAGAACCTTCATCTCAAGTCTTCTACCTAAGTACAAATACCATATGAAGTACTTGGGTCTCGAATACTTTGAGCGTGCCTACAGCTTTGGCAACAATATTGAAGATGATTTGATAAAGAAGCATACCACTCCAGGTGATGAGCAATGGATGGGGAACAAAAATGAAACTAACTCCCTTTCCGAATCTAATAATGATGAAATCTATATTCTTGAGGCTCTAGCATCTCAAGATGACTCCTATAACAACAGCAACAATGACTCTACATATGACCCATCTGCTTACAATTCTACTTGCCCTAGAGGATGGCTTTACTAATATCCTATCTTTATTAATCATCTCCAGGGGATCCCACCACTAAACGGAAAAATCAAATTTAAATACATACATGGCACATATGAAAAATATGAAAAATATAAAGAATCTTCAAAGACACTTGAAATGCGTTAACCACAAGGTTTTCTCCTTGGGTTTGAAAATTGAAATAGAAGTCTGAATGTCTAAGTCATAGTGTCAGTTCCTCACATGGTACATGGATGAAGAAAATATCAAAGATCACAACTCCAAGTGGCAAGAAGCTAAAGATTGTCACCAGAGAAGGCCCAAAGCCAAAAAAGTCGAGTCGTTTGAGTCGTAGTATAAGTCATTCGAGTTTGAATGTATTGAGTCTAGGCTTGTGTAGGTTGTGTCACATGGAGAAATACATAAATCCTCCCTTAATGTAACATCCCCTGAAATCAATTGATAAACATTGCTTTTTTCTACTCACTCCTTTTTCTTCTACCCTAATCCCTACCAATTGTTTTGTCTCTAATGAACATGATATTTAATTTATTAAAGCAATGGAAGAACATGAAATAAATCACCTAAATCAAAGAAACTAAAAGGATTAATAGGTATCAAGTAGGACTAAAGCATGTACAAAGGGGGGTAGTGGTATCCCTTGAAGAACGTGTGAGAAGACAGAGTTGCTCAAAGAATGCATCGATGTCTTTGCTTGGTCCTACCCAAATATACCAATGATAGACTAAGATACCACTAGAAGCTAGGTTCATCAAAATTTCAACTACCCTGATTGAATTATGAACATTCTACCTATTTTAGAGAAAGGACCGTAGAGTCCAAACTTATATGGATTACCAAAATCTGAGTCGAACTAGTCTAAAAGACGGGTTCCCACTACCCCATATAAGCATTATGTTTGACAAAAAAAACTTTTCCCTCATTCATTGATGGGTATGCCATCTATAACTACATAATAGCAAAAGTGGATATGAAGAAAACCATCTTCATGACGCAATGGGGTACCTATTGCTACACGGTCTTCCCGTTTGGCCTCAAGAACATAGGTGTTATATACAGATGATATGATCACAAAATCCAGAGATTTCCTAGGGCACTTAATCACCCTTTGAAAACTCTTTGACTTCTCAGACTGCTCAACATAGGACTCAGCCCTCGAAAATACATTTCTTGGTATAACATCAAGCAATTGCTAGTGGAAAAACATAAGCTCTTGAGGCTTTGAGATTGATCCCAACAAACTTAAGGCTCTCTTAGCTATGACATCCCCGAAAACAAAGAAGAAATTTGAAGCTTCTAAAGTCATTTACAATCATCAATATGCAAGTCGGTGTTCCAAAAACTAAAGAAAATTACACCAAAGATTTCCAGAAAGATTTCAATATGACAATAAGCTATATTCTCCCATGCTCTCTCCAACATCGTCAAGAATTCCTTTTCGCCTATACCTCTCTATCACCGACTAACTTGTTGGGGTTTCCTAACTCAAGAGGTATAGGGAAAGGAAACTGCAATCTACAATCAAACAACAAACTGGCATAAATATAAGGGACAAATTTAGACCAAACTTGGTCGGACTCTTTATCGTCTAGAAAATCCTTTTCAGAGGAGCAATGCAGCTTACAGACATGAACAATAATGAGTTTTGTTCACTCACAAATCTCAATCAGTTAAAGAAGTTTTATAGAATACTTTGTCCATGTAGAGCTACGATCGGGCCTGATTCCTACAGTGGGTATACAGGTAACCATACTAGAGGGACGCCCATAATCATGGGTTTCCAAATCCAAAGAAAAACCACTAAAGTATAATGTTCTAAGCTTTAAACTTGAATGAAGATTATGAAATGCTAATGATCCAGCCTCACAACATGTAGAGCAACATCTAGGCCTGGCTGATACGTAGGCAACCTTACTAGAGGCCTGTCTATAACCATGTGTTTCGAAATTTGAAAAGAAACCTCTAAAGTACACCATCACCAAGTTTCAAATCTGATAGAAACTTCTGAAATGCAGCTGACTCAGTCTTGCTACATGCAGAGCTACATTATGACCTAATTCCCTTAGCAGATACATAGATAACCTCACGCGAGGTCTGGTCACCCTATGTGTTTTAAACTTGAAAGGAAACCTCTGAAATGCACTTTCTCGAGTTTTAAGTCTAAAAGAAACTTCTGAAAAGCAACATATCCATTGTCACCGCAGTCATAGGTTTATAAATCTGAACGGAAACCTCTTAAGCATGCAAAAATAAGTTTTGAACACCTACGCAATAGAGCTACGTGATACTTTTGAAAGCAATAGAGCTACATTTTGACCTGATTCCTTCAAAAGGATACATAGGAAACGTCTCATGAGGCTTGGTCACACCAATAACAATTAAGCTTTACACCTCAAAGAGCATTTCCAATGCCTATGAAAAAGAGCTCCTGTCTCAAGTTCTCTAGTTTCTTCAGTCACATGATATTTTGTAACTTTGTGCTAAGTTACGGCTAGTTCTTTCATGATTATTTTGGCTCTTGGTCTTGGTAATTGATTTTTTAGTTTGTAAATTAAATGTAATACTTAAAACATTTAATAGCACCTCATAATTTAAACAAACTTAATTTCAAAGCTTTAAGAAAGAAAAGTCTAAATAAGAGGTGATAAAGCAAATGGTTTTAAACCTAAACAGAGCCATTTCTCTTCCATTTCACAATTCTAGCCCCTAACCTAAACCCGAATTGGTTAGCCACTTTGCTTGCCGTTGGTGAGCCTTTCTTTGACCGGTATCACTATCTTCCCAAGCTTATCCATTGATGACAGAGGCTACACTTCCTAAGCTCTAGTTGTTCAGACTTGGTTTGACTTTGATAAGGACAAAGTCTACCAGTCATCCGACTTACTTAAACAGCAAATCAAGCCATCTCCCATGTGCAATAGTCTCATATGTCTCAAAATCATGTCTCCACTTCAAACTCAAAAAGGGATGCCTTTAACCCGTGCAAGCTCCTATTGCCTCTCGCAATCTCACGCATCATCCCAGTCATACCCTGATGACACCTAAATCCTCTCATCCACAAAAAAAAACTTTGTCAAAGCCTCTTCGTAAAAACACTCCTAAAAGCCTCCCCTAAACAATTCTTCTTTTCCTACGTATTCGAGTCCGGTTTTGACTCTGTGTCCATGACCATTAAAAACATGCATCATGCTAAGCCTCTTTTACATTAGGCATATGCATCATAAGTCGTGCTTAACCTCATTTGCAGTAAATTCATGCATCATATTACAAAACTTGTCACAGTCACATTTAGCAAAGTCATCTAAGTTTCCAAAACCACAAAAATCTGAGCTACGATCAAATCTTCCACAAACCTAAATCCCATGTAAATCTAGAATCCTAACCTAGCAGGTAATTCATTTAAAGCATTGATCAGTAGTCAAGCCATCATCCTAAAGATTGGAAAATAGAAGTACACAAGAACGAATGACACTAGGGGTTAAGATCTCCCTTTTAAAGGCCTCCAAGGCCTCTTCTTTGGGTCCCCTAACATCCTTCTAAAGAGTTATCACAACATCAAGAAAGCTTGAGGCTCTCATAGCAAAACACTAAAAAAAACTCCAGGTTTTCAAATCCATACCTAACTCTGACACTAACAAATACAAACGAAATACCTAAAAATTTCAAAGACAAATACATAAAGCAATAAATCTCCTATAGGGTGGTGCCCTCAGAAAAACCTGATGACAAAAAATAATACAAAAGCAAGGTTGACCCCACATGACTCCTAAGCACTCCAATGACCAAATGACTCTATCTCATGGCTTAGGAGACATCCCTAAAATACTTATATTAACTCAATGGATTAGGAGACGTTGTTATAATATGAAAATTAGCTCAAAGCTTAGTAGTCATCCCAATAATATGTCAAGAAAGTCTAGGCAACTCTGGACTAACTTAAAATCCTCAATGGATCATCTAAGGCAAACTCTTCCCTAGCGGACAAAAATCTCAGCATATCAACATCCTTAGTGGATAAACATCCTCGGTAAGGATAAAAAGAGAAACATACCTTAGAAATCATTCAAAACCTCATATGTGGGACCTCCTTAGTGGAAAAGAAAACTGAAAAATTCCCCAAGGTAGTTCGTTTATCCCGGCAAGGCCGAAGGTAACTAAACCCTTCAAAATTGACGATTTCAACAACCAAATCAACCAAAACCGAGCTAAATTGTCTAAAGTTGTGAATTAGCATGAGTTCAGGGACTAATCCTTATATTTTTACAGATACTAGCATTACAAGGGAGGTTTGAGGTTGTAGAACGTCTCAGATCTTCCTTCGTCTCGAGTCATATTTTGACCTTCTTCTTATCTAAGACTCGGTCAAATGTAAACACAAAATTGTGTCACCCCATGTAGCGATGAGATGATGAAACAACCTTGATGAGCGCACTTTTCTTAGGTCAATTTTGTGTTTGTTTAAACCCAAAAACACCTTAAAGTCGGATCCTCAAAAGGCCTCAAACCCACAGACCCAAGCCCAAGACCCTTAGCTTAGCACAAACACAAATCCAAAGTCACAAAATCACATCACCCAAACCACTAAAACAAACCTCAATTTGCATAAACCCTAAAGCCCAAGAGCTTTTGCTCAATGCATGAGCATAAACACACTAGGTGCTAAGCGCCACACCCTCAGGCGTCCAACGCCTAACGTGGGCGCTCAACGCTGAACCCACGAGCGTCTGGTGCCCTTCTCCTTCCTAGCTCAGTTTCACCTCTTCTTTGGTCCAGTTCATAAACCTAGGGTGCTTGATGCTCTACCCTAGCATCTAATGCCATCACCTAACCTAAAAAGGAATCTGATTAGTTGTCAGATCCAGCTTTTGCTGCAGAGTCCCAACACCTGACTTTTTCCTAGCGTTTGATACTCAAACCCAGTGCTTGGCGCTTTCCAATGTTTGATGCTCAATTTTAATGCTTGACGCTCGAAAATTTGCCTAAAAATACCTCCTCATTTATTGACCGAAGGGTCGGTATTTTTATCCAATTCTAAGTGTAGTTACTCTGCCTTAATACACACTCAAATGCAATCAAATTCTCTCAAATATCCTTCATACTAACCAAGGATTAATCCAAGTACATTTGATATAACCAAGCAAGGAAATCTTACCCCTTCAACACATACTCAAGTAAAGACTCAAGTAAAAGGACACTCATCAAAGTAAACACCAAAGACCCCTTAATCTCTTTCAATATATTGTATGCTTTTTCTACTTCTACTCCATTCACTCTCTAGTCTTCAAATCTATTGGTTTCCATCCACTCAAGACCCTTAGATTATAGTTATTTTGTGATGATTGTGTGAGGTGGAAACCCTTCTCATATAAACACTTATTTTAATACTTATGCAATTTTAATGAGTCTTAATCTAACAAAGAGACTTCACCATTGATGCTATTTTTTATCAACTCATACACACCTTTGTTTCAATGTCTCATTTTACCTATGATATGTAGAGTTAGGAGCAACTCACACTCCACTAAGCAAGCCTTAAAAACAAAACTTTGAGCACCTTATTCAAGGAACCATCTCTATAGATTGGTCTCTTCTAAATGTCTCAAGCAATTCCTCTCCCTTGAATTTCACTTATTATAAGTTATACTATATCTCTTTGCCTTTTTTCCTTTGGTCTATGATGAAGAAACTTGGACATCTCCACTCTATCTAGACTTGATCAATTTTAACACTTTTAATGAGTAAACACTAGGCTTATTTTACACTTGAATTTACATTTAGGAGTTATCTTTAAGGCTTATTTCTTGTTCAAGCATCATACAGATTTCTTGATCTTGATTTTGTCTCTCTTTATTAATGATGTTTTAATACTAAAGCACACAAGTCTTCATAAACTAGACTCTTGCCTCTTTAGTTGAAGTATGTCATGGAGAAAGGTCTCTTTAGGCCTCAATCTCCATTTGACTAGAAAATTTTAAACTTATCATCATTATGCATATTACTTACCTTGAATCCTAACTAATGTAACCCTGACTCTATTGCTTTATCTATATTATGAACTTTTATACATAATCCTCACATTGTATTGTAATTGTATGATTACTTTTACTTGTGCTTGTAATCAATAGTTATTGATTGAATCACATGCCTAATAATATAAACAAGGGATGACCAGAAATAAGTGCCCATTAATCTGATAGATATTTAACCAAGTGGTAACCAACTCTAGATTTATGTACATAATCCTTAACTTGCCAAATCGACTAAATCTATAGTGTACTTTACCTTGATTTTGCATGTTTTCCTAGGAACTAAATTTGATTTGTTCTCCATACCTATGTCTCTTATTCGCACACACCCTTGGATTGAAATAAGTTGCTCATTCCTAGACCTTCTCACGTTTCGCAGACTATTTACATGAGTTATATGGGGATTTAGACCCCAGGGTTTCCAAACAAAACATTAAATATTTGGTGGCAACTCCTTGACCCGTTCAATGTCTATAAAAGTCGAATAGCTGATCTTTACCGATGCACAAATATGTAGGGAACTGGGGAGAGCTTTTCCCTATTTTTTTCGCCGAAAAGGGAAGGTTGGGTCGCAAAATTCGAGCTCTTTAGTGACAATTCACTCATCGAATTGCCCATGCGAAACCTAGTTGGGTTCCAGACCCTTAAAATTTGTAAATTAGCTCCTTCACCTTAAAATACTTTTGGTATTTTGAATAAATTTATATAAAGTAGTAGTCAACTTTTCACTGTAAAACTACAAAGAGCTGATCAAATCGTTTTCATTTGGTTTAGTTATTGGAGAAAATAATTTTGAAACGTAGGGAATTATAAGAATGTTTCACAGAATGTTCATCTAATCATCTAGAATTCTCTTCTTCACTACAATATAAACCCTATACATGTCCCTCCAATTGTCATCAATTTTCATCAATTCTGTCGTTCTCTTTCTCATGACATTATCAGCTTTATGCACTAAAGATACTTAAGTTTTCAACAAGTTCCAAGTAATCTTGATTCGTGTTCTCCATTTCGTTTTTTGTTTAAAAGACCCGGACAATCAAGGTATTACCTCTTAGGGTCCATAATTAGTTTAAATCATATTTTCTTGTTGTAACTAACTAGTTATTATTTTATGTACATGTACCTACCATTTATTTATTACATTACTTATGACCTACACATGAAAATCACAACTAAACCAGATAATTATAGAAAACCTAGGTATCTTTCAATATGATTTTCTAAGAAATAATCACCATATTACTTAATCTTTTTATGTTTGTATTAAAGTAAACAACTTTTTTATAGATTGTAGATACGTGTGCAGTTAGCTAGGGTCATTAATATTGTTAATAGTGTAAGTCTAGATAATGTGACATATGATCGAATTGAAGTAGAGTTGCATATAGGTGGATTATGGCTATCTTATCCCTAAATTCACTTTGGTTCAAGACAATTAATAAAATTATGTCTCTCAAAGGTTTTATCTGAGAAACCATTGCTATGGCTTTTCCCTCCATTTCATTTTTATTAAAATTTTATGACTTTTAAGTTAAAGATTCCGTATCGATTTCTACTTTGACCTTTGATGACTCTTTCAAAGACTTAATTATGTAAGTCTATAGGCCAAACATGTTCACTTGTGCAAATTACTACCTATGGAGAATTAATGCCTACATAAATGATATTAATAGTTAGTTTTCCGTAGCAAAACTCTTATAAATCAATCCAACGTTTATAATGAGAATTGATATTGTTATAATTCTCATTACTAATTTGAACATTTGGGAAAATAACTTATAAAAGTACATAATTATAGAGATTTTTCAATCGGAGCAAATTCCTCCTAGGTACATGACCTTCATTCACTATCAAATACATGAGCCTTTGAAAGGAAGGACCTACAAAATTTATTTTCCCTGCTTTGTTGCATTTGAAATACCTTATGATACCAAACTGTTTTGCCACTTGTCTCATTATATTCATTCTAACATCTAAAGGATTATGGCATATATATATATATATATATATATATATATATATATATATATATATATATATATATATATATATATATATATATATATATATATATATCATTTTCATCTCCCTCTAGATTTCCATCCTTTTAATTATATTACCCCACCGCCCCCTAGTAAGTTTCTTCCCCACTAATCAAGCAAAGTCACAATCAACCCAAATGCTTGGATACAATATATTTTTTGTAACCTAGTGCAATAATTAACTACAATTTCTTTAATATATAGAATGCCATGTGGGACTCTATTCACCATTGATTTCTTTCCCCCTACGTCCACGTGTCACATCTTAGATAGTGACTTGACTAATAATTGAATTTTATTGAGCTCAATCACCCATCTATCATGCATATATTTTGGAAAAGGAAAAATTTGAAGAGATAATAATTGAGGTAATATAGGTATTATTTTTTTCAACAAGTCGTTTTCCTCTCATCCAATTATTAATAGAGCCTTTACGTCTTTTACCGCATGCTTTCATCAACTTTGGTTTTCTTACACCAAAGGATAAGCAGAGTTGGTGGATTTAGCAACAATATGCTGTAAATAATTTGATGAACTAATAAAAAGTTGTTCCATTAATTATTTTTTTTTGTTTTAAATTGGTGATTAGTCGGTGCCCTTCATGATAAATTATCAATTTTATTACATCAACTTTTTATCAATTGAAACAAAGATAATTGTATTCTAATGAGTTAGGTTTTCCTAAGATCATTTAGAGATTATGCACTAAGCCCAAGATTATATGCATAATTACTCTATAATTATTTCTAGTTTTTTCCTGCAATAAAGAGGGGCAGGTGCATAAAAAAGTTTTACTTTTATTGTATTTGGCTGAGGTAATCGAAGGCCTTGTATGAAATGTACTAGATATTTGTTTTTTTTTTTTCTTTTACATTGATTAAACGAAATGTACTAGAGTTGACTAGGTAAAACAATTATCTAAACAAGATTATATTGTGCTTTCCAAACAAAACCCTCACATAGATATGGAATTAGGTGAGGTCTCACACCAACTTTGACATTGCGTATTCTCTATCTAGGACGACACATGCATAAATGTTTTTTTTTTCTTTCTTTCCATAATTGATAGAAGATCAGAAGACAACTCGTTCCTTAATGTAATCTTGTTTAGCAAAGCTGTGATTCCTGATAATAACATCGATCATTTAAATTAGGTTTTACGAAAAATTACAGTCAAAGCATAATAATTTATGTGGATGTCAACCAATTTAATTAGTTAAATCATTATAAGGTGGTATTCAAAATATAATATTAAATCACTTTTACGTCAGTTATCTTGTTACTTGTTGCTCTCTTTACCTCAAAAATAGCATAATAATTCATTTCCTGTTGACTATATATAGGTTCCTTTTTCCTAAGTTTCATGCACTTATGTTACTTACTATAAATCAAACGAGAAAAGATTGTACTCCATACTGTATTTTCGAAAAATTTAGAACAAACCAAACTAGACCAGATCCAAAAACAATAACAAAGTATATCAATAATCTTGGAATGTTTACACCTAGTTATTTTGTATATAGTTTATGTATTTTATTTTATTGTGGATGGATTTAATTAAAAGGTTAAAATTGCTAAAGGAAATTGATCCCTAATAATGTAATATTATATGCCTTTAAAGCAATTTTTTTTAATAAGCTATAAACTAATAATTAACAAAGAATATTTAAAGAGAATCGATGAGGTGGAGCAATAGAATCGAAAGACCGCACGTGATGCTGGGGTACGTGGCTTTGTCACGTTTCATTTCCTAGTTTTAAATTTGATAGCTGTGGGGGTCTAACCTCACTTTGTAACCACAATAACAATATATATAATATATTTCTTGATGAAAAAGTGTGAGTGACTAGAATGAATTAAAATTTCTTTAGATGCATCGTATCCCCATTTATCAGTAATTAAGCAACGTATTAAAAATTTACTTTTCGTCTTTATTCTCAATCTCAATTCCATTTTTTTTAGTAATTTGATTATGTATCTGGAAAGGCCAACAAAGTTCCTATATATAAATTTTAGCGTACCATTTTTTTTTTTTTTTTTTGAAGAAAGAATTTAGTGTACCTAGCGTCCTAGCATATTAGTTGAGAACTTAAACTATATTGGTGACATTTATGGAAAACGTGTTTTCATACTAATTGTTTATGAGAGAGACTTTTGTCTCTAATTTAATGTGAGAATGAAGATAAAGAAATTGACTTAATTACTATATACCCTAGGGCCTAAGGTATCAGGTTATGATATCTGATGTGAATATATAGGTACGAGAAACCTATATGATAACGAAATTGCATGACCAAAATTTTTTATTTTGGACAATCTGTTGTAAAGAAATTTATTATTTTGGAACAATCTGATGGATGGAAATTTATTGATTTGATGATAGGTTGTTAAGAGTTAGTCACTTGTATGTGATAAGACTATTATTGTAGAATTTCTAACATACAACCAGGAGTACCGAGAGTACATAAAAGAACGTGCTTTCACGGGTAAAATGAGAAAGTGAGCAATTATAAGAGAAAGTGAGCAATCATAAGAGAAAGTGAGCAATCTTGAGTCAAATGAACAATTTTAGAGAAATAAACATTTATAAATTCAAATAAACAATTATGAGGGAAAATTAATAACTTTGAATTTTTTTAGAGAAAGTGCAAATAGTTAAGTTTCTCATTTGGTAAATGAGCAATAATTTCTATATATATTTGTTAAAAGAGAAAAAAATTAATGTTCACTATAAAATGAGAAATTTAATTAGTATATATATGCATTATAAAAAGAAATCGAACATAGTAGATTATATCATTGTTGATAGGACACTCAATTGATATTCAAAATTATTTTCTTAACTACATAAATTTTTTACATCATATGTTCAAACAATCTCAAGGATATAAGGACTGTTAATTTAGATGATTTAAATTAATAATTATACAAATATACTCTTAAATTCATACTTTTCTAATATAATTTTAAATGCTCATATACCTAATTAGTTTATAATTATTTGTTTTCTCTAAAATTACTTATTTGACTCAAAATTGTTTATTTTTTCTCTAAAACTACTTATTTGACTAATATTGCTCATTTTCTCTCAAAATTGCTTATTTTTAACTAGGAGTACCTTTTTATTTTAGAACTATAAAAATATTTCTAAGTGGATAGTAGGATATCTAAAATGTGAAAATGTCAGGTTCGTTCCTGATATTTTAGTAGCCTAAGGTAAAATAAAAAATT
The DNA here is from genome assembly GCA_026401315.1 of Dysphania ambrosioides. Taxonomy (NCBI): domain Eukaryota; kingdom Viridiplantae; phylum Streptophyta; class Magnoliopsida; order Caryophyllales; family Amaranthaceae; genus Dysphania; species Dysphania ambrosioides. The sequence goes on from CM048657.1 coordinate 23,964,355, forward strand.
TGGGCCATAAAATTTAATAGTATATACATTTCGTATAATTAATTTTCTTGTTTTAAAATAAAAGAAACTAAGTACTAGTTTCCCAAAATAAATATCCTATTGAAAAATATAATTAAAAATAATACTATGCACTATAATCACATAAATAATTAATTGTGTTCAAAATATCATTAATAAAAAGGTTCATGTAAACAATATAAGCAATCCACTTTGTAAAATTATGTTTTTATTTACCAATTTATATAATTATTATGATAATTTCTCTTCATAATATTATAAATAGTTCTCTTCACAAATTAATAAATATAGTCAAAATACAAAATATTAGTCCATATTCTAAATAAAATGAATTAATAAGATGTCATTGCATTAACAAAATGAAGAACAATGATAATATTATACAACTAGTATATAAAATAATTGGTTGAATTACATTTCTTATTGGTAACATAAGCAATTATTTTAGTTAAAGGTGAATAATTGGACAAGTATAATGACAATAATTTTTTATTTGTCGTATTTAGTTTTAACATGTTGTCGCTTAATTTTTTTTATTCATGTGAAGTATATAGCGTTGGGTTAAGGAAAAAAAAATTAAATGAACAGTCATAAAATATACATTTGGACTAAATTGCCTTAGGAAAAGAGGAATAACCATTCTTTGGAAAAACAATGATCATGGAGGGAATCAATTCATGCTAAATTATATTAAAAATGTCATACAAGTAAGACCCTTTATGATTAAACTATTTCAATTAATATGATAAAACTTGCATATATGTCTCTCACATGCACTTGACGGACATAAACTATTTCAATCAAAAGTGCATTTGTAGTAAGTTTATGAGTGTAAGATCTAGCTAGGAATGAGCACAAACAATTCTCTTAATTGAAGTGCATAAATGTCTCTCACATGCACTTGACGGACATAAAATACCTAGAGAATACTTAAAAATTAAAGATTTCTTAAACATATTGCAAACTTATATTATAAATTAAGACACAAGTCACTCATCAACACTTTTTTTATATTAGATGCATGGATATTAGAAGTAATTATCAACTACTATAATGAAATAACAAAATCCATAACTTAAATCTAAATAGCTCACTATACTGTACAAAAGTAAAACTCAAGCATATTCTGTAAGTCTATATGTCAAACATACATGGTTTGTAATAAAAAACGATGAACTAATGATGTGAATAAAGGAATGAAAACCTTAATCCACACAAGGGATAGAAATTAGACTATAAACCTTATAAAGCAACGCACTAAATTAAGGCTAAAATCTAGGGCGAAAGTTTAAAGAATTGATTAAATAAACACCCTCAATTCTTTTAACTTCTTCACATAAACTTAAAGAAAAACCAGCTTACAAATCTTTGCTTCGCACACCAATCATCATCCATGGCTTCCACACCTTAAAGAACCATAAAATCTAAAAAAGGAAAGTTTGAAAAAACACTATGCCTAAAATGAGAAAACCTCCTATCAAATGAAATGGGAGAAAAATCATAAGCAAAACCAAACTATTCCCATGTCCACCAATCTTCCATATTTACGTGTGCTAACTATTGTTGCACGTGACCACGCATACACACAAATACTCCCTTTAATCAAATTATCAAAGTCATCACCTTAAATCATATCAACTACCTTTTTAAATTTCTACATGTAATATAGTCCGTGTTTGTATGTCCCTTTAGCCTTCAATTCCTATCTTTAACTGCTTTTATAAAATAACTTCTGATATTTACATCTACGTGTGTGTGTGTGTGTGTGTGTGTGTGTGTCTATATATATATATATATATATATATATATATATATATATATATATATATATATATATATATATATATATAGGTAAAAGTTAAATAAGAAGGATACTTAAATTAGAAGGATGAGAAGGCATCTTGGCTCTTCATCTCCTAAATCCAACGGATGATATTTTATTTACTCATAGTGACCCTTTCTTAACTCATAGTGACCAAATAATTTTTTTTCACTTATAATGACTCATTTTATCATTATGTTACTCTTTTATTATTATAATGATCATTTTTAATTGTTATAGTAATCATTTTTTTACATGAAATCTCTAGCGTTGGATCTTATTATTTGAATGGCTAAGATTTCTTCTTATTCTTCTTATTTTAAGCACCCTTCTCATTGGATACCTCCCCTATATATATATATATATATATAGGTAAAAGTTAAAATAAGGACACTTAAAATGAGAAGGATGAGAAGACATCTTGACTGTTCATCTCTTAAATCTAACAGATGATATTTTATGTACTCATAGTGACATTTTTTTAACCCATAGTGACCAAATAATTTTTTTTTCACTTATAATGGTTCTTTTTATTATTATAGTTACTATTTTTATTATTATAGTGACCATTTTTTATTATTATAGTAACCATTATTTTTACGTGAAATCTCTAACGTTGAATCTTACCGTTTGAATGATCAATATCTCTTCGTATTCTTCTTATTTTAAGCACCCTTCTCATTGGATCCCTCCCCTATATATATATATATATATATTTATTTATTTATTAATTATAGAGTAGCTACTGAGATAATGTGTCAAACAAGTACATTTGGATAGCAAATGAAGGTGGTAACCCAGAACTCCCCTTAAATTCTTAAAATCAAATCTATGTGCTTGTTCTCATTGCAACTTCCCTTCATAGGTAAGGTTCCTCAAAAGCTACGTGCGCATAACCACTATGTCTTTTTTATATAAAATATGTATAATTGTCAAACATTCAGAACCGAAGTTTCTAGTACGAAACTAAGGACAACAACCATATATCTTGTCCTTACTATAAACTCATAGTTTAGCACCCAATTTATGTACAATATTCAATATATCATATACTTTGTCATTCAATAACTAATTTTCAAATAAAATCATCGTAAATTCCTCTTCTAAATAGGACCACTAACAAACAGTAGTTTTGGGGTATGCTATATAAGTGCAAGAAATTAAGACCACCACCAAATCTACCACTTCTAACTATATATAACTTCTTCTCTTATCACTTTCTTTGTTCTCTCTTCTTCATCGATGATTCTCCCACTACCTTATTTATATACTTATCTTTTAACTTTTTTGTCACCCCTACAAGTTACATGTACAACAAAATACACCATATAGTATAAATTTTTTTATCTCTACTACTGAGATACTTTCCTATGTTTTAGTATTAGGTATTATCTTTTCTACGAGCTAACCCTAGCTATATTATACTATTTGTAGTAAAGCATACAAGTGTTGCTACAAATATTGCAAGAGTATAGGAGTTAAGAGGGGTTCAAAAGCATGGGAGTTCAAGGAACAGTGGAATATTTGTCAGACTTGATAAGAAGTGCCAAGAAAAGAAAGAAAAGGAAGCAACTAAGCACAATTAATCTCAAGGTTACTAGAATTGATTGCGAGGGTTGTGTTATGAAAATTAAGAGAGCACTCTCTGGACTCAAAGGTATATATCTTATATTTTGTTTAATTTAATTAATTATCAAATTTATAATTTTTTTCTGTGTCAACTCTTTGTTTTGTTTCGATACTATAGTGCCTCTTATTATTTTTTGAGTTTATGTTTGTTTTTGGTAGAAATTTTTTGAGGTTATCTTGCATATGTTGGTTTTATTTTATTATAATTTTAGATACAAACTTAATTTGTTTATTGCATTCTAAAATTTGATTTGCAAATTATGCTTTTTTTAACCAAGAAGGAGCAAAGAAATAGCATTAGATAGTCATAGTTCGGAGTATTTATTACACTAGTATTCATGCAACCAACTTGAATGAGATATCATTTAAAAAGAAAATTGAAAGATGGAGTATCAAAGAATTAAGTCAGATCCAAATGAAATTAAATTCTTATTATAATGATTAAGTATTCGTCTAGCTTGTTAATCTTAAATCTCTCAATATTTTCGAAACAAAAACACTTGATGTCATGATCCCTCATGCTTTGTTGATCATTGCATGCAAACAACCACACATGTACATCAAATTCTAATGGGTCAAATAACTCATCAGTCAGTCGAAAAAAAATTATATGTATTTTTTAGTATTATTATTTGATTGTTTGAAAAAAAAAGTACTATTTATTTGAGTATCGATTGTTACTCACGAGACAAAAAAAACCAGAATCTTTCACTGCATTTAAACATACCCCAAAGAGAAGAGTTCTCTAATCTTCTCAATCATGACCAGAGTTGCCTATTTTCTTTTCTGTATGCATCTAAGATTATATCACAGTTCCCTTGAAATTTAATTTTATCCTAAACAATTATGGTACTAATTATTGGGATAATAATGAATAAAAATGGGGATGCAGGAGTGAAATCAGTGGATGTGGATATGAAGCAACAGAAGGTGACAGTGACAGGATTTGTGGAAACAAAGAAAGTGGTGGAAGCAGCAAAGTCAACAAAGAAGAAGGTTGAGATATGGCCATATGTGCCTTACACAACGGTGCCACACCCGTATATTGCTGGTGCTTATGACAAAAAAGCCCCTGCTAATTGTGTCAGGAAAGTCGAGGATTCTATGACTCCTTTGGAAGAACAATATACAACCATGTTTAGTGATGAAAATCCTGATGCTTGCTCTATAATGTAACGTTTTATTTCCCTTGCCTAGCTTTATGTTTATATGCATGGAGTTTTTGTTGGATTTTCTTGTTTTTTTTTGTAAAATTGTGTGAATTTAGATACTAGCAAGAAAGTAGAGACTCCAATATGTCAGATTCTCTTTAAGTTATGGGAAGTAAAAAAATGTCAGATTCTATTCCAAAGGCATCAAATTTAAGATCAGATGTTTTAGGTGCCACCCTCGTGAAGAGGGAGTCTTTCATTGTAATTCTAAGTTAGATCTTATGTCTTTTGAATATGACTACTCCGTATTATGGTATGAATAATTGTGAACTCTTTTATTTTTTGGATTGAGCTTTAGTATATTCTTATAGTACATGATTGGTTGGTCATATCACCCTTTAGAAATTTATATATATGGATAATGCCAACATTTCAATGTCATCGGAGTAAATGCTATCATTTATTTTTTGGTACAAAACTGATCACTAATTTTAAATCGATGGTATGTAATTCCCATCAGAGAAAAAATTATCTAATGGAAGTTAATAAAGAAAGATTAAAAATCTCACCACCATCTTTAAGAAAAACTTCTCATACACAAGTAAATTCTCTAAACCTTTTTGTGTGTAAGTGGTGGGGCCCACTTTTGCTAATTATATAACTTTTAATCAATTGGTTTTTTTTTTAAATCTAACCGTTATGTATTTATAATAATTATTTTTTATATTTATACTTAATGAAAATAAATTACACCAATAGTCATAAAAAATTTCTCTATAATAGACACTCATTTTGACATATTTTAAAACACTTTAAAAATCTTCATTTCTCTCTTCAAATTCATTAAAATTATTTATTTTCTTTGTCTAGCTAATTAATATTTTCAAAAAAATTTAGTGTTATTTTGTTTAATTTTTTAGGAAAAAATGGATCCTAATAACTCCCATATATAACTCAAGAAATTTCAAAGATTTAGATCTGTTCTTTTATTAATCACCCTCAATTTTATTAGTTTCTTCAAAGATTGAAGGAATTTTTTTACTTTTCCTCCTCAAGAAATGACTCCATCCACTTAACCCAATACTTTCTCATAGCTCCTAAAATTACCAGTATTCTTCCCAAATCTTTGAAGGAAGCGACAATCAAATGATCAATGACAAAAAAGATAATGTTTCGAAAACACCACAGTTCCCTCCGAAATCGTTATTCCCACCTTCGCTGCTCGCCATGCACTCTCAATCACATCTTGTGGAAACAAACACCCGTGATCAGTCTATTAAAGAAGAAGAAGCTCTAATTGAGGCCTACTTCACTAGCGATCCATACTCGATTATTGGCAAATATAGGAAATTAGCTGATCTACGGAGAGACATACATCAGTCGTATGAATCTACTCATGAATCGCGACCAGGAAAGATTCTAGAACGTAACAAGAACATGTTGGAGACTCACTAGAGGAGGGTGGCTGCCGACCTACTCATTTGGGCCATTTCTTTGGAAGAAGCACGTCGAATAAGGAGAAGTAGGTATAACAAAGGTGATGTCATAAAAATGCCCATAAATTGTTTCGAAAGTCTTTCCGAAATGCACATAGGAATTATAAATATCAAAATGCATCAGAGATGGTAAAGAAATATCCAAAGTGGAGAAAGTTTATGAGGTGGATTCTTAATAAGGAAGAAAGTTAACGCTTAGCATAAGACTAAAAGTGATAACATTTATTAAAATTTTTGAAATCTGTCATTTCAAATGTTATTGTATTAGTGGCTTCGCAGTCAAAATACAATCTGAATTTTTTCACACAATTGAAAGTCAGGGTTTTGGAGCTTGGGTTAATGCGTGTGTTTGAGCTTTTTGTGTGAGAGTTTGGGCCTATTGTGCATGAATTTGGGTGGATGAAAGTGGGTGATAGCAAGATTTTAACAGTCGTTTATGCTAAACCTTAAACCAAACAATACTTATAACAACCTACGAACCACACAAGTATAGTGGGGTAGGGGGTCGAACCACGAGGACAAAGGATATCAATACACCCCGCTTCTTAACATAACTGGACTTTTTGGTTTTAAAAGCAACTAAAATTAATGACGAAAATATAAATCACGATGAACTAAAGAGGAAAATCAAAGGGAGAAAAACGAGGACGAGATTAGATTCACCCTAGGAAGGTGATTTCAAAAGAGAACATGATAGGTTAGAGGAAATCAAACAATAACTAGAATAGACACCCAAGTATGCGAGAGGAAGTTGGTGATTCCACAAATCACATCAAACGACCTATAATTGCCCTATGTCTCCAAAGGAGTTGCAGGACAAGATTCGCATTGGGTTTCGAGGCCTACTTATTGTCATCATTCCTATAACCTTAGAAAATAAAGAACATAGCTTTTCCTAGGGTTTCACTAATCAATCCCCAAAGAGAACTACTCACACATGTTTAAGATGTATAGCATGATGATAATCAATAAAACAAACGCATCAGATAATAACTATCAAAAGAAACTAACGAGAATAAAAATACAGCAGAAACTATTCTAGATAAGCGATAAACATTAGGTTAAACATTGGCAGAAATAGAACGAATTCGAAAGTAAAGAAGAGATTGATACTCACAATAAAGATTGAATGCAATATCCACATTCTGAATCCAAACAATAAAGTCAAAATCTTGGAGTACATCTGTTGAGAAAACAGAAAATGGAAAACTAGGGCTTAATGAACTAAGAGAGGTTTAGAAGCTAAAAAAAAAACTAAAACTAAAAATTAGGGTTTTTTTCTCTCTAGAAAGAGGGGTATTTATAACTTAAAATAAAAGAAATTCGGAAGCCCTAAAATTCCTTTGGGCCGGCCTAAAGAAGAAGTAAAATTTCCGGAGAAAACAGGTCCATTCGACCAAATTCAAGACCCATTCGACCGAATGAAACTCCGTTCGCCCGAATTCATTCCCATTCGCCCATTCCAGTAGCTCTGGTGATTATAATCAATTTCTTCTCTGTGCACGATTTTCCTGAATGGGGGCATTCATTCAGCCGAATGGATGCTCATTCGCTCGAATTCATTCCATTCGGCATTCCCAGTGAGAAAGAAGCGTAGGCTTCTAAATTGGACCACCATTCGACCGAATGGTTGTCAGATTCGGTCGAATCTGACTTTGATTCTTGCTTTTCAACTTCTTCAAGTGTCTAATGGCTTCTAAACTTCATGGGATCTTCAGGAGTGACTTGGAATGTGTGCCTAAGCTACGATACGCGCGTCTACCCTTTTGATAATAGTGTCAAAGCCTCGAATACGTCGCATTTCACCTTGAAATCATTGAAAACACTTGAAATGACCTTAAAACAACTTGAAGACAAAATTAAGGTGAAATCAAGTGTAATATGTATAAAATCAATCTAAAATCACGAGACTTAACACTATAACGGGGTAGTGAACGTGCTCTAAAATGAGCATATCAACTTCCCCCAAGCCAAACCTTTGCTAGTCCCAAGCAAATGAACTAGCAAGGTTACGTGAAAGCATAGAAAAAAACTGTTACTGAAGCGAATGAAAAACAAGGAGAGTGAAAAACAAGACAATGCAAGTCGTGCATGTTCAAAACTCTTCCCTAGCCATGGGTGTGCAAGTACAATGGGATTAGAAGAGCGTAATATCAAGAGGAAAAATGTTTTCCATAGACTCAGGATCACCAAGTGAGCTACAACATAGGCCATTCCGCCCACTACCTAATGAGGTCGCAAGTCTACGCTCTCGAGGTTATTTCCCAAGAGATGTGGGAAATTTCTAATACGCTCATGTGTTTGATAGGGTATGTATTTCGCTCAGAATCATCCGACTAAAGATGAGTCGGGAATTAAACACCTAAACAGGGAGAAATCTCGGAGATTGTGTCTTATCTACTCTCCAGCACATATATTACTAATTAGGCTAAGTCGAATAGGTTTGGAAAGGGTTGCAATGTAGGCAAGGATCAAGGTAGGGTAAAATTTGGGAATGTGGAGTTAAAATAGAGGATAGTAAGCGATCCAAGGTAATAAAACCAAGGAAAACTACAACTTTCGACAGCAATGCCACTCCAAAATCCTCAAGATACGCAATAATAAACTCTAATACATTACACCAACCTTATTCTCAAATTTTTCTCTCATTTTTTTTTCTTTTCATTTTTTTCTTCTTCTTTTTTTTCTTCTTTTTTTTTCTTTTTGTGATTTTCATTTTTTTTTTAACTTCTCATACAAATATTTCTGAAATACACTAAGAGTAATGTATAGAGTCATATCATCCAACAACCACTTTTCAAACCGAAATCCTATACCACAATGCAACGGACACCAACTTCACTATGATCACTTGACTATCCTCTAGGTAAAGAGAGGGGACATTTGGATCATATGGATTTAAATGGTGTGGCTACAAAGAAAAAGGTAAAGGAACAAACTTGGCTTAACCTAAAGTCAATTAATATTCATGGTAGGCAATTTGGCCATGTAGCTGTAACTACAAACGTGTTATCATCCCTAACCTTTAGAAAAGAAGACTACACTGGAGGAGAACAGACACAATTCTTAAGATTCCCTAACTAACACTCAATAATATAAGGCTCACAATGGAGTCCTACAAGGTTCAATCCTAACTAGGCTAGTCGAAATGCGCCTCAATAGGTAGTCATCCAAACCACAAACCAAGCAAGCTCAGATCTACCAAGTTAAATGGAAAACAGTCAATAAACTCAGACCCAAAACAGGCACAAGGCTAGGGAAATACGAGTTTGCATATAATCACTGTAAAGCGCACGACAGAAGCTTACATGCTTGTTTCAAAATTTTTCTCTCGTCTCTTTTTTTATTCTTTATTATTTTTTTTATTTTTTTGAGAATATGAAGGAAAAAGAAAAGCAAACAAAAATATAAATAAATAAGCAACTTTGGATTTTCAAGCGAGAGCAAAAGATCATACTAAGAAGTAGGTGAAGCAGCACATGGAACTCATTACAAGGATGAGAGTAGAAGGACTTGAAAACAACACCAAGAAGCAAAACCAAACAAAAAAACAACGCACAACCACACAACAATAAAACCAGTAGCCAGACAGGGCAAAAGACCAAAAGACACGCAACAAAATGATGAGTAGTGTACAGTGGATACCCCCCCCCCCCCCGGCTAGGCTGAAGCTGTCCTCGGCACTAAGGATTCCGGTAGGTCTAAAACTACTCATCTCCAATGAAACCTTCATCCCCCTGGTCATCATCCTTATCTTCCTCTTCCTCCCCACCCATGTAATCCATCCCATAGTCATCAAAATCTCTTCTAGGAGTTGGGAGGTGAAGTTGTTTAACCTACGCCTACCCACCCGCAACCGGTCAAATCCATGACTTAAGGATATTTCATTATAGTTTTCATGACGGGGATAGCAGGAAGGAGTGGCCATGCTTTCGCCGACCATGTGAGAGCGGTAGGCCATGTCATACCACGGGTAATTGGCCCGCTTAAATTTTTGCTCAAGGTGATCGAGCCAGGCAATGTGATGGGCCTAGGTGGTGAGGACCTGGTCAAGTCTGGCCTCTATGCAACCTAGGGAGGACATAATATCAGATTCATCCTCTGAATTGTCATGGTCCGGTAAAACTAAAGTGGAGGCCCTAGGTCGATCACACATAGATAGGGTGTGAGGAAGAGGAGGGGGTCTAAGAGGGGGCTTGACCGTATATCTCGGCACATCGCCATCTAAAAGGTACGAGTCCCTAAACTATAAGAGGGGAGGTAAGTTTGGAGAGGGGAGGGGAATGGTGCGGTCTTTTTGGTACTGCCATCGCAAAAGGTTAGTGAAGATAAAACCAGCTCTTACGAGACACTGCTTGTGGAGGGTGGTGGTACTGGCAAATCTATCACTAAATATTGGATTAATTACATTTAGGAATTCAGCGATGCGGTATACATGCCCCCCAACACATAAGTCAGTTTTAACATCAAGGGTGGCTGTGGTGTTCAGAAACTTACATAGCGTCATTGGAATACTAATTTGTGTGTCATTGTGCGGTGTAAGGTATCGGTGCAATATGTGCACTTCTTGTTTTTCTAACTAGGTGAGGGCTAGGGGAAGGGAACAATGTCTCCCTAGCAAATTTAAAAAACATTCTAAGAACAGGGTACTGCACATCAGAAGCATAAATATTCCTATTCAGATAAATAAGCCGGCCAGCAATCTTAGGCCATAATTCAGAAACACGAGCATTATCCGGTTGTTTATCCGGAATAGGTTCATTGGTAAAACTAAAAACAGTACAAAAGGCAGCATAATCAAGGAAATAGGTTGTATTTCTTAACCGGAAAGACAAATGCAACCTATTCTCATGCTGACATGGACTAACAGAATTGAGGAACTCATAAGTTAAAAGCTTGTGAGTTGGGTGCCACATTGTTATCCAGTTCTAAAGGCCACAAGCCATCAATAGTTCAGCAAAGTTTTCATATATACCCATACGTTGCAGAATTGAAAGATCTAAGTATCGGGTAGAGTTGATTTTGCATACCTTTAACCGTTGAAAGCGTTCAAATTGCTCCAACGATACGAAGATCACTGTCTTATACTCTTCATAAAACCAAAGTTCTTGACCCGGGAGACGTTGTTGATGCTCCGGTTGTGGTTGAGAACCGGTTGGTTATTCGTCTCGTGCAGTACCTGAAGAGGATCCTTCCCCTTATTTCTTTGATCTTTTGAAAGGATTTCTTAGGCTTCTTCGAGGTCCCATGGTGTTGGATTGATGTTTATGAAGGAGTAGTGAGTTATGGTAGTGAGAATGAGTGAGTGAGGGTGAGAGTTGTGCTTGAGTATTTTTTTAGGGTTTAGAGTGAGTTGTCAGGAAACCGTGGAAAATGAAGGGGTATTTATAGAAATGGCCCTCCATACGCCCGAATAGAGTTTAATTCGGCTAAATGGACCTCCATTTGCTTGAATGGAAGGCCTTGTTTGGTCGAATTTCGAAGGAATTCTCAGAATTCTTCACTGCCATTCACCCGAATCACTTATCTATTCGGCTGAATAGACCTCCATTCACCCGAATGGAGTATCCATTCGAAGTACTCAGAAACTCTTGCCCAGTTTCATCTGTACCTCCATTCGCCCGAATGGGACTTCCATTCGGCCGAATAAATGTCTTTCGCCCGAATTGAATACTCTTGCGACGTTCTCAGAAACTCCACCAATCTTAAGTTTGAGTTTATAATCCAGGTCTATTTGCCCGAACGGGACTTCCATTCGGCCGAATGGAGTGTTGTTTCGATATTATTAAGCCAGGGTTAATCAAAGGATAAATACTCTCCCAAACCAAAAATGTTACAATGATTACTTAGCAAGAAAATTCAAAGAAGACCGGGTTACCTCCCATAAGTGCTTTGTTTAACGTCGTTTAGCTCGACTTAGCCGGGACCATAAATCAAAAACAATACGAAACGAGACTAATTATTTTAATCCCAACAAAACTCAAAAGAGTGATGATCCAAAGTCAAATACTCATTATAGACCAATGATTACACCAATCATTCAACTTCAACATCATCTAGCCTTATGCGCTCGACAGTATTGATTTCGTGAAGACTGCTTTCATGGAAGAGTTTTAGCCTTTGCCCATTCACAATAAAACTACCTCCATGATGATCTTTCAACACTATCGTTCCATAGGGAAACACTTGCAGGATTTCGAATGGCCCAAACCACCTCGATTTCAATTTCCCGGGGAATAACTGTGCTTTGGAATTGAAGAGTAATACTTTGTCTCCTATAAGGAATAATCGTTGAAGGATCTGTTGGTCGTGCCAATGCTTAGTTCGTTCCTTGTAGATGTGCATGTTGTGAAATGTGTCTAGCCTTAGTTCTTCCAATTCCCTTAATTGTGCGGCTCGCTTCTCGTAGAATAAGGTAGGTTCCAAATTAAGGGTTTGGATTGCCCACCAAGATCTATACTCCAATTCCACCGATAAATGACAGGACTTCTCATACAACAGCCAGAACGGGGTGGTACCAATTGGGGTTTTATAGCATGTGCGGTGTGCCCAAAGAGCATCGTCTAACTTGAGAGACCAATCTTTCCTGTTTGGGTTGACCACTTTTTCTAGTATTCTCTTAATCTCCCTATTGGCTACTTCCACCTGTCCTTGAGTTTGGGGATGGTAGGGTGAACTGACTTTGTGCACCACTCCATACTTCTTCAATAATTTGTTCAGCTCGTTTTTCACAAAGTGGGAACCCCCATCACTTATGACTATCTTTGGAACACCAAATCGAGGGAAGATTATGCTCTTAAAAAGCTTCATAACTACTTTGTGATCATTTGTAGGTGAGGCGATTCCCTCCACCACTTAGACACATAATCTATCCCTACCAAAATGTATTGGTTTCCATGAGACGACACAAAGGGGCCCATGAAGTCAATACCCCAACAATCAAAGACTTCACACTCAAGGATGTAATTTTGAGGAATCTCATTTCTCATTGAGATATTATCAACTTTTTGGCATCTCTCACAGCTTTTCACGAATGTTTTAACATCTTTATACAAGGTGGGCCAATAGAAACTCGCGGTGGCGACCTTAGCAGTAGTGTTCATTATCCCATGGTGGCCGCCACACGCGTATGAGTGACAATGAGTTAAAACCTTGGGGACCTCCTCTTTAGTGATACAATGGCGGATTATGTCATCGGCGCAGGCATGAAACAAATAGGGGTCATCCCAAAAGAAATTTCTGACCTTCCTAAAGAAAGCCTTTTTCATTGCTCTAGATTCAAACTCTAGTAGTTTCCCACAAGCTAAATAATTCGCAATATCTGCGAACCAAGGGGCTTTCCCAACAACTAACGCTGTCATTAAGGTTTATTCAACCATTTCATCTTGAATAGGGAAGGAGTCATTATTAAGTTTAGGTAACCTAGACAAATGGTCAGCTACCTCATTTTCACTTCCCTTCCTATCCTTCAATTCAAAATCAAACTCCTACAATAAGAGCACCCAAAGGATCAACCTTGGCTTTGCATCCCTCTTCGTCACTAAGAATTTCAGGGCCGAGTAATCCGTTAAAACTACAACCTTAGAAAATATCAGATACTGGCATAGTCTCTCAAAAGCATAGACTACCGACAACATCTCCTTTTCCGTAGTAGAGTAGCTGTGTTGTGTTGGATCCAGTGTTTTACTGATATAGCATATGACATGGTACTTTCCTTCCTTTTCCTATCCAAGAACAGCACCTACAGAGATATCACTGGCATCGCACATTAATTCAAATGGAAAACTCCAATCAGGAGCTTGCACAATAGGTGCAGAGATCAATGCTCGGTTTAAACAATTAAATGCATTGAGGCATCTCTCATCAAAGTTAAATTTGACATCTTTGTGAAGCAATTCATTTAAGGGTTTAGCTAAGGTCGAAAATCCTAAGATGAGACGCCTATGCAACCCTATATGTCCAAGAAAGGACCGTACTCCGATAACCGAGGTAGGTACAGGAAGGTTCCTTATTATATCTGTCTTAGCAGGGTCTACCTCAATGCCTTTGAAGGACACTTTATGGCGTAAGACAATGCCTTCTTGGACTAAAAAGTGACACTTCTCCCAATTCAGCATAAGATTCGTTTCTTGACATCGTAACAAAACTTTTTCAAGATGTGTCAAGCAAGTTTCAAAAGATGAACCCCCAAAAGAAAAAACATCCATGAACACTTCATAAAGTCCTCTAGCATATTAGCAAATATGGCAGACATGCACCTCTGGAAAGTGGATGGAGCATTGCATAATCCAAAGGGCATTCTCCTATAAGCAAAAGTCTCGAAAGGACAAGTAAAAGTTGTTTTCTGTTGATCCTCGGGGTGGATTGGGATTTGAAAGAAACTAGAGTAGTCATCTAGAAAACAATAGTACTTGTGCCTTTCCAATCTCTCAAGCATCTTGTCGATGAAGGGTAAAGGGAAGTGATCCTTTCTTATAGCCTTGTTGAGTTTGTGATAATCAATACAAAATCGCCATCCTGTGGTGGCTCTAGTCGGGATCATCTCACCTTTGTCATTCTCGATAATGGTTATTCCTCCCTTTTTTGGGACAACATAAATAGGGCTAACCCACCTGCTATCTGAAATTAAGTAGATGATGCTGGCCTTGAGGAGTTTGAGGATTTCATCCTTAACTACCTCTTTTATATTGGGGTTTAGCCTTCTTTGTGGCTCAATTGAGGAGAAATGCTCATTGTCAAGATGAATTCGGTGCATAACAAGGGTTAGACTAATCCCTTTTAAATCACCAAGTGAGTATCCAATGACACCTCGATATTTTCTTAGTACAACAAGCAATTTTTCCAACGAGGTGTCATCAAGCTTAGAACTCACTATGACTGGACTGCCCTTATCATCATCAAGATAAGCATATTTAAGGTTAGGAGGTAGAGGTTTAAAACTTACTTGGGGAGAAGGCTTGGAACTCTCCCCCTTATAGGCAATACCTTCCTTAACCTCACACAGTGGCTAAGATTCTGCTTCTTTGCTCGTACATTCCTGGGCCTTGTCCACTTGGCTTTCTAACTGCTTATCCTCTTTGTAAGTATTCTCATCACTCATTGAATACCCGACTTCTATTTCCCTTTGATATTTATCAACTTCCATATCATCCTCTTCAAGGCGGCAAACTTGTTCAACCATAGGTTTTTTCAAGAGCGGAGAACTTTTGAAGACTACCTTCACTTGGGCTAATTCCACCGTTATGGTGTCATCATGGCAATTAATAACTGTCCGGAGTGTTTTTAGAATGGCTCTTCCCAAAATGAGTGAAATATAAGGGTCCTCTTCCATTTCTATCACTAAAAGTTGCAGGGGACCACTAATTCTCCCACTTGGATAGGTATATCATCAAGCTCTCCACACGGAACTTTTATGCTCCTATCCACCAATTGGATTGTTTTTCTTGAAGGTCTGAGGCTAAAGGGTATCTTCTTGGCGATGGATAGAGGCATAAGACTAATCAAAGACCCTAGATCGACGAGCGCCCCTTAGGGATCAAGATTCCCTAACTTTACTGGAAGGTTGTATGGGCCGGGATCTCACTCCTTTATAGGAATTTTCCCTTGTAAAATGGAACTAACTTGATGGGGGAGACTGATTACTTTTCCTCAAGATTTTTCTTATTGGATAGTAAGTCCTTCAAGAACTTAGCATACTTAGGCATATGTGTCATTGCATCTAAAAATGGAATCTTCATCTCCATCTTTTGCAAGTGTTCTAAAAATCTCTTGAACTTCTCATCAAGTTGCTTCTCTACTCTCCTATAGGGAAAAGGAAGTGGAGGGTCATACAAGCGATCTAGCCTCCTCCTCTCCTCAATCTTCTTCTTTTTCTCTTACTGATTCTCTATCAATTTATCATTCCTTATCTTTTCTCCCTCATCATCCACGCTTTTTTCACTATCAACTCTCGACCTTTCACCTTGTCTCATCACCAACCCGTACCAAAGGTGCATCTACTAGATATGAAGGGTTGTCATACTGAGTCCCTGATCTCGGGTGGATAGCTTTTGCAGTGTGTTGGTTCGGGTTTGGGTGCTAAGGTGGAGGTTGTGTGGAGGGGTTAGGTTAAGGGTGAGATGGGAATAGAGGTGGTGTAGGAGGACTAGCCATTTGGGCGAGTTAAGTTTCAAACAACTTTTGCTGAGCTTGGAGTTGTTGCATCTGCTGGATAAGAGTCTAATTTATTTGAGTGAGACTCTGGTTTTGCTGAGCAAGAGAAGTTACTTAGGAGGCTAAATGGTCATTGCTTGAGTTGTGATTTTGTTATTGTTGAGAAACCCTATGATGAAGTTGAATAGGTGGGAAAGGAAGATTTGAACCACCTCTAAGCCCTTGATTAAACTCAGGTGGTCTATATAAATTTGGCCTTGGTGCATTTCCACTCAATTGGTTCCCTTGAAAATCTTGACTGTTGAACCCACTCTGAGCATTTCTATTATATCCTGGGTGGAAGTTTCCTTAGTTTTTATTTGAATTGAAAAGAGGTCTATATGGTTGATTGGGGAAAGGTTGTTGCCCATACCCTATTCCTTGTCCTTGTCCACCATAGTTAACTGCTGCAACATGATCAGGATTATACCCATAACCGTCATAATTCATCACCTGTGTCTCTAGGTTATAACCACCATAATCAACTGCAGCAACATGCTTGGAGTATGAACCACCTTAATAGGAAGTATCATGGTTGGTACCTTCACAAATCTCACATACAAAGTGCTTTTCACACACTGGAGGGGTGTTCGAACTATCGACTAGACTTAACTTGGACAACTTCTTGTCGATAACTGCTTCAATTTTAGCACTGATGCTATCCAAGTTGGTTGTGTCAATCATCCCTCTTGGTAAACCCTTACCCCTTGCTCCTCCTCAGGCACTATTCTTAGCAACTTCCTCAATTTTGACTTTTACCAGGTTGCATGGAATCTTAGAGAGTTGGCAACCTACTGCTGAGTCTAGAAGAGCCTTGGTAGTATCATTGAGGCCATCATAGAAGAATGTGTTAAGATGGTTATCCCCGTACTCATGATGGAGGCATGCTCTAATCATTCTTTTAAACTGACTACAAGTAGCACTAAGGTTCTCATCATCCTCTTGAGTGAAGGACACGATTTTCTTGCGCCAGTCTTGTGTTCGAACCGTAGGGTAGAACCTCTCTAGAAAAGTTGTCTTCAATTGACCCCAATTAGTGATTGAGTTGGGCTCTAAGCATTTATACTAATCCTTGTCATCCCTATCTAGACTTAAGTGAAATAGGTGCATCCGCACATAGTCTGGATTATTGGGGCATGGAGGAATGAGCCCGCAAATATTAGAGAAAGCCTCGAAAGGTTGAAGAGGACATTCATTTCTTAATCAACTAAAAGGAGTTTCCTTGACCATCCTTGTGAACTAGGGGTGTATTTGGTATAGTGTAGTAGCAACAGGAAGTACTACAATTCCTTAGAACTCTTGGAGCCAGGAGTCCCGAACTGACCGAACAACTAATGTTCCTCGGCCATTGTGGATGTGGGTGGACTTTGAACGGAATATGGGGTTTGTTTTGTGGGACGTTGTTTTCTTAAATGTTGGACCTTAGGATTATATGGTACTATCGGTTGGTTTGACCTGCGCGTGCTATAGAGCATGCAAATAGTAAACTCAAGGGTAACTACTAACTAAAAAAATAAACAGCAACAAAAACGAAATAAAATGAAGCTATATCAAGAACAGTAAGAGTCTAAATATAACGCCTTATCCCTGGCAACGGCGTTATTTTGATAGCAAGATTTTAACAGTCGTTTATGCTAAACCTTGAACCAAACAATACTTATAACAACCTACGAACCACACAAGTATAGTGGGGTAGGGGGTCGAACCACGAGGACAAAGGATATCAATACACTTCGCTTCTTAACATAACTGGACTTTTTAGTTTTAAAAGCAACTAAAACTAATGATGAAAATATAAATCACGATGAACTAAAGAGGAAAATCAAAGGGAGAAAAATGGGAACGAGATTAGATTCACCCTAGGAAGGTGATTTCAAAAGAGAACATGATAGGTTAGAGGAAATCAAACAATAACTAGAATAGACACCCAAGTATGCGAGAGGAAGTTGGTGATTCCACAAATCACATCGAACGACCTATAATTGCCCTATATCTCCAAATGAGTTGCAGGACAAGATTCGCATTGGGTTTCGAGGCTAACTTATTGTCATCATTCCTATAACCTTGAACAATAAAGAACATAGCTTTTCCTAGGGTTTCGCTAATCAATCCCCAAAGAGAACTACTCACACATGTTTAAGATGTATAGCGTGATGATAATCAATAAAACAAACGCAGCAAATAATAACTATCAAAAGAAACTAACGAGAATAAAAATAAAGCAGAAACTATTCTAGATAAGCGATAAACATTAGGTTAAACATTGGCTAAAATAGAATGAATTTGAAAGTAAAGAAGAGATTGATACTCACAATAAAGATTGAATGCAATATCCACGTTCTGAATCCAAACAATAAAGTCGAAATCTTGGAGTACATATGTTGAGAGAACAGAAAATAGAAAACTAGGGCTTAATGAACTAATAGAGGTTTAGAAGCTAAAAAAAACTAAAACTAAAAATTAGGGTTTTTTTTTCTCTCTTTAGAAAGAGGGATATTATAACTTAAAATAAAAGAAATTTGGAAGCCCTAAAATGCCTTTGGCCCGGCCTAAAGAAGAAGTAAAATTTCCAGAGAAAACAGGTCCATTCGACCAAACTCATGACCCATTCGGCCGAATGCAACCCCGTTCGCCCGAATTCATTCCCATTCGCCCATTCCAGCAGCTCTGGTGAATATAATCAATTTCTTCTCTATGCACGATTCGCCTAAATAGGGACATTCATTGGGCCGAATGGATTCTCATTCACTCGAATTCATTCCATTCGGCCTTCCTAGTGAGAAAGAAGCATAGGCTTCTAAATTAGACCACCATTCGATCAAATGGTTGTCAGATGCGGTCGAATCTGACTCTGATTCTTTCTTTTCAACTTCTTCAAGTGTGTAACGGCTTCTGAACTTCGTGGGATCTTCAGGAGTGACTAGGAACACGTGCCCAAGCTACGATACGCGCGTCTACCCTTTTGATAATAGTGTTAAAGCCTCGAATACGTCGCATTTCACCTTGAAATCATCGAAAACACCTGAAATGACCTTAAAACAACTCAAAGAAAAGATCAAGGTGAAATCAAGTGTAATATGTATAAAATCAATCTAAAAATGCGAGACTTAACACTAAAATGGGGTAGTAAACATGCTCTAAAATGAGCACATCAGTGGGTTATTTGGGTCATGAACTAGGTCATCTCGTTTTTGGTTTACAAAAGGCCAAGCAAAATAAACCCTACCATTGTCACCTCCCTCAACTTTTTCCTTCATTTCCTTCCCCAAATCACTTCCTCTCTCTTGAAACCCTATTCCTCACTTTGTTGCTTCCTTCCCCCCAAGTTAACTCCTTCGCTCTCCCAAAATCCCCTTTTCCCTTTATCCACGGACGTTCCTTGGGCTATTCCAAAAATTTTAATTTATATGGCTCTTGATTCTTTTGAGTTGAATATGGTTCACTAGTTGCGGTGTTTTATTCTCCCTTCTTCCTCGTATTTGGCCACCAGTCCGGGTAGCCTACTATCTTAAAACACCTTTCCTTTTTGTGCCTTGTTCCTCCATAATGGGTACACTTTAAGTGCTCCTTTTTGTCTTTACACCGGTATAATGTTGGCTTGCCTGACTAGTTTTAGGTAAGTAGCATGCCTCTGATTCTTGATGAACTTATCTTCATTGATAGTAAGCTTTCTCCCTTCATGATTCTTTTCCTTGTAATTTCCTTGCAAATCTGTGCATATGCTTTTTCGATTGTTGAAAGTGGATCAAGGTTGAGTGTGTCCCTCCTATATTTTTTTAAGGTGTCATCAATTCCGACAAGAAATTGATACAACCTTGTTCTCTGAATTTTCTCACTGTATGATGTGATGTCGTGAGGGTCCCTCATTGGATTTGGTTGCCTCATGTCGATTTCTTTCCAGATTGCAATTAGCTTGCTATAAAATTTTTTTATTGAATTCGTACCTTGTTTTATTTTATTAGCTTTGATTGTGAGATCGTATATTTGTAAGCCATCCTTCCCACTACTAAACATAATTTTGATGCCTTACCATAAGTCATAAGTTGTCGGATAGTCTGAAAACTAGTTCACTATATCAGTTTCAATGATCCATGAGAAGACCATTAAATTTTATTGGGCCCAAATTGCATGATCTTTGTGCGGGGACGTGGCAGTGATATGTTTGAGCTTTCCATGCCACTTATGGCCAAGTACATTATCCCAGACCTTTTTGTATAGTTTTGATCATTCGTTGAATTTTTCTGAAATAATAACCGTAGAGTTGGCCAATTCATTAGGATTTTTGTAGGAGTTTAACTGTGTTAATAGTCGCAACAAAGTATCCATTGTAACTAGTTACTCTACTTGGACGTTATGTGTTGAACTCGCCTTATCATCCTCCATGATCAGGTAAGTAATGGTAAATGATGAAGCTCACTTTTACGGTGATGGATGTAATTTGGGCTCTAATACCATGTTATTTTTGTGGTTTAATATTTTTGTATATTTCATCAGAAATGGTACACGACACATATAAATACAAGGCTGCTTGTTATCTTTCTATTTCTGCTTAACTCTATTCCTAAATACATGAACTTATCTTAGCTGCTTATGTTTTCATCTTTTGTTTTGCTGATGCTTCCTATGACTTTAAATATAGGTTGGACTCCTTGTAACACACTAATCATAGACCTTGCAGCTAGCTCAATCCATTGGGTTTTTTTTCCTAACTTAGGACATCCTAATGATGCCACTGCTGCCACTCCTCCTTCTGTGCCTATGAATAGGGTATCCAACAACACCATCAACTTCCCTGCCGCTCCAGCTATTATAGTGTTTAAAGATAGTGATCCAAATGAAGAGAGTAAGTGGCTTTGTTTGTTATTACTCTAGCACCTTAAAATTCTCATCTCCATGGATTTGAAGGCATCTTCATTAGTAGGGGACAACCCTTTATCCTAGGTAGACCCCATGGAGAATCTCTGAATTATTTTTGGCATTTAGGTAGAAGCCCTCCTCACACTAGTCGCATGGGACTGATCCGAAATGGAAAATACAAAGCAACGTCACAATAATAGCAACTTGATTCTCTTGATTCATGAGTGTCAAGTGAAATATATCTAAATGTATGTGGACTAGTTTTCTAAGAGGATATGTGTTCATAAGAAAATATGAACAGTATGGATTTATATCGGTGCAAAGTTTTTGACTCATCTTTCTAAAGCCTCTTCTTGGTATCGATGCTTTCCCACCAATCGCTGGAAAAGACCATATGATCAAATGCAAGAATAACAAGCTTTTTCCTCCTCAGTTAACAAAAGGCAATGTGTTAATTAAAGATGATGTGCTAAAATCCTATGCATGCTTGGGTTTGGGAGTTAGCTCTTCATGCCTCCCCCAAGTTTCATGAAACTAGTGTCTTGGAATTTCCGAGGGTTAAATGAACTCTCCTCCTCATCAATTCCTTGTGTTCTATAGTCCTTTGTTTATATTTTTGTCAAAGACAAAGATGTCAATCTCTCAAGTTAGTATTAAGCTTAGTTCCTTGGCCCCTTCCTTTTTTGTGGTATAGACTCGATGGGGTCAAGAGGTGGCCTGGTGGTCTTTGGTTGGTCATATTTTGATGTATCATGTGAGTTTAGTTCAAACAATATCATACACTATCAAGTCTTAGAACCCATTCGTAGTTGTTCATTTATCATGTTCACATACAGAGCTCATGGGAGAAAAATTGTTGGTTTGGATGGCAATGTAAGATATGTTGAAGCTTTAGTCTCCTTGCCTTATTATGAATAAATTTTAATCATTCGGATTATTTCTCTGATAAGTTAGGCCGTTATGGGGATCGCCAAATTTTTTTTGATTGGAAACTTTTTTAAAGGTTATAGATGTTCCTTTATTAGGCCCAAGATTCACCTAATCTAATTTTAGACATTACAAAGACTTAATTATGAAACATTTGGATAGAGATTACATGACTCCCCTTATTTTGAGCTATTTCCTAATACTAGAATTGAAAACCAACCTATTATAACCTCTGACCATGCGATAATTATTGTTATCCTGGCTTAATCTTCTTCTAACTCCTCTTGACCTTACGAAATTGAGGATTGGTCTTTACACTTTTTGGAAGTTTCTCATATATCACAAAAGTCTTGGTGAGTTAATAGGAGATTTTTTTCTCTAACCTTATCTTGTATTTGAGATGTTGTTAGTTCTCTATCTTCGAGCCAGGATTATGTTCATTTAATTTTGTCCTTGAGGACTGAAATGGAATCTCTATATCACTATTTTCATCATCATTTGAAATCAAAATGGATAACAGAGGGAAATTCCAAGGTTAAGGTTCGATCAAATAAAAAGAAGTTAAATACATTAAAGGACAGAAATAGCGCCTAGCGTTCGGGCTATTCGCAAGTTCAGGAGCTTCTAGTATAATCACTTAAGGCTACTTTCAAATCGGATTCTTCAAAACTCCCATCTTGGGAAGTGTAAATGGTTTTTCAAGAGATGGATATTCCTTGCCATGCAACAAAGTTCATGAGTTGACCTAAACTTTTTCCTTTTTTGGAAATTTAGAAAGCAATGTTTAACATTAATAGTGGTTCGACTCGTAGATAAGATGGGTTCTCTTTGTCAATATTTAAGGAATATTAGAATGTATTAGGTCATGATGTTTATTAGGAAATTCTCCATTTATTATCCACCTCGTATCTACTTAAGGAATGGACCAGTCATTTTTGGTCATGGTCCAAAGGTGGATAATTTAGAGGACATTGAGCATTACATCTAATTGGCCTTTGCAATGTTATTCACAAATTTGATGCAAAGTGTTTGGCTAATAGAATAAAGAAATACCTGTCTTTTATGATATTAGACAATTAGCTTGCCTTTGTGTCGAAACGGTGTCTGAGTAATAATGTTATACTTAGCCACGAACTATTGGACGAAACTAATAGGAAAAAGAAAGGACCGAATCAACTGGCATCCTTGAAGTTAAATATGAGTAGGGCCTATAATAAAGTCTCTTGGGATTTCTTGATCATTATTCTCCGGGCATATGGGCTTCCACAACACTTTATCCTATTTCTCCATCAGTGCATATCAACAATGACCTTTAATGTTTTGATTAATGGACGGGTATCCGCTCCCTTTTCCCCAAAGTGTGGACTTCGCCAGGGAGATCCCCTTTCTCAGTTCCTCTTCTTCTTTTGTATGGATATTTTAGGCAAAATGCTTCATCTGGGCGTGGATCTTAATCTTTTCCAAGGTATAGTGGTGTCTCGTTGAGCTCCAAAAACTAATTATCTTTGTTTTGCGAATGATGCACTACTATTTTTCAGAATTAGTCGGCCAACTGTTGAAGCTGTAACCTCCATTGTAGGCCTTTTTGCAAAATTTTGGGTCAACATTTGAATCTTCAAAAATCTTTTTTTAAAGTTAACCCAAATGTTTCTTCAAAAGGTTGAGCCATCTTTCGAGGTATTTTCCAGGTGTCTTCTAGCCAACAGTTTTGGAAACATCAATGGATTCCTATTGATTGTATAGGAAGCCGAAAGATTCATTTCCAATTTCTTATTGATAAAGTACTATAAAAGATCATAGGTTGGAATTCATCCATACATTATATGTCGTAGCGTCTAATTCAAATTAACTCTATTCTTGTGTCACTTGCGTCTTCTATCCTCTCAACAATGGAATTTCTAGCTTAAGTGTTGTTAAAAATTGACTCCTTGGTGATTCAGTTCTTGTATTGGGAAAAACAATCGGTAGTTCATCGTCTAAAAGGTATGAGAGGTTTGGGTGTACGTTATTTTTCGGAACTCAACAACGCTTATTTAATGAAGCAAGTATGGCGCATGGCTCATAATCTGCAATTTCTGGTATCGAAAGTCTTCTTGGCTACATCCCCCTTCGACCTGGTTTTAGGAAAACAAAACGATATTAGAAATTCTAAATTATCTCGAGGTTTTCCTATGGTAGAAGATAGTCTTTGCTTACAGTTTCAAAAATCGGGTAATATAACGATGAAATCATGTTATGCCTTCTTTCAAAAGCGTAAGGCTTCTCAAGATTCTATATTTAGGTGGATAGTTGATTAAAGACTTTTTCCGTCTTTTGTGGCACATTCCAATAAAACCTACCTAGCTAATATTCCTATGGAAATTAGCCTATGAAACTCTCCCGATTATATTTCAACTCGCTAAACGAGGGATGATTAACATTCAAACTTCTTATATGGAGTGCAGCTCAGATTGAGAAAGTGTTAATCATGTTTTTCGTCTATACCCCTCATAATACAGGTTCGGCAAGTAATTCATTAGTAATTACTTCAAATCTTGATAGACATCAATTCATTAGGGAATAGGTGTCTACTAACATCAGGCTTCTCTATACACATGGATGGGATGAGCGGTTCTAAACTTTTGCGGTTTGTTGCTACTATGTTGGTATTGTCAAATAGAAGGAACGATATAGTTTTCAATGGGAAGATGTGGGATCTCTCCTCTTGTTTGGGCCTAATTGAGGAATATTATTGTGATTAGAATGCCTTCCTGGATGGGCATGCTAATAAACACCATTTTTTACATTAGCCGGAGCAAGTTAGTCACCTCCTCTCTAGGATTCAACCTGGTATCCTTGGGTAAAATTGTTAGCTTCCGTGCCATGACAACGGTGCCAATTGATGGGGCTTGGAAACGACATTCAGCAAGGTCGACAAGTGGATGGGAGATAAGTATGTTGGATACGGAGTTCCAATTGAAAAGGAGAGGAATGGTTGTTGGGTTCGCATCCTCAACTTTTACTTATTACCGTGCTCTGTAATGGTGTTTATCTAATGGATTATTATCATGCAGATTTCTAACAAACTTGTTTGTGCTGGTCTCAACCCTTCAAGGTAGTAGTATAGACATTTTGGACATATCAAACACGATATGTCGCATTAAGGCCATTACAAATCAATTTGAGATATGCATCATTAATAAAGTAGATCGCCAAAAAGTGTGTAAGGCCCATGCTAGGGCAAGCCAGGCTCTAGCTTACTTGCTATTTTAGATTTATTTTGTTTTATTTTTAATGTAATTGTTTATTTTTAGGATGTAAAAAAAATCACCCGAAAATTAAACACTTCCCTCTCTTTTGACGTTCTCTATTTTTCCTTCATAATCGTGACAAAAGTCAATATATTGCTAAGGTTATTTGAGATCTAGGTGTTAAAATTTTCCCATATGTACAGAGAAGTGTTATCCACATCAATAGATTGAAAGGAAGGTTCATATAAGGTTCCATCCTAAAGTATGAAGTACTGCTACGATATAGAAGAGCAAACATTACCTTCTACATTCATGCTTGAATATGAATTTTGAATGGACAAATTAGCTGGGCGGATTTAAAACCTTAAATATGAGGCGTGAAGATAATATGACTATTAAAAAAAAAAATCAATTGATGAGCCTAGACATGTTTTTGCAAAGGCTAAAACCAAGTAATGAACAAAGTCAGATTAAATCTTGGTGTTGCACATTTAGGTTGTCAAATTAAATGATATTCCTGTAAGGAGTAGGTCTGCCACTGCATATGACTCGATCAGTCTCTACTACATTATTATTGTAATATTGTTGCATGTTTCATCAAGGCATTCCTTTAAAAGTTGAGGAATCAGCTATAGTTGATTGAATTTGTTGAATTGCCGAATTGACAATAGTTGATTAAATTTGTAGAGCCATAAGACAAGGTGATCCTCTATTTCCGATAATTATTTTAGGCGCACCATGATATTTGTACAGGCTGTTTTATTCGGTTACAAAAAGTGAAGGTCTTGCTCCAAAAATATTGAAGGCCGTCATATTCTTGCAAACTTATTTGGTGTAAACCAAAAAGTAAAGGAGAAAACGAGGCACACTCCATATTACCGATTGAGTTTAAAGACATAGAACTTCAAAAAGAAAAAGAATAAAAAAAAGAAAGAAACGGATTCATAGGGCTAATGAAAATGTAAAGTGTTTAGTCAATTTCAGCTGTCGTGGTGCTTACTAACTGAAAAAAAAAAAAATTCTTATAGAAGCTCAATTTATCAAAAATAAATTTAATTTGAAAAAGTCATCAATGCCTGTTACCAAATGATATGCATCCAGGAAATTGTGTTGATTGATAGACAGTATAAGAACATGTAGTCATTCTCGCCGCAAAACAGGGGAAGGAAAGGAAAGAGCATAGGTTCATACACATAGCAGATAGCAGATAGCAGATAGCACCATGAATATATCAGAATTCTGTAGCGCACTTGTCTTTAGTGGTGGCCAACGGGCCTGGCCAAATATGCAGGGTCGGGTCTTGGGGGTTGGACTGAGAATGTTCAATTATCGGGCCATAAGCGGGCCTAGTCTACATTTGATTCTTTCTTTACTTACTTTTAACTTGCAAGTATGCTTGTCTTAATAAAGTTTTTACTTTAGCGAAAACGTTTTAATTCTTTTTAACACCTAGAATTGCAATGAAAATAAGCAGGTTTCGCTTCGCTTCACACAAAATACAATGAAAATCACGGTTCTATTCCAACCTGATCAGAAGAGCATAATCAGCAGGAAAAAGACTTCCTTGCTATGAAAATTACAAACAGTGAATCTGTTTACAAGGTAAATTGAAAGGTTATAACAGAAACATTCAGTAAAGATTGTTATCAAACACCCAAGGTTCATTCACGAAAAGCTCACGGCCATTCATTTGCACCAACCCGGCTCTTATGTCTTCTTCACGCTTCCTAGCAGCTTCAGCTCTCCTAGCTGATGCATTGGCATCCTGCAATATAAAGATAAGCAGATAAACTTGTATAGTTGAATTGGTAATCTAACGAGAAAACAATATACAACAGAGCGACAAACTTCAAAATCTCTATACATTTACTGGTCAGGTCAATAATCCACAAAACACAAAAGCAATTAGATATCAAAGGCAGGAAATATGTCAGAAAAGAACATGAACAAGAAAGCAGCTAAGAGTAAGAGAGAAACACTAGATTCATATAATGCATGTTCTGTGGAGGTTATTTCGCACATCTCACAACCATCATCAGGCAAGAAGCATGTATTAATCTTCTCATTAGCTTCATTAGACCTTTTCCCCCTAGTAAATTCCCTGTCTTTCCTTTTCTACTTTTTTCGAAAATACCTACCCCCATGCAGTTTCTAAAATAAGGAAGAATACAACCACCGATGAACAAAAAAAATTCTAGACAGCTATATTTACTAAGTAAGAACAAAAACCTAGATGAGTAGAGGACTAGAGAAATAATCACAACATTCTTCATAATGGACAACTATCCAGCTCTTCACAGAAGTTCAGCAGCAGCATCAAATACTGCTAATTGGCAAACCTCCTATAGCCTAATAAGTAGGTTGGGATTGGAAGAAAACATAATGAACATGTTGGTTGCAGATGAATGATAAAATCTGCTAATAGGAGCAATCTCTAGAAACAGCGCAGCCATCGGCAGACACTTGTAGAGCATATGCCAACAGAAGATATCTCATGAATTAAATGGGTACACGTTTTCTGCATCAATTTTAGTATAACTATAAATATTCCTGCCGTGGCATCATGGATTATAAGAAAGATATTTGACTGTTAATAGTGTTCCTCAAAAGTATTCAAAACGCGAGTAGGAAAATAAAGAGTATAATGCTTGAGGGCCTAGATTTCCTTAAACTAAAATGGGGTGGAAGCTCCCGACACTCTGACAATTCACAAGATAGACAAGAGCTGCTGTATGCAACACCTTTTCTGTGTAGAAAATTTTTCTTGGATATTAGAGTGTAAAGAAGATTGGCCTCAGAAAGGAAGAGCCTGCTTACAGCTGCCCTAGAAGTGCGTGCATAACAAAAGAAGGTTTAAAGATATGAGAACTACTCTTGTGTGTCAAGAGGAACAAGAATTGAAAGAACGGTGATTTTGATTTCATTCAACTATGGGCCTAAGAAATTCAAGTAAATTATGTGTGTTCTTTATTTAGCTTTGAAAGATCATTAGTTGGAAGAGTGATGATCTCCAATTCTTCATCCTATGAACCCTTCCTAGTAGCCTAGCAGGTACCTCAAAAGAACTGAGGCTTTTGTACCGAGAATCAACTATAAGGAAATGTGCATCTTCTTTGAGATTGGTGAATTTGTCCAATATTGCTTTCAGTACATAATTTCCTTTCTCCCTTTTGAAAAATAAACTTACCACAAAAAGTTGCTCTCCAACCCTAAAACCAGAGTTCCTACCAAAAGTTCTACTCTTCAAAGCATCACTAATCTGTAACTTTGACAACAAATTCAAAGCACAATAAATGCATTTAAGACTTATGAACACAAATATATGACAATATTGGACATGAATAAAAGGATAATCAGTGCAAGCTGGATATCCTTTACTCAAACTAAAAGGAACGGCAAGTAGAAACTATGTCATGACAGGGCTCTCATGAGGGTTGAGAGATAACTGTCAATTTGAATCTTAACCATCTGCATGATTATAATTCATGTGTATGAAATAAAGAAAAACACGGAAACTATAACTAAAAATCCTTTCCAGAACTAGCACATTGGCTCGCTTTTCACACGACAGTAGCTCAGCTAAGATGGGAAAATCAAACCCTACGAAAACCCTTCTCCCTCACATCCCACCACTAACAACAGCAAAGCCAAGTCTCATTTCCAAAAGAATAGAATATGCTGCATAAACCGATAGTTTATGTCAAGTGATAATCCATATCATTTTGGAAACCCAATTTTTTCTATGCCTTTTCTAACTCCCTCCATCCAAGTCATTATGTAAACCCATTTCCTCAACTATGTTTTAGATCTCCATCAACACAACATTCCACCTTCTTTACAAAAGCATCCAACACCACAACCGATTCTCCCGTAATTAATCCTCAAACTTGCAACTCCAACTTCTACAAAATATCCACATTCCTAATTTTTCTCCCAAGATGTTCCTCCATATCCACCTCAAATATGTGCACCTTTGAGCAGTCATCTTTCCGATCTTCATTGAAACTCAATAAGATCCCCAACAACAAATAATTACTAAATGTAAAACCAAGCGGATTAAGAGGCGTATAAATGCATCATTATAGGTGTCAATCTGTGAGGATGTACATACTAGACAGTGTTAGTATAATTATACTAAGAAAGTGTAAGGAAAAAGGCATAAATCAGTTCCATGAATATAGTATCCCAACCAAAGTAGACATTCCTAGTTCGTTAGCCAATTAAGATCTATGTTACTTACCTATCTTGTGTCAGAGACTCAACCCTCGAACGTTGGTATGGACATGGGTACGACACTTGATAGTTCGTGTAACACCAAAATAATGCAAATTGTTTTTTTTTTTAAATACCCAACAGCCTTGGACACATTAAATTCAATAAAATTAATGCATAAATTTCACAAACACAATATTACCAACCAAGTGTATGATTTAGTTCACAACAGCTGCAAAACCAATTTCTCACAACAAAAATAATAGAAGTTAGGGTTTGAAGATGTCAAGAAAATGGATACATGAAGGAAATTGAGGAAGTAGAAAGATGAGATAAGAGAGAAAACGGACCTGCTGGCGCTTCCATGAAAGGAATTGAGCTTGTGTAATAGGAGAAGGAGCTCCAGAATCGTAGGTTGTTGGCGTCTGCTCTTGTTGTTCCCCCATTACATATACTGTGATTGGGTTCGAGACGTGAAACCAAATAATGACTACATCAAAATGTGCGGCTTCGATATATAAACTTTGCCAACAAATGTAATTATTCTTTTACCCTTTTCACTCATTTCTCTCATTTCAGCCAAATTCATTTCATCTTTATAAAATCAAATCCTCTCTACTTCTCCCTCACTTCCATATATTTCCCTCAAAAACACTCACCATGCCACCACGAAAGAAGTTAGTGAACACCTGAGATTGCTCTTCTGCGGCGGCTAACACGGTAGAACAAAGGGTAATTTTTTTTATTTCAAACCGTCCGTTTTGGGCTTATCATCCATGGTGAAACCGTCCATTTTAGACGATTTTCTTATTTAAAAAAATTTAATTATTATTATTAAGTTGTTAATTATTAAAGCTTAATTATTATTATTAAATTGTTAATTGTTAATAGTTAATTTTTAACTATTATTATTAAGTTGTTAATTATTAAAGCTTAATTATTATTATTAAATTGTTAATTGTTAATAGTTAATTTTTAATTATTATTAAATTCTTAATTGTTAATGTTTAATTATTATAATTAAATTTTTAATGTTTAATTATTATAATTATATTGTTAATTGTTAATGTTTAATTATTATTAAATTTTTAATTGTTAATGTTTAATTATTAATATACGTAATTATTATTGTTAGTATTGTTTTTGGTACTGTTAGTATTGTTAATAATAACTATTATTATGCTTAATAATTATTAATGTTATTATATTTATATATAGTTATTAATATTGTTATAATTAAAAAAATTGTTATTGTTAGTAAAAAAATAACAATAATTAGAGAGTAATAAGAATGAATATATTAAATTTCGTGAAATAATTAGAGGAATATAAGTAAATAACAATAATAAGAGTATTATTAATATTTTTTATTAAACAATAGCCGGGAGAGTTAAACAATAATTGAGTTCGGGCACCTCGATGGTTCTAAGAGATTAGGGCCTCGACATACTAGATCCCAAGGTGTTGACGCCTCGGTTAGGAGAGCGAAAACAATATCGTGTTTGGCAGATGTTTCAACTATTGCTGATGACGACGACCTGGACGACGTCTTCCAAGAGTCCATGGGTGGGGATATGGATTCGTTCAACTTGAGCATGCACACTAATGAGCAGGAAGGTGGAGAAAGTGGAGCGTCCTCATCTGCAATATTGGTGAAGAAAGGCAAGGGAGGGAGGTTAGTGTCAGGTAGATCGAGCATCGCTGGTTCGTCTCGTTCAGCTCGTAGTTCGTAGTCCTCTCGAGCTGTAGACACTACTTGGGTAGTTTCGATGCGATGCCAAGAGGGTTGGCTGATGGAAATGTCTTCCCTAGCTATGCGGGTCACAAAGTCGCACGCATTTGGGATGGGAAGGATCGAGAGCCTTTGCGATGCCATAGTAGATTGCAGTGATGTGTTACGTTGCATGATTGGGAGGCTGGCATGACCGACGAGCTACAGGCTTAGATCTAGGGTAATGGGCTTAATCATCTTCTAGATATCACGTATTCCCACATCGATTGGCCGTTGATTTTGGCGTTTGTTAAGCATTGGCAACCTGATACGAACACGTCTACCTTTTGGTATGATGACGATTCTGCTATACAACGTGTTCTACATTCTAGAGATCCTAGTTGAGGGGGATATGGTGAGATGGTCAGCGACGTCCCGACACTACATGTTAGTTTTCAAGAGGTGTTGGGGGTGTCCAAGGATCAGATTTTAGTTAAGCCAAAAGCTATTTGGGAGAATGGGGCTGTTATGGTCAGCAACATCTATGATAGGTGTAAGGTGTTGGATCGAGTTCCCGAGGTCGAGTTTGCCGGGTACTGGATGATACTACTCGAATCAACATTGTTTGTTGATAAAAGTAGTCATTGTATTCTCCCATCCTATGTGTTGGAGGTGGAAAAGGATCCACGTCATCTCCACATGTACTCGTGGGGATCAGCTACACTAGCTTACTTGTATCGCTAGTTAGGCATTGCATCTCGGGCTCACTGTTCCTCTATGGATGGATGTCTCGCAATTCTCCAGTCATGGATCTACAAGTATGTCCCCTTACTTTGGCCATGTCAGGGCTCTCTTGTCGTTAAGCCTGGCGCTACATAGGCCGGAATGTGGGATATGCAAGCTGAGTCTAGTGACCACCGATGCTTCGTGGCTTTTTGGACTCGACTTGATCAGATGACGGACGCTGAGGTATTATTTAGTATTACTATGTATTGTTGATACTAACTTTAGTTGCATTATTTTTATAAAATGCTAATTTAATATATTTGATTGCAAGTTCACTAGCGCCCTTATTGTTTGGCACGTGCCCATGATGTCCCGAGGACGACTTACATGGGCACGAATTAGTTTCGTGACATTGTTGAGTCATATCACTCGGATAGGGTTGTACGCCAACTTGGTCATATACAGGGAATTTCGAGGCCTGGTATTGTACCTCGGCAATCGCAGGCCTGTCGGTTCCCATTCATACATCGTCATGTCCTGGGACGAAAAGTTGTGGAATAGATTCATACCCAGCACCAACATATTTATCTAGGTGGATTCCTTCCCATAACTACTGGACGGTGAGCCTACTTGTACGCCAGATTATTTGGAGTGGTTTACCAAGTACTCTCACCCTCACCTTGTCGATAGTGAGACTACCCAGATGCAGGCCCCGAGAAGGACTCACACTGATTGCGTAAGTACTATTAGTTTTTTGTATGTTTATGTGTTACCTTCTCATATTACAGTGTTACTGACTTTACTTTACTTTTATACAGTGGATGGTTTGGGCTATGGAGTGCATCCGTTACTTTATTGTTGAGGCTGGTGGTAACATTGCCTCGACGGTGGCCATGTCTCGAGAATTGATTAGTGATTGGAACAACATGACAGAGCGTCAGCTTTGAGATCTTTTCTATTTATGTTCTAGATTGTAATTTCTTTATGTTGGGATTTGTTCTGATGATTTTATTTTAATGATTGTTCTAGAATTTTATGCACTTTTTCTTTTACGCTAATTATATTCTAGATGATTGTACTTTATGCTTGCTTTAATTTTATATATAATACGTAAAATAAATCAATGAATATATATATATATATATATATATATATATATATATATATATATATATATATATATACACACACACACACACACACACACACACAATTGCACTCACTTAAAAACAGATATCAATGTAGTTGTTGAAATAGTTAATGATAAAAACTAAAGAATTTAGTCATTAGCAAGATCTAAAAATGTAGCATTTTGTTGTTCATAAAACTGATGCCAGTTAATTACTAACATGAAACTAACAAACACGATGCCAAAAACCTGCAACTGTAGGAAGGGGGAAATCAGAACAAAAACTAAGTCGTACGTAATGGTAGTTACCAATTATAAGCAGTGCTAGTTCTCGACTCAGCATTATAGTAGTAGATAGAGCACTCCATGGTAGCATTGTAATGCATGGATAGATTCCGACTCTATCTTTCGCGACCCCATAAAGCATAACAGCGACGTTCCATAAATTAGCAATCGGGAATAAGCCCTATAACACTACCATCCAATGATCAACATTGCATATCCCACCACTCCACCTAATATGACGAATCTCGATTTCAAGTGGCCCTGCACTATAAAGAGCATTATACACTTCAGGGTGGGCTGCAAGCTCGTTTGCAATAAGGGTTTTGGCGAAAACCCACTGGTCTTTATCCCCTAGGAAAAATTCAGCAACAACTCAAAATCCACAATTACCATCTCCTATTGGATCAAACCAACTCTCCAAAAAAAAGCAACATAAATGATGGGATTCGATCAATATATTAGAACCCACTAATATCGGCACGATTACCTAAAAAAATTTAACAAATCACAATTACGACCACAACCACTAACACTAATAAATCATAACAACACGACTAGGAGACTTGCTAAAGTTGGGTGTAGAACTGTCGCTTTGACCACAACCTCGACCTCTACCTCGTCCACGACTAGGAACATACTCAAACCCACTACGATTACACCTAATGGATGAAGGCCGTTGTGGTGCCTCTCCAGGTGGTCGACCCATTGTGGACTCATTAATCTCAAGCTCCTCATAATTCAAATCATCAGGATGGAGCTCAGTAAATCGAACTCGATTTAAACTTCGCACAAAGCCAGTCAACTAGTTGTATGATATATGCATTGTCCTGCTCTGACTTAGCAAAAAAAATCAGAACATGTTTGCCTTCCCCAACAACAAAAGTCTTCCAAAACGAGTGCACCCCGTTCAAATACAACCATGTCTCAACCTAGATTGAAGTGTACATATGACAGGCACATAGGAGGCCATGTAAGCCATTTCTTTTTCTATTCAGGTACCCTTTCACTATTCACTAAAAACCCTTTGTTTTTTTTGCAATCACGCCCATCTCACTTTTGTTTATTTTTCTAGGTTACTTTTTCTGGGTTTTGTTTGGATTTAATTTTTTGGTTTGATTTGATTAGAAATTTTTGGGAGCTTCACGGTTGGAGTTCCCGTGATCCCAAGCGTGTGTATTATGCGGTCCTATTTAGCAAAAATAATTCAATAGAGCCATTTTGTGATTTAATTAATTCTTCCGTTTGTAATAGTTTTTTCCTCTTTTTGTAACCAGATAAGTATTTTCTAGGTAACATTAAATTAAAAAGAAAAACTAATATGTTTATAAAAGAATAATAGCACCTGATTATCAAATAATATGTCTCTCAAGCTCAAATTGATCTTCAAATTCACTTCTGAAAATTTCAAAAAAAAAACATTGAAACATATTAATGATGATATATTGATATCGTATGTAGATTGACATAATTTGTAAAATTCTAGCTACTAGAAAATCAATGTTAATAGACTCGTATTAGACGTATATTGTATAATAATGATGTGTTTATGTAAGGTCATTGGTAGTAGATTTCTATATGGTGTAAGATGGAATCATTGAAAGAATAAAGAAAGAGAGGGGTCCAAAAGGTAATTGCTTGTAGAGAAAAACTATATATTTCCACTAGTAGAAAAAATCACAAATACTACCTTCTATGCTCCGGTTCTTGGTAAAATAGGAGTATATAAGATGGTTCGGGTTTTTTTTATTAATAGCTACTCCGGTTTCTTAGAACCGGAGCATAAGGTTATGTTTAAGGCTCCGGTTAATGGGGACCGGAGCATATAAATACGTTTAAGGCTTCGGTTACTAGAACCGGAGCATATAACCTATAATTTAAACCTAGCTAGCAATATGTCGCAGCGCGCAGCATTCTCAAAGGTCTTCCCCGTGGTGCATTCTACAATTTTTCAACTCGAATCTACTTCAACACCATAACCTACCCTCCATTGCAAATTGAGGCACAAATTATCACCATAACCGTATTCAACATTCAACACGCATCTCCTCTCTTCTTCGACCCTAAATTCGACGACGACAACATATAGTTACAGAAGTGACTTTTTCAAGGGTGAACGGCAGTGGTAAGCCTACTGTAGAATTTCTATTATTTAAAAATATGTATTTGGCTTGATATTAAGTAGAATTCTTTGTGTTTTGTGGGTGCTATTCTACTCAATATTTAAATTCCCATCAATTAGCATTAGGCATTCAGTCCCTTTGTGGAATTTTGGCATTGCCTTTTTGACTTTGGAAGCATCCCCTAAGCACCAGTGATTCAATTCATGATACCAAAACAACATTTCACACTTAAGTTCTAAACCTGTAATTTGACGAGTTGTTTAGAAATGGGTAATTTGTGGAATTATGAGTAGTTATCCGAAATTGTTCTAAACCTGTAATGCATGGGACGTTTTGCTTTTTCAACTCCTTATGTCATTGCATTTCACACTTAAGTTCTATCCAATGATAATATATAGTAGTTATCCTTAGAGTAACATATATAGTGTAGGAGTGCCTCTTCAGCCATGGTTAACACTGATAACAGATACCTTCATTCATTTTGACTGTGTTATTTCGCTTACAGTGTGGGTCTTTTGCTGTGTTATTTCGCTTACAGTGTTATATCGCTTATAGTGTTGGAAAAATATCATATTGGTTGGAACTTTTGTTTAATACTCTGCGTAAAATAATATAATGTAATTAGACTACAAAATGCGGTGTCGAGGTGGCTAGATAGAGATGACAAGCTATAGAATTAATGCATAGATATAGGATGGTGCAGTAGCTAATTGAGTAATCAATGGTTATATATATATAATAGGAGGTAGTTTATAGTGCATGCATATATGTCTTGATGACCCTAAAACAAAAGTTATTTTTTTATTAAAATAGTTTCCATCATCTTCTAGGGAAAATGAGTGCACATTTCACATATAAGTATGCATACAGTAAGCTTACATATAAATATCTGATGGATATGTATAACTTAATAAATAAAATGTGCATGAAATAAGAATAAAGAAGAAATTGTTGGGAGCTTCTAGCGGAAACCTTACATTTCCTCATATATTGTTCACCAAATGTATGTGGCGTTTACTTAATTAAAGGCTAAGCTAATAACATAGAGCATGAGCCCTCTAAATTTGTAATTAAATGGGGCTTTAGATGGGTGGTGACATTATCTGTAATTTGTAATTTTAGACATTATCTCTAAGATTCCTTCATATGTTAAGTACCTGAGGGAGATAATGTCAAAGAAGAGGAAAGTTAAGGAAGATGGAATAGTGCCTCTTACTGCATAGTGTAGTGCAGTGATTTAGAATATACTTCCTATGATGAGAGGTGATTCGAGTAGTTACTCCATTTTATCACTAGAGGCAACAAACTAATGCGTTTCATAAGGCTAATATATTATTTCATCTAGTTATGTTAAAGAATGGATGGGTCGTACTTTAAACATGCATGATTCAATTTAGAATATGCACTAATTTTATTTGTTTAACGAATATAAATTAAATAAATTAAAATAAGGGTAAAAGGATTGTAGATTTCATTACAATGTAGCCTAGATCACGTGTTTCTTTACTTGACATTTCCTTATATTAATAACATACTAAATTGATGAGTGGGCCGTGTAGTGTAGGCTCATTGGGCTTTTATCTTCTTTGAAGTTCCAATGTCCTTTTATGTCCATCTGCGTAAGCTTGTTCGAGAAAACCTCTAAGGTTCCTTTGTTTCCAGGAGCCACTATATTCTAATACATCCATACTACCTCTGTCCCAATAACTTAAAGGGAAACTTTAGGAGTACTCTCACTAATAATAAAAATGTTCCTAGTAGTAAATTGCAATATTCTAAATGCTCTTTATTTTCAAGGAACTCATTCAAGACTTACACATTACTTGTACTGTCTAGATTAATCAGAGGATGGAAAAAGATCGTTCGTGGATATATGGTAGCATTAAATCATCAGAATTTGTGGATGGGGTCTTGGAATTTTGTAGTAGTGCTATCGAGCATCAAACTAGGACAGGGGAAATTGGATTCTATTGCCCATGTTTCAAGTGTGGCAATGTATCAAAGGTCGATGGCATTGACATCCTTAGGGAGCATATACTTCGGCGTGGATTTAGGCCTCAATATCATGTTTGGGTTTGGCATGGTGAGGAGGGAGTTTACAAAGGAAACATTGTTCCTCATAATGTCTATGAAGAAGAAGATGTTGCTCATGTGGTGGAGAATAATGAGTATGAGAATGAAGAGGAGGATATGAATGGGGACATAAATCGTGTTGATGAGATAATGGAAGGGGTTGAGGATGAGATAGGAAAACGTCCTCGTGTTTTTGATTTTTTGAAAGAAGCTTCTGAGAAGCCTCTCTACCCTGGATGTACAAAATTCACCAAACTGACAGCCGTGTTGACACTTTTCAATGTTAAGTCAAAGTTCAACTGGAGTGATACTAGTTTCACAAGTTTATTGGAAGTGTTAGGTGAGATGTTTCCTGATGGAAATGAACTTCCAAAATCAACATATTATGCCAAAAAGCTCATGTGCCCTTTCGGCTTAGAGTATCAGAAGATACATGCTTGTCCGAATGATTGTGTATTGTATCGAAAGGAACATGAGAGCTTAGAAGAGTGTCCGCGTTGTGGGTTATCGCGTTATAAGCGTAAAGGGGCTCGAGGTGCTAAAGTTTCTCCAGCTAAGGTGTTATGGTATCTTCCAATAATTCCAAGATTCAAGCGCCTGTTTTCTCTAAAGAAAGATGCTATGAATTTGAGGTGGCATGCAGATAGGGTGAAGAAAGGTCGTCTCCTCACACATCCAGCTGATTCTCCCGATTGGAAGACTATTAATAGGTTGCATAAGACATTTGGGGATGAAGATCGTAATTTGAGGCTCGGACTGTGTACTGATGGAATGAACCCATTCGGGACTCTTAGTTCTCAACACAGTACATGGCCGGTACTCTTAGTTATCTATAATTTGCCTCCTTGGTTGTGCATGAAACGTAAGTACATTATGCTTTCTCTTCTAATCTCTGGTCCTAAACAACCGAGAAATGATATTGATGTATATCTTGCACCCCTCGTTGAGGATTTGAGAAAGATGTGGGATGAAGGGGTTTCTGTGTACGATGCACATGCTAATGATATGTTCACATTGCGTGCAATGGTTTTATGCACTGTCAATGACTTCCCTGCATATGGTAACTTATCCGGGTATAAGAATAAAGGGAAGAAAGCATGCCCAATTTGTATCAATGACATGGAAGCTACGTGGATTCCTAAGTGCAAACATGTCTTCATGCCACATCGGAAGTTTCTCCCACGTGATCACCCCTATCGTAAGAAAAAGAAGGCATTCGATGGAGAGGTTGAAGAGCGTGTAACTTGTCGACCGTTAACCGGATATGAGGTTTACGAACAGGTTAAAGGGGTTGAAACAGTTTTTGGTAAACCTGGACAAGGGGGTGAAGGCTTATGGAAGAAAAACTCAATCTTTTGGAAGCTTCCATATTGGAGAGACCTACAGGTTAGACATTGCCTCAACGTTATGCACATAGAGAAAATGTATGCAATGCAATACTCGGGACGCTAATGAACATTCCAGGTAAGACAAAGGATGTGAAGGCCGTGCGAGATTATTTAGAATGCAAGGGGCTTCGCCCAGAGTTATGGCCACAAGTTAAGGAGGTAAAGAAAAGAACTAGAGCAAAAGAAGGAGGTATTGTGAACAAGGGAAAGGGAAAGGGTAAAGAAAGGTTGGCAAGTGACAAGAAACAGAACGTAGAAAAGATTTATTTACCACTGGCTTGTTACACATTGTCCAAAGAAGAGAAACGATTTTTTTGTGAGACTTTGTATGGCATTAAGGTTCCATCAGGGTACTCATCTAACATGAAAAGATTTGTGTCCCTGAATGGTGAGTTGAAGTTGGGAAGCATGAAATCCCACGATTGCCATATCATTATGCAAGTGTTCCTACCAATTGCAATTCGGGGGATACTTCCAAAACATGTGAGATATACTATTACTGAACTGTGTTCATTCTTCAACACAATATGTTGTAAAGTGCTTGATCCCTTTAAACTTGATGCCCTTCAAGCGGATGTGATTGAAACTTTATGCAAGTTTGAGATGTATTTCCCACCTTCATTTTTTGACATTATGGTTCACCTAATTGTCCATCTCGTTCGTGAAATCAAGCTTTTAGGTCCTGTTTATTTGAGGTGGTGTTATCCTTTTGAAAGACATATGGGGGTTTTGCAAAACAAAGTGAGGAACCCGGCACAACCCGAGGGTAGTATGATTCAAGGCACTGTAAGCGATGAGATCGGTAATTTTATAGCTGAGTATATGGCCAGTGCAGAGCCTATTGGACTTCCTTCCTCTCGACATGAAGGGAGACTTCAGGGAAAGGGAACAATCGGTTCAAAATTAATCACACCTCCTAGAGAACAACGCCTACAAGCACACTTGTATGTCTTACATCATGTTCCAGATGTCCATCCCTTTTTGAATGAGCATTACGAGGAATTGCGTGTTAGAAATCCTTCTAAAGGGGATAGATCTTTGATGCAGTTGCATAATAAGACATTTATTGATTGGTTTCACAATCGAGTTGTATGTGAACAACTCGAGGATGTGTCTGAAACTGTGAAGTGGTTAGCTTTTGGTCCTCGCGAAAATGTCAACAAATATGAGGGTTATGATGTCAATGGGTACACCTTCTGGACTGAGGGTCAAGATCAGAAGTCCTCTTTCTTGCAGAATAGTGGTGTTTCCGTTTTGGCGTCATCTACATTTTACGCGAGTGCCAAGGATCAATCACCGGTAGATGCCAAGTTGTTATACTATGGGAGAGTACAGGAAATATGGGAGCTTGACTACTCTAGTTTCACTGTTGGTCTTTTTAAATGCAAGTGGGTAGATAACAATCGACGATGTATTAAAAATGATGACCCTTGTGGATTTACTGTTGTTGACTTGAGTCGGTTGCAAGATAGTGAAGAACCATTTATACTTGCCACACATGCTAAGAAAGTATTCTACATTGTAGACCCCAATGATAAAAATTGGTCTATTGTTATAGCGGGGAAAAGGAGTATCCTCGGTATAGGTGATGTTGATGATGAGGAAGAGTATGATGCTTTTGAAGACTCCCCACCATTTACTAAACCAAAATCCGGTGACGATTGAGATGGTGACATAGGTTACATGCGTGTAGATCACACAGAAGGAATACATTTGAATTTTGATAAGTAATGTACTAGTATAGGTATGATAAACTTAAGTAGTTATTGTCAAAATTGACTTGATTTTAGACTTGTTGTGCCCACTTGTTTTAGACTTGTTTTTTTGTTGCGTTATTTATTTGGATATACAACTTATGATGTTGCGTTTCTTTCAGGTTTTTAGTAGTCATTAATTATTGAAGTTGACGAACACCAAACTTGAGAACGGAGTTGAGTTCGGTGTCAAAGGTCTCAGTCTTGTTGAAAAAGGTCAAGTGTAAATATAAATTATAATCCTTTCATATTAATTGATGCATTAACATGAATTTTTGTTGTTACTCACACTAGGATTATATTTTGAATTTATGCTACAGTTTCTTTATTGTCACTTGCCCTAAGATCTACAGTACGATGAATCTGTTTAGGGATGGCATACTTCCTGAGGAAGATGATGTTCAGGATGGGCATAGCCATGATGATTAAGAGTATGATGTAGAGATGGAGGAGGATAAAGGAGACTCCGAAGATAGGGCTTACGATGAGGTTTCATCTAGGTGGGAACAACATGAATTGATGGCAGACCAAGCCCCACCAAATAACTTAACCACAGAAGAACGTGGTATTATGGTGACACCTCAACAACCACAAGTTTCCCATCAAGTTTCCTCTACTAGTAAAGAGAGTTCTAAGAAGAGAAAAGGGAGAGGTCCTACAAAGAATCTTAAAGTGACAGAACCAATGCACCTTGAGTACAATAGATTGGGTTAACCATGTGGAAAGTGGCGTAGACAGTATGGAACACAACTTGGCATTTGTATGCGCAAAATTTCCATCTTGTACGCATGGAGTGAGGTGCCAGAGGGTCTAAAGAAATCAATATGGGAAGATACAGTGGTAAGCAAGTACTTAATGTTAACCTATGCATTGTCGCTAGATTTGTTGAATTCAATTTTTTTATAGCATAGTTAAATGCTAACTATCCAAATTTTCCTTTTTTTGTAGAATTTATTTCATATTCAACCCGATCAAAGCAAAAAGGATATTTTCCTTTCAGCTGTTGCAGAGAGATTTAGAGATTTCAAGTCAAAGTTAGTGAGTGGATGGATTTCTAAGAAGAGAGATAGATCTCAGTCTTGTAAGAAGATGAAGACAAGAATGGAAAATGAAGAAAGAGATCCGAGTGGTAAGGAAGCACCACAAGAAATGCCTTATGAAATATGGGGTCACATCACTAAGGATGAATGGGAAGCATTTGTTGCAAAAAAAACAACTCCAAAAGAAGTTGTAAGTCTAAGCAATAGCGTTTAAAATGGTATTTACTCACTTAAAAATTCATTAAATAAGCATTTAACTTTAATTCTTTTGATTTCTATTGATTTATCAGGAAAAGCGTAGTAAAGCTTCACAATGTTCGAGCCAAAAGAAGTTTTACCATCACATGGGTCGTAGAACACATGATGAGTCCCGAAAGGAGTGGATAGATACTGGGTTTTACCCTATTTCGAGCTCATCCTCATCGGCAACAACTAGTTCTATAGTTACGAATAAGGGATTCTTGATTGGTATTGTTCGCTTCATGTTCGAGATTCAAGCGGTAGAAGAACCATTTCCGAGCCGGGAATAAAGAAGATAGCTGATGCAGTGGTGAGTTCACTAAAATTATGACATATATTAAAGACAATTTATTAGAATGTCCACTAAGCAATACCATATTTTATTTGAGCAGATGGGATGGAAGGCCAAAGAGGCTACAGGCGAGTTCACTCCTAAAGGCAATGTTGATGCCTTACACATGGTGCTAGGTAAAGACCATAACGGATGCGTGAAAGGAAAGGGAGGCTTGCGTTTAGGGGTGAAAAAGGCCTTTGGAACAGAGTGTGTTGCATCATAATCACGAACAAGCATAATGACACCACAAGATTTGGAGGCCATTACATCTAAGATAGAAGAGCAAGTTATGGAGAAGATGAACAAGAAATTTACAACCATCCTGGAGCGAATGGGATTACCCATTGTTGACTTCTTGGATATAGATCATGGGGACAAATTAAGCCAACAAGACC
This sequence comes from Dysphania ambrosioides, assembly GCA_026401315.1. Lineage (NCBI taxonomy): Eukaryota > Viridiplantae > Streptophyta > Magnoliopsida > Caryophyllales > Amaranthaceae > Dysphania > Dysphania ambrosioides. The sequence continues at coordinate 24,007,083 of CM048657.1, forward strand.
CGGAAACTCTAGTCGAGAGAGTTGAAGACCAGCCGAGACCCCCTATAGATCCACCAATGCCTATTTTAGAGGTAATAATTTGAATATATTTAATAAGTTAATTTCATGACGTCTCCTTATGATTGTTAATTATGTTTAACATTGTCTTTAGGAAGAGACCCTTTGTTGTCTTTTACTACCCCAATTAGGTGTGGCCAATGGCGAGGAGTTAGTTGAGGTTGCATATGGACGGGCGCAACCACCAGTAATTGGCCAAAAGGTGCATTTGTTGCCTGTTTCTGGTGGTCAATTAAGTGTGTCCATAGAGACTATTATTAATTGTTCTGAAGATTTCTCACTCCCGATTCCAAGGCCAGAATGGAACCTCAACAAAATCTCGGATGCGCAAGGTAGTTTTGTGACATGGCCAAGTGCTTGGGTTCGATTTTCGGAGGAGGTAATAATTATATTATTTCCTTTTCATCTTATTATTCTATAGGTGCATTTTTTTCATTTGATAAAAGAGTGTAAATTTCTATTAAGGTTTTGCGGAAAATAAAGAACAAAGATGAGGCAAATAAAGAGGGGTTAAAAGTAAAAGAGAAGGAAGTGAAGGAAAGAAGTGAGAACAAGAGAGTGGTATCATCAAAAGGGTCAACTCCGCTTCTAAAAACAAAGGGAGATCCACTTGTGAGTATTCAAGTGCTTGAAAGTTTAAGCAAGGATTGTTTATGGTTGCATACATGTGTTAGCATTGTGCCTGATGACAAGCCAATTCAAGTTGATTTGGCAAAAGAACAGTTCCACTACATGGAGGACACACTAACATGGGTATATAAAGTGGATGTTCGTGAATTTCTATCGGGAGAAATGTTGAATGTATCCATAATACAAGTTTTCATGAGGTGAAATATACATACACGTACTACTATATTTCCTCATTTTGTGCACTTCATAATTGGGTGGTTGTGTACAAGTCTAACATATCTTATTTGTTATGAGTGTAGTGCACTTCACGAGGATTTGAGTGAATGTGAGTCTGGATTCAAAGTTGGGTGGTTATGTCCACAACAGATCTGTGACACACAATGCATGACAAACCAACCCGAGGTGAAGGAATACATAGAACAAAGTTTGATAAAATCAATCAAAGATGGGGATAAATTTATTTTGGCTCCGTATATCGAAGAGTATGTTTTAGTCCCAACTATGAGATATATCTTTTGATATCATTATCTAAGTTATCATGTTTCTCTTTATTGATTTCAAATTCGTGTTTGTAGTAAACATTGGTTGCTCCTAGTCATATGTCCTTTGACTCACACAGTATATCAATTTGATTCTGTGTGTCTACAACCACCTCGACATTTACTTATCAAATCTTTGTTGACTAGGTATCTTCAAGTTGACATAATGCGTTTTAGTTTGATTATTAACTTTAATATATATCACAGTGATATGACCTATATTTTTCTTGTCGAGTGTAGTGCACTGAAGAAATTAGGCGGAAGTTTAGGATTACATTCAAGAGCTACATTTCCTAAATGGAAATCAGTGAAGGTACATGTTTCTGAAATTTAAATGTTTTGTAGTAGACTAACCTTTGGATTACCTTGATTTTGACATGAATATTAATTTCATTTCCACTTAGTGCGCACAACAACAAAATGGGGTAGATTGTGGCTATTATGTGATGAGATTTATGTATGATTTAGTCACCTCTGCCACAACAGTCGATGACGTAGAAAAGGTATATCTAATTCCTTTAGTTATATTTAAATAGTAAGCAATGGTGTCTTATGAAGTAAAGTCGATGTTTATGAACATGGAGGATGGGATTGTATGGCCGGCATCAATCGAAAGATTGATGTGGTATGGCATTGTATTGTTGTTGTGTGTTGGTATGTTGAATTTTTGAATTGTATTACACAGGTTTTTTGGATTAAAAATTGGGAAAATGTTCATTTTACAGGGGAAACTCTGCCGAAATTTTTTGAAAACTTTTATAATTAATGCCTCCATGCTTGTATAAATCATGCTAAGAATTGAACAAGAAGTAATAGAGGTTGGTAATCTAATTGCGTTATTATATGATGGCTACATTTAGGTTTTCGTCAGATCAAGAGATGAGCCTTTCACCATTGACGAAATCAAAGAAATAAGAGACAAGTTTGCACGATTCCTTGCCCCTAACTGTATTTAGTATCAATTTTGCCTCCATTCCAACCACTTCGAGGGTACCAGAGGTAAAGATTCTATTATCGGTTCCCTTTCCTTTTGTGGAGTTGATTCTGCCTCCATGTCTCCATGCTTGTTGGTTTTATATATAGGTTCCCTTATGTTCATTTTGTGGAGTTGATTCTGCCTCCATGTCTACATGCTCTCTCTCTCTCTCTCATATAGCAATTGAATCTCTGGACATTCCGAAGACTCTATCTCAGTAGGGTGGGGATGTTACTTATCCATTGGCATGTGTTAGAGCTCTGGAAGTTCACCCGAAGCTGAATATGGTGTCATTACTATTTGCAGTTGAGTGCATTCATTTGTATAAGTTTTCTTGACTCATCATTTAATATTTGAATGTTTGATATCTATTTTTGTTGTGTCAATTACAAAATGGCAAGTGTGGATAACGTTAAAAATAAGGCATTCACTGAAGGCTTTGTAGCATGCAAGGGTTATTAAGACCCTTAGCACAGCAAAAAGTTATCAAATATTTGGTACCAAGCCCTTAGATCTTATTAGAGACCAGAAAGACCCTTGCACCATAGTCAACCAAGAAACTTAAATAAAGAAAGAAATACTTACATAAAATATATATAATTTCATAGAGGCTAGTAACTTAAAGATATATTGTTCATTTTTTTATTTAGGATAATTATGTAAAGAAGAAAAGCTAGCTATATACAATAGAGGTTAATTATTAATAGAGGAAATCTCTTCTAGAGGGTGCTAAAACTGTAAGAGGAGTGCATCCAAATTCCAAACACTAGAGGTTTATGCCATGACGATCAGAACATATTAGATTTATTCGTACTTGGTATATGGAGACTACCTTTTAATCTTTGAAGAATTGTACTTAGCTCCATTAGAATGATCCTTATTGCTTCTTGTATTGACATGCTTGATTAATTTTTGCGTTTTGTGGTTGTGGGTTTTGAATATATTTTCCTATGAGATAGTATTTTCTTGATGCCTGGTAATTTAATATGCCTTTTGCTTCTCAGCAAGCCAATACCATGCTCTCTGATTTGGAATAATCTCCGCCAACATCAATAATGGAGTCAATGCAGCCTTTTTTGAAGGCCATTGTGAGACCAGAGCTGTTGAAACACCAAGATAAGGATGTCACACTCCTAGTTGCCTCTTGTCTTTTTGAGATCACTCGTATTACTGCTCCTGAAGCACCATTATATAATGATGAAATTCTAAAGGCCAGTATACTATAATGCAATTTTATGAAGTTAAATTATTTGGTTAAGGAACGGAGTGACTGTTAATTTTCCTTGCTAGATCGAACTTTATTTGTCTGCGCCTGGTGATGCTGCAGGATGTATTTGCTTTAATTGTTGGTATAGACTTTATTGTATTATATTGTTCCAATAATAATATTAGCATTTTTTCTAAAAAAAAAAATATAAACTTATGCTCCGGTTTTCAGTGGACCGGAGCATAAAGTGTATTTTTTGCTCCGGTCCAAAACGGAGCGTAAAGTCTTTTAAATATGCTCCTGTTATATCTACTTCGGGTTAAACCAGAGCATAAAGCCTTAAAAAGACCGGAGCATATGAGGTTTTTTCCACTAGTGTTCTTCAACTCTAATGATGTAGTATGTACTTATTGCGACAATTCCCATTTATGTAGATTTGATTTATTTTCATTTCTATTGCAAGTTATCAGAGTTGTTGCCACACAAACTCATAGAATAAATAATTTGGTTACTTGATTAGATCAGTTTATCTTCTAAGACCATAAGTAGTATCCCAAATAATTTATTCAGCTTTTGGCGCATAGAATTGGCGTCCAATGCTCAAGAAACCGACTATTTTTACTTATAAATATCCCCTCAATTGATGAGAAATGGGTTGACTTTTTTCACTTTCTTAAAGGTTGTCACTCTGCCAACATACACTCCCAACACATTTTAAAACACAATCAAAGCCTCTTAAACATCCTTCATACTTACCAAGGATCATTAAAAGCACATTTTAACACAATCAAGAAAGGATACCTTACCCCTTCAATACATATTCAATCAAGACTCAAGAAAAAGGACTCTCCTTAATGGTAAACATCTAGGGCCCCACTCTAATTCAATTCTTTTAATTCCTTTGTCTACTTCTTATCCCTTTATTTTCTAGTAATTGATCTTGGTGGTTCTTCATCCATTCAGGGTAATAGTCTAGCCTATTTTTAGTGATGATTGTGTGAGGTGCAAACCTCTTTCATATGAACATTTATTTCATATTTTATTGCAACTTTGATGAGCCTTGATCAACTAAAGAGTCGTCACCCTTGATGATCTCTTGTTGAAAGGTGTGTCGCGCACCTAAAAGAAAATAAACCTAACTGTACCTCCTAACTATATAGCAGGGAAAATAAGGGTCGAATACCAAGAGACTAATGGTTCAATTAGCTAGAATGATTTGAACTAAACTAAGCTAGTAATAAAAATGAATAGTGATGATCTAATCTAAAGACTAAAATGAGCAAGATTTATATGAAATAATCAAGATTTAAAGTCTTCTAAAGTTATGTATCCCCAATAGCATGAATTAATGCACCAACGATTCCTTCTTCCCTAATTCAATTACTAACAATTCATAGGATAGATACGTCCTAATCAATGATTTCTTTCGATCAATCAATGGCATCTTCAACAATGCAATCATACCTATTTTCATGGACTCATGCAATTCAAAGACTTTAAGCATAACATCTTAACATCCTAAAAAATTCCATCGATACTTTCGTAGTGATTTCCTTTATCTTATATTAGGGTTCTAGTTTCGATTAAGGATCAACTTTCGTTGTAGCCTAACCACATTCAACCAATACTATTTCTAGTCATTCATTGATAATAAAACCAACCCTAAGATAAATGAATTGTAAACTAATCAAATCGGGAATTGAGAATCAATAATACATCATTCCATGCTAGGGTTCAACCTAACCCTAGAATATGAAAACTACTCTAGCATATTGAATAAAATAACAAAAGCATTATAAATTGAAAACATGATTAACAATAACAATAAGAGAAGAGAGAAGAGAAAATGATACTTGATTTAGATTGCTTGAAAATATCAAATTAATGTTGAACACCAAACCTTCTTCAATGAGTGCCGAAGAGAGAATCAAAATAAAGCTATGAAAACCCTAAAGCCAAAACAATGAATAATGAAAACTAAGAATATAAAAAATCAGAAAATTCTCCTAACTCCTCAAAAGTGGCGTGTGATGTTTGCTCCCCAAAGAGTCCTCAACTCCCTAAATTCCCCCCACCTAGCTAGTACCTAATGCCTAGGTTTTAGGGCTACACAAATATTATTTCAAAGTGGCCGCCAAGGTGTTGCGGCGCGAGGATAAGGGCCGCTAAGAAGCTGCGGTATTTGCTTTAGAAAATTTTCTTTGCTTGCTAATCTTCACTTGCCACACCTTGCATGGGTGGATCAACAACTAGTTAAAGTCACGTCATAATAGGCCTTCAAAAGTTCCTGAAACAAGGCTAATAATGGATGCGAATGCTTCTATCATGAGTCGAACGACAAGTTTATGAAATCATGAGAGCTCTTATTACGTCAAAATCCTACAAAACAAAATAAAGCATACCCGAGAGGAGCAATATCATGAGAGTCGAACAATATCGTGTTATCAAATTTCCCCACACTTAATGTTTGCACGTCCTCGAGTAAACAAAAAGAAAATAAGATAACCTATCTAAGAAAGCAATGAAATCCTAATACTCAATTTCGTAGGAATCACGATTGCATTTAGCATATGCAAGAAGCTCTTTAAACCCCTAGGTTGCCCTAGAAGACGAGTAAGGTCTCGTGAAGGTTTTCAAAAGGCATACCTACAAAGCCAAATCAAGAAATTCCAAACCAAAATGCTCAACCAAGTGGTTATTTAAAAAAAAAAAAATTATTTTTCATCGAAAAATCAATAATGTATAACAGATGATTGGCATAGACGAAACAATAATGTGAAACACCCTTCAATGACCAACTAATCTTACCGCACATCTCCCTTAACCAACTCAATCATATGCAAATAGCTCCTCACTTTAGTTGTGCAAAGAAAACTAAAAGAGTCATTCATGTGTTTAATGGTTTAGAATAAGAGGTCACTCATCCTAATACATAGAAACGCTTGTCAATTTCATGTAATCGTCCTATTTAGACTTGCAAATTGACTTTCTCCACTTATAATAACAATGTAAACACGAAAATCATGAATTCCTTAAGAAAAGGTAAGCTTGGTCAATAGTAGGGTTGGACGATGTTATTTGGGAATATGGTGCTCAAAATAAATGAAAATCCTAATCCCACTACATAATCAAATGTCACGTTCAAACCAACCTTATTTCCTCTGAACTTCATACAAGCTAGCCCTTTTTCTACTCTTATTTTTCTTCCATTTTGAATTTGTAATAATTCTCATTCCTAAAGAATTCTCGCTGGAAAATGTTATTGAAAGGATAGTCGAGAATTTCTTTTGAATTTGAAGTAAAATGAGATTGAATTTCTTCTTCCTTTTTTTTGGCACTTAGCTCTTTAATTCGTATTTCACTTTTAGGGCTTTAAAGAATACCCGTAATTCTCCCTTAAAATAACCCTACAAAAAGGCTCTTTGGCTTTGAATGTAAGGCATAAAAAATGATTACAGCTCAAACTGGTTCAACCTAAAAGTGAATGGAAAAATAAACAAGAAAGTGGCCGTAATTATAGAGATGGTGCATGGGTTGTAGTAATAAATGTGGTTGGAGAATACGTGCTAGGTAGAAGAGTACCTTACTCTCATTTTGGTGCATAACAACATACAAAGGTCCACACGCTGAGTCCTGTGTCAGTGGCAGTCAAAACCGAGGAGTTCGTCATCTTAGTGCGTCACTGATCGGCGATTTCGCCAAGGATTATGTTAGAGCTGATCCCACATTGAAAGTGGCCGTAATTATAGAGATGGTGCATGGGCGATTCCACCACATCATACCGTATATGAAAGCATGGTACGGTAAGCAAGTCACAATAGCAGAAATTTACGGTAACTGGGAGTCCTCTTATGAATGGTTGCCCCATATTATGCAAGCACTAATGGATACTCATCCTGGGATGGCCATTGAGTGGTGTTACAAATCAGAGGGTCCTGGTTATAGGGTGTTCCAGCGGTTATTTTGGTCATTCAAACCGTGTATAGAAGGGTTTAAGCACGCACTTCCCCTGATTTCATCGATGGTACGCATTTGTATGGAAAATACATGGGTAAGATGCTTATAGCAATAGGGGTTGATGGGAATAATCAACTATTCCCCATTGATTTTTCTCTCATCAAGGATAAGAACGGAGAGAGTTGGAGCTGGTTCATGGCATGCATCAGACATCATGTTACGAGTAGAAGGGGACTATGTGTATTATCTGATCGTCACCCTGGTATTATTCAGGCTATGAATGATGTTCATAGTGGATGGACGTCGCCAAACGCATTTCACCGATTCTGCATTCGTCATGTTACTTCAAATTTGAATACCCACGTCAAGAATACCTTAGTGAAGAAAGCATTCATTAGAGCTGCTTTCCACTGGAAAACTTCGAAGGTCGATAAAGCCATTAGACGAATTGCTCAGGTCTCTCCTGACGCAGCAGAATATATCCAAGACATGTCAATTGAGAAATGGTCGATTGCCTATGATGGAGGACATAGATACGGATATGCGACAACGAACATGGCTGAAGTGTTTAACGGTGTCATTAAGGGAGCTAGATTTCTGCCAGTTTCAGCAATTGTTGAGTTGACATTCTATAGAGTGAACAAGTGGTTCGTTCCTAAATGAGAGATAGGTGCGGAACACGTAGCAGCAACCCAACCTTATACTCGTCATGTACAGCATAGGATTGAAGTTAACGGAAGTAAGGCCAGATTCCACAATGTAGTGCCGTATGACATTGGGAGCGGCGTATACGAAGTGACGAGTGGCCGAGGTGAAAGGTTGGCACGTAAGGGAGGGAAACGATACATGGTACGTTTCGCTAACGGTACATGCACGTGCAACAAGGTTCAAGTATATCACTACCCTTGTTCGTATGTGTTGGCCGTGTGTCGTCAGTATCACGTTTCCGAGGCACCATTTGTTGATACACATTTCTATAGTGCGGCATACATGCGCACGTACCAGCCTCAATTCCACCCACTTCTTAATGACACAGTGTGGAGAGCATTTATAGGACCCCGAGTTATCGCTGATGAGACTCGAGTTCGGGCTAGGGTTCGTCCATGATCTAGAAGGTTACGAAATGAGATGGACGACAACACAGACCGAGGAGTCACATGTAGTGTTTGTCACGTTGTTGGACATAATAGAAGAAGTTGTCCGCAGAGACGAGCAGTAGTATAGAGTGTTAACCAATATGTACTAGGTTCTTTTATGTTATGAACATTCCCACTATTTATTTTATGTTATGCACATTTCCGAATATATAATATTTTATGCACATTTTGTACTCTGTTATGTTAGATTCACAGGATATGGAACCAGGCCCAGTAGACCCGTCTGTTCTCAAACTGCAGCAGACGCATCGTTCCCATGCGCTGTGGAATGGAATGTTGGACACTACGTCTACGCTTTACACTCGCCACCACTCCTTTGAGTGGCCTGTGGATGATAGAGTCCTCCGGTATGTTCGACGTGCCGGGCTATATGGGATCCATAGGTTACGGTCGCTGCGAATCGACCGTGGCCTTGTCACGGCCTTGGTTGAGAGGTGGAGGCAGGAGACACACAACTTCCACCTACCTGTTGGGGAGGCCACGATCACTTTACGGGATGTGTGCATCCTCACACGCCTACCGGTGACGGGTAGGGCAGTGTTTGGACCTAGTCCCGCACCATATGCCATGACGATGCTCCGAATGTTTGGAGTTTCCCCACCAGAGGATGTCGTGGTAGGGTCCACTATGAGATTCACTTGGCTGCATGATACCTTCGCCCATCTCCCGCCTGCGACCGCCAGTGAGACGGATATTTTGAGGTACGCCAGGATGTACTGTTGGGTCCTTGTTTCTTGTGTACTTTTCACGGATAAGTCAGGAAACGAGGTGCAGCTTATATACTTGAACTTGTTTGACCGACCTTGGGATAGTGTAGCCAGCTACAGCTAGGGCAGCGTCGCTCTATCCTACCTCTACCGGAATATGTGTCGGGCTTCTCGAGTTCGACGGGGTCGGCCAGCAGTTGAGATAGCTGGGCCACTAGTCATTCTCCAAGTATGCATGTTCGTTTGTTAATTTATGTTAACCGTACAGAATTATGCAACTAACTCATTCCATTTATTTCAATTACTCAGCTTTGGGCGTGGGAGCATCTCACCGTCTGTTGTCCGGCCATACCCACATGACACAGAGGAGCTTAGGAGGGAGCTCAGGAGGTTCTCATTTACGTCGAACAGGGTCGAGCTGGAGATGGAGAGCCATACGGAACAAGATGGCTGGTCGATTGTCTTACTCGCGTTCACCTCGCGACTGGGGTGAACTCTTTGCGAGATCTATTAGATAGGATGACAGATGAACAGGTACTATTCGACCTCATTAGTAATTCGTACATATATTTTAAATGGATTTATTGTCATATTCTAATGTTAAACTGTTATTTATAAACAGATGGTATGGGATCCGTATCCCGAAGATGAGGGTGAAGAGGACGAGTGGCGTGTCATTTTGCCGCTCGTATGTTTTGAGTGCATTGAGTTCCATTTGTCGACACGAGTTATGCGGCAATACGGATCGCGTCAGGTCATTCCCCCACCTGTTGACACGAGCGAAGACTTACACAAGGTGGACTGACGTGGGAAGGCTGGAGTCGATTGGTCGGACCATCACCGACAATTTATCGACGCGTGGGATAGGCGTTTACAGTTCGTAGTCCAGGTTGATCCGTTTGAGGGAGCTATGGACTACTTCGATCCATACTTGGTATGGTATCGACGTATCACCAGACAGTTCATCAGCCCTTTCTTTTGGCTGCCTGTGCCACATTTCTCTCTTGCAGCAGTGCCGTTACACATCGTGGTAAGATTTCTAGTCAATTTAATTCCAAATTTATTTATATAGTACACTACTAACATCATTTGTATTTCTTCTTTCTCATGTAGACTGAGGAGCTGTTGCATATTCGTGACTACGTTCATGACTCCAGAGACTTGTGTCCTCCCATGGCGGACCATGTGTATGTTCTCGTCCAGCAGAGCATGGAGAGGATACGGCAGCCTTACCGACTTCGGCCGTATCCATTACATTCGAGTTGTGACCCATCCACCCCCGCTGCACCCTTCACTATGCCGGAGACCCTTGCTATCGAGATGTCTAGCCAACATTACACTCAAGGTCAGTCTTCGTCATCGGCTTACACGTCCCCAGAGGCCCCATTTGCACACCATCCGCCTTGGACCCAGCAAACACAAACTCAGAGTTCGTATCCTCATTTGGACATTATTTTCGAGGAGCAAACTCCGGGTCCAGACTCTTAGAGCTTATTCAGTTTTTATTATGTTAATTTAATACCAATTTGTAATGTTTATAACTAAAACTTAGTTTCAAACATTATACAGTTTGTATTTCAAACATCATCATTTGTTATGACCTTCTTCCTAATCTGTGTTTATTTCGATACTTATTATTAGAATTTGTCTATTTATATTTGAATTCATACGTATTTAAGTATTGATGGAAAATTATATACTGTATTTGATACGTATAAATAATTTACGGCATTTAAAAAAATTCTGTGCAATTAGGAAAACGCTGCCCTAGGCAGTGTTTTTCTGCCAACTAGAACGCTGCCCCGGGCAGCGTTTTCCTAATTGCACAGAATTTCCCTAAAAACCCAGCCCCATGCAAAACGCTGCCCTGGGTAGCGTTTTTGTCCTACCTAAAACGCTGCCCTAGGCAGTGTTTTATTTCCGAAGCTAGATTAGCTTATTTTTGAAATTATTTTAAACAGTAACTTATTTTTCGAAATTTTAATTTTTTTAGGCTTAAAAATAAAAAAATTACTAGTTAAGGGCTGCGAGGAGTCTGTGGAGTTTGCTGGATATGTTGTGTGTTGGGTGATATGGAGTGATTTAAATGAAAGAATGCCACGGTGGAGCTGTGGAGTATATTAGGAATCCACGTGATTGATACGTTGTATGCTGAGTTTGCCGGGGTTATTCAACTCGATGAAGCCGCGGTCAGGTCGTGGCCAGGGTGAAGTACCGCAGGTCTACTGCGGGGGTTTCTAGAAGTTTGGGAAGTTTGCTGGGGGTGGGTCGTGGTGTGGGATGGAACAACACAAGAGTATTGTGGGGTGTACTGGGTTTTGTGGACGTTGGACAAGTATTTGGCTCGAATGGGATGCGATGGGGTTGTGGTGTGGGTGGATTTTACCGCAAGAGGCCCGCGGAGTAGGCTAGAATTAGGCTTCAACTTCGTGGATTTGAAGGTACAATGCCCACTCCACTCTAAAATTGCGGCTGGGTTGAAATGCTGCGGTCTTGCTGCGACGTATGCTGGAAGTTATTTATGCGTGTCAAGTATGTTCTACCACTGTATCACCCCTTTTTTTAATGTATTCCCCTACAAAAAAAAATGCATTATTAAATTATAAGGTTATGTAAAAGGCATGAGGTTAAAAATTGGGAGAAGTAGATAAATAAAATAGAATAGTAGGAGGTATAATGAAATAAACTAAAATCTAAGGAAATATAAAATAAAAACTGAATGAAGTCAAATGGAATAGACTACAAATACAAATTAAAGCTAAAAGTTAGAAGAAGAGCTTGGGTTGCCTCCTAAGAAGCGCTTCGTTTAAGGTCTTTAGCTTGACCCCCTTAATCATCTTACTCTGAAGTCGGGATGGGCAAGTTATAAACCGCCTTCCCTGTAATTGGTTCACCTACACAATAGTGTTTTAGCCTTTGTCCATTTACTTTAAAAGACCCTGTAGCTTTGCTCTAAAGCTCAATCGATCCATAAGGATAAACCTTGAGGATCTTAAATGGCCCTGACTAACGTGAGCAAAGTTTCCCCGGAAATAGCTTCAATCGATAGTGAAACAACAAAACCAACTCTCCCTCATGAAATTCGCGCCTCGTGATATGCTTGTCATGACACCTTTTTGTTTTCTCCTTATACAACCTCGAGTTTTCATAAGCATCGAGGCGAAGCTCATCCAACTCATTCAGTTGCAATAGTCTCTTCTCACCCCCTTCTTGCAAATCAAAATTTATGTTCTTGATTGCCCAAAATGCACAATGCTCTAACTCTACTGGTAGATGGCATGCTTTACCACACACAAGCCTATACGGAGTTGTCCCAATGGGTGTTTTGAACACATACGCCCAAAGTGCATCATCAAGCTTTGTAGCCCAATCTTTTCTGTATCTTGTAATCATCCTCTCTAAGATAGACTAAATCTCTCGGTTGGAGATCTCCCTTGACCACTAGTTTGTGGGTGGTATGAAAGCCTTATTCGATGATGTACTCCGTATTTCTTTAGCATAGCTTCGAATTTCTTCTCCACAAAATGTGTGCCTCTATCACTAATCAGTATTCTTAGTACTCCAAATCTCGGGAAGATAGTCTTCTTGAAAAACTTGGCTACCACACGAGCATCATTAGTAGGAGTGGCAATGGTTTCAACACATTTTGAGACATAGTCTACTGCAACAAGAATGTACTTGTTCCCATACGAAGAAGGGAATGGCCCCATAAAATCTACTCCCCATACATCAAATAACTCAACTTCAAGGATATTGTTTAGTGGCATATCATTTCTTCTTGATATTTTCCCTGTTCTATGACAATGATCACAAGACTGAACATATGCATTGACATCCTTAAAGAGAGATGGCTAATAGAAACCACATTGTAAGACCTTTGCAGCAGTCTTGGTGGTTTTAGCAAGGCCTCCGCATGGTAAATCATGGGAATGAGATATTATAGGCCCTACCTCACTTCCAGGGATACACCTTTTAATCACTCCATCTGCATAAGCCTTGTAAAGAAAAGGATCATCCCAAAAGTGCTTTTTCACCTCATGAAAGAACATCTTCTTTTGCTGTGAAGAGTATCCATGTGAAATTGTACCACATGCCAAGTAGTTGACTATATCAGCAAACCAAGGGCCCTCCTCAACAGATAAAGCAAACAGATGATCATCAGGAAAAGAATCATCTATAGGATGGCTTTCACTATTTTCATCATTAAGAACAAGCCGAGAGAGGTAATCAACAACTACATTCTCCACACCCTTCTTATCCTTGATCTCCAAATCAAATTCTTGTAGCAATAAAATCCATCGAATCAAGCGAGATTTTGCATCCTTCTTATTCAACAAGTATTTTAACGCTACATGATCTGTATGGACTATCACCTTTGAGCCAACTAGATATGATCAAAATTTCTCCATGGCATATACTACATCCAATAGTTCTTTCTCAATTGTGGCATAATTCATCTTGGATCCATCTAGAGTCTTGCCCGTGTAGTAAATGGCATAAAGCTTCCCATTCTTCCTTTGAGCTAACACTCCCCCTATAGCATAATCATTGGCATCGGACATGATCTCAAATGGCAAATTCCAATCTGGCGCTTGGATGATAGGAGCAAAGATAAGGGCTTGTTTCAACCTGTTAAAATCTTCAAGAAAATTATCAGTCAAAACAAAAGGAACATCCTTGCCTAAGAGTTTAGTTAGAGGTCGAGCAATTTTAGAGAAATCCTGGATAAAACGGCGATAAAACCCCGCATGTCCAAGGAAAATTCTTACCGCCTTCACTAAATTTGGAGGTGGTAATCGCTCAATGACATCCACCTTAGCCTTAACGACTTTGATGCCTCTATAAGACACAACATGACCTAGAACAATTCCCTATTATACAAGAAAATGGCATTTTTCCCAATTGAGGATGAGATTTACCTCTTGACATCTGTGGAGCACCTTTTTGAGTTCTCAAGACAATCATCAAAAGATGTCTCATAGACAGAGAAATCATCCATAAAGACCTCCATATAATTCTCAAATAAATCTGAGAAAATAGCCATCATACATCTTTGAAAAGTAGCAAGAGCATTACACAATCCAAATGGCATCCTTCGGTACGCAAAAGTACCATAAGGATAAGTAAAAGTAGTCTTCTCCTGATCACATGGACGAATAGGAATTTGAAAGAAACTAGAATATCCATCTAAATAATAGAAAAGGAATGCTTTGCTAACCTTTCTAGCATCTGATTAATGAAAGGAAAAGGGAAACGATCCTTTCGGGTTGCCTTATTCAGTTTCCTGTAGTCTAAGCACATTCGTCACCCTGTCACAGTTTAGTAGAAATTTACTCACCTTTGTCATTCTTGACAATGGTCATGCCTCCTTACTTTAGGACTACTAGCACTAGACTGACCTACTTACTATCAGATATATGGTAGATTATACTAGCATTAAGCAATTTCAGAACCTCTTTTCTAACTATTTCCATCATATTTGGGTTAAGTCTTCTTTTAGGTTCTATTGAAGAAGCATGATGATCCTCAAGAATAATTTTATGTGTGCAAAAGGAAGGGTTAATTCCCTTAATGTCATCAATACTGTATCCTATGACACATTTATATTTTCTCAAAACAATAAGTAGTTTCTCAATTTGCATGTCATTCAACTCAGCATTGACAATAACGGGATAAGTCTTATTAGAACCTAAATATGCATATTTCAAAGAAGAGGGGAGGGGTTTCAACTCTACCTCGGGAGGCGTAGTACTCTCCTTAGATCCTTCTTGTCTCAACACCTTCTCCTCAGGCTTTTCATTAACTAATGCATTTGATTCCTCTAAGAACCATTTATACTCCTTTGTTTCCCAATCTTCTTTATCAGCACTACCCATAAGAACTGTTTGAATTGAACCATCAAGTTGTAGGCTAGCTACTCTTGTTTCTACCACCTCATCTAATACATCCACTCGATAGATAGTTTCTTTAACAGATGAAGCTCCCATGGAGTTTGTGAGTTTGTATTCCACTTTCTCATTACCTACTTCAAAGGTAATCTTCCCATTCTTCATATAAATGATGGCTCCAGCTATGGCTAAGAAAGGTCTCCCAAGAATAATGGGAACCTTTGCATCTTCTTCCATCTCCATGACTACAAAATCACAAGGAATGAAGAATTTCCCAACTCAGAGAGGAACATCTTCAAGAATACCAAGAGGATATTTGATTGTTCTATCTGCCAGTTGTAGAGAAATGTGAGTGTTCTTAAGCTAATCCATTTGAAGCTTCTTGTAAATAGATAGAGGTATAAGACTAACACTTTCCCCTAAGTCACATAGTGTCTTCTTGATTTTAATTTCATCAAGTTTGATAGGTATGGAATAGCTGCCTAGATCTCCTTAGGAAGTTTGTTCTGCATGATAGCATTGTATTATGTTGTAAGTGACGCTGTTGTATTTTCCTCAATCTTCCTCTTGTTTGATAACATGTCCTTCAGAAATTTATCATAAGAGGGCATTTCAAAAATAACATCCATTAATGGTATGTTTATATGCATCTTCCTTAGTATATCTAGGAACTTCCCTTATTTCTTCTCCAACTTTGCCTGTGCTAGCCTCTGTGGGTATGGAATAGGAGGCTTGTAAGGCTCTATATGTGTTGAAGCTTATTCCTTCTTTTCAATCTCCGTAGTCTCATCATCAATCACCTTTCCATTTTGTGTTTCCTCGTCACCAACATCTCTTGATGGCTCCTTCAAAGGAGTATTTGCTAATTCTTTTCCACTCCTCAAAGTCATAGTATTGACATGACCCTTAGATGGTTGCTTAGTATTACCTGGAAATTAGCATTGAGCCTTTGATAATTGACCCACTTATTGAGAAAGTTGGCTAATTTGGATCTCCATAATCTTATTATGAGCTTACATATGTTGCAGTTACTGGATTATACTTCCAGTCTTCTCATTTTGCTTGGTTTGTTGAATGATGAAGTTATTTAGAGAAGTGGCAATGCTCTCCATATAACATCTTAGTTAGACCTTTGATGAGGAGGATGAGGTTTTTATTGATTACCACCATGATTAAATGGAGCTCTTGCTTAAAAACTTTGGTGGATTAAAGTTGTTATGCGGTGGTGGATTTAGTTGAGCTTGATTGTTCTTATATAAGAGTAATGGGTTATGCTTCCACCCCTCATTATATGTGTTAGAATAGTGATCATATGGCCTCTTTTGGTTGGAATTATAGAGAGCATCAGCTTGCTCAATGGTTATCCCTTCATTATTGATTTGGCACTCAAGAGCCGTAGGTCCTTGTACTCCACACATTTGACATGAAGATACAATAGAAGTTTCAGCTTAGAGTTGATCAAACTTATTAGATAATGCCTGCACAGTATTAGTCAAAGGTGTTAATGCATCAATATTATATATACCTCCCCTCTTTGTGCTGTTTTGACCACTAGGATTATAGTTGTCATTGGCTGACATCTTCTCAATTAGCTCCTTTGCTTCAGTTGGGTTCTTTGTCATCAATGAGCCTCCTGATGCAGCATCGATGTAGATACGAAATTCATGTTAAGCCATTATAGAAAGTTTGTATCAACATCCATTCAAGAATCCCATGATAAGGGCATTGTCTCTACAAACACAGAAACCTTCTCCAAGCTTCACACAATGATTCATATTCAGCCTGATGAAAAGTTGGCAGCTCATTTCTCATCCTGGCCATCTTTTCTTAGCCCAAAAAATTAATAAAAATGCATTGGTAAGTTTTTCCCAAGTGTCAAAGGTGCCAACACCTTCATCTCTTAGCCACTCTTTCGCCCTATCTCTAAAAGAGAAAGGAAATAGGCGAAGTTGAATGGCCTCTTCACCTACATTACTGATCTTCACAGTATCACAATTTTCCAAAAAACTAGCAATATGACTTACAGGGAATTCATTGGGTGATCCTATGAATGAATCATTAGAAATAAATTGGATGAACTGAGGCTTTAGCTCAAAATTAGAAGCAATGACGGTCAGTCGAACGATGCTTGATAGTATACCAATTGTTGTATCTGGTACACCATACTCCCAAAGTGACTTAGTAGGTGCATCTGTCATATTCTCCATTGTATTTCTGTTCCTTCTCCTCCTACGTCCTTGCCTATGTATGGTAGCCTCAATTTCAAGGTCTATAGAAATCAAATTTTGTGGATACGTACTTCGAGTTTGCATGCAACAAGAAAAATTAGATAGAAAAAGAATAAAAAGGCAAGGAAAATGCGAATACACTAACTAAATCAAAAGCTTAGAAAGTACTAAATCAAAAAGAACTAATTGAAATATCGTTAATCCCCGACAACGGCGCCAAAATTTGAAAGGAGTGTCACGCACCTAACAAAAATAAACCTAATTGTACCTCATAACTATGTAGCAGGGCAAGTGTTGAGTCCCTTAGGTTTTGAGTGATGACAAACGGTTATAGGAAATAGGTTACAATAAGCATTGCGAATAGTTGGCTGGAAACCAGCTGGAATTGAACACTGTTTTCTTAGACAAGTTATTACTTATTTATGTTATTCATTTAACTAACTTGTCTATATGTAGGAAATAGTTGGATATAAATTGTTTCATGTACTGGTGGGAAACCTGTAAGGAACTGTTTCCTGGACTACTATGCTAAAAAGCAGTCACATACTCTTTATTGTACATTAACCATGTTACATGTGCAGTAGTTAAGTTGATTCCAAGACTTGGAGCATGGAGGCCTTTTGAAGACATTCGAAGAAAGATACATTGCTCATAATGGAAGTATTCAAGGAAGATTCAAGTCTTGAAGATTACATGAAGAAAAGAAGATTTGTACTTTAATGCTTAAATCATGTAATGTGCTCCGTAGTATGACTTGCATGTTTGGGTAAAATAAGTGCTTATAAGTGTATTGAGTCATATTATGAATTCTGGTACAAAGCTGGAATAGAATTCATAACATACTCAATTCAGGGAACCAGGTTGAGGAACCAGGTCACTGAACGGAATATCCGAGCTGCATGTTTTGAGAAAAATAAAAGATTTTGTAAAAATACTTTTTCAAAGAATTATTTTAAGAATATCCTAAGCAGCTAGAGATTAGATGAGAATTTTATGGTTACCTAAAAACTAGGAGTATCTATCTTATTTGATTCTATCTTTATGAGTAAATCAAATAAGATAAATACTTTCCTAAAATCACGCTATTACTTGTTCATCAAGTTTATGTGATTTAAGGAAACTAGGGTTTTTGTATCCAAGTATATAAACCCATCTAGTCTCTCATATTCAAGCAAGTCTCTGGAATTAAAAAGGAGTATATTTGAGAGCCATATACACATAAGCACAAAATCCTATTCATTGAGTCATATACAAGAGCCCTCTTAGAGCTTAAACATTTTCTCTTAATTAGCTTTTAGAAGTGAGATTAAAAGAGAACATTTGATTTTGTCAAAGCCTTCAATAGAGGGGTTGAAAGGCTATTTTAGTGTTTGTCAGTTCAAACACAAGGGGCTTACTAGTGTAAGTTGAGCGCACATTCGGAGTAGAGTGTGGGGTATACTGGTTCCCGGAGTAGGGAAACAGTAGAGCGTATGTGTTCTTTATTTTTCGGAGTAGATTAATAGAAGAGCATAGGGTAGGAGGACGTAGGCTATAGTTAGATGAACCTCGTTAAATCTTGTGTTTTCTTTATTGCCTTTCGTACATCCGCTGCTTACAGGAACCAGCCCAACTGGTTCCTCTCATAGATCGAAAAGAAAGAAAAATAGGTCAAGGCTACTTAACACTCAATTCACCCCCCCCCCCCCCCCTTGAGTGCTCTAAAACCTTCAATTGGTATCAGAGCCTAGGCTTCTCACAAGAGTAACATCTAGAGGAGTCAAGCATGAGTACTAAAGATCTAAATGCTATGGGCTATGACAACAAGACACCAAAGTTCAACGGAAATAACTATGCTTGGTGGAAGAATAGGATCAAGAATGTAATCATGGGAATTAATTATGAATGTTGGCTAGTTGTGAAGAATGGTCCCAACGTCATCCTCAAGACAGATGTTGAGGGAAACCTGGTTCCCAAGAAAGACAGTGAATTAGTATCTTCTGATTATAAACTGCTGGAGAAGAATGCCAAAGCAATGTCAATTCTACAACAGGCTATAGGTGAGAATGAAATAAATCAGATCTCAGGTTGTAGCAATGCAAAAGAGATTTGGGATACCCTCGAACTTGCTTTTGAGGGAACCAGCGAGGTAAAAAGGTCCAAAATTGATTTACTCATGTCTAAGTATGAGCTGTTTACTATGAATAAAAATAAAAAGATTAATGATTGTTTTCGTAGATTTATGACAATCATCAATGATCTTATGAGAAAAGTTTTGCGCAGCTTGACAGATGCATGGACAGCCAAAGTAACAGAAGTCTATGAAGTAAAAAATCTATCCACCTTATCTCTAGAATAGCTGATTGGCTACCTCATAACTCATGAGATGTTGATTGACTCTAATTCTGAGAAAGAACCAGCCAGAGGCATGGCTCTTAAGGGAACAGTAGAAGAGGAAGAAGATGAGATTGACATGATTGCTAAAAGATTTGAGAGATCACTTCGTGACCAGAGGAAGAACTTCAAAGGTAAGATTTTTAAGAAGTCTAACCTCTCTTCTGCAGGTTGCTTCAAGTATGGTGATAAGGGACATCTTATTCGAGATTGTCCTAGGTGGAAGGACAAACAGTCCCAATCCGGAGATAAACGAGCCTTCAAGAACGCTATGATAGCATCCATGTGGGGTGAGTCTTATTCAGGGTCTGATGAGGATGAAGAATCACCTAACTCTGATGTTTGCTTGACCGCCTTTGCAAAATTTAAGGGAAACAACACTAATCCAGGAACCAAAGGGGGAACCAGTACATTCAGAAAATGCTTGATGGCAAAGAAGGATGTACTACATGAACACAAGGTAAACTTAGAACAAGTTAGAGAAGATATGCATGAATATGATAGAGATAATATGATTGCTTGTATTGACTCTTTATTAGATGAATGCTATAAATTGGGTGAAACATACATTACTGGCAAAAGAGAGCTTAAAGAAAAATGTGTTGAATGTGAAATTGCTGTTGCTAGTTGTGACTACCTAGAAGAAGTTTGCCATGATCTGAAAAATCAAGTGGAAGAGCTAGAAGTTGAATTGGACAAGTATAAAGTGGAACTGGAAAAGGCAAGATCTTCTAAACTTGACTATCCTAGTGATGGTGAAGAAGATCTGATCTCCTGGTTCCCTAGAGACTTATCAACCACTAGTGAATCTCTTAATCTTTCAGCAGCTAGGGGTAAAGAAAATTCCTGTAGCAGAACTTCTTTGTTGAAAGCCTTTGAGATATTGGCTCGCAACTTGGAAGATTCTCATAAGGAAATTACTTTACTTAAAGCTGCTCAGTTCACTGTCTCCCCTTCGAGTACTAGCATAGAAATTAGTGATGTAATAAATAAATATTAAAATACTATTTGTGAATTGCATGCTGAAATCTATCAATTGAAAAAGGGTAAGCAGCCAGTAGTTGTTGACATGACTATTGACTCTATGGTTTCAAAGCTTAATTTACAACTTGAAGCCTTAAAAAGTAATTTTGATTTTCTAAAAGAGAAAAATGAGTTGTTGACTAAAACTCTTGAAGCCAAAGAAAAGGAACTTCATGATAGTCATAGACATGTTGAAAAATTATTGACTGCATAGGAAACTTTGAGTTTTTTAACCTCATCGAAAGGTAACAAAGGGAAGGTTGGTCTTGGATATACCAGACAGAGAACCAAGACTAACTGGTCCCCCAGAGAAACCACTTGGATTAAAGAATTCAAAAGAGGTAAGTATGTTATGACTAAAGAGATGTCTGTTTGCTATCATTGTAGTATAAATGGACATAAGATTCACGAATGTCCAGCTAGGAGGAACAGTGTGAATAAGAACAATAAACATATGGAATTATTCTGGAGAAGAAAAGATCAACAAGAGCTTATTGTTGTTAAAAAGGAACCCAAGGATATTTGGGTTCCTAAATCTAATGTTTAATTTGTTCTTGCAGGCTAAAGTGAAGGGAAGTACCTATTGGTATTAGGACAGTGGGTGCTTAAGACACATGTTCGGGGATAAGAAGCAATTCCTTTCACTAGTAGCCTTTGATGGTGGAAGTGTCACCTTTGGAGATAATAGCAAGGGAACCATCACTGGTTTAGGTAAAGTAAGTAAGACACTTTCAAACGCAATTGATGATGTGTATTATGTTGAAGGCTTATAACATAATCTTTTGAGTATTTCTCAATTATGTGACAAAGGTAATAGAGTTGAGTTCCAAGCCAATCTTTGTCACATAATCAACACTCTAACAGGCGAGCTTGTGTGTGAAGGAATCAGGAAACATGATGTTTACATACCTTTTTGGATAAAATTCCTCAAGACAAGTCTGTTTGTTTGAGAGCTGTGTCTGACAATAATCAATGGATTTGGCATAAGAGATTAGGACATGCTAGCTTGACACTCTTGAATAAACTAAAATCTCGTGACTTAGTGGTAGGACTCCCTAACATCACATACGAGGCAGATAAAGTGTGTTCAGAATGTGTCAAAGGGAAACAGGTCAAGATGTCTTTTAAGCCTAAAACAGTTTTGAGTACCAGCAGACCCTTCGAACTTGTACACATTGATTTATGTGGTCCCATGA
Organism: Dysphania ambrosioides; assembly: GCA_026401315.1. Lineage (NCBI taxonomy): Eukaryota > Viridiplantae > Streptophyta > Magnoliopsida > Caryophyllales > Amaranthaceae > Dysphania > Dysphania ambrosioides. The sequence continues at coordinate 24,029,021 of CM048657.1, forward strand.
GAGTACAAAGTTGAAGAGGTCATAGATATATCTGTGTTATGGTTGATGATTATTCCAGGTACACTTGGGTGACTATGCTACATTCAAAAGATGAAACATTTGACGAGTGGGTAGCATTGGTGAAACAGGTTGAGAACCAGCTTTCTCACAAGCTGGTCTCGGTAAGATCAAACCATGGTACTGAATTTGATAATGCTAACTTTGTTGATTATTGCAGGGAAGAAAGAGTTAGTCATAACTTCTCAGCCCCCAGAACACCACAACAAAATGGTGTTATTGAAAGAAAGAATAGAACTCTTGAGGAAATGGCGAGGACGATGCTCATTGAGAGTGGTCTCCCCAAGAGTTTCTGGGGTGAAGTTGTTGACACTACTTACTACATACTAAATAGAGGTCTCATTAGACCAAAGTAAAATAAGACTCCCTATGAACTCCTTAAAGGTCGAAAGCCTAATATTGCATACTTTCGTGTCTTTGGTTGCAAATGCTATGTACATAACAATGGGAAGAACCAGCTAGAAAAATTTGATCCTAGGAGTGATGAAGGAATCTTTCTTAGATACTCTGCTCAAAGCAAAGCATATAAAGTCTTTAATAAGAGAACTTTGTGTATTGAGGAGAGTGTCCATGTCATTTTTGATGAATTTAACATGTCTTCTGAGATTGCGCAGGTACAACCTGATGAAATGATTGGACTGATGGAGTTTATGGGGAACCATGACGCTGGTTCTCTAAGTGAAGTACAAGAAGATCTAGGCTCTTGTAAATGCTTCACCAGATGATGATGGTGAAGAGCCTAGAGAAGAAAATGAGAACAACGAGAATTCAGAAGAGGAACCAAGAGCTAATGGCTTCCCAAGTGACAGACATGTAAGAAGTTCAGGGGGAATGGATGAAGAGGCCTCCCCTGAACCTGAGGTAAGTGATGATAATGGAAACAACGTGAACATGAATTCTTCCGGTTCCACAGAAGAAGAAGTGATTCACGATCATGCTGATTCCCAACCTAATGAAGAAGCACAAAATGATTTCACTTTCAAAAGTTATAAATACCTATCCTCTCATCCCCCAGATCAGATCATTAGTAACATTAACAAGGGAATTCAAACGAAAAGAAATGTTTTTCAAATTTTTTTTGCTTTTTATTCTTTCTTGTCTAGTGTAGAGCCAACTGACTACAAAATGGCTTTGACCGATCCTGATTGGGTTCTAGTAATGCAAGATGAATTAAATCAGTTTCATAGGAACCAGGTTTGGCATCTTGTACCTAGACCAAAGGACAGGTCAGTCATTGGTACAAAATGGGTCTTCAGAAACAAATTGGATGACCTAGGTACAATAGTCAGAAATAAAGCAAGGCTAGTGGTGCAAGGTTACAATCAACAAGAAGGAATCGACTATGATGAAACTTTTGCACCTGTAGCTAGACTAGAGGCCATTAGAATTTTGATTGCTTATGCTACTCACATAAATATGAAATTGTTTCAGATGGATATAACGACTGCCTTCCTGAATGGCTACTTAAAGGAAGAGGTATAAGTAGAGCAGCCACCAGGTTTTGAGGACAAGTTGTTCCCCCATCATGTATACAAGCTGGACAAAGCATTATATGGATTGAAACAAGCTCCAAGAGCTTGGTATGAAAGGTTGTCTACATTTTTGATGGAGAATGAATATAAGAGAGGAACAGTGGATAAGACATTGTTCATCAAAACCAGAGGGAACCACTTGATTATAGTACAAATTTATGTTGATGATATTTTATTTGGTGCTACTAATCAGGTACTATGTGATGAGTTTGCTAATCTTATGCAGAGTGAGTTTGAGATGAGCATGATGGGAGAATTAGGATTTTTCCTAGGATTGCAGATTAAGCAAATGAAAAATGGAATCATGATTCATCAGCAAAAGTACTTGAAAGAGTTGTTGAAAAAATTTGGCATGGAGAACAGCAAGGCTTATGATACACCTGTTCCCACATTCACTAAATTAGATTATGATCTAAAGGGAAAAGATGTTGAAGCCTCACTATATAGAGGGATGATTGGCTCCCTCCTTTATCTAACAGCAAGAAGGCCTGACATTGTGTTCTCTGTTGGATTATGTGCCAGGTTTCAAAGCAATCCAAAAGAGTCTCATTTGAAGGCTGTTAGAAGGATAATTAGATATCTTATGGGAACAATAGATTTGTGCTTGTGGTACCCCAAAGGTAGTTTAATTGATCTTATTGGGTACGTGGATGCAGATTATGTTAGCTTTCTTGTTGATAGGAAGAGCACTTCAGGTATGGCACACTTTCTTGGCTCTTGCCTAATTTCTTGGGGTTCTAAAAAGCAAAATTCAGTGGCTTTATCCATAGCAGAGTCAGAGTATATTGTTGCAGCTTCATGTTGTTCCTAGTTACCGTGGATAAGGAACCGGCTAAAGGATTTTGATGTTGTTTATTATAGTGTTCCTATCTATTATGACAACACTAGTGCTATTAATATTTCAAAGAATCCTGTCCAACATTCCAAAACCAAACACATTGAGATAAGACGTCACTTCTTAAGAGACAATGTGGAGAAAGGTTTGGTGGAGTTGTTGTTTTGTAAAAGTGAAGATTAAATCGTTGATATCTTCACAAAACCTTTATGTCGAGAGTCTTTTTGTAAGTTAAGAGTCTTATTAGGTCTAGTTAAATTTTAGGTCTTTGGCTTCAATTACTTCCCTCAATGATTGGCTAGAATGGTATTCTTTTGTATAGTATGTGTATATACCTATGTCAAAATCCTTCAAGTTTTGTGTAAATGGTTCAAGATCCCAAAAGGATTGAGAATTATTGGTGCATGAAACAGGTAAAATCAGACTAAGTTACCAAAAATAGGGTGACGTGGTTTTGTATAGGTACCAGCAAAGGGAAACAGCAGATCAGCTCAGATATGTCATTCAATTAATATTTTTATATTTTTTGGAAGATTACTATAAGATCTTGTCCTTTTGGAAGGAAATAATCTTATTTCAGTTATTTGACTTATTGATCAAGGCAATATATCACATGCCTAATTTTTAGGTCGGTTGAGATATTCAAGGCAAAAAATCATTGCCAAAATTGATTTCAATTTTTAAATTTTGTGTCGTTGCTCTTCTTGGCTTAACCGACTTATTTTTTTTCCTCTCTTCTCTCCTCTTTCTGTGCTATAAATATATGATCTCTAACCCTTTGTGCAGCTCACAACTCTCTTCATCATTCGAAATTCTCTCTCTTTCTTGTGCTCTATTCAGAATTCTCTGCTCATAACTGTTACTGTTCATCAGCATCCTCTTTACTCTCTAATCTAAAACTGTGTAATCACCATGGGTAGAAAATCAACTGCATCTTTATCCAAAAAAGGCAAGGGAAGGGGACATACAAGTGATTCCTCACAATCTCAGGGAAACACTGATGTGACTCCTCACTCTCCTCACCTCGATCAAAATCCAACCAAACCACCACCCAATTTCACTTCCACAATTTCATCACCCACAAAATTACCAACCACCATCCTCAATCCACCACAAGAATCTACCTCACCACCAAAATTAACCCAACCAAAATCACAACAAATCGTGCTTGTTACAATTCCTTTAGAAGCTAGTGGTTCCATCATCAAGGAACCAGCTCAGTCTCAAGGGGAACATCAACAGGAAGCATGAAGAACCCTAAGCCAGGAGTTAGAAGATATTAGTTAGAGTGTAGGAGATGATGAAGTAGAGATCACTAATATATGCGAATTATACTATGTTTTTCCCCGGGTTTACTACGATGTTTTACGTGGTTTTACGCTCTACGGAGCTATTTCCTGCTAATAATCTCTTCTTTAGTATGTTCGATCTATTTTTAGAAGTTTATTAGGAATATGGAGCTCAAACAGAGGATCGGACGCGTTCCCATTTGATTTTTGGAAGAGTTGCGAAGTGAAAGGCAAGTAACTCAGCTTGCCTGGTCAGGCAACCTCTGCCCTGTCTGACCGGGCAACGAAAGAAACAAATAATGCAAGTAATTCAGCGAAGAACAATGCAGCAGACTTTCTGACCCCGTTCGCCCGGTCGGGCAGCCTTTGCCCTGTCTGACCGGGCAAGGTTATTTTTAGCCGACAAATTTAATTTACGAGCCTTATCTTTTGTGGGATATAAATACCCAATGTATTTTACATTTAGACGACATGACTTTTATTCAGAATTATTCCACTTCCTCTTTAGAACAGCGGAAACCCTAGTTTTTAATTCTTTCAAGCATCTTTTACATCATTCCGTAGATTCGTACTTCAACACTTGGATTATTGTTATTGAAGCTTTTGGTATTCATCTTCCTTATTTTTATATATTAATTTAGTTTGATTTTCTGCCTTTAATTATGTTTCCTTATTTGATTATTGCTTTTATTTCCATTAATATGTGTGAGTAGTCTGTTAATCTAAGATCTTGCAAGGCCCGATTATGATTGATGTTTAGGGTTTAATTGTTTAAATTTCCCAATAATAATCCCGATTGACATGCTTAATTGATTGTATTCATGCCAATGCTAGATTAGAAATAATTAGTATTGTTATCATCCCTTTGTTATTAGATCAACGGAAGTTGGGTATTAACGGGATTAGGGTATTTTAATTAAGGGTTTGAAAATCATCATCACGAAAGTAGTTGATTGAATGATCTAGAATATAAGCATGGTGTTTAAAGTCCTTAGTTTTCATGATTCCACGAAAGTAGGTTTGATTGTTAATTTGGGAAGCCAATGAATAGCTCGAGAGAGACGATTTGGTATTAATTAGGGATTGCCTTTCTTCATGACAATTGGAATATTATTGAGGAACCAGGATTTGTTATTGAATCAATCATAATTGTGGTAATGCATGATCTTGGATGTTTTAGTTTATTGATTAATTCTCCGTCTAATTGATTGCGTTGATTAGGTTAGTAGTGATAATTACTCTTATTTTGATTGTTGCCCGCTTAGTGATTAATTGAGTCTATTTAGATTGACGTGAACCCTAGTCCTTGTGGATTCGATCCTTACTTACCCTTCTGCATTGTTAGGAGATTAGTTAGGTTATTTTTGTTAGGTACGCGATAAGCCTATCAAATTTTGGCGCCGTTGCCGGGGACTAACGGTTTCATATTATTCTTTTCGTGCTTCGTTTTTACTAAATTTAATTGTTGCTTCGGCTATTCTCCCTTTTTGTGTCTGATAATCTTTTTCTAGAATCTTCATTTGTATGCAAACGCGAAGTTCAGGGTCAGACGATTTATTGCCTTTTGATTCTGAGATTGAAGCAACCACAAGGAGGCGAAGAGCTAGAAGAAGACGAAGGGGAAATCGAAACATGGACAATTAAGCAACAAAATCCCTTATGGAGTACGGTATTCCGGACACAACAACCGGACTCCTCTCCAACATCGTTAGACCACCCATCACTGCACAAAACTTTGAGTTGAAACCATAATTTATTCAATTCATATCTAACGATGGATTCGTGGGCACACCCTTTGACTGCCCAGTGAATCACATAGACAGTTTCTTGGAGAAATGTGACACTATGAAGCTAAATGGTGTCACAGACGATGCCCTGAGACTTCGCCTTTTCCCATTCTCATTACGGGATAGGGCGAAGGAATGGTTAAGAGACGAGGGTACTGGTTCTTTCGATACATGGGATAAACTGGTAAAAGCTTTTCTGGTCAAGTTCCTAGGACAAGAAAAGACAGCGAGATTGAGAAACGAGTTATCCACTTTTAAGCAACAAGATGAAGAATCTCTGTACGACGCGTGGAGGAGATTCAAGCGTTTACAGAGACAATACCCTCATCACGGGATACCCGAGTGGATGCTGATCCAAACCTTTTACAATGGTTTAACTCATGAATTCAGGATCTACATTGACGCCGCATCTGGAGGCTCCCTGTTGACCAAAACTCCAACTGAAGCGAAGGAGCTTGTTGAAAAGATGTCAGCTAATGACAACTATCATCTAGGCGGCCGTAACAATGTAAAGAAAGGAGGTAAAATAGATGTTGATGCTTTAACCCTTTTGGCTAGTTCCGTGCAGGCACTCTCAAGCAAGTTTGATAGACTTCAGACTGGATCTTCCGCTAATACACTAGAGACCTGTTAAATGTGTTCTGCTCAAGGACACATCGCACCTAATTGCCCACAAATTTCGGGAGAAGCATCAATCGAAGAAGCCAATGCTTTCTACACTTCCAACACCAAGAGGCCATACGATCCACATTCTAATACATATAATGAAGGCTGGAAGAATCACCCGAACTTCTCCTACAAAAACACCCAAGCCCAGTTGAATCCATTACCACCACCTCGAAACAACAACTACAATCCACCTGGTTTTCAACAAAGACCACCCATAGCCCAGCCACCCATGCAACCCATTCCACCACCTCCTCAAAAGTCCAAACTCGAAATATTGATGGAGAATTTCATTACCACCACAAATAATACTTTCCAACAGCAGCAAACCTCCATCCAACAGCTACAAACTCAAAACAAGCTCATAGAGAACCAATTAAGCCAGCTTGCTCAACAAGTCGGCCAATCCTCTAAGGCGCCAGGAACTTTTCCTGGCCAAACGGAGCAACCATAGAAGGGGCACATGAATGTTGTGATCTTACAGAGTGGTAAACAGTTAGAAGATTCTCCCGAAAGAGAGTTATCGAGGACGGATATTGAAGGAATGAGCAAAAACGAGAAAAATCAACATCTTAGTCTGCCCGGTCAGACCGGGCAATCCTCGCCCGATCGGGCGCGAGAGGAAATTTCAGAAAAGAAAAGGAACGTGCAATCCTTGCCCGATCGGGCATTCGAAAGTACTGAACAAAATCAAGACCAGAGCAAGGAAGACCCAAAGAAGATAACTCCACCTCTTGTCCCGTACGTACCAAAGATTCCCTTTCCGCAGAGGTTAGCGCAGGCTAAGTTAGAGAAGAAGTATGGTAAATTTCTTGACATCCTTAAAAAGCTTAACATTAATATTCCATTTTTAGATGCAATATCTGAAATGCCATCTTATGCTAAATTCTTGAAAGATATGCTTTCTAATAAGAAAAAGCTTACAGAGAATATTACTGTTTCACTTATTGCAGAATGTAGTGCAATTCTGCAAAATACCCTTCCTAAGAAATTAGGAGATCCAGGTAGCTATTCTATTCCGGTAAAGCTCGGCGATATAGAGATTAACAAAGCACTATGTGATCTTGGAGCAAGTGTGAGTCTCATGCCACTATCTATCTGCGAGAAACTCCATATGGGCGACTTGAAGCCCACAAGAATATCGTTACAACTCGCAGATAGATCAGTCAAGTTCCCTCTAGGCATACTAGAAGACATTCCCCTGCGGGTAGGAAAATTCTTTATTCCATGTGACTTTGTCGTGATGGAAATGGAAGAAGATGCACAGGTCCCAATCATCCTCGGTAGACTGTTCTTGGCGACAGCAGGAGCAATCATCGATATGAAGAATGGGAAGATAACTTTTGAGGTAGGAGACGAGAAGATGGAATATTCACTGACTAATGCTATGAAGACATCACCTTCTACAGGCGAGACTATTTGTCAAGTAGATGCCCTTGATGAGGTGCAACTTGAACAGATCCCCTTGATCAATTCAGAGAATGATCCAGAAACAATGTTTAAGGAAAATGATAGGGAGAGTACTATGCCTCCCGAGGTAGAATTGAAACCCCTTCCCAGTAGTCTTAAGTATGCATATTTGGGCCCTGATAATACATACCCCGTTATTGTTAATGCTGAACTCAATAACAATGAATTAGAGCAATTGCTCACTGTTCTTCGAAAATATAAAAAAGTTATTGGGTACACTATTGATGATATTAAGGGTATCAACCCTTCTTTTTGTATGCATAAAATTATTCTTGAGGACGATCATAATCCCTCCAGAGAACCCCAACGCAGACTTAATCCAACTATGATGGACGTAGTCAAGAAAGAGGTTCTTAAATTGCTTGATGTAGGAATAATTTACCCTATCGCAGACAGTAAGTGGGTTAGTCCTGTGCAAGTCGTACCCAAAAAGGGAGGTATGACTGTTGTCAAGAATGACAAGGGTGAACCTATTGCTACTAGAACTGTTACAGGGTGGCGTATGTGCATTGATTACAGGAAATTAAATAAGGCCACCAGGAAGGATCATTTCCCCCTCCCTTTTATTGATCAAATGCTTGAACGATTGGCTAACCATTCCTTTTTCTGCTATTTGGATAGATATTCTGGTTTCTTTCAAATTCCCATCCGTCCTTGTGATCAAGAAAAGACCACGTTCACTTGTCCATATGGCACCTTTGCATATCGCAGGATGCCGTTTGGACTGTGTAACGCTCTGGCTACTTTTCAACGCTGTATGATAGCAATTTTCTCAGGTTTGATAGAAAATTCTATGGAGGTCTTTATGGATGATTTCTCTGTTTATGGTACATCTTTTGAATCATGTCTTGAAAATCTAACAAAAGTACTTCATAGATGTCAGGATGTAAATTTAATTTTGAACTGGGAGAAATGTCATTTTATGGTACAACAGGGAGTCGTTTTAGGCCATGTTGTGTCAAATAAGGGTATTGAAGTTGATAAGGCAAAAATTGAAGTAATAGAAAAACTTCCTCCCCCGAACTCTGTAAAAGGAGTTCGAAGTTTTCTAGGGCATGCGGGTTTTTATCGTAGGTTTATAAAGGACTTCTCCAAAATTACCCGGCCCTTAACAGAACTTTTAGCTAAGGACGCTACTTTTGATTTTAATGATGCTTATCTTACAGCTTTCAACAGGTTGAAGGAAGCTTTGATTTCTGCTCCCGTGATGCAACCCCCGGATTGGTCTCTACCTTTTGAGATCATGTGCGATGCTAGCAATTATGCGATAGGGGCCGTCTTGGGGCAGCGGAAAGACAAGAAATTGCACGCAATCCACTATACTAGCAAAACCCTCGATCCTGCCCAGATGAATTATGCCACTACAGAAAAAGAGATGCTAGCCGTGGTTTATGCGTTGGACAAGTTTCATTCCTATCTAGTAGGGTCGAAAGTCATAATTCATATAGATCACGCGGCATTGAAGTATTTAATGAGCAAGACTAATGCAAAACCGCGTTTAATCAGATGGATCCTACAGTTGCAGGACTATGATATAGAAATCAGAGACACGAAAGGGACGGAGAACGTCGTCGTAGACCATCTTTCTCACCTCCTTCTTGATGAAGGGGATGGCGATACCCTCCCTATTGATGATTCTTTTCCTGCTGAACGCCTACTAGCCCTACTACAAACTGATTCCCCTTGGTATGCTGACTTAGCTAATTATCTGTCTACAGGTACACTGCCTCACGGTTACTCACATCAACAACGGAAGAAATTCCTTTATGAGGCACGCCGCCATTATTGGGAGGACCCTTTCCTGTACAAACTATGTGCCGATTCAATAATCAGATGATGCATCCGTGAGAACGAGGTAAGGAATGTAATGTTTCATTATCACAACTTCCCCTGTGGTCGCCATGCAGGTCCTATGAAAACGAGTGCAAAAATTCTACAATGCGGGTTCTACTGACCTACCCTATTCAAGGATGTACACTCGTTTGTCAAGGCCTGTGATCGATGTCAACGGACTGGAAGCATGTCAAAACGAAACGAGATGCTACTCAACAACATACTCGAGGTCGAGTTGTTCGACGTGTGGGGGATAGATTTTATGGGTCCGTTTCCTTCCTCAAAAGGGAACCGATACATACTAGTAGCCGTCGACTACGTATCCAAGTGGGTTGAAGCCATTGTCACTCAAACTAACGATGCTCGGGTGGTAAGTAAATTTTTCAGAAAAATTATTTTTCCCCGATTTGGTATCCCACGTGTGTTGATTAGTGACAGGGGCATGCATTTCACGGAAAATCGTTTCGAAGCCATGTTAAAGAAGTATGGAGTACAACACAGACTCGGCATCAGTTATCATCCACAAAATAGTGGACAAGTTGAAGTGTCAAATCGAGAAATCAAGTCCATTCTGGAGAAAACAGTCGCTACTTCAAGAAAAGATTGGGCAGACAAAATCGACGATGCACTTTGGGCATACCGAACAGCGTTCAAAACGCCAATAGGTACAACCCCATACAGACTTGTCTACGGGAAGGCATGCCATCTACCCGTCGAACTAGAACACAGAGCTTTTTGGGCGATCAAAAGTTTAAATTTCGATGCTACAGCAGCATGAGAGAAGAGGCTATTGCAGTTGAATGAGCTTGATGAACTCCGCCTTGAAGCATACGAAAATTCTAAGCTGTACAAAGAACGAACGAAGAGATGGCATGACAAAGGCATCGTCAGGAGGGAATTTAAGCAAGGTGATCAAGTCTTGCTTTTCAATTCGCGATTAAAGTTATTCCCAGGAAAGTTACGATCAAGGTGGTCAGGTCCCTTCACAATCTCTAAGGTATACCCTTATGGTACTATCGAACTAGGTAGTGCAAATGGAAACACTTTCAAAGTCAACGGACAAAGGGTAAAGCACTATCGTACAGGAGACCCAATTGATGAGAAGTCAGAAATCGTACTCTCTTCTCCACTATCAAACTGATGAGCATGAAGATGGTCTAGCTAAAGACCTTAAAAATAAGCGCTTCCGGGAGGCAACCCGTTGTAAAAAAAAAAAAAAAAAAAAAAAAAAGGAGAGCTGAGAAAACCCTCTTCACCCGGTCAGACCGGGCAACTCCCGCCCAATCGGGCGCGAACAGTTTTCACCCCAAAACACCGATTTTTTTATCAGAATCTTCATACTCCCTTTTCCTTCCTCTCAAACCCACGACCCTTCTCTCTCTAGAAACCCCAATCCCCAAACCCCAACTCTCATCCTTCCATCAAATCCCTCTACAAATCTCTAATTCCTCAACTCCAATTCACCCAAAATCATCAATCTCACTCTTCCCACCACTCACAAAAGACCCTAAGTTGCGAATTTGCTATTCTTTTTTACGAAATTCTTTGTGCTTTTCTTCTTTGTTTCCTTATCTATTTTTCAGGAATTATACAAATGGCTCATAGGAAGAGAACCAGGAGCACTTCACAACAACAACAGCAATTCGATATAGAAGGAATTCCGGATTTCCCCACACTGGAATTCGTTCCAGAATTCCCCAACCAACGAAGGAGATTCATTGAGCTTGCTCACAGGAAGGTAAATCCTACTCGTTTCATTGATCGATCTTTACTTGTTAGGTTAGGAATCGACACTGAATGTAGGACCTTATTCTCTAATCTGGGTATGTCACGGTTATTCAATATGACTTGTCGAACATATACTGACATTACTCTAGAATTTTTAAGCTCATTTGAAATCCAAAAGGGTAACAATGGTATAGTAGAGTTATTGAGATACAGGCTACTAAATAGGTCCCACAGATTGACCTTAAAGGGATTCGCTAGGAAGTTCAGTCTCCCGTCAACCGGGTTAACGCAACAACCTAGTAGCTTTGTGTCGAGAGAATTATGGTCCGCTTTGACTGGGGAAACCATAGAATCCCTACAACACGTCCAATCACACAAAATTCATCATCCTGTAATTCGATTCTGGACTAGGTTAATGGGGTGGACTATTTTTGGGCGAATAGAACCCAACAACGTGCGGTCTGATGAGCTAGCTATTTTGGGTAGTTATCTAAGGAAAGGGGATGACGATGAGGTATTTTCAATGAACGTCGCCCACCTTTTTGCCTTACACCTTAGGAAGCAGGGAGGCACATTTACATCTGTTAGGGCCGACGGTTCCCGCTCCAACATACCCGTAGTCTTAGGTGGTTTAGTCACCCACCTTGCCCTTAGAGAGGGTTTCGACGAGTCTGACCGACACCCCGTACCTGGGCCTATCACCATCGATCAGGCCTATTTAGCGACTGCAGGTTGGTTAACGGCCGACGTTAACCGCTTTACTTGGTTTATCGGGAGAAACCCTAGATCCTCTATTTTCTTACCCTCCCCCAATTTACCTAAGGTTTTGCCGTATCAACCCACATATCTTCTCCACCCCTCCAGCGACCTCCCTCCCCCACAGGCCGCCCCTACGAGGACATATTTTAGGCGAGAGACCACCGGCCCCTCTACTTCCTCATCCTCCCAGCCTACCCCTTGCGATAACGCGGCCATTATGGCCGGTATTCAGGACCTACGGCTTGGTCAACAGGACCTTTCCACCCGTATTCAGACCTTAGAGACTGACTTTCGTCTGTCAATGTATCCTGTTTATGACCATTTCTATAGGCAAGGTCATATCCCGAGGGATGCTTCCCATCCTTCATGGTATACCTATCCCGATGCGGGAGATTTTGTAGGTGGCAGCAGGACGGATGGCGATGATGTTGACGAGGCTGATGATGACGGAGAGGATGATGACGCTTCATTCCCATTTTGAGGATTGGTAGGACTTCTCTTGCTCCAAAGGCTGCAATGAGGCCATTGCCGAGTTCAGCTTGGGGGAATAAGCTATGCTTTATATATAGATATGTTTTCTTTGTTTTTCTTTTTATATATTTTTGTGTGTGTACAAAAAAAAAATATATATATATATATAAATGACTAATAGACTACTTCCCTGTGCCCCTGTCCTTGATGAAAAGGCTTTTGATTTGGTTTTGAACAAAAAGGCACGCTTGTGATTGATTTATCATGATTTGATCTTAAACTGTCTTGATACTTGTTGGAAGTCAACTTTGTTAAATCATGCATGAATTGGGAGCTTGACTGTGTTAACTGTGAGGTTTTAGCCTTATATTTTCTTCATGTGTGTCTAGTTCCTGGTGAGATATTGATCTTAGTTTTGACTTTGAACTTTTAGTAATATGACATAATGCTTTGCACGTTGAGAATGATGAAGGCCATGTTCTTTAGGTAGCTTTCAGATGAATATAGAAGCATTCTTGCTCACCCATGTTGTAGCTTTGTCCATATTTTTCATATAAGCCACAAATTAACCCCTTGGCCCAATTTGATTACATACCCAAGTCTAGCTCGGGGGAGCTCTGTTTTGGTGGTATTGATTTGCGAATCTTGATGGAAAATTGTCTTTGGTATGATATGGAAGTCATGAGACCTTACTCATGGTTTTCAAGAGAAGGAGAGTTGAATCCATGAAGGTTAAATAATGGTAATGAAAAAAAAAAAAGAAAAAAAAAACAAAAGTTTTGAAGAAATAAAGCAAGTAATCGTGTGAAAAATAAGAAAGGTAGAAGAATTGATCCCATATTATGATCTGGGACTCGTATTCTCGTAGTGAGAAGGGTAAATTGTGGTTGATTATTGATTGTGTTCGATAGCTCCCCGGTTGCGACTTTGATAGCCTACATATCCCAAATACATTTCCTACCCACTTCTACCCGGCCTACATTACAAGCTTTATAAAAGTCCTTCTGATCTTCGTGCATTGTATCATGTTTATGTGAAAGGAGTTCTTTGTCAAAATGCTGGAATATGTATCTCATTTCGAGTCGACATTGACTAGGTTGAGCAGCATTATAACCCTTTAAACACGCGAGTGTTGTGAGATGGGGGGTTCATTACTATTGGTGGGGATGGTGAGAGATCGAGCTCATTTTTAGCTCGCCACATAAAATTTGTGTGGAGTGACCACCAAGTGAGATATTCTAGTCATCGATTCTCGAGTTATGCATGGTTGGCTTTGCTTGATGACTTTTAAGTTGATTAGTCATTTGAACACTTTGATTGATGAATTGAGATGCATATTTGCCTGATTTCAATATCGAATCCATAGTTTTAAATTGCACTATGGGGTGAAGTATGTTTGTTAGTTATTTATTGTGTTTGATTGCTTTGCGTGAGGACAAGCAAAGGGTTAGCTTAGGGGAATTTGATATATGCGAATTATACTATGTTTTTCCCCGGGTTTACTACGATGTTTTACGTGGTTTTACGCTCTACGGAGCTATTTCCTGCTAATAATCTCTTCTTTAGTATGTTCGATCTATTTTTAGAAGTTTATTAGGAATATGGAGCTCAAACGGAGGATCGGACGCGTTCCCATTTGATTTTTGGAAGAATTGCGAAGTGAAAGGCAAGTAACTCAGCTTGCCCGGTCAGGCAACCTCTGCCCTGTCTGACCGGGCAACGAAAGAAACAAATAATGCAAGTAATTCAGTGAAGAACAATGCAGCAGACTTTCTGACCCCGTTCGCCCGGTCGGGCAGCCTTTGCCCTGTCTGACCGGGCAAGGTTATTTTTAGCCGACAAATTTAATTTACGAGCCTTATCTTTTGTGGGCTATAAATACCCAATGTATTTTACATTTTGACGGCATGACTTTTATTCAGAATTATTCCACTTCCTCTGTAGAATAGCGGAAACCCTAGTTTTTAATTCTTTCAAGCATCTTTTATGTCATTCCGTAGATTCGTACTTCGACACTTGGATTATTGTTATTGAAGCTTTCGGTATTCATCTTCCTTATTTTTATATATTAATTTAGTTTGATTTTCTGCCTTTAATTATGTTTGCTTATTTGATTATTGCTTTTATTTCCATCAATATGTGTGAGTAGTCTGTTAATCTAAGATCTTGCAAGGCCCGATTATGATTGATGTCTAGGGTTTAATTGTTTAAATTTCCCAATAATAATCCCGATTGACATGCTTAATTGATTGTATTCATGCCAATGCTAGATTAGAAATAATTAGTATTGTTATCATCCCTTTGTTATTAGATCAACGGAAGTTGGGTATTAACGGGATTAGGGTATTTCAATTAAGGGTTTGAAAATCATCATCACGAAAGTAGTTGATTGAATGATCTAGAATATAATCATGGTGTTTAAAGTCCTTAGTTTTCATGATTCCACGAAAGTAGGTTTGATTGTTAATTTGGGAAGCCAATGAATAGCTCGAGAGAGACAATTTGGTATTAATTAGGGATTGCCTTTCTTCATGACAATTGGAATATTATTGAGGAACCAGGATTTGTTATTGAATCAATCATAATTGTGGTAATGCATGATCTTGGATGTTTTAGTTTATTGATTAATTCTCCGTCTAATTGATTGCGTTGATTAGGTTAGTAGTGATAATTACTCTTATTTTGATTGTTGCCCGCTTAGTGATTAATTGAGTCTGTTTAGATTAACGTGAACCCTAGTCCTTGTGGATTCGATCCTTACTTACCCTTCTGCATTGTTAGGAGATTAGTTAGGTTATTTTTGTTAGGTACGCGATAAGCCTATCAATCACTGGTCACAAGGAGGGGATATTCACTTAAGAAGTCCTGGTACGTGGTAGGGTAACTCGGTCTTTAGTGAAGAAGATTTTTGAGGAAGTTCTAGAGGAACAATCCACTGGTTCTGTTCAAGGAACCAAGAGGAAACAGGTACCAGCAAGAACCCCTTGCACTACAAAAGGTACATCTATAGAATCTCTAACTACTGGTTTTACTAATTTAAATGCTCGATTGGTTCTTTCTGGTTGTCGGGTTGAGAAGGGATATTTTGATGTGCCTGCTCTATCTGAGTTTAAAAGTTTGATTGAGTATCAAGGATGGATGCCATTGTTTGATTGTAATACTGCTAATGTGTCTGGAGTTAGAAACTTTATGTGAATTTGAAACAGTTGCCTGATATGTCTGTTGGTTCTCATGTGAATGATGTGGATGTGAGCTTGTCTATTGCCACTTTTTCTAGCATGTTAAGGGTGCCCAGGGATGGGTTTGATAAGTATTCTAGTGATTGGTGGCCCGTGTTGGTAGGGGTCACTCCTGATGAGATTTATGAGCATTTGTTTGGAGGAAAGATGTCCAAGAAACTGGGTGTCTTTAAATCTGCTAATTTGAAGGAACCAGTAATGTTGGTTCTGCATTCGTTGTGTTACAAGGTCTTGATCCCAAGGGCTCAAGGAAGGGGAACAGTACGCATCATGGAGATGGTTCTGATATATCTCATGATGAAGAGAATTAAGATTAATCTCCCCTCCTTGATGCTGGATCACATTATGAATTGTTATGGTTCATCTCACCATTCTCTGCCTTATAGTTCTGTCATTACTCAATTGCTTATGAATAACAATGTTACTATGAGTGGGTCTACTGTGCCTGTCACGGTGTTCACAAAAGTAATCATGAAGCTAAAGGGTCTTGACATAAGTGGTGATAAGTTAAGTTTTAAGTTTGAGGAACCAGCAGAGGAGATGAAACCCCCATCAAAGAAGAAGAAGAAGAAGGTAGAGGAACTAGCAGGTCAGGAAATGATTCTGAAACAGTTGGAGAATCAAGAGGATATGATGTGAAAGATATTAAGTTTGGTTCAAGGCTTGTCAACTTCTTTCAGTACCAGGATGGAGCAGATGGAAAAAATGTTAGCTGACGCTCAAGCTCAAATGGCTCTGGGTATAGGTTTGGGTACTCCACAAACTTAGCCCAAGGAAGAAGATCCTAGTGAAGAAGATGAGGAGGATGAAGAGGAACCAGTTGCTGATGCAGACGATGATGCTAAGTACGAGGAGGAGGAAGAGGAAGAGAATGATGATGAGGAGTGATGCTGGTTCCCGCTCTTGTTTCCCCTCCCCCTTATTTCTACTCTAAAATAACTGATTCTGTTGGTCTGTATATTTCTCACCCAATCCATGAACTTTCCTTTTGATATGGATTTGGGTTCCTTTTGTTGAACTTTGTTGGCTTGTATGGACCATTAATTCTGCTGGTATGCACTGTTTGACTAATCTCTTCTTCCAGCATACTACTTGAATGATGGTTGATGCCACTGCATGGATGAGCACATTTAATAATTTGTGCACATCACTTGTACTTAAGAGTACTTTTTAATGATGCCAAAAGGGGGAAGTAGTGTACCAAAGCCTAAGATAGTTTAGATTGTGTCAAGTAGCTAAGTTTGATAGTTTAGGGGAGTCAGTTTGATAGTTAGTCCCTGGAACCAGTTAGCTTCACTAACTTGTTCATTTGAGTCTTGAGTTTGTTGGTTGTACTCAAACCTATTTGAGTACTTAATTAGAGTTTTTCTCTATTTTAACTTGATTGGTTGCAGGAACTTCAATTAGTTTGTCATCCTTAAAAAGGGGGAATTTGTTGAGTCCCTTAGGTTTTGAGTGATGACAAACGGTTACAGGAAACAGGTTACAATAAGCATTGCGAATAGTTGGCTGGAAACCAGCTGGAATTGAACATTGTTTTCTTAGACAAGTTATTACTTATTTATGTTATTCATTTAACTAACTTGTCTATATGTAGGAAATGGTTGGATGTAAATTGTTCCATGTACTGGTGGGAAACCAGTAGGAACTATTTCCTAGACTGCTATGCTAAAGCAGTCACATACTCTTTATTGTACATTAACCATGTTAAACGTGCAGTAGTTAAGTTGATTCCAAGACTTGGAGCATGGAGGCCTTTCGAAGACATTCGAAGAAAGATACATTGCTCAGAATAGAAGTATTCAAGGAAGATTCAAGTCTTGAAGATTACATGAAGAAAAGAAGATTTGTACTTTAATTCTTAAATCATGTAATGTGCTCCATAGTATGACTTGCATGTTTGGGTAAAATAAGTGCTTATAAGTGTATTGAGTCATATTATGAATTCTGGTACAAAGCTAGAACAAAATTCATAACATACTCAATTCAGGGAACCAGGTTGAGGAACCAGGTTCACTGAACGGAATATCCGAGCTGCATGTTTTGAGAAAAATAAAAGATTTTGTAAAAATACTTTTTCGAAGAATTATTTTAAGAATATCCTAAGCAGCTAGAGATAAGATGAGAATATTATGGTTACTTAAAAACTAGGAGTATCTATCTTATTTGATTCTATCTTTATGAGTAAATCAAATAAGATAAATACTCTCCTAAAATAACGCTATTACTTGTTCATTAAGTTTATGTGATTTAAGGAAACTAGGGTTTTTGTATCCAAGTATATAAACCCATCTAGTCTCTCATATTCAAGCAAGTCTCTCTGGAATTAAAAAGGAGTATATTTGAGAGTCATATATACTTAAGCACAAAAGCCTATTCATCGAGTCATATACAAGAGCCCTCTTAGAGGTTAAACATTTTCTCTTAATTAGCTTTTAGAAGTGAGATTAAAAGAGAACATTTGATTTTGTCAAAGCCTTCAACAGAGGGGTTAAAAGGCTGGGTTCGTGTTTGTGAGTTCAAACACAAGGGGCTTACTAGTGTAAGTTGAGCGCACATTCGGAGTAGAGTGTGGGGTATACTGGTTCCCGGAGTAGGGAAACAATAGAGCGTATGTGTTCTTTATTTTTTGGAGTAGATTAATAGAAGAGCATAGGGTATGAGGACGTAGGCCATAGTTGGCTGAACCTCGTTAAATCTTGTGTTTTCTTTATTGCCTTTCGGATATTCCGCTGCTTACAGGAACCAACCCAATTGGTTCCTCTCATAGATAGAAAAGAAAGAAAAATAGGCCAAGGCTACTTAACACTCAATTCACCCCCCCCCCCCCCCCCTTGAGTGCTCTAAAACCTTCAGCAAGAAGGGTTGTATCCCAAGAGACTAATCATTTAATTAGCTAGAATAATTTAAACTAAACTAAGCTAGTAATCAAAATAAATAGTGATGATCTAATCTAAAGACAAAAATGAGCAAGATTTATACGAAATAATTAAGATTTAAAGGCTTTTAAAGTTAAGTATCCCCACTAGCATGAATTAATGCACCAATGATTCCTCCTTCCCTAATTCAATTACTAACAATTCATAGGATAGATACGTCCTAATCCATACCAATGATTTCTTTCGATCAATCAATGACTTCTTCAACAATGCAATCATACCTATTTTCATGGAGTCATGCGACTCAAAGACTTTAAGCATAACATCTTAACATCTTAACAAATTCCATCGATACTTTCGTAGTGATTTCTTTTATCTTAAATTAGGGTTCTAGATTTGATTAAGGATCAACTTTCATTGTAGCTTAACCACATTTAACCAATACTATTTCTAATCATTCTTTGATAATAAAACCAACCCTATGATAAATGAATTGTAAACTAATAAAATCAGGAATTGAGAATCAATAATACATCATTCCATGCTAGGGTTCAACCTAACCCTGGAATAAGAAAACTACTCTAGCATATTGAATAAAATAACAAAAGCATTATAAATTGAAAACATTATTAACAATAATAATAAGAGAAGAGAGAAGAGAAAATAATACTTGATTTAGATTGCTTGAAAATATCAAATTAATGTTGAACACCAAACCTTCTTCAATGAGTGCCAAAGAGACAACCAAAATAAAGCTATGAAAACCCTAAAGCCAAAACAATGAATAATGAAAACTAAAAATATAAAAAAAACAGAAAAGTCTCCTAACTCCTCAAAAGTGGCGTGTGATTTTTTCTCCCCAAAGAGTCCTTAACTCCCTAAATTCCCCCTATAGCTAGTACCTAATGCCTAAGTTTTAGGGCTACATAAATATTATTTCAAAGTGGCCGTCAAGGTATTGCGGCGCGAGGTTAAGGGTCACCAAGAAGCTGTGGTATTTGGTGTAGAAAATTGTCTTTGCTTGCTAATCTTCACTTGCCACACCTTGCATGGGTGGATCGACAACTAGTTAAAGTCACGTTACAATAAGCCTTCAAAAGCAAATGCTTCTATCATGAGTCAAACAACAAGCTTACGAAATCATGAGAGCTCTTATTACGTCAAAATCCTACAAAACAAAACAAAGCATACCCGAGAGGAGCAATATCGAAATATACGAAATAAAAGCCCATAAAGGAGGTAAATGTGGAAAATAATTGATAAAATGAGATCGATTAAGGCATTGAAACCATGAACAATATCGTGTTATCACTTGTGATCAACTCCAACAACTTTATTTTCAATGTAAAATCTAGAGATCATCCTTTGAAAACTCTTTAAGCAAATCAAAAAGTTCAATATGAGACTCAGCCCTCAGTAACGTATCTTTAATGTAACATAAAAAAGTTGCCATTAACTTCTTGGGTTATTTTTGATACATTAATATACAAGCCGGTGTTTTAAAAAATGAAGAAGGGCACACCTAAATATTGGACAAAGATGACGAAAAAGCTTTCTACATTTTGCCTATACCTCTCAGTTACAAACTCCCTGGTCCGGATTATCCTAACTCAAGAGGTAGAGGGAAAGGAAACCTATTATGTCGTAAAAAAAGTTACTTCAAAACACTAGCATGGACCCATAGGGAAAATACAAACTGAACTGCGCTAGACCCTTTATTATCAAGAAAATCCTTTTCCAAGGTGCAACACAACTTACATACATGGACACTATCAAGTTTCATTCGCTGACAAATCTCATTTAGTTAAAGAAATTTCATAGGACACTTTGTCCATGTAAAGCTACGTCTAGGCCTAATTCTTGCAATGGATACACAAGTAACCTTACCAGAGGTCTGACCACTATCATGTGTTTCGAAATTAGAAAAGAAACCTCTATACTACACAATCCCTAAGTTTTAAATTTGGTAGAAACTTTTGAAATGCAACTGACTCAGTCTCGCCGCTTATAAAGTTATGTCTGGGTTTGATTCCCGCAATAGATACGTAGGCAACCTTTCTAGAAGCTTGGCCATAATCATGAGTTTCTAAATGAGAAAAAGGAACCTCTTAAGGGGACTGCCTTAAGTTTTGAGCCTGAAAGAAACTTCAGAAAAGCACCAAAGTCACGAGTTTTTGAATCTGAAGAGGAATTTCCAAAGCATAAAAAATAAGTTTCAGATACCTAAACAAGACTTGTAAAGAAAGTAGAGCTATGTTTTGACCTTATTCCTATAAAGGGATACATAGGCAACCTCCCACAAGGCCTAATCACATCAATAATAATCAAGCTATGCACCCCAAGAAAATTACTCAGCAACAAGAGAAGTGCCTAGTGCCAGCAATAGGTGTTATATGCTATAGTAGGGCATTAAGCACCCAAAGTGTAAGAGTCAAAGGCACACTTAAGCATTCGATGCACAAGCCTTATGTGTCGAGCAGAGACGCTCCTACTTCCTTTAAGCTTATTTGTGCATCAAGCTTATTTATGCTCCTAACTCAGAAGATCATTTTCAGCACCTATGTAAAAGAGCTCCTATCTCAAGTTCAGTTCCAGTCACATAATCTACATAACTTTGTGCTAAGTTTTAGCTTGTTCTTCCATGATTAATTTGGTTCATTTGGTCTTCGTAATCGATTTTAAGTTTGTAAATTAAATATAATCCTCAAAACTTTTAATGAAGCCTCATAATTCAGACAAACTTAATTTCAAAGCTTAAAAATGATAAGTGTAAACAAGAGGAGACAAAACAAACAGTTTTAAACTAAATCAAAACCCTATTTCTTTCATTTCACAATTTTAGCCCCTAACCTAAACATGAATTTGTTAGCCACCTTTCTTGCCTTCGATGAGCCTTTCTTCAACCACTTTCACCTCATTCCTAAACCTCTCCATTGATAACACAACCTACACCTCCTAGATTTTAGTCGTTTGGACTTAGTCTTATTCTGATAAAGACAAAGTCTACGAATCATTCAGCTCTCTTAAACAACAAATAAAACCATATCCCATGTGCAAAATTCTCATAAGTTTTCAAAATAATTGTCTCCCCTTCGAAAAGTTATGCTTCTAGCTCGTGCAAGCTCCTAATGCCCCTCGCACTCTCACATATCAACCAAGTCATACCCTGATGACTCTTGTATCCTCTTAGGTACTAAAAATTTTCCAAAGCTTCTTTCTAAAAATTTCCATAAAAACCTCTTCAAACAATTCCTTTTTCCTTCTTGTTTGGAGAGAGTCGGTATCGCCTCCGTGCTCATTATACATGCATCATAAGTCATGTTAGGCCTTATTTGCATTAGAAACATGCATCATAGTTTAAAACCTTGTCATAGTCGAACTTAGCAAAGTCACCTAAGTTTCAAAAGCTACATAAATATGAGCTACAATCAAATCTTCCATAATCTTGAATACTATGCAAAGCTAGAATCCTTACCTTGCAGGACAATCATTCATCAAAACATTGACTAGTAGTCAAGCCATCATCTTTAAAACTGGAAAATAGAAGAGTAAAAACAAGCAACCATGACAGTAGGGGCTAAGATCTCCCCATTAAAGGCCTCTAGGGCCTCTTCTTTGGGTCCCATGATGTATCCTTGAAGAATTATCACGACATAGCCAGAAATCCTTGCGAGGCAGCTTAGGGCCCTCATTATCCACATAAAAAAAAGAAAACTCTAGGTTTTTAAAACTAAATCCGCCTCTGACCTTAGCAAACATAAAAAAAAAACGTGAAAATTTCAAAACCAAATGCATATAGTGAGAAATCCCGATCCTCAGCAAGGTAGTACCTCTAAAATAACCAAAAGGCAATCCTCATGACCTATTCAACCAACAAAAAAGTTTAGAGACTTGAACACCCTCAACCTCAATCAAAACCAAGGGCTTACCACTCAAAACCATTGCGCAAACACATTAAAATTAGAGGCTCACCACTCATACCCATTCTCGTCCAAATTAATAGGAAAAAGACTATTTTATCCTTAAAACCAAAAAGTTACATTCCAGGTGTCGATGAAAAAGTCGAGTTGACCCCATATGACTCACAAAACACCTCAATGACTCAGCATATCTAACACTTTGGCTTGAGAGGCGTCCCAACAATGGGCTAAGAAAATCATGTCATCCGAGTCGAGTCAAATGGGTACGCTTAAGGTTTTAACCCCCCCCCCCCCCCCCCCCCCCCATAGCTAACTAAAATCTTTCTCCCTATGGAGCTATACAAAAATTCTCCCCATTAGATTAAAGCTCCCCAATGGATAAAAATCCACAATTGATAAACATCCCTAGCAAGGATAAAAATGGAAATACCCTCAAAAAGCACTTAAAGAACTCAAGGGAAATCTCCTTATTGGAAGAAAAAAAATAGAAAATTCCCTAATGGAGTTCGTCTATCCCTAGGGAGGTAGAAAGTAATAAACCCTTTGAAAAGAAATAATCTCTTCATCCGAATCAACCAAAACTCGAGCTAGAGCATCAAAAGTTGTGAAATAAGCTTGAGTTAAAGGACTAGTACAAAGATAACTCCCTAATAAAGTAGGGTAACAACCCTCTTAAAGTGCTTAAAGCTTCCTCAATAAATCGCATGGGCGTAAGGAACAATAGTCTTAGTCCCTCCTCCATTTTATGCTGCATCACCTTGATAATGGCTCCCATTTGGCCCAATAGGTCATGTCTCTCTAGCACAGTAGGCCATGTCTCTAGACCGACAAGCTATCTTTCTTTGACACAATAGACCATGTCTCTTTGGCATAGTTGGTTATGTCTTTAACACAATAGGCCATGTTTCTTTATAACAACAAGCCATGTCTCTTTGGCACAACAAACCATGTCTCTAGCACAACAGGCCTTATCTCTTTTGCATAACAAACCATGTTTCTATGCTATTCCCCCCTGATAGTAGTTACTCGTTGGCATAGCAAGCCATGTCCCTGAGCCGCGCCACCCTAACAATGACTCCCTTATTGTCACATTAGGCTAACTTATAAGCCGCTCCACTTGACTAGCAGCTCCCATTGGCACATCAAGCTGATCTATAACCTGCGCTTCCTTATAGAGGCTCTTAATCAGCACTAGTCTCCCTAGGGGAGTATCTCAAGACTCCAAACTCAAGCATTTGGGTCGATCGACTCATGTTCCTATCCTCAACGAAACTTTCTTAGTGATACCTAATGGACAGGTTTTCTTACAGATTAACCCGTATTTGTTTTGCAGGTACCGACTTTATAAGGAAGATTTGAGATTGAAAGCATCTCAAGTCTTTCTTTGTCCTAAGTTGTACTTTACCCTTCATCTTGTCAAATACTAGGTCAAAGTGGATGCTTCTGTACATACAAAATCATGTTTCTCTATGTAGCTGTTTGATGAAGAAACGACCCTAACGAGTGGATCACCTCATAGATGAACCACTGAAAGGCCCAAAACATAAACCCGAGCCCATGACACTTACCTTAGCCCAAATACATAACCCAATTCAAAAAATAAATCATAAAACACCGAAAATAAACCCCTGAACCATGTAAAGATGAGGCTTGGAGCTCTTATGATTAATGCACAAAGCAAGCGTCGAACACAAGAAGTGCATCAGCTTAGTAGTCTAGGCTTCAAACGCTCACACATGGAGTCAAATGCGAGCATAGGCGTCCAATGCACAATGGGTGTCCGACACCCAGTGTCTACACTCTTCTGCTCCATTATAGCTAATCCTCCTACAAGCGTTTAATTCCTAACTGCCCAACCCCAGAGCGTTGACCAAAAGCTCTCTTATCTTTTTTTAAGCCTCTATTCAACAGAGAAAAAGGTTTCTTTCTTGAGTGTCTAACGCATAAAGCCATCGTCTAACCCGACTCTTTTTTTCCAATAAATACCCCCTCATTTGATGAGAAAAGGGTTGACTTTTCTCACTTTCTTAAGGGTTGTCAATCTACCAAAATATACTCCCAACACATTCAAAAACTTAATAAAAGCCTCTCAAATATCCTTTATACTTGCCGAGGATCATTCAAAAAAATATTTAAAACCCAATCAAGCAAGGAAACCTTACCCCTTCAACAGATATTAAATTAAGACTCAAGCAAAAGGATTATCCTCAACGGTAAACACGAGGACCCCTCTCTAATTCAATTCTTTTATTTGCTTTGTCTACTTCTACTACATTCACTTTCAATTACTTGATCTTGGTGGTTCTTCATCCCTTAGGGTCTTAGTCTAGCCTATTTTTTTATAATTGTGTGAGGTACAAACCCCTTTACATGAACATTTATTTTATATTTTCATGCAACTTTGATGAACCTTGATTAACCAAAGAGTCATCACCCTTGATGATATTTTGTGATCAACTCCAATAAATTTATTTTCAATGTCTCTTTTGCATATGATGTGAAGAGAGATGAGTAACTTCTACTTCACTACGTCAAGTCTCAAAACCCTAAATTTGAGCATCATCATTCATGGAACCATCTTTGTAGATTGGTCTCCACGTAATCTCTTAAATGGCCCCTTCCCTTGCATCTTATTTATTGTAATCCATTTACATTATGTAAGCTTACTTTTATTTTGTCTATGATGAAGAGACTTGGACATATGCATTATAATGAGGAAGGTAGAATATAATGTAAAGGCTCACCTAATATTCAAATTCAATGTCAAGAATTTGAATTAAAGAAAGAGGATGTAAACCACCTTTTTCATTTATATCCCTTTGCAGTTCATGTATGGAGGAGCAACTCCTTGGAAATTTGCTCAACCTTTAATAAGAACCAACCCTCTAAGGACTGGCTATCTTCCAAAGTCAAGCTTTTTTATAGCATGGATGGTATCCAAAGAGAAAAGCTAATTTCCTTCATCTCGACCTTATGTGCCTTATGGAATTGTAGGAGCGATAGAATCTTTAACTCTTATAAAGGGAATGTAACTGATTGCAAAAATAGAATCTCTAAGTATAAAATAAAAAATAATTCCTTTTTGGAAGAATGTGCGAAGACACTTCGTTTCCTTCATCCCCCTGAGGAACTTATTCCCTTCCCCTACTTTTGAAATGGTATCCTTGGGAAATTTGATTCTCCCAGTGAAGTCTTTGGAACTATCCAAGTGGACGAAGCATGGAATAAAAGAACAGGACAGGCAGGATCAGGTTGGGAAGTTAAACCAGTATTAAGTTCATTAGCGTCTTTGTCTGAAGCTCTTATTTGGTGCAAAGAAAAAAGGTGGTCCTTAGTTTGTCTTCTATCGGACTCAGTTATCCTAGTAACGTCTCTTTGATAAGATGCGCCGTAAGTTTTTGAAATAGCTAATATGGTTTCTAGAATTAGGAAATTAGGACTTTATTTTGATTAC
Organism: Dysphania ambrosioides; assembly: GCA_026401315.1. NCBI lineage: Eukaryota > Viridiplantae > Streptophyta > Magnoliopsida > Caryophyllales > Amaranthaceae > Dysphania > Dysphania ambrosioides. The sequence goes on from CM048657.1 coordinate 24,054,940, forward strand.
TGTTTTATTAACAAGGTTAGTCATGGTAGAGTAGAAAGAGCTCATGAAAGAGTTGCTTCTACATATTCAGTGACTTACACCTTTGTGTAATATTTTAGTTTTATTTGTGTAATGTTTGTTTATGGAATTTTTTTTTTAAAAAAAAGTGTACTACCAAGTATATGACTCTGCATCAGAGGTATCCTTAGCATTTGACCTGTTGAAATACACTGTTCCTACACCGAGTATTACTGAAACATTAATAGCAAGTAGTAGTTTAAGTCTAAGAGAAGTTCTGGCCAATGTTGTAGCTAGATTAATAATGATCAAGTTAGAAGGGAGGATGAAGGGCAATGTTTCGAGTTAGGGGAATATGCTAAGTTTGACTATTTTGAATATGCATATTTGGTAGAGATTATTTTGTACAGTTATATCCTCTTTGTGAAATGTAGGAAGGATCCAACTCATTGAGGTCCAAATTATTCTGGCTATAATAACGAAGGAAAGGGGTAACTATGTAAAGTGATTGCTGCATTTTATGGCATCCCACATTGCTAACTGTGTTAACTATTATGATGAAATGCTTTTATTTTTACTTTTTATGTTTCCTTCAAAGAATTTTACTCTTATTCCTTTTCTATCTAGTTATGTATTTTTAATTTATCTCAATATAGTATGAGTTTTAATTTATCTTAGTTATTTTCATATTAATTTATAAAGATATGGATATGCTTGAAGTTAGTTACAATTATCAATGTCTCCTAGACAGTGTAACAACCAACAGTATCTTAAAAGATAAAAAGTATTTTTCAGAATTAAAAATGTTTCAAGCAAATGTAAATACCATATTAGGGATAGCAAGGCTAATAGAAGGATTTGGAAAAGCTTGCACTATACTCCCTAGTGGAATAAAGTTAATAATTAATGACACCTTATACTCGAGTAAATTTCAAAGAAATCTCATAAGTTTCAAAGATGTGCATTAAAATGGTTATCATTTGGAAACCATGACTATAGATCGTAAGGTTTTATATGTCTTATAGCAGAAAAATGTGGCAAGAAACATGTTTTATGAGAAATTGCCATCATATTCTTTAGGGTATATTGTATGGATATACATCCAATAGAAATAAATATGATATCTAACTATAATTTAGGTGATAAGCAATTGCTAACTTTGTGGCATGAGTGTTTGGGTCATCCTGGCACTAGAATGATGCACATCATAATATCATATTCAATTAGAAATTTAATAAAGAATGTTAGAATTCCTCGATCAAATGAACTGTACACACTTGTTCACTTGGAAAATTGATAACAAGACCATTAATAAGTAAAATTGCTACTGAAACTTCGACATCTTTATGAAGAATTCAAGGAGATATTTGCGAACCAATTAATCCACCATGTGGACAATTTTGATACTTTATGGTATTGATTCATGCATCAACACGATTGTCATATGTGAGCCTCCTGTCAAGTAGAAATATCGCATTTGCTAAACCACTTGCTCAGATAATTAGATTGAAAGCTCAATTCCCAGGTCATACAATAAAAAGAATAAGACTTGATAATGGTCTTCCTAAACTACATCCCAAACGTCTAATGATTATTGTATGTCAATTGGGATTATAGTAGAACATTTAGTAACTCATGTTCATACTCAAAATGGTCTTGTTGAATCATTAATCAAGAGATTGCAATTGATAGTAAGGCCTTTATTAATGAAATCAAAATTGCCTTCATTTTCTTGGGGTAATGCCATAATACTTGTGGCATCATTAATAAGATTAAGGCCAACAACTTATCATAAGTTTTCACTACTTCAGTTGGTAACTGGCTAAGAACCAAATATCTCACATCTTAAAATTTTTGGATGTGCCGTGTATGTTCTCTATTGCTCTGCCTCGGTGAACAAAAATGGGTTCACAAAGAAGGGTGGGAATTTATATTGGTTTTGAATCTCCTTCCATCATCAAATTTCTTGAGCCAATGACTAGCGACTTATTCACAACTAGATTTTCCATTTGTCACTTTAATGAGACAATATTCCCAGCCTTAGGGGGAGAGAAAGTGGACCCACACAAGAAAAATATAGAAATTACGGGGAATGCAAAACAATTGTCAATGGTTGATCCACGAACAAATATGTGTGAACAAGAAGTAAAGAAAATTATTGATTTACAAAGTGTTGCAAATCAATTGCTTGATGCATGCATTGATTCAAAGAAAGATGACCCATTTCGACTCCAAGAAGAAAATAAGAGAATTCTTGGTCCTGAATTACCATATCTTAGTGCTATTGGAGCATTGATGTATTTGGTTAACAATACACGACCTGACATTGCTTTTTTAGTTAATTTATTAGTGAGGTATAGTAATTCACCAATAAATAGACATTGGAATGGAATAAAGCATTTATTTCATTATCTTTGAGGAACTCCAAATCTTGGTTCATTCTACAAATCAAACAAAGATGCTTCTCTCATTGGATATGCAGATGTTGGATATTTATTAGATCCTCAAAAGGCTAAGTCATAAACTTGATATCTATTCACTTATGATGATACCACAATATCTTGGAAATCAACGAAACAAACCTTGCTTGACCGCTTCATCATCAAATCATGCTGAACTTATCACTCTATATGAAGCTGGACAAGAATGTGTATGGCTATGGTCAATGATTTGTAATACTCAAGGAGAATGCGAGATGAACAAAGAGATTAAAAGTCCTACTATCATCTTTGAAGATAATACTGCTTGCATCAGTCAAGTTACTAAGGGATACACCAAAGGTGATAGGACTAAGCATATATCACTAAAGATATTCTTCACACATGACCTCTAGAAAGAAGGAAATATAAATGTTTGACAAGTTCAATCATGTGAGAATTCGGTTGATTTGTTCACCAAATCCCTTCCATCCAAGAGATTTAAGCAACAAGTTCACAAAATTGGAATGCACCATCTGCATAGCATATGTTGAACTCAATGGGAGTATTATATGCATTGCACTCTTTTTCCCTTCGATTAAGTTTTTTATCCCACCGGGTTTTTTACTTGACAAGGTTTTTAATGAGGCAGTGTATTTCGAAGCATATAGTAAATAATATTGCATTGTTTTTCCTAGCTATAGTTTTTATCCCATTAGGTTTTACCTAGGAAGGTTTTTAATGAGGCAACTTAAACCTTTGAGGTGAACATTCAAGGGGGAGTGTTATGATACAAATACAATTAGGTGAATGCCACTCTTTGTTGACTAAAATACATAAACTTTTACATTTATTTGTACACTTGTATTTTCCATACCTATGTATGAACTAAATTACTTATAGCTGGTAATTATTGACATTAGACTTATGTGTATAGTAAACTCCAGTAGTATAAATTGAGGTGCAAATGCTCGTTGTAAGACACACAAAATTACATAAATAAAAACTCATTCTCTCTATTTTTTGCTAACTTTGTTCATCTTGTTTCACAACATCATTCTATCAAGCAAAGCTTGTGTTTTTATTTCATAACACTTTTTTTCTAAACATTTTTGGAAAATCAAGAATATTATTTAGCTTGTTGTGTAATAATGTTAGGCATATGATATATAGGTCAACATGTAAATTGAAGCATAACAACTAGCTTAGTAGACCATGAACTCCTATTTGAGAACTCACGTACCACAACTAGTTCTGTGTTCTTAGTCATGGCTTCAAGTAACAACAATGATCTTATGGTTGTCAAAAGTGATCCAAGCAAGCAATACATAAGGTATAGTAAGATCTCAGGAGAATAAGCTTGGGTTCCATAGGGTTGAAGAGATAGAAAGTGTTTATGTGCAACAAATCATGATTAGCAGAGGAAATTCAAAAGCACAAGAACTATTATAAGATGTTGATCGCATAAGCTGATCTGCTAAAGTCATAGTAGCATGATAATATTACAGATGATGAAGTCAATAAGGTAAAGAGCGTTCACATCATTACTAAGCTTTTCATTTATGAGAATATGCTCAACAGAAATATGGTACACCGTTGTTCATGCCTCATGGCACCAGAGATTATTTGTGGACCTTTAGGATGTGTACATTACATATGGTAACTCAATAACCTCCATACTTTGAATGGCGTAACAATTATAAGGTTAGAACAAAGGTTCTCTCAAGTGAAATGCCTGCTGCGTTAAGCCTAGTGAGGTGGAAGACTCCACCTTGATGTATCTAGTCTTATTTATATATGTATATATGACGGAAGTCAAAAAGCCCACGTGAACAAATGTATCAATAGTATATTGCATGTACTCGTATATACCATGCATGTGTACGTATGTAGTTGATATTGCAACCTTATACACGTTCCTATACTTCTGTTTCGATTTCATACTTCTAACGTTGTTATCTAATAAGTTTGTTGTTAGTGGATTATGTTTAAATAATTTTCAGGTATAACAATTCAAATTTAAATTTGTTCCTTAAATAAAGGAGTTTGTTATGCCATGGACTTTGAAGCATTTGAATAAATTCAAGACTCTATCAAGATAAGTTTGAATAAATTGGTCTTCCTAAGTTTATGGAGTTGAATCAAAGATATGCTGAGTTGAACAAGTTGTTGGACTTGCCTATATGGAAGAACTTCAGTCAACAATAACTCCTCAACCAAAATTCAAATAATAAGGACGTTCTGTTACATTTCAAAATGTCAAACTGGTCTTCAAGAGCGAAAAATGTGAAACTGCTTTGAAATGGTCAGTCAAGAGCCTGAAGCAATGGCATTTTGAATAAATCAGTTATGAAGTCTATCCGTTGCACATATGACTCTATAAATAGAGTGAAGCTGAAGCATTGAAGCTACAACAAGACTTCCAACGAAATGCAAATTTAAGCTACAGCAAATAACTTTTCTCTCTAGTAGTTACTCTTCATTGTAATTTAGAATTGAGATAAAAGAATACAAAGTTTATCTTGTGAGTTAAAAAGAAATATCAAAAGAAAGATATACCTTGAGTAGTAATTATAATACTCAAAGGTTCAGAAAAAGAAAAGAGATTTTTATTTCTAGGATTTGAGATGTTAGAGTATAGCTAGGGAAAGCTACGATATAGAAGATAGGGTGATAATCTTTGAAGGTGGCTTTAGGTCTCTAAAGGAGTAAATAAAAGTCGTTAAATCCTAAGGGTAGGAAACCCTAGGCGGAGACGTAGGCACATTGCCAAACTTTGTAACAACTACTTGTCCCTTTTACTTTTGCATTTACATATCTTTTTACTTTACCTAATTCATTCATCTCGTAATAGCCTATTTAGGTCAAAAGCCTGAAACATATTCCAAAGCCCTTGAAACCTGTTTTATTATTTTCCGCATCTCAAAACCCATTTCAAAGCTTTAAAAACCTAAATTCAAAAAATGACCATACTCTATTCACTCCCCCTCTAGAGTATATTGATCATATCCTATCTCCTATTGATTCTTCACAAAGGAACCCTGAAATTCAGAAGTTTATTGAGAAATGTCTGGCTCACGCATCTCAGAGACAGCAAGTGTAATATCAGTTTCTTGAATACAAAATTTTATCAGTTTCGGACTTAGGGCATTAAAGTAATTGAGGTTTTCAAGAGATCCAACAGAACGATACATAAAAGTACAACGACATAATTGATGAAAGTGCTTGGGCATACGACATTTTGAATGTTGATGCTTCTTATTCCGCGTCAAACGCTCACACCTCTACTTACACAAGAACTTACACGATATAAGTAGTATATACCTAGGCAACATAGTTCCTTGCAAGTTGTCACACCTTGCGCGAACCTTACTGCTCGCCATATATATTTAGACAGAAGTACACTAATAACTTTAAATGATATAAGCTAACACAAAATAGAATCAGATAAACTCATATAATATAAAGTTCAATATGTTCAATCGATAAAAGTTGAGATAAGTTCTTTAAAGTAGAAATCCAAGTTTTCTCTTGCTAATACCATCACCCAGTAGCAGAGACCACACTTTTGGTGATTGGGGTTGGCCATGGGGGTCGACCATAAGGAAACATTCTGAAGATATGAATCGCAAAGGTAGCAGACTTGAAATTGTAGACTAATTGCACAGTCTTATTTCCCAGGTTGACAGCCAATAGGTGCTCATCACTGGAGAAAACATACAACACGTTTCCATCGTAGGGATTGAATCCTTTTATAGTTAGCAGCACATAATTAAATACATTGACACTCAGCCAGTCCATGCTAGTAAGATCCACAATGTATTTAATTATCCAAGTACGGGCACTTTTGTGATCCTCCATATCCCATACTAATAGCGTCGAAGTAGAAGTACGGATAACTCTCCAATAATACAGCCGCAGATGCTGTTCTACATTTGCTATGCATAAACTATTCTGATCAAGAATTTGAACTCTCGAGTTGCGAATCACGTCTAAGTTAACATCTTGCGGAAGATGAATAAAGTCGAATTGTTGGGGGTTATTGAAAGGATCATAGACGATAATCATGTTGCCGCAACAATAAAATGCTCCATCTAATGAGGTGGTGTATTGAGCTTGTACTTCATTAAGGAAACACATCCAATACAAGTTTGAAGGAGCAGGCACAACAAACGTACTCCGATCACTTGTATCCGAAGAGAACACTTGTATGTCAAAAATTTTACGACTTCGATCAAGACGACCACCCTTTATGATTACAACTTTGTATAGAGTTGGATCATCAACGCTACATATGCATCCTCTGAAGAAAACGGGGAACATCTCGGGTGGACCCAAATAGGGCGGTGGTTCGGGGAGCCTATAGGACTGCTTGGTTAAGGGGTTAGATATGCAAAGATATGAAATACAACTCAAGATTAAATCATTGGATACAAAACATACCCTATGTTGATTGAGGAAATCAAGCGACGACGCTGAGTAATTGTTCTCAGATATATATTCTACGTCCAGATTCTTAGTATGGTAATCACCAGAACTAGGATTGCAGTAGTTGACGAATAGTGATAATCTGTTGTCACCATGTCATGGCGATAGCAACGCTCAAAGCACGGATTGGAAATCAAGGAAAGCCGGCGCTTGGAGATGAGCTTGCATTGATGAGGGGTTTTCACTGGTACTCGAAGTAGAATCTCAGTCAACGTCGTTAAATCATCCAACTTTATTGTCATCATCGCCATGATGATTAAACCCAAAACACTGGAGATTATGTGTTGTTCAATGGCAGTAGGTATATATATTACAGCAACAAACACGGCATAGATCCCTACTTCTAGAGTTCTAGTTGGCTTTGGAGACCAAGTTTCTTAAGGAAACTACCTCATTTATATTATCCTTAGCCCAATACTCAGTAATTTATGGACTAAGTTAAGGAAACTACCTCATTTATATTGAATCGAGTTTTTAATAGTGAAGGTTTATGGTGATTTGGAGTTACACATATTAAGTAGTGGCCGTTTTAGCAGTGAAGGGTCAGAGTTAACTATGTTGTCTTAATGTTATTTTAAGAGCTTTGCTTAGGTCTATGAATAGAGTAGTATTATATTGTAACGCAGAGTAAAGAGAAGAGAAATAAAAGAACATAGATTGATTAGTAAGAGGAAAAAAAAAACTTGTTTTGTTTTCCCTTCCTCCACCAAAACAGTTATCAAATAACAAATTGGTAAAAGAAGACATATAAGATGTACCTCGCTTGTCGATTCATACAGATCTTGCAAGCTTCGCATTTTCGTATGTCGGGGCTCTTCTTGATCACTGGTTGTTTGAGGACTTCTTGCTATCCATGGCTGCTTTCCATTCATCAAATTGATCGAGAAAAACGAGACATGGCAACCCGCAAAACTACCAAGAGGTACTCAGGCCGAAGTTTGGTGGAGGAGATCGAGTTGATCCGACACGGTACCGAAGTTTGGTGGGAAGTCTGTGTTACTTGGCATGCATGAGAATAGACATACCCTACAGTGTTGGACTGGTAAGTTGATTCATGGAAGAATCGGTCAATACACACTAAAAAGCAATGAAGAGAACTCTGCAATTGATAAGGGGATGGATCGATCGTTAAGACATCCATTATCAGAAAATCTTGACTTTACCTATTACTAGTAACGGGTAAATAAGGGTCATGATCCATAGAGAATTGCTTTTAATAGATACCAATATTTCACAACTCAATTACAAGCTAATACTAACTACACGGAGAGAAGATGCTAATTCTAACTAAAGTTCTAGTGCAAGGTTCTAAGGCAACTAACACATGATAGGAAAAACGTTAGGAATTTTTGGGATTCAACACTAGCTCCTGATATGAATAAGTTAAAGCGGAAAATTGGACACAAAAATGAGATAAGATGGGGTTCACAAACTAACTATCAACTTATGAACCGAACCTAAAACATGATGCAGTGAAGGGGTTTCATCCAAGAACTAACCTTTCGCTGGTGTATTAGGAAACAAGCACTACAATCGGGACTACAACCTGTACAGATGTCCATAACATCATATGAGTGAATTTTGTAAGTGACTATTTAATATGCAAATCACTTCGAGACTAAAATTCATTTTATACTTTCAATGTCTATAAAAGGAATTCACTCTAAAATATTAAATTCTTTACTATAGAATAATGTTAAAGACTTCAAACATATTCAATATCTGCCCAGCACAACTCCTTATCTGCTATAAACCTCATCGACAAATTCTTTAGAAAGATCGCATATTCTAAAGAGGGTTCTCAAAACAAGTCATAATCAATGAGGAGAGTCTCATAAATCCTTATGAAGATGCTGCTTCAAACTCGTTCAACAACTTAAAATTATAATATAATACATAATACATGTATAATATTCAATTACCTTCAAAAGTTTTCATTGTCTTGTAATGATTAAACTACAATCACAATAAAGTATTATTTAAATAAATGTATTTATTCCAAAATATAAAGTTAAATCCATTACTACCAGCAATGCTGATGAACAAGAAAATGGCTTGGAATAAAAAAGGGTAACATGGGTAAGGTTATGAAATTGATGTGGAATATGGTTTGGAATTGAAAGAGATAATGATGAGTTGATGACTAAGAATGATATGGTAAGTGTTGATATATTTATACCAGTTAAGTTGGGATGAAGTCAGTAATCAAGAAACTAAATATAACCTTTCATGACATTAAGGATTAAAAATGTATGACATTTAGGATTAAAATGTTATCTCAAATGATTTAAAATGATATTACCCTTTCTTGATTTTCAAATAAAATAGAAAATTATGATTCCAAAGGGCTTTGTTCTTAGTTTGCTAAATTATATAAATAACAGCTTGGGGTGTTGCTACTAGAACTCTTCTTGTGAACTACTTTTTGTAAGTTTTCCTACTCCAAATTAGCTTATGCATCAGTAGTTTTGATAATCTATGCTCTCCCAACAAACCTTGAATATCATTAATGTACATGCATCTGAATTTGCATTCAATAATATAGGCACAAGTTGTCGGCACACACCCTATATTCCAACAGTGTATTGGAGTATGAAGCATCTAATTACTACAGATGTAGAACTACCACAAGTTTTGAAGTAGTAATCAATCAACCTAATAGTTCCACAAGAGTTGAAATAAACTTTGAATTTATTGTAGTTTTAATCAAAACTACTGAAAATCAAAGGTATCAACTTGATAAATGTCTACATAAATTCATATATATACTCCCATCATTTAACAAAGAAGTCATACTACACAAGGCATAATCTCGAATAGTGATTCACTCGTAAACAAGCTAGAATGGTTAAACTAATTAATTAACTCTGCATATTCAATCGATTAGAATATGTAGTCTAACATATACCAAGCAAATAAACTTTGGACATATTAAGATATTTTTTATGGATCAGAATCCATAGAGCATATTCAGAAATTTGGATAGACTTAAAAACTTATAAAACATACTTTGATTTTATTGTTTCTAATGATATTAAGAAAAAACAAGCTAAAATGCTACTCTAACTTACTAGCTAACTATCCATATTCTAAATTGTTAGGGTAATGAGCATAAGCGAAAGAAAAAATATAATTGATAAATATATAGATTAAATGTAAGATAAGTAAAAAGAGACACAATATTTAACCTATAAAAAATCCTCTATAGAGGCAAAAAAAAACCCACGGACGATGAGCAACCAAAAAATCCACTATATAAAATATGAGAGTACAAGAGGACCCTAAAACTATTAGGGTGAATATAATATCACTTATATTTTACTCCCTTTGTCCCATTTTATTTGCTATATTTGACTATTTACAGTCTGCAAGACACAACTTAAAATATTTTTTTCTTAAAATTTGTAAGACAAAAAATTATGAAAACTTAATATTGTAAAAATTTGCATCGAGATGTATCCAATAAGATTCCACTTGAATATATTATTTGTTATAATATAATTAGAATTTATAGTCAAAGTTTTTAAACTTTGATTCCCAAAATAGAAATGTAGCAACTAATATGGGACGGAGGGAGTATATAGTGTTGCAAAACATCTAACTAGAACTCTTCTTAAAAGAGCACGTTGTACGATCTCCCATGTTGGATTGTGGCATCGTCGTGACTTATGGATAGAAGTTGTTTCAACGGTTGCATATATAGTCAATCGCTCTCCACATTCTGCTATTGGCTTTAAAATTCCAGAGGAAGTAAGGTCAGGTACACAGGTTAACTACTCACATTTTAAAGTATTTGGTTGTACGACCTATGCTCATATTAATGATGGAATGTTAGCTCCTAGAGCTATGAAATGCATTTTCATGGGTTATTCCTTAGAATCTAAAGGATATAGATTATGGTGTCTTGAATCTAATAAAATCATTTTGAGTCGAGATGTCACTTTCAATGAAAATGCTACATTGAAATCCTCTAGTTCATAGTCTTTTATTTCCTCTCATTGCATAAGAGATTAGCATGGTGCTAGTGAGATGGTAAAGTTGTAGAATAGTAGTCTGTATACTATAATTAATGATGCCACTTCCTCTGGCTCACAATCTAGCCATGATACACATCATGATGAATATAATAATGATGTTGAAAGAAACCAGCCACAACGTGACTACATTCTTATATAATATTGTTCGAGAAGGAAAAAAATGAAATCCACCAGATATTCTAAAGAGGAGTATGTGGCTGCGTATGCATTAATAGTTGGTGAAGAGACTCCAGTAGGAGTGGAGCCATCCTGTTTTCCGGAAGCCATTTTGAATCTGCCTAACTCATCTGATTGGCTAATGGCGATGAATGAGGAGAATGAAAGTCTCCATAAGAATGGCACTTTAGATTTGGTTGACTTATCAAATGTCAAAAGGCGCTTGCTTGCAAATGGATTTACAAGCAAAAAGAAGGAATCCCTAGTGTTGAACCTACAAGATGGAAAGAACGCCTAGTTGTGAAAGGATGCAATCAAAGAGAAGGTATTGACTTTGATGAAGTTTTCTCTCCTATCATACACTATACCTATATTAGAGTCCTTGCAATAATGGTTCCTATGTTTAACATGGAGTTAGAGAAAGTCAATGTCAATAATGTATTTTATCATGGTAATCTTAAAGAAGAAATATATATGAAGCAACCCAAGGGATTTGTTCTTCCTGAAAAGGATAATCTTGTTTGTCACTTGAAAAAATCCTTACATGGCCTTAAACAAGCTCCCAGACAATGGTACAAAGAGATTTGACTATTTCATGATTGAACGAGGCTACACATGCAATCCATATGATCATTATATCTACTTTGAGCAGTTTTATAGCATTTATATTTATTTGTTATTGTATGTGGACAACATGTTCATTTGCATCATGTGTTAAGTCTTTGATCTAGAATTTGAAGTAACAACTTAACAAAGAGTTTGAGATGAAGGACCTTGGTGCAGCAAGAAAGATTCTTGGCATGGAGATTCACAGAGATCAACAAGTTGGAAAATTATTTTTCTTGCAAAAGAAATATGTAGAGAAGATCCTTGATAGATTTGACATGAGTCATTGTAAGTCCATTTTGACACCTCTTGCTGCTTATTTTAAGCTATCATCTGCATTATATCCACAAACGAAGGAAGACAAAGAAAAAATTTCTAGTACTCCTTATGCTAGTGCAGTAAGCAATCTTATATATGCCACGGTCTACACTAGACCTACATATATTGTGAGCATGGTAAGTAGGTATATGCACAACCACGAAAGGAGCACTGAAATGATGTTAAATGGATTTTTTGTCACCTAAAAAAACAAATTTGGGGGTGATGTTGACCAACAAAGGCCTCTCTCAAGTTATATCTTCACTTTATGTTCTGGTGCGATAAGCTGAAAAGCCTCTTTGCAATCTAAGGCTGCATTTTCCATTACTAAAGTAGAGTATGTTATAGCAACTAAAGGGATAAGGAGGCTACATGATTGCAAGGTCTTATCATAAATCTTAGTGTTCTACAAGGTGTCACTAATGTGTTTTTTGAGAGTCAAAGTGCCATTTTTCTCACTAAATATGATGCTTATCACTACAAGACTAAGCCTATTTTTGTTAAATTTCACTATATTAGAGATACAATTGATGAAGGTGAAATTATTGTCAAGAAGGTTCATATTTCAGATTATCCTACAGATATGCTCACAAAGCCACTTCCAACCACTATTTTGATCATTGTTTAAACTTAGTGGGTATTCATTCTAGCTAGCCCCATCGAGGCTTGACGACGAGTCTCTAATGAAATTTGGTCCAAGGTTGAGATTGTTGTATGTAGGCCCAAATTTTTCTTAGCCTAAACTCATGTCTTGGCTTTATATATGGATAGAGTATATGTGATCTAGAAGCTTTTGGAAAAACCAAGTGAAGATTGCACTTAATTTCTCTAGAGTTTTTCTACAACCTTGGTATTTTCTAAAATATTTTGAGATTACCTGAAAAAGAAAGCAATTAAAAAGTAAGAGCATTTTAGAGAGAAGATTATGGAGAAAGTTATATACGATTCTAGCATCTTTCAGCAACTTCCATCCTCAAATATAAATATGGAGGTTTGGGCACACATATGAATCATCCAAGAAGTGAGTAGCCATCCACCAAATTATAAGCCTTCCCACATATATACTCATAAAATATTCTCCCTCCTTGTATTATTCCACAACTATCATTATATTCTTTTATGAGTTATATTTTGTGGAAATGATATTATAGTCACCCTAATAATTTTAGGATCCTCTTATACTCTCATATTTTATATAGTGGATGTTATGGGTGTTTGCCGTCCATGGGTTTTTTGACTCTATTAAGGATTTTTCTCATGTTAAATATTGTGCCCCTTTTCACTTATCTTGCATTAAATCTCTATACATTTCTCGGTTATATTTTCATTTTCACTACGCTCATTACCCTAACATAAATAAGTAGTATGACACAAAAGAAGTACAAAGTCACCCTTTGTACTAAACAATCAAATTGAGACTAGACTTGCCACACATGTTGAATACAACTTCCAAAGGCAACGAGCTAGAGTTTATGTTTTCACACCTCCTCTCCTATACTAGATGATAGCAATTTACATCTTTAAGGTGTAGATAAATATACAACCATGGGTCTTAAATAGAAAGAACATCGTCAAAATCCCGAGTACGATATCATCGTACGATTGCCTTAGTTTCTCTAATTTCTGATGAAAAGTGGCCCTAGTGAATATATTCATTCTTGAAAAAGGGCACACTTGTGATTGATGGTTATCCTCCCTAAGATTGGCATGAAAGTGCACTCTTATGTGATTAGAAATAAATGCATCGAACTTAGTCCTTCAGTTCTTCTCTTTGACTGCATTCTCTTCCTCCTCTCTTTTTCTCATTATATCACTCTTGTGTTTCTTAAACATGTTTTCGACTCGAACCAGCCCTTGAGCACTTGTTGTACTATTCAAGTTGGGAGTGTACTATAAAATATGAAAAAATTACGTGGAACATCTATATATTTATAAGTCATTTATCAAGAATCAGAAACACTCTTTCTTGATTTTAAGAGAAATGATGATTTTCATAAAATCTAATATGACATGTATTTGTTATAACTAACTAAGCCAGTAATCAAGAAATATATAATACCCTTTCTTGTTTTTTCACTTAAAACAGAAAATAATTTTTGACAATCTTCCTAAAATATATGTAGCAAATATATTTATTGGTGACTATTTTCACCCCTTTTTACAACATGCAATAATCAAGATTTATGATAGAAAAGTATAAACGAGATTTATTAGAAAGTGGTTAAGTTATAATTATAAATTTTGTTATGTCTAAAAAATATAATAAAAATCAATTACAATGATAAATCTTTTTGGGTAATTCTTATTAGTAACTCTCTACTTTTTGAAATTATATTTAGTCAACTAAAAAATAAACTTTATCAATGGTAGCCTTTTCTTTTTTAAAGTTATTGTACATGACCTTAATGACATATTTTTACAAGATTGAAGCTTTTTTTAAGTGGCATTTAACCATGCTTAGACATAATTTGAGCAAAATATATAATTCACAAGAATATATTAATATATAATTTAGTAAATACTTACTAATTTAGTTGGTTAAAGTCCAAAGAGGATGGTATAATTCTACATTATCGCACTCTCTGCACCGTACAAAAATACAAGGGATTAAAATTTTGGCATTCTTCTATTATACTTTTTTGCCTTTCATGGAAGAAAAATGGAATTGCTAAATCAATTAAATTCTTTACATTAAACCGATAACTACAATATATATTTTTATCGGACTATATATACTTTTGTTGGTGTAGTATTGAATCTAAACAATTTCCATTTTAGTTTATATGTAATATTTCAATTGATAAATGCATTATAGCTTTGCATGCAAAGCTTGTACTAATGTTATTTGTAAAAATTACTTAGTTCCCTCAAAATTTATGCCTGGTTTGACAAACTATTAAGTAGGGAAGGATGATTAAGCAAGTGGTTTTCTAATTAACAATTAAGAAGAGGAAAACAAAGTAGCATTATTTACATTTATATAAATCAATACTTCATAGATGAAACATAACTCATTAGAAATTATAAGATACTCATTTTATATGACTAGCTAATTCCCCTTATAGATGACTTATGGATTTGTCAACCAATTCTAGACTACCAATGATTCCAAAGAGATTCATTAGCACTGTTGGAGTGTTGAATCTAAAAATTTTCATTCCAAACTAATATATACATTTGAGCCATATGTTGCCTAGCTAGGTATAGTGGGCTACTAATAGATATATTGAAGCTTTACATGCATGCAAAGAGCAAGATTTTCAATCACAAACTTTTATACTCAAAGTGTCATCTATAAAATACCATTTAAATAATTTCATTTTATAGTTTATGTGTGATGTGATAATCAATATACACATTCAAGCTTTGCATGCATGAAATTAAGCTTGTGCTTATCCTTTAATAATTAGTAACTCATTTTGAAGGTATAAATTAAGTAGTGTAAACAAATTAATAGCACGTCTATCTTAGCTTACATCAAAGTATTATCCCAAATATTTGGGGTTTCATACAAAATAAATCAACTTTAGTCTATCAAATCTTTATCGATTACTTGTTGTATACATTGGATGATGACTTAAGTTTCACTAATGTCCATCGACAAAACTATTCAATCTTTATACAACTGCACAATCCCTGTGACTGTGATAACCAGCAACCTCAAAACCTTCATCACTCTATATTACTGAAAACATTCTACAAAAAATACTAAACAAAATTTACTCCTACATTAGCTTTTTCATCTACGAAAACATCCATTTGAAAGCCTATTCCTCTTAAACTAAAACCATCCATTCAAACTGCAGCTTACTGAAATCTCTTCTCTAACCACAGTTAACAAGGTACGTAATTTATCACTCAAATACTAACATAAACCTTAAAAACAACAGTTCATCTGCTCTTTTTTTTTTTGTTTCACAATCTTATCAGCAATAATTAAGAAAATCATTGTAATCACCACAAAATCCTTAGTATATAGTAATAAAGAAAATCATTGTGATCACAACAAAATCCTTAGGATAAGTACAGAAATTGATGAGAGAGTGTGTAATAGAAGATCTGACATCGTCCCAAGAAAAAAATCACAAAGATAAGAAGGAAAAAAAAACCTGATTATATAGTTAAACTATGGAGTCAACCCTTGAACTAATACAGAGATCATTTTCACCGAGACTTCCACATGACTCTCCCCCTTTCTCTACTAATACTTGGTATATTCTATAGTTTCTCTCTCATTCTTTTCCCTTCCCAATCTCTCTCCTCTATTCATTCGCTCTTTCCCCATTTCCTCCATTGCAAGAACCTTCACTCCCTCTCCGTCTATGCTCCAACCCCATCATCTTATCCGGGGATTCTGCCCCAGTAGACCCTAAACGTAACGGGGCTATCCACAACTCCAACACTCAAGGATAGTGAGCTATTGCATTACTTTTGTTTGTAAAGTTCCAGTTTTGGAAACGCTGAGGTCCGGTCCGATTCAAGACCGGGTCGATTGGATTTAGTGGGCGAAACCCGAGTAATTGGTGGGAAAAGGCGTAGGCTTGAGCAAATGTGAGATTTGGAAGGTTACGGTTGAAGGAAGTGATAAAAGTTGAATAAGAATGGAAGGGGTTGGGAGAACGGAGAATGGCGGGCAAATGAAGAATATGGCTCCGCTTCTGCTCATATCGATAGGGTATATTGATCCAGGGAAGTGGGCTGCAAGTATAGACAGTGGGGCCCACTTCGGGGTTGATCTGCTCCCCTTTTTCATAGCTTTCAGCTTGGTTGCTGTTTTGTGTCACTATTTATCTGCTCGGATTACTGTCATCACTGGAAAAAATCTTGCTCAGGTCTATATTTTCAGTGCCCTTAATCTGCTCTACGTTTTATATGCTGATTTTCTCTGTTAGTCTTGTGTTATCTTCGAGTTTTGCTGGTTCTGTGGGTACTGCACTTGTTTCTTTTTCTACCCTTTTTGGCTGTATGAAAATTCGTAATTTTTTTGTTGTTGTTGATGGTTTAGAGATTCGGATTAGGGATTCACTAGTTTTGATAGTTGTTTTTTTTTATTGTCAGTAGTATGCTTTAAAGGTGGAATTGTTTCAAAGTTTTCACCTTTGCATATGTGTTGTTGCTCTTGATTTGTTAAATTTTGTTTCCGGGATGCTGAAGATTTGCAGCGAAGAGTATGACAAACTCACGTGTTTTTTTCTGGGAATTGAAGCGGAGATGTCAGCTATTACTTTGGATCTTACCATGGTAAATGTGCTTCCCTTTGTGCTGTAAGATATGGTGGTGCTGTAGTTTGGATCTTATTTATGATTAATAATTTGGTCTCGTCCTGTGCCCTTCCAGATTATTGGCATTGCTCATGGACTCAACATTATTTTTGGCTTGGATTTATTCACTTGTATTTTGTTGAGTGCACTGAATGTTGTGCTATATCCGCTTTATTCCACCCTGCTGGTGAGCTTTTCTTCATAAATGTCCATTTGGGTAAAGTTTAAAATTTTACGACTTTATTTCTTTGGCCCAATTTTGTCTCCCAGGAAAGCTCCAAGGTGAAGTTCCTGGTAGTTTGTGCGGCAGGAATAATATTTGCTGGCTACGTACTCGGGATGCTACTCAGCTTTCCCGAGTTTCCTGCCCCTTCGAATAATTTGACATCGAAGTTGAGTGGTGAGAGTGCTTTTGCCTTGATGAGTCTTCTTGGAGCAAATGTCATGCCTCACAATTTTTACCTCCATTCTTCCATTGTCCAGGTACTGTTCAAGTTACCTCTGTGACTTATCTGTTGAGTGTTTCTTGCTTGAATTTGCGTCATGTGTCTATGAATTCATCTGCATTTATTGTCACTAAGCTGATGCTCTATGGTCACTACCCATAACTGATACCCTTTCTTTAATGCTTTTAGTTACCCAAGGAGTTATTGATGTTCTTAACGCAAATTCCAGTATTATGCTAGAAGCTATTACAAAGGCCTGTATATTAGGGATATCTCCTTTGCGCCTAAAACACGGTGTAATTAATTTTTTTCCTAAAACGAATATCTTCGAATAACTTTATGTATGTACTGTCAAAGACTACCTTTTATTTACTTACTACAATAATTTTTTGTTTTCAAGAAAAGTAACCTATGAATCCAGAAATTTTAGTCATTGCCACCATTTGATAGATTCTGTGAAGTACTGTGGTGAATTGGGGATAAACGCTTAAGTTTTTGAACCTATAAGGTGGGCTATTATTAAAAAAACCGCCTGTTCAGAATGTGACACATGGATATTGACCGACTGTTTTGTTTGGTTTCATGAAGTGGTAGCAAAAAATTTAAGTTAATGGCATTATAAGGTATTTATTTATGAACTTTGTTCATAAGGTAATCAATTGTAAAGTTTGAAATTTACAGGTAGTCAGAGTCTTTTTGGCCAAGCTACTAATAAACTTTTGTTATTTTGGAAGTAGTTTTTGAGCAACCGTTTCTAAAGAAATTTGGAAGGCTTTTGGCCACAACATTTTGGAAGTGCTTTCTTGAAATAAAATCACAATTCCACTGTTAAACCCATATAGACCTTGTTTCTACTCTATAAAATTAATACGGCTTATCATATTAATCATATTTCTGACTGCCCCATCCTGCCCAAGCTTGCATTTTCTATTTGAGAGAAGAGTACTTAAAAATGTCATTACTGAAACAAAAACTTATAACTCAAACGCATCAATCCAATTCATTTGAGTAGAAAATAATCCACAACCAAATGTTATAATCCAAAGAATTAGTTAGTTCAAAAGTGCATATCTAAATTTGTTACAGGTGAAAGTGCTTGTGTCTAGAGCGAACATACCCCGCCATGAAGTGGAAGTCAAGAAATTAACAAGCTCTGGCTACCAATGAACAAACTAACTACAACTATGGTAGAACAAACAAGGGTTGATACAGTATTTCTCACCACAAGATCCCTGTTAGAGATGTCAATTTGATTCATCTTCCAGCACAAGGGAGGCAACTGGAAGATTGGGGGAAGGGGTCTACAGTTTATTTGCTGAAGATTGTAGGTTGCAGGAGTTTCTGAAATAAGGAAGTTACCTGAGCTTTGCAGTGTCATTAGGGAACTGTTTTTTTTTTTTAATTTTTTATTTTTTATGTTAGGACTATGAGTTATAACTTATTTTTAACATGGTTACTATAGTCCATCCAAAAATTTCATTAAATGGAGCAACTTCTCTCCAAGAATTTCGGAATTGAGAAGCTTTAAGTTGTAGGTTTCGGATCCTAGAGCCTCCAGATGTTGTTTTGGGCTTTTTTGGAGCCAATTTCTACTTCTCTGAAACCCATGTTTGGTCTAGTTTCTATTTCTTACCTATATAAGATGTTGTAGAAGCTTGGCCAAACAGGTACTAAATCTCCTTCAACATAGGGTACTAAATCACCATGTACCTTTCCTAAATGTTGTTAAAATCTCTTAAAAGACACGACTAGTAATAGGGATTGGTGAAAAGTAGTGCTAAATGGAACTTTTCATATTTTCACCATTTTATAGTATGAGGAATATTTTGGAAGAGGGAATTTTGTGGTGTACTCAGCTTATCTATTTTCTTTGCTAAAGTTTAAGAATTCAGAGTGTCTTAAGCCTTACTCTCTATTTCCCGTAATTTTTATCTTCATTTGCTACTTATATTATGACACTGGAGTGGGCTATTGAAGTTTAAAACTGCCGTGCTTCGATGTACATGTCCATTATAGTGTTAGGCTTTTTGTTTTCTGATTAGACACAATACGCTTCCCATGTATCTCCCTATTCATTCCAAACTAAGTTATCATTTACCTTTCACAAAATCGCTTCACTAAATGTGAACTTCTAGAAGGAAATAGAAAAATGTATCATCAGTCAAGCAAATTAGAAATTTGTGTAAAACATATCATTTTATGTCAACATGCTAATTTAATTGTTACTTTGTGTAGCTCTGAAATTTCTGATAAATTATAAAGAAAGATTTCCTTGTTATATTGAGGAGCGGAAAGTTGAATTCAAGTGTTTGAAGAAACTGCTGTTGCTAGCATTGAATCTGCTCATGGTGCCATTGCATCTCTTTTTGACATGTATTCCAATTTTTCATGTTATACATTCTGTGTTTATTTATATCTTGTGTCACACTTTCTTTGTTATAGGTGACTGCCCATATCGTCTTTTGTTTTCTGACTTTGTTCTATTGCAGCGGTATCAAGGGCCAAACTGTGTGCCAAAGGTTTTAAGGTCTCAGGATAATTTTATCATTAGCCTCACCATTTCCGGTGGCATATTCCTGGTGCATTATGTCCTGATAAATTCAGCAGCTAATGTTTTTTACAGCAATGGCCTTGGTTTGCTTAACTTTCAAGATGCTATGTCTCTACTAGATCAGGTTTTCTTCGTCACTTGTGAGATTTATCCCTCTAAACATGAATCCTATTTAACTAAATTCCTTAAATGATCAATGCAGGCATACAGGAACCCTTTTATACCCTTTGCTTCATTTGTGATTCTCCTTTTGGCCAACCAAATTATGGCATTTAGTTGGGAATTTGGTGGAGAAACAATGTTGAACAACTTCTTCAATATGGAACTTCCTGAGTGGCTTCATCGCGCTACTATCAGAATTTTTGCTGTCGTGTCTGTGCTCTTTTGTCTGTGGCAGTCAGGAGTTGAAGGAATGTATCATATCCTAATATGCTCCCAGGTCATGGTGGCTCTTTTGCTCCCGTCTTCTGTGATACCTCTTTTCCGAATCGCCTCATCTATTCCTATTATGGGTCTGAACAAAATATCACCTATTCTGGAGTTCGGGATCCTTCTGACATTCATAGGAATGCTTGGCTTAGAGATTATATTTGTTGTGGAGATGATATTTGGTGAGAGTGATTGGGTTGTTAATTTGCGTTGGAGTATGGGAAATACTACATCTATGGCCTATGTTTTTCTCCTTGTCACTGCTTGCATTTCACTTAGTTTCATGCTTTGGCTGGCAGCTACCCCTCTTAAATCTGTAACTGCTCCAATGAAATCTCAGCGTTGGAACTGGGATGCTCACCTTGTTGTACCAGGTTCATATGCAGAGAGGGAGGGAACTGATGTTACTGAAACAAGACTTCACGATGAGGAACTTCTTGATCAGCCAGATTCTTTGCCATTGCATGAGAAGTCCCTGACTAGTCATCCAGATATGCCAACTCCTAATTACGACATTGATTTGCCTGAGACATTCATGGACATTGTTCAAGAGCCTCTTGCTTCTGCTATTGAAGAAAATTTGGTAGAAAGCATACCTATTAGCTCATCCAAATGCCATCCTGACCCAGAGCTACAAATTGCCTCTGTTGAATCAGTGCCAGTCTCATGTGTAGTAAGTAGGGTTTCTGATGACTCAATTCTGAGCCATTCGGTATCTACTTTGAATATTGATCCAGTTGTCCCAGTTGAGAAAACTTTGAGAATTGAGGGTGACAAAACAATTGAAAAGGATGATGAAGGGGATATGTGGGAGTCTGAGGAATTATCTAGAGATGTTCCTGGAGTTGGTCCACCTGCTACACCAGATGGACCAGGATCATTTAGAAGCCTTAGTGGGAAAAATGATGATGGTGGGCCAAGTGCGGGCAGTCTTTCAAGATTGTCAGGATTGGGCCGTGCAGCTAGACGTCAATTGGCTGCAGCCCTTGATGAATTTTGGGGACTGCTGTATGACTTCCATGGCCAAATCACACAAGAAGCTAAATCCAAGAAATTAGATGTATTGTTTGGATCAAACTCTAAGCCTCACCTACCTTTAACAAATGTAGATTCTGCTGGGAATGAGTATGGAATGAAGTTTCAATCTTTGGGAGGCAGAGTATCTGAGAATCCCATAGGCAGAGTATCTGATAATCCAGTTAACATAAATTTATATGATGCTCAAAATCAATTGAAATTCCGAAGCGATATGGAGTCAGCATATAGGGCACAAAAAGCATCTACTTCATTGTGGTCCAAACAGATGCAGTATTTGGACAGCTATGGGCAGAGTTCTAGTCGCAATATGCCTGATACTGGAGAAAGACGTTATCAGAGTTTGCACCTTCCTCCAACTTCTGATGGTTTAGAATATCAGCCTGCAACTGTTCATGGTTATCAATTTGCATCATATCTTAATCGAATGGCCAAGGAAAGATCTGATTACGTGGTTGGTCCATTAGAGACTACACTTCAAAAATCCCCGGCTGTGGTCCCCAACTTCTATAGAGAGTCTCTTGCTTTTTCTGTAGGGCAAAAATCAATGAATGGATCTAATTCTGTACAGTCATCAAGCGTTCAAAATCTTGCTGTACAAAGAAATAGAGTCTTACAATCTGATAACCTTTGTTATGATCCTCCACCTGCACTTTCTGAAAGTAACAACAGCAAGAAATATCACAGTTTGCCAGACATTTCTGGACTCTCTCTTCCTCTCCGAAACTCATATTCATCTGATAGGAGTACACGGTTTGACAGTCCTAACACGTCTTTGTGTTTTAATGCACCAGTTTATGAACCATCCTCACTTTCAAGCTCTAGATCAAGGACTGTGGCCCCCCTTGCATTTGATGACCTTTCCCCATCTAGGGCATATGTAGATGCTATGTCATTGAGATTAAATTCAGGGGCTGCTGCATGTTCTCTTTGGTCCAAACAGCCGTTTGAACAGTTTTGTGTGGCAAATAAAATTAACAATCTTGGAGCTCAAGCAGCTGGTAATAGGTCTTCCATGATGAGTCAAGAGCCTCCTTCAGCTGCAGAGATGGAGAGCAAACTGCTACAATCATTGAGGCATTGCATTTTGAAGCTCCTTAAACTGGAAGGGTCTGAATGGTTATTTAGGTCAAATGATGGTGTAGACGAAGATCTCATTGACCGGGTGGCTATGAGGGAAAGGTTCCTCTATGAAATCGAGTCTCGAGATTCTAAACAATCACCCAATGTAGGTGACCCTCAGTATTTATTTTCTGAGAGGAGGTCTGGTACCATTAGAGGTGATGAAACAGCTTCTGCAAATGTGATTTCTTCAGTCCCACATTGTGGAGAGGGCTGTGTTTGGAAAGTAGATCTTATTGTAAGCTTTGGCGTGTGGTGCATCCGTAGGATCTTGGAGCTTTCACTTATGGAAAGTCGACCAGAACTTTGGGGGAAGTACACGTACGTCCTAAACCGTCTTCAGGTAACTCATCTTATTGAACCTCGTTACTTGGGTTATTTTCCTTCTATCTCAATGTTCTCAGTCTGAAATTGCAATCTATAATTATAACTTGCCAATCATGATTGAAGATACCGTTGTTTTGATTTATAGTTCTTTTGTTCGTGTGATCATGATTTTGCTTTTATAATTTGAGATCCTGCTTAGCTTGGTGGATTTTGGTTGCCAGATTTGCAACATTCCATGGAATTAATATATACCTTTTTGTTGGATAAAGACATTTCATGGAATGAATTAAAGGGGGTTAGAGAGAGAGGGACTGATAGTCTTATTGAGTAATAACAGATTAGCAGCACTTGAATTTGAGCCTTGAGAGAAATAAACATCACTCTCACATATAGTATAATAGAAAACAAAGCTAATCTTCTCAACATCTTCTCACTCTCACAAAAGCTTAATTTAATTTCTCTATATTCAATTCCCTCATGTTGTAACATACAAGAAGTAATGCATTACCCTTCTAATGGGGAAAATATTACGGGCCTTACTAATCAACCCCAATCTTGGCATTAGGTTAAAGCACATACTACCCTATTAGCTATTACTTCCATTCTCCCCAATCTAGACAGGCCCTTAATTGAAGCCCGATACAATTGAGGTGATGATTTTGTTATTTCAAATGGACTTCACATACTTTGAATCTTTTATTTAATAAGGAAAATGGTTTTGTTAAAGTAAAAAGAAAGAAGTACAGCTTGAGGACAAGATGTCCTCTATAAGAATGAATAAAGATGACAAATTAGCCTGATTCCTTTCTTACTCTCCAAGTGAGTAGTTTGTGAATATGACTTAGATTCTTGACCATAACCAAATCATTAGGAGAAAACCTTAAAGTACAGTTACCTCTCAACTATTGTTAGGAATTCTCGTCTCCAAGCCAGCAAAACTATGGGACTAGATCATTTCTTTGGTAAGTTTCCATCATGTTCTCTTCACTTGGAGAGACAGGGAAGCTATCTTTTATATGCTATGCTCCCCCATGGTTCTATTGAGGTTATAGAGGAAAGTAAAAGAGAGACAGGGAAGGGGAATAAACTAAGTAAAACAATAGGAGTGGGGTTGGGACCAGGTAAAAAGTAGGGTTTGTTACTATTTGCAGATTTTTATTCAAAATTGTGTAGGGAGCTAGGCTTTGGGTAGCATGTAATTTTTCCATGTTTCTTTTTCTTTTTGAAATACGTTTTCTTTTCATCATATTAATACTTATGGCTGTTTTTTTTAGTAGAAAGATTTATTTTAACAACTCTTAATGTCACAAAATTATATGAACTAATTTCCAAAACAAAATTTGTAACATTTTCAACAAACACCAGCACCACCAACAACAACAAAGTCAGGTATTAATCCCATAAAGATGTGGTCGACTACATAAACCAAGAAACTATATCCCATGATCATCCATGAAAATGATCTTTCTTCATTCTCTTTTATTCAAAGTCAGATCTTCCTTTAGGTCCATTTTCTCATATCTTTCCTGACTTCCTCCATCCAAGTTATCCCACTGAAGGTCTCCCACCATCCTTACTGGTGCACCTATCATTTGACGTCTAACATATCCGTATCAATGCAACTGATTCTACGTTAATTTATCCTGAATATTCGCTACTCCAACCTTCTTTCAGATATTCAAATTTTTATTTTATCCTTTAAGATATTTCCACATCTACCTTTATATATGCATTTTTGCTATACTTATCTTCTTAAACATGTTCCTTTTTGAAAGCCCAACACTCCAACCTATACAATAATATTGGTTTAATTATATAATTTTTATTTTAAATTTAATTAAAATGTATATTGCGATCCTAAAATAGTCCTATAGTTGTTCTATATTTGAATAACTAGATCTTGAGGAATGTTTCCATTCCATTGGGAAACCGATCCTAGGTATTTGAAATATTCATTAACAGGTAACTTCTTGCTACACTATCTTCACTTGTCCTCTTTCCCTGCTAAAATAACACTTTATATACTATGTTTTATTCATATTAACTCTGAAACCTCTAGATTCCAACCTTTATCTTAATTGCTCTGGCTTAACATTCACCCCTTTGCTAGTCTCATCTACCAGAGCAATTTCATCCTCAAAAAGTACATTATAGTATCTCAACTTATATTGACCTTAGTTATTTCTTCCAGGACTGTCACGAAAAATATGGGATTTAGGACAAATCTTTGGTGTAACCCAATCGTAATTAGGAAGTCCTCTATCATTCCACCATAATTTTTATCATTTGTTTTAACCTCCTGCTACATATTTTTATTTAGTTGATATTAACTTGGTATGCCTTTTGAAGTCATCATCCACCAAAGTTTTTCTCTTTGCACTTTGTCATATGCCTTCTTCAAATCGATTTACACCATATATAAATCTTTCTTTTTCGCATGATAATGCTCCATCATTTGCCTAATAAGGTGGATCGCTTCCGAGATTGACGTGGCTACCGCATTTTCCGTTTTCCTTATGTGTTTTTCCTGTTACTTGTTTCCGTCTCTTAAGTATCCTTTCAACATAGCTACAAACTGCTCCTTCCTTCTAAATCATAATGGCTGCATTGATCCAGTTCACTTTCCACTGCATACTCTAATTTGACCAATTGATACTCTACCTTTGCAAGGATGATATAGCCTCTAATTGATTAAACTAGTAACATTAGTTGACCTGAAATCCCTGACTTCAGCTGAGTAGTTGTATTCAGGTACTTCACTTGTTTGATGAAAGTAGAATTTATACTCTCTGCTCACAGTCCAATTATAGCTGTATATGTTTCTGGAATATCAGGTCTTTATTTCTTAAACTTGCATGAAATTTTCCATATTATTTACTTGTATTCTGAATGCTGCAACTCATATTGCATTCTCTCAAAGGTGTCTTGCTAAAGAACTATGGAGTACTTTAGGGTATAATGGTCAATTGTGCTCTGTATCTGTTGGTTAGAGGAAGCTGTTTCATCTTTTCTATGCCAACTATTTGAGTAATCCTGCTTAAGTTTGTAACCTTGATGCTTTTCTTTCGTTTAGCTACTTGACAAAAGTCCAAATTGCCTTAGTGCAAAGTGGTACTTGGTATGGGCTATGGAATTCATATACACCTTTCCAAAGAAATTGCACTGAGAAATATTTTTTCCATGCCATATTTTACCTTGATGTTAGGGTGTTGTTGATGTGGCTTTCTTCAAACCTCGGACTCCAATGTCCCCATGCTTTTGCCTTCAAATACCAGCCTCATATCAGATGAAATCAAGTCCATCTGTTTCGAACGCTATGTTACCTCCGGCTTCTAGACCAGTAAGCAGGGGAAAGATTACAACCTCAGCAATGCTTTTAGAAGTAATCAAGGATGTCGAGATTGCAATTTCATGTCGTAAAGGTCGGTCTGGCACTGCAGCTGGAGATGTTGCCTTCCCTAAAGGGAAAGAGAATTTGGCATCTGTTTTAAAACGCTATAAACGCCGGTTATCAAACAAACCAGTGGGAGCGTATGATAGCACTCCTGGATCACGCAAGCTTTCGTCCTCAGCATCTTATGGGTCATAGCAAGGTACTGAGCAAAGTTGCTGAGCTCTGAACTGTTCATTCTTTGAAGCAGTTTATTCTTTTGATTGTGGTGATGGGAGTTTGTAAATGGGGTCGTGTGGTTTTCAGGCCAAACCCCATTGTATTAGGAAAGTCTGCTGCTAATCTTGTCTTTTAAATATCAATATATAGACAAGATGGCTGATGGCATTGCTGATTGTGTCATTGGCTAGTTGAATCTTGAAAGTAAGATGAAGAGGTAGAAATTTCGTTATGCCACATATCTGATAAAAACGACCAGTGAGCTTATTAATGCTAATGGCTTTTGAATTTTGTCGCTGAAACTAACAATATGCGGTCTTTGCTTGTTGCATCATCATCTATCATTCTATTTGTGATTGGTTGTTGATACTACTTGATATGAAGACTGCAAGGTTGTGGATCATTTACACTTGATAGTATTACTGCTTTCTCTCAAATCTTCAAAGATTTCAATGCATCTGATGATGAGTAGAGAATTAGAGATTAATGTACATACTCAGGATTGTGAATTCCAGCCTGATTATAATCGAAATTAAATAAAGTAGATATTGAACTATGCCGTGCATGTATCTCAACTTGTTTTACATGGCATTTGTTTCACATGTACAAATGCAGTTTTATTATATGTTCGCGTTTAGAATAGTTGTATTTTCACACAAAAAAAAGATCTACTTTTAGCGAGAGTTTAATGAGTATTGCCCCTGTTTTCCCTCACTTTTGCCACACTAGGTATTTCCCACTTGTAGAGGGCACTACATATATAAGCAAAAACAATTGAAGTGTAAGAAGATTGATGAATATATCTTAAATTTGAAATTGACTCATCATGTAAAAGTATATATACCTTAGCCAAAATCTAGTTTAACTAGTTTCTTTGTTTGTGCCCAGTAGATACTCTGTGACTTTAAAAAGTTCTAATGTACCCAAAACAAAAGACAAAGAGTTATGTACAAGGAGTACAAGATCAAATGGTACAACCTAGACATAACTAGATCAAATGAAAAGTTTTTAACACTTACATATTCATATGTTCCTTAACTGCCATACTAAGAAGATCTAACTATGCTTCAAAAATGAAAAATTTGTAATACGTTAAGAAGAAATTATATATTTGCAAACCTAGGATATATATTAAGGAATTCATACCTTTCATGGTATGGACACATGATGAATAGCTTAGAACTCTGTCATCCCATTACACGTGTCATATATGACACAACATGATTCGTATCATTAGTGGCCATGGTTGCAAAAATCCAAGTAGGGCACATGAACCCTATGGAGGAGTTCACTCCTTCCTCGCACAACTCATGACAAGCTCTATATCATCCCAAGGAACACATAAAAAAAATACATTTGGTATAAGAAATAATTAAAAAGATAAATATATTATATTATAAACACTTGCAACACCGATACATTAAGACAAACTCTAGTGAGAAGTTGAGTAACTTCTTCATCCATGACCATAATGTCAGTTTTTTCTTCATAAAGGAATGTCCTCCTCCTACCACTTAGAAAAATAATTTTTCAAAAGAAAGCACTTCTCACCCAAATTTTGTTTGGCGTAGTTGGTGAGAGAGTGTTGTCCTAGATTCTTCATGACAGACTCAGTTGTCTCTGGACCACTTTGGACCTCCTTTCATTTAGTCCATTGTCTATTAGCATCCGTTTCCTTTGGTGGAAACTCCTAACAATGTGATTAAGTTAAATAATATTGGAAACAAACATAAACTAACTTACTAGTATACTTTCAAGTGAATTTACCAAACATATAGACATAAGCAATTACCTCATCATTAGAGAGCAAAACTAAGTGTTTAGGACATTGAGTAAAGGTAATGTGAGCATCTTCTAGCTTCTTTCTAAATGATGAAGGTGCAAGAATTGGAGAATCCTTGAATTGAATATCATAATCACCCATACCTATCTTCACATTATCTAAAAGGAGTGTAGAGTGGTGATCTGGGTTAATGATGGATGTACAGTCCCATGAGCGACGACAGTGGGTTTTTATGAGATTCACCAAAATCAGTAACTAGGAGGGGATAGGTTCCTACAATTTTAAAATATGTGATTTTAGTACACACAATAGTATATAAAAAGGGAAAACACTAAACTTCATGCTAAAGATCATACTTGTATATCATGAAAAGGATCATTTCCCCCTGAGTTACAGCTGCTAGGAATGACTAGAGTGTTATGCCTTATGTCGCTTGCTTCTTATTCTTGACTTATTCCTTGTGCAAGATATCCAACCCACTCACTAACTTTACCTTAAATTCTCTCCATTTCTGATCACAAGAGATGAGAATCATTTGCTTCTTCCTAGCATCCATGTCTCTCCTTACTTTAAATTTTCTTGGCATATTCAACAAAGTCCTACAATGGCATCACATACATTTTTATCGATGTGCGTTACATCAAGACAATGTATAACCTCTAAATGTCGCCAATAAGGAAGAGTTCAGAACACATACTTCTTCTTATAAGCACTAGTAGATTTGCTTCTAGAATCCTTAGTGAAAATAGTTTGAATGCCTTCTACCCGCTCATAAACTTCATTCACACGTAGACAGACACAAGCCTCTCTTGTCTCAACTTTCCTATTTAAAGCCTCCTCTTTCTCCGAAAAGGACAATCTTCATGGAGGTATCTACAAAAACTCATGAACACATGCTTCCCATAGTTCTGTAGAAGCACAACCTATATATCCTTCACATATTAGACATGTAGTCTTTCTCTTCACAATGTACCCGGATAGATTTCTATAAGCTGGAAAATTGTTTATTGTGCAAAAGATCATAGAAAGGAAAGTGAAATTGGACTTACTATATGCATCATAAACTTGGACACCTTCATCACACAATAACCTTAAATCTTTGATAAGCAGGGACAAATACACATCAATGTCGTTCCTCGGTTATTTAGGTCCAAAGATTAAGAGTGACAATATGATATATTTGCACTTCATGCATAACTAGGAAGGAATTGTTGATGGTCAAAAGAATCGGTCAAGGCTATATTGGATACTTAGTGTCCCAAATAGGTTCATTCCATCTGTACAAAGGCCTAGCCTTAGATTCCGATCTTCACAATCGAAATCCTTGAACTTTCTATCAATGTTCCTCTATTAAGGAGAACCAGCAGGATGCCTTAACAAACAATATTTCTTCCTCCAATCAGCTTGCTAGTACAACAACTTAACATTCACATCATTGGAGTATAGGCGCTTGAATCTCAGTATAATTGGAAGATATCAAAGATTTTGGCCGGTCTCTTTTTCTTCCTCAAGTCTACCTCATTATACTTAAATTTATCACGAGACACTCCGCACGTTGGACACTCCTCTAAGTATGCATACTTATTCTGATATAGCACACAATCATTTCAGTATGTATGGATCTTCACATAATCCATGTGTAACACCCAGATAATTCCCATTTTTCCGAAACCCAAACCTTTAGGAACTACCAGTGTGCTACCACCACGTGTTCAAACGTTGAGGCTATAAAACAAAGTTTTGCAGCGGAAAACCAAAAGACTTTTGAAATAACATTAAACGTAAATCAACTCCTAAAATAACAAACTGGAACCTCTACGGCCCTTACTGTAATATACCAAATAATGTTTACCTCTAATTCAAATCCAAAAGTTTAAAACCAAATCAAACAAACATAATTTATTCTTAAATCTAAATTAAAATAACGTTCCTTTCAAACCCACTCATGCATGAATGCTCGTTTAGATACCTGTTAATAATCTGCTCCCCGATAATACAAATGTAAGTATTGGATTTTCACAGTGTCATTTATTGGCAAAAGCCATGACAAAAAACACACTCGACACATAATCAGCAAGCTGAGTACATACAATTTACAAAGTATAACAGTTGAACTGATAATTAAATAAGAATAATTATAAAATGTAAGAATGTATCACGCAACATTTTACTCGACTGACACGATAAATTGATTAATGATTTGGATTAAACAATAGACTAGGTTGTCTCCCCCATGTCCTGATTAGGACATCAAATAAATAAATAACCCATGCACTCCCGTTGGAGAGCATCAAAATACAGTATAAACCATAGCTAGATGAGATCTCAACTAACCCCAATTTTAAGTTTAAAACTTTATAAAAGAGAGGCTCGTAGATCACACGACCTCTGATGTGCTCGTTTTAGAGCACGTTTACTACCCCGTTTTAGTGTTAAGTCTCGTAGTTTTAGATTGATTTTATACATATTACGCTTGATTTCACCTTGATCTTGTCTTCGAGTTGTTTAAGGTCATTTCAGGTTTTTTTGATGATTTTGAGGTGAAATACGACGAATTCGAGTCATTGACACTCTTAGACACGCGTATCGTAGCTTGGGCAAACATTTCAAGTAACTCCTGAAGATCCCACGGAGTTCAGAAAACATTAGTCACTTGAAGAAGCTGAAAAGAGGAATGTAGAGATTCAGATTCGACCGAATCTGACAGTGATTTGGCTGAATGGCACTTCACTATAGAGGTATGTGTTCCATTGTCACTAGGAAGGCCGAATGGCACTCATTCGGGCAAATCATCATCCATTCGGCCGAATGGATGTCTCCATTCAGGCGAGTCGTGCATAGAGAGGAATTCAACAAAGCTGCTGGAATGGGCTAATGGGAAAGGATTCGGGCGAACGGAGTTGTATTCGGCCGAATGGGTCCTTTATTCGAGTGAATCAACCTGTTTTCTCTGGAAATTTTACTTCTTTTATAGGCCGGCGTAAAGGCATTTTAGGGTTTTCGGACTTCTTTAATTCTTTGTCATAAATACCCCTCTCTCTGAAGAGAGGGGGAACCCTAATTATTCATTAGTTTTATTAGCTTTAGCTAAAATTCTCTTAGTTCTAGTTTTCCATTTTCTGTTTTCTCAACACATGTACTCCAAGTTTTCGGTTTTATTGATTGGATTCTGATCGTGGATATTGCATTGAAGTTTTATTTTGAGTATCAATCTATTCTTTACTTTTGAATTCATTCGTTTTATTTCAGTCAATGTTTAGCCTAGTGTTTATCGTTCATCTAGAATAGTTTCTGATTTGCTTCTGTTCTCGTTAATTTCTTTTCATGATTGTTGTGCTTGTTTTATCGAATATCATCATGTCGTATATCTTGAATATGTGTGAGTAGTTCTCTTAGGAGTTTGATTAGTGAAACCCTAGGAAAAGCTATGTTCTTTATTGTCTAAGGTTATAGGAATGATGACAATAAGAGGCTCTCGAAATCCAATGCGAATCTTATCCTGCAATCCTTTGGAGACATAGGGCGATTATAGGTCGTTCGATGTGATTTGTGGAATCACCAACTTCCTCTCGCATACTTGGGTGTCCATGCTATTTATTGTTTGATTTTCTCTAATCTATCATGTTTTGTTTTGAAAGCATCATTCCTAGGGTGAATCTAATCTCGTCCCCGTTTTTCTCCATTTGATTTTCCTCTTAATTCATCGTTATTTATATTTTCGTTATTAGTTTTAGTTGTTTTTAAATCCAAAAATTTCAGTTGTGTTAAGAATTGAGTGTCTTGATATCTTTTGTCCTCGTGGTTCGACTCCCTACCCCACTATACTCATATAGTTCGTAGGTTATTATAAATATTGTTTGGTTCAAAGCTTAGCATAAACGACTGTTAAAACCTTGCATATCAAAATGGCGCCGTTGCCGGGGACAAGGCGTTATATTTAGACTCTTGATGTTCTTGATATAGCTTTATTCTATTTCGTTTCTGTTGCTGTTTGTTTTCTTTTTGTTAGTAGTTGCCTTTGAGTTTGCTGTTTGCATGACCCATAGCACGCACAGGTCAAACCAACCAATAGTACCATATAATCTTGAGATCCAACGTTTAAGTAAACAACGCCCAACAAAACAAACCTCACCTTCTGTTCAAAACACACCCATATCCACAAATGGCCGACGAACATCAATTGTTCGGTAAGTTCGGGACTCTTGGCTCACAAGAGTTCCAAGGAGGTGTAGTAATTTCTGTTGCCACTACACCATACCAAATACACCCTCAATTCATAAGGATGGTTAAGGAAACCCCTTCTAGTGGTTTAAGAAATGAATGTCCTCTTCAACATCTCGAGGCATTCTCTGATATTTGTGGACTTATCCCTCCTTGTCCCAATAGCCCAGACTATGTGCGGATGCACCTATTTCACTTGAGTCTAGCTGGAGATGCCAAAGATTGGTATAAATGCTTAAAACCCAACTCAATTATTAATTGGGCTCAATTGAAAACAACTTTTCTAGAGAGGTTCTATCCTACGGTTCGAACGCAAGATTGGCATAGGAAAATTGCGTCATTCACTCAAGAGGATGATGGGAACCTTAGTGCTACTTAGAGTCGATTTAAGAGAATGATTAGAGCATGCCCCCACCATGAGTACAGGGAGAACCATCTCAACACATTTTTCTATGATGGTCTCAATGAATCCACCAAAGCACTCCTAGACTCAGCAGTAGGTGGCCAACTCTCTAAAATTCCATGCACCCAGGTAAAAGCCAAAATTGAGGAAGTTGCTAAGAATAGTGCCTGGGGAGGAACAAGGAGTCAGGGTTTACCAAGGGGGATGATTGACACAACTAACTTAGACACCATTAGTGCTAAAATTAAAGCAGTTATCGATAAGAAACTGTCCAAATTAAGCCTAGCCAGTAGTTCAAATACCCCTCCAGTGCGTGAAAAGCACTTTGCATGTGCCATATGTGGGGGTACCAACCATGATACTTCTTATTGTGGTGGTTCGCACTCTGAGCACGTTGCTGCAGTTGATTATGAAGGTTATAACCCAGAGACACAAGTGATGAATTATGATGGTTATAGGTATAATCTGGATCATGTTGCAGCCCTTAACTATGGTGGACAAGGACAAGGAGCAGGGTATGGGCAACAACCTTTCCCCAATCAACCATACAAACCTCCTTTCAATTCGAACCAAAATCAAGGAAACTTCCACCCGGGATATAACAGAAATGCTCAGAATGGGTTCAACAACCAAGGTTTTCAAGGAAACCAATCAAGCGGAAATGCACCAAGGCCAAATGTATATAGACCACCAGGGTTTAATCAAGGGCCTAGAAATTGTTCAAATATGCCTTTCCCACCTAGTCAACCTCATCACGTGGTTTCTCAACCACAACAAAGTCATACCTCAACCAATGACCATTTAGCCTCTCAAGTAACATATCTTGCTTAACAAAACCAGAGTCTCACTCAGATAAATCAGACTCTCATCCAGCAGATGCAACAACTCTAAGCTTAGCAAAAATTATTTGAGACTCAACTCGCCCAAACGGCTAGTCCTCCTGCACCACCGATATTCCCATCTCACCCTTAACCTAACCCCTCTACACAACCTCCACCTCAGCACCCAAACCAAAACCAACACACTGCAAAAGCTATCCACCTAAGATTAGGGACTCAGTATGAAGACCCTTCATATCCGGTTGATGCACCTTTGATACGGGTGGGAGATGAGATAAGAGTGGATGTAAATGAAAAAGAAGAGGAACAAGGTAAGGGGTCGAGAGTTGAAAGTGAAAAAAGTGGGGATTATGAGGAAGAAAAGATAAAAAGTGAGAAGTGGATAGACAGTGAGGAAGAGAGGAAGAAGAGGATTGAGGAAAGAAAGAGGTTAGATCTCTTGTATGCACCCCCACTTCCTTTTCCCTATAGGAAAGTTGAGAAGCAGCTTGATGAGAAGTTCAAGAAGTTTCTAGAACACCTATAAAAGATGGAGATGAAGATTCCATTCCTTGATGCAATAGCACACATGCCAAAGTATGCTAAGTTCTTGAAGGACTTATTGTCTAACAAGAAAAAGTTTGAGGAAGAAGTAATCAGTCTCCCCCATCAAGTTAGCTCCATTTTACAAGGGAAAATGCCTATGAAAGAGCGAGATCCCAATCCATATAACCTCCTAGTAAAGTTGGGGAATCTTGATCCCAAAGGGGCGCTCACCAATCTAGGGGCTTTGATTAGTCTTATGCCTCTATCCATCGCCAAGAATCTACCCTTTAGCGTTAGAACTTCAAGGAAAACAATCCAATTGGCAGATAGGAGCATAAAAGTGTCGTGTGGAGAGCTTGATGATATACCTATCCAAGTGGGAGAACTAGTGGTCTCTTGCGATTTTGTAGTAATGGAAATTGAAGAGGACCCTTATACTCCACTCATCTTGGGAAGAGCCATTCTAAAAACACTTAGGGAAGTTATTAATTAACATGATGACACCACAATAATAGAAGTAGCCTAAGTGAAGGTAGTCTTCAAAATTTCCCCACTCTTAAAGAAACATATTGTTGAACAAGTCTGCCGCCTTGAAGTGGATGACAAGGAAATTAAGGATTGTCAAAGGGAAATAGAGGTCGGGTATTCAATGAATGATGAGGATACTTGTATAGAAGATGAGCAGTTGGAAAGCCAATTAGACATGGCCCAGGAATATAAGAGCGAAGAAGCAGAATCTGAGCAACTATGTGATGCTAAGGAAGGTACTATCTATAAGGGGGAGAGTCCTAAACCTTCTCCCCAAGTAATTTTGAAACCTTTACCTCCTAGCCTTAAATATGCCTATCTTGATGATGATGAGGGGAGTCCAGTTATAGTGAATTCTGAGCTCGATGACACCTCGTTGGAAAAATTACTTGTTTTATTAAGGAAATATCGAGATATCGAGTACTCACTAGGTTATTTAAAAGGGATTAGTCCAACACTTGTTATGCACCAAATTCATCTTGACGATGAGCATTTCTCCTTAATTGAGCTGCAAAGAAGGATGAACCCCAACATGAAAGAAGTGGTTAAAGATGAGATCCTCAAACTCCTTAAGGTCGGCATCATCTACTCAATTTCAGATAGTAGGTGGGTTAGCCCTGTTCATGTTTTTCTGAAAAAGGGAGGAATGACCATTGTCGAGAATGACAAGGGTGAAATGATCCCAACTAGAGCCACCACAGGGTGGCGAGTTTGTATTGATTATCACAAACTTAACAAAGCTACAAGAAAGGATCACTTCCCTTTACCCTTCATCGACGAGATGCTTGAAAGATTGGAAAGGCATAAGTACTATTGTTTTCTGGATGGTTACTCGGGATTCTTTCAAATTCCAATCCACCCCAAGGATCAACAGAAAACAACATTCACTTGTCCTTTTGGGACTTTTGCCTATAGGAGAATGCCCTTCGGTTTATGCAATGCTCCATCCACTTTCCAAAGGTGATGGTCTGCTATATTTGATGATATGCTGGAGGACTTCATGGAAGTGTTCATGGATGATTTTTTTGTCACAGGGTCTTCTTTTGACACTTTCTTGACACATCTCGAGAAAGTTTTATTACGGTGTCAAGAAACGAATCTTGTGCTGAATTAGGAGAAGTGTCACTTTTTAGTCCAAGAAGGCATTGTCCTATGCCATAAAGTGTCATTAAAAGGCATAGAGGTAGACCATGCTAAGATTGATGTGATAAGGAACCATCCTGTACCTACCTCAATTATAAGAGTATGATCCTTTCTTGGACATGTAGGGTTTTACAGGCGTCTCATCTTAGGATTTTTGACTTTAGCTAAACCTTTGAATGAATTGCTTTAGAAGGATGTCATTTTTAACTTTGATGAGAGATGCCTCAATGCCTTTAACCTTCTAAATCAAGCTTTGATCTCTGCGCCCATTGTGCAAGCTCCTGATTAAAGTTTGCCATTTGAATTAATGTGTGATGCTAGTGATATCTCTGTAGGTGCTGTCCTTAGGCAGAAAAATGAAGGAAAGCACCACGTCATATGCTATATCAGCAAAACACTGGATCCAGCACAACACAACTACTCTACAATGGAAAAGGAGATGCTGGCAGTAGTATATGTTTTTGAGAGACTACGCCAGTATATGATATGTTCAAAGGTTGTAGTTTTCACGGATTACTCGGCCCTGAAATTTTTAATGATGAAGAGAGATGCAAAGCCAAGGTTGATCTGTTGGGTGCTCTTATTACAAGAGTTTGATTTTGAATTTAAAGATAGGAAGGGAAGTGAAAATGTGGTAGCTGATCATTTGTCTAGGTTACCTGAGCTTAATTATGACTCCTTACCTATCAAATATGAAATGGTTGAAGAAACCTTGATGACAGCGTTAGTTGTTGGGAAAGCCCCTTGGTTCGCACAGATATTGCGAATTATTTAGCTTGTGGAGAACTTCCAGAGTTCGAATCAAGGGCAATGAAAAAGGCTTTCTTTAGGAAAGTTGGAAATTTCTTTTGGGATGACCCCTATTTGTTTCATGCCTGCACCGACGGCATAATCCGCCATTGTATCACTGAAGAGGAGGTCCCCAAGATTCTAACTCACTGTCACTCAAACGCATGTGGCGGCCACCATGGTATAATGAACACTGTTGCTAAGGTCGCCACCGCGGGTTTCTATTGGCCAACCTTGCCCAAAGATATGGAAACATTCGTGAAAAGCTGTGAGAGATGACAAAAAGTTGGTAATATCTCAATGAGAAATGAGATGCCTCAAAATTACATCCTTGAGTGTGAAGTATTTAATTGTTGGGGTATTGACTTCATGGGCCCCTTTGTGTCATCTCATGGGAACCAATACATTTTGGTAGGGATCAATTATGTGTCTAAGTGGGTGGAAGCCATCGCCTCGCCTACAAATGATCACAAAGTAGTCATGAAGCTTTTTAAAAGCATAATCTTCCCTCAATTTGGTGTTCCTAAAATAGTCATAAGTGATGGGGGTTCCCACTTTGCGAAAAACGAACTGAACAAATTGTTAAAAAAATATGGAGTCGTGCACAAAGTCGGTTCACCCTACCATCTCCAAACTCAAGGACAGGTGGAAGTAGCCAATAGGGAGATTAAAAGGGTATTAGAAAAGGTGGTTAACCCAAACAGGAAAGATTAGTCTCTCAAGTTAGACAACGCTCTTTGGGCCCACCGTACATGTTATAAAACCCAAATTGGCACCACCCCGTTCCGGCTATTGTATGGGAAGTCTTGTCATTTACTGGTGGAATTGGAATATAGGTCTTGGTGGGTGATCCAAACCCTTAATTTGGACCCTACTTTATTCTACGAGAAGCGAGCCGCCCAATTAAGGGAATTGGAAGAACTAAGGCTCAATGCATTCCATAACATGCATATCTACAAGGAATGAACTAAGCGTTGGCACGACCAACGTATCATTCAATGAGAATTCCTTGTAGGAGATAAAGTGCTGCTCTTCAATTCAAGATCAAAGATATTCCCCTGGAAATTGAAATCGAGGTGGTCTGGACCATTCAAGATTTTGCAAGTATTTCCTTATGGAACGGTAGAGTTGAAAGATTATCATGGAAGCAGTTTTATTGTGAATGGACATCGGCTAAAGCTCTTCCGTGAAAGTAGCCTTCACGAAGTCAACACCGTTGAGCAAATAAGGTTAGATGATGTCGAAGTTGAATGATTAGTGTAATCATTGGCATATTACGAGTATCTAAACTTTGAATCATCATTCTTTTGAGTTTTGTTAAGTTTTGAGCAGTTAGTTTCACTTCGGTTTCTGTTTCTTGTTATGTTTGATTGATTACCCTAGCTATGTCGAGCTAAACGACGTTAAACAATGCACTTACGAGAGGTAACCCGATGTTCTTTGAATTTTCTTGCTAAGTAATCATTATACCATTTTTGGTTTGGGAGAGTACAAGTCATTGGATTATTCCAAGCTTAAAATTTCGTATTAGCATTCCATTCGGCCGAATCATAGTTCCATTCAGCCAAATAGACTTGGACTATGAACTCAAACTTAAGATTTGAGGAGTTTCTGAGAATGTCGAATGAGTAGTCAAATTCGGGCGAAGGAAGTCCATTCGGCCGAATGGAAGTCTCATTCGGCCGAATGGTGAATTTGGAGAAGTGCTCCTGAGAACACCGAATGGAGGTCCATTCGGCCGAATACATAGATGATTCGGGCGAACGGAAGCGAAGAATTCTGAGAAATTCTTCGAAAGTCAACCGAATAGGGCCTCCCATTCGGCCGAATGAAGCTCCAGTCGGGCGAATGGAGCGCCAGTTCTATATATACCCCTTCATTTCCACGGGTTTTCTCACAACTCACTCTAAACCCTAAAATACGCCCAAGCTTCTCTTCTCACCCTCACTCACTCATTCTCCCTAAAACTCCTCATTTTGCTCCATAAACTTCAATCAATCACAATGGGACCACAAAAAGCTTGAGAAATCCATTCAAACAATCCAAGAAACATGGTGAAGGATCGTCTTCGGGTGTGGCATGGGAAGAACAACAAACCAGTTCTCAACCACAACCGGAACGCCAACAACGTATTCCCGATCAAGAATTATGGTTCAACGAAGAGCATTCAACATTGATGTTCGTATCGTTGGAACAATTTGAACACTTTCAATGATTAAAGGTACAAAAAATTAACTCTACCCGTTATTTAGATCTTTTAATTATTCAACGAATGGGTATATATGAACAATTTGTTGCATTGTTGACGGCATGTGGCCTTGAGAACTGGATTAACATGTGGCACCCAACTCATAAGCTATTAACTTATGAGTTTCTCAAATCCTTAACCCCATGTCAATGTGAAAATAGGTTGCATTTGTCTTTTCGGTTAAGGAATGCAATCTATTTCCTTGACTTTGCTGCATTTTGTGCTATTTTTGGTTTTTCTAATGAACCTATTCCGGATCAACAACCAGATAACTCTCGAGTTTCTGAATTATGGCCTAAAATTGCCGGCCGGCTTGTATATCCGAATAGGAATATATATGCCTCTGATGTACAACATCTTGTTCTTTGTATGTTTTTCAAATTTTCTAGGGAGACTTTGTTCCCTTCCCCCAGCCCTCACCTAGTTAGAACCCCTGAAGCGCACATGCTGCACCGATACATTGCACCGCACAACAACAGAGCAATAATCATTCCAATGATACTTTGGAAGTTTTTAAACACCACAGCCACCCTAGATGTAAAAACTGACCTATGTGTTGGGGGGCATGTATACCGCATCGCTGAGTTCCTTAATGTGATAAATCCTATAGAATTCAGTGATAGATTTGCCACTACGACCACCCTCCACGAGTAGTGTCTTGTTCGGGCCGGCTTTATCTTCACTGACCCTATGCGATGGCGGTACCTTAAAGATCGCGCCATTCCCCTCCCCTGTCCAAACTTGCCTCCTCTCTTGCAGTTTGGGGACTTATACCTCTTAGATGGCGATGTGTCGAGATACGCTGTCGAGCCCCACTTATACCCCCTCCTCGTCCTCACACCCTATCCGTGTGTGACCGACCTAGGGCTTCCACTTCAGTTCTACCGAACCTAACGATTCAGATGATGAATATGATATTATGTCCTCCCTAGGTTGTATAGAGGCCAGGCTTGACCAGGTCCTTACCACGCAGGCCCATCACACCGTCCGGCTCGATCACCTTGAGCAAAATTTCAAGCAGACCAATTACCCATGGTATGACATGACCTACCGCTCCCACACGGTCGACGAAAGTATGGCCACCCCTTCCTGGTACCCCCCCATGACAACTATAACGAAATATCCTTAAGTCATGGGTTTGACCGGTTGCGGGTGGGTAGGCGTAGGTTCAACAACTTTACCCCATCAGCTCCTAGAAGAGCCTCTGATGACTATGGGATGTACAATACAGGTGGTGAGAAAGAGGATAATGAGGATGATGACCAAGGGGATGAGGGTTTCATAGGAGATGAGTAGTGCTAGACTTAAAGGCCTCTCTTAGCGCCGAGGACGGCTTCAGCCCGGCTTGGGGGGGATATCCATTGTCCACTACTCATTATTTTATTGTGTATCTTTTGGTCTTTTGCCCTGTCTGGCTGATGGTTTTATTGTTGTGTAGTTTTGCGTTGTTTTGTGCTTATTTTGTGTTTTGGTTTTGCTTTTTGGTGTTGTTTTCAGGTGCTTGTAATAAGTTCCATGTGTTGCTTCACCTACGTACTGGTATGATTACTCTTACATGAAAATCCAAAGTTATTTATTTATTTATATTTGTGTTTGTTTTCCTTTTTTCCATCATATGCTCCAACCCCTTTTTTCCATCATATGCTCCAACCCTTTTTTCCATCATATGCTTCCTTTTTTGCATCATATGCTGTAAATCCTTTTTTCCATCATATGCTTCAAATCCTTTTTTCCATCATATGCCATAAACCAGCATGTAAGCTTTTGTCGTGCACTTTACAGTGACTATATGCAAACTCGTATTCCCCTAGCCCTGTGCCTGTTTTGGGTCTGAGTTTATCGACTGTTTTCCACTTAACTTGGTAGATCTGAGCTTGCTTGGTATGTGGTTTGGATGACTACCTATTGAGGCGCATTTCGACTAGCCTGGTTAGGATTGAACCTTGTAGGACTCCATCGTGAGCCCGATATTATTGAGTGTTAGTCAGGC
Source organism: Dysphania ambrosioides (assembly GCA_026401315.1). Lineage (NCBI taxonomy): Eukaryota > Viridiplantae > Streptophyta > Magnoliopsida > Caryophyllales > Amaranthaceae > Dysphania > Dysphania ambrosioides. The sequence continues at coordinate 24,096,209 of CM048657.1, forward strand.
AATCTTAAGAATTGTGTCTGTTCTCCTCCAGCATAGTCTTCTTTTCTAAAGGTTAGGGATGATAACACATTTGTAGTTACAGTTACATAGCCAAATTGCCTACCATGAATATTGATTTACTTTAGGTTAAGCCAATTTTGTACCTTTACCTTCTTCTTTGTAGCCATAATATTTAACTCCACATGAGCCAAATGTGCCCTCTCTTTACCTAGAGTATATTCATGTGATCATAGTGAAGTTAGCGTTTGTTGCATTGTGATGTAGGATTATGGTTTGAAAAGTGATTATTGGATGATATGACTCTATACATTACTCTTAGTGTATTTCAAAACTATTTACATGAAAAGTTCAATAAGAAAAAAAAAGTGTGAAAAGCACAAAAAGAAAAAGAGTTCTCCCTTGGGAGTGGCATGGTTGTCGGAAGTCGTAGTTGTCCTCAGTTTTATTACCTTGGATCGCTTATTATCCTCTATTTTAACTCCACATCCCTAAATTTTACCCTACCTTGACCCTAGCCTACATTGCAACCCTTTCCAAACATGTTCGACCTAACCTGATTAGTAAGATATGTGCTGGAGAGTAGATAAGACACAATCCTCGAGATTTCTCCCTGTTTAGGTGTTTAATTCCCGACTCATCTTTAGTCTGATGATTTTGAGCGAAACACATACCCTATAAACACATGAGCGTATTAGAAATTTCCCACATCTCTTGGGAAATAACCTCGGGAGCGCAGACTTGCGATCTCATTAGGTAGTGAGCGGAATTACCTATGTTGTAGATTGCTTGGTGATCCCGAGTATGTGGAAAGTGTTGTTATGCTCCTCTAATCCCATTGTACTTGCACACATATGGCTAGGGAAGAGTTTTGCATATGCACGGCTTACATTGTCTTGTTTTTCACTCTCCTTATTCTTCATTCGTTTCTATAACTATTTTGCCCCGATCTTTCATGTTACCTTGACTAGTTCATTTACTAGGGACTAGCAAAGGTTTGGCTTGGGGGAAGTTGATGTGCTCATTTTAGAGCACGTTTACTACCCCGTTTTAGTGTTAAGTCTTGTAGTTTTAGATTGATTTTATATATATTATGCTTGATTTCACCTTGATCTTGTCTTCGAGTTGTTTAAGGTCATTTCAGGTGTTATTGATTATTTCGAGGTGAAATGCGACGTATTCGAGTTTTAACACTCTTAGACACGTGTATCGTAGCTTGGGCAAACATTTCAAGTCACTCTTAAAGATCCCACAGAGTTCAGAAAACATTAGTCACTTGAAGAAGCTGAAAAGAGGAATGTAGAGATTCAGATTCGACCGAATCTGACAGTGATTCGGCCGAATGACACTTCAGTATAAAGGCCTGTGTTCCATTGTTAGTGGGAAGGCCGAATGGCACTCATTTGGGCGAATCATCATCCATTCGTCCGAATGGATGTCTCCATTCGGGCAAATCGTGCACGGAGAGGAATTCAAGAGAGCTACTGGAATGGGCGAATGGGAAAGGATTCGGGCGAACGGAGCTATATTCGGCCAAATGGGTCCTTTATTCGAGTGAATCAACCTGTTTTCTCTAGAAATTTTACTTCTTTTATAGGCCGGCCCAAAGGCATTTTAAGGTTTTTGGACTTCTTTTATTCTTTGTTATAAATACCTCTCTTTCTGAAAAGAGGGGGAACCCTAATTATTCATTAGTTTTATTAGCTTTAGCTTTGTTTAGCCTCTAAAATTCTCTTAGTTCTAGTTTTCCATTTTCTATTTTCTCAACACATGTACTCCAAGTTTTCGGTTTTATTGATTGGATTTTGATCATGGATATTGCATTGAAGCTTTATTGTGAGTATCAATCTATTCTTTACTTTTGAATTCATTCCTTTTATTTCAGTCAATGTTTAGCCTAGTGTTTATCGTTCATCTAGAATAGTTTCTGATTTGCTTCTGTTCTCGTTAATTTCTTTTCATGATTGTTGCGCTTGTTTTATCGAATATCATCATGTCGTATATCTTGAATATGTGAAACCCTAGGAAAAGCTATATTCTTTATTGTCTAAGGTTATAGGAATGATGACAATAAGTGGCTCTCGAAATCCAATGCGAATCTTTTCCTGCAACTCCTTTGGAGACATAGGGCGATTATAGGTCGTTTGATGTGATTTGTGGAATCACCAACTTCCTCTCGCATACTTGGGTGTCCATGCTAGTTATTTTTTGATTTTCTCTAATCTCTCATGTTCTATTTTGAAAGCATCATTCCTAGGGTGAATCTAATCTCGTCCCCATTTTTTTACATTTGATTTTCCTCTTAATTCATCGTGATATATATTTTCGTTATTAGTTTTAGTTGTTTTTAAATCCAAAAAGTTCAGTTGTGTTAAGAATTGAGTGTCTTGATATCCTTTGTCCTCGTGGTTCGATCCCCTACCCCACTATACTCGTTTAGTTCATAGGTTGTTATAAATATTGTTTGGTTCAAGGCTTAGCATAAATGACTGTTAAAACCTTGCATATCAGCCTCCAACAAAAGCCACGGATAATACCCCGTGTACTCCGACCCCTAATTGTCAATACTGTAGACGTGCACTAGCCTAGAGTTTTATTGCTTATCCTCTTTCTCTTTAAGTGATTTCCTGTTTAAACTCAATAAACACAATCACCACAGCACACATATGCAAACATTACAATTAAACAATCTATCTCTGTTATACTGTAATTTTTTTAACTTTTTAATTTCAATTTCAACTGATTAAACTATTGAACCAAGTCAACTACCCTCGTCATTGAGACTTATAAAATACACCTTTACTCCAATCATACTATCCGAAATGAAGGAGTAATAATAAATAACTCATGGATTAACTAACAATTAATACCAATTTAGTAAATCACGGTTTCTTGCAAATAATACCAAAACATGCCCCTAACATAAAGAACATGAATTCTTTCAAATGGATAACCAAAAAATCTCATTCAAAGGGTTCCCTAAACATGATACTAAGTTTATATTTCACCCTAAATCATGCTCCTAATTAAAGGTAACATTTTTCGTAATTTGTACGTACCTGGAGTAAAATACACGGGTGGCCACTTTCCTTACCAGTTAGCACCTTCTACAAAGTGCTCTCCTACACCAAATTATACAACCTAAATTAATATATCATTACCCAAAATTTACAGCAATCCTACTAATCTTTCTAAGGTTTTAAAACAATTTCAAAACATCTTTTTAAGTCTCCCAAAACATAATCTAGTATCTCCAACACAATACTACAAATATTATTTGTAAACTCATTAAAATATATGTTATAAACTCCAACTCTTAAAATCTGAAAATTTGTATTTTATGTAGTATACTCAAATTACTCCCAATTGTATCTTAGAATAGTCTTAATCTAATGTATATACTAATAGTATATACTTTCAAACTTTAAAACATGAAATCTTCAACAATTAAACCATGATCTTTTATGTATAATATTCTGAAAATTTATTTCAAATACCTTAATATTAAATTTTTAACAAAATATTTCATACTATAGTCAAAATTTCATGAACCAAATACTAGTATAAGAATCTAAGCCTTAAATCATAAAAACTAATATTTTTATACCAAAATATATGATCATAAAATATGAAAATCCATTTAAATAACAACCCCATAAAATTTAACATAGATGATCCACAAAATATTTAAGATTTTATGTGAAAATCAAAAGCCTAGTATCAAAACATCTAATTTATGGCACTAGCATTCCTAGGCATTAATATTTATGCATAAAAATCTTATGAAACTAGTAGTATGCACAAAATAAATTCTAGAATATAAGATTTATACACTTTTAATAAAATCAATACAAAAATCATATAAAAACTTATTAAACATGTATACTAGGACATAATAATTAAGGAAGAAAAGAAGAGAAAACAAAGGAAGAAGAAGAGGGAGGAAGGCCGGTTGCTCACCAACGGTGGTGGATGACAGCAGGGGAGAGGCGGCGGCAGCTGGGCTGGGTGGCGGTGGCTGAGGGTGCACAACAAGGAAAGGGAGAGGAAGAGTGTTTAGGGTTTTATGATCTTGTGAAAATAAATGGTTTAGGTAGGTAGTTTTAATAAGAGAGTAATACTAGGTTTAGGTAGTTTAGTTTTGATAAAATAGTAGTACTAGGATTAGGTAGTTGAGTTTTGGTAAAATAATAGTACTAGGTTTAGGTAGTTTAGTTTTGATAAAATAGTAGTACTAGATTTAGGTAGTTTAGGCTTAGTAGGTTTCTTAGAAAAAATAAAAATATATATAATTTGTAGAAAAGAGTTTTAATTAAAAAGAATAAAATATTTTTTAATTTATTTTGGAAATATGTATGTACATATATGTATGTATATATGTAGAGTATATGTATTATATTAATGCATAGAAAATATTTTCGATAAAACGTAATCAAAATCTCTTATTTTTCGGGGGATTACAATCTACCATTCTTAAAAGAAGTTTCTTCCCCGAAACTTAGCCCCAACAGTAAAGAATTTTGAAAATATTGCTGTAAATTTCTTATAATTACCATAGATATTTTACGAATTCTACTGATTTGCACCCAAAATACTGTGAAAATATAATAAAAAGCGCAAATTTATACGCATTCTACCCCTCTTAAAAGAAAAGAGTTATGACCCCGTAACTCACCTACTCGAATAGCTCGGGATATTCTTGTTTCATCACATCTTCAGTCTCCCAGGTAGCTTCTTCATATTCGTGATTAGACCATAGTACTTTTACCATTCGTATGTCTTTATTTCGAGTACTCCGCACTTTATGATCCAAGATCTTGACTGGTCTTTCTTCATGGGTACTATGGTTAGTGTGAAAACTATAGTTGGGATATAAAGATATCTCGGCAGCTTTGAGAATATTATCGAACAAATAGGGACGATTTGCGAAATGATTCTTTACATCATGCACCATATCATTTATTTTTTCCTCCTCCACTTTATTCTCATCAACATATTCCTTGATGTTCTCATTTTCATTCTCCATATCTTTATTGCCAAAATTCTTACCCCAACTTTTACAATTTTTAGTGCTTATCCCAAAATCAATCATTTTGCCATGTCAGGTCCACCTCGTGTAGCCTATTTTAAATCCACGTCAAATTAAGTGATCTTTCACCTCATTAATACCACAATACCCCCTTGATGTGCTTGTTTTAGAGCACGTTTACAACCCCATTATAGTGTCGAGTCTCATGCTTTTATATTGGTTTTATGCACAATACATTCAATTTTACCTTGATCTTGTCCTTGAGCTGTTGTTAGGTCATTTCAGGTGATTTTGATAATTTTGAGGTAAAATGAGACATTTTCGAGGCTTTGACACCTTTATCAAGAGTTTGGATGCACATATCATAGCTTGGTCATGCGTTCCAAGTCACTCTCGAAGATCCCATAAACTCCAGACGCCACTAGACACTTCAAAGGAGCTGTTTAGCAAGGTTCAGGTTCAGATTCGACCGAATCTGACATCCATTCGGTCGAATGGAAGACAAGGATTCAAGCACATAAATCAAGCTCTCGGGAATAGCCGAATGAAGACTCATTCGGCCGAATCAAGTCCCATTCGGCCGAATGGTTGCACTCATTCGGCCGAATGGTGGACAGGGTAGAAAAATACCAAGTTTCTGATATAGGCGAATCCTCCCTCAATTCGGCCGAATGGCCACTCATTCGGTCGAATCCTCCCTCCATTCGGCCGAATGGAGCCTATTTCCGACTTTCTTGGTTCTTTCTTAGGCCGGCGCTCGAGGGTTTTTCCTAGGGTTTTACCCCTTATATCCCTAGGGTATAAATACCCTCTTGCTTTGTATATAACCCTCATGCCTACTTTGAGAGCTTTTGTGCCTCAACCTAGAACATCACTTTAAAGCTTTTCATTTCCTTCATTCATTAGTTTAGGTTTACAGCTTTTGTTGTTCTTGTTTTCAAGCTTTCTATTTCGGGTTTGGTTTCTCTTTTGTTCACGCAATTTCATTTATGCAAGGTATTGATTCTTTTCTATTTTATTTTGTTTAATGCTTTCAAGTATTGTTTTCATGAATTTCATTCCTCTTTCTATTATCATTGTTTCATTTACATTTTTGATAGAGTAGTTGTCGGTTTTGTTATAGGATTTCTTTTTTCATTCTTTTGTTCATTACATTTAACTCGTTTTTCCTTTCAATCATGTTCTCTTTCATTGTTTATGCCCTAGTCTTTATTACTATGTGTGAGTAGTTTTCTAAGGGGTTTGATTGGTGAAACCCTAGGTTGGCTCGTTCTTCATGCGTAGAGTTAGGATTTGAGATTGTTGATGATTGATTGATTGATATTCGATGCGAATCTTGTCCTGCCACTCCTTTGATGACATAGGGAGATTATAGGTTGTTTGTGTGGTTTATAGGGTCACAAACTTCCTCTCGTCATTTTGAGTGTCATGATTCATTGTTGACTGATTTCTCCTAATTTAGCGTATTGATAGTTTGATTGTCCTTCCTAGGGTGGAACTGATCTGTCCCCGTTTTCCCTTCATAGCATAACATCATTTTAGTTCTTGCTTTATTTTCTGTCATTTGATTCATCTAATCACGTCTCCAAAAAAACCCTTTACATCAAGTCTAAAAGCTATCGCCCCTTGTCCTTGTGATTCGATCCCCGACTTACCACTACACTAGTTGTAGTAGTATTAGGGTGTTTATAAATTTAGTTTGCATAACTATTCTTTTAGTTAAATGACCCAAAAGAATGGATATCAAATTAGCGCCGTTGCGGGGGACAAGGCGTAGTGTTTAGATTATAGTCTTGGTGTAATTTATTTTTGTTTTATCTACTTTATTGTCTCTTAATTTGCTTGTCATTGCTTACATTTGGTTTCTAGTGTTGTTTGCATGCCCTATAGCACACGTAGATCAAATCAACAACTAGAACCATACGACCCTGAGGTTCAACGCAGCAAGCGGAGAATTCCAACCCTAACCTCGTCGCAACCAAATACTTCCAACCACCCCACACCACCAATGGACGAAAACCACCAACAACTATTTGGTCAATTTGGGACGCCTGGGTCCCAAGAATTTTAAGGAGGTGTAGTGTTACCCATAGCCCCAAACCCTTATCACATACATCCTCAATTCACCCGGATGGTGAAAGAGACCCCTTTTTGTGGTTTGAGAAATGAATGCCCTCTCCAACACTTGGAGGCATTCTCAGATATTTGCGGTCTCATACCTTCATACCCCAATAGCCCGGATTATGTACGGATGCATCTATTTCACTTGAGTTTATCTAGTGATGCTCGGGATTGGTATAAATGCCTGGAGCCCAACTTAATCATTAATTAGGCTCAATTAAAGACAACATTTCTAGAAAGGTTCTATCCCACAGTTCGAACGCAGGATTGGCGTAAGAAAATTGCGTCATTCACTGAAGAGGATGATGAGAACCTTAGTGCCACTTGGAGTCAGTTTAAGAGAATGATAAGAGCATGCCCCCATCATGAGTACGGGGAGAACCATCTCAATACATTCTTCTATGATGGTCTAAATGACTCCACCAAGGCACTCCTAGACTCGGCTGTTGGTGGCCAACTCTCGAAAGTCCCATGCAACCAAGTGAAGGCTAAGATTGAGGAGGTTGCTAAAAATAGCTCTTGGGGAGGAGCAAGGGGTAGTGGATTACTGAGAGGAGGGATAGATTCAAGCAACTTGGACACGATTAGTTCAAAACTCGAAGCTATCATGGATAAGAAGCTGTCCAAGTTCAAATAGACCCAAGGTAGCTCCAATGTATCATCGGTTAAAGAGATGCCCTTTTCATGTAGAATCTGTGGGGGCACCAATCATGATACATCATATTGTGGGGGTGCAAATTCCGAGCACATAGCGGTTGTTAATTACGGGGGGTATAACCAAGAAGGAACCCCGGTTATGAACTATGATGGATACGGGTATAAACCCGATTATGTGGCAGCAGTAGGGTATGGTGGTCATAACCAAGGGTTTGCTCAGCAAGGTCCTTACAACAATCAACCCTTTAGACCTCCCTTCAATCCAAATTCTAACCAAGGGAACTCCTACCAAGGGTAGAACTCTACCAATCAAGCGAATGGGAGTTTTCCTAGGCAGAATGGGAATAGGCCGTACCCTCAAATGCCAAGACCCAACACCAACCTACCCTATCCATCTACACAGCCTCAACCAAACCCGCCTCCAACTAATGAATTCCTTTCCACCCAAGTGAACTCCCTTGCACAGCAAAATCAAACCCTCTCGCAAATCAATCAAACTTTGATAAATCAAATGCAACAACTTCAAGCGCAGCAGAAGTTGTTTGAATCACAGCTTGTGCAGATGGCTAGTCCACCCCCACCATTGCTACTTCCTTCTCACCCTCAACAAAACCCATCCACCCAACCTCCACCACAAAACTCTCCTGACTCTAACCCTAAGCATCACACCTGTAAGACGATCTTCCTAAGATCTGGAACCTCATATCCTGCTCCAGTTGTAGCTAATAGAGAAGATTTAGGGGAAGATTCCTCGAAGGATAGTGGTTGTCTAAGAGAAAATGAGCACAAGGAGAACCTTGAGAGGAGAGAAGAAAAGGAGGGTGGTGAAGAAAATGAGGGGCACAATGTCGAAATCATTGGGCATGAGAGGGAGAAGAAAGATGAAGATGAGAGATGGAGGGAGATACAGGAACGGAGGAAACTTGAGCGTCAACATGCTCCGCCTCTACCTTTTCCTTACAAGAAGGTAGAGAAGAAATTGCAAGAAAAGTTTCTTAAATTCCTAGAGCATATGAGGCATCTTAAAATGAACGTACCATTTTTAGAGGTCATGGAGCAAATGCCACAATATGCTCAGTATCTTAAAACCCTCTTAAGGAATAAGAGAAAACTTGAGGGCGAGGTTATCAATTTACCAGAGCAGGTAAGTGCCATCATTCAGGGCACAGGGGCAAAGAAAGAAAAAGCTAGAGGACCCTTTGTGCTCCCAATCACCCTTGGAAAACTCAATTCTAAGGGAGTACTTGCTGACCTTGGGGCCTCCATTAGCCTAATGCTAATGTCCATTGCCAAACAGCTAACCTGTGAGCTTAAGCCTTCGAAGAAAAAAATCCAGCTGGCCGACCGTAGTATAAAAGTGCCATGTGGGGAGTTTGAGGACCTTTCGATCCAAGTAGGGAACATAGTGATACCATGTGACTTCGTGGTGCTTGATATGGCCGAGGATCCTTATACTCCCCTCATCTTAGGGAGGGATGCTTCGAAAACTTTGGGTGCCCTAATCGACTATGAATCAGAAACTATAACCGTCAGGGTAGCCCAAGAGAAGGTCATGTTTGCCTTTTCTAAGTCTTCAACAGAACCCATAGTCGAGCGGATTTGTTCCTTTGGGGTGGTCGAGAATGAAGCTGCAAAAGAGGTTGAGAGGTGTAATGCTTTTTCTGCCCCTATGATATTTGAGGTGTCGGAAGAGGAGGACGAGCAAGAGCATCTTATTTTTGGGGTTGCGAAGGGAATCGCTCCGCAACAGAGATGTATTACAAATCTGAGGGTGCTGACGAGCCAGCCCACAAACGGAAAAGGGCTAGAAAAAGAAAATCTAAAAAGAGACCGATGGCTCCACCCTGGCTTAGGGGAGCCCCGCATTATAACCCACCTTCAGATGACCCTGGTTCTCTATTGCTTACTTCTGCCACTGCGGCTCGGTGGAGAGTTTTGACTCCTCATGTTGGAGGTGATGGTGATGCTAGGAGTGAATCCACTCCTACGGCAGGTACGATATCATTGTTTTCTTTTTCTGTATAAACTTGTGCCTAAATGTGTCGAACTTACCGACGTTAAAAAAAAGTACTTACGGGAGATAACCTGGTGTTTGTTTTGTTTGTTTGTCTGTATAGCAATAGCTTCCATAATGCTGATCTTTCTCCCTTTTTGGTTTTCTTCTCCCAAGTGCCGAGACGGCTCTTGGGCTGGCTTGGGGGAGGGTCCTTGTGTTTTCAAAGCTTCGAAAGATCCGCACTATGGAAATTATTGCCTTGTTTATTTGTTTTAGTTTTTTTCTTTGCACGTCTAGGTGTGTCAAGATTAATGTGTTTGAGTTGTGAAACTGACATGCTAGCTCCTGACGTGTACATTATAGTGGTCTTATGCATACTCATGTTTTTCCTAGCCTTGTGCCTGTTTTGGGACAGAATGATTGACTGTTTTACACCTGACTTGGGGGATCTGGTCCTGCTTGGTTTGTGGCGTGGATGACTACCTATTGAGGCACATTTCGACTAGCTTAGTGAGGATTGAGCCTTCTAGGACTCCATTATGAGTCCTATGTTATTAAGTGCTAGTTAGAGAGTCTAAGTATTGTGTCTGTTCTCCTCTAGCATAGTCTTCTTTTCTAAAGGCCAAGGATGATAACACGTTTGTAGTTACAGCTACATGGCCAAATTTCCTACCATGAATATCGATTGACTTTAGGGTAAGCCAATTTTGTGCCTTTACTTTTTCTTCGTAGCTACATCACCTAACTCCACATGAGCCAAATATTCCCTCTTCTTACCTAGAGGATAGTCAAGTGATCGCAGTGAAGTGGTGCCTGTTGCATTGTGGTGAAAGATTTTGGTTTGAAAAATCATTGTTGTATGATATGACTCTTTACATTACTCTTAGTTTATTTCAGAAACACTAGCTTGAAAGCAAAAAGAAAAAAAAAAGAGAAAAAAAAGAGAAAGAAAAAGAAAAGAAACAGAAAAAAATAGAAAAAGAGAAATTCGAGAATAAAGTTGGTGTAATGAGTTCATTTATGCGTATCTAGAGAATTTTGGGAAGTGGCATTGTTGTCAAAAGTCGTAGGCGTCCTTGGTTTGATTACCTTGGATTGCTTACTATCCTCTATTCGAACTCCACATCCCCAAATTTTACCCTACCTTGATCCCAGCCTACATTGCAACCGTTTCCAAACCTGTTCGACTTGGCCTGATTAGCAAGTTCTGTGCTGGAGAGTAGATAGGATAAAATCCCTAAGATTTCTCCTTGATTGAGTGTTTAATTCCCGACTCATCTTAAGTCGGACGATTCTGAGAGAAACACGTACCGTATTAAATACACGAGCGTACTAGAAATTTCCCACATCTTTTGGGAAATAGTATGGGGAGCGTGGACTTGTGACCTCATTAGGTAGTGGGTGGCATGGCCTGTGTTGTAGCTTTTCCAGTAATCCCGAGTCTATGGAAAACGTTAATTATCTTGGTATTATGCTCTTTTGAGCCCATTGTTCTTGCACACCCATGGCTAGGGAAGAGTTTTGCGCGTACATGGTTGGCATTGTCTTGTTTTCCGCTCACCTTGGTTTTCATGAGGTTTGCTCACGGTGTTGCCTTGCTAGTTCATTTGCTAGGGACTAGCAAAGGTTTGGCTTGGGGGAAGTTGATGTGCTCATTTTAAAACACGTTTACAACCCCATTTTAGTGTTGAGTCTCATGCTTTTATATTGGTTTCATGCACATTACATTCAATTTTACCTTGATCTTGTCCTCGGGCTATTGTTAGGTAATTTCAGGTGATTTCGATAATTTTGAGGTAAAATGAGACGTATTCGAGGCTTTGACACCTTTATCAAGAGTTTAGATGCGCATATCATAGCTTGGGCATGCGTTCCAAGTCACTCTCGAAGATCCCATAAACTCCAGAAGCCACTAGACACTTCAAAGGAGCTGTTCATCAAGGTTCTTTCTTAGGCCGAATGGAAGACAGGGATTCGAGCACATAAATCAAGCTCTCGGGAATAGCCGAATGAAGACTCATTCGGCCGAATCAAGTCCCATTCGGCCGAATGGTGGATAGGGTAGAAAAATACCAAGTTTCTGATATAGGCGAATCCTCCCTCCATTCGGCCGAACGGAGCCTATTTCCGACTTTCTTGGTTCTTTCTTAGGCCGGCGCTCGAGGGTTTCCTAGGGTTTTACCCCTTATTTCCCTAGGGTATAAATACCCTCTTGCTTTGTACATAACCCTCATGCCTACTTTGAGAGCTTTTGTGCCTCAACCTAGAACATCACTTTAAAGCTTTTCCTTTCCTTCATGCATTAGTTTAGGTTTACAGCTTTCGTTGTTCTCGTTTTCAAGCTTTGTATTTTGGATTCAGTTTCTCTTTCGTTCACGCAATTTCATTTATGCAAGGTATTGATTCTTTTCTGTTTTATTTTGTTTAATGCTTTCAAGTATTGTTTTTCTAAATTTCATTCCTCTGATCTTTCTATTATCGTTGTTTCATTTACAGTTTTGATAGAGTAGTTGTCGGTTTTGTTATAGGATTTCGTTTTTCGTTCTCTTGTTCATTACATTTAACTCATTCGTCCTTTCAATCATGTTCTCTTTCATTGTTTATGCCCTAGTCTTTATTACTATGTGTGAGTAGTTTTCTTAGGGGTTTGATTGGTGAAACCCTAGGTTGACTCGTTCTTCATGCGTAGAGTTAGGATTTGAGATTGTTGATGATTGATTGATTGATATTCGATGCGAATCTTATCCTACCACTCCTTTGGAGACATAGGGCAATTATAGGTTGTTCGTGTGATTTATAGGGTCACAAACTTCCTCTCGTCATTTTGAGTGTCATGATTCATTGTTGACTGATTTCTCCTAATTTAGCGTATTGATAGTTTGATTGTCCTTCCTAGCATAACATCGTTTTAGTTAGCATAACATCGTTTTAGTTCTTGCTTTATTTTCTGTCATTTGATTCATCTAATCACGTCTCCAAAAAAACCCTTTACATCAAGTCTAAAAGCTATCGCCCCTTGTCCTTGTGATTCGATCCCCGACTTACCACTACACTAGTTGTAGTAGTATTAGGGTGTTTATAAATTTAGTTTGCATAACTATTCTTTTAGTTAAACGACCTAAAAGAACGGATATCACCCCTCAGGTTATTGCAATCACAACAAGGACAATGAATTATCTTTGAATGGTTTTATTCTTAGTGTTCGAGGGTAACTCTTCTAAACTCTTCAACACCCCTTAAAAACTCCATTGAAGTCCATTTACCACATCTAATCTTGACCCATTTTGTAAAACTAGGAACATGAAATGAATGACCGAAAATATCAATTATATCCATTACACCTTTAATGTAAGGAGCAAATTACTTGTATTAAACTTAATGACCTAATAACGACAAAAATGGCCCTAAAAATTTCATCTGAGTTTCCCCATTAATTGGATATTACCCATAAAACAATATTATCATTGGAAAACATATTCAACATTAAATAGTCATCAAATACAATCCAACAACCAACAAACAATGCATAGTCCAATAATGAACAAACATAGTTTAGCAAACACTTCAATTCCTACATAATAAGATGTCTTCAACTTCTTTAATATCTTAGTATTGGCAAATTTTTTTAATAACTTTTTTCATTATTAACATTAGAATATATGTCTTTTATAAATTCATCATGTTAAAAAAAATCAAAGAAATTGACTAACCTTGATCAATGTGTATGATGGTACACGCTTGATAAGCCATGAGGGACCGAAGAACTACTCCCTTGTTAACCATTTTATTCCTTATTGACCCTTTAATTTATCCTTCAAAAATCAAACTTTCTATTTTATCGATCTAATCAATCAAACAATTACTCTTGAACATAATCGAATGCTAATATATGAAAATAGAATGCTGATATAATCAACCAATCTGTATATAGACATGAGCCTCCATTCAAATGCTAATATAATGCAATACGTTGAATAGCAAAGAATAATGTTTGCATAATTTACACAAATATAAAATATGAAGATAACGATGTACAACGGTGCATATGGTAGTTCATATTGTAGTCTTCATACTGTAGTCTACATTAGATTATTTATGCTTATCTTTAGCCTTTGATTTACATCACTAGATTTCTAAAGCTTACATTCAAGGATTTGAAAAAAATCCAACAGCACAAGTACTTTAAAATTTGTTCCTATATACTAGTGATATCCCTTAGGAATAAACACGTGCCTGTCAGTGGCATATAAGTCAAATATTAAATCTTTAGCAAAATCACTGATTAATCTATATCAAAAAGTTTATAAAACATAGTAATATTCCCCAAGTTTATAAAATGGTTTCACAAAATATATTCTCTCTCCATCAATCATTTAAATTGATTCATCAAATCGAAAACTAAATTACACATGGACTCGGCGTTTGAAAAAATTGGAAACACTAGTAGAAAATCATTTATTTGCTTTAGTACAATTACTTCGATTTTACACTAAACAAAGCAATTAAGCATTAAATGTTTCGATTCAGCCCAAAACCATAGCATTTGAGTAATTAATTTATGGGATTAGAGCAAGTACTTCGATTTAGCATGGAACCGAAGCACTTAAGGAACTTAATCTAGGGGATTAGAATTTAATGCTTCGGGTTAGGGAAGAACCGAAGCACTTGGACAATTAATCTAGGGGAATCAGAGCTTAATGCTTCAGTTCTTACCTAAACCGAAGCACTTGTGTGCTAAATACTTCGGTTTCTTTAGTTCCGCATCATTTACGGGACTTAATGCTTCGGTTTGTGTCTAACCGCATCACTTATAAAACGTCCTTATTAATATACTACCTACTCATTATTATTTCCCACACAACCCTCTCCTCTCGCTAAGCAGCCGCAGCTTCCATAAATGGCGAAGCCAAGTACGACATCCCGAAAACCAGATCTTGTTCGTGGCATCGGAATATACAACCGATCTACGATGTATCATAAACCCAGATTTTGTTCGCGGCATCGGCATCATTTTGCATGCTTGCTTCCCCATTCGAATCAGAAAAGTAAAGTTTGTAGATCGAACCCAGTAACTGAAAATAGTAACGGAAATTCCTTCTTCAAATAAAATCTCGTGGTATGTACTTGCTAATTTATTGTTTAGGCTTTCTTTGTATGTACTTCAAATTGCATAAGTTGAGTGTTGGTGATAAAAATTGAGGTATCGTCAATAAAAGATCAGTCTATGGGTTACAAAGTTACCTATGAAATTATGGTTTGTCTTTTAAAAATACAAATAGTTTATATCAAATATTCAAAGCTAGATGGTGATTTTTTTGAGTAGTTTTTTTTTTTTTTTTTGTGTCCACCACATAGAAACCTGAGAGTACAACATAGAATTTCTCTTGATTTTTTCATTTCATACAATTAGGAAATCAGGGAATGTTGATCAGTTACTTACCTTTTATTATATTTTCCTTTTGAAAAGTGAGTATCAAAGCTGCTGTATAAAGTTGTCCACTACAATAGTGAAAGTGCTTATGTAGTTTACCAGCAGCATTTGGCTAATAACCAGTCAGCGTGAGTTTTTATGAGACCTTGTTGATTTAATTCCTAATTAAATGCACACACACAATTCTTTTGTTCAAGTTTGATATTGAATGAGATGACATGTTTTTTTGGCTGTGTGTTGCATATCTGAGTGTATTAGCATATCTTATTTGATAGCTTTAATCTGGGCTTCCACTACTATAACCCAATGTGATCCGCTTTGCGAGGGTGTTTAGTTGCCTACTTTTTTGGGTGGGGAGAGATCAGTGCTCTATTAATATTCTTGTTTTTATTATTTGTTCCTGAGGGGAGATTTTGAGTAATTGATTTGAGTTAGGCTTTTACATTGCATCTGTCACTTCATTTAGTGTAGCATATTTGTGTTATACTTGAGGACTGAAAGGTCTTGACATCTTGAATCCTGGCTTTGTGGTCATTAAATTACTTTGATTTTTATTCTTGGTTACCAACTATGTCAAAGCCTATTGAGTTTATTACGTCAAGAGGCTGTTAATGTTTGTAGTCTGACAGGTTTCTAACTTGAGAGAGTTGAACAAATTCATTGAATCAGAGTTTCTCTCTATCTCTATTTTCTGGTGTGCCCGGTGATCTTGTGAACTACTTTCTCTATGTTGATGAGGAGGTAATTGACTTTTAACCTTAATGTTGAGGCTTCTAAAAATATTCATTATAAAATAGACCATAATGTGGTCTTATGGTTTATAGTAATACCAGGAATTTGTTTCAACTTGAGAAAGATTATGGATGTAATCCTTATGCTATGACTTATTGAATGCTTGCCAGGTTAGAGGGATCTTGGCACAGTTGGGATTTGAGAAATTAGATGATATTATTGGGAGAACAGAAATTATGAAACCAAGAGATATCTCGTTGATGAAAACTCAACATCTTGATCTCAGCTATATAGTTTCTGTATGTTTTGTTCACAACTGTGTATTTGTATGAGTGTTTTTTTCATCTCTTCAAGTAGTACTTTTTCCTTTGATTTAGCGAATGTCAAAGTCTATTTCAGAAGATATACTCCGGAACTGAATGAATATTGTAGAATTTAAACGTAAAAGTATCATATTTGAGCTGCAGGTGTTAGCCTCCACATCGAAAAAGAGTCCCATCATATTATATATCAGGGACATTAAAAGATTGCTGCTTCAGTTAGACAAGCTATTCTTTTTGTTTGTCAAATTGTTGAAGAAGTTGAGTGGTTCAATCTTGGTGCTTGGGTCTAGTATGTTAGATGAAAACACCGAGTATGAACAAAAAGATTATTAGCTTACCTTATTGTTTCCCTTAATATTGACGTAAGGCCTCAAGTAGATGAGACTAATCTTGTGAACTGGAATTCCTAACTAGAAGAGGACATGAAGATGATCTGTTTCAGGATAACAGGAACCACATTATTGATGTTCTTACAGCTAATGATCAATGTGGAACAGTCATCACTGATCTCGATTTTCAGCAAACTTAAACTTCTTACATAAATCGTTCTGTATCAGAAATATTTTACTCCTTTACACTATTTTTATGTTAGATGCATCAGTCTACTGTTAATGGGTGATTTCAAAAAGTATTGCTAATTTCTAGAAGATTTTTTTATAGAAACGTATCGAGGAGACTACTCATTGTGACTGGTACAATTTTCTCACCATCATTTCACTTGTCAAAAAGTGATGGGGAGGATATTGCACATGCAGGTGAGTCCTAAATCTTTCCAAAGATACAGTCTTTAATTTGCTATATATGCTTGTTTTGGGATTGAATACTATGGTGTTAGATATAGTTCGTAATTATTTGTGTGCTCATATGCCTTTTCAACAAAAATTCTGAATGTGCAGACACGAATGAAGTCTACATGTCTTCAGAAGTCTCAGCAATTTATCTTGACATGAGAAACTCAAAACATGAATACTTGGATGGGTATGAACAAGATTCTGTGATGGTTGATTCATCTGTGGAGGACGAGGAGTATTGTGAGGAATTTGATGATGTTGATCCATATTTCATTATAAAGAACTTACTTGAATTATCAACATTTGTTCTAACATTTTGACAAATGCTGCTACCTACACAAACAAGAAGATGTTCCCTAACCTCTTCTCTTGTATCTTAATGGTGTATGTGGGAAAAAGTCCTTGTATATTGTGTAATTAGTCATAATCTTGTGAGAGATTTGTTTGTATATACATTGAATCTATTATTAATAAAATATTAACCTTTTTTGTTCTAATCTTGTTAATTAATTAGTCATAAGCTTCATATACTACAATATTTTACCATTTAAAACGTTTTTTTTTTAAAAAAAAAATTAAATACATTATTTACTTGGTATATTAAGTGCTTGG
Source organism: Dysphania ambrosioides (assembly GCA_026401315.1). Classification (NCBI taxonomy): domain Eukaryota; kingdom Viridiplantae; phylum Streptophyta; class Magnoliopsida; order Caryophyllales; family Amaranthaceae; genus Dysphania; species Dysphania ambrosioides. The sequence goes on from CM048657.1 coordinate 24,113,898, forward strand.
ATTTTGGTTGGAATCAAAGCAAATGATAGTTTATATTAAGTGTTTTGATTTTGCTTGGAACCGAAGCAAATAATGATTTATATTAAGTTCTTCGATTTTGCTTGAAATCAAAGCACTTAATGTTCCAAGTGCTTTAGTTCTAAAATCGAAGCAATTGAATATTATTTGCTTTGGTTCTTGAACCGAAGCAATTGCGCCATTTCATAAGTGCTTTGACTATATAACTGAAGCAAATAAGCTATTTGAACGAACCATTTTCTACTAGTGAGGGGAATCAACATCAACTACTTAACAAGCATATAACATTATTCCAGCCAACAACGATCAAAGGACAATAATCTTTGGGTTTATAATTGGCCCCTATTCCAATCACTTTATTATTTAGTCACAACCTATATTATTTCATGATGAATCAACTAATATAATGAATCAACGCAGATAAACAACAACAACAACATGATGATGATGAATCCCCAATACACTAATTAAATAAACACTTGTACTTCTAATCATAAATAAACACGAATTAAGAATCACGAATAAGATACGATTTTGACTAAAAATTTAAGCCTTAATATTGGTACTTCTCATCCTAAAAAACATAATTTAAGAAGACAACATCCCATATTATATAGTGCTTGATATTCAATCATACCTAGAAGGTGGGAAGGGGAGATTTAGAGGTCTAAAACTTCAACAAATGCAATCCCAATGTGTTGCTTCAATTCATAAGAGGAACATTACTAATTACCCCGTACTCCCATAATGTTGCTTCAATTCCAATGTGTTACGTATCTTGCTTTCAATTAAACCAGCGTAGTGTGTGGGAACCGAATACAAAGATAGAAGAGGGTAATTGAAAGAAAAGGGGAACTGTTACCATTGCCCTAATATATGTGTGTTGCTTCAATTCCTTCGTGTTGCTAAAGTAGTAGAGTGTTTGGATAAAAAAGGAAGGAGAAAATTCGTGTATCTAGCATGGAATGCAAATACGAATGGAATATGAAAAGACATGGACAAGTTCTACGGTTTAGTGCAAAACCAAAGCATTAGATATATGCAGCTTCTTACAAAAACAAAGCATTTAATGGTCTTGAAGACAAATGTTATGGCTTTTAGGCTACCAAAGCACTTATTCCCTTGATTTACTCCCTTAAATGCTTTAGTTTAGGGAATAACTAGAGCATTTGATAATATTTTCTTCGTTTTATAAAAAAAACCAAAGAAAATGCATCAGAACAATTAAATGATTTTGCACTAGTGAGTATATTTCATGGCTCATTCGTATTAAATTGCCTTTAAAACATATTTTTTTGAACAAATTAAATTATGGGGCAAAAAATTTCTTCGGAAATATTTTTTAGAATTTATGCATGTCTTCTAGTCTAGTATATTAGTCAAAAGATTAGGAGCTTACCTTTTACCAGTACGTTTATTTAAATTGCTACGAAAGCCAAGATAAATGGTTTTAACTATGATTTAGGCCTAGCAACAAATGATTGGTGCTCAAAGGAAGATCCTTGCAATTGGTTAAACAAGGTATGTTGTCATGGACCATACACTTTTCGAGGTCATCTATGAGCTATTGATTTTTTTTAGCACACAACACAAGGACACATATAATTAGCGTAATCTACTCAGTTACGAGAGAATAAAGAAAGAAAAGTAAACTAGTACTAACATCCCAGCTTTTATCTATGTTTTAATCATCCTTTGTCCAAACTTGTTGTTCAATGGTGGAATGATTTGGTGAATCTTCATGAATTCCATCATCTTAGCACCATATTTACCCAAGAAATGACAATCCAATCTTGTTTCAAGAGACCAACAACATCATTGCTAATTCTCTACAACTCATGATTGGGGTAATCATTGGTGTGTTCCAGAAGTTCTTTCAAGTTTGCATCAACATTTCCAATTCCATGTGTTGAATAATTTCTGCATAAGCATTCAAACTTCACGAATGTTGATAAATATTGCTATTATTGGGCTAATAGCATGCATCCAACTAACCAAGTACCATCCTCTTTCCTAATAACTCCTCAACTTCTTAATTCTTGTAGCTTTCATCAGTGTTTAGTTTCATGAAACCTTGCTATGGGAGAGTGTGGAAAAGAATCAAATGAAATCAGGCACAATAGGAAAGTTCGTTGACTAAGGCATAGAAGCAAGTCTTATATGAAGTAATTATAAGAAGATAAATAGGAAAGTTTTATAATTATATAATCAATTTATCAACACTGTAATATGCATGAATGAAAGGAAAAATTTCTCAAACTAAAACAATCCAAATTACATGATATAAGAGATGAGAAAATCCTTTGCTTCACCAACTACCATTAAACCTACTTGTCATGGAGAATGATGAAGTAAGTCATCATCTATTGAATAAACTGATCAATTAATCATTGTAAACCAATTGTTACAACTACTACAGTAGTTAAACACCAACAAATTGGTTTCAAAAATAATTAGTTCAACGGTAATTATTTTCGAAAGTATCAATAACCATAATTACAAAAATCGGTCCAGGCTAATGCATCTAGCCATAAGTGGTAGAGAGAGGCTCAATTATATTATTGCCCCACCTCTACCGAAAGAAGACTTAACGTACGAAAAAATGGGCACAATGAAACTCAACTGTTATCTTGTGGATTATAGAAAATATTATATCTAAGATGGTTAATCAATACATAGATTACCAATAGCAAAGAAGCTATAGAAGGGCATCAAATCAATGTACAGCAGTGATTAAGACAAACTATTGATTTTTGACCTTACTGTAAAAGCAAAAAAATCTCAAATGAGATAAAGAAATAGATATAAGAATGAAAAACCCCATGAAAGACCCAAAAGATATAACCAATTGCGACGTACTAATTTAAAGGAATCATTTGTATCATTTCTTAGGCAAAGATAGAAGGGACATACTAAACCAAAAGCCATTACCTTTGGTGGAAAGTGCATATCCAACCATCTTATGGGAATTCGCAATAAGGGAAATAATGAAAAATGAAGAAATGACCATGGATTTGAGCTCTAGTGGAATATGATGTGGACTGATGACAAAGGACCAATAAGCTAAGTAATGATTATGGTGAGAGGACAAGAAACCTTACCTAAAATATACTCATTGTGAAGGTACTTGTTACATGAAAGACGATTGTTGTAAACTCATCATATATCCCAAATGGTGGCCCAATAAGTCATTGGTGGAGCAATGGTGGTGAGGAATCATGGAGAAGAAGCATTGGAAGATGGGAAGAAGGTGGGAACAACAACCATGGTAAACAACTACACATAAAGAGGTAATAGAGTGCTTAGGGTTTTAGAAATAAACCCTAAACACTCATCTTCTCTATCTTATTCTAATTCCTTGGAAATCCTATAATACAAGGCCCATAAAAATTCCTCTTACCTATTCGGCCCAAAAACAATAACCCACTCCATTATGGACCAAACACACTTGAGTGTTGGTTTGTGCCTAATGACAAAAAACTAAATCTAAAAGAGCTAGTGGCTTTTTTTTATTTTGGGGTTACAGAGACGATGATGACATATGACCCAAAAGACTTACGAACCATTAAAAAAACATGAAAGATTCATATCTAAACTCCATTAAGGAATAGTCTCAAGTTAAAGGAACATGGTGTATTCATTTATCCCCAAACATAATCCTTAATAAATTTCTCATACTCAACTCAATATTATTTTGTACTCAGCTCAAATTCCTAAAATAGTAGAGGAAGCCCAAAAGAGTGAAAAATAGAGATTGTGCATACAAGCTGAGATGGATGTCTTATACAGAAATAGAACATGGAAAACTGCACTCTTTCTCATTATAAGAAACTAGCGGGACATAAGTGGATGTTCACTATAAAATATAAGATAGACAAGACGTGGAGAGGGATAAAGAAAGAATGGTTGCAAAGGGATGCACTCAGACATATGACATAGACAACTTAGGGACCTTTTCTTTAGTTGCAATGATAGACACAATTAGAGTTCTACTCTCCATTGCAACCAATCAAGACTAGTCACTACATTTTTTTGAAGAAGTATACATGGAAACTCCACAGGGTTCACAAAAGGGTTTAAATCAAGGGAAGGTTGCAGGTTATTGAAATCTTTATATGGTCTTAAATAGGTTTCTCAAGCATAGTTTAGGGAGTTTTACTATGTCTATAAAGAAGTATGGATATATTCAAAGTAACTCAGATCATACCTTTTCCTCAATAGAAGGAGATAACTAATGACATGTCTTATCATTTATGTGGATGACATTATTATCACCGTGGGTGACACCGAGAGTATATTAAATTTGAATAAGAAACTCTTTAAACAGTTTAAGATGAAGACTTTGTTGATTCTTGATTTTGGTAATGTCCAAATTTATTGATATTAATGGGTTTTAATGCCTCGATGTCTCTAGTGCGATATTTCAAGTTCCAGAGTAGGAGTCAATTAAAGTTGTGCTACACCAACTAAATCTAGCCTACCCATAAAATGATTAAAGCATTCAAGGAAGCATAAAAACAAAATAATCTTTTTGAAGGAGCTTTGAGAAAAGTTTCATTTTTCCACAATGACCAATTTGAATGGCGTAATTGGCACTAGACTCCAAGTAAAGCCCAAGCTTCACGGAGAAAGAGAAGCCCATTGCAAGATTTTGCTATAGGGTTATTATGAGCACGTAAGAGAGTACATGATTGGGTCAAACTAATCTCTAAAATATGCTTTGCATCATAATCATTTTTAAGGAGTTTTAATTTTAGAAATCTTTAAACTAAAATATATGTTATCTTAGCTTAATCCAATGAGAAATATTTTCTATAAAAGTTTTTGACTCTTTTCTCCTTGTTTAACTTCCATGCAAGCATGGTGGGTATTTAATTTCAAGGTTTTATAAAGCTAGCAAGGTACAACAAGTTAGGTATTCAATCATACTTATGTGTATAATTGATCACCAACAATATACTTGCTTACTTATTTTGTTCAATGTTGTGGGTGAAGTCTTTCTAGGCCTTGTGTATATAAAGAACTCACTCTCACATTTCACAAGTGTATTTACTAACTAGAATTTTGAGTTTTAAACAAAAATCTTCTTCTGTTAGTAGCCACATTCATTAGAGTTGAGCTTATTCTAATCATCTTATCCTACGTGAGCTAGCACCAAGTTGAAATGTTTGAGAGCTTATTGTATAGAGTTATGAAATAAGAAGAGAGAGTAAGTTATTGGACTTTGAGTAAAGTCCAAGAGTGAGTAGAGAGCGACTTTGAGCTAACTCAAGGGGAAAGAGAAAAGTGCAAAGAGAGATGAGAATTTGTTGTTCTGATTTGAACACGAGAGGGGAAAATCATAATAGAGTGTAATAGGTGCTGCCCATATGGTGAAGTGTTGGAAATCCGAGAATAGGGTCATGGTTTTTCTCTTGAGATGGGCAAAAGAGTTTCCACATAAATATCCTTAGTGTTCCTTTTTGTTTCTCTGTTCCAATTCTTTAAATTTTGTAAATTAAAAAAATTCCCCATACTTACAATTTACCCCTCTTGTAATATATATATCTAAATAACAGACTTAGGAAAGATAAAATACTTCCTAAGAATCCAGGTTCTAAGGTCAAAAAAGGGAATTTACATTTCTAAAAAAAGGATACATTCTTGATCTTCTTGCAAATATTGGAATAATCAACTATAAACCAAATGAAACACCAATAATGGTAAATCATGGGCTTCAATTACTATAGTTGTCGAGTTAGTCGATCAAAAATAGTATCGAAAATTATGTGGAAAGCTCATGTACTCATCATATATGAGACCTGGTATTACCTATTGTAGGAGTTATCAGTCGGTTCATATATAAGCCATAAATGGATCACATGGAGGCTGCTCGTTAAGTAGGAAGGTACATAAAAGGGACTCTTAGAAAGGGATTATTGCTCCAAAAGAATAATCACTTGGAAATTCTGGCTTATATAGATGCAGATTGGGATATAAATTCTAATGATCAAAGATCTAGTTTAGGGTACTTTCATTAGTGAAAGGAACTTAGTAAAGCAAAAAGTTGTGGCACTATCAAGTGAAATAGTCGAGTTTAAAGGAATTACAAGAGAACTAGGAGAGGTGCTTTGATTAAGGAAGCTACTGAAAGAGATCAGTTTTCCTTTGAATGAGAGGCGTGAATTTTTCTGTGATAACATGACATCAATTTGTATTTCAGAAAATCCTATTTAACATAATCGAACAAAATATGAAGAAAGTGATAGACATTTCATCATAGAGTAGTTGGAAGATCAGATATATATATATTATCTTTATTTGGTCAATAACTTGTAAATATCTTGACTAAACTTGTGCCAACTAGGCTATTTTATGTTACATTGTGCAAGTTGGGTATAGAAGACCCTATAACCCAATTTAAGGGGATTGTGGGAAAGAATCAAATGAAATCAAGCACATTAGGAAAGTTTGTTGATTAAGGCATATTTTCATAGTTGTATAAGGAGTAATTATAGGAAGCTAAATAGGAAATTTTTGTAATTATATAACCAATGTATCAACACCATAGTACGAATGAATAGAAGAGACATAAATTCTCAAACTAAAACCATCTTAATTATAGAGATTCCAAGGAGGACCTCCATGAGCATTAATGCTAATGGCTACACTTCTTTCTTCCTCAAATATTTTGTTAGTAGGCAACATAACCACAAGAAATTTATTATACGAAGAAAATACCCTGGTCATGAATTTTTGAATACTACTTTATTTCTAGAGTTCCACATATGCCAAATACCTAAAATAACATTAGAGATATAGTCCTTATCTTTGTTAAAATTCATTGAAATTCAACCTAATCAATTCTCATTTGGAAATATGGACACTAAATTTTACATAGGTTTCTTTTTCCTTTTTTTTCAGCATTAAGGTCCAAAAAGTTGCTAAGGGACTACAATCTCTAAGAAGATGAACTCATGTTAATCACATCTTATATAAACTAGATTGAATTTTGGGATTTTCTAGGCTGGGATTGCTCCTACTAGAGGGATATAAAGTAGAAAATTTCACTATTAAATAGTATTTTTATTTGAAAGGTAGGTCAACTTTCCATAACTTATTTAAGTTAAAATTTTATTGTCTATGATAACTAGGGAGAGTAAGGTATTAAGTTGATTTAACAGTAAATGTTCCATTATTTGTCAATTTTAGTTGAATTCTATCCTACATGATTATTGATTTGGACAGAGGAATACATTTAATATCATCACAGATTAAAGCAGGTAAAAGGTGACCAATTCCATCAATATCCTATCATCTATTTCTAATTAAATCACTAGTGTACCAATAAAGCATAAATATGGTGATGAATGGGGTTGTAATATGATTAATGAGAGGAGAATCACTAACCCAATAATGAAACTAAAAAGAGGTGTTAATACCATTATCAATTGTACAAATGAGCCCTTTTTTGAGAATTTCCCTCCTGTAAGGATGTCTCTCCAAATTGAAGATTGAGACATGCTAAAATTTCTTTCCATATAATTTTTCATATGCCTTTTAAAGAGAACTTTAACCCATAGTTTTGAAGGTTGGTTGAGAAGTTTCAATCCTAGTTTATCCATGAAGTATAGAATCTATCTTTTCAAGTTTCTTATTCCTAAACCTCCCAAACTTTTTGGCCTGCACCTAGTTTCCCAATTAGTTATGGGAATGTATTTTGTTCTATCAACTCTATTCCAAAAGAACCTTTTGCAACTTTTTTCGATGATTATAATGACTAGAACAAGAAGAAGGTTTGTTTAATTTGCATTGCATAAAGGGGGTAAATATTAAGCATAAATTTAATGAGATTGTATCTTACTGCCATGTTTAAAAATTTAGATTGTATCAAGTTAGCTTACCATCCAAAGAGCAGAGATATAGTAGATTGTAATGCATGATATGATAATATTAACTATAGAATTGAAAATCATTAAGGTTTCTCTAATAGAACGCATAGACTATGAAGGTGGGTGCATAGTGAGGACTGTGCACCTGGATCACAACGACTTCCCATAATACATAAAACGCGTGTAGATTTAATGTGGGTCAAGGGTAATGAACATGATGGTCAAGGGTAATGAACATGGATAGTTTAAAGTTTCCCCTAGAAAACATGAATCTTTAACTGCAGGAACCGAACCATTACTTCTCTAATATTAACTGCCAACATATCTTTTCAGTTTTCCTATGCACTCATTATTAGCACAATCCCCGGTGTTTTGACTCTTTAGTTTTCATTTTATACATTTTAGTGCACATGCTCAAACTGAAATTTCTGGCATATTTATTTTACATGTATATTTGATTCAATTATAATAAACAACAGAAATATGATTAATATACATTAGTGTTGACTATTATGTACATTGGATATCTTAGTGTTTTGCTCACTGAAATTGCTGGCATATGACATTCAAAATAAAAATTTTACATGTACATTTGAGTTTATTGTAATAAGCATCATAGATATGAATAATGTACATTATAGTTGACTTTTTTTACATTAAACATCTTGGTACACTTGCTATGAGAGAAATTGTTGGTAAATGAAATGAAGATCAAATATTATACATGTACATTTAATTCGTACGTAATGATCATTAGTAATGTAATAATGTATATTATAAGTGAATAGTTTGTACATTAAACATTTGATTGCACAATGTGAAACTGCTATATATGAAATTTTACATGTACATTTGATTCAATTATAATAAATATTAGAAATCTGAACAATGTACATTAAACATGCTGGTGCATATGTTTAGTGAAAAACTACTTGCAAATGAAATGTACACTAGAAAGACTGCTAGTGAGAACTTACATTTGATCAAATGTAATGTATATTAGAAATGTGAATAATGTACATTAGAAATGTAAATAAAGTATATTTAAGTTTAGTATGTTGTACATAAACATCTTGTCACACATAGTGAAAAAGTTGTTGCACATGGATTTGTACATGTACATTTGAAAGGTGAACAATGTACATTAGAAATGTAAATAATGTACATTTAAGTTGAGTATGTGGTTCATTAAACATCTTGGTGCACATAGTGAAAAAACTATTGTACATGAATTTTTACATTTAAATTTGAAAGGTAAACAATGTACATTAGAAATGTAATTAAGGTACATTTAAGTTTAGTATGTTTTTCATTAAGCATCTTGGTGAACATAGTAAAAAAAAACTACTACACATGCATTTATACATGTACATTTGAAATGTGAACAATGAAAATTAGAAATGTAAATAATATACATTTAAGTTGAGTATGTTTTAATTAAACAACTTGGTACATTTCTAAGAATGATATGTACATTTAAATTTTGAGTTTTCATATTGTAATCATAATGACACGGATGTACATCGTATGGCTTTGCAATGAACAAGTTTCTTATAAGTGATGTACATTTACATATCAAGTAATGTACACGATCTTCATCTAGATTGGTGTGTGTGTATTGAATATTTTAAAATTTGATGCAAATTAAATAAAACAAAAATAATTCTAATAATTCTGTTATTATTATATTTCCAATACAAAAACAATAGAATCATAATGCTTCATCATTGCAAATTACATAACATTAATGATGGTTTTTGCTAGAAAATAATGAATTGCACGCATTCATTGCATTTGCTCTCCATGTTCATTCTGTTTGCTCTCCATGTTCATTGCGTTTTTCCCTTAATTAATGTTGTCTGCATTTTGTATTAAACTTTCTTGCATTTTGAACTGGGTGAATGTACAGTGAGCACTGTGCACCCGCCTACAGGATCCTATTTACGTGAAACAGATACATAATAGCTATCAAGTTCCCAACAGAACTAAGACAACTTTCAAAGTAACAATGTTATGACTCAAAAGTTTAAAGTAGAAGGGAGTAAGCCACTGCAAAGTTTATAAAGGGGCATGAAAAAAAGTGAAGGACATAAAGAGAAGGAAGTTAACTCATGACTCATGTAATGATTTATTTGTTTTCATCTCCTAAATTTAACAAAACTTATTAGTAATGTCAATAATTTCACTTCCTCCATTAATAATCACCTCACCCAAAGCTTCTATATTTTATTTCCAAAACCGTAATAAAGGCAAACTTATAGTTCCCAATACGTGGCTCTTGGAACACTACTTTTTTCTTGTTTATTGGGATATGTTCATAAATTAGTAAAAATAAGTTTAAATAAAATCATTTTAAATCAACAAAAATCATTTTAAATCAATAACAATACCTTATAATAACTAAAGGTAATTTCTAATAAGTATAAATCAACTTATAGTTAAGTAGAAATCAGTTTAGTAAAAACAATTGCATTCAATTGAATAAAACCAATCTAGTACAAATTGTTTGAACCAGAAAAAAATCATTTTAAATCAGTAACAATAACTTTGAGCATTAACATTCATGAGTTTTGTGCTTCCTCATGGATGAATTTGGGAGAAGAGAGTGTACTCAGGATGTTGAGCTTGAAGAGAGTATACTCTCTTGAAAAGGAATGAGAAAGGGGAAGGGGAAATCCTCTTTTGAAAGAGGAATTGCTTTAATCAGCTTTGATGATCTTCTTCAACAACTAAAAAAATTCTGATTCCATCAAAAAGTAGACTGCATAGCAACTTTACTTCATCATTTGGCACATGACAACAGCTTGCCTTATATATTGGCAGCATAGGATTTGGACAATTGTCATTTTTATATTAGGTACATTTTTTGATTGAATTTCAACAGAAATATTGTATAACAACTATAAAAAACAGTCAAGTTTAAAAAAAAATCTTATTTCACTGACTTTATTTTTTTCTCTATAAATTAAATTCAAATTTGATTTATTTTCTCTTACTTCAAATTTCTCATATTTATGTTAATTTCATGTATTTTTTATGTATTTTCAAACTATAAATTAATATAGATTTTTTAAAATCCTAATTAGGTATGTAATTGATAATTAACTACCAAAATTAAATTACATAATATTTAAATTATAATAAATTTTATGCTAGGGTATATATAAAGTATAATATAGAGTATTAAAATGGATACTCATTGATGTAGGAAAAATAGAAGGAAGAGGATGGAGATGAAGAAAGAGATGGTGGGAAATGATGTAGAAGAATGAAAAATTGTTGTCTCAAAAGGAGGATTGAAAAGATAAAAATAAGTGGAATGCAAAAAACTCATGGATAATCTTGTTCTAATAATTAAGTAAAGGTAATTTTTAATACGCATAAATCAATTTAAATAATAAAAATACTTTGAATTCATTAAAAATCAGTTGAAAAGAATATGACCAAAGAAGTTTCAATGATTAGTCTTCCCCATCTCCTTGAAACTAATTCTCTTTAATACTCCTTGTGTTTTGTGACCTCCCTCCTCATATATCTTGTTATAAATTGATTTATCTTTCCCAACTAGAGTTATCAAAATCTTACTCGACCCAATAAGTTGTCCGAAATTGACCTAGATCCGACCTGATTATGACACAAAAAGTGAGACTCGTATGTGTTTTGTGACCTCCCTCCTCATACATTTTGTTATAAATTGATTTATCTTTCCCAATTAGAGCTATCAAAATCTTACTCGACCCAATAAGCTGTCCAAAATTGACCTAGATCCGACCTGATTATGACACAAAAAATTGAGACTCGTATACCGATATAACCCAACCTGAAGTCAACTAAAACCCGATTTGACTCGATTTTCATAGATTAGAACCTAATCTGTTAGATCCGTTACAGACCCGATTCAAAGACAATCTGAGACCGATTGAGCCTGAAAAAATAATCGATATGACCAGACTTATCAATATCATCATTGTTCAATTTATAAATTAACTATCATATAAAAATAAGTTATCATATAAGCTGACCCGAAATTAACATATATGATTCAAGACAAATACTACAAAATAGTCAAAAAATAGTTATAAATCGATAGTAACATGTAATTAATGACTCAATGTGAACCCGATAAAGCCTTACCCGAATTTTAACTGAAATTGAGGCGACCTATTACCACAATTAGCTTGACCCAAAATATACTCAAACTCAAAATAACCCACTACAACCCATCTAGGAACCGACTCGGATTGACCTGAACCAACCTTGACCCAAATCGAATATGACCTAACATAAACTCGAACTGAAACCGAGGAAACAAATGACCGATTTGACCCGATCCGATAATGACATGCGCCAGTCTGACTCAATCAGATAGACTAAATTGCCTGATTTAACCCAAACCAATAAGCATCGACCCATGATGAGTCAATCTTGAACTGACCCTTAGACCCGAAGTTACACCCCTACCAACTTTGTCGATCACCCATGTAAAGCATACACAATCTGAAAACGGGATCTCAAAGTATTGTTACTCATCCAAAATATCAGGTATTCAAATCAAAGCAACATTTTATTTGAATAATGACTAGCCACAAGCCCATAACCCAGTATACCATATTTTTTAACATTTTCCGATTTACCATATTTAAACAAAAGGAATTGCCGTGTTACATAGAACATAAGAGAAACATGGTATTACACTTAAAACAAAACTAATGTTTAACGTTATGCTATACTTTTTTCTGATGAAAATGTTAAGCAATTACTAATGTTTAGGAATCCAAGAAGTTAGGTGGGTATATATAAATCTTGGCAACATTATTGTCCCAAACTCCCGATTCCAATCGTCAACATCTTAGACATTAAAATCCCAAGTTAGATTTTGCACAAACTTTGTACTAATAGAATTTAATTTAGCCAAAACTTATATATATATATATATATACATATATATATATATATATATATATATAAGTGAGATCATGTGAGAACCCCTTATTTATATAAAAACTCATCTAATACCATTAATTTAGTGTATTTAAATGGCTGTGATTAAATCTGCATTAATGACAAAGTTGTAAATATCAAAAAGTCAGAAATTAATTGGTAGTTGAGAAAGATTCGGTCCCATGATTATTGGGTAGTTTTCTAAACGTCTTTTTATATTCACTAAAAATGATTAGTTTTCATATTGTTCATGTTACTCTTCACTCAAATTGTAATATTTTTTTCAAAAGTTATTCGAATGCTATTTTCATTGATTTGGGGTTCAAATAAAGGTAATGTTTGAATTTTATCCGTCGTTGAACTACCGAAGGATGTAGTTATAATATGATGATGATAACTTTAATGGTTGTTGTATTTTTTTTTTACTTCTATCGATTTCATAAACAATTTTCGTAATATGTATGTTTTATTTCTTGAAAAAATTAGTCGTATTATGCTGTGTAAAAGTTGGTCTTATTATGTTTGATGTATTAGTAAAATTTTTAGAACACTAGAATGTTGTACATTAGATTAGTTTATAAATTCACGTTTTAATATGAATCTTGTACGTTAGAATTACTGCATTAAACATTAGTTGATTTTGTTAGAACACTATAATAAATTTTTAGAACATTAGAATTATAATTTAGAACAAAAGGCATAACATGTTATAATATTTGAAATTGTAGTTTAACACTTAGAACAATAGGATGACGTTATAATTTAGAACAATAGGTAAGCATGTTAGAACAATAGTTATAATACTTAGAACAATGGAAGAAGTTTTAGAACAATAGGTATATTATGATAGAACAATATGTGTAACATATACCTATTGTTCTAAATTTATGATATAATGTTCTAAATTTAGGGAATTTATTGTTTTGAATTCGAATTTATGTTATAAAGTTATTTGAATTTTTCTAAAGTTTATAGTGATTATTTTGAAGCTTTTGCACTATTGTTCTAAAACTTTGTATTATTGTTCTAAAACATTGTATTATTGTTCTAACAACATATTATACGTATTGTTCTAAAATTTTATGATATTATTCTAAGTATTATACTAATTATTCTAACATATTGACCTATTGTTCTAAATTATAATTCTAATGTTCTAAAACATCTCACTATTGTTTGTAGGCATGAACATGAATGAGGACTATAGAAGAAAAAAAATACAATATCACTTTATATGTTCATTAGATAATGTTAGTGTATTGGATAAATATAATGTTAGTGTATTGGATAAATATAATACAATAAAATATATGATCATTAGAACACTAGTGTTAATATTTAAAATAAAAGCATTAAACATTGTAAAAGTTTGGAGCAATAAAATCAAATTTTAGAATAATAGAATACATTCTTAGAACAATAGAATTAATTTTTTAGAACAATAGTGTAAATTTTTAGAATACTAGTGTTAATATTTAGAACAAAAGAAATTAAACTACATAATCGAACCATAGAATATATAATCACTACTTAGAACAATACAATTAATATTTAGAACATTACATTTAACATTTAGAGCAACGTAACAAAAGTTTAAAATAAAAGAAACAAAGTTTAGAACAATAGATAATAATGTAGAACAATAAACTTAATATTTAGAACAATACAATTAATATTAAGAACTACGTAGCAAAAGTTTAGAATAATCTAATAAAAGTTTAGAACAAGTGATAATAACCTTCGAGCAATAGCTCTACTATTTAGAACTATAGTGTCATTTTAGAACAATAGATAACAATTTTGGAATAATAGAGTTGAACATTAAAATTTAACCTTAGAATAAGAAAATTATTAATTAGAACAATAAAGTTAATATTCAGAACATTGTAAAATTTTAGAACAATAAAATTAAATTTCAAAATAATAGAATACATTCTTAGAACAATAGAGTTAATATTTAGAACAATAATCTAACTTTTTAGAACACTAGTATTAACATTCATTTCATTGTTTACTGATGTTCTAAAACACAATAGTAATGTTCTAAAACTCAACACATATGTTTTCAAATTTTATTCTATTGAAAGGCGTGTCATACACCTAACAAAAATAAACCTAACTGTACCTCCTAACTATGTAGCAGGGCAAGTAAGGGTCAAATCCCAAGAGACTAATGGTTGAATTAGCTAGAATGATTTGAACTAAACTAAGCTAGTAACCAAAATGAATAGTGATGATCTAATCTAAAGACTAAAATGAGCAAGATTTATATGAAATAATCAAGGTTTAAAGGCTTTAGAGTTAAGTATCCCCACTAGCATGAATTAATGCACCAACGATTCCTCCTTCCCTAATTTAATTACTAACAATTCATAGGATAGATACGCCCTAATCAATATTAGTGATTTCTTTCTATCAATCAATGGCTTCTTCAACAATGCAATCATACCTATTTTCATGGACTCATGCAATTCAAAGACTTTAAGCATAGCATCTTAACATCCTAACAAATTCCATCGATACTTTCATAGTGATTTCCTTTATCTTAAATTAGGGTTCTAGATTCGATTAAGGATCAACTTTCGTTGTAACCTAACCACATTCAACCAATACTATTTCTAGTCATTCATTGATAATAAAACCAACCCTAAGATAAATGAATTGCAACTAATCAAATCGGGAATTGATAATCAATAACACATCATTCCCTGCTAGGGTTTAACCTAACCCTAGAATAAGAAAACTACTCTAGCATATTGAATAAAATAACAAAAGCATTATAAATTGAAAACATGATTAACAATAACAATAAGAAAAGGGAGAAGAGAAAATAATACTTGAGATTGATTGAAAATATCAAAGTAATGTTGAACACCAAAGCCTTCTTCAATGAGTGCTAAAGAGAGAACCCAAAATAAATCTATGAAAACCCTAAAGCAAAAACAATGAATAATGAAAACTAAGAATTAGAAAATCAGAAAATTGCCTTTTTACTCCTCCAAAGTGGCATGTAAAACCACCTAAAATGAAGTCCAAAACTTCTTAAATTCCCCCCATCTAGCTAGTACTTAATGCCTAGGTTTTAGGGCTACAAAATATTATTTCAAAGTGGTCGCCAAGGTGTTGTGGCGCGAGGTTAAGGACCGCCAACGAGGTGCGGTGTATGCTGCAAAATTCATCATTTTGCTAGCTAAACTTCATTTTCTGTGCCTCACATTGAAAGATCAACGTCTAGCTAGAGCCATGTTGTAATAGGTCTTCGAAAATCCCAAGACGAGGCTCTTATTACGTCAAGATCCTACAAAACAAAACAAAGCATACCCGAGAGGAGCAATATCGAAATATATGAAATAAAATCCCATAAAGGAGGTAAATGTAGAAAAGAATCAATAAAATGAGATTGATTAAGGCATTAAAACTATGAATAATATTGTGTTATCATCTATTGCTCTAATGTGTAATACTAATGGTCTAAATTTGAGTACTGGTGTTTTAAAGTTTAATACATATATGTTAAATATTTATTCTATTATTCTAAGATCTAATATTAATGTTCTAAAGTTGAGTACTAGTGTTCTAAACCTTAACATATATGTTTTAAAATTTTATTCTATTGTTTTAATGTGTAATACTGATGTTCTAAATTTGAGTACTTGTGTTCTAAAGCTTAACACATATGTTTTAAATGTTTATTATATTATTCTAAGGTCTGATATTGATGTTCTAAAGTTGAGTACTGTTGTTCTAAATCTTAACACATATGTTCTAAAGGTTTATTCTATTATTCTAAGGTCTAATATTGATGTACTTTAATTTAATATTGATATTCTAAAGGTTAACACATATGTTTAAAAATTTCATCTATTGTTATAATATGCAATAATGTGTAATACTGATGTTCTAAATTTGAGTACTTGTGTTATAAAGCTTAACATATATGTTTTAAATGTTTATTCTATTATTCTAAGGTCTGATATTGATGTTTTAAACTTGAGTACTGGTGTTCTAAATCTTAACACATACGTTTTAAAGGTTTATTCTATTGTTCTATGGTCTAATACTGATGTACTATAATTTAAATTGATGTTCTAAAGGTTAACACATATGTTTAAAAATTTCATCTATTGTTGTAATATGTAATACTGATGTTCTAAAGTTAAGTAGCGATGTTCTAAATCTTAACACATATGTTTTAAATATTTATTCTATTGTTATAAGGTATAATATTGATATTTCAAAGTTTAATATTAGTGTTTAAATTACTACTGAAAAAACAATGAAAATCTAATATAAAGTAATATAAATAATTGGAAACTATTAAAGAATTGTGCAAGTTGACATTGGAAGCCTGATTCATTGAGAATATAAAGAGACGTTTTTGAAAACTACCCAATAATTACGAGGTGTGAATTTTTCTCAACTGCCAATTAATTTTAAACTTTTCTATATTTATAATTTTTACAATACTGAAGAATTAATCACAGCCATCAAAGTACACTTAATTAACAGTTTTAGATGAGTTCTTATATATGCATGGTTCTTATATAAGGAGGGGTTCTCACCTGAACCCACCCCTATATATATATATATATATATATATATATATATATATATATATATATATATATATATATATATATATAGGTTATAATAAGAAGCCCCCTTAAAATAAGAAGGATGAGAAGCGATCTCATCCTTTTATTCTTTTGATCAATGGCCACGAATGAGTTGTCGGTTTTCATTAAATGCTTATACTCTTCTTGCCCCCGTTTTTCTATTACTTTCTTCTTGCCCCCGGTTTAAGCGAAGTTACTTGCTCTCCCACTTTTGCTGCATTCTCTCTTCATCCTTGCTATTCATCCTTGCTATTCTATCTTCGTCCTTGCTATTTTCTCCATTTCCTTTATGATTTTTTCAGTGGTTTTCTCTCTTTATCCTTGATCTTCTCTCCATTCATAGTGTTTTCTTTCAGTTTTTAGCACAATTTTTTTGTAGTGTTTTCGGTAGTGGTCGGCGGTGTGCACAACAATAGCGCTTCAATTTTTGGCATTGTTTCGGTTAGTTACTTATAATGTCATAATTAATTTGAGTTAATTGTTTATAATTTTGTGTTTTTGATTTTAAGTGTTAGGTTTGTTTGTATTTTCTTAGGTTTTGAAATGATGAGAACACATGGTGGTTTACTTTCGAGAGACAGCGTGGCAGAGGCAACGGAAGAAGAGGTCGTGCTACTAGAGACAATAAACGTGGTGTTGTTGTCGTCGAAGCTTCCAGTATAATTTTTATTTTACATTATTATATTTGTCAAGAAAAATTATTGTATAATATTATAAGAATTCTAACTAGATATTGAAGTATAAGCATTAATTGTGTTATTTTGTGATTATTGTTGAACAATTTATAAAAATCAATCATAATAACAATATGTTTTTCGGTTGTTGTTTGTGTTTTTGCATTAATTGTGTTTGATTGTAGGAGAATATATGTTTGAGCCACATTATATTGAACAATTATTCACTTGATTATTGTTCTTTTGTTATTATTTTGTGTTAGTTTTATGTAAATATTTACTTTTTTCTATAGTGATCTTTTTTATTTCTATGGTGACCTTTTTAGTTTCTTTAGTAACCTTTTTTTTATTTTTATAGTATAGAACCTATATACTTAAGGAAGCTTTCTTTGGTCAATTACTGAAAAACAATCAAGTGACAATACTAAAAAATAGGACCAACCTGAAAGATAGCCAGATCCTCCAAGAAACATTATATACAAAGAATTACTAGTGTATGCATATAAACTACTCTGTATATGCAAAGTGCCACCCCCTAGGCATCTACTACAGCAATTGGTCTACACCGGATTCATAGTACTTGAATTAGCAAGTTTATGTAATATACCTTTTTAGTTGATTAAGTTCTAATTGCTACTTTCTAACAAGAGATACCCAACTTTCCTGAAAGGGGATTGCTTAGATGGAATCCCACTCCATTTTGTTTTACATTAAGATGATCATCCTTCATCCGGAAATAAAGTAATAGTTGTCTATACTTGTAGAAATACTCCGTAGTTATCTATTTTGAAATAACTGCAATCTATAGAAATATACTCTTGAGCCTTATAAGACAAGAGTGAAGAGTGTATCAAAACTCAAAAGAATTCAGTAACGTTTCTATATAATGTTGATTATATAAGGTTAAGACATTTATGTCAGATAAAAGGAGCATTCTGCATAGTTTAAAAGCTGTTTATTGATGAAATTTGGGTATTCCTACTATTGCTTCGGAGTGTATTGGTTCATTGAATGTATGACGATTGAATATTGGAAACCCAAGTATGATGAAATTAAATAGGCTCCTAACAAGGGAACAAGTCATAAGTTTAACGTTAAGGCTAAACCATGGATAAATCATAGTAGTTGAGCATTGGTGATGATTAGTATTATATGCATGATTCAATAGATTGCAATGATCATTTAGTCCAAGTTGACCATGATAATCATATATATTTGAGTCCAATTTCATCACATTCCAATAACTTAATTTAGCTCGATTGATTGGTTGTAAGCTTTTATGCAAATTGAGCCACATTATATATGTTTGTGTTTTTGCATTAATTGTGTTTGATTATAGGAGAGTATGTGTTTGAGCCACATTATATTGAATAATTATTCACTTGATTATTGTTCTTTTGTTGTTATTTTGTGTTAGTTTTATGTAAATAGTTACTTTTTCTATAGTGACTTTTTTATTTCTATGGTGACCTTTTTAGTTTCTTTAGTAACCTTTTTTATTTCTATAGTATAGAACCTATATACTTGAGGAGCCTTACAAAGTACATTCTAATCTATCATTTCTAATTAAATCTAGTGTTTATTTTTTGTTTGATACATGCAGAAAAGAAGAATGCTGGTGAAACAAAGAAAAGAAAGAACGATGATGATGTTGTATTAATTACAAAAGTTCAAAAGGCTATTCCGTCTTCTTCCTTAGCTTTAGCTAAGGTTATACATCCAACTGATGAAAATGAATCAAAGGGGAATAAACTTGAAAAGTTTGTGAAAGATAAGAAGAGGGGGTGCCAGGACATTGAAGTTGTGGACACTCTCAATCAACCAATTGCAAAAAGGTAGAGTATCTTTCATGTTGTAATATTTTTTTTTAGATATAATGTCTTTCATGTATTAATATTTGCTTAAATTATCTTTTTTTTATCTTTTTATGATAGGGTAAGAACTACATTTAAAATGAAATGCAAACCTTCCCAATTAGTAAAATTGATTAGAGGATTCACAAGTGAGCAAAAACAAGTTGTGAAGAATATAGGATTTGGAGGATTATTAACTATGGATTTGACAAGGACTCCAACAAATATGTTAAATTGGATTGTTGACTTTTTTTATCCTGGGAGCCGTATGTTTAGCATTGATGCTGGTAGAAGCTTTCAAATATCGGAGTTTAATGTGTATGATTTGTTTTGCCTTCCCTTGAATAGGAATAGAGATGTTGAAATTGCCTCAAGAAGCGCAAATATTATGAACCCTGATTTTCCATTAAAACAACATTTTAGAATTTTTTTTGGAATAGAAAAAAAAATGAACCTGTCCCTTTGGATTTAGTGGAGCACATGATTCCACAAATGACCGATGGAGATGATGCATTTAAGAAACTTTTTGTACTTTATGCTTTTTCTACCTTTTTAGCTCCTCCACACAACCGTACGATTGATCTAAAGATTGTTAAGAGTATTGCTATGGTCGATCAAATTAAAGAATTTAATTGGTGCAAGTATGTCTTAGATCAATTGTGTAAGGCTATCATGAAGTTTAAAAAAGGCAAGGTACAACAGTTTTGTGGTTGCATTGTGATGCTACAAATAATATATTTCCATAGGTTAAGATTTAAGGGTATTTGCTTATCAAGTTCTTTTCCTTTAATTAAACACTGGAATGATAAGAAAGTTAGCTTAATAATGAAGGAGGAAGGATTACCTAACTTCTTTGGGAATGGGATTGTTGTTTCTAGTACATATCCCATTAGTGAGCATTTGAAGTTTATGAATGGGCGAGTTATTAGAGTGTTTGATGAGGAAAATGTAGAGTAGGATTTTGTTGAAGTTTGTAATTATGAGGAAGGAAATCAAAAGACTTCAAATCCTGTGGAAAATGAAAGTTCTTCAGAGGAGATTCATTTGACTAAAAAAATTCCGTTCATGTTGCCGGAAGATGAAAAGTCAAATGAAAATATTCATCGTCTAGGTGAAAATGTAAGTTACCTTTTTTGTTTTTAATTTTAAAGTTATAAATTTTAATTTTTGCTCATAGTATCCTTTTTATGTTTCGTAGTATTCTTTTTTTGTTTCATAGTATCTTTTTCTTTTCTATACTAAACTATTTCATTTCCTTAGTGACCATTTTGCAAGGTATAGTAGCCATTGTATTTACAACTCTAAATATAGTTAATGTTTATTGCAATTAACTTTTTAAAACATATAGTCACCATTTATATGTATATAGTGTCTTTTTTATTTAAATTTACTTTTTAATTATTTTAACTTTTTATGGTTAACTTTTTTAGAGAACATAGTCACCTTTTTATATTTATAGTGACCTTTTTATAGGACATAGCCACCTTTTATTTTCTATAGTAACCTTTTTTTATTTCTATAGTAACCTCTTTAATTTTCTATATTTATAGTTACCTTTTTTAGACGACTTTGTCATCTTTTTTATATATATATAGTGACTCATATATTTTAAAAGTCTTGCTTGCCTTCTGTCTGCTCACTGATGTGATCATAAGTTATTGAGTATTCATAATGTGTATTATAGTTACTTTTTTAGACAACATAGTCACCATTTTAAAATATATAGTGACCTCTTTTAATTAAACTTTTTTAACTGTTTACTTCGCCTTCTATTGTAGTTAAAAATACATAGTTACCATTTACATTTTTTTTATATGTATAGTGACCTTTTTAGAAGATTTAGCCACCTTTTATTTTCTATAGTAACCTTTTTTATTTATATAGTAATCATTTTTATTTGTATACTGACTTCATAGTGACCTTTTTCATTTCTATAGTAACCTTTTTTATATTTATAGTGACCTTTTTTATTTTGTATATTTATATAGTAATATTGCTTGCCTTCTGTCTTCTCATAAAAACCTTTAAATGCTTATAACCTTATTAAATGCTATACAAGAAATACATGAGCATCTTCTTCTGTTGAAGCGAGACACTAAAGTCCTATTCTTTCTCAAACTCAACGATTTTTTATGAATCCTAGTGTTTTAAACACTATTGATAAAATTGTTGAGTTGGTTAAGTGGGTGGCTGAAATCCCGAAATCGTTGAATGAATTTCCAACATTTCCTATGAGGAATAGTGATGTAAAGATGAAATAGTGGAGGAGGTAGCAGCAACAATTTCTGTGGAAAACAGGAATTTTGATGAAGTAATTGACAAGGGAGTACAGGCATTTCCCATTGAAGATAGGAATGTCAATGAGTTAATTGGGAAAGTATTAACTGATCTAAACATTAATTAGGTTACCCAAGAAACAAGCAGTAGTTGTAGTAGTGGATTCGATAGTATTTTGAAGTTTGGAAAAGCAAAGTGTTCAACTGAGCTACATGATAATAATTTGGAGAAGGTTCTTTTTGTTTTCCCCTTGATGAAGATGAATATGAAATATATGCGGACTCTGCCTATTATACAACAAGAAATTATTGATTATGGTTTCATCAATAACTTGTGTGTTAAGTCAAAGTAAGTAATTTAAAATATTTTCACTTTTATTTTGTTCTTCGTTTTGTTTTTTATTTATATTATTTATTAATCTTTTTTTTAACAGTGAGTTGCTGGTAGATTTTGAGGATGTTTATAACATTCCTAGGCATGAGTTTTATTCTTTAGGAGAGCCTTCATAATACACGTTTATGAGTATTGTAGATTGTTGGGCCTTATTACTAAATGAGAATGAGAGGAACAATAAAGGACCCAAAAAGTTTTACTTTGGTGCTACCCAAAGTGTGAGTGGTTTTTTAATTGTTCTTAGATTTTCTTTTATGAGCATTGTTTAGAAGTATTTTAACATTTTTTTTTAATTTATTTCAGTATGCTTTACTACAAGCACATGAGAACAACAAAGGAACACAAGATGTGGACCACTTAAATGAAAGTTGGGAAAGTTGGATGAATCTGATTTACAACAATTTTGATTTGAAGAATGTTGAGCTGGTAAGTTACCCTTCAATTATTTAAATAACAATGATGAACATGCAAGGGTGAATCATTTCGATATCAATGCATGATAAAACAATGTGATTCATATTTGACATGAAGTAGACCTTTAGACATTGTGATATATAGGATGATAAAATTCAGGAATTTAAAGAGAAAGAACTAAGGAAGGAGCTGACAGTTTGTATCCTTTCCTATTTCATAGTTTGAAACTCCCATCAACACTATCCTTTCCTATTTCATAGATTTTCTAAGTTGTTAAAAATTAATATTTTATCCTTTTCGTTCACTCATTATAGTTAATAAAATAGTTATTATAATAAGTTATTTTTTATTAATATAGTTTATGTTTGTACAGATTTTTGGATGTTCTCATCAGATTTTTATGATTTTCTCTTTAATGTACAGATTTTTGTCCTAGTACTCAGGCGTAGCCATTACTTCTTACTAGTTGTTAATTTGAAGATTGGTATAATACAATGGGTTGACAATTTGAAATATACTGACGAGTCTCAAACTGAAATTGAAGAATTGTCTAACGCTATGGTATTTATTTTATCCTTGCATCGTTTCTGTTCTTTTCCTTGTATTGCTCAATATACATTGTCCATGCATTCTATTTGTTTTAAACTTGTTTGTAGGCCGATTTGTTGGCAACATTTCTTGATGATAAGATTCCCAATGCGGATAAAATGTCAATATATAAAATGGAACAAGTTGACACTCCTTGGAAGTCAAACAGAAGTAATTTTGATTGTGCTATGTATATTATGGTTAGCATGCTCTAGTTTGAAGGAACAGATGTTTTTGACAATCTAATCCTGAAAGCAGTTACGGTTTTTCTAATTTTTTTATTAGGTTTTTAATAATATGATATCATTTTTTAGTTATGATGTGTTTATATAATTCAATGTTAGGCTCCATTGAAGCATGTAGCCCGAGCAAGAATAGGAGCAACACTATTTCTTTGTGACTTGAATCGTCAAAGATCAAATGTGTTAAAGGAGTTACAAGAATTCAGGATGAAACGTGGAGTACTTTCAAAGGAGGTTGCAGAAAGAAGGAAAAAAAATAAGAAAGTAATGAAGAAAGCTTAGAATTGAACAAGTGTTTTTAAAGCTTTTTCTGATGTTGTAGTTGTTACTTCAAATTTTCTTAGAGTTACCTCAACTATTATTATAGTGACCTTTATATTTTATTATAATGATACTTGATTTTAAGAAATATAAGGTTACTATCATTGATATTAAAGTTACATATTCCATTTTTATAGTGTATGCAAAGCATAAAGAAACTTTTATTATAGTGATGATGTCTTTTATTATAGTAACCTTTTCTTTTATTATAGTGACCTTTAACTGAATGCTTTTGAATGATATAGTGACAGGTTTTAATAATAAGAAGTATAGCAATTATCATTGTGGTAATGAATTTATAATTTTAATAGTGACACTTTTTTAGTTATAGAAACCTCTGGTGTAATATTAAAAATATGTTTTCCTATAGTGACCCGTTTTTAGATTATAGAGACTTTTTTTTATTATAGTGACCTTTTCTTTTCCTATTTGATGTTTTAATTTTTTAGTCTTCTTTATTTGAAAAAAAATTATAAATTATCTTATATTTCTATTTTTAGATTGCATAGTAACCTTTTTAATTCGTACTGTAACATTTTTTAATGCCGGATTATAGTGACTAATACTTTTATAATAGTGACCTTTTCTTATATTATAGTGACCTTTTTCTGAATACTTTTGAATGTTATAGAGGAAAAGGTGTTATTATAGTGACCTTTTTTATTATTATAGTAACCTTTTCTTTATTTATAGTGACCTTTAACTAAATGCTTATGAATGATATAGTGATAATTTTTAATAATAAGTATAACAATTATTATTGTGGTAATGAATTTATAATTTTAATAGTGACATTTTTTTAGTTATAGAAACCTCTATTGTAATATTAATCTAGTCATTTCCTATAGAGACCTTTTTTTTATTATAGTGAACTTTTCTTTTCATATTTGATGTTATAATTTTTTTTTACATTATGAACTAAGAAATAAATTCACCAGATTATAGTGACTAATAATTTTATAATAGTGACCTTTTCTTATATTATAGTTAGCTTTTTTCTGAATGCATTTGAATGTTATAGAGGAGACCGTGTTATTATAATGACCTTTTGTTTAAATATAGTGACCTGTTGTTTAAAAATAGTGACCGTTTTTCTGAATGTTTTTCATAAGCTGAATGTATAGTAACATTTCTTAATGCTGGATGTTTTTTACATTATGGTACTAAGAAATATAAACACCGGATTATAGTGACTAATACTTTTATAATAATGACCTTTTCTTATATTATAGTGACCCTTTTCTAAGTGCTTTTGAATGTTACAGAGGACTATGGTGTTATTATAGTGACATTTTGTTTAAATATAGTGACCTTTTGTTTAAATATAGTGACCACTTGTTTTTTTATACACTGAAGAAACACGACCATCATATTTTCACAAATAACAAGACACTAATGATACCCAGTATGCATTGTTCTTCAACTCCTATGGCTTTAAAATATTTTGAAACAATGAGGTTAAATATTTAAAATAATACAAAGTACTTCATATATAATATTATCTATACATTAATTTATGTATAAACAAATCCACTAAAATAATCAAACAAATATCATAGTAATCAAACAAGTTACAGACTTAAGAATAATTTTTTGTAGGGCAGGTATGACTGTCATTGTAATCATATGCCCCATAAGCTCTACATTTCCTCTTGTTCTTCTGACTTTGCAAAATACTTTTCTCTTTTTCCCCAACTATTCTATGTCTCTTTCCTTTGTTTTTGACTGAATTGGATTTTGGATATCTAGTGTTGAAGATGCACTAGGGCCAACAAAGATCTCCATCTCTTGTGCTTTTGTCATTACCATTCTGACATCATTTTCTTGTAGATTAAGGCTAAATTCCTTCAAATTATTGTATAGTTGTTGTAAGTCATCTTCACTTCTCTCAGCAAGTGCTACACAATTAAATATTTCAAACCAAACATCACCTAGCAGCTTACCTATAGTGCTCATTTTTTTGCACTCTTCAATTATATTACCATGCATATCAAAAACAGGCTTCTTTGTAGCTTATTTTGTCCAACGATCAAGTATATAATGTTTTGAAATTTATGTTACTTGCCTAGCACTCAAAACACAAATAGAATGAGAACATAATATTCTAAGTCTGTTGAAAAGATTACAAGAACATGATGTTGTCAAGCCCCCAGCTGAGAATGTAACTTGGAAAGTTTTTCTAGAACTGAATCTAGAAAACTAAATGTTTTCATTTCATCATCCTTATCAATATTGAGAATATGACATTTGAAGCAAGATTTATATATCTCATATTGAAAAAGGTAAAATATAGTACAAGTATAAACATCACCTGCATGTCTTTTCAACCGCAATGGAGTGTTGTATTGAGGAATTGTGTGTGCAGAATCTGTATTTAGCTTCTCTTGTTTGTATCTCTGTGCATCCATGGCACTATCAAAATACATATAAAACTCCACAAGTGTCAAGTGAGGGTTTGTGAAGTTATTGAAGAAGCTATTCACACTTTCAGATCTTGAGGTTGTTCTTAATATTCCTACCAGCATCATGTCTTTGAAATAAGCAGGAATCCATTGTTCTCTTATACTATACATATATGTGAACCAATTATGATTTTCAAGGTCATACTTAGCCATAATTTCTTGCCAAGTCTTCTTAAAATCTGAGTTATCTTGATCCATATTCCAAACACAATTATTCAAAGCTTTCAAGAACTCTTCATCACTGTTCAGCGGCCATGCAATTTTGTCAGTGACCTTGCTCATTATATGCCACATACAAAGCTTGTGTCTTGCATTTGGAAACACCTCTTTAATAACAATTTTCATTACTAGATCTTGATCAGTTATCAAATATGTAGGTGCATAATTACCCATACAAATTAGGAATGTCCTAAATAACCAATCAAAAGATTCTGCATTTTCTTTTGCAATCAAACCAACACCAAATGTCATGCAAGATCTATGGTGATCAACACCAGTAAAAGGGGCATAAACCATACAATATTTGTTTGTGTCATATGTACAATCAAAGCTAATCGTTTCTCCAAATATTGCATAATTTTTGCAACTTACTGCATCTGCCCAAAATAGCATAGAAATATGGTTTTCCTCATCGAATGCATAATCAAAATAAAACCCATTATGAATGTCTCGTTTCCTGAGGAAATTTTCAATCAACATCTTCCCATCATCTCCTTTAATGTATTCTTTCATATCTCTATGAAATTTTTTAAAATCTTGCATAGTTGCTCCCATATTTTGGTAACTCCCTATGTTTTCCTTGAATAAGCAGAAAGATTTCACGGGACCAATGTTCACCCTTGCATTGCTTGAAATGTAGCTTTTGTGAACAATGGTCATTTTTCTATTACTTCTTAAATATTGTCTAGAGGTAGGAGTAACAAGACAATGATTATGACCCTTAACAAATCTGAAAATGCAGTATGTCTTATTCAATTTGTTAAGCTTTAAGATAAACTTTGCTTTGCAACCAACTCGTTTTGTGCCTCTCTTATATCGTTTAATACCACTTTCATTCTTCTTAATACTAGGTACCATAAAACCCTCTCTTCTGCAAACCAAATACTTCAATCCAATAATACCTCTACTTTTGTAAGTAGAAGATAACCTTGGTTCAAATCCACATATTTCAGCATAACAATGGTAAAACTCTACTGCCTTTTCCAAATTATCAAACACCATACCAACACAAGGCTTTTTATCTTCAGCACAATAAGGAAACCACACTCTAGTACCCTTTGGAGTAACACATGTTTCGGTTCTAGGAGTTCTGATGAAAGCTGGAGATGTAATTTTTGTTGTTTAAAAAGGTTACTATATAGAAAAAAGGGTAACTATGCTCGAAAAAAGAGTAACTATGATTTTAATAATAAAATTACCAAATTTTGACAAGTATACTATTCACTATGAACTATATATAAACAAAGAGTAACTATATTTCAAAAAAAAGTTTACAACAGTATTTGAATCCAGGAGCTCACTCTTAGCCGACTCATTTTACCTCAACTAGTCCCACAAAACAGCAAAGAACTAACATTATCATCACCTCTTCGTGTCAAGCTTGAACTTTTATTATAGTAACCTTTTCTTTTATTATAGTGACCTTTAACTGAATACTTTTGAATGATATAGTGACAGATTTTAATAGTATGACTATAGCAATTGTCATTGTTGTAATGAATTTATAATTTTAATAGTGACATTTTTTTAGTTATAGAAACCTCTAGTGTAATATTAATCAAGTCTTTCCCTATAATAAATCAAAAAATTATCAGTATTTGACCTAGCTTAATCTTGAAGGACCTTTGACCAATAGAAATTTTTGGCGAGAATTTCTAGATGCGAAGAACTAGATCATCATTAAGATAACTCAAATCAATTAAGATATCACAAATCAATTGAAACAGAACTATTACCTTCCAAATTTGTTGCTAAAGCATTAGATTCATGATTCGAAGATTTTGCAGTCAATCCTTGATTCGATCCGACAAAACTAGACGGAATATTTGTTGTTGAAGAATTTGCATTGATTTCGGTGTTTGATTCTGAGATGATAAGAGAATTCATAATGGACGAAGAACCGAGTGAGAGATTTTGAGAAATTCTGAAATTTGTGAAATTCTGGGCAAGAGAGAGCGAGGCGATATAGAGTTAGGCTAGAGAGCATGAATTTTTGGGTGAGATTGCTGAATGTCATGGGCGAGGTCGGGGCACGCAATGAGAGCAAACCGGTTCAATTTTCTTTTTTGTTGACCATTGGATCTAAAAGAAATCAAGGTTTATTTTTTTTAATTCTAAGAGAGTCGCAATCGACAAACTAACAATTGATGTAGACGAGATTCGATTTCAGATCTTGTTTACCACCTTTCAATACTTTAACCAACTAAGTTAATTGACATCCACTTATTTTTAGGGGTGTCAAATCGGGTCAACGGGTCGGTTCTAAATTGACACATCGTAGGTCGGTTCTTATCGGGTCAATTTTGCCTATCGGGTCGGTTTCGGTTCAGGTCGGGTCATTATCGGGTCGGGTTAAATCGGTTATTTGCTTGGTCGGGTTCGAGTCGGGTTTTATTCGGTTCGGGTCAATGTCAGTTCGGGTTGTATTCGGTTTGGGTCAAGGTTGGTTTGGGTTGTATTCGGTTCGGGTCAAGGTCGGTTCTAGTACAATCGGGTTGGTTCCTAAAAAGGTTATATTGGGTTATTTCGGATTTGGATCAAGGTCGGTTATGGTAAAATTGAGTCGGTTCCTGAACGGGTTATAGCGAGGTTATTTCGGGTTTGGGTCAAGGTCGGTTATGGTAAAATCAGATTGATTGTTGAACGGGTTATTTCGAGTCAAGGTCGGTTTTGATAAAATCGGACAATAATGATGGTTAATTCATAAATTGGACAATGATGATGTCGATAAGTCATTTAAAAACAAAATATTTATGAGGTAATGATTATTAAATGTGTATTATCCTATCAAACTAGTTAATAACATACGATGTTAAGTTTATATATACATAAGAACTTGTAATATGTTTAGTTTGAATCGACAATGACAAGTTTGGTTTCAAAGTTATTAGATATTAGGTAAAAATATAGGTCTATCAAGATTAGGTCATATTTATATATATTCAGATTATTAACACATCCAGTGAATTCGGGTAACGAATTGTTATAACTCGGGTTATATCGGTTATGTGTCAGTTTCAATCGGTTTCGGGTTCTTTTCGGGTCGGGTCCCTAACGGGTCGGATACGGATCGGGTTCGGGTCTTTGAATATCGGGTTAAATCGGTTTCGGGTTAACTTCAGGTCGGGTTGGGTCGGTTTTCGAGTCTCACTTTTCGGGTCATAATCAGGTCGGGTCCGAGTAGGTTTCGGAGCGGGTATGCTGACAGCTCTACGTTATGTTTGTACATATTGCTTTTTTGCATGTGTCTCAGGATTCGTAAGTAAATTAAATACTTGAGTAATCTTTTCTTTTTGCAAACCTCCTTCTGGCTTCCAAAGACAGTTGTTAGTATCAGTGTTTGTGGTGTCGTTAAACATGCAAACGTGATACAAGGTGTAACATCTTCTAACAGGTTCATTGAATCTGGATGTTTATAAACAGGTAATCCCTTCTCTTCTCAATCTACCTTTTCTTACCAGTATTTTCCATTACTTAACAAATTATAAATATGGTGTAAAAAGTTAAAACGAATTGTTTTTCCTCTCGGTTTCATCTTTATATAAGAGACACTTACTCTAATATACTAGTAAAAAATCAAAAGCCCCCTGCTCTTTTTCTATCATACCATTTTAATCGAACCACCAATTTTTCTAGCTAGGATCTGTCTTGGTATAATGTAGGGTTAGTAGCACTATTTCTTATCTTTCTCGTAAGGATTTGTTTTGTTATAAGCCGTCAAGTGTGCTCACAATCTCACACTAGGAGGTGCGACTTATAACCAGAGGTACACTTTATTTTTACACAAATTTTAGTAAAGTGGGGATACGTATATAACAAATTTTTATAACATCGTTTTTTTTAAATTGAACGTTGACTTCTATTTAGAGGTAACATTTGTTTTATTAAATAATAACTTTTATTAACAATTCAATAGTCTTATTATATCTTTTATATATAGACAAATTCTTTTAATTCTTATATCATATTTTGTTTGTTTTTCTGGGGTAGGTTAGTGCTGTTTTGTTCCAAAGGATACTGTATGATACAATGGGAAGAAGGGAGAACTTTTAGGAAGTCATGAAAAAGAATGAGCCCCCACTTTCAATGGTTTGAATGCAAAGCCGTTAATGAATCATGTAATTCAGGGGTGCTTGTCCTTTTCCCTTTCTTAGACCCTCTTTATTCTCCATGAAAGTAGATTGTTACTGGAGTGACATAGCTGACAATCTCCCCCTTTGTAGCTCGGAACATATGCTAATTTTAGTTATAATCTCTATGTCATTTGCTACTTAAGGTAGCTGATTTGACTGTTTAATAAACCAATCCCAATCGTATTTTTCATTACTATAGTACCGACTTAAATTCCTGTACTGTATAAGACAACCTAATGACTGTTTGAGAGTATATAATTCGGGTGTAAAAAAGCCAAACTCACATTGGTCACATCTCATTCATTGTAATATCAAGCCAAGATTGGGCTAGTGGTTCAGGTCTTGGCATCACAGACTCATTGAGGTGGGAGTTTTGAGGGATTCCATTATCCTTGTCCCTCACTCTGATGAGTTTAACTTGCATAGTTGAACTGAATTGACCTTCAAGAGATGCTGATTCCTTAGGGTCTTACTTCTTACGCCTATCTAAAGGTGTCATTTTCCTTGTGTATGTCATTCATAAAAATTACCCTTTTTTTTCATCGAAAACTAGAAAGTTTATACCTTTCTGTATGACAGTATTGACAGTACTGTGCAATACCTACTGTAGTTGGGAAGTTGAAACTTGTTTGGTGATTGGTTCTTAAGAAAATGGTAATGCTGTTCTTTCCTTCTAACCCTGCTCGTGCAGTTTAATTCTTACGAATTCTTGTACTCCTTACTTAAAATAGAGGTCTTTTGTCTCAACCATTAGAGTATAGCCGTAACACATGTACCTCGAAAACCATGCAAAATACCACCTTAACTTTTTCTTATGTAATTGGGAAACGATTATTCGACAAAGCCAGCCGGTTGATGTAACATGCTCTGCCATTACTTAGTTCTAAATCAATAGTAAAGTAGATGTTAACGTTTCATGATATCTTTGCTTATTCTTCTTAAGCATATTCTGCCCCAGTAATTGGCAAGATTCATTTTGGTGTACGTTGAGTGCACACTCAAGACTAGAAATCTGAACGCACTAATGGGGTAGCTTGTATCTGAAACATGATGTATTGACTTGAAATCAGAGAATTGAAACTTCTCAAGCCAATTCTTCTGTTAGACTGCATACTACAATGAGAACCCTACAATATGGGTCAAGTCACCATATCTAAGTTTGAACTAGTGCTGTTGAGATAAGGTATTAGGCACAACAACAACATCTCCTACATGTTGAGGTCAACCCCCTCTTCTTTGATCTAGAATGAGCTATTATGGTAAGCAAGAGAACATATTAACCTATGACAATAATATCTGGTTCCTGCAAAATTTGAATTAGGGTATGATCAATTATTGATTTTGAAAACTACTAATCCTCCTAACACACTTTGTTTTCATTGTCACATTTTTCTGATCCGCCCATTTGCTTATGTTGACAGTCCTTCCAAACAAGCTGCTGACTTTGACTATTCTATCTTGGGCATAACTTTGAAACATAGAGACCCTCTTGATCTTTTTGCAAATTGTAGACACTTTGTTTTCATTGTCACTTTCTCTTGCTAAGCTTCAGTTATTTGTTTTCTAGCTCTTCTTGTACTTGTTTGCCTCTTTTTTCTCTCTTTAGCATACTTTTCATACTAATATTCTTAAGCTACTTCTTTACTATGAATGCTACATTGTCACAGATTTAAATTGCGTTAGCACCACCCATTTTCCTTGTTCTCTCAAAAATTTCAATGGCCAATCTTCCAACAAATGGAGAGGCTGATACCAAAGAGATTGGCATGGCTAGCATTGCATCCTCTAAGCTTCACAACCACAACCCGGTCATGTATGTTCACCACAAAGTAGGTGTCCCATCAAAGCAAAACTTATTCAAGGAGTTCACTAGCACTGTCAAGGAGACATTCTTTGCTGATGATCCTTTACGACATTTCAAGCACCAGTCTAAGTCCCGGAAGTTCATTCTTGGTCTTCAAGCTGCCTTCCCCATCCTCGAATGGGGAAGAAATTATAATCTCAAGAAGTTTAGAGGAGACCTCATTTCTGGCCTCACTATTGCTAGTCTCTGTATCCCTCAGGTATGCTTCGAAACTCTTTACTTTATGAATGTGTAAGTTTGATGTTGCACGTGTGATTCCCTTGATTTTTTCTGGTGTACCAGGATATAGGGTATTCGAAGCTAGCAGGACTTGACCCTCAGTACGGTCTATGTAAGCTCTATAACCACTCCAGTTTTTGTTTAGTAATGGGAAAATTTATGATATTATTTGTTTATACCCTGTTTTTTATTTGCTGTAAACTATTACAGACTCCAGCTTTGTACCCCCTTTGGTATATGCTTGCATGGGTAGTTCTAGAGATATCGCCATTGGGCCCGTGTCAGTTGTTTCTCTTTTACTAGGCACTCTGATTCAGAAAGAGGTCGATCCTAGTAAAAATCCTCTGGAGTACCGAAGGCTTGCATTCACTGCAACATTTTTTGCAGGGATCACCCAAATGATGCTTGGATTTTTAAGGTCTAATATACACTCATCTGAAATTTAGTTTTACTCTGCTCATTGGTGATTTTTATTCCTTTGAAGTGGTTTAGTAACTGCCATTACATTCATGTCATCAGGTTAGGTTTCTTGATTGACTTCCTATCCCATGCGGCTATTGTAGGTTTCATGGGTGGTGCTGCAATCACAATCACATTGCAGCAGCTCAAAGGATTTCTAGGAATCAGTACTAAGCAGTTTACGAAAAAATCTGATATAATCTCCGTATTAAAATCAGTATTCGGTACAATCCATCAGGGGGTATAATCACCTGTACATTCTTTATATAGTTGAGCTGAATAACCCTTTCATTTTACGCTATACACGCAGTCTGATTATTTTCATTTTTCACTACTTGAAGTGGAACTGGCAGACGATACTGATTGGATCAGTCTTCCTGGCCTTCCTTCTCTTTGCTAAGATAATCGTAAGGGTTTAACCCTACAAATGTAAAGATACTGTCTTTCATTTCTCTTTTTAGTTGTGAGCTATTCTTGAGTTTGGAACACATCTGATCAACAGGGTAAGAAAAACAAGAAACTATTTTGGGTGCCAGCAATTGCTCCATTGGTGTCTGTCATTCTCTCCACGTTTTTTGTGTTTGTAACTCATGCAGAAAAGAAGGGAGTAACAATAGTAAGCCACCTTGCCTTTCTTTTTTCTTGTAATACACTGAGCACTTAGCATTAAGAAATGCTTTTTTTTTTTTCTTTTACATTCATTTGATTGATATACTTATGGCTGTAGGTGAATCAAATAGAACAAGAACTAAACCCGTCATCAGTGCATCTATTATATTTATCTGGAGAAAATCTACTGAGAGGTTTTAAAATCGGTTCTGTGGCTGGAATGATAGCACTAACTGTAAGTTATCCTCCTCAATGCATTAGTTATTCTTCCTGTTCAAGGAATTGTTTTCAGAAAAATTTGCAACAGTTACATTATACTTCTTAACTTTATTGATGAAAGAGTAAGCAACAACATTACAAGACATTCTTGTCAAAGTAACACAACTTTTAAGTTAAAAGACAATTTAATTTGACCCCTAATTGATCATCATGACTCTAAAATTGTCAACAAATTAAAGGCAATAATCATCATCATTTTGCCATTGAATGACAAACACTCAGAAATTGAGAGTCACTTGGGGTATTTTAAGTTGTCAGATAACTTTGCTCGTAAGAAAGTGAGTATTTGCTTGCAAAATGATTGCAAGGTAATTGTTTCTGAAAAGTGGCATATATTAGGTACTCTGGACAAAATTTTCCTTTTTTTTAGTTCATGTAGCCGACCCCATATTTTTTGGGACTAAGGCTCTGTTGAGACAAATTTTTCCTTCTCTTATTTCTCCGCCCGAAAAGTATACAATGTTGATATCTTGTCAACAGGAAGCCACAGCAATAGGAAGAACCTTTGCCGCTATGAAAGACTACCAACTAGATGGAAACAAAGAGATGGTAGCTCTAGGGGCGATGAATGTAATCGGATCAATGACTTCCTGTTATGTGGCCACTGGTAAATACTCCTTAATGATCCTTGAAAGACTACCTATGATCAAAATTGGTTCATGATTAACTATGCATGAGATCCTGGCTGTAGTTTATGAAATTCCGCTTGAACGCATCATAATCCTACACATTCTGTTGATTAATTAAGATCTTATTGATATTTTTCTACAAGCTAAGTAACTAATTATATGCATCTACATATTTTGCAGGATCATTCTCCCGATCTGCCGTGAATTACATGGCAGGCTGCCAAACTGCAGTCTCCAACATTGTTATGTCATTCATTGTGTTGTTAACCTTGTTGTTTATCACACCTCTTTTTAAGTATACCCCAAATGCCATACTAGCTTCCATCATCATATCTGCCGTCATCAACCTCATTGATTACAAGGCTGCTATTCTAATATGGAAGATTGATAAGTTCGACTTTGTTGCATGTATGGGCGCCTTTTTTGGTGTGATTTTTGTTAATGTAAAGACTGGCCTATTAATCGCGGTAAGGGTTCTCAAAGATTTTCTTCTGCCTGGCCCTTCCAGCTACTGTGGTGAATATTGGTTCACTAAAATGATTTTGTTTTTCATGGTATGCCCATACAGGTAGTTATATCCTTTGCAAAAATCCTCTTGCAAATTACAAGGCCGCGGACTGCACTCCTAGGCAACCTCTCTGGCTCGTCAATTTACAGAAATCTTCAGCAATATCCAGAAGCAGCTAATATTCCTGGTATATTGATTATCAGAGTTGATTCAGCCATCTACTTTTCCAACTCAAATTACATCAAGGAGAGGTACTGCACTCCAAAGTTTGTTCAGTTTTTCTGTTTAAATGATATCTGAAGTATGAATTTTATATCATGAGAAGGATATATTCTTCTGCAAGTATTGAATAACACATTGTTTATAGTTCGTGTTGTTTGGTCTACCTCTTTGATCGCTAAGGATCACCAGATATCATTTATATTACTGCATTAGAAGATGCCATCGATCAAGTTTAGTGGCTAACATTTGAGGCAAAGCTGTCCGGTTTCTCAAAGATTAATGTGTGATCCTTGTGTTGCAGGATATTGCGGTGGTTAGTTGACGAGGAAGAGAAGAGGAAAAAGCTGTACAAAACGAAGGTCCAGTTTCTTATCGTAGAGATGTCACGTAAGCTATTCATCACATTGTTTAGTACTCCGTAGATAAGAGTGGGTTATAGAGCAAATTCAAGGATTTTCAAGCTTTTCTTAACAAAATAAATCATGTTATCTTTATGATTTTTTTTTTTTTGGGTTGATGCAGCTGTCACAGACATTGATACCAGTGGAATTCATGCTTTAGAAGAGTTGTACAAAAGTCTACAGAAAAGAAATGTTCAGGTACACAGCTGTTTGAAAAGACTCAAAATAATTTTGGTTGAGGAACCCAACCCAACTCAACCCAAAGTATTATGACCTAAGTATAGACTTGAACTACACCAAAAATGGAACTTCACTTGAACCGAATTGACCTAACTTAAACACTTTCATCAATAAACTTGATTTGTTCTCCATCTCAAACTAATTTTAGAATTGACTTGAATATAACTTGACTTTGAATCAACTGAAAGATAACTCATACAAGATTCGAACTGAATCAGTGTAAACGTAACCTGATTGAATGATCTATTTACCACCCCTCTATGACCTTTCGATGACTTTTTTCAAATGGGAGGACCCCCATTAAAAGCCTTTGTTGACCCATTAATAAAAGGTTCTAATCAACTATGTACTTAAATGGTTAAAGCTTTTAAAAGGTCAATTATTAATGAATTTTAAAAGGGTCAAAACGAGTAATTAATGGGTTGAACTAAAAAAAATTATCGAGTCATTAAATTTTTTATCAGATCTCGCTACTTTAACTTTGTACTTTCTCTCTTAGAGTACTCCCTCCCACCAATGAAAATTGTTGCTAAGTTTTTTTTTTTTTGTTTTCATTGAGATTGGAGTATGAGAAAAAAAAACTCCCCACAAAGAAGGAAATTCCCACCAAATAATTTTTTTTTTCTTTTTCTCTAACAGATGGTTTAGTTTTTTATTTTATTTTTATGTAAGCATGCGAGCCCCACATGTGTCGACTGTACATTAATCAACCAATCAAAATTTTTTTGAAAACTCTAACCGATTATTTTTTATATTTATACTTAATAATAATTATTATTATTATTATAATTATAACAATTGTCATAAAAAAATTATATAAATAGACACTCATTTTGGCATATTTAACACGCTTCAAAAAAATTTGTTATTGTACTTTGATTTTATTTCTATGACGCTTTAATTTTCATGAACTATGTTATAATTTCATGTACCGTTTTCTAATGTCATTTAAGTGATTTATTCACTAATTTCTATCCATAATTAACTTATTTATTTTTTATATTAGTCCATGATGAAGTAATTAATAAATTAATATTAATAATTATGATTAATTAATAAGAAGTATATGAGTAGGAAAAATAATAATTTTAACAAATAGTGATTAAAAAATTAGAAAACGAGTAGGAGGGTATAGTAGGGTATGATAAAAAAAAATATAGGAGAGAGTAGAGTGGGAATTTTTATGTTTGTTGTTGGTGGGATGAAAAAAACTCTTTTAAAAAGTCTGATGTGGAAAAGAGGTACATGTAGAAAGAGAATGGAGTAGGAATTTTTTTTTTTCTAATGTGAATGGTCTCTACTGTAACTCTTATATTATTGTTGATTGTTGATCTCATAAATTGGGTTTTCATTAATTTTTTTCTAAAGTTGGAAAAATGTGAAATGCTAAGGGGAGTCATGCAAATGATTTTAATCATTTTGATTGTACTTTCTCTTTCCTCCCTTCCCTACTTTCCTTCCCCACTTCGATTGTATTTTTTTCAAATATTTTGTGCATATCTTGGTTTGATTGTTGATGTTCATGATTATGTTATTTGTGTTGACTTTTTGTTGAATTATGAGGGAACTAAGTTTCATAAATGCTTTGATTTTTGTTTGATCTTGTGACATATCATAGTTTTTTTTTATATTTTTTTGAGATGATCATGTTCTATTTATGCTTTTAATTGAAGGGTCGATCATGAGAACATGATCACTAGATTGTCATTGCATTGCAATTCGGATTTTTAATGATATGATATAAATTTTGTAGTTAAAGTTGTTCATGACTTTGTGGACCAAACTGCTTTATAAATTGATTCCTTCTTTTGCGTTTGTTTCCGTTATGCATATGCTGAATTTAAGGGTGATGTTCGTAACGTATGCTTTCAGTTGGAATGTTGTTGAATAGTTAGTTGAATACTGTAAATTTTTAATCGACTGATTCATTAAGGCAAGGCTTAGTGCACATGAAACTCTACATCCCAAATTTTATATTTTGTGTTTATAGTTCTCGAACTTGCTATTGAGAAATGACAAGACAGACATTGTGTTATGCTTTCATGACCTATTCTCATCGACTGTATCCTTAATTTTGACAATTTCGTCAAAAATAACTATTTTGACTATTGTATCCTTAATTCGTTAGGTCATCTTGATTCGGTCCAGCCCATTTTATAAATGCTAAGGCCCAACCTGACCTAACCCGGCCCATTAACCTTTTGACTTGACATTTACCCGACCTTATGCACATATCTACTTTCGATCCACACATTTGTCCGAGAGAAGGCACATGAAGTCATGGAAGTAAATTTTATACTATTTCTGTTAACGACATAAACAAATTTATACAAGCAGAATTTGTTATTGTACTCTGATATGCTTTGCATTTTTGTTCTTTTAGCTTGGCTTGGCAAATCCAGGGCCAGTGGTTATTGAGAAGCTACACGCATCTGAATTCACAACCTTAATAGGAGAAGAAAATATCTATCTAACAGTTTCCAACGCTGTTCATTCGTGCTTTCCAAAAGTGATTGGAGAAGCTTGATTATGATGACGTGTCTACCCTAATCGGAAATTCCAAAAATTGAAGGGGGTTGATTTGTCTTCAACTTATGTATGATTAGTGTATGCGTGTATGTGTTTTCTCTGTATAGAGATGATTATGGTTCAATAAATTGGGTAACTGTTGAAGGAGAGCAGAGGGCTTGATTTTAATCGGATAAAACTAACTTTATTAATTATTTATAAATATAATTAATTAGCTAAGTAGTCCAATCCATCAAAGGGTACTTATCTTTTATACAGTATTGAATTAATATGAGCATTTTCGTAATTGCATATGTATATAACTTAATTAGTGGGATTTAACTAATTAAAAAAAGAGATTAGTGGATCACCCACTTGATACGTAATGTCGAAATAATATTCTCCCACTTGGCCCACTAAATTGATTATGAAAACCTTACGTGTGTATATATATAATATTTAACATATAAAGACATACTTCAAAATATCTTTGACACGTTATAACGATTACAATAACACATATCCAACTTGCTCAAAAATAATTTAATTACCATAACACTAAAATTAGCACAAGTCATAGCGGTTACGCAGCAACAGCGCCATATTTTCTTACATGTACCACATACTAATTATCTATACTAATTCAACCTTTAATACCCTAATGACCCCTGTAATTTGTCTTGTCTGGAAGATTCTTGTTTTTACAAAACATAATGTATTCAATTACTAGAATAAGAAAAAAAATCTTTACTTACGCGCAAAATATCAATTAATACCACTAGCAATAAACTTTTATGGATTTACCAAATGGCTCATCCTTATAACATGTTCCAATTATGCCTTTGGGGATAATCTCTTAGTTAGTGGATCAGCTATCATAAGTGTGGTGCTAATATTTTCAATTGACACTTGTTTTTGAACTCTTTCTCTAATGACCAGGTACTTTAAGTCCATGGCCTTCGACCCACTTGAAAATTTTCCATTTTTCGAGAAGAATACAACTACGGTGTTATCACAAAATATTTTCAGCAGCTTGGCAATAGAGTCAACAACACCAAGTCCTTAAATAAAATTCCGTAATCATAATGCATGATTTAAGGCTTCAAAACAAGCAATAAATTCGGTGTTCATCGTGGATGAAGAAATATTGGATTGCTTCTTACTTAACCACAAGATTGCATTACGATCACACATCGGATTCAAACGTACTATTCGAAAATAGGGGCGAAAATGAACTTCAACTTAGCTTCTAGGGCTTTCGTGAATGCGAAATGGATGTACGTCTTTACCTCTTCAATGTTGCCATCGATTCTTACACTCGAAGTGGCCTCAAGACACAACCAATCGACTAATGAGAGTAAATTCACGACACACAATCATCTTGGAGTGCCCTACATAATCATAAAAAGCATTATATATACCAATGGTTTAGAAATTATTAACAGTACCACATAAGTTAACCTATGTCCTAATTGCGTATATCTCATGAAGCATTGAATAACAAAAATGTTCAATTGACTTTCCTATAAGAATTGGATGATGTCAGCTTTGTCAAACCACGTTGTTCCGTCTTCAGAGTAGTGGAATAAGGCTCGATCCCACGACATAATAATGGTATTGTCTTCCTTCATCATGGTCACGCATTGAAGTAGTCCTTTACACTTGGGACTAAGAGAAGCCTCTAGTGTATGGATTATAGGGATTTCAACAAAAAGAACTATTAAGAACAAGTTCCCTATTTCTATACTAGAGGAGTGGATTAATGAATTGTCAGGAGTAAAGGTATTCATCAATCTTGATTTCAGGGTTGGGTATCATCGTTTCAGAATTCAACCTAATGATATTTAGAAGACTGCTTTTAAGACTTATGAAGGATATTATGAGTTCTTAGTCATGCCTTTTGGGTTAACTAATACCATATCTTCTTTCCAATACTAGATGAATTTAGTATTTCAGCCGCTCTTGAGAAGATGTGCTAGTGTTCTTTGATCATATTCTAATATTTAGAAAATCTCTTACTCATCATTGGAGACACTTAGGTGAGGTGTTCTAGTTGATTCTTCATTATTCTTTTTATGCTAAGCTGAATAAGTTCTCTTTTCTGACTATGAAGGTGGAATACTTGGGCCATTTTATTTTTGCAAAAGGAGTAGAGAATAAAGTGAGTAAAAATCATTTCCATTAGCTCTTGGCCATGTCCCTCAACTTCTAAAGAACTCACAAAATTCCTAGGGCTTGCAGGTCATTATAGGAGGTTTGTGCAGGGTTATGCAATTATCAGTAGACCATTGGTTGAGTTACTTAAGAAGGGAGCTTTCATATGGAATAATGTGGCTCAAGTTGGTTTTAACAAATTAAAGAAAGCTTTAGTTAAAGCACATGGCCTTGCTATTCCTAACTTCTCCAAGTAGCTTGTAGTGGAGATTGATTCTTCAAAATCAAGAGTTGGAGAAGTCTTGATACAAGACAACCATCCTATTTCATTCATTAGTAGATCTTTAGGCTTAAAATGGCAAAAACTTTCTATGTATGACAAAGAGCTACTAGCTATAGCGTTTGAAGCACTAAAGTGGGAACAATATTTTATGGGAGCTCACTTTGTCATCAAAATATATCAAAAGAGCTTGAAATGGTTATTATAGCAAAAAATTTCTACTCCCTTTAAGAATTTTGGCTTTCCAAACTTATGGTGTTTGATTATGAATTACTGTACAAGGTAGGTAAGGAGAACATTGTTGCTGATGCACTATCTAGGGTGCCTAGTTTAGTTTTTTGTTTGCTTTCTCTATCTGTTGTCGACTCTGATTTAGCTTGGCACATCAAAGCTAGCTATACTTTAGGCACCAACACTACATAAATATTTTAGAGACTCTAAGGCAATGAGATGATTAAGGGGTTTTCCATCCAAGATAGGTTGTTTACAAGGTATGGAAATATTGTAATTGGTCTTGATTTGAACCTCAAAAAGAAATTAATCAATTTGCATCATGTTTCTATGAAAGAAGGTCATTTTGGTAGGGATGGTACATTAAAGAGGTTGTAAGGAATTCCCTACTAGAGAGGCCTAGCTAAAGATGTAAGCCATTTTTGTTGGACATTATATTATTTTTCAAGCTACTAAGTGTGATACTTCAAGCAAGCCTATAATCTTTAACCTCTTCTAGTATCTGAAAAATTATGGATAGACATTTCTATGGACTTTATATCTAGCTTGTCTTTGTCTAAGAATAAGAATGTACTTTTTGTAGTGATGGATAGGCTTAGAAAATATGTTCATTTTATGGCTCTAAAATATCCTTTTAGGGTGGTTAAGATAGCTCAAGTATATCTTGATCATGTCT
This sequence comes from Dysphania ambrosioides, assembly GCA_026401315.1. Classification (NCBI taxonomy): domain Eukaryota; kingdom Viridiplantae; phylum Streptophyta; class Magnoliopsida; order Caryophyllales; family Amaranthaceae; genus Dysphania; species Dysphania ambrosioides. The sequence continues at coordinate 24,156,199 of CM048657.1, forward strand.
TCAAAATACATGGATGGCCTAGAAGCATAGTAAGTGACAGAGATCCTATATTCCTTAGTCCCTTTTAGAAGGGGCTATTTTCTTTACATGGAACTAAATTCATGTTATCTTCTGCTTACCATCCTAACACTCATGGACATAATGAAGTAGTATATAGATGCCTTGAGTCATACTTAAGGTGCATGACTAGTGATAGACCTAAGGATTGGTGTAAGTACCTTCTTATGGAAGAATGATGGTATACCACCTAGTTCCACTCTAGCATTCTCAAGACACCTTATGAGATTGTATACAATCAAACACTAGTAGATATACCCTATGTATCTAGAGAATCAAACAAGGGTATGATTAGTAGAAGTATGTAGAGTAGGGAAGAAATGATACTGGTATTAAAGGATTATATCTTGCTAAGGCTCAAAACAAAATGAAAGTTTAGGTTGATAAGAATAGGTCTGAGAGAGTGTTTTAGGTGAAGAATTGGGTTTTGATCAAGTTACAACATTATAAGTAGCACAATGTGCAATTTAGAGGCAACAACAAACTTGCTACTAAGTACTTTGGTCATTTTAAGTTCATTGCCACCATTGAAAAGGTTGCTTATAAGTTGCAATTACCCTCAAATGCTAAGATCCATTATGTGTTCCCTATTTCTCAGTTAAAAAGCCTTAAGAGGTGAATTGCCACCTACTACTACTCTTTCTATTGGCTCTGGCAAGCAAGTTAATTGTATACTAGTATCTGCTGCTATATTAAATGTACGTACTATTTAGATTAAGGGCCATCTACTAGAATAATTGCTAGTATAGTGGCATAATAAACCTGGTTATAAAGCTACTTGGATGGCTAGAAGTGAGTTTGAAGCTAAGTACCAGACCTTAGTTTTACTATCCCTATGAATAGAGGACAAGTCTTCTTCAAGGGTGAGGGTATATAATATAGGAGTATCTAGGCTTAGACGGTTATAACCATGAAATGAAATAATCTTATTGCATATTCTTTTTATTGGTTAAGTTTGTTTAGTATTTATTATTTAATAGCTTGTCTAAAGAGTTGGTTAGGAAAAGTTATTAAAAATGGACAAGTACAATTCACGACAAAGGAATATACACCAAGTTAATCATCATCCTCTCAATCCCTTTTTTCTCCTTCTCATATTTTACTATGTTATATTAAGCAAGCTACCACACATATAGATTTATCAACCATCAATAAAAACCTGGCAAAGAAATAGTCACAACTAAAAGTGGCGTAAGAAGGTGCAAAGGAAGATTTATTGATTGTAGAGCAAAGTGAGAGTGGAAAGAACACAATGCCAATTGTCCTTGGCAAGCTCATGGTTGGCTTAGACCTTTATCACGTCGATTATAATTTGGATTTTGGAGGATGCCCAACCCTACTTTAATTAAATTTTAATTTCTACTTGGTTTTTTTTAGCTTTTGTAATGTCTTAAACACTGGCTTTTGCTTACTTGCTTCTTGTTTTTTTCTTTTTAAAGATTTGGTTGATTGAGAGGCTTATGCTAATAGCTCCTCACGATAACCTTGCTACATACAACAAAAAGGGGTTTACCATGAGAAGAAAACTTGTCGATCATGCTACCGTGGGGGTTCGGGATTTCCAAGGGTGAGTTTATCACAAGGTGGGTTGTTCCATGGTGGAGAGTCATTGCTATGACTAGTATTGAGAAGGGATGCCTCATTCACGTCCCCGATCTTTTAGTCTTGACGTTCTATACTATGGTTTGGGTTTTGAGGTATTTTAGGTGGAATCAAGGGATTTCGGACAATGACATGGAAAAGCCCAAAAGCATACCGCTCAAATAGGAACATATATCAAACTTTGGGAATCATATTGGAGGGCAAAACCAATATGGTTCATTCAAGATCCTCTTCAAACCATCATGCTCTCAAGGAGCAACTTGGCATGGATGTGAGAGAATAATAGGGAAGTAAAAGTTCATGCATATTCCTCTAGACAACTTCAAGACCAAACAATGAAGCCTAAGCCCCCCATGGTACATGACCGCTTGGGTGTGTGAGTCGTGCCACCAAAAGATTGGTTGGGAAAAAGAGTTAAGCTCGTTAAAGAAAGGCTAGGCAAGTAGGGTAGATAGTTTGGGACAAAGTAAAGCTTGTAAGAAATAAATAAAAAGAGGTTTTGTGTTTGGCTATAGAGACCTCTTAGAATTAGACTTTTCTTTTATTTAAGCTTTCATGAAAGCATTAGGCCATAACTTTATAATTTTATGTAACCTTTGCTTTCTATGATTGAATTTAAGATTGTTTTAAAAATTTTATGGTGCCATTACATGCTTTAAGAATTGCATTTAAAAAAATTTACAAACTTAAAATTGAGCACCAAGACCAAATGAGCCAAAGTGATCTTGAAAAAACATGCCTAAACTTAGCACAAATTTTAGGTACATTTTAAGAGCTAAATAAACTAATTATCAATTTTTAAAATAGGAGCATTTATGCTTAACACCCAAAATTTAGTCCAAGAACAAATTTTTTTTTCTTGGCACTCAACCTGAATCAAACGAGGCAGAAGCCTTTTTAGCTTACGCACTGGGCGTCAAACGATTAACTAGGCGTTCAACGTTAAGGTTTCTTTTTGGAATTTGCACATCAACGAAAGAGGAGGCGGGATTTTTTTCTGTTGACTCCCAAACTTGGGCATTTGACGCTAGACATTCGGGCATCGAACATCTTGCTTTGGCGTTCTGCATTGGAGCTTGAGCCTAGGACAATTTCTTGGAGCATGATAAATGATGATTTTAATGAAACCAAGCCTTGTGAGAGGTTTCCTTCATATCCTCTTGAAGGAATCAAGTCAAAATGTAGCGATATTTAGAAGTTTTTTTCACGCTGAAAACTCAGGTTGTGATGCATTTTAGAAGTTTTCTTGAAGTTTAGGAAATACATAAGGCGGCCAGGCCTTGAGTGAGGTTGCCTACGTATCTGCTAAGGGAATTAAGCAATAAAGTTGGTATTGAAGGGTGCTAGATGCATTTCTTCAACTAATCGAGGTTTATTAGTGAATTAAACTCATTGTTGTCCATGTCATGACTTCAGATAGGATCTTTTAACAATATAGGGTCTGACCTAGTTTAGTCTTAATTTACCCCAAGGATCCACAAGAGTTTTCTGGAGTGCTTTAAGCACTAGGTTGCGCTCTTGATGAATCTAGTGCGGTCCTTCTAGTTAAAATGCTTTGCGATCTTGCACTGATATAGTTGAACGTGGTGCGCGACCTGGAAATATTTTTCATCCAACAAGATCTGTTCATCGTACTTGCTTTAACCTAATCAACTTCGGGTAATTGGCTCTATAGAACAATACTCAATGAAGGAAGTTTGGCTCAATTGGAAAAATTTCATCTCGTATACTAGAGAATAAGCGGTCATGCCATTCAAAGTTCTGACTGATGTTCTATAAGCCTATAGAAAAGTGCAATTTCAATAGCCAGTCTTTGTAATTTTTAGTGATTTTCTAGATTATGACCTTGATTTTTTTTGTTGCCTCATCTTCCCCGTACATCTACGATCTGTGTGGGGATGAGCGATGGTGTTGAACCTTGTATTTGGCTAGAACATCTGCACATTTGCCTTATAAGTGGACCCCCTAGTCACTTTTAAAGTCATGAGGCACACCATATGTGTAGATATCTCTCTCTAGGAATTAGGTCACTTACTTGTAACCCAAAGATTTGTATGATTTGGATTTGACCCACTCTGTATAGATGTCGATTGCGACCAGTATGAAATCATGACCTCCTATGCCTTGAGGATATATTTTGCCAATGATGTCAATATCCCATGTTGAGAAGGGCCATGGTGATGAATTTAGGATTCAAGAATGTCGGAGGAATGTGCTAGAGGTCTGCGAAATCCTAGAAAGTTACGCATGTCTTTATGTACCAAGTACAATTGCCTTCCATATTGTTCTAATATTAACCAATTCGTGCTATTTTCTAAGCTAACATTCGACCATTCATCTGGGTTCCACAAACTCAATCATAGACCTGATACATTACAATATGAGCTTCCTATTTATCTATGCACTAGAGATGGATGCCCTTAAGAGTGTGCTTCTAAGGTTAATTTCTTTAAGCGATAAATTGAGCGGCAAGGAGCCTTAAGTCTCTTTGATCTCTTTTAGAGGAGTTTGGAGGGTGTTCCTTTTGTTGTATGTGTCTTAGAATGTTGGCCTACCAAGGCTTGCCGCCGTCTATGTCAGCGTCTAGAACATAGACGTGTGCTGCATTAGACCTCCTCTCTATGATGAGGGAAAAACCTATCAAATTTGATAGAATATTGACCTAATGCGAGTCAAGACAAAGCATCAGCAAATTGATTCTCATCTCTAGGAAGATAAGTGCATTCAATTTTAGGGATCTTCTTGGTTAATTGTTCGAGGTAAGCCTAGGAAGGAGAAAGAATCTTGCTATGAACTTTCCATTTCCCAGAAATTCGGTTGATTATTAAGGAGGAATCACCATAAACTCGAACCTTCTAAATGTCTAAAGATATTGCTGCCTGTAGACCCGAAATGCATTCTTCGTATTCAACAACATTATTGGCGGCCACAAAGTTTAGCTTGACTGATATGGGGGTGTGCTCTTCTTTTGGAGATACCAAAAGTATCCGCGCACCAAATCTCTTCTGGTTAGAGGCACCATTGAAGTATAACGATCAATTATCGTTTCCTATTACAAGGAAGATCTTCGTTTGGGATATCATAATTATCCTCGAAATGTTTTGTTGGAAATTCGGTCAAGAAGCCTAAGACTACAGATCCTTTGATTTCCTTTTGTGAGACATATTTGAGGTTAAATTTAGCTAGTAGGACTAGCCATCTAAAAAGGCTCCCATTAAGAGAGGGCTTCTCAAATAGGTATTTGAGAGGATCCATTTATGACACAATATGTATTATGTGTGAAAGTATGTTATGTCTAATCTTCTTTGTGGCCCATACAAATGCGACACTTACTCTCTTGAGGTATATATATATGGTTTCATACTTGAGGAGCTTCTTTATAATCTAGTAGATAGCTTTTTCCTCTCCCTTTACCTACTAAGCAAGCATAGCCCCCACCTCTAAGTCAGTGACTGTAAGGTATATGAAAAGAGAAATTCTGGGCAATGTTTGAGAAAACATGGGTGGATTAAGGAGATAGCTTCTTATCTGTTCAAAATCTTTTTGGCAATTTTCATCCCAATCCTTAGGTGTGTCCTTTTCCAGCTTATGAAACACGGGCTCACATATTATAGTCAACTTAGATATGAACTTGCTGATTTATTGGAGGTGGCCTAGGAAGCCATGAATCTCCTTTTTTTTAGGTGGTGTCATAGCCAAGATAACTTTGATTTTTCTAGGGTCAACCTCAATGTCTCGAGAGATGATGGCATTCCCTTTTGACTAATGTGACCTTGAATGCACATTTTGGAGGATTCAGCCTCATATTGTGTCATATGAGTCATTCAAAGAATTTTTGGAGGGCTATGAAATGCCCTTGATGATCTCTAGATTTGACGGTCATGTCATCAACATACACTTCCACCTCTTTATGCATCATATCGTGGACTAAAGTTGTTGTTGTTCTTTGATAAATGGCACCGACAATTTTTTCGGCCAAATGGTATGACCGTATAACAATTGGTATCCCCTTAAGTTATAATGGTGGTTTTCTCCATATCCTCTTCTACCATGTGAACTTGGTTATAGCCTACATACCAATCCATGAATGAAAGGTCTGATTTGCTATATTACTAGAATGTCGATGTAGGGTAGTGGAAACCCATCTTTAGGACTAGCACGGTTTAGATCTTGGTAGTCCACACACATTCGGACCTTGTCGTCCTTTTTCAAAATGGGAACAATATTTGCAATCCAGTATAGAAAGTTTATAACTTTGATGAACCCAACTTTCAACTATTTTTCCATCTCCTTTTTTTTCTAGAGTTACATCTAGTTTTATTATTTGTAATTTCTCTTTTTTTGGCTTTGACATCGGGAGGATCAGAAGGGTGTGCTGTGAAATATCTCTGTATATCCCTGGCATATCTCTATAAGTTTAAGCAAAGACCTCGATAAACTCTTTGAGGAACTATGTTAGCTCTTTGTGTTCTTCTAGGGATAGCGTCAACTAAATTTGCATGAATTTTTGCTCCTGCTTGGCACCTATATTAATCTTTTTAGTTTCTTTGATTATAGGTGATTTATTTTCGTGTTTTTCCATTGCTTTTGTAATTTAAAAGTTAGATTCATTTGAGAGAAAGAAATTAGTGGTAGTGATTGGGGTGGAAGAAGAGGAGTAAGAAGAAATAAAAATGTTATTGAATTCAGTGGTGGTTATGTCAAGGGATTTTTCAAGGTTTTCCTTTCGTGGAGTAATAATTAGGGGTCTAAATTCTATGCATTTGGACTCAACAGATCTAGAGTTAGACTTAGACTCAGACTCTAACGACTCTGCCTCTAACTCCAACGGCTCTGCCTTATCCATTCTTGGGCCTTCTTCAACGACAATCTTAGCTTGATGCCACTAGGGGTTGTTATAATCAAAGACCTTCTCTATCCCTGTTCCATGTCTTGAATTGGCACTATTATCTTAGAAGGGTCAAAGTCATAGCTTTGAAGAGTAGCTTAAACTTCTTACTCTATTTTCTTGAGACCGAACAATAGGGATAAAAGATTGTTAATCAATGAATTCAGGGGACTTGGATGACTCTTTGGGCTTGACTCATCCAGAAAGTAGTAACCATGAAAACTTTTGATGCCAAGGTATAATTTTCCATGATCACGGTTGAAAATTGGCTCAAGGAAACTGTTATAGATGTCTTCCTTGCTTTCTTTGACAAAGTGTTTATTTACGGTTTAGAGGTAGGAATTCAATGCATGCTTAGCCTGGCCCTGATGCTTGGCCCTTTTACAGGCCATTTTCTCAAGAACGTATTCTTAGAGTTCTTATGTTGTTGGCTCGTAGCCAAGCCCAAAGAGATTTTGTTTCCCTTATGGATCCTGAAAGGTGTAGTAAGAGTTGGCTTACATCCAAAGTTCATGCCACGGAAGTACCCTTTGTTTTTCATCATGGTGTGAATTGTAGGGAAAAGGATGAAAGGAAAGTTGCTATATCATTCTAGAATGGCAATTTCGGCATTAAAGCCAAATATTTCTTCATCTTCCTCATCATTATCAATGTTGATGAGGGGTTTGTCTGCAATTTGAACTTTTACGGTTGAGGCATCAATTTCTCTTAAAGTACCCTTGAAGGGTAGCTTAACCTTATGGTGGAGAGATGAGGGGATGACCACTAAATCATGAATCCAAGGGCATTCAAGACGGATGTTAAAGCTATCTTTGGTTTAGAGCACTTAGAAGGTGATCGTCCTTTCCAATAGTCTCGAGATGAGGGACAAGCAAATGGTTAAGAGTGATTGATGGTGTGAGTTTTCATATGCTCGGACCCTTAAGTTAAGGTCATAAATCTCAAAGAAACCCAATGTTTCTACTGTGAAAGGAAGAAATACATTTAGTGCAGAGCCATTGTCGATCAAGGTCATCGGTTTATTCTTGTTACATACGACAACGATTATATTAAGGGCCTTGTTATTAGAGGTTCATTCAATAGGCGAGTCATACGCTAAGAATGATATTTGCGGTTTCTCCTTTTGTGGCATAAAGGCTGACCAGAGCATCAAGAGACGTCCTTAAAGGAACGTTGATTTTGGTCAAAGCATTCAGGAGCACATTTCTATGTTCAAAGCAAGTGGCAATCAACTCCCACATGTTGAACTTGGCTTGGATCTTTTTAAATTGAGTTGATAAGGGAGTTATCCTAGGGTAGTAGAGTCACTAGGAGTGGAACATTTGGATAGGATTCAAAACTAAATTCTGAGTCATCCTAGACTAAGTCATTTCATTGATATCAGTTATCTCATTCTCATACCATTTCGGATCGATACTTGGTGTTGGGTACAACTTGAGCGATTTCATTGAGGTAGACATCATCGTCATCGTTGTCTCATATGCCATTTACTTAGTCTCTTGGCAATCAAACTATGACTTTATAGGATTGAACCCTACTAGAGTGATGAGTAAAGATGGGTCCAAAGGGGGTCCATCTTCATAAATAAACAAGATGGAGAGGGAGCGCCTGGTTATTAGGGTTGGCCCTAGGAGGGACAGGTAGCCTTCCATCGTCCACCATGTCCTAAAGGAGGTGCTTGAATAGAATGCATTCTTTGATGTCATTACCCTTTCCTTAGTGGAATTTGCAATACTTGCTAGGGTCCCATTTGACACTCTTTTTGTCTACATGAGGGTCCTCTGTTAGATTAATAGGCTCAAGAGGGCCACTGTTGGTGAGGTGATTAAATGCACTTGAATAGGTCATCCTTTGATTGGAGTAGACCCTGTGAAAACGGTTCTAAAAACTACCTCATTTGCTATTGTTGCTATTGCAAAAGTTTCCCTTAGGTCATAGAGCTTCTAGCAAGGTAACTTAATTAGTAGTTTTGGAGGTATAGTAATTCTCAGATTTCTTACCCTTCCATCCATGAATATTTTGAGGATTTAGGTTCCTCATCAAGTCATATTCAATGTCTATGACAATGTTATAGGCATGTTTTAAGGATTCAAGGCCCAAGTACTTTATATAGTTGTTGCACTTGGGAAGGAGGCTTAAGATGAAAGTTTTGACAAGCTCTTTTTAGGTGGTCTTAAGACCATCTGAGAGGCCATCTCTCTCTAGCGGTTGAGGTAGGTCATGAACCCCTTACTTTAGCCCTGTTTTCGGACCTCAAAATCCCTAAGAGTTGTCTAAAGTTGGACATTAGGATGGTACTAGTTTATGAATGCATTAGTAATGTCCTCCCAAGTTTTAGTTTCCTTGTCCTTGAGCGAGTAGAACCACTTTTGGCAAATTAGATTTAGAAGCATAGGAAAGATGACAAGGAATAATTCTGGTTCTACTCCCTTGATGGCCATGTTTGCCCTAAAGTTGCACAGATGATAATGAGGATTATCGGTAGACTTAAACTTTGGGATGTTGTTAGTTAAAATGTTTTTTAAAAGGCTAGCCTTTACCTTCAGCTTGTCATTTTTAGTCATAAGTACTGTCCACTATTGGTGCCTTCAATTTTCCATTCCAAATTAGCTAGGCATTGGCACTCTCGACTTGATCAAGTTATGCTTTCATCCCCTATAAGGACTAGGTAATGTCGTTAACAATAGCCAAGAGCTAGGCCATCTGCTCGGGAGAGGTCATGTTTTGAAGAAAAGTATAGGGATAGCTGGGTGGCGGAGTAGATGCCAGCTTAAAAACTAGCAATCATTGTTGCGCTGACTTCCTCTTCAATCTTTGGCCAAGCCTTCTAACCCAAAGTGTTAAACTCCTGAAAAGGAAGAATCTTTAGGACTTTGCACATGGGACACTAAGACTTGATCAATTAGGGTTGAGCATTTTTGGGTCAGCGTTAGGAGAGATGATACTTTATGCATGATGTAATTACATGTATGATCTAACTACACGATCACCTCTAATGCAAGTGAGTGCATGGCCCAAATTAGGGATTCAACCTCTATTACACAATGATTCCAAATACATGAGAGTGACTCGATATGCATGCCCTCAATATATAATGCTCGCATCAGGGTTAATGCTTTTGTGGTGCTCAAGGGTAATTTTGGAATTTCACTTGGTGGCGCAATTTAGGGTTTTAGCCAGTAGGGGTAGTTTCTGGATTTTACCCCATATAAGGTTTGGGTGGAAAGGTTGGGTTTTTACCTATTAGAAGGGGTGATTTCGGATTTTCACCCTAATATTCAATTTTATTATTAGGGACATGGGACATTTTAGAGGTAATTTCAGGGTTTTACCAGGGATATGAGGCATTTTAGGGGTAATTTTGGGGTTTTATTGGGTGGTAGTTCAAGGGTAACTTTAGGTTCTTACCAAGCATTGATTTTGGGGTAAATTCGGGATTTTACGATGGATATGGGACATTTTCGGAGGTGAGGTTGGGTTTTTTACTAGAGTCATGAGGCATTTCGGAAGAGAGGTATTGGTTTCCTCGGGTTTTGATAGCTTTAGGTCATTAGAGAGATGAGGTTAAGTTTTCATCATGTTTAAGGCAATTTGAGAGGCAATGTTGGGATTTGAGTCATTTTGTCAAGTAACATTGAACATATTTTTATTCCAATGTGCTTATTATTCTTATATTTTATAATTGGATGTACTTTACCAATTTTTTACGTCAAATGAATGTAATGATGATAACCCTTGAGAAAACTATTAATTGAACAAAAAAGAATAAAAAATATAACTCAACAATTAATCCATCATATCTTAGTCTTAACATCAAAATATTAGAAGTTTACAACTCACAAAGTTTGAAGGACACAACAAAATGACAAAATATAATAGAAGAGGATGGTTGTCGACTGTGCAAAGTGAAAAATAGAGATTAAGTTTAGGATTAGGTTTTAAATATTTTTAATGGGCGGGTCTAGGGGTTAAATCTAGGTCTAAATTTTTTGGATCCACACCCATATCCGACCTAAGGAATTTTAGACCCATATTCAACACGAACCCATTGGTTCTAAAAAAATTAGACCGAGACCCTAAATAATGGATTGGTTTCGACTGGGTCTAGATCGGGTCTTGGACCCATAACCATCCCTAGCCATAAGCGCGTGCCAAGTGCCACGGTTTCATAAGTTTTGGAAAAGTTAAAGGTTGGGCCATGAGCCTTCACAGATTATTGGATAATCTTACACTCCCAATTTATCTTGAATGTAGAACACATTCTTATGAGAAGGAGTCCTAGGGTGTAACTTCCACACGTAGAGTGTTACACGTATGAATTCAAGTATGCCTAACATAATCTCTATCCAATTACAAGCACATAAACCAATTTTTTTCTAGTTGCTCATTCTCATGTGTAGCCTACTAAGATTTGTGCTTTTAACTCTCCAATGGAGTTTCCAATTTTGTAGGGGCTTTTCTTATAAATTTTAAGGGTCGGGAACTCAACTAAGTTTCGGATGGACAATTCAATGAGTGAATTGCTACTAGAGTACCGAGTTTTTTACGACCCAACCTTCCTTTTTTGGTGAAGAAAAGAGGAAGGGACTCTCCCCCACTAGTGCCCTACTATATTTATGTGTCAATAAAGATCGATTACATGGCTTAGAGACATTAAAAAGGGTCAAGAAGTTGTCACCAAACATTTATGGGTTGTTTGGAAACCCTTGGATTTGAATCTTAATATGACTCACGTTAGTGGTCTTTGAACCGTGAGAAGGTCTATGAATGAGCAACTTATTTCAATCCAAGAATGTGTGCAAGCAATTGGAAAAGAGATGGAGAATAAAATCATATTTTTGTCAAAGGGAAAAGCATGTAAAAACAAAGGATAATCATACTCTAGATTAAGTGGTTTGAGCAAGTTAAGTTTAATGCACATCAATCTAGTTTTTGGTGATCACGTTGTTAAGAGTTCTCAAGATTAAGTGTACCTAAGTCCGATTTTCCCTTATTTATATTTTTAGGCAAGATTTGCAATCAATAGGTCTTGATTAGTGTAAAAATAAAGGTGATCATATAATGTCAAATACAATATAAGAATTATGTACATAAGATAACATAATTATAATAAAAAAGAAGAGTCATGAGACAAATTTTTAAGGTTAATAATAATGCAAAATGAGTATGATGCATGGTGAATTGAAGAGATTTGCTTAATCAAATGAAGAAGTAAGTCTAAAGAGACTTTTCTTCATGATATACTCCAACTTAGAAATGGGTCTATATCAAATTGCATGTATGATTTATCCTTAAAATATCATTGACATTAAGTACACAAAATAGAAATAAAAGTATGGATTATGAAATCTAAAAGAAATGAGCATTTTAAACACTCCTAAACATGTATTCATGCATGATATATTCTTAGGGTTTCCTCATGAAAATAAGGCTATATTACAAGTCTAGTAAGATTGAAGATGTCCACATCTTAGAATCATGGACTAAATGAGTGAACCTTTCATTTCTCGGATATTTGGTTGATTATAAAGAGCAATCAGCATAAACTCGAAGCTTCTCAATGTCTTGGGATATTGCTGCCTCTAGACCTAGAATGGATGCTTTGTACTCTGCGGCATTGTTGGTGGCCTCAAAGTCTAGCTTGACTAAAATAGGAGTATGCTGTGCTTTTGGAGATACCAGGAGTATCCCTTCACCACATTCCTTTTGATTGGAGGCACCATCAAAGTATAACGACCAGCTGCCATTTTCTGCTATGTAGAGATCTAGGTTTGGGAGATTGTAGTTTTCCTTGAAATCTTCTGTTGGTGATTCCTCTTTATAATCAACGTTGAATTTCTTTACCTTAAGACAAATTTTGGCAAGAAACTCACCCACCTCCTCAATGGCAATATGTTGAATTGTACTACTTTTAGGGTTTGTTTGATTTCTCATAATTTTCTTTAAAGTAACCATGTGTAGTTCAAATGGATAACCCATCTTAGGAACACTAGACCCCATAGCTTGATTTCTCAAACCAATTGGATAACTAGATGAACCATAATATCAAAGAATGAAGGTGGAAAAAAAAAATCTCTAGTTGACATAATGTCACAACAATATTAGCTTGTAATTTGTCTAATTTTATCGAATACTTCTAGAGCTCCCTCTAAGATCCTTACTTCCATGCAAACACTCACAAAATATTCTCGTATTTGCCCGAATAAGGTGTAGCATGTCAGAGGATGATAAGTGGATTTACCTTTTCCATTCCTTGGCATTCTATCTTCTGGCCATTACTTGGATCGAATCTTCATTATTTACATGTCTCTCCTAACATAGGACTATCCTTAGCCTTACCAGGCATATACAACAACTTACCTAAGATGGCATCACAAAAATTCATTTCTACATACATAACATCAAGACAATGTCTAATAGATAAGTAACTTCCAATATTGAAGCTTTACATTGCTTAACTTTACCATCAAATTTTGAAAGGTTTACTAACTATGTATCTATGTTGAAACTTGCAAGTAATACTATTATCTAATAAATGTCATCAAATTTGTTGTCATGTAACACAAAATTCTTTGTCATCGTAGTAATTTTTGTCATCGTAGTAACTTAAGTTAGTAACTTAATACGAAAGGTGTTGTCATCATAGTAATTTTCCATCAGTTACTAACCTATATCAGTCATGAAATGCAAAACTCACTGTCATCATAGTAGATTTTATATTATTCAAGGTCAAGTGATCGATAAGATCATATTTGATTCTCGCTTTATGTTAATAAGTAAACTTGACTCGAAGCCATGTATGCAACTTTTTTTAACTAAACTATATTTATATGATTAAATTAACTTTGAACATATCCTTTTGCATTGAAACTAACATATTACAAGTTCTTAAATTATATATTTATATAAACATAACATGAATTACTAGTTTGAAAATAATTCATATAACATGCTTAAAAACTAGTACCAAAACTTCCTTCTGCTTGCAATTTAAGTCATACAAACATATTAACTCCTTCAAAAATGTCAATACACGTGCATTCAAATTGCTCATAAATCAAACTAACCTAGGCATGTTACTAAATAAACATGTAGGTGGGAATATTAAAAAGCATAGGGCTACCATTGGAAAAGTTTTTTTTTTCAACTCGATCACGTATAAAACGAAATTGTACAAGGTTATTATTGAGAATTACCCAAAATAAAATATCTGCTACCCACTAGTTTTGTATCTACGAATGTCTTCTTTTCTAAGTTAGATAAAACAACCATTTTCATGATTTATGTTGAAAATTCGTACTTCAACTCACCAAATCCCCTAAATTTTTGAAACCCTAATCAAACATTCATTGAAATCACAAATTTCGTCATATAAGGGTGTGGACAAGTATATAAAAATGTGATTATCCTATAGGTTTGTCCAAGACATAATATTGGTCAAAATATTATGTTAATATCAATTATCAAACTTTTTTTCAAAATACATTATAAAACTACATTAATTTATATATTTACAAGTTTCTTGTCTATTGACATGGACATATACTACTATCTAATTAAGTTCTTCTAGTAAAAGTGTTAAGACCAAGGTGGAAACCCAAGCACCTTAATCATTCTCGACTCACCCCGCTTTAGGAATGGCAATGGATCGGATTCGGAGTGGATCCAACTAAATTCGAATCTAATCCGACAAGTTCGCGGACCTTAAGTTTGGATCTGAATCACAATTTGAATCCGCAAACTCCGAATCCAACTCCGTCTCCGACCTGATTAAAGATTTTGGACCTCCTAATCCGATCCGACCTGTCGGACCTTCGAATATGACCCGTTGGACCTCCGAATTTGATCCAAAATTTAATATATTGTATTTTTTGCACTTTTCTTACCTATTTTTTTTGTTATTTTATTACTAATACTATAATTTATTTATAATATATAAAAAATTATAAAAAATCATACATTTATAACACGCTCATACATCAACATAATTGTAACAAAATGTCTTTTAAACAAAACAAAGTATAATAATAAAAGTTTTCAACTAATCATTAAAGAATCATTCTTTAAACTCAACATCTTTATCTTCAAATATTGATGCACATTGAAGACTACCACTCTTTGTAGAATCTGAAAATATAAGAAAAATAATTAAATACATAAACTAAAGGCATGTAATAATGAAGAATTAAGAAAAAAAAATCATATTTGAATAATCACCTTTAAAATGATGAAGCCTCCAACTTTAAAGACACATTAAAGCTTCCATAGTGTCCGAATAAAGTCTACTACGATGAGGACTAATCACTCCACCACTAGTACTAAAGTCACTATCTAAAGCAACAGTTGAAATAGGCACAACTAGAAGATCCCTAGCAATCTTTGAGAGGGTAGGATACTTACTTGATTCCACATTCCACCAAGCTAAAAGATTGAACTTGTTATCATCCACAACTATCCTATCATCCTCTAGATATATCTCTACCTCACATTTGTGTGGTTTATTTTGTTGGTTGTGTTGATACATGTTTTGCCCACAAACCCTCAACATCATCCAAGTCAACCATTGGCCTCTTACCATTGTCATTTGGAAGTAAAGAAGAAACATTCGGAGAAGAATTTTTGTAATAAGCATAAAACTCATAATCAATAACCAAATCAAGTAAAAATCGCCTGACCTTCTCATATTCATAATCACTATTATCACCATAAAGAACTCCAAAATACAAAGCCACACATTCCATTTTTCTCCTAGGATCCAAAACTAATGCTGCCAATAACAACATATTAATAACATTCCAATATTTATCAAATTTGAGAGTCGTTTTTAAAGCCATCATCTCTATAACATTATTCCCACAACATGTCCATTTTCTTAATGCAAGTTTAATTTCACAAACTTTCTCAAAATACAAAGTTGTGGTGGGATAGTTTTTTCCCGAAAAAGTATCACTTGTCCTACTAAATAATGCCAACCTCTCACAAATATCACTAGCCATTATCCACTCCTTATTTGGCAACATAAATTTTTCCTTTCCTCTCTTTTCAACTTTAGTAGACGACCTAGTAAAAGCTTCTTTATACATGAGGTCAACTTGCAACATTTTATAACATGACTTCCATCTTGTCTTACAATCTAAAATAAGTTTCTTACTTATTGGAATTTTAGCGTATTTATAGCATCTTCAAACTTTTCATACCTCTTCGATGTGGACGTACAAAAAGCAACAACACCACGAACTTTTTCAATTGCACCACTAATAATTTCCAACCCATCATTGACAAACAAATTTAGAATGCGAGCACAACATCTCATATGCATATAGGTACTAATCAAAATAAGCTAGTTAGGTGTAAATTTCTCACGCAATATATCCATAACTGCATCATTAGTTGTGCAATTATCAACAGTTATTATAGACACTTTTTCATCCAAATTAAATCTCTTCAAACTTTCAACCAATGCCTTAGTAATTGTATCTTTGTTGTGTGGGCATGGAACATAAATGAAACTAACAAAGGTTAAAACTAACATATAACTAGCTATGTATACTACTAGGTTAAATATTATAATAATTAAACTATTAAATTAAATTTAATTAGAAAACATAAAAATAAAATTACCTTATAAGACAATTTTGCAAAATCCAATCCTCATCAATAAAGTGTGCTATCACAACCATATAACCTTTTCTTTGATTTCCACAAGTCCACATGTCGGTGGTGAAGGCAACCTTACTCTCATTTTCTCCCAACAACTTCATCAAATGATCTTTTTCTTCATTGAAATCTTTTAGAATGTTAGACTTAATTGTGTTCCTTGAGACGACGGTAAATTAAGGGTTCAAACTATGTGAGTATCTCCTAAACCCAAGGTGATCAACAATGGCAAGAGGATATTCATGCATTATAATCATGTTAACTATCTCATATCTTAAAACTTATTTGTTAAAATTGAATTTACCCAATTCCATAATAGAAGAGCCAATTTTACTTGAACTAGCTAACAATAATTGTTGTTTTATATCTAATGTTGGTTTTCTTTTCAAACATCTCATAGCATGTTGTTTCACGTGAGTAGTACCACTATTGCTCTTACCAACTAGATCCTTCTTACAACCCTTACAAACTGCTCTCAAAACTCCATCAATTCTCCTCCTATCAAAAAATTTATTGACTTTCGAAGTTAGCCTTCTTCTATTTTTACCCGTGATCACACAATCTTCTTCATTTTAAGCTTCGTCATCTACATTTTGTGAAAGTTTTATGGCATTTATGTCCTTTCTAGAAGTCTTAGTTTTAGTAGTATCTTTACTAGTCGGATTAGAAGATACTTCATTGGTTTGCATATCTACAAATTAAAGAAGGCACACTCATATGTATCAATTGCAAAAAAAAAAAAAACTCAACTGTAACAGTTGTACAAAAGAAGGCACACACATATCTACACTGTGATGCTTTTAGTTCATGTTTCCTTTGGTTTTTCATCAAGAAACTGATATACTCGTGTCCTAGTCTCCAAAAGTAGCTTAGCCCAATTCTTTTCACATAATGGCATAACCTCTCCTATTTTGGAATGCATCTTGAAACTTCTATTTATTTTGGTTAAATATGTCATTTCATGCCATTTTCCCTTTTAACAATTTTGTAGGAAAAAAAGATTGTAGAGCCCATGAATGTGAAATCAAACAAAGTTGTTCATAAATGCATCGTTGCACTGAGCTTACACTTGGAAAGTTCAAAACTGTTATGTACCTGATAATTCTTTATATAGAACCTATAGTTATTGATAAACTTCTTTTGATTTACAAAAGATGATTTCAAATCAGTACTCCAATATAAGTTAATTAATAAAGCTTTTGAATACTTCTTGTGTAATACTCTGTATCAGTTAGGTTCGGTATGGTGAGTTGGTGAACTATGGTTGATAAATTTTCTATAGTGTATACAATGGCTATATGGTGTAATAAAAGTAAATGCACTGACCATTTTCTTGTAGTTTCAGTGGCTGTACTTCTAATGTAAACCCAATTCTTGCTCCCCTTATCCCCTAATTTTTTGATATCCCTTAATCAACGTTAATTGATGCTATTGTTTCAATTTCGATCTTCCACTTTCAATTGGTCAAAAGTACAAAAGTAATGTGTTATAATCGATGTTGTTGTTTCAACTTATTTGAACTTATGAATACCAAATTTAATACACAAGCAATCAAAAAATTCATCATCAAACCAAGAATATACACACAATCAACCAAATATGAAATTATATAAATCAAAACCCAGAAAACTTACTTGGTGGCGTGAGGATTAAAGAAGTGTGGAGGCTAAGGCTTCGCAAATGTGCAGGTGGCGTGAGGAGACTAGGGAGGCGGACTACATGAGCTGTGAGGAGGCTAGGGAGAAAGGAAGAATATGAAGAAAAGGGATTAAGGAAAATGTCGGCTGGGAACTGGGAAGGGCCGAAGAAAACTAGGGATTTAGGGGAGGGCATTAGGGCAACCAGTATTAGGGTTTTTTTTTATAATTATTATAGTGATATTTTTTTTAATACTAGGCTCGATACTACTCATTCGGATCGGACTAATCAGATTCAGATCACAATCGGGTCGGATGTAATACAATATCTGAATCTAACCCATCTACTTTTCAGAGTCTGTGTTTTTTTATCTGAATCGGATTCGGTAGATTGCATAACCCGCTCGGCTCATTAACCTCCGTAACCCAGGTAGTCCATTGCCAATTTTCCTAACCTCCTCTCAAGAATGGCGACAATGGCAGTATCCCTCTCCTCAAACCATTCCAAACCCCCATTACCATCACTCCACAGAAGCTTCTGCCCCAACCTTTTCACCTTCACTCAATTTCGCAGAGCCCCGCTACACTCCAATGCCAAACTCTGTTGCTCATACTCTGAAACACCAACTCCCACTCTGACAACATCATCATCATCACCATCTTCAGAATCAGATGTTGAAGAAGAAGACGAACAACTAGAAGATGATGAGGGTAAAGATTCAACCCCATCTCTCGCTACGACGTCATCTTCGAATGGGGGGTTACCGCCTCCCTTGCTGAAGAAGAGGAAGAGGTACAGGAAGGAGTACCCTGGTGAGAGTAAAGGGATAACTGAAGAGATGAGGTTTGTTGCTATGAAGCTTCGCAACGATAAAGGTTCTTCGAAGTTTTCGTCGTTGAATGATAAGGGTTCTGATGATGGAGAGGAGGCCGGTGGGAGTTGGGAGCCTAGTATGGAAGGGTTTCTTAAGTATTTGGTGGATTGTAAGCTTGTGTTCGAAACGATTGAACGCGTTGTTGAGGACTCGAACGATGTTTCCTGTGAGTTTTCGAGGCTTCTAACTTCGATGTTGAATTGTATTCTATATATTACTCTTGATTACTTGGTAAAATTTATTGGAATTGTTCGTTTTGTTTATAGTTTGAGTTTAGACTTTGTGGATTGTGGATTTAATTGGTTAGGCTAGTTAGTGAAGTTGATGTGAATTCGACTTACTCTTGTTTGTAGTTTGAGTTAAAATTGTGTGGATGGTAGGTTATATTGGATAGAATGTTTGGTGAAGTTTATTGGAGTTGCTACGTAATCGTGTTTTGAGTTAAAATTTGTGGATAGTGGATTGTATTGGATTTAATGCTTGGTGAAGTTGATTGGTATTGCTTCTTAACCTAGTTTGTAGTTTGAGTTAAGATTGTGTAAATAGTGGATTGCATTGAATATACTACTTGGTAAAGTTGTTTGGAATTGCCACTTACTCTGTTGTGAAGTTTTAGTTAGGAGTTAAGACTGTGGGTTGGTTGTAGATTTACTGACTAGACTACTTGGTAATATTTAGTGGAACATGGGATTGTTGGTTTGAAACTTTTTTTTTGTCTATTTTCTTTTGTATGTCTCTTTATGATCCGCTCCCCCTACCAATGACGCAACGAGGTCCTGGTAAAGTGGAAAAACTTGCGGTGGTTGGTAAATAAGGCCCTAAGATTGAACCCTAACATCCCCCATCGTAAAAGTTGCAAATACATCATATGGACCTAAAAAACTCGTTTTCTTAATTCTGATGAGTTCAACTTTAGTTCTTTGTTGGAGTGAAAACCCTTGATTGGGAATGATGGTGGATTCTTAAGTGAGTGACTTTTTAGGTTCAAATCACTCTAGCTATTGAACTGTTTTTTCCATGATTGGTAGAAATGCCTTTTCCCAGAAGATCAAATCAAAGGTAATCCCCTTGAGACGGGAAGAATAATTATTGGCCACACTATTTATTATATATGGTTTCAAGACCTTCATAGAATGCTTCATGGAGGAATTGTAAATCAGATTACTGACTTAATAAATTACCAAGAACTTCATGATGAAAAGATGAAGATTATAAGTCATAGCTTGCATGTAAGTATGAGGTGTGCTGGTTATTCGAAATGAAGTTTTTGAACCACTCAAGTAAAAGACTAGGATTTTATAAGCAATGTTTCTGTTTTATCTGTTGTTCAGACTCTTCTTAGAGAACAATCTGAAGCCAGACATAGTACCTAGTATATTTACAGTTAAATGGAAAACCTATCTGTACAATATACAATTGACCCTTGTTATGAATGCACTTTCTCCAAGAACCGTATGTTTATGTGTCACAAGAGCTCTTTCAACATAAGGACATGACTTAAACTGATTTTTTGTGAAACTTTTCTCCAAAAAGCATGAAATTGCCTATTCAATTTCTTGGGCTCCTTGAGGTTCATCCTATAATGGTGCGAAATTTGCTAACGAGATCTTGAGATGTAGTAATGTAGACATATCTCTCTCATTCATGTCAACTCTATACATAAATTATTGGATATACTACTGTCGAACTCATCAATAAGCTTTGTAAGGCATGTGAGTATCTCACATAGAGTATAGGAAGGAAATTCAACTTCATTGTAGTACTAGCAACATGTTTGACCAATCTCCCACTTCCACCCAATTATTAGTCGATAAAGGATAAAAGTCTCAGAGCCTTATAAGTGGAAAATTTTGCATTGCCCTTTCGAGACTTATGGTCGTTAGATGATCTGGGAAGTATTATCTTGATACTATGAAAAAGGACAATAATTTCTTTCCAACTATCAGTTGTATTCTTGCCATAAATTGAAGGACATGCTCTAAACCCAATGGAAAAACCTTGCATCATATAATTTGCTAGTAAGCTCCTTAATTTAATACAAAGTTCACAACTCTTTTGGCTAGACAAGGCTCCAACTTGAGTTGTGAGCTGATTGGAGAAGGACAAGATTTAGTCTTCATCTTCAGAAGTTTAATAGCAGGATGAAAACTATATTATGAAACTTCCATTGTTGATGGTCAAGCAAAGAATTTGTCGTAACTTATTATCAAAGTTGGTAATACACATAATACATGTCATGACATCTAAGTCATCCTTCTCTCACTCATTTGTTTTCACCTTCATATGTTGGCTATATCACTAATATCCAGTTCTGTGGTCAAATTAATGTGTGCATTCTATTCTTTGCTATTTAATCTTATATAGTGGGAGAATTGTGAGCAATTAGAAGTTTGATGGTCCTTTTCAACACACTTTTGATACACCTTTTCAAAACAAGACCAGTGCATGATGGTTTTTAATGTGATGTATGTGTAAGGCTATATTATCGTAATTCATGGGTTAAGTATTGTTACTGTTGGCTTGATAAGAAGATGTTGTGTTATGGAAGATAGGGGATTAGAGGCTTACAAAGTGGAAATGGTAGTGAACAATATTAGTTGCCTATTTTCATCAATCATATGTTGAAGAGGGAGTTATTGGGGACACAAATGGCTTTTGGCCTTAAGGAAATAAGGATACACCGTGACCATGTGATAGGGGTAGTTGTGAAATGGAACAAGAGGTCAAAACTTGGAAGGTGAGTAGGTTGTTGGTCAATGTAACGGTAGATGCTTAATAGTGTGACATTTGTATGCATGCCCTGCATCTATGATGCTCGGGTACGCCGAAACACACCATACCCGATACGGGTACGTACTGAGTACAGTATGGGTATGGCCTGGTTACGTCTCCAAGACCCTCGGGTATGGCTCGGGTACGGGTGGTTGACTATGGGTACAACTCGGTACGTATCGGGTATGAATGAGTTATACTCATCCCCTATCCAATTGATTTGAGTTTCTTTCACAACCCATGAGCCCAAAAAAATAAAAATAAAAACAAAAAATTCTCATATAAGCCTAGTCCATCAAATTTCATATCTAATTTTTTGAAGATAGTATTACAATGGTACTTAACTCTAAAAGTAATAACTATAACGTCTCATATAACCCCTTCAAATTTTCCCTCCAAACAAACGTGTGCTCTTACCCATTCTCAATTAAGCTTTTAATTAACTACGCTTATTTTTTTGAAGGTAGTATTACAATGTTAGCATGGGTTGTGTAAGTTATAGATATAAGCCCTCTAAATTCTCATATATGCCCGGGCCCTCCAAACGTCAGTTTTTATTTTATAATTTATGTATTATTTTTTTTGCCGTACCCATGGCGTACCCGTATCTAGAAATTTTAATTTTGCCGTTTTTTGTACCCGTATCCGTATTTGGATTCGTATCGGTGCAACATAGCCCTGCATTCCCTACTTTTCTCTTTCTTTTGCCAAATTCTAATAGAATAAGATGCCACATCTAATTTCTGTATGATAAACATTCACAAACCCTTATTAGTCTTGGTGGTAAGATTATGAACTTTTTTTTTAGAGGTCTTTAGTCTATGACTCACTAAAAGGAGGCCATTAAACTACGTCATTTGATGCAAAATCTTCGCTAAGTGGATGGATCATATGGCCAATAATTATGAAAAGTAGTATCTTTTATATGTAACATATATATCAGAAGGGCAGGATTATCCAAAGGTGATGTGAAAGAACTTTTATGGTTAAGGTTTAGAAGACAAATTTGAAGAGTGATTAGTTATACAAAGCATATGTCCTTGGTGGTTTTGACTGCTTAACATAGGAAGTAAGCTTGTAGGAATAAGAAGACTTTTGGTACTTTCTATCTAAATGTTGAGGTAAGTAAGGTTTGAGGTGTATTCAAGTTGACATATCCTTTGGGTCATCTACCGTGGTTCTTCTCTAATAATGCACTTCATATCCTAATAATCACAGAATTATTAAACAGTTTTAGAAGTGGAATGTCTCTAGTTTAACCTTTTTTTCGTCATCTCACTCCTGTGGAAAGAAGGCATATGTTTCACTGAGAGTTTCTTCTTTTTCCTTCTCAGAAAGTTAAGTGTAACCTTGTTCAATTTCTCTGCATCTTGGCAAAATTTGCTGGTTTGCAAAACATACTCCAATGAATTCGAGGCATGCTGTACATTCATTATTTCCATCAAATTGATCAATCTAATCACCAAAAGCAGTAGGAGGAATTAAGAATGTGAATTTACTATTTTCTAGTGACAATGTCTCGGATGGTGAGGTAAGTGTTGGTATGTCTCCCTAATGATTCTATGATAACCTTATTTTGTTGCATATATGTGATATTTTTATCTTTTCAGCCTTTGGTACAGAGTTGACCAAATTTTCTGTTCAATCTATGTTTGCATTCTTGTCTTCAATCTTTTTATAAACCCATCAACACTGTCCCATTTTAGGCTATGGGGATCGGAGAAAATGGAACATTAATTTTTTCTTGATGCCAATATTAATTGAAATACACACTGACCAACTCAAGAAGTACAAAGTACTGACAAAAAGCTAAAGCAGTAAATAATTTTTGTGCAAGAGTCGTAAGAAAACCTTTTTTATCTGAAGTTTTGTAATTGGGGGGTGGGGGCTTTTATGCTTATGTATGCAGACTTTCTTACTATCTAAAGACCCTTTCTAGATAAATCGGAGTTGTATTTCTAAGGGAATACGTTTGGGCCTTAAATTGTTTGCTGTTAGTATTCGCTACCAGAATCCTCTGTCATTGACCTAGGCTTGAACTGCCTTTACCTTTCAGACATTCAAACAGATGGGTTGGCAGCTATTTTTGAATTACCAAGTGATAACAATTTATGTACGTTATTTCCACTTTTTTCTTCGTACTCTTAGTAGGGTTCACTCTAGGCCTGAATTATGCAAAGTCTAGTGCAGAACTGCAGAATGTGTAGCTGGCAGAATATTTTGGCAATAATTTCAAATCTATGAGACTGCTGGTAGAATTTCCTTGTTTTGGGTACGACACTTCTTTGGGGCTTAGTTATGTTTTTTATTGGGTAAAGTGGTTCAAATTTCCTTTTTCCTACCTGTTTTTAAAATTTTTGATTTGCTGGCTGTGGGACCAGGCCTCAAACTTTGGAACTCCTGACATTTTCTTGTAGAAAAACAATTTTA
This sequence comes from Dysphania ambrosioides, assembly GCA_026401315.1. Lineage (NCBI taxonomy): Eukaryota > Viridiplantae > Streptophyta > Magnoliopsida > Caryophyllales > Amaranthaceae > Dysphania > Dysphania ambrosioides. Next base: position 24,180,117 of record CM048657.1, read on the forward strand.
TGAAATTCATTTGATCAATATAGTGGTCAATGATATTTTTCTGTTCGCTGGTTATGATTGCATCAGTAATTAGTTTATGTGGGGACTCTGAACTGGTTGGATTAATGATAGAAGCAGGTGAGGTGGAAGCTTAATGAGAATATAGAGGGAGAAATTGTGAGCAAAGGAGTATTTAAAGGAACAGAACTGATGAGATAGAGATTAAAAAAAGAAAGAAAAAAGAAAGGGAAACTAATATATGTAGAAAAATATTGCTTGAAGTTATTCAGAACTGAACTTTAAATTGTATCTAACAAAAGATTTGAGTAAAAATATTTACAGACTAAGACCTTTATTGTTTTGTACATCCAGTAAACCAAATACACGGAAATCCAAGCATAATTGCAGAACGATTGAAATAAATAACTGATCAAATCCTGAATGGAGTAGGAAAAGAAAATCTGAAAACTTCTAAATCGATAATCTTTCTTCTAAAAATAAACTGTCATATCCTAATCTTTATCAGTTTTTAACATTAGATCATGGCTTGGAAAGTGCTTTGGCCTGACTTTAAGGTTCGGTTGACCTGAAAGACTAAAAGCATTTAAAGTTAATTTTCATTTGCTCGATTGTTTTAGGTTAAAGTTCTTAATTCTTGTTGCCAACACTTATAGCTTAAGTTGAAAAATAATTCAATATCAAATACAATGTAATGATTTTTTTAGGTTTTTCTCTTTGTTACATAAGGGTTTATACATATATAAAGTGGGAAATGGGAAGGACAAGAAGGGATCTTGGTCCTTCAAGTTGTAAGATCCAATGCAAATGATTTCATGTAATTAAAAATAGTCACTATAACAATGAGAAGGATTACTATGTTTACGTGAAATGTCATGCATAAGATCTAAGAGATGAAGGGTCTATGACATTTCACTGTATGCGCTCAGCTCTATGAAGGACTTGTAGGCTTTGGTGTGAGGACGTGCATTCTAAAGTTATCAAAATTAACTTAGCCCGATGGTCTGATTGGCCCTATTTTGGTGCGCATTCATGTCAAGCATTCACGCAACATGTTTAGCCAAGTGCTTTAAGTGCTTTGGACTTTCATTGGTGGAACTTGCAAAGAAAGTCTTACATTTTTAGGCATTTGATACAGTTGGCTGTGTTTGTTTTTGTTCTTTTTGAGTTAACTCAATTGGTCAACCTAACTTGAAATTCACTGGATGCTCCTGGTCAATCAAGTTTTAGTGACTTAGAAGTCTGCTGAAGTCCTTTGAGTCTTTGACAACCACTCTTTCCTGGATTTGTGCATTGTAGCCAAAACAAAATCATATTTTGATGATCTAATAGGTGTAAATTGGAAAAATTGTGTTCTCAGGTGCAAAGATCCATGTTGAATTTTCATGCTTAGGCAGTTTTCTTATCAGGTTTAGTGATAGCTATGTTTTACTGTGGATAGGGCTAGTAGGCAACCCCACACATGTGGCCTCCCCTCGTCTGGCTGACTCATGCTGTTGAGATTCTAAATTTTTTTGAGACCCTTAAATTGTTTTGGTAGTCCAGTTCACATGTTTAGTATGAATTGGCGCTTGCTATTGTGTTTTTTGATTATTTTTTCAACTTTCCAGATTTTTTCATATTATTCTTTCATTTTGCACATTGCCTATATATTTGGGGGCCTCTATTTGCTCAAGAGGGAAAATTTGCTTCTGAGAATCTTTTGCTTCGACACTTGATTTGTCAATAAACATCCTGAACTTTAGAAAAATTGGTACAAAGCACCATGGCATCTATAGGATACTAAGGTTAGGCTACTACTAGCAGTTTAACCTGTTTGATGCCTATTAGCCATCTGAATTCCCCTGGAAGAATGTCGTCTAGTGGATGCCTTTTTGGTCATGCTTGAACTAGTTGTGGCTGAAGTACTGCTGCATTGGAGTTGGGATATTTATACTAGAGTGTACCTGTATTTCCCCATGTTCTAGCTGCTCTCCTAGACTGGCACTTTTGTTATATGTGAAGACCATATGATTATATAGAATTTTTGAGGTGAATTGTTGTGCTCATAATTTATTTTGCTTTATTATGGACTTATGGCTATTGGTGAACAGATGCATACTTCAGGAGAACAGGGTTAGAAAGATCAGGGAGTTTGGCTAGTGACCTAGAATGGTTCAGCCAAAAAGGTATGGAGATACCTGAGCCTAGCATTCCTGGAGTTTCTTATGCCTCATATATGAAGGAGCTTGCAGAAACAAGTGCCCCATTATTTCTCTCCCACTTTTACAATGTGTACTTTTCACACATAGCTGGTGGACAAGTGATAGCAAAGCAGGTGCATTTGCTTCTTTGCTTCTGACATCGCTTGTTGTGTGCATCAAAAGATTTCTAGATCGTGTACCAGCTGAGTAGGCTGTCTATTTTATTCTGTAAAACTTTATATAGTTTTGTTTTTAATGAAAATATTTGAATGTTTATGAGTGTTTGATTAAAGAGTTGATTTGTCCATAAATCCCAACTTATCTTGCAACTTAACTTTATATAGTATTGTTCCACTGCCAAGGCCAATGAGATAATAAATGAGATGTATATTTATTCACTGATACTGGCTGTATCTACTCTGTCCTGAATGGAAAGGCAAGTTTCGTGCAGTATGTACTTATTGCAGTGCTTTCTTTTGTTCTTTTCCCTTGTATTTGTAAAGATTAATATGGCTCTAAAACCTGAGATTGGAACATCATTTGACTGCTGAAAGGCTTTTTTTTTAATTTCTTTTCTCTATTAGAAAGGTTAAAGTGTGTGTACATCTGAAAACTCTCTGGCCCTATCAGTGGTAGGGTCCATACTGACCTACCGCTGTTCCAGTCATGTTCTTGTGCCTTTAGTAGTTGGCTAATACTTGGCTGGGACGACTATTTAGTGTTTGGGAAGCATGTCCACTTCATGCTGTAATGGCATGCAATTGGAACAAATTTCTGTCTAGGTCCTTCATGATACACTTTTATTTATTGGTTACCTATCTTTGCTTGCATGCTTGGTCAAATGATTCGACCGCCATTTCTTTATTTTTCTCATCCTCACATTGTCACTAGCAGTTATCCAAGTTTTAGAAACATGAAATATACTCAAGCTGGAAGTATTGTCAATCACATCCATGGCCCTTCCTTACACAATTTGATCATCATCAGGTTGTTGAGAAGCTCGTAAAAAATAGAGAGTTGGAGTTCTTTAACTGGAATGGAGATGAGCAAGAGTTACTGAAAGAAGTTAGAGACAAGCTCAACAGGCTTGGTGAGGTTGGTACACCACATTGGTTTCCTTCACTAGCTATCTGTTTTTGTCTTATGCCTGTTGAATTCACTTAACAAGGATCGGTGTGCTTATCTTGCAGCACTGGTCTCGTGACGATAAAAACAAATGCTTAAAAGAGGCAACAAAGTCCTTTAGGTACTTAGGACAGATTGTGCGCTTAATCATCATACTTTAAGGTGAATCAAAATCTCTTTTCTTTTTTTCTTTTTTTATTTTGTTTGATTGTATTGTTTTATACATGTAAGTTGTAAGGAATTAGAATGAACAACTTACGTGAATTGTTGTTTTTTTTCTTGACTTTCCTTCATCTTCAACCTTCGTCTAGGTTTTATGCACTTCTGCCATTTTTTGAGCCTCAACTTGAACTCATATTTCCAGTTGGTTTGCTTTATTGGCCTCGATTCAGCCATGATTTTTAATATTTTTTCTTTAATTCTCTTACTCCGGTAGCTTATAATTATTGTTTGCTTTGGGGTTTTGGTGAATTGCAGGATTTTGTTCATGGAAATTTTCATATTCAGAGCTCCAAAATGAGGTAATCAAAATTTCTAATTCTAGTTTTATTAAATTTTCTCCTATTATGTTTCGATTCAACCACAAAGTAATTCTCTAGAATATCGTATTCTAACTTATATTAACCATTATGTATTGCTGATCTTGAAATTTGTTGATTGAATGAAATTGGACTTTTGCATTCAGTGAATTTCTGCATTGTTTTTTGATTGGGGTTTTTCAGTGTCCGTAAACTTCTCAGAGACAAAAGTAGAATTTTAGGAGGAATCTTTCTACAATTGAGATTTCTATGCTGGATTTACCTAGCGTAGAAAACTTGTGTTTTATTTCTAGGAGTATCATGTAAGAGTGATATTACATGCTGTGGCTCTATTGGTTTTGTGACCTTCAATATCTGTCAATCAAATTCTGAAATATAGGTTTGTACAGTTCTCAAAACGTGTATGACTATAAGTCTTAAATTTCTGGACTATAAAGGTACTCAAATGTATAGATTAATGTGCCATGCATATTTTTTCCAATTTCTGTTATATAATAATGGTTCAATTATCTCCATTGTTTACCCTTACATATGTAGAGATAGCAATATAGAGGCTGTGATTCAATGTCATTGGAGATGACGTTTCTTACAAAGCTAATAGGTGAAAAAACTATGTCCAATGTCCTATATTATGTGCAATTATTATGTTTGGCATTTGACTGTTTCAGATGATTTCTTTAGTGGATTTGCTTTATTGTGCTTGCAGTTATAGTTAAATTATACTTAGAGTGCAAAACTTCAATTCTAGGGTTGCAAGATTATGATTATCCGTATAAGAGGTACAACACTTTCTCAACCTATGCGCCTAAATGTTCTCTGTGTATGTGTGTGCATATTCATGTGCTTTTAGCATGGTACCCATCCTGACTACGCGACATGTGTCTCACGACAAGTGTTAAAAATATAATTGCTATGTCTAAGCGCTAGAAATACACAACAGGATACAAAAGGATGAGTACAAGAGCCCCAAGAGTATTGACATGTAGACATGAAACACCCTCCTGAAGGATAGGCTTTACAGTTACAAGATAAACTAGTTTAACTCCTACGCGTAGTTGGTAAACAAATAACGGCCACTTATAGTAAGCCAAATTAATAGAGAATTTGTAACCTTAGACTCCAAAATGTTTGCCTACTTAGCAACTTTCCAAGCTAGAATTTCAAAATTTTAACCCATCTTCGTTGCACAAATCTCATGAGACCAGAACACACAAGCCTAGTAATTCATGTTGACTTTAACTGATTATTTCTCAAACTATCAAAACTCATGGAGTGGGCGTGGACATTGTAGGAAAAATACTTGTTGTGCCTATATAGATAGTCTTCATGTTGACTTTAACTGATTATTTCTCAAATGGATTAAAGCCTAGTAATTCCAACATGTAAGAGACAAGTAGGTCATATCATTCCCGTGGACTAATATATCTTTAGAAATTGTGTGTGACAAGGGGTCCCAGTTTATCATCCACAAAACTAGGCGATTTTCTGATAAATGGAATATTACCGTTAAAATTCTCAATACTCGTCTACCCGCAAGCTAATGGTCTGCAACAAAACTATTATCAATTCACTCAAGAAAAAGGCTGGAGCAAGCAAGGTCGAAAAGACAGGATATATTGTGGCAAATAGGACAACGCCTAAATTATCAATCGAACAACCGCCTTTTCATTTGTTTATGGATGTGAAGCCGTCATCCATAAACAAGTGACTCTTGACACCTAAGCTCAATGAAACAGCAAAAGAGGCAAGCCAGAATGGCTGCTCAACAACAAATCTTTACGCGGAGTTATAACAATAACATACAAGTGAAAATGTTTAAGGAAAAAGATTCGGTATAACGAAAAGTGTTAACAGTGCCAAGTTAGCTCCCACATGGAAAGCTCCCTATAAGATAGACAAAGTAGTGGGCAAGGGCACTTATCAGTTGACGACATTAACAGGAAATATCATCCTAAGGAGTTGGAATGCTACTAACCTAAAACTATAGAAATACCAAGTTTTCACATTCTTGTTGCTTTAGGGTCAAAAGAAGTCGTCACCAAACCATTAAGGGCGGTTTGGATACCCAATTAGGTTTGAATCCCAAAACAGCTCACGTGAGCGGTGTTCGAACCAAGAGATAGGTTTGGGAATGAGCAATATACGTCAACTTAAGAAAGATGTGCATGTAATTTTCATTAAGATTGAGCTAGTAAGATTTTTTAGTTCCTGAGACAATCATGCAAAAACAAGTTGAAGCGCTCTCAAGATTTAGTGAGTTTAGCAAGTTAAGAATTACACATATAAATATAGGTTTAGGTAATCACCTGGTTTATGTTCCCAAGATTAAGGGTCCTTATGGCTGGGTGTATAATTTATCTTAGTAGGCATTATAGTACTTCAATAGGTCTTGAGTTAGTGCAAAAAGATAAATGTGGTCACACAATTACAACATAGTAAGAATCATGTAATGAGGGTATAGAATTGAAAGTGATGGAATTTAAATAAAGCGACAAAGAGTAATATTTGAATATGCAAAGTATGGATTATGCATGCAAATGAGTTGAAGTTTTACTAATCAAATGAATTGAGCCTAAAGAGACTATTCTCCATGACACTCTTCAACTAAGTAAGAATATAATTTTTAAAGGATTTGTATGATTTAGTCTTTAGAATGTAATTGATTAAAAGATAAAGTAAATATCAAAATATACTTTATGATAGTAAAAAATGAGCATTAGGAAAACATTTAAATGTACATTCAAGCATGATGCAATGTTAAGGTTTTGCTCATGAAATGAGTCAAGACTTGCATGGGTGTAGAGAGAATATATATGTCCAAATCTATTCATTATGGACCAAGTAAAGAAAAAAAAATAACGAATGTTGTATAATATATATGCATTGTAAGGAATAAGAATGTAGGGAGAGGGGATTGCTTGAATGATTAAGAGGAGATCAATCCATGAGGACGATTTCTTGAATATGGTGATCAAAGTAAGGAGTTTGAGGCTTAACCTAGTGAAGGAAAAAGTTGCCCCTAGTTTATCATATCATTGGTTTATGAGACAAAAAATGAAGGATGTTGGAGTTGATCATAAGAGAGCATCAATGGTGATGTCTCTTTGGTTGATTAAAGATTACCAAAATTGCATAAAATGAAATAGGGTGTTTATGTAGATAGAGTTTTGCATCCTGTAAAATCATTACATAAAAAAAAAAATCCAAATTAAGCTCTTGACTGGATGAACACCACAAGAACTTAAGAAGGAGGGTGAAAAGAGTAGAAGTAGACTAAAATGAAAGTGTCCTCGGTGTATAGCGTTGAGGGAGAGTCATTTGCTTGAGTCTTGATTGAGTGTCGTTGGAATGAGTTATGTTTCCTTGCTTAGGGAAGGAAAATATGCCTTGATTGACCTTTGGTAGAGATTGAAGGCAGTTTAAGAATGTTTGAGAGGTATTTTGGGAAGAGTAACAGTGCTTTGCTTGTGAAATTTTTTGGCCATTTTGCTCATAAAATATTGGCATTTAACACCCTTGACTTTGTGCATCTAGCGCTTAGTTTTGGAGTTAGACGCTCAAGCCTTGGGTGCCTAACATTTAGTAAGAGCGTTAATGCTTTGCGCAGATTTTAGGTTTGCTTAAAGAGTAAGGATCATTTTTTGAAGTTTTTGGTTTTTGGTTCATTTGCTCCTTAGCACCTTTGGCTACTTCATTTGCTCCTACTAGCTATTCAAATTAGCTCAGCATGAACTCAAGAGACAATACACATGCCTCTAGCTCCTTTCTCTAAGTTAGTGTTAGTGGCGATTATTCACTCTTGGGCCTACTGACATTCCTCCTTTTTGGATACGTGAACTCAGGGAACCAACATATCTTAGAAATCCTACGCAATAAGGGGAAGATTAGAACAGGAAACACGACATGAAGTAGAGAAGAAGAGTGAAACGAGTCGCTTACCTACACACCATGAAAAGTTGCGTAGTCCACCATCTCAGTTCAAGTTGTCGCCTCACGACGGACTATCGTGAGGGAAGAAGTAGCTAATTAGCAGCAGGAAACATGTTTTCCATAAAAAATCTTTAAGAAGCACAAGTTGTAAAGAAGCCTTATGGCTCATAGGGCTCATGGAGAGCTTTCCCTTAGGAACGCTTAGGACGACATCAACCACAGATCGACGATAGATTAGAACTCAGCCATAATGGAGGCTTGGGAACTCACTATGCATTAGGTTCCGTATCTCTGATTCGGACATCTTAGGGGTAGACATATGAGCGCTTTATGAAAAAAGTACACATTAGGTAAGAATAGGTTAAGCGTCACATTCTAAGAGTCAATACATAGGGGTAGACATTGCTAGCGTACTCTCTCTACTTGCATGGCTCTTTCCTTCCTCTTTAGCACCTTCCACTTCCTCCTTCAACGTTCTCGAGGATCAACTTTTTTTTTCCTTAAGGGAGTAGGGGCCAATGATAGATGCTTTCATTTTCTTGGCAACAAGGTTGAAGTTAAACTCCTTTTATACTTGTCTAATAAGTACAGGGACATATGGATAGAGGAGTATGAGGTTGGCATCATGAATTTGATTTCCAAAACTCAAACAAGAGGATGTTAGACATATGTTAAAACTGAACCCCAAATTAGCAGATGAAAGGGACCAAAGTAATACTCAAAGAAGGGGGACCACCAATGGGAAGCAAAATGCTGTCAAAGCCTAAGGATGACTTGTTCTCGCCTACCCATAGTCGTTGACGCCAATGTTACTTACTAGTGCTTCACGGTTAAGGTTTACAAAAGGGTGTAGCACTACTCTTTTAGAACTTTCAGCTAGTATGTAATAAACGCTAGGTCCTCAATAGTAAAAGAGGACTCCCAATCTTGGGCCAAATGGTCTATAATCTTAAAGACATGCTAGCATAATTTGGATTGGTAAAAGCTTGTAAGTAGTCATGAAATTTTGACCGAAGGAGAAAGAGGTCTTGTAGCCTATAAGGTAGGGGTATTCATATAACACCAAGTAGTGTTGACTAAACAATCCCATATTGCTATAATTTTGACCTCAAGAAGCCTTCTAGCTATAGTTTTAAAGTTTTCTATGTCTTTTAGGGTTTGGATAGTACTAATTTTACATGATAGCTAAAGCCTTCTCGTGCCTTAATTGGGTTTTCTTTTTCGATTGAGTAGTAGCAATGCTCAAGGATCCATGGTTGTCTACACTATTCTTCCCCATAATTAAAGCTAAAAAAACTTCTAGTAAAGCAAAAACAAGGGATGTGAAGTTTCCTCACCAAGAGAGAAAGATCACTGTTAGTATATGGCTTGTATAGTAACTTAGAAGTAAGATGAAAATTGAACGATGGCGATAAGAGGAACAGTGACGGGAGAAGAAGGGTTAAAGGAAGGATTAATAAATTAGGAGAGTTCATTGCCATTAGAGCTGCATTAAAGGCTAATTTCAAAAATTGAAGACTCTAGAATTTGAGAGAAATCTAGGACTTTTAATTTTTGAGGCAATTTGTTTGGGTCAAAACCACCCGTCCTGGCTACGCAACATGTATCTAAACGACAATTGGTAAAAATACAAGTGTTATGCCTAAGCGTTAGAAATAAAATAGAGGCTATAGAAGGATGAGTACAAGAGCCTTGGTGACATGTAGACATGAAACACTCTACGGAAGGATCGGCTTGACGGTTGCGTAAACGGATAATAGCTAGAGAACAAAGTTTGAATAAGTCAGCATGGAAATATTGGCCATGGGAATCTCTCCGAGTCCTAAGCAAGTTGGATTGTAAGTTGAGAAAGAGACGTTGAAAATAAACTATATAAAAGAAGAGAAGTAGAACAAAAAAACTACGAGCAAAACACTATACAATTAATCATTACGCTTTGTATTTACGTTTACATTTAGAGAATCTTGTTCTTTCTTTAGAAATATCGTAGCTTAGAATACTTAGCCACTCTTGTAACCTAGAAAAGCCATAAAGAAATACTCATTTACATAGTAGGAAGAAAGCCTAACAAGCCCCGCGAGTTTTCCCGTCTTTTGAGTTTTCCATGTCACCAATTTGTCGTGTCATTCCATCTTTTTCTTGCTTTCATCTCATTATTTCTTATGCCTAATTTTTCTAGTTGTTTAAATTTTTGGCAGAAATCATGTTGGTAAATTTGTGTCTTCAAATATATGTCATTTGATATTTTGTCCTTCAGGGTAAATTCTAACCCATTGTTGCAAATGTTATCTTATAACAGGCATTCACAACATTAAACCACAAATTTTGTAGTACTTTGGGAGCATAAGATGTTTGACCAACACAAGAAATGAGATGCTATTTATAGTAAGTTGTAGAAATATATTGTACTAGTAATAAAGTGTAGGATTTTAGTTAATTATTAGTTTTATAATATTGTTGGTATCATTATGTTAATAACAAAAAATTTAACTAAAAAAATTTGTTTTGGAAGCTATGATTTGTGTAGTGAAATGGACGACATTTTCTTATGAAGGCTTCTATTGATTGAGTAATATTTAACAGATTATAAATATTTTTCCATGTGTTGGGTTGTCCAAATTATAGGGGAATTCGTAAAATTTTCACTTGATAGTCTTTATTTTTGGTTATCGTTACTTTAGTATTTTGTACACCCTGCCTACTCTTCTAAATAGTAATAACTAATGATAGCAAGCTATTTTTTCTCTCCATGATTCAGTTTGAAAAACAGCAGCCTGACTTCTTCCAAATAGGCTTATTTCATTTCCTTACATACACTTCAATAGTTAGTAACAAAATTATAATACTAGATAAATTCATTCCATGTAGGAGTCTTTTGGGGATTTGAAGGCCAACAATTAGTTAGATCATAAGTAATTGACACGAACGACTGAAGTCGTAAATTGAAGAGGCTAAGATGGTAGTCTAATTTTTTTTAAAAAAACAACTTCTCTTGCGAAGATTGATCTCTTATAATGAAAGTTCTCGTAATTGTAAAAAAAGTCTAAGATGGTAGTCTAATTTCAAAATTCTCTCAATTAAACGTTATAACTAGTTAAGGGTCCATTTTCTTGGACTTAATTTAGACAATATAAGTCTAGGTGAATTCAAGTAAGTTTAGATAAGTTCACGAAAGAAGTTCTTCTACCATAAAAGTTACATACACTAGATATAAATCCATATTAAACAAATACAAAAATAAATTAAACATTACAAAGCCAAATAGTATAGTGTAAAATAGTTATGTGACAACTAAACTTGGAAGAATCTAGTATATTTAGTATTTAGTATTTAGTGTTTAGTGCAGTACATAATTCTTGTAATTACACAATTCAGTTGCTTATTTCCAAAGCCCTTAAAAGGCTGCTTGGTTTTGCTCGAGACATGAGACATTTAGGGCTATCTTGTGCTCCAGAAAATCATGGTAAAAGGATAAATGGTCATGTGTATATTGATCATGTAATTAGTGATAACTTGCTAATCTTCCTGTCAGTATGAAATTCACTTACTTAGTACTCCATATGTTTGACCCTATAGAAGGCTATTTATATGTTGTGTGTATTTTGGTGGTAGATGCATGTTATGGGTAAAAATCTATCTGGTGTATACGACGCGACATAGAGATGACTCAACGCATAGTTTGTCTAAGTGTAAAAAGCGCAAAATCAAGATTAGAGAAGTTAGTGTATGGCACCGAACAACTACAAATAAATAGCGAAAAGCAACCAACTACGAGACTTAGGCGTCAGTTACAGGAAGATATCATATAATGCCTATGTGAAACAAAACTTTTGAGATAACTGGCTTTGACCAGTTCAAATGTGAAGGCTTTGTTAACTACCTAAAGCATCTCCGAAGTTCACGCCCAAGAGGACTCTTAACAAGCAAAACATTTTGACCACTAAAGCCACGCTATAAACACTCCAACTGAATAAAAAAGCAACAATACTATACAACAATCTTCGCAAGCCTCAAACGTAATTCCATCACTTTTACACCTGTATTATAGTTTTTTTTTCTTTAGTCAAATTGTTGTAACCTACACGTTCGTTGCTTTCACATATTAGAAAGGCAGCCCAATAAGCCCCCAAAATTTTTCCCTAATTCATATTTTACGTCATAAATTCGCTGTGTCGTTTGAGTTTTCGCATTGCATATTTTTCCTCACGCGTAGCTTAACTAGTTATTAAACATCATAACTTTAGTTTGTCGTCTAGCGGTGATTTTTGGCAGAAATAATTGATGCCCACTGTGGGGGAACACCTAGTTTATTTAACACAATCTTAGTCACCTTGATACCTTGTTACTCTCATCCTATTACAAGAATTCACATGATTGAAATGTTTCGGAGCGAGTTAATCAATGCCTTTATGAAGAGCAAACCTTGAAGCCTCTCATAAGCAGAAGGAGGAAATGACATAAGAACAAGACCTCACAAAAGACTCTATGTAGGGTGTGCGCAAAGAACTGTAATAGGTCAAAAGCAATTTGAAGACTAGACCAGGGACAAGGTTACCTTGACGGTTCAAGCACTAACGACAAACAAGACTAAGAAAATACAAAAAATAAGATACCCCAGACAGAGACCAAGCTAGAAGATCAAGACGTGGATCCCACCTCATCTAAGATGAAGCTACTCAAAGCTTAGAATGCACATATCCTAAAGATGCTCAAAAGGACACTGGGAGTACCGGTGTCGGTGACCCTCGAGAAAGCAGATGGGTACAAAGCGTTGGTCTATGATCTGGAGATAGACGATGTGATGATTCCCAAAAGGCTGGATTTCCCCTCTTGGACCACGTTGTATGATGGAGCAATTAATCCCTACGCACATGTAGAAGCATGCAAAGCTAGCATTACAAATATGTGTCACCCAAAATTGTACCAACCGTCTTGATGTGCAAGTAGTTTGGTTGTACTCTCACTGATCAACTTTATCTAGGCACTTGTTCATTAATAGTTTCCATGTTTTTGTTATTAAGTGTTACTCGCAGTTCTCGACTTGATGATAGCTAGAGAGAAGACAAGCATCCTATACTAGAATATTTCACGAACTTTGATAACAAGATGATTAGTATCATGAAATGCGACACAAGAACAATAATTTAGGCTTTCAAGAGAGGTTTGATCCTAAATTCAAAGTTATACACAAAGCTCACCAAGTACTCATGCTCCACAATCGAAGACGTCAAGAATAGAGCACTCACACAAGTTTTGATAGAAGACAACAGAATTGTGAGAGGACTCCCTCGCACTAGTCAGCAATATGAGAAGCCATCATTTAAGAATGAACGAAGATCATACACTCAGAAATGAAATGACAACTATCAAAAACCATATGAGCAAAGGGGGAACATAAACATTGTGAGAATAAGTAGTTATCTTGACCTCAAAGACCATGGGTTTAACTCTAATACCACTGGGATTTTTAATGCCTACATGAACTGCGGGCAAAGCAGGACAACAAAAAAGACAAGGCCTTGTGGTGTGAATTTCATCACGACCATGGACACTGTATTGAAGACTACAATGCATTACGAAATGAAGTAGCCTTTCTTCTCAAGAAGGGACACTTGAAAGAGATCCTGTAAACAAAAAAGATGCACTTGACGCAAAGGGCCTAATAATATGCCAATAACCTTTAATGATGATGACCTTGGGAAGTCAGATGTCGCTACGATGGATAGGTAGAGTCTCTCTCGTCATAGGAAATTGCCTACTCAAAAGGGCACTCATTAATGGAAGATGCTCATAAAACATCTTGTTTCTAAGCACATTGGAAGAAATGGATTTAATTCAAGAAGATATCGTCGAAATATCAACCGTCTTAGTTGGTTTTAGTGGAGAATCATTGGACACTATTCATGAGATAGAACACCTTGTGTACGCTAAAGGAGTTAGCAAAAAGGTCAAACAACGCGATAGACACCCCCTCTACATACAACGTGATTGTAGGAAGGCCATGGATCCATTCGATAAAAGCAATCCCCTCAACTTTTCATAGGTGTATCAAATTACCAACTTAATGGGGCATAAAGGAAATTAAAGGAGAATAGGAAGTGGCAAGAAGATGCTATAGCTTGACCCTAAAACCTTGTAAGAAAATAGTATAGCAATTATAACAAGGTCCAGACATGAGTACAACAACAACGACCCAACCATGCCCAACCAGATGCCCAACCAGACCATACAAGTAGGATCCTCTCCTGTAGGAAGTATTAGAAATAAGTGATTTCCTTTTTGCGGGAAATGCAGATTGTTTTGCATGAAACCACACGGATATGATAGGAATTATTCTCCATGTTATTTATCATAAACTAAACGTCAACCCAAACCACGCACCCATTAAACATAAGAGAAGAAGATTCACGCCCGAAAGAAATCAAATCATAAATGAAGAAGTTTAGAAGTTGATAGATGTGGGGAAGTCCAAAGAAGTTAAATACCCTGAATGGCTCACTAATGTAGTAATAGTCAAAAAGAAAAACAGAAAATGGAGAGTTTGCATTTACTTCACAGATTTAAACAAGGCATGCCCAAAGGACCCCTTCCTGATACCTCATATCGATGCAATGGTAGATTCAATGGCTAGTCATGAGTTGCTAACATTCCTAGATGCATATTCTGGGTAAAACCAGATCCTCATGCACCCGAATGACCAAGAAAAGACATCTTTCATCACTAATTAGGGAGTACATTGCTACAAGGTTATGCCGTTTGGTCTTAAAAATGCAAGCGCAACCTGTCAATGATTGGTCAACAAAATGTTCAAATAACTGTTGGGTGACATGATGGAAGTTTGTATAGACGACATATTGGTGAAGTCTTAGAAGGTAGGCGATCATGTAGACCTTTCGTGTCAAACCTTTGAGATACTTCGGAAATATGGTATGAAACTAATCCCTACCAACACCCACAGAGGAATTAAAGCTAGTCCAGATCAAGTTAAATCGTCATGAGTATACATTCACTAAAAAATAATATGCCAATAACCATTAAAGAAAATATTTTTGTAACTAGTACCCACAAGTGCTGCAATCAGAAAAGAAAACACAATTGAGGTATGAGAAAGCTTTAGCTACCTTAATTATACCTGCTAATGCTGGGATTCTCACTGTTCAAACCCTTAAAGACTTAGGAAATCTTAGATCTATAGTAGGGTGGCCATATGAGGTTGAATTTGTGGTAGTAGGGGATTATCTAGTTAACAAGTACCCCATTTACCTCTTTTTCATAGGTTATAAACCCCCTATTTCTTCCCTGGTTAAGAGTTTTATGACCACTTACAAACTTTCCCTAGAAAAATTATCCCTAGCACATCTTTAAGGTCATAGATCTTTTAACTCAATATTAAGAATCCGCTTTAACCATTTAGACTTTAACATTCACTTATTCATTGAAAGTTATGAAAGAGATGTGGTACACCCTATTTTTAAACCTTGATCATGAAGCCCTAGAACTAATCTAGGCATTAACGGTCTTGAGTGGGCCAACCATTTTGTTTTTGTCAATAAGTCATCCCCAGGTTCTAACATCTCTTAGATTCTTACTGGTGGCCCTCCTTCTTTTAGGTATTATTTTAATCCCTCTTACCTTCTCGTTTGGGTTCTATATTATTTTATGTCTTACACTCTCTAGCTAATAGTTTCAAAAACAAAATCCATGAAGCAATCTTCAGACTTTCCTCTTTACACACCCTTATTCTTGTCCTTAGATAAGGACTAAAGGAGCTATAGTACAATAGCTCTTGAATTCACCTACAAACTTCTCACCAAGATAAAAGAAACATCCGTTGTTACCCCTAATCCATAAAGGAAAAAAAATTGATACTAAGGCATCAGAGGAGGAGTGATATATTACAGAAGAAGGTGCTGAAAAAATGGTGGAAAAGAGTCACTTGAGTGGTGAAAGTTCTCCTACACCAGCGATATGTACCCCTACATGTATTTAATTTAACAAAAACTCTATCATTTCTTAGATTGTCATTCTTATATTGTCCTTAAACCACTTTTTTTTTTTTGAAGACCTAGTACATCCGTTCCTTAGATGTCTAAATCAGAGATGTAGAATCTAACGCATACCAAGAAGAGATGTATTCATGTGAACATGCTCGTGTGACTACATAAATTTGTTTACACGTTTCTATGTTACTTGCTCTAACCTTTGGAATCTAGTTATGCAAAAACCCTTGGAAAACCAAAAACCCTAAAAAATGAGTCATATCTCATGCATCCTTGGTCCATGATCACCAACTAGGATCATCTTCATCTTGCATGTCTAATCGCGTTCAAACCTCATCATGCCTGCATTATTTCCCATCATATCTGTATCAAACTCACGTCACGTCCCACCATGTCGCTAAACCTTACACCACAAAATACCTAAACACAGTAAAATCCTAACTTCACCTTACAAAATGACTTAAATATAGTAAAATCACAACTTTACTTATCAAAATGGCTCAAACAGGATAAAAATCTTATCTCTCAAATGTCTTATGCGCAACTTTTAAAACTGAGGAAAACCATACCTCTCTTATAAAAAATCCAAACTACGGTATAAAGGCTATCCTACCTCCGAAACGTCCTACACCCGATAAAATTACGAATTTACCCCCCTAAATGTCTCAAACCGATAAAATCCCGAATTTACCTCTAAATTGCCACATTAGTAAAAACACGATATTTATTTGCTATACCTTATGCACCTGTGTTTAGGGATTTGTTAGGGTTTGTTTAAATATTTTAATTATCTTTACACTCTTATATTAATCCTTATTTAATATGGCATAATATTAGCTAGTAAATCAGTTTGGAAAATTTCAAAAAAAAAATATGGTTTTTTCTTTAAGGCTCTGTTTAGTAGGGTGTAAAATATTGTTCTTGAAAACTGCTTTCCCATTTTACATTGTTTAGTTTGGTGTAAAATATAGAATGTAAAAATTGGAGTGTAAATTCATTTTACACCCTATTGAAAAAATTTTCCTGTGAAATTGGGAATAAAACAATTTTACATCCATTCACTCCAAAAAAATACCAACTAACAAACAACTCACACATTACCAACTCATACATAGAGGTGGGCACGGGTTGTGCCGTGCTCGTCATGGACAGTATCAGCTCGTGTTTGGCCTCTTGTCATGTCGTGTTGTGCCTAATTGTAGTCGTTCCGCGCTGTGTCATGCTACCTTTCCCTAAAACTCGGCCAATGGCCTAGCATGGCCCAAGTGATTGGCATGTCGTATCTTGCCTTGTGCTGGCCTAAATTTTTTAACAAAAAAATAAAAATAATGTATAAAATAGAATTGGAAAAAAATAATTTTAGATAATATAAATTATATTATAAGATTATAATAATATTAAAAATAATAGTATTATTATTTGTATGAAATAATACTAAACAATAGCGTGCTTCGGGTCATGCCTCGTGCCAAATTGATGTGTCGCTGGCGTGGTAGTGCCTATATTTCTTTGTTGTTTGCGGTCTGGCCTACGGCCCACTCCATGGATAATGTATTGTGTCGTACCACGACTTTGCTTGTGTCGTACTATGCCAAAAGCGTGCCTACTCGGTTCAGCCCATGCCCAGCTCTACTCAAGCATTTTTCATTTCTCATCTTCTCGATAACTTCTCTCTCTACTCCATACTTTCTCTCTCTAAAAATTCGGGGAAAATCCATAATTTCTTTTCATCTTCTTCAAATATCATCAATTTAGTACGTTTTCTTCGAATCTCATGTTTTGATTATTAAATTATCGAACTATATCATGAATTTGAACTATTTTTATCCATTTTCGTTAAAAATAAAAAAAACCCTAGATTTCCCCCTGATTCGATTAAATCGTGTAAGTTTCTCATGAAATGTGGGCAATCAATAGTTTCTTTAAAATTAGAGTAGAAATTTTCTTTCTGTTAGAATTTAAAATGTAAAAGTACAAACTATTACATTACAACAAATTAATTGGTTTACCTATTTAATGGATTTGCTTATTCGATTGTGAATACTCCTTTATAGTTAGCTTAAGGTCTTTTTATTATGTTGAACCAAATTTTTTAGGATTATTTGGTTTTATGGCGATATTCTTTATAATATAATATGTTATTAATAGATTAGAGAAATGTATTGTAGATTTTATAAAAAAAATATTTATTATAGCATAACAAATTTAGCTAATGACAAACAACTAGAAAATATAACGAAAAAAAGAGTTAAAAATGACAAGAGAATACAATTAGAAAAGTTAATAGGAGTAATTGGTTTTCAATTCAACCAAACAACGGAAAATATTTAAATGTAAAACCATTTTCCATTCAACCAAACAACGGAAAAGTTCCATGAAAATAGATTTTCCACCGTAAAAGGTTTCACATGGAAAACTATTTTCAGTTGAAAACGTTTTACACCCTACTAAACGGAGCCTAAGTGTTGCACAGGATTGTGTGAGGCTTTGAGAATTCCATTGATGGTGTTCTTGGAGACTTAAGAACTCTAAGTGGTGATCCAAATATCCTAGAGGAATCAAGGTTGCCTATAGGTAAGAGTACTTGGTGGAATCTATGGAGTAATCAATCCTTTGTTCTATCGATTACCTTTGGTGATTTGTGTTGGATTAGTAGTGTGAATTGCTAGGCTTTTGTGTCTTTATAATCACAAATTTTGTGCAATTAAATGATAGTTAATTCTAAATGAATTTGGATTAAAATTAGCTTAAAATTCGTGGAAGATAACATGCTAATATAGGACAGAAAGTGGAGAATGTTTGCATGACCGAAACTGATCAGCATGTTCCAATGTTTGAATTGTGAGTTTTGGAGATATTTGTTGGATATTATTACCTTATTTATCTTATAATTCACATTGTTATAATATAGAAATATTGGGCCTAATTTCTTGCATTAAAGACTTGTGTTTTTAACATTAATGCCATTTCACAAAATTTGGAAATTCGTAGTTCTTATTGGGGCCTTGAAATTGCATGGGTCTTTGTGTACCAGTTTCTGGCGATTCTTTTGTTGAATTTTAGTTATAAATTGGACATCAAATCTCTACTTTTTCTTTAGTATTCATGTGTTATAAAAGGAGGCTTTTTGGTTTAATTACAAAACACAAAATCTAGCATAAGCCCCATATTGGCTCAAGGAACAAATTGAGGAAGAATTGAGGTGTGATTGTGTGGCTAGTTTTGGAGCTTCATTTGGAAGCTAGCTTGCACCCCTTTAGTATTAATTCATTTAGAGTGTTAGTGAAGCAAGGTAGGGAAAGTGAAGGTCATAAAAGGTCCGTGGCTTATTGGGAGAGGCTAGGAAGTTGAGTAGGTTTGCTGAAATTTGCAGAGTACTTTGTTTAGTTTTAGGGCTTCATTACTTGATCTTCACAACAGCCACTATGACCCATAGCCCCCATCATCTTCACAACTCCGTATAGACTATCACACAGTGGCCTTTGCTGCCAGCCCCTGTACCGACAAAACCCACCCTGTTGTTTGCCAGCGAACCACCCAAGCCTAGCCACCTTGACTTTCAACCACTATGGGCAGCCTTAATCACCGCCATAAAAACTTCGATCCCGCGACATCTTGTGCAACTGTTCGGGATGAATTTTAGCAACTTTTGCTAAAATTTTGTGTTGAAACCAAAAGAAAATCATTTAATTACTATTTTGGATGATTCTTCTATGGTGAACCAAAAGATAAGTTTTTTTTTACAAAATTCAGACTTTACTTTTACAAAATTCAAATTTTATTTTACAAAATTTACAAATAAAATAATTAGTATAAATAAATAAAAATAATTAATATGTTTTTTACAAAAATAAAAATAAGTGCTTCTTGTTAATGTAATTAATATTGATTTCCCCAAAAATTACAGTTAAAACAAAATCTAACTTTCAAGAACCTCAATCGTGATTTCTATACATTTTCTACACGAGTATAGATTGGATCTCTTCACATATGCCAACTACAACATGATAACTTTTTCTCACTTTTATGAAGAGCACATACCTTAGGTTAAGAGTACTTGAATTGTTGTATCAAATACATAAATATTCATGTACTTAAAGATAGATGAACAAGAGTACTTCTCCTAACCAAATTAAGTTTTGTCAAACTTATAAATAAAACTATTATTAGTTTGAACCAGTCCATAACTTTAGTGTGTAAATAAAATCCAGTTAATTTTTGCGACAAACACAATTCATAATTGTATTGCAAATCGTAATTGGTTTCTAGCTAAATATTATGACAACCTAAATTAACTTTATTAAGAAGTTTCATCATTTGATTCTGATAACCATTAATTAGTCTATGCGATTGATGCTAGGACACAAAATTCCTTCATTTACTGGAAGTACAATGTAATGTTCTTGTTTAGTATTGTTTTCCACGTTAAAGTGTAATTCAAATTAGCAATGCGAAAGCTAAAGCTAGAGGAGGTTGTTGGTAATTGTTTCATAACAAGGTTGTGCCATCACATGTTTTAGGGATCAATGGAAAACTATGAAGAATTCAATCAATCTAAAGGGGATTCTGCAATATTTTTGTTTAGGAGGAACTTATTAAGGAGAATGGTATTGTTGGAACATGCGAAACAACTTGAAGTCTCACGTTTGTGCGTAAGGAGTATGAGAATGTATTTATATAGAGTATATTTTGGGCAAGGAATCTATATTTAAGTAGAGTTATGTCCACATAATTGGGCGTGACTAATTACTTTTGTGGAAGAGGAAGGTGTTAACCAACATGCATGCACTAATGCAACCAAGTTAGTTGGGTCAGGTTCCATGGAGCTAGTGAGCATAATATATTATTGGAGCATTTCAGTTACACTTGAAACTTTTAATGTTGATTTATTTTGACTTCAACACTGATTATATGCTCAAGAGTTGTATCTTTAATGGCCTTGATTTTCGACCAACGTTTTCCATTAAATGGTCATCAACAACCTTAATTACCATTTAATACTTTGCTCATCTTTTTTTCTATCACTTTCAAAAGCAGTTTTCCCCTACCACTTTAGGTGTTTTGTTTGCCTAGTGATTCCTTGCTAACCCACCAATATTTACATTTCAAGAGACTGTTTTATCATGGAACACTTGCATAGTTTAAGACAACACCACGAATGTTTTAAAAAGAGCGACATAGTCCGTAATTTAGTCATTTATAACAGGTTTCAATCCTGATAAATTCCTATGAGTCGTTGAATGGAACACATAAATCACACATTCATTTGGCTGTTGGGGTCCTTACTCCATTGCTCCATATTCATCTCGTAACACAAAGAAAAATGTATAAAAGAAAGAGAATTGGCAACGTATTAATTTTCGAACCTAGATAGTCTTGATTAATTAAGGCTTACCTGTCATAACAAATCTTTGAACGAAACTTCCTAGTTTGTTTCAATTTATTTTGTGAGACATGAAGTACGTACTTCACTTCGTACAGGTTACTAACAAAGTTTACTTTTCTCTTTTGTTTCAATGATTGTCAGGCTCAAATATTGGCGAGTTACAGGACAAAAATAAATGCCACTGAACTTTAACCTATCGTAAAGCGGGAAGAAGCAACCATAACGCAGGACCTGATATTCTTCAACAGCACTCGGCACATTATACCCTACTATGAAGATTTGATATCCAACCGCATAGTGAGTTTTTCTTTGATGATGCAAATTTTTTTTTTTTTTTACAACCCATAAACTTACATAAATCAAATAGAATTCATATAAGACCTAAGAAATTTTAAACTATTACACTCTAAAGTACATACTAAAATATAAATGATGTATATTCATCCTTGTGCCAATTTTGCCCAGAATGGTGAGGTTCTTTAGCATGTACTCTGAAGGGGTAGCAATCATAACCAGCTACCGATATATTATAGATTATATAAAACATCCTGATACAAATTTTGCAATTTATCTTTGAAATGATTGATCACCAGAAGTTTAATAAAGCTAATTACTTCATTTATCAAGAAACTACAACTGATAGTAAAGTAGAATACAGTTGATAAATGTTAAACCATAGAATTAACCCAAAAGCATATATACATGTATATACAGAAAGGGCAGTGGAAGGGGGGAGATTTTCTGCTTCTGACACTTGCCACCGCCTCCCAACTATTTACCTGTAGCTTATTCTAAGTAACGGCAGGATTGAAGGAGGAGGAAAACGAATCTAGGCCTTGTCGGCTATGTATGCAGAACTCTGAGCCATCTGGAAAGGTATGAAGAAAGCTCGAAAGCTGAGTGAGGCAACCTTTATCCGGATTGACAGCACATTAGGGGTGGAAGTTCTCGTGGACCCTTCCAAATCCACGAAAGAGCTGAGTAGTCTTGTGGAAGATATTTCACTTGAAGCTGCTAACTTCCATTTTCTATCTTTTTTTAAGGTTTTCAGATTCCTGGTAAATTGTGCCCATAATCTAGCTACTGTAGTATGTAGCTGGGATGGGATTTTAGTGTTTTTTGTTTTTATTTACTTGTTGCCAAAAAAAAAACTAATAATAACTTATCCTAAGCTACTTCTAACCATAAAACTTGAAATATGTTACCAATGACCTACGGTAGTCATTTCTGTACTGGACCATTATTGATCACGCCACTGCTTTCAGTCTTGCGAATAACAAATTTGTCAACAATCCTGACCGTAGATACTGGATCTTGGTGTTTAATAGTGGCCGTCCATTTACTTGGGTACTTTCTATAGTGGCTTAACTGGTGCAGTTGTTTTGGCTCCCCTTCCCATTTTGGATCCAATTTCCACTGCTTTGGAACCTGTATAATGAAAGCAGAGGACAATTCTTATACAGGTCAGGAAATCTACTCATTTAAAGTTCGTAAAAATATAAAGCATTGGACTTGCAAAAACGAAATCAGGTCTCAAAGGGCATGGCTACCTTAAGTTTATAACGCAAGGTTTTACCAAGAAAAATAGATTTTTTTTTTTTTATTAACTAAACATTTCACAAAAAAATGTCTAAAAACAATCTTTGCAATAACCCATTTCACATATGCCAACTGCTATGTGAGGGAAAATACGCCCTACCAATTTAATTAGGCCATTGTCAATAAAATCACTCAAAATACAACAAAGTTGAAGGGTTAAATAAGGATGAAGTTGTCACAGATCCAGAAAAGAAACTAAATGATGCAACCATAAGCTGCGTACCTTATCAACAGCTAGGGTAAAGACTTCCAAGTCACCATTATGGTCGATGTGGAAGCGAGTGAATGATTTGTAGTTTGCAATGCGCAGCGAAGAGAAGGCTTCATCAAAATGGATGTGAAGCCAATTGATGCATACATACAAGTAACTTCCAAATACCAAAGACACAACTGGTGTTGAGAACACCCAGTAATATAGAAAAACAGAGGCATAGTAAATTACAGCATAACCTCTAGACAGTGATTGTATCCCAATGTTGCAAATGTTACTCCTTGTGACAGCCATGACCTATTTTTCCATAGCTTTGAATTAGATATATATAACTCGCAAATAGAAGTAACATAAGTTTTGGATCATTCAAAGTGATCTACCTCTGGGACATCAAAGGCAAACATTAGATACTTAATGCATGCTGGATAGAGACCATAAGTCCATTGTTCAATACGTGCTCGAAGGCCAGTAGGGTCCGGAAAGTGCTCTCTCTCCATTTGTCTGTACCACTCATATAAAGTGTGATAGCCTAAACATAATGAAGTTTAATACATAAAACAAAATCAGGATACTGGAAATCAAAAATTGAGCACAGAAGTACCAATTGCAGCATAGTATTCGCAGGAAGACCAGCTTCTGACTCAAAGCTGAACAAAAATCTGCTACTAAACATCATATAATATTGCGCAATATTGCAAGGTTTCAGGAAGAAAATGGGTAGAAACATTTGCAAGAAAAAAAAAATAATTTAAATATCATAGGAGCGATAAGGATAAAACCTACCAGATGTTGCCAGCAGCTGATGTCGAATACACATCTCAACACCCAACTCCAACAGCAACATTAAGATTAACGCAGAAGAAACATGCGCTGCTACATGAAGAAGCCCGATGACTACTCGCCTCTTACGTGAAAATTTTGATGGAACAAAAGATATTGCAGTTATCAACAGCAGCAAAGTCCCAATGAAAGAGACATAAGAATGTTCCAGCACATACAATAAAGAATCCAACACAGTGGTAAAGAAACTTCTCAGATGACCAGAAAGGGAATCTTCTCCCAAGATATGATTAAGCTGACACTAAAAAGAATAACACAGAGGTCAGAAATAAGACTTAGCAAAGATACCAATCAGAAATTTATACATGAAGACAGGCAGCCAAATTAGTAACATAGAAGGATAATAGAAATATTGTGAAAGATAAAGAGGTAAGAATCAGCACATAATCACACCACGTTTAAGTAATAAAAGAAGATAGTAACCTGTGGAAACATAGAAAAGGCCAGAACAAAATAGATGATTCCACCAATGAAGTCAAATTGCCAATTCTTCTTTCTGAACTTCAAAATATTTCCTAAAGCTATCTGCCAGAGTGATACAAGCAGACTTGTCAGAGTAGTTATAACTTATAAGAATCGAAAGAAGAAAAAAAATGCAATCTGGAAGCCTTACCTTGCTTGAATCTTCGTATGAAGGATATGCAGCCTTCATGTCATACAGGGTGCCATAAAATTTTCTAAAATTACTGAAGGTGTGTGTGGGATGCAAAAAAGCCCCACCACAGCCATTTACAAGAAGGTGGTGCACATAAACAGGTTTATCAGACGGGACACAGGAATGACGCATATAATGATGCAAATCACCAGCCATACGGAGCTTGCACCTTCCCTTCAAATAGTCACGGATTAGGTGAGACACATTCTTTCCAGATGTGTCATTCCAGTACCAATCCAGAAGCCAATTTGGTTCGTGTGTCATAATAATTACACTGTCATTTTCTCCAACCTAGCTCAATTCCAAAGAGGGGGACAATCGTCAGCAATAAGCACAGAACCACAAAAGGGAAGATCCGATAAGTTAAAAACAAATAATTATAAATAACATATAACAACGGGTGACGAAAACATCATAATGGTTATGGTTTTCTGAAATATAATTTGCACTCCATTTAAACCAAAATCTCTGAAACAGATAGAAAAGAATCCAGTAAAAAATTAAGTAAAATACAAGAGACTACTCAGTCACAACTGAGTAGTGGATGGCAACGGATATTGGATCCGACCCAGATCCGTGGATCCATATCCGTTTTTGCGGATATGGGTCTTCAAAATTTAGACCCGACGGATCCGGGTCCTATGACTGAAAAACGGATCCGGGTACGGGTCCAACCATAATACCCATTTTGG
The DNA here is from genome assembly GCA_026401315.1 of Dysphania ambrosioides. NCBI lineage: Eukaryota > Viridiplantae > Streptophyta > Magnoliopsida > Caryophyllales > Amaranthaceae > Dysphania > Dysphania ambrosioides. The sequence continues at coordinate 24,205,274 of CM048657.1, forward strand.
ACCCGTCTTGAAATATTTTTCGTGATACTAATATATTTACAAACCAGTAACCAACAAAGAAAGGAGAGAATGATAGTGAGGTTAAGTTCGACCATTAGTAAAAAGTATTCAAATTAGGTCAATTTGGGTATCTATTAAAAAAGAATGAAAAATTGATTTTGATAATATTTTTTAATTTGTCTAATTTGAAATACAGTAATTTGCTTTATAATTCAATCCGAAAAATAAAGTTCTTTTCTCACTAATGTCTAGGCAAATGTTCTAATGTGTATAATAAAGTCCATAATTTCAATTACAAATTCATTTTTCTATTTACGAAGTATTATAGACAATAATATAATAGCACAAAAAAATGTCTTCCCGCCCAAACTATCCTTTATGGTGGTGTATGGAGGACCCTAAAAATACACCTAAATATGCAAGATCCGTTTTGGACCCGTTTTGGACCCGGATCCGTTGGATCTGGATACTTACTTTTCATACCCGGCGGATCTGGATCTGGATCCATCCTTGAAAAACGGATCTGGATCCATAAGGACCCGATCCAGATCCGGTCCGTTGCCATCCCTACTTGTGACCATGTAATCATCAAGTGCATGTGTGCAATAACCAAAAAACTTATTCCAACAAAGAAAAGTGGAAAAACTTCATGCCAACACTAAAAAGGTTGGATAGAATATATTCCAAACAGAGATGGAAACTAAGAATACAGAATCAAGGGAGAGAATACAAACATATGGATGTAAATTATGCCAGCAAGAACAAAATTTACACATAAAGGAGTAATGATGCACACAAAAATGTAAGTTAAGTGGGGAAAATAAAAAATTTCCATTTAAGGTAATAGGACAATTATTTCAGTTTTAACCAAAAACTCCCTCCTATTTCGTTTTGTTCTTCCCATTTAGAATTTATAGATATTAGAGTTAGACTGTTAATTCTCCCTAATCTATAAGGAAAAACATAATCATGTGGGATTTTGATAGATTCGTCACAATGTAAATTTTTCAAATATCAACATTTTATAATTTTTGCAAACACAATTGAAGATATTTAAGTTTGTCTTGGGAATTGAACAAAAAAAGGGAAGAACAAAAAGAAATGAAGGGAGTAATCAATAGGAAAAATTATTTAAGAATGGAGGGAATTCCTGTTATAAGACCAAATTTTTAGTTTCCTTTTCCACCTGTTTCCTAGTTTGACTAAACTTCTTCCTCTCTGACTTCCATCTTCAATTCTTCGCAATAAATCTGGGTACTCATCCACAGTATATAAATGTCTAGAAAGGGACTAACTCAACCTCAATCTCTCATCTTCTATCACACATCCAGATATGCAGCTAACTCGAACAAAAATCCTCACCTTGCCATACAATAATATTTCAACGATCATTCCACAAAAAGGAAAGAAAAATGAAAAACCCACAAGCACTCAAACAACAAGCGAGTTATTTAATGCTTCACATCTCAGCTCAAAATTTCTTACATGTCTACCCACAAGTCATAAAAAAAAAACTCAAAGTTAATTAGACTAAAAATCATATAAAAAAAACTAGAAGTCCAATCATTAGGAAGTGGAATGATTAAAGACTCCAATACTTGGTGAGGATGCAAAACTATAAATTGATGGTCGAAGAGATGGATTCTGGGAGGAGCACCAGATGTTAAAATAAGGCAAAGTGAGTGTGCACTTGCCTGCGAGAGACAGATGGGTGGTTGATATAGATGATTCATTGGAGGTATCCATTTGAATGATTCTCCTTATTCAATAATGGATGAACAAAGAGGAGAGATAGGTAACAGTGGAAGGGAGTAGATGAACAGATATTTATGAACTTTTGAAGATCCGACGCCAAAAAAATGTAATGCTAACATTTGACAGTACGTTTAGCAAAGAAAAAATTGGCCTCAATCAAATGTTTCCCTTTTAGAAGAATTTGTTCTTTCACTCTTGAAAATATGTTAAAAAGTCTTGTAATTTACAGTGGATAAAAAGTAGGAAACAGCCCAGTGTGATCAAATATAAGTAAATCTCAAAGCTTATCTATCCAGATGCACTATCTTAAGCTAAACAAGAGGTGCTAAATTTGGTATTTGGAATGGTATAAGGTGCGACTATAATTAATTGCATCAAAAAATATTTTCTTTTTTCAATCTATAATAAATTCCAAAGTTTCTATCCATATGTAACTAAATTAAGAATAATTCAAGATGTAATTTGAGATATTCAAATAAACTAAAAAATTTCTTATTAAAATGTCACTCTAAAACCATATTTCAATGAAAATGGAAGCAATGCAATGCATATCAAACACTCTACAACCTCAACTTTCATACATGTAATATATAAAAACAACCATTTAATGTTATCAACAATGATACTCATATCGAAGAAGTAATGTTGAACTATCCTGGAAAAAGTAGTTCATCATTTAGAGTAATGCAAAAGGACCAAAACAACCATCAGAGTTGCATACCAAAAGAACCCACTAACAGCAACACGTACCAAATTCAATAGGTTGTCAAACTCTTTAGTTAGCTGTTAAATATCAGAAACTTCAGAATATATGTGATAAGAGTTACAAATAAGGGCATTTACCATACACAAGAGATATGATTTACTTTCTTAGGTCAAGATCAGAAACAAGGGGAAAAAATCAAAACAAAGTTTTAACATAAGTGCAGTACCTTGTCCTGAATTAGTTCTGAAAAAAACTTGAACTGATAAACATCAATATCACCATGTAGGGCTAAGTCAAGACCAAATACCCACCATCCTTTAGGTAGCTGCAAGGCAAAGTAACTCTTCTTCTGGGGCATAAGCCATCCACCAAACCAGCTCTTATGGCATATGTATCTCATAAAAGTGTGTAGGCCATCAAACCAATCTGTGATGGAAAAACAGGACAACGTTATCTTTCCTGCTTGGAACCAATACCCAATAAGTTAAAAAATGACATAAAGGAGACTTGGAATGATATTGTACCAAAATATCAAGGAGTAATTCAAAGTTTTCTTTTTCTATTAGTATAAGTTTCCAAGAGAAGTCAGCACAAACCATGATTTCCAGGAATAATGAAACATTGAGGTCCGTCATAATGCTTCAAATCAGACACACCACTGGGTACTTCTGGTTTCTTTACAGCTATATGTTCTTCTTTATACCCGGAAGGCCCGGAAGGAGGCTGGAGCGCATCTTCAAAGGGGCGAAAGAACCGGCTCTCGTAGGTGGACGCAGATGGATTTGGGTATCTATGACAAAACAATTTACAAGAGTAGATAATATCAGATATCAAAAGTTGCACCATATCACTCGTAAAAGTTCAGATGTAGATCTGCCTAGAAAAGCCGAAAAAGTATTGGCATCTTATCCAGAGGTACACAAGGATAATCATGTAGGGAGAATGAATGCATAATGTATGCAGTTTTTCAAAAAATGATATGATTGCCACTGCATTAGTACAGATAAAATAGAAACAAAAGAGGCAAAAAAGAAAGGAAATAACCCATAGATCTAACTACAAAGAAAAAAAGAGGAATTAACTCCTGCAATGGAGGAATTGCCTAAAACTCTGGGATCTACTTTAGTGGTTACACTAGCATCTATCTCAGAAAAATCTAATCATATTAGGGTTACAATGCATTGAAAAGTATGACCTGCTCTATTCACTTGAATCTTGCCCCGCTATAATATATTCAACGAGTATACCTCTTGAATTGAGCAAATTGTTTACTGTTTTACTCGCACAGATGTCAAAAAGAATACACAGAGACAGAAGCTTACGCAAGATCTCCTCCAATAAGGAGTAGATTGCCACGGGGAAGAGCTTTGACAGAGTCTTCGTCACTCACATAAAGTCTAGGTTGAGCAAGTAATCGTGCAACAGAATATGATGAGTTTCCCCCATCACCAGTGTCTGCCATGAAGTCAAACCAAAGCTCATCCTTTTCCTTGAAATGATCATATAAAGGATCTCCTTGATCTGCTTCTTGGACGGTGCTCAGTGCTGCCTAATAATTAAAAGCCAAGTCAAGCAACAACAGTTAGCATATAAAACATTATTTCAAAAAAAAATACCACGTAGCTATCTTTGGAAGTTCAAAAAACAGGAACAATAGTAGTCCAAAACTTATTCAATAACTATCAAGCTTTTTTCACGTATGACTTGACCTTTTTTGGATTCCTAGTCTTTTCTTTTATTAATAACTTCATAATTGATTTCTTTGTTGAGAAACATATAACAAATGGCAACAATCTCTTAAAAAAGGAGTGAATTCTGAAAAGTTTAGGGAGACATAAATACCTTATGAATCAAAGTTGAAAATATATATTTAAAAAAGCAATACATACCAACATCTTAACATAGGCTCCCTCCTTTCTTCATAGATCTTCCTACTTTGCTTTGAAATTTATAACAAAAAGTAGTGCACTAATCACGCTTCAAACACTATAAACCCCTTTCTAAAAAAAATAATAACCCTACCAAAACCCACCCACCTGCCCCGAGGGCCCTGATAGAGTAGTAAAATTAAGTGTAAGGTATACCATACCATCTCAAAAAGCTTCTTATCTTCTAGCCCACAAAAAATTAGCCTATTCTCCTTTGAATCACTCTCATGAACATCATTCATATAAGAGCATGAGGAAACCAAAGACTCAATATATGAATAACCAAGAAGTCCTTCCACTTTCATATTTATTTATAATCTCCAACATTTTTTATTTAAATATCCCTTTCCACGAATCAAAACTACCTCAAATAGTCTGATACCTTCTTGATGCGAATCTAGGTATGAAAACTTTAATCTGCACAAGGGATAGAAACTAGACTATAAACCTTACAAAGCAAAGCACCAAAGGCTACAATGTAGGACGAAAGTTTGGAGAATTGATTAAAGAAACACCCTCAATTCTTATTACCACCATTGCTCTCTTTCCCTTGATCTCCAATGTTGCCAAGCATCAAAGATATGATGAGAGATAACTATACCATGACTTCATCCAAATTGTAAGATTTCGATTGTACCCCTGATGGTCCTTTTAATTCTCTCGTAGAAAATGTACCAATAGCATGTTGATTATGGGAGATTAGAATCACTTGACTGTAACAATGCAAAGATTTAATATTTCCCTCTTCATCACCAAGAACAATGAAAGATGAATAGTTACCAATCATAAAAGAACTGATTGGCCAAGTTGGTGTGGAATCAATAATTGTACCAAACTTTTCTTCTCATGCTCTAGCATAGTACAAAATAAAAGAAAACTTACAACATTTGATTCTTGTGTTGGCTCTTTATCAAATATTGGAGGTATATCCTTGACTTTGGCCAACAAATTATTCAAAACAGTAGGTTGTTCATCATCACTTAAAGCCACTACAACATATCCTTGTCCTTCTCGTTCCATCTCCTAAAAAATCTCCTTTTCATTCACCAACAAAACATCTTTCTCTTCTAAGTCACAAGTTATGATGGGGTTTTCGAATTCCACAATATAATCTTCAATAGATTTTCTATATTGATTCAATGTTTGTCCCTTAATGAAGTTATATTCCTCGAATTCTTGTGGAACAAAGTGTTTTCTCATGTTCCTCTTAAATTTGCTCTAAGATGCAATCTTGGATCTTCCTTCCATTCTCCTCTTCTTTTGCAAACCTTCAAACTATAAGCTTGCATAAGAAGTGAGCTTTAGTTCGGCCACCTTGAAAGATCTATGATCATCATAATCCATCATAATCCTTGTACTTGAAAATTCGTTGTACTCTGCGGATCCAATCTAGGAACTTGTCTGGGTCCATACTGTCATTGAACTCATAGATTTCAAGTCGAAAGTTTTGATCTTTATGTCCCCTTGAACTCCTACTCCTACGCCCTTCATATGATTTCTCATCATCACTCGAAGAGGATGGGTCCCTCTTGCTAGGCCTCCTTGAGCTCCTAACACTGGATTCACCATCACTTTCGCTAGAATTAAATTCATAGGAGAGGTGTTTACCTTTGCTTGAGGACTTTTCCTTATTCCCTATGATTTACAGTAGTTCATCTATCAAATCCTTGAGTACTTTAAATTCACGTTCCATGCACAATGCTTTAGCTTCTTGCAAGGTCAAACCTTTTTTGAAGCCTTTTGGCATCTGGTTTGCATCATCACCACTGGAATCCATATTCCTTGAGTATGCTTTGAATTCTCTCAATGAGAGCATCAAAAGTTGATATAAATCTAGCTATGAAAACCTTAATCCACACATGGGATAGAAACTAGACTATAAACCTTATAAAGCAATACACCAAAGGCTACAATCTAGGGCGAAATTTTGGAGATTTGATTAAAGAAACACCCTCAATTCTTCCTATTTCCTCACGTGAATTTAAAGCAAAGCACCAATTCACAATCTTGCTACGCACAAGAGAATAATAAACTTGTAAAATTTTATTGCTTAAAACGAGAAAACAAGCTCAAAATCTTATTTTCCAAGCTTAGGTGCACATCTATTTATACCAATAGCTTGAGAGTTCAAATCCTACTTGAATTAGGACTCCTAATAACCAATAGAAATCTGCCACCTGGCTATTACATAATCTTATTAGGACTCTACTTCTATGAAAGATAAGATTAACTAGTGTTCTTATCCTACTTATACTCTACTCCAAAGTAGAACACATTAGAACACCCTTAGACTAGTTCCTAAGAAAAAGGACGAATAGAAGATCCTTTGACTGAGCTAAACTTGAGGGAGCCACGCCAACCCATCCCCATGCCACGTCCCATGCTCCTAGCCATGTCATATGCCACGCCATGTCAGCACGTCATGCCCCTTCATGAGCACCGTCCATTATCCTAGAGGAAATAGGATTCAAATAGCTTGAAAGAATTCCAAGCATCCGTTTGCATCACTTCTCAATTACAATTATTGCCAATTGAGCAACAAATTACTAAGCAAGACAATTGATTTGATTTTCCAATACTTTGCCTTTCAAAGTTTCCTTTCTTTTAGTGTTTCCTCAAATCGAAATTCAGATCACCATTTTTGTTTTCATACACTACAACCAACTTCCCATTTATAACCAAGCCCACTAACCTCCAAAAATTCCATCCCTTTATCTTTTACAGTAGCATGTGATATGTGAATATGTACAAGCCTAGAAGACCTAGGTTTTTCCTATAATTTCAAACAAATTGTTCCAAATAAATATAGTCATCTCAAACGCAGAAATATTTAAATGAATAGATAAAGAGAAACAAATGGGAAAAATAAACGCCATGGTGCAACGCTATGGATATCATCAAAACTAAACCTCCATAAACAGATTGTCCACTCAAAAGCAACTTTAATGGGACTATGATTTATTAAATGAGGGTGACAAAAGGAAAAAAATTCAGGAGTGTAGTAAAAATGATTACAAGAGAATCCCGGAATAAAATCCCTCCTATATATATTTGGAAATCAATCAGTAGTTTCCAAGCCAAAACACTGTCAAAACTTACCCACTTACCATAATGTTTGAAAAACAAATTAAACAGAAGTTCAAAACCTCTCAAAGAAAGTTTAAGAGTTTATTGGAAAACAACAAAAACAAGAACCTCGGAACATTCTACATTTTGAGTATACAAAGATCAAAGATAAAGACTGAGACCATCCATAATCAAATTCAAATATCAACAGTGTTAGAGTAACTCAAGCTGACATGATCGCTTCCAGTTTTTCCAGCATGATCTAAGTCCACAATCTCCAATCTCCCACCCAAAATTTTATAACCCCTCCTCTCACAATAGGTACTCCTCCCTTGATATCCTAAGCATAAAGAACTAAATGAATCGGTTTACAAACGAGCAATAAATTATGAAGCCAAAAATCAGTTCAATTTCAAAAATTAGAAAATATAGTCTATTGATACTATACACATTTCACAATCCTTGAAATTGAGGAGTGAAAGTAACACATCTTATACAGCAATCATTTTCAGTGGTTAATACTCTCTTTTTAAATGTAAGTTGAGGTAATTTCCTGGAAGCTCTTACATACACTCCTAACTGCTGGGGTATAAGTGATAAGAGTTACTTTTCTTTCGATAGGTGCATAAATGTCATATAATGAAAAGGACAGTTAACAATATATTTTGGTAAAGGAGCCTAAACTAAACTAATGTTATTTGCCAGAGAGATCAAGAATAACTTAAAAAGCATAAAAAAGATGGAAACATTCCTTAATATTTTCCAAGAAATAGCAGTTCCAGAACTTCTGGACTTCCAGTGGAATTAATCAAAACATAAGTAAGCAGTCAAATGATAGGAATGAAAGAGCTTCTAAAGATAGAATAGACAAGCTAAAACAGATGATTGTTAGTGTCAAACAGTCAATTAAATCAATGATTGATTAAAATTGATTTATAACAATGGCAAAGGTGAACTCAATCTTATTTTCCCTTTTCAGTGTTGGAAAGATATATTAAAAGTTAATGGATAAAAATTAAGAGTATACAATACAGAACAACTTGAATGAATTATGATAGTCTAGAACATAGAAAGTCTGGTATAAACAAGGAGGTACAAGAAGAAACAATAAGGAAAGCAGGGAAATACCAATTGCCTTCACACAAATATATATAAAGTTGCAACATAAGGATCGGAAAGTGAACATATTTTAATGTAATAAATACCTGCATCATACGCATGTCAAAACGACCAAGGAACACCGTTACAGACACCAAAAGGTCAAAAACAGTTTTGAATAAATCAGCAGATGTCCTGAAATTAGAAGAGGGTAGTCAAAGAGAAGTTCACCCCTTCTGTTCAAGCGAGAGAGAAGGAGAGGTTGTGAGACTTCAACAAACTGTTCATTGAAAAAAAAAAAGATGATGACTAATACCCTGAATACCAAGGAACCATGTCCAGGAAGTCAGGCTTCATCTGCCTCCTCCTCAATTTCTCATATTCTTGAAGTGACAAAGGGTGAGTAAGAGCCCATCTGTTGGTAGACATAAATAAGCAGTGAAGATGAGATATTAAGAAATGAACAAATGAGAAACCATCAATTTTTGAACAAAACATAACAACGTAATACAGATAATCTGTATCAACAACACAGTCCTCAGATGCTAAGAACACATTTCTAAATAGATCTGACACTTTCAGCGGATCTAAATTTTCAAAGAGGGCATAGTAAAGTAAAAAAAAAGAATCCCTAATGTCAACAGGCACTACATTATTTTACACAGAAATAGGCATAACAAAAAGAGAATTTGTCGCTCTGAAGAAAGTAAACATGTTCCCCATTAAATTTCCATAGCAGATGGCCCAAATTCACTAAACAAGGCTTCTCATATAAAATTTTGAAAACAAAATTAAAAAATAAATGTTCCGCCTCAAGTGGGGTAAAAGACACTCAATCCAATCCTCAAATTTAAGTTGGAGATCTTCAAACTTCATCAAGGGCTTACTTTCTATTTCACTAACATAACCAATACAAATGGGACAGGCTATATGTACGTATTAGCAAAAAAACAAATAAATATGGGAATGAGAGAGTATGAACTCACCCTGTTGATCTTTCAACTACATAATTAGCAATGTACAGACCAATAAAGGTGGCCCACAAGGAATATATAGGGGAAATCTCATCCGGTGACTCTGCACATGTGCCGCTGCATGCTAGCTGTAATGAAACAGAAGATTAGGCCAAGAATCATTGAATGTCGTATCAAAGTTATCAAGAAAGAATCAATAAAGTATTGATCACATACCTCACCATAAATTACCCATTTTGACAATAAAGGGTAGTCACTAGCAGAGCCAACAGGAGCAAACCAAGAGGAGCACACTTGATCCTTGAACTCATTCATTTGCAAAAACTTTGCAATCCATGTGTTCCTCTCCTCCTTCTTCCAAAATGGAAACCAGCTGAAGCTCTTTCTCTCTTTCACAATAGCTTGATTTCCACAATGACTATAGAATACACAGCAGGCAAAACTAATTACCTGTAAAGCATCAAAACTAAGAAAATAAGCCCACCTGAATCAAAGGCATGTAATGTACTCAAGGAGTTTGTCCAACTTACTGCACAATTTTGAAGGATGGTCCAGAACTCTGGTCTGTTGCCAGCAACCCGGGCAACAAGACCAAGGTACCAAAGGCCGTAGAAAATAAGATGGAAAACAAGAAGGAACAAAATGGATGATATATAGATTGTTATGAATAAAGAAAGGTTCATCCTCAAATCAACTCCCATAGATTGAAAACTTGGGAGGTGATACACAGCTGCCACAAAAATCCAGGCAATATACCTGTATTTATTGTCAACCAAAGAGCAAAAATTTAGTTGTGGACAAAAAAAAACAAGAAGTTAAAGAAGATCAAGTACAGAATGTACGTATTACATACCATTTACTAAAATTTGAATAACTTGGCTTAATTGTCTTTCCAATGAATGGTGATGAGAAAAAATAGAAAAACCCAAACAAACAGAGATACATAGACCACCACTTAATGTTGTTGTCAAAACTTTGTACGAAAGTATTAATACTATCAAAAGATATAAAAAAAAGACATCCCAGGACAACTGCTATGATGGCATGACGGGAATGCTCATGTGGATAAGGATTATTATGAGGCAGTATAGTCCTGAAGCTTTCCATTCTAATTGTGTCCAGAAAACCAATAGACGGCCTGTTAGAGCCCATCCCCCACTAAGAGACCAGCTCCTATATTGCAGAAAAGTCAGCTTCTTTGTTGTGGAACCAACTTCTCTAAGCGACTCTTTCAATCAAAATATCAAGTTCTGTAAAATTGCACATATGAAAAGATAATGAGCAAGGTAATAAATACATCTAGGGAAGTATATCCTTATGCTCTAGCATGCATCTAAGAAATATATAGTCTGAAAATAGATAAGGAATGTTTGGGAATCAATAATTCATTCAAATCAGGTATACAGTTCTTGATATTGATATTCTAACATTCAATTTCATATATGGTATTTGGAAATACTAGGACATCAAAATCTAGAATTACAAATTCACTTGTTTTTGTCTGATTTAACAACATTAAATAAAAGAATCAATTGAATGTCATAAATAATTGTATATCCTCTTGCAATCAAGTACACATAAACAATCAGCTTTCAATAACTTTTTCGAGGGAATCAAAACTAATACTAAAATCCCAAAAAACATCCCAGCAAATTAGAAGATTATATCTAAATTGATGACTGCCTCCATGTTATTGTGCTTGGCTGATGTAGGTGGCTTAACATTGGTGCCTTGGAGGAGTTGGTGTTGAGGAGACAAGAATTTAGTACAAGTTCTTGATGTAATTATAAAGTAACAAGAATGATATTGATAGGTGATATAATGTTTGCTGAGGACAGGACTTGTACTAAATTCTTGACTCAACTCCAAATCTAGTTTGGTATTATTATGTAACATGAATGACATTGACAGGTGAAATCCCACCCAAGTAATCTTAAGCTTCAACTTCCTTATATCACCCAGAGGCCACCAAGTCTTCAGCAAACCCCTTCACATTCATCAAGGACTTTCTGGGAGAAAAGAAAATAGCACAAGCATTTCTCATACTTCAAGTGTACTTAGCTCGAGGTGAACCCCCTCACATTTTCCTACCTCATTCCTGACATCTTTATAAAGAATCGAAAAACCTTTCTACTAAATCCAATTTTTTGTTCTTTGTATTTTTTGACATAAGCTCGTTCAAGTTCATAGAACAAAACTTTACGATAACAGAAAAATAATACTACTACGATGATAACGACTTGAAGAGTTTGTAAATTTTCCGAAAAATTTCGCCAATTTCCACGAAATGGGGCGAGCGGAGTTCCTAAAATCTCCCCATTCGAACGACCATCGATTACGGATTACCAGACATTCAACAAATAGAGGCTATTAGGGATACAAATCGCAAAAACCAACCCAAAATTAAAAATATCCAGATTCTCAATCACCCTCCCAATTCGAAATCAATCAAAAGGGTACCCACCAATTTTCTCAAACACACCGATAAAACGGAAAAAATCCAGAAATCATAAAACATAAATAAACGCAATTCAAATATCAAATGATCATAGTAAAAATCCAAATCATATACTATGCAAATATTCGAAATTAAAATATTATAAAAGCGATGGATTTACCTGAAAAAAGTGGATAAAAATGGTGGGTCGATGTTCTAAGCTTCACACTTAGTTAAATAAATCAAAGAATAGAAAGGAATCCAACTTGGTATCTACGATTCTGCGAATGTCTGCTTCAAACAAGAAAAGGGAATATTCTCTTTTTACTCCAAAACCATCAAATTTTTGTTGTGCAGTTTAAAAAATAGAGAGAAGAAGAGGAGAGGACACAGAAAGTTAGAATTTAAGATAGTTAAGCTCGATTGCATGTGATGTGAGTGAGATTGCAGGTCAAAAATTTAACTTCTTATACTACGTATATATTTTTCAAACCACGGGTTATAATGGCTTACTTGTTAAGTTGGTTTCTTTAATTTTACGTTTATTGGACCATATCTTGGCCAACAATGTGTTGTTCCATCTATATTATATTTTGGCATACATTGGTCAACGCTTGTAGGTTTGTTAAATTATGTGTTTCTTGGAAGTTTTCTAGCTTTGGATTGGATTTTTTAGAGAACTCTTCATGGAGAAGAAAACTATTTCTTGTGGGAAATGTATAGGGGTGTTTTTAATATTAACTTGTTATAAGTATGATAGACATTAAAAGATTACGAAGTAGTATAGATATCTACTCCTAAGTTTAATTCTTGTATTATTCCACATATATGTTGTGAAAGAATTAGAGCATGAGATTAACTTTTCTTTTTATATCAAGATAAAAAGAGTTAAATTACTACATTATTGCGTTAGTGGTATAAGGTGCACGTCTACTCAAATTTATTGTTAACATTCTCTTGTGACTTTGGTGATAGTATAACTCGTAAATTGGTTTTTCAAAATAAAAATGTGATCAAATTGTGTGCCAAATATCCTCCTCAAAGTACTCATTAGGGTTGGAGGAGTCTGTAAGAAGAATAACGCTATTGATATTGAAAGACGTGGCCTAATTCATATCATGGGAGCAAGTGATAACCGCATCTTGAAATGCAAATCATGCCAAAAAAAAAGAATTTCCTCCTCAGTAACCTGTATTGGGGGAAGAGTTGCAAACAACCCATCCCGAGCATGGATGAAGAGAGAGGAAGAGATTATAGCATTAGACATCGGTCGTCACGACACCTACTATCAACTAAACCTAGACTTCACCTATTACGAGTAATTGGCATGTAAGGGTCGAATACACAGGATTGGCTTCAAATAACTATCAAACTCTAGCAGTTCAACTACAAGCTAGCTCAACTAAAGGAATTAGATCTAACTAAATCTGGTTTGAGTATCTAAAGTACTTGTTCTATGAAGGTAAAAGCGCTAGGGGTTCGGGATTCAACACCGATTCCTAACATGAATGAGTTAAAGCTGGAATTCGACTCAAAATGAGATAATATGAGGCTCATTAACTATTATCAACCTATGAATCAAACCTAAACATGCTGAACATAAGGGATTTCAACCAAGAACCAACCTTTCGGTCATCTTTAAGGAAGGGCATTACAATTGGGATATCTGGCCTAATTGTATTCTAAAGCATCTAAGCAACACAATAGATTCAAATCAATAATTAATAGCATGCAAGTCAAAAACACTTAACATTAGGGCACTACCTAAATCTACATTTCTTAATGTCTTCGAGCTAGGAAAGCAATGAAAGAAATATATATGGTCAATGTAGACTCCAACCAAAACCCAACATTAAAATCACATATAAATCATCAAGAAACGAACTCCATACTTCAAACATCATCCATGCTCGGGATCGCGTTTTCACCCTATCCCCTAACTAATCTAACTACTCATGACTAGTAATAAATAACATCGAATAAACAAAATAATGAGACAAATTAACGAATAACGATGAACAAAACTATGCAAGAAACTAATTATAATCAAACATAAATTAACGAAAACAGAAAATAAATTGATACTACGAAATATAAAGCAAGAAAGAGTGAAAGAAATATTGATATATTGATAAGGAATCGATGTTTGACAACTAATGATCGCAAATCAGATGAAAGTACAAAAAACTGATGAAAAATCTACTAGTAATCTAAGGTTTTGTGAAGGAACAATAATCAAACCCTAAGTTATCTCTCTAAGTCTAAAAACTACTACCTAATGAATCCCCCAAAAATGCTTTCCTTCGTACCTTATTAGCCATCCTTGATTCCCGTAGAACAGTTGGAGCAAGTAACAATACTGCCAAAAAACAATTGAGCGGGCACTCACTTCAAAGTCAAGTGCCCGCTCATAAGCTGAAATTCCTAGTTCTAGTGAACTAAGCGGCCGTTGAGTACAACCTTGAATGGTCGCATAGGCCAATAAGCGATCACTTGGAGACCGATTGACGTCCCCTCATAGCTTTCTGCTTGTTCACTCCCAATGAACTGGGCGGACGCTTGTGATAGAGTAAGCGCCCGCTTAGGTTTTTTTCTCTTGAGAGGCCTCTTAGTTCAAATTCTGAGCGACCTCTTGGCTTCTCTTCTCAGGTTTTCTGCTATATATTTTCATTCTTTAGTGCTCATGCTCGAGCTCATTAGATACCTACATTAAGCCACAAAAAAACGCATAACAATAGAAAAGATAACGGGAAATCAAGGAAAATAGGACAAAATACGAAAAATGTTTCTAAGCCTAGACTATGTACAAAGTGGTGAAAAATAGGATAAAATAGGAAGAACTCATGCCAAAAAGAGTAAGAAACTATGCTAGGAAGATACAAATGAGTCACATAAATGTCACTCATCAAGAGACTCCCCACCATTAGTGCCTTGATGTATTTGTGTGTCTATAAGAATCGACTACGCGGCTTTGCGAAATTGAAAGTGTCAAGGAGTTGCCCCCAAAACATTTACAGGCTATTTGGACATCATGGGGTTTGAATCCCAAAATGACTCACGTAAGTCAGTTTATGAAGGTTCGGGAATGAGAAACTTATTTCAATTTATGAATGTGTGCAAGAAATTAGCATTGAGATGGAGAACAAATAAGCTTTAGTCCTAGGCAAACATGCAAAAACAAGTGGCAAACACACTCTAGATTAAGTCAGCTTGGCAAGTTAAGATTAATGCACAAAAATCTAGATTAGGTGACTACTTAGTTAATTATCCTCAAGATTAATATGTGCCTATGTCTGGTTGTCCATTGTTTATCTTATTAGGTGTGGTATTCAATCAATAGGTCTTGATTATAAGCATAAATATGGTGATCGTGTAATAGCAATACAAGATAAGAATTATGCAACAAAATTAGAGTGTGTTTGCCACTTGTTTTGTAAGTATGATGCATGATGAGTTGGAGAGTTTATATGATCAAATGGAGAAGGAAGCCTAAAGTGACTTTTCCCCATAATGGACTCCAACTTGGAGACGAGTTTAGTTCATATGGTACTTGTGATTTTGCCTTGGAACATCATAGACTTAAATGTACAAAATAGAAATCAAAATATGACTTATGAAATCTAAATAAAGAAATGAGCCATAGGATAACTCCTAAGTATGTATACAAGAGTGATATATACCTAAGGTTTGCTAATGAAAATGGGTCAAATTCTAAGTCTAGTAGGATTAGAGATGTACAAATCTTTACATCATAGACTAAAGGAAGAAAAGAGACATAAATAACTTGAAATAAGTAAATACAAGGGAAAGGGATTGATTATAAGTTGAGAGGAGACCAATTCATGTGGATGGTTCCTTGATCATGATGCTCAAAGTAAGGGTTTTAAGACTTTACTTAGTGAAGTAGAAGTTGCTCCTACCTCTTCACATCAAAGTCAAAAGAGACATAGAAATAAAGTTGTTAGAGTTGATCATAAGAAATCATCAAGAGTTATTACTCTTTGGTTGATCAATACTCATCAAAAGTTGCATAAAAACTGAAATAGATGTTCATGTAGAAGGGGTTTGCACCTCCCACAATCGTCACAAAAATAGGCCAATCTAAGACCCTAGATGGATGTAGAACCATAAAGATCAAGGACCATCCAGTGAAGGGAGTAGAAGTAGATAAAGCACTAAATAGAATTAAATTAGAGAGGGGTCATCGGTGTAAAAAGTTGGGGATAGTTCCTTTACTTGAGCCTTGCTTGAGTGTATATTGATATAATAATAGTTGCTTGATGTTGTAAGGCAATAGGTATGCCATGAATGCTTGGATTTGTGATTGAGACTATTTGAGGGTGTATTTTAGTAGAGTAACAGTGCTCCAAAATTCTCAAAATGTCGACCCTTTGCTTAGAAAATGAGGGGGTATTTATAGGCAAAAAGTGTTAGACGCCAGCTTTGGGCATCAAACACTGGTCATGGCATTAGAAGCTCAAGAAACAAAATTTTTGCTCGGATAAAAAAGAGGCTTGAAAGAAGATAAGAGCGCTATTGGGGTGGCGTACAAGATTGAGCGTCAGGCGCTAATGCTGGACATCGAACGTCGGACGCTCAAACTTAATACGAATCTTGATGAAAAACAGCACGACCCTTGTTTAAGATCCTAAAGTTCAATGATTCTCAAGATTGATTTAAAGTCAATGACTTTAATTCCCTAGTTTAAGCTAGTCTCATGCACAAAAGATAGTTAAGATCTCTCTTAAACAAATCTAAAATTTTTATTCAACAACATATGTTTCTTAAGCATATGTCTAGCCTTTTTATATAGGAAATACAAGGAGCTTAAGTTGGACTAAACTATTTAAGGATTAAACTATCTAAAAGATAAGTACTAAAATATCTAAAAGGTGGAGATTAATAGTAATATAAAAATAGTAAATTTTTAAACTATAAATAGATAGTCTACTAACTACCTCTCTAATCTTTAGCCCATGCAATATATATGATAAAGGATGACTTTCCAAGAGAGTCCAATCCAAACCCTAAGGTATCCAGAATGATCTCAACAGGTTCATAACTTGGTACTTGATTATAAACTGTATTGAAATAGATTTTCCCACTTCTAGTCTTCTTATGTTCTTGATCCTCATCATTCTCCCCTTCTTGAAAAGAATTTTCCCTTAAATTCTCGTCATCCATGTATGGAGCCAAATTCCCTATATTGAACGAAACACTCAATCCTCCATAAAATTCATGGAGCTCAATTTTATAAGCACTATCACCAAAACACTTTAAAACCTTGAAAAGTCTATCTACCTATGGCATCAATTTGTTATTACTATTCTATGGAAACCTTTCCTAGCGTAAATTCAACCACATAAATCACCTTCATTGAAAATAGGTTTCTTTTGATTTTTGTTTGCTCTTTCTTTGTAGCGCTTATTTATCTTCTCAAAGTGGTCTTTGATAGCTCCACAAGTCTTGAAGAAAGTTTCTTTCCTCTTTGCAGCATCGTAGTGAACTTCATTTTCCTTAAGCATATCAATTAAAGCAACTGGAGTATATGGATTAATGCTATATAAAACTTTAAAAGGAAATAAACCAATAGTAGAAAAGGGGATATGATTGTATGCAAACTCGGCATGAGCAAGTTTTACATCCCAATCTTTTATAGTCTTACTAATCAAGCCACGCAAGAGTGTACCAAGTGTTCAAATGGTTACTTCTATTTGACCATCAGTTTGAGGATGGTGTGAAATATTGAATAAAAATTTCATTCCAACCAACTTCCAAAGTGAATTCCAAAAGTAGTTAAGGAATTAAGTATCTCGATCTGACATAATAGACCTTGGGATACCATGCAAATAAACTATTTCCTTGTTGTATAAATCAACTACATTGATAGCATCATTAGTTTTATGGCAAGGTATGAAATGAGACATCTTTGAGAAAAGATCAACAACCACCATAATTCAATCCTTTCCTCTTTTGGTTCTAGACAACCCAACGATGAAATCCATGCTAATGCTTTTCTATGGAGTAGTAGGAACAAGAAGTGGAGTGTACAAACCCTTGTGAAAGGAATTCTTGTCATTTTGACAAGTAGCACACCTTTCAATTACCCTTTGTACAAAACTAAGCATCTTAATACAAAATTAATGCTCGCAAAGTAGTTAGTAGGTTGAACATCAAAGTGTCCTGTGATTCTACCACCATGTACTTCACAAACCAACAACTCTCGAACACTACACTTAGGAATGCAAAGCTTGTTAGCCTTAAAGAGAAATCAATCATGTATTAAAAACATACTAGTTGGAGTATCTAGCAAGTCTTTGAAATCCTCATCATTAGGATAATTTTCTTTGAGTATTTTGAACCCAAGTATCCTTACTTCAAGTACAGTGAACAAATAATTTCTTCTTGACAATGCATCCACAACTCATTCTCTTTGCCTTCTTTGTACTTTGAAGAAAAAGTGAAGGATTGTAGAAATTCAACCCATATTGCATGTCTTACATTTAATTCTTATTGTCCATGAATATGCTTTAAGCTCTCATGATCTAAATGCGACACAAAAGGCTTAGGGCGAAGATAATGACTCCAATGCTCTAAGGCTTGAATGATTACATAAAAACTCATTATCATAAGTGTTGTAGTTATTCTTAAAACCACTTAAATTCTTACTAAAGAATGCTATAGTCTTCTTTTCTTGTAATAAGACAACTCCAATACATAAACCACTTGCATCTGTTTCAACTTCAAATAGCTTATTAAAATCTAAAAGTGTCAAAACAGGTGCATTGCATAGACTTTGTTTAATATCTTTAAATGCTAACTTTGTAGCCTTTGACCATAAAAACTCATAACACTAAATTTCATGATAAATCTTTGATAAAAACTAGCCAACCTATGGAAGCTAAGCTTTGAACATCATGTGTATTTTTAGGCTCGGGCCACATACAAATAACATCTACTTTATAAGAATCCAATGTAACCCCATCACCAAATACAATATAGCCTAAAAATAATATTAGTGATGCCATCTTAGGGACATTGTTGAATATACCTAGTAAGACTAAGGATGGTCCTAATGTTAGGAGAGATACGCAAATAATGAAGATTTGATCCAAGTTATGCCCTAAAGACAAAACGCTTAGAAATGGAAATGGTAAATTGATAAGTGACATTTATATCACTCCTTTGCATCTTTGTAACAGAGTTTTGTACACTTTTTGGCCCACCCCCTTTGTCCCATTTTTAATCACTTTGTGCATAGTTGAGGCTTAGGAGCTTTCTTCATGTTTTTATATTATATTTCTTAATTTCCCATTATTTTTTCTACTTTTATGTGTGTTTTTGTGGCTTTATGGAAGTATCTAGTGAGCTTAAGCATAAGAAAAGAAGAAAGGAGATGCATAGTAGAAAATCCGAGAAGAGAAGTCAAGAGGTTGCTTAAGAATTAAACTAAGAGGCCTTTTAAGAGAATAATGCCTGAGATCTCGCTTGGTCGATCTTAAGCGCCCGCTCAGTTCAATGGAAATTGACAAACAAAGAGAATGTCACGAGCGGGTATTAAGCGGTCTCTAAGCAGGCATTTTAACACTTGAGCGGGCGCTCAAGAGTGAACTAAGAGCCACTCAATTCACTAAAATCCCTGAATTTTGCCTTGTGAGCAGGTGCATTTCATTGAATAGAGCGCCTACTTAGCTGTGTTTTAGCATTTTTGTAGCCTGCTCCAACTCTTCCACGGGAAATAAAGAGAAGCCAAGGCACAAAGCACTAGGGGGAAGCAGTCATTATTCATTAGTTTTAGCATAGTTTTAGACCTAGAGAGCATAGCTTAGGGTTTCTTTATTTTTCTACACAAAAACTCTTAGATTATTAGTGGATTTGTCATCTATTTTTGATACTATCAACGGATTTGCGATCAACATTTGTCATATATTGATTCCTCGTTAATATAATTGTATATATTTCCCTTTCTCTTGCTTTATATTTCATAGTTTCAATTTATTTTCTATTTTTGTTAATTTATGTTTGATTATTTAAAGTTTTTAGCATAGTTTTATTCATCATTATTCGTGATTTTGCTAGTATGTCTCGTTATTTCGATTCTACGATGTTTTCTACTATTAGTCATGAGTAGTTAGATTAGTTAGGAGATATGGTAAAAATCCAATCCCAAGCATAGATGATGTTTAAAATATGGAGTTGATTTCTTAATGATTTGTGTGTGATTTGATCCATGTGCATTCCTAGGTCAAAGACATTGAGAAATACAGATTTAGGTAGTGACCTGATGTTAAATATTGTTGACTTTAGGCTATTGATTGTTTATTTGAATCTATTTTATTGCTTGGATGCTTAAATCCTAATTGTAATGCTCCTTCCTTGAAGATGATTGAGAGGTTAGTTTCTAATTGAAACCCCTTTCTTTCAGCAAGTTTAGGTTCGGTTCATAGGTTTATAGTGAGTTAGTGAGACTTATATTATCTTATTTTGAGTCCAATTCCCAATTATAGCTCATTTGTGTCAAGAATTAGTGTTGAATCCCGAATCCTTAGTGCTTTTACCTTTATAAAACAAATCCTTTAGAACCTTGCTTTAGCTTTACTTAGATTTAGACTATTCCTTATGTTAGTTTGAGCTTGCTTGTAGTTGAA
Source organism: Dysphania ambrosioides (assembly GCA_026401315.1). Classification (NCBI taxonomy): domain Eukaryota; kingdom Viridiplantae; phylum Streptophyta; class Magnoliopsida; order Caryophyllales; family Amaranthaceae; genus Dysphania; species Dysphania ambrosioides. The sequence goes on from CM048657.1 coordinate 24,225,886, forward strand.
CTGCTAGAGTTCGGTATCTATTAGAAGACTTTCCCTGTGGATTCAACCCTTACTTGCCCATTACTTGTAATAGGTTAAGTCAAGGTTTTGTTGATAGTAGGTGTCGTAACGACCGATATCTAACTCTATCACAAATCCACGTATCTTCCTCTTGCTTGCTAAACTTTGTGGCTGATATTATATGAGTGTTTGTATGGGATCAAAGTTCCTAGTGGGTACTCATCAAATTTGAAGAACTTTGTGTCCATGAAAGATTTGAAATTAGTGGGTGTGAGGTCTTATGAATGTCATGTTATGATGTAAGTATTTCTACCTATTGCCATTCGCCATACTATGCCCAAGCATGTTTGGGATCACTAGACTTTGTTCTTTTTTTAGTACAATATGCAGCAAGGAGCTTGATCTATCATGTTTTGATGGGTTACAAGCTAATGTTGTTATGACCTTATGTCAACTAGAGATGTATTTTCCACCTTCGTTCTTTGATGTTATAGTAAATCTAGTTGTTCCTTTGGTTTGAGGGGTATGATATTATTAGATATACCTTTTACATTGGACGTCGGGATAAGAAAAAAGTTTGTTCAAAGTAGTGGTGTTTTAATGGTGGCTTCTTCTTAAGAATATGCTAACACAAATGATAAAGCATCAGTTGATACGACCTTGTTTACCATGAGATAATTCAAGAGATATGGGAATTTGAATATTGTAGCTTTAAGGTTCCCCTTTTTTAAAGCAAGTGGGCATATATCACTTGATGTGGTTCAGTGAAGAAAGATGAATCAAATTGGACTTTAGTTGACATGAGTCATATGCGTGACATAGAGGAACCATTTATACTTGCATCACAAGCTAAACAATTATTCTACATAAAAGACACAAATGACCTTCAAAGGACTGTTTGTATCCCTAGTAAATGATGGATCCTTAAAATTAGTGATGTCACTAATGAGGAAGACTACGATGATCTCCCACCATTCTCGATGCCATGTAATGATGATATGGATGGACTTGAAACAAAAATAAATTATATGAGGATGGACCACCATGAAGGAGTTATTATAGATTAGTAGTACTCATTTTCTATGTATTATTTTGTAGTTACTTTAATGTTTGCTTCATTTTATTTCTCGATGTGATATTGAACAATTCACTAACTCAGTTGCATTATTTTCTAATTCTTTGAGGCAGTTTCGATCCTACATCATGGCCAGTGATGAAGATTTCAGTGTTGACAAGGACGACGTTGAGTACGGTGTCCACCTAGAGACTGATCGAGGTGATCCAAATGACATAGCTACTGAGTTAGAAGTTTAGAGAATCGATAGCATGTTCAAATAACATGAAAGGATAACTAACCGAGCATGCTTTAGGGGTGATGAAGCCAAGAACGTTACATCCCCTCTTATTCGGGTGCGGAGAGAGGGAGGGGGAAGGGTGGTGCTCATGGCTAGGGTTGATCCAAAGGTCTGACTAAGAGCCTTAGAGTATTCGAGGCCATGCACTTGAGTTTGATGATTTGCTCTAGCCCATTGATAGCTAGTGTTTACGGTCAGCATATTGGCCTACTTCTTCAAAAGTTCAACATCAACTGGGAGTGGTAGGTGTGAATGAGGGCCTTTAGTAAACCTTGTGGGTGGACACAATGGTACATATTCCTAAGTTAATCTTAATTATTTAAGTATTTGTGTAATTACCTTACTAAATAAAACTAATCCAATTTCTCTATTTTAGGCTTTATTCCACATTCCTAACAACCCCCTACTAAGGAAATAATTTTTGTCTATAGTCGCCAACAGATTTTGGGACTTCAAATCAAAGTTGGTGACTAGTTGGATTACCAAGATAAGAAAGGTATCCAAGAAAGAGGCTAATAGGTTGCCTCATGAAATCTAGAAACATATTATGGAAGGTGATTGGGCAAAAAATTTCAAAAACAGTATGTTTGATGCTGCAATGATAAGATAAATATTTTGATGTATTTAGTTTTGAAAAAATTTTCTAAGGTATTTACGACCCTTACTGGTCTTGATAGGCCAAATGCAAAAAGGCAAGAAAGAGTGTCAAGATGAACATTCATCTTCATTACCTAGGTATAGGGGTTCATTTGTAAGTGCTAAGGGTCAAATAAGAACCCAAATAGGTTTTAGGTGGGAAATTCAATGAGGGAATAGCCACTAGAGAGCTTGATTTTTGCAACCCAACCTCCCCTTTTCAGTGACAAAAAGAGGGGGGGTCTATCCCTCACTAAAGCCCTACAAGTTTGTGCATTGGTAAGAATCGTCTATGCGGCTTTAGAGATATTGACTGGGTCAGGAGTTGCCACCAAACATTAAAAGGGATGTTTGGAAACCCTAAGGTTGGAATCCCCAAATGACTCATGTAAGTGGTCTGCAAAGCATAAGAAGGTTCAGCAATGAGCAGCTTATTTCAATCCGCGAATGTGTGCAAAAAATTGGCATAGAGATGGAATATATTTAGTTCCTAAGAAAACATGCACATATAATAGATAGCACACTCTAATTTAGTGGGTTGAGAAATTTAAGATTTATGCACATAATATAAATTAGTTGATCACTTGTATTAATGTCTATAGTTTAAGGTTCCTATAGTCGGTTGTCCAAGATCATCTTATTTAGCATGATTACAAACAATAGGTCTTGTTTAGAAAAATAAGATAAAGAGTGGACACACAATTACTAATTAGGAATCAGATAATGAAAATGCATAATTGAAAATAAGCAAGAGACATAAGACAAGAAACAAGAGACAAGCAACATGTTAGGCTTAGGATTAGAGTCAATGCAAAATAAGAATTATGCATGATGAGTTAGAGAGATTGCTTGATCAAATGAAGAGATGAGTCTAGAGAGACTATTCCTCATGATAATTCACTAACTTAAAGGAATGAGTCTAGTTCAAATGAAAATATGATTTAGCCATATAACATCATTGACATTAATAATACAAATAGAAATCAAGATAAAGATTATGAAATATAAAGCAAGAAGTGAGCTTTAAGTTTAACCCCTAAACATGTATTCAAGGATAATACATATCTAGGGTTTACTCATGAAAAATGTGTTGAATATGACAAGTCTAACTAGATTGAAGATGTCTAAATCTAGGCATCATAGACTAAATACAAAAGATAAACAAAGGGGTAAAGCTTGCAATAAATGAAAGATGCAAGGAAGAGGGGTTGCTAGAATGATTGAAAGGGAACTAAGCTATGGAGATGGCTCCTTGATTAAAATGCTCAATGTTAGAATCTTAATGCTTAGCCTAGTGAAGAAGGGGTTGTACCTTATTCTTTACTTCATAGACATTGAAAATGGAGTGTATGAGTTAATAAAGAGAGGAAATCAAGGGTGAGTCCTCTTTGCTAGATCAAATCTCATTAAATATTGTAAGAATATTGAAATAAGGGTTCATGTGAAAGGGGTTTGCACCTAACATAATCATCACAAATAGTCCTAATCAAGAGACCTTGAATGGATGGAAACCATTAGATCCCAAGATTAGGAAGTAAAAAGAGTATAAGTAGACAAGCAAATGAAGTACATGAGTAGATTGAGAAGGCTTCTTGGTGGTTACCGTTGAGGAAAATTCCTTTGCTTGAGGCTTTGTTGAGTGCTTGAGGAAGGAGGTATGGTTGCTCCTTAGGTTGATGCTTGAGGGTTGTTTAAAAGAGTAGTAATTATGTTTTGGTTTGTGTTTGTGAGGATTTGAGAGTGAACTTTTACATGGTAACAGTGTTCTTAGGAGTTCAAAATTGTCGACACCTTGGGTTTGGGAAATAAGGGGGTATTTATAGGAAAAATTACCCGATTCTTAGGCATCGAATGCTAAGACCAAGCATGGAATGGGTGCCGAGCACTCGAGAGGGAACCTTTTGTTCAAAGTCTTAGAAGCTTGAGGTAAGCCAAGAGCTCTTTTGAAATGGCACACAAGGCCTTAGCATCTAGTGTCAGGTTATGCAATAAGTGCTAGGACTAGAAGCAAGTCAGGTTCTATTACACTTTAAGCACTAGAAGCAAAGAAAGCATTAGGTGTTGGCTTGGGGCGCTAAGTATTGGATTTGGGCATTTGGTGCTTGTTGTGCGTCGAGCGCTAGAAGCTTGCGCTGGGCGCCTAATCTTAGCGCTTGACGCTTAAAGCTGAGAAAGATTCTGCTTGTGCGCTTAGCATCAGGCTTCGTGCATTGACCAAAACCGCTTTGAGCTTCAGGTTTGCACAATCTTCATTTTGGGTTTGGGATGTGTTTTGGGCCATGTGTTTTGGCTTATTTGTATTTTAGGCTTGGGTTTGTGTTTAGGCCTTTTTGAGGTTCGACTTTTGAGGTATTTGTGAATCACACGTACTCAACTTCACCTAAGAAATGTCCTACCTGCAAGGGTTATTTTGTCATAGGACTTTTACATGGGGAAACACAATTTTGTGTCTATACTTGGATAATCTAGCTACAACGATGCAAAGCAACATTAGATAGTAGAAGGTTTCTATACATCTTGTGCGAGAGCTTCTTCCACGGAATCAAGCACCACGCAGATAAACTATTGGGATGAATGGTTTTGTTCAAAGCATAAGAGAGACAAGAAAACTGGGGACAGAGTCATTCCAAACAAAGAGACACAGGTTATGGCTGATAAATACGTAAGTATTCTATCTGCAAATCAATAAAGTCCCCAATACTTATAATTTCTAACATTCATTTCTAATCTTTAACTTTTTCTTTCTAGTTAGAGTTTTTAAATAAAGATATTCAATGAGAATTTGTTCCCATGAGGAACCACAACACATAATCTATGGCCATTGGAAAGCCAGATCATCTCGAACGTTGCATTGGACTTGGAGGGACCAATATTGGGTATAGAAAAGATTTTGGACCACCTTAATCAAAATCAAGACAACCAAGTCAATGTGGAGTTTTAATGGAAGATAGGAGACTTTAAAGGCTCAACTCCAAGAATAAATTAGACAAGAGTTTGATGCCATAAGGAACGACACTCACGAAAGCCCTACAATCTAGTTTTAAGTTTAATTTCGCCCATATATTCGAAAGGTATGTATGTAGCTTATTAAATCAATGTAAATATCTAAGTCCATCTATTTCACTATGTGAATGTAATGCTCATTACTTAATTCTTAATATGTAGTGCACACTTTATGCTTTTAGTCATATGTGTAGGCAGTGGAAAGATCTACTTCTTCAATTTAGCTTTGTCAATCTGCAAAATTAAGCTGAAATCAATAATCAATTAGTAAGTGTTATTAATAGATTTTTATTGCAAGTTTGGTTGAAATTGAATGTTAAAATTAATCTACGTCATTTTCTAGTTTTTCAAAAGACTTACATTGTAAGGAGATCAAACCGAAAAGCCGACATCGACAAGGATAAAAGTGAAGGTGAATTGATTAACAAGACATTGTGAAATAATGCTATCATATGACTTACATTCCTATTTTGTACTTAATAGTATGCTCAACAAAGTAGGGTTATAGAGTGCGGCCACTTTGTGACGCATTTCATGCTTGACGTCCTCTCTAAATACAAGTGGAATGCCCATGGTAGAGGTAAGAACTTGTGCCCATAATTTCATCATTTTGAGTAAACTAGGTCAAATAGGAGCGATTTTGGATAGATAATGGTGTATTTCCCCCTAGAACAAGCCTCAAACACTTCAAATACATCGATTTGAGTCAAAATAGGTCAAATAGGAGCGATATTGGGTAGAAAATGGCGAAATTCCCCAAAACATGCCTAAAATGCTTCAATTACATCAATTTGAGTCAATATAGGTCAATTAGGAGCGACTTTGGGTAGAAAATGGCATATTTCCTCTTAAACATGCTTGAAACACTTCAAATATATTATTTTGAGTAAAAATTGGTCAAATAAGAGTGGTTTTGGGTAGATAATGATGTAATTCACCCTATAATAAGCCTCAAACACTTCAAATACATTGATTTGGGTCAAAATAGGTTAAATAGGAGAGGTTTTGGGTAGAAAATAGCAAATTTCTCTAGAACATGCCTAAAACACTTCAAATATATCAATTTGAGTCAAAATAGGTCAAATAGGAGCGGTTTTGGGTTGAAAATGGTGTATTTCCCCTAGAACATGCTTGAAACACTTCAAATACAACGATTTGTATCAAAATAGGTTAAACGAGAATGATTTTGGGTAGAAAATGGCTAGTTATGCATGAAACACTTCAAATACATCGATTTAAGTCAAAATAGGTCAAATAGAAAGTTATACATCGATTTGAGTCAAAATAGGTCAAATAGGAAGTTTTGGATAGAAAATGGCGTATTTTCCTTAATTATGCCTGAAAGATTTCAAATACATCGATTTGAGTCAAAATAGTTCAAATGAGAGCGATTTTGGGTAGAAATGGCGTATTTCCTCTAGAATATGCCCCCAAACACTTCAAATACATTATTTTTTGTCAAATAGATAATACAAGCGGTTTTGGGTAGAAAATGGTGTATTTTCCCTATAACACGCCCCTAAACACTTCAAATACATCAATTTGAATCAAAATAAGTCAAGTGGGAGTGATTTTGAGTAAAAATGGCATATTCCCCCTAAAATATGCCCCAAACACTTGAAATACACCAATTTGAGTCAATATAGGTCAAATAGGAGTGGTTTTGTGTAGAAGATGACATATTTCCCCTTGAACATGCCCCCCCAAACACTTCATATACATTGATTTGAGTCAAAATAGGTCAAATAGGAGCGGTTTTGGGTTGGTAATGGCGTATTTCCCTTAGATCATGCCCAAAACACTTCTAATACATTGAATTAAGTCAAAGTAGGGTCAAATAAGAATGGTTTTGGTAAGAAACTTGACTTTGGGTAGAAAATGGCGTCTTTTGTCTATAATATGCCTCAAAGACTTCAAATAGATGGATTTGAGTGAAAATAAGTTATTTTCTTTTGAATCCTCTTTTAAAATTTACTTTTGAAATACATTGTCTTTATTATATGTTCATCAATCTTAGATATGCAAAGGATTCGACAAGGAGCCCTTCTCCACCAAAGAAATTGATGTGGTCCGTAACAAAATGGCTAAGTATTTCATTGAGAATTTTTTTTTAGTACCTTACCTTTGTGTATGATTATAGATTATAATATTGTAAACATTTTTACATTTTTTTTATTGGGTCATAGTTTTGATGTCCCTTAATGGGTGATTTATGACCCTATTAGTGTATAGACGAATTCCATACATCATATTGTATACCTTTGATTGGAATATTGATTGTACTATGTATAAATCGTTGGCAATTGCATATAACGGGTTTTGGTAATATTGTAATAATGGTGTAGTAAGGACAAGAATATAGGTAAGAAATCCTTAATAATATGCGGCAGTTCTATGCTTAAATTGTCACATTTTAATCCTTCATTATAAAAAATTTACGGCATAAATTATTTAACCCACTGCATTTGGATTAATTAATTTGTGGCGTATTCCACCTAGACCCGCCGCATTTTAATGCCTCGTCCAATATTAATATGCGGTGTATTATCCTAGAATCGTCTCATATTATTTTATCATTATTAGTGTAATTTTCGCCGCAAATTAATACTCATTTACTGTAGTTTTATCTGATTCTAGACTAATACGCCGCATATAATACTAAAATCACTGCCGCAAATTAAATTACTTCTACTAGTGAACTTTCACTGTGAACCTAATCCATATTATTAATTCAACTACATCTAGCCTTTTAATGAGATTAAAAACCAATCCTACATTAAAAGAATTGCATTAGAGATTTCGGGGTATGGGAATCATCTATAATCAATCCATATTAGGGTTCATCAATACTCTAGATTAAGAAACTACTCACTCCTATTGAACATGGAAACAACACATAATAATAGAGAAACATGCTTAAACAACAGTGTTGAGTGACATTTATATCACTCACTTATGCTTTCCTAAGAGAATTTTTGTGCTCTTCTGGCCCGTGTCCACCTCGTTTTACGTTATTTGACACTACTTTATGCATGACTCTATCTTAGGAGTGCATATGATTTTCTACCACGCTTATCCCATTATTTCTCGTGTTTTTTCTACTTTTATACATGTTTTCATTTTCTTGGTGCATGGGCATAGTTGCACGAGCACAAGTGAAGCAAAGAAAAAGATTGAAGAATTAAATAACCAAGAAAAAAAAAGCTAAGAGACCACTCAACCCAAGAGTCAAGGGGCCTTGAGAGTTATTTGATAGAAGCGTGCCCACATCATGGAATGGAGAAAAGGTTTCTCCTTCATAGCTTCTACAATGGATTTTCTCACCAAAAAAACACGCCTTAATGTAGGAGCTGGAGAGCTATAATGACATTAAGCCCCACTGAGGCTTTCAAGGTGATTAAGTAAGCAGTGGGAAACTTTCCTGACTAGAATGAAGGTGAGCGTGTACAATCTAAGCGAGGAGGAAGGTATGAGGTAAATTCTATCAATATGATTTCTTCTAAATTAGATGCACTCACTAATAAGTTCAATGAGGTTATTTTGAACAGTCCCTCATGTGGCATACATTCTCCACATGCATTGAGTTCTAATGTGCCTGTGTAGGTTTTATTTTTAGATGTTTATGGTGAATATGACCATAACACCATGCTATGTCATCTACTAACCTATTTAGGAAATTCTTCTTATAGCATGAAGCAAGTAAATTCCTTATTTAACATTACCTAAAACCCAAAGTTTCACCCTTACTCTAATACTTACAGTCCAGGATGAAGAGCACACCCAAATTTTGGTTAGAGAAATGGGCAAAACCAAGGGCAAGGGAATTTCCAAAACTAAGGGCATGGAAACTTTCAAAACTAAGGGCAAGGGAGCTTTAGTGGTCAAAGCCATATAAGCTTTGATAACCAAGGGCAAGGTGGTTTTAGAGGGCGAGGTCATGGGAACTATGGGCCTAACCAAAATCAAACTAGGTATCAAAACCAAAATCAAGGCCAGTTTTAATTTACTTCCCCACACAACCCACCCAACTTCACTTTAAATCCTAAGCCTAATGCTCCCCCATCACAACCACTTCTTTAAAAGTCTAACTTAGAGTCTTTAATGGAAAGTTTTGTAACCACCCAAACTAAGAAGAGCAATGATATTGAGGAAAGCCTGACGCAAATGCAAAACCATAATAAGATGTTTGGGAACTAAACTGACCATCTTGTCAATGCTCTTAAGGATGGCTATAAACCCTCTATCCCTAGCCAAGGCATCAATCCCGTTGAGTATATCAATGACATAGTCATTAGGAGTATGTGGTAAGACTTTTAAGGACCCTATGCCATTGGTTAAAGTGAGAAAGAAGAATTTTAAGAAAGGTGTGAGTGTAATGGTTGAAAATCATGAAGAAGATGCTAGTAGGCAACCATCACCTCATCAACCCTACATTCCACCTATCCCTTTTCCTTAGAGATTATCATAGAATAAGCTTAAGGATAAATATATAAAGTTTCTAGATGGTGAAGGAATTCAACTTCATATCCCATTCATTGATGTTGTGTGTCTAAAATACCATATTTTTCTCAGTTTTTAAAGGATTTGGCTACTAATAGGAGAAATAACAAGGGAGTTGTTAACTTGTCATAATAATGCAGTACCGTGATTCTGAACCAACTTCCCCACAAATGGGTGATCTAGGTAGTTTTTATCATAGTTATAATTGGTAATTTATCTTTTAAAGTATATTGTGTGATTTAGGAGCTAGTGTTAATCTCATGCCTATATCTATTTATAAGAGGATATGTAATGTCAAAGCTTCATCTCAAACCAAGATAACACAACATCTCAATGATAGGAGCATCAAACACCCCATGGGTATTCTCATGGATGTTCATATATTTTTTGGGATGTTAGTCTTCCTTGTGATTTTGTGGTTATGGACATCCTTGATACCCAAACTCCTATTATTTTGGATAGACCTTATCTTGCTACCATAGGTTCACTGATCGATGTAAAGAGAGGCAAACTAACCTTTGAGATAGGAAATGATAAGGTGGAGTTTTAGCTTCAAAAAGTAATTTCAATCGCATCATCCTTAGTTAAATGAGAGCATTAATGTGGTAAAGACGAAGGCTTCAAAATTTTCACGGGAAGCTAAGGTTGATGCCTTGTAGCTCTACTTGGAGAGAAAGCCGAGAGTAGTGTTGAAGCCCTCGAGATTGAATGCCTACTTAATAAAGCTCCTTCAATTAATACTCGCCACATAGAGATCACGAGCCTCAACGAAGATATGCATGAGAGATTTATGCCTCCTAAGGTAGAACTTAAACCCTTACCTTATCATTTTAAATATGTTTACTTGGGTGAGAATTCTACCTACCACATTATCGTTAATAATGCACTCAATAGCGATGAGTTGAACCAACTCGTGAACCTTGTACGTGAGTACCTAAAGGTCATCAGATACACAATTTACGATATAAAGGAATAAGCCCTTCTTTTTTTGCTCATAGTTCATGCTTAGATGATGTGGTTGAGCCAACAACTAAAGTTATATGGGTGGTACATACATTGAATTTCAATTCAAGTCCTGCTAAGGAGTTATATTTATTGGATTTCAACCAACTTGAGGAGATTCAACTTCATGAGTGTGAGAACTTGAGGTTTTGGCGTTATAAATGCATTAAGAAGTGTGACCTTGAGGTCAGAGATTGTATCCTTGTGTAAAATACTCTCCTCAAGCTTGGAAACATCCTTTTTGAAACACTTCCAAAGTTTGAGCCTTCCTTAACCAAGTGACAATCCGTAGCATAGTTAAGCCAATGACTATAAAATAGCGCTTTCGGGAAGTAACCCGAGGTTTTTACTATTCTTTTTGTTTTGTTTCTTTTGATTTTATCTTTTGGTTTTGAATTCTAAGGTTGTGATTTCTTTGTGTTGTTTCAGGTGAATCACCTTGAAGAACTTAGGCATATATGGAAATGAGTGAAGTAAAGGTGTTTAAAAGGTTTGAAGATGTTTTGGGACGAAAACAGTGAGTGTTGAGCAGGTTTGAAGTGTTCTCCAAGTGGCCGCTCAAGAGGATTTTTCAAGTTGCAAAAAGTGTTCTAAGCAGGCGCTCAACATTTGGCCTAAGCAACCACTTAGTAGAATTAAATGAAAAAACATAACCTTGTGAGCAGGCATTAACCGGGCACCAAGCGCCTGCTTAAAAGGGAAAACAATCCCATTTTTTTAACTAAGCGAATGCTCAAGAATTGGCCTAAGAAGTCACTTAAAATAATCAACGCAAAAAATAGAAGGTTAAGTAAGCATTAAGCGGCCACTAAGCGACCACTCAAATGAAGAAATTATACTGAGCGAGCACTCATAATTTGTTCTAAGCGATTGCTCAAAAGGGTTATTCCAGAAGATTGCGTTTCTTGAGCGGGCACTCAAGAAAAGACCTAAGCAATCGCTTAAGTAATGATTTTTGCTCATCTCTTTCTTAAAACGTTGCTCTTGTACTCTCCCATCAATTCTTGCTATATATCACTATACCCTTCAAGTTTCTTACTCCAAATATTCATCAATCATTAATCTAACCCTCAATTCACAATAATTCCCTAATTTTTTTCCAAAAATCTCCCACATTTGTGAAACCTCAAATTAAAACCCTAACAAAGTTTTGGTTGTAATTGGTAGTTATTTGATATTGTTGTGATTATGGTGCCTAGGGTTTTTGTTGTGTTGTGTGAAATTTTTGTTGAATTTTAGGTATTGTTGTTGATAAATTAAGGGAAAATGTTTTCAAGGAAGAGATAGAAGTCATCTGTTGCTTCCCAATTATCCCAACCTAGTGTACTCGCATTAAAATTCATCAACTCTAGCCATAAGGCATTTTATGAGAAACTAGAAACCCAAAGCCTTCTTAGCACTAGGTTTTACAAGCAAGATGTTATGGTTAAGCATAGAATAGATTAGGACTTGTTTTCTTTACTTACTTAGATTGGGTGGGATGAGTTTTGCCTCTTTCTCTAATACACATACGAGCGCCTCACCTTAGAGTTCTTAGCTTCTCTTGAGAGGACCCCCATATGAGAAAATGATTACCAAATCACTTTCTAATTATTTAACTAACCCCAATCCATTACCCTTGCTAAGTTGAACCGTATATACAAATGGGATCCTTCGAACGATATATTTTCCCTTGACCTAGGGTAATTTATGAACTATTTGAGACTGGGTGGTGGAGAATGATTACCGATGATATGGACTATCAATCCAATACTTATCACGCATCCAACATCATTCACCCTTGCCTTAGGATCCTACACCAAATGTTTTTGTATACCAACTTTGATAAAGAAGAATTTGGAGAAGACAACCTTAGATAAAGTGGAGTTATTATAGATGGCCGCTACAGGGAAGTAGGGGCTATGAAAGTATGCTAAACTTCGGGCCCTTATTCTTGTTGAGGTGCCTGGAGCATAAGGGGGGGGGGGGGGGATCTTACTAGCAATATTCATATGGAGGCTATGGTTACTATCATAAACCATGCTCTCAGTTTTACTAAGCAATGCCAACTATTGACCTTGGTTGATGGACATGACATCTACATTAACTTAGACGTGATGAAGATGATGGATTTCCTCCGAATCTCCATAGATCAGGCTGTTTTTCTGTGGAAGGTGCGGAGGGTAGTTAGCTTTTACCTTTATAATGAGAGAATCATAAGTGTAGACCATGAGGGAAGTAATGTGTGGAAGATCCCTACACACCACTTAAGCTTGCATCGCACGTACGCACAGCCCAGCTAGCCTTCAAGTGGTACGTCTTCTACTCAAATCCCTCCCCCCCCTTATTTAGTATAGAAAATGAATTTAGGAAGTTTATTTTGTTTATGAAGGGCCAAGTTGAGGCTCAACAGGGTAGTATGATTCACGAGAATCAAATCTACAATTATCATTTTAACCGAGGGGATTTTAGCCCCTATGTAAACTACCCTTACGATCCACCTTAACTTGGTCCAATCCCCTCTTGGTCCAAGGACGGTACCCCTACCTACCCTATTGGATGGTTCATCCCATCCCTAGTGTCATACCCCTTTCCACCCTATGATTACATGAAGAGTGGGGGTTATGACTAACGTGACGACCCAACTACCCATAAGATGGCTAGGGTTAGCCCCGGGTTATATTGGTGGTTGAGATGTCCTAGCAGGTAGACCACCTTACATCAACTACCGTGACGCACTGAGGTATGACTAGCCTCCTTATATTGATGCTTCATGGCCTGATGTTTACCCTACTTATAAGTTTTCCTCTAATGAAGAGGAAAGGCATAAAAAGGGCAAGGGCCCTAGTATGAGCTAGTCACACTCCGCTATGTTATGCAAAAAGGTTCGAGATATATCTTCCTTTACTCATTTTCCCCTTAGAGTCCCGTTAGAGACATTATTTTAAGTCTTTATTTTTCTTTTATTTCTTTTAGTTTTAGCTTGGGATTAGAGTAGGAACTTTTATACTCATGATTCTCTTATTTTTTAGGTGACTAATGGTCACCCTTTATTAACCAGTGTTTGCTCGTGAGTGTTACTGAGTAAGTTGGAGCACGAAGTTAGGTATAATCTTTCATATTCCATTTTTTTTTGGTGTGTTTTCTTTTGTTTTATTAGATTAGTAGAAGTTGATTGTTCAAGGATGTATGGCATTTTCTTGTTGAAGGTGTCTAGCCTATTTGTGAGGATTGGTTAGTTAAAACCATTGACCATGATTAGTTATTTGATTGAATTGATTGTTTAGAGAACCTTTCCCATGGAATAATTCCATGCATGCATCTTCTTCTTAGTTCATATTTTGTAAATCTTTCTCCCTTTTGTATATTTTTTTTACTTTGTGCTTCATCCCTAGAGGCTTGCGCATGAATTTCATGAATCTACTTGGAGTATTAGGCAAAAAGGATATGAATGATTTTTCCATGTTTACCATTTCCCCGGAATTCATCTAGAAGACTTCTCATCTTACTACAGTGGTTAGAAGTTTCTTTAAAAAGTATACAGCATCATCAATAAAGAATAAATAATAGATTCTTGGTGTATTCCTTCCAAATTTTAATCCCTTGGATTTGCTTTTGAATCTCATGTAAGGACAAGATCACCTTGTCTAAGACCTTTATTAGGAACGATGAAAAGAGATGGCTCACCAATGATCAGGGTGGAATAGGAGATTGTGCACACACTATGCATGATCCAATGAATCCTAATTCAAGGAAGTTCCATAGCTTGTAAGACTTGCTCTAAAAAGTCCCATCATACCCTATCATAAGCTTCATTGAGACATATCTTTAGGATCACAGTAGATTATCTACCATTCTTCTTAGACTTTATCTAATTCATAACCTTATGAGCTATCAAACAGTTATCGAACATGATTCTACTAGGTACAAAGGCATTATAATATTCACTGACAACATCCTTCATGATCGATTTCATCCTAGGGAACAGACACTTTAAAATTACTTTATAAATTGAATTGCAGAGGCCAATGGACCAAAAATGATTTACCATATTAGGATTATTTCCTTTTAGCACTAAGGCAATAAAGGTATGATTCCTATTCTTGGAAAGTGCCACATCCTTAGAAAAACTGGTATTCCATTTTTCCGTAGAGAAGAATAGCGGTGGAATTCCATTTGGGCCTAGTGATTTTAGAGGACTGAGACTAAAGGCTTCCTTCCTAATTACCTCATTTGAAATTGGAGCAAGAACGAATTCAATCTGATTAGGGAGAATCTTAAGGATAGTTGAGAACCATGTAAACATCCTCTCTCCTTGATTTTATGGCTGATTAGAGGAAGGAGTTGTGGAGTATTTAGCTTGAAAATCCTCCCTAATATATATCTTCTTGAATAAATAAATAAATAAATTCTAACTTAATCTTGTGAATGTCTACATATCTTTGTGAGTTTTTAAGGTTACTATGTTGTTTCTAAATTTCCACTTCTTATTGACTTGGAGAAAGAGGAAGTCATTTTGTCTCCCATTTTTTCCGACTTGGATTTTTCTTTTTGCTTCTAATACCACCACTACAATGTCATTTCTAGAGCAACTTCATTTTTGGCTTAAAATAGAGTATAAAGCACTGAAGATGTTTGCTATGAAAAAGATCTTAACATATACCTATATCCTACTTGAATTTTAGACTCCAATTTTTTAGCTTTAGGAGATGATTTCACAATTGATTGACATACTTTTCATAGAAGAATTAGTGTCAATACTGATCTAGGAGCTATCCACCAAGCTCTGAACCTCCTCGAACAAAAATTCCCACTTCTAATCGATAAGATCTTTTTTTCCTCCTCGATAAGGGGAAGGTATCAAGATTAGGCTATGATTAGATAAGATAATAGGGAGATTAATAATCCTAGCCTCCGGAAATTTGCTTCTCCATTTTCCATTACAATAGCCTATGTCCAATTGCTCAAAAATGTTGTCTTTCCCTATTCTATTATTAGTCCACGTAAATCTTGTTCCATGTGAAGAGATTTCTAAAAGTCCACAATTCATTCTCCATGCAGAGAATGCAACTGTGCCCCTTAAAATTTGAGAGCCTCCTAATTTTTGGCTCTAAAATTCGACTTGATTGAAGTCTACAAGGAGGCAATGTCTACTATCAAAGCTGAGAATAAAGTTTTGAAGTGAAGTCCGCACTTCTTTTATTTGATCCACCACTGGAGCTCCATAAACAAAAGACAAAAAAAAACTTCTTATTATAATATTCTATGCTACAAAATATTACATTCTTGCAAGCATCAATAACCTTAAGTCTACATGAACTTCTCCAGCACACAAACAACCCCACACCGCCTAAAGCATCAACACCATAGCACAAATTAATTTGGTAAACAAAACTGAAGTAGTTGGAGTGCCTTGGCCATAGTTTCTTACACAAATTATGGCGAAGTTTATTACCAACTACTTCTATATTTACACAGAAAAATAACATCAATAATAGCATGTGCCTTGGCCGTAGCACAATATTAATTTAGTGAACAAAAATGAAGTAATTGGATTATTAACATACAATGTAGAATGAATTAAAAACATAAAAAATGTGTAATTTGATGATTTACAATTGTTCATATCTTGATTAAGATAAGAAAAATTCTTCCTCCGATTTAGTATTACTGTAACTTTTATTTCTTCATTCTCTTTTGTTGGAGTATGTAGTATCAATGTGAATGAATTCATTAGATGTTTTTTTTTTTTTGCTTATTCTTCTATGAAGATGTCTCCATATTCCTAATATTTAGAAGCTAAGAAAAAATAGATTATAGTTAAAGCTAGAATGAATAACTTTAATATCCTAAGCAAGATATTAACAACTTAAAATAATGAAATAATAATTAAACATAATATAATATTTAAATTACTATATGATGTTAAAATTCACTTTTTCATTTACATCTTACTTTTAATGGGAGGAAGATTTCATTAGTTCAATCATGAAAAAATTAAAAGCTAAGAAGTAGCCAATTAAAATAATACGCAAGTTCAATAAATTAATTAAAATCATAATGTAATCAATGATCAAAAGGTATAGTAATTATACAAGAAAAATATCGAAATAATTCATGTTTTATATTTTCATGTGTCCAATCTCATCCCCTCTCTACAATAAACAAAAGATAACTCATGCTACCTTTTTCTCTGTCTCTCTCTTTTACTAAATTTGACTGCCTTTCTAGTTTGCTTTCTCCTCCAAGTACAACAAAATTACCAAATTTCATCTAGGTAAAATATGATCCTTCAATTGTGTGTCTACATTACTTAAGAATCGTATAGTATTTACAACTCTACTTACCCATACTAAAATAGATGGACTTGCTACTAATTAAATGCCAAAGATCTCCTTTTTAGATTAATTCTCAACAACCCCTATCTCTTTTTCTAAAACTCTTCAAGAAGATTAGAGAGGAATTCATGTTGTTGTTGCTGGTAGTTTGAACTTATACGATACACATTTCTTTTTTATGCTTGTATTTTCTTTGGTAGTTTAAACTTGTAGTTTTTTTGGATTTAAGTGAGAGAAGTTACCAAATTAAGTTCTGATCTATTTGTCTAGAAATTATAAAGGGTCGGATTTTTTGGAAAAATGATAAAACAAATTTTAAAAACCCTATTTGTTCGGCATACTTTAATTTTTTTAGAGCTAATTGACCCCTTTTAATTTTTTTGTATATAATACAATGTTTTTATTATATAATTTAAGGGAAGATAAGAATATAAGCAGTTGAGTAAAAATAAAATAATCAAAAGACGCAGAAAATGGGGTTTCTTTATATTCACACGCTACATAATTATAACAATTAAAAAGTTATATAAATTATTGTGTACCACCAACATACTTTAAATAAAATTTTCCATTCAAAAGAAAAAACAGAATAAAGGGTAATGGACTACTACATAAAAATAAAATTATCAAAAGATGCAAAAATGGGGTTTCTTTATATTAATACGCTAGATAATTATGACAATTAAAAAATTTTATAATTGTTGTGTACGACCAACATACTTTGAATAAAATTTCCTAATCAAGAGAAAAACCGAAAAAAGAGTAATGGACTACATTTGAACTTTAGGAAGTATTAGTGTATAATTATGGGGGTGCTTTAATACTACCTTAGACAATAGATGGATAATTTAAGATTTCATTACATTGGCCATTATAACTTTGATAAATTATTTTCAACATAAACCCATGCACAATATATTTTTAACTTTTAAATTCTCTCGTACTTAGTTAATAGAATGAAATATTAATGTTTTGATCGGTACTCTACACATGCTCCCAAAAATCCGTACTTGACACATGTTTTCAAAAATCAATAAATTATTCTTGAACTTCATTTTGACATACTCCCTCCGTCCCAAAATAAGTGCTACAATTTCCATTTTAGGCGGTCCCGATTTATTTGCTACGTTCTTATTATAGTATGTTGAATTTTACTAAATTACCCTTACTTTTGTCTTTACCCCACTAATTACCCCAACTAACACCCTAAAACCTAAGTTTACCCCCACTAACACCCACCCACTCCTAAACCTAACCCTTACTTCTCGACTTTTCTGTTTTGTTGCTCTGTCTTCTACCTCTCCTTGTCTCCTTCACCTTCACACTCGAAATCTGCAGCTCCCACCCTCCTACATCTGTAATCCCCCAATTTTTTTGTAGATTAATAATCTACACCATCTCCTAATCATTTTGATACCCAAATTACGGGTCTTCGTCGTTGTCCTAATTTTAGGGTTTCTGAGAATTGGGCATTTCCATGGGTGAGGGGGGTGGATCTGGTGGCAAGAAGCCTAAATTCTTTGGTTTTGAGGAGGATCCATTCCCACCTGAAGAGATGCGTCGTCTCCAAGCCATTATCCGTGGTTTGGCACCTGCCGTTTCTCCGTTAGTGTGTGCCTACTGTGGGCATTCTATCTCCACTCCTTCACCTAACCCAAGTGGGTCTTCACCCGAGACCACCAACGAACCACCGCCATTGGGCTTCACATCTTGGTCGGCCTACTCATACTGGTTCTCTAATAGGAAGGAGTAAGATATATCCCTCGATTCATTGTTTTTCTGGTTCTTTCATGCTTTTATATGGCTTGATTTCATCACCTTGATTCATTTTTATCGGGTTATGGATCATGTTTCATCCGGGTTTTGCATTCGGGTTTTGCGTTCGGGTTATGGTATACATTTGGCTTTATTTAATTGACCTTGGTTCATTTGATTCTTGAATTACTTTCGGGTTTGTGCTTTGTTGTTTTTTGGTATGTATGTTGATTTAGGGTATGTTGTGCTTCTTCAGTGTGTGCCTACCTTGTGCTTCGTTGATTCTCGGTTTGTTTGTTGATTTAGGGTATGTTGTGCTTCGTCAGTGTGTGCATACCTTGTTCTTCGTTGATTCTTGGTACGTATGTTGATTTAGGGTATGGATTTAGGGTTTTTCTGTTGATTTAGGGTATGTTGATTTAGGGTTTGATGGGTATCTTGGTGCTTCGTTTGTTATTTTAATGTTTGGTCTGTTGGTGATTTAGGGTTCTTGTTATTTTAGGGTTAGTTATGTGTTTTTAATGTTATTTTAATATTTGGTCTGTTAGGTCTGTTGGTGATTTAGGGTCTGTCTGTTGATTTAGAGTATGTTGGTAATGTTGGTGTTTTAGGGTTCTTGTCTATTGATTTAGGGTATGTTGTTGATGTCTTGGGTATATTAGTATGTTATCTGTCTGTTGGTTTAGGGTATGTTGGTGATTTAGGGTTCTTGTGTCTATTCATTTAGGGTATGTTATTGATGTTCTGGTGACTGGTATGTTTTTTGTCTGGTGATTTAGGGTTCTTGCTCTGTCTAGTGATTGGTGATTGCTCTAGTGATTTAGGGTATTTTAATGCTCTGGTGATTTAGGGTATGTTCTGGTTATTTAGGGTATGTTATGTTGATTTAGGGTTCTTGCTCTGTTAATGCTCTAGTGATTTAGGGTATGTTGTGTTGATTGCTCTGTCTTTGTGTTGATGGTATATTAGTTTTGTTACTTCTGCTCTGTCTTTGTGTTGATGGTATGTTAGTTTTGTTACTTCTACTCTGTCTTTGTGTTGATGGTATGTTAGTTTTGTTACTTCTGCTCTGATTGGTGATTGGTTATGTTAATTCTCTAGTACTTCTTTGTGTTGATGATCCGGTACTTCTCTGGTTATTGGCTTAGGTTGTTTATGGAAGTACTTGAAAAAATTGTGCAATTACACATAATAAGCTCAGGTTGTTTATATAATTACTTACAAAAAGTCTGCAATTACATATAATATGCTTAGCATAAGATATTCACTAATTACCATGCTCACAAGTATTCTCTTCTTCATTTACTGGTTCTCCACCATTCTGAGTGCTTTGTCCTTCATCAATTTCATGCATATGGCCCTCTTGCAACCATAGTTGACATTCTTCTACTAGGTCCTTCGGTACGTAGATGGCATTAGGCAGCTCACCTCTAATCTCTAGTGAATGTTTCTTCATATGTGGTATTTGGTAGTTGTTGCTTCCTTTGACCTTTAGTATCTTTGTCATGCATTGTTGTAGAGTCAGGAAGATGTGATTAATTAGCTTTGGACTGTAATCATTATAAGCTTCTTCTACTGCTTGAACTAGCTGATCAACTGTTTTTGGTGATGTTTGTTACTTTAACGACTGAATTGCTCTGAAAAACCCCAGATCATTTACATTTAGATCTGGGCTTTGGGCAGGTTGGTTGACTAAGTGTATGTTGAATCCGTCTTTAGTTGCTTCTTGCATATAATCTAGATCATCTCCTGCTATGTGTGGCTTTGCATTGTCTTGGACTATGTACAATTGCTTAGAACCCCATGTTGGCCACTTAGCCCTAATGGCAGGCAATATACTACGTATTATCTTGGCTTTTATGACATCTTTAGTTACACTTGTTATTGCTTTCATTTCAAGTGTGCCTGCTGATCTGTTTTTGCTTGTTTTCTGAGCTGGGACTACCTCAGTAAATGGAAAGATTCCTATCTTCCCATCATAAGCAACAACACCCTCTGTAGTGATATGTGGTCTTGCAACTGCAGCTATGAACATAACCTTGGTGATGAACCTCTTGCTTTTGCATGTTCTGTATGGATCTTTCTCGTTCGTTGCTAAGTAGTACCTCGCTGATGTTTGTGACATGTAAAAAAATATGACGTTGTACATGTTTGCAAACTTCGGGTATATTGTCATTGTAGATGGTACAATTGCATTCATACACCATATAACTCTTGCTATCCTGTGTGCCATGCTGAATTCTAGTTTGATTGCATTCGTATGCTTCTTTATGGCTCCTCTTTTCACTAGTCTGTGTGTTGTTGATTTGTTGATTCCTATAGTAGCAGCAACTGCTCTTATGCTTGTTCTATTCCGTAGTGGAATAAGAGCAAACTCATCTGGGTTAAATGACACTCTTTTCCTTCATACTCTCCCTGTTTTCATATTCTGAACATTGATTGCTTCATTTGTTGATATTTGTGACTTCACCTTTTGCCATATCCTACTAATTGTCCATTGAGAGACATTGTACTCACATGCTAGGTTGTTTATGTAACTTGTTGGTAGCTTCTTTGCATTTACGTATGGAAATTCATTATTTGCACGATGCTCTAGTAACTTTTCTGCAACGCTTGCTCTGTCATCGTTGTTAAGTACACAACTTTGTTTCTTACTGCCATTCTCTGCCTCTGCCACCTCCTCTGCTTCTGCCACCTCCTCTGTCACTGATATCTCCTTATTCAGATCAAATGCAATTGAGTTTTGAGAGAAGAGGTCAAAACCTTCTTCACTCTGTGCTGGTATATTCAGGTTAATAATTGTCCTTATTTGTACTGCTAGACTCTCTACATTGATTGGAATGGGTTGTAGAGTTGATGTGGACAATGTTGGCTTGCTCTTAGATGCTCTGTCATTCACAATGTGTGATGACATGATGCGACTTAGAGTTTTCCAATAAATTCCACAGAGGACTCCCAAACCCCAGGTAAGAAATCACCCAATGATGAAGCAAACTATGCTATGCTGAGGGTGATCATATAATTTGTACCTTATGGTGTTTCTGTCCCTTTGGTGTTTTTGTCCCTTTGGTGGCCCTGACCCTTTGGTCTGGTTTTGGTTTGCTTGTTTTGACCCTTTGGTGGCTCTGTCCCCTGGTGGCTGTCACTTGGTTTGGTGCTGTTATTTGCTTGTTATGACCCTTTGGTGGCTCTGTTACTTGGTGCCTCTGTCACCTGGTGGCTGTCACTTGGTCTGGTTCTGTTACTTGCTTGTTCTGACCCTTTGTGGCTCTGTCACTTGGTGCCTTTGTCCCCTGGTGGTTGTCACTTGGTTTGGTTTTGTTACTTGCTTGTTCTGACCCTTTGGTGGCTCTGTCACTTGGTGCCTCTGTCACCTGGTGGTTGTCACTTGGTCTGGTTCTGTTACTTGCTTGTTCTGACCCTTTGGTGTCTCTGTCCCCTGGTGGCTGTCACTTGGTTTGGTTCTATTACTTGCTTGTTCTGACCCTTTGGTGGCTCTGTCACTTGGTGCCTCTGTCACCTGGTGGCTGTCACTTGGTATGGTTCTGTTACTTGCTTGTACTGACCCTTTGTGGCTCTGTCACTTGGTGCCTCTGTCCCCTGGTGGCTGTCACTTGGTTTGGTTCTGTTACTTGCTTGTTCTGACCCTTTGGTGGCTCTGTTACTTGGTGCCTCTGTCACTTGGTCTGGCTCTGTCACTTGGTGGTTCTGACCCCTTGGTGGCTCTGACCCCTGGTGGCTGTCACTTGGTCTGGCTCTGTTTACCTGGTGGCTCTGTTCAACTGGTGGCTCTGTCACTTGATGCGTGTGTATCCGTTGACTCTTTCCCTTGATGGCTCGTTGACTATTGTTGTTGACTCTTGCCCTTGATGGCTGATTACTAAGGACTCTTTCAATTGATTTTTTTTTTTTGGTTAAAAATTTGTAATAAATGTAGTAAGTTCAATTGGTCTCCCATTGTATTTATAATAGCATTTATGGAGAGAGTTGAAATTTTGGAGCCAAGGTCAAAATTCATAAAATTAGAGCCAAAAATTCAAATAAACCCAAAAAGTTGTATTGAAAATTGTCCAAAATTTTGAGCCAAAAATTTCCCTCCAAAAATTAACAATAGTGGGCCACCACCACTTAATGACATTTCTTAATAACCGTGATTTTCTTTGTGTAGCACTTATTTTGGGACGGAGGGAGTAATAGATAAAACACAAAGAATAAAATAGAATGAAATGACAACCATATAAAAGAACAAAGTGGACAGATGTGACAAGGCAGATGAGAAGGTCTAATCGAGGAAGATAGAAAAGGGAAACCAATTGAAAGTTTACGCTCTGCCTAACCACAGTTTTCTTCAAAAGTAGAGTAAACCACCAAAGACTTGTCTGTACACTCAAATGTTAAGTGTAATCAAGGTAAATTCAAATTTCTGGCTTTATTTTTTAAAGCATGAATTAATCAAAAGAAAAATGAGAATAAAATATCATACCTGTTTCTGGTATTGTATGTAATTGTCGTACGATGTACTCCATCGAATTTGTAAATCTTTAAAGTTATAATTTTTATGTGAATCTGATATTAGTTTTAGAGAGTTTGTGGAAGGGTTACTATTATTGTGGAGTTATATTTGTAATAGAGGAGTTTAAAACTGTAGTTATTCAAGAGTAAAAAATTTATATCCTTATACTTATCTTTTTGTTATTTATGCTTTCTTCATTTGTAACCTTCATCCTGTCACTTACGATTTTTAAATCATTTGCAATCTCTGATTCAATAAATCTTGTATTTGTAATTCATTCGAAGCTACCCTTATACTTATCATTTGTAATCTCTATGGGTTATGATTTAAGCTCTTGGCAAATGTAATTTTTTTTCATTTGTAATAATCATTTGTAACCTCCGTGGGTTACGATTTATGATTTTGGTAAATTTAATAATTTTTCATTTGTAACCGTCGGCTACCATTTACGATTTTATTTCTTTTTTTGTAACTCATCTGAAGCTAAGGTTTGAAAATCACCCGGAGCTATTGTTTTTTTTTTAATATTGTCACCCAAAGCAATCAGTTAAATTTTTCTAAAAAAATTCAATCAAAAGAAAGGGAAAGCCTCGGTTTGGATTTTGGAAGTTTCACATTAATTGTGTCTCTGAAATAATAATATACAAGATCCAAAGGTAAAAAAAAATGGTTATTATCGAATTTTGTAAGAAAATAGTGAGATTTCATTTGGTGCCATATGAAACATAGTGTTGTAAGCTATAAAAACGACCAACAACTAGACGTAGTGACTATAACTGTCAAAAATTGACTCGACCCGAACCTACAACGATTTGAACCCGATTTGTAACTGTTTTAATTGTAAAATTGGTAACATGTAACCCGACCTGAACCTGACTTGATATTAACCGACGACTGACTTTATCTTATATTATTCGATCCGAACCTAAACCTGCATTCGACCTGACATAAACCAATAACCGACTAGAAGTGACTTGATATTGAAGTAAATCTGAAATGACACCCGAACTGATTAAAACCGAAATAGGTTATAACCCAAGATAACATGTTATAAACCCAGCCTATTGTGATCCATGATTCTTTGTTGATCCGACCCATTATTGATTAAAGTCGTAATAACTTATAACCTGATTTTAGAGAAATTGCATTATGTTTGTTGAATTTTACTTTTAAAAATATATATGAAAAAGAGTATTATGGATCAAATAATACATCTTAATGACTTTCAATCGACTAACATAATTCGGAAAGGCCCTGTCAAAACAAGTTTTTTGTTAAAAATCTCAAGTATGATTCAGATTATTAGATGTATATGCTTTCTCTAATTTATTTTTTCCAAGAAAGATTAACTTGCTTTCTATGAATTACCAGAGTTTGACTTGCATAATATATATAACATCTCACTTAATAATTATTTGACTTAACTTTGATTGAATATTTTGTAATGTTTTTTTTTTTACTTTTGTAAGGGATAGAATTACTTCAAAAACTTAATGTTTCATCGTGTTAGTTATATGACCAAAATCAGACTTGAACCCGAAGTAGTTGATTAAACGTCCCAAATATTGAGTCAATCTCGGCACTATCATATCTAAGTATGACCTATACTCAAAATTACCCACCACAAACCCGGCTAAAACCCGACTTAGTACAATACGAACCCGAAATTGAACTGAATCCGAATTAGCCGAATCGAACATGACATATAACTAAAAGGGTAAATAATCCGATATGATTTGATCCGAGTTAAACCCGAGCAAAGTCCGAATTTGACTCGATAAAGACTTGACTTAATATAACTCGACCCAAATATGACCCGAAACCTGACATAACCTGATCCGAACTCGACTGGAGCACTCGAATTGACAGCTATAGTAGTGACTAGTGATGTAGAAGCATCGCATAAATATAATCACATAAATCCACGGCTAATACTTAATTAGGTGATAAGATTATACAACCTACTATTATCTCTTGAAAAGAAACTTTAGGAGTTACACAAAACTTGACACCTTGAGCCCCTACTATTAGCCCTTGTAAATAATGTAGTAGGGCTGTAAAAATAGTTCACGGCTAACCTGTAATTGAACTGTTAAAAATTGGTAATAGATCTTTACTCTAGCGATTCGCTTATGGTATAACTTTCTCTCTAAAATTTTCGGGTAAAACATCGAAGAAAAACAGAGAAAAGCAGCAGCAGCAATGGCGCTACTGAGATCCCTTCACCGTTCCTCTTCAACCATCAAATCATCCCTATACTACGCCGTTTTAAGCAACCGAATCGTCAACGATTCACTCCTTTGTCAACAATCTTCTCGAAGCTTCTTCAATCTTTCATCTCGTCTGTTGAATAGTGTATCTTCACCAGGTTCTTCCTCATCCTTAACTCATATTATTATATATCATATTATTCATCCCCTTTTAATTTATTTATCAATATAATTTTTTGTTTTAAATTGTTTTTTCAAGAATTATTGGAATTGTGGGTCCAAATATGGAAGAAGATTGGTTGGATTTTCTGGTTTTTTTTTTATTTTGATTTGTGTGAAATTAATTTGTTCCATTGTTTATAGCTTAGAATTGTTTGGATATGTGAGCAACCGGTATGTGGACGTTACACTCGGATGCACGATGTGCATCGTGCACCTGTGTAAAACGCAGTCCAAAATAATACAAAACGTAAGTGGCTAGAGGGCTTTTACACGCCAGATAATGCACTGACCATTTACCCCAACCCAGTGACCATTTGCAGTTCCCCATAAATCATCATATGTGGGTGTGACTGGACATGCCTCGTTTCAAGGAATACGGCAGTTGAGCATTTCTCATGCAACTGCCATCATTTTCTCCTCATTTTTCCAAATAAAAAAGACAAACCTTTTCACTTTCAACCCTTCTACTTCTATTTCACTCTCTCTCTCTCCTTGTGCTTCCTTTCATTTTAATTAACTAATTTGTCATTGAGATTAAGAACTTGTTCAGTGGAGTTAATTTGATGTTCAGTGAGATTACTGAAATGTTCAGTTAAGTAGAAGACATGTTCAATGGAGTCAGAATGGATGTTCAGTGCAATTATCTAGATAGTCAGTGAAATTTATCAAATGTTCAGTGAAATAAAATACATGGTCAGTGTATATAACTAAATGTTTAGTGAGAGTTAAAAAATGGTCATTGAAAATGAAGAACATGATCATTGAATGTAATTAGATGTTCATTGCAATTGACTAAAATGTTCAGTAAAATGGGAGTAAAATGTTTAGTGGAATTGGCTTAATGATTGATAAATGATTTAGTAAATGGTCAGGGAAATGAATGAAATGTTCAGTGGAATTACGTAAATAGTCATTGGAAATGGAGAAATGTTCAGTGGAATAAGGTAAATGATATAGTGAGATTTAGTAAATGGTCATTGAGATTTAGTAGATGTTCAGTGAAAAGGGTGTGATGTTCAGTGGAATTATGCGAATGTTCAGTGAAATGAATGAATTGTTCGGTGGAATTATGTGAATGGTCAGTGAAAATGGACAAATGTTCAGTGGAATAAGCTAAATGGTCAGTGAGATTTACTAAATGGTCATTGAAAATGGTTAGTGGAATTATGTGAATGGTGAATCGAAAATATATAAGATCTCTGCAAAAAAACCCATGCATCATCATTACAAAAAAATGTTCCTTCCCAATGCAATCTCTTAGATTTTTGTACTGATATGTAATGTTCATTCAAACAAAACCATAAATGTTCATTCGTTTACACTTGTATGTTCATTCATTTACACTAGAATGTTCATTCGTTTACACTAGTACGTTCATTAGCCTAGCGTGTACAATATTAAAATATAATTGTTCATTCGTTTACACTAGTATGTTCATTCGTTTATACTAGTATGTTCATTCGTTTACACTAGTACGTTCATTGGCCTAGCGTGTACAATATTAAAATATATCACAATAGTTAAATACTTTTACAATCATTAAATATATTATAATAGATACTGATACGTAATAATAATTGAAATATTAAATTAAAGGAATCCCAATACATAATCATTACAAATTAATGCTCCATTCTAATGCTTTCTTTTTAAACTCTTTTTGTCAAATAAAACAAATGTTCACTACATAATAATAAATGTTCATTTTTGTTCAACATGTTCAGTGGCTCGTTATAAAATGTTCATTGTAAAAACTTTCAATGAATTATTTTGAACTAATTCACCCAATTATAGAAATGTTCATTGGATTCTCCTCGCATGTTCAGTGATATACAATTAAATGTTCAGTGAATGACTACATAATATTCATTCGTGTATTGTATCATTAATTCTGGCCTCTTTTTCATGATTCCCGATGCATAAAAAATAGATTGTCCATGCGCTACAGTGACTTCTGCAAAAAATCTTTTCTTTTCACGTTTACCAAGTATAACTTTTTCACTTTTACCAACTTTTGCAAGAAATCATAGTGACTTTTAGAAAAATCTTTGCTGACATGTCTCCCACCCTATGCTGACCTGTCTTCCATTGCACAAGCACGTCCAGTCACTATGCGTTTTTTGTTATTTCCCCCTGCGTTTTGCACAGGGTGCACGATGTGCATCGTGCACCCGAGTGCATATCCTATTTGCCTGTGAGCAACTGGGTTTAGTAATGATTGGGATATTGTTTAGTACTAACATCGAAGAATATGCCTGGAATAGATTGGTAAGGAAATTAATGGAATGTTCAGAACCCAAAGATGAAGTGTAGATGACTTGATTATATACCAATTACAGATATACTTGTATAAAATATACATTTCAAACTAGGTGAGTTGCTTCAGTATAGGAAGTTAAGTTGGCTGACATGTAATTGTTGTCACTAATCTGCATTAAATCTCCGTTTAGTTGGGTAAACATTTTCCCTAAAACTATTTTTCCCATTTTATATTGTTTGGTTTGGAGTAAAATATAAGATGTAAAATTTGATATGTAAATTCATTTTATACCTTATGTAAAACATTTTCCTCCAAAACTGAGAATAAAACAATTTTACATCCATTCACTCTAAAAAAAATACCAACTAACAAACAACTCATTTATTACCAACTAACGCATAGAAGCGGGCACGGGTTATGCCGTACCCGCCATGGACCGTGCCAGCTCGTGCTTGGCCTCTTGCCATGTCGTATCGTGCCGTACTTAATTGTGTTGTGCCGTGCTATCTTTCCCTAAAATTCGGCCCATAGCCTAGTATGGTACACGTGCTTCGCGTGTCGTGCCGTATAAAAGTAAAGTACATAATAGAATTGGAAAAAAAAATATTTTATATAATTCAAATTATATTATAAGCATATAATAATATTAAAAATAATAGTAATATTAATTGTAGTAGTAACAATAATATTATTACTAATAATAGTATTAAATAATACTAAATAAATTAGCGTGCTGCTCACGTGCTCGTACCTAAATTTTTTTGTTGTTCATGGCCTACCTGCGGTCCACTCCACGGACTGCATGTCGTGTCTTGCCGTGCCACGACCGTGGTCTTGTCGTATTGTGCCAAAAGCGTGCCTGCTCGGTCCGCATGTCGGCCCGGCCCATGCCCAACTCTACTCACGCATTCTTCATTTCTCATCTTGTCGATAGCCTCTCTCTCTATTCCACACTTTCTCTCTCTTAAAAATTAAGGAAAAATTCACAATTTCGTTTTATCTTCTTTTAATATCATCAAATCGGTACGTTTTCTTTGAATCTCATGTCTTGATTATTAAATTATTATACTATATTTTGAATTTGAACAAATTTTATCCATTTAAGTAGAAAACAAAAAAAACCCTAGATTTCCCCCTATTCAATTGAACCATGAAAATTTAATTGAAATTAGAGTAGAAATTTTCTTTCTATTAGAATTTAAAATGTAAAAATACAAACTATTACATTATAACTAATTGATTGATTTACCTGTTTAATTGCAAATACATTTACCCTGTTTGATTGGTTTGCTTATTCGATTGTAAATATTCCTCTATAATTAGCTTAAAGTCTTTTTATAATGTCAAACCAAATATTTTAGGGTTATTTGGTTTTATGGCGATAATTTTGTTTAATGTAATACATTATTAATAGACCACAGAAATATATTGTAAATTTTATAAAAAAAAATATTTGTTTTAGCATGACAAATTTAGCTAATGACAAACAACTAGAAAATACAACGGAAAAAGAGAGTTAAAAAATGACAAGAGATTACAATTGGAAAATTTAATAGGAGTAATTGATTTTCAATTCAACCAAACAATAGAAAAAGTTTAAATGTAAAATCATTTTCCATGCCTAACTAAATAACGGAAAAATTCCATGAAAATGAATTTTCCACCATAATAGATTTTCCATGGAAAATCATTTGGAAAATCTTTTCCACTTGAAAACGTTTTACGCCCTATCAAACATAGCCTAAATTGTCGGAAATTATTAGAATAACGGCCATATTGTATTCTTTTAGAAATAAAGATTTGAATAAAACTACCATAAGCAGAAATAAGTATCTTAAAGTCAACATTATAAAACATAAACGATGTTTAGATTGTTATTTCGTACTTGTGAAGCAGCCATTTGTTGTGGGATCTTGTACTGTAAATTCGATTGGATGATTGGATATTGTTGAACTTTAGTTAAGGTCTACTTGAACCTTGGAATCTCTTAGAGAATGAAATTTGACGATCGGTTTACTTGATTACTCACTTTTCCTATTTTGATAATAATCTGGCTACAGACTTGAATAAGGCCAAATGGATCAACTGATCATCTTTCATTGTAGGGAGTCATTTTTTTTCTTCGGAGAGTTTTATGTATAGTTAGAAGGGGTCTTGCATATATATGGTTGCAAGGACAGTCTTTTTTCTAGATAGTGAGTGGTTGTCAACCTGAGAAATTGATAGGCATATTAACAAATTTACGTTTTTGTGGATTCCATAAGATGCTCTAGGTATTTCATGTGGGCCCCTTCAAGCAGCTAGATTGGTATCCTCACTTGCTTTTCTGTGTCATGTCCATTTAAACCCATACTGTTCCTTCTAATATATATCCCTAGTAGAACGCTTGTTGTGATCCTCTTTGACTTGGAGCACTAAAAATCAATTGCTCTTTTTCGGTTGTTGAGTAGACAATATGTCCTCACAATCCCAACTCAAATTAACACTTAATTGAAGCCTCTTGTCTTTGTTACTGTACCTTGCCATCTTTGCTGAAAGCCTACCAAATTTAAGGATAATTATCAGGTTATTTTTGCTGTTTATCCCCCTTCTGGCTTATATGACACTTTAGCTATTATTGTATGTTACGCTTCTTTTACATGGCACTTCCCATTTTACATTGTCTAGTTTTCGCTTGGTTGCTGCTCATTTTCCTTACTGTGTAGATCTTGGTGGCTATGGTAGCTCCCCAGCAAGATTGACACTGGGAAATTTGGTTCCCTATCAACATTGGGTATTCCTTTTTGTTTTTATTCCTTGTGTCCATGTTGTCGTGTTTGGTCTTGTGGATTATTGTTTGTCTCTTCCCCAAATGAAGTAATCCTATCTTTCTGGGTTCTATCATTGAATTTACTGATGTAGGGAGGTTTAGAAAGAACTTTATTGTCAAGATTAAAATTGAAAATTAGGTACAGAAAGGAGCTAGGCCATTTTGATTTATGATAGTTTTGATTCGTCTAAACTCAAAGGGCACGATGGCCCTTAGGAGTTCATGCTGTTAGCATCGCAGAATTTCTGATTCGTTTCTGTCTTTTTTCTGTGTGTAATCCTTACAAGATGAATCCATAATAACAGCAATGCCTTTACTGTACTGTGGACAGATTACAGATCCACCTTTGAATTGGGGATTGGAAGCATTCGTTCCTTCAGTCAAGATGTGGCTCCCTTGCCTGACATAAAAGACCCTGAAATAAAAGCTGTGTTCAAAGGCTTCATGGCCGCGGACTGGGGGGAACTCCCGAACTCTCTCATCAAGGATGCGACAAAGGTCGCTTCAAAACTTTCTGATGATAACGCTGGCAAGGAGGCTTTGAAAAATATTTTCCGTGCAGCTGAGGCAGCTGAAGAGTTCATTGGCACTCTTGAGACCTTCAAAATGGCAATCGATGACCTTGTTGGAATGAGTGGCGAGGTACTATGAGACCAAAAGTTCAATTCATGTTTGTTTTTTGTGGAAGTTTATGTATTATAATGATTGTTTTGATTGTGTAGAATGTGAAGCCACTTCCCAAACAATATGCACAGGCTTTGAAAGCAGCTCATGATCGCTATACCAATTATCTAGATTCATTTGGGCCTGATGAATTCTATCTGAAGAAGAAAGTAGAGGCAGAGTTGGGAAGGAGAATGATTCATTTAAAGATGAGGTGTGGTGGACTTGATTCTGACTGGGGAAAGGTATGAAAAGCTATATATCTCACTTTATCTTGCTAGATTTCTAAATTAAGTTGTGGGGTGGCTAGGGGGAATATTTTTATGTTGTCATTGACTGAACTGGTTAACAAAGGCAAAGTACCTATGAAGTGTTGCCGTTTTAGCTGTGGGCTATTTGTTGGTCTCATGACTGCTCAAAAGGTAGCACAATAATTTTTTAAAATAGGTCAATTAAAAAGAAATTGGCCTACACTAATCATTTTCAATTAGTCGGATTGATTAAATTTGTGCCTAAATAAGTTGGAACTCAGATTGTATTGAGAAAGGGAATTATGGGTTGCCTAAAATATGATCTGAAAGGGAGGGAATATCCTGAAGAGTGTGTGCATATTTTTTGTTTTTTGACAAATAGAAAAAAGAGGACCTTAGGGCTCTCTTCATCTCCTGTGCTATCTTTTGTAATCCAACTTGCAAGAGGTGGGGTCAACATTAATAATTATACAATGGAAGTTTTTATAAGGACAAAAATCTCTTCTGCATTCTAGTGGTGGGCTTCCCTCCTTTTCCAGAGTATTCTTAAGGCTTTGATCCATTATTTGCAAGTGTTTGTGGTTGAAGTCTTCCTTTAAGCTGCTCTCCAAGTCTCTAGCCCCTGATTCTGGTCTGCCAACAACTTGAGGCTTTTATAATATTCTTATCCCAGACCATCATGTGTGTACTATATTGAATTCCAAAGCTTACTCCTACCTTGTCTGCTTTGTTCCAGTGCCTTGTCTACCTTGTCTGCTTTGTTCCAGTGTCTTTGCTGAGTTGAGGGTTGTCTGTACAGCAAGATCTCCTTTTTTGAATCCCAGCGGTTGATCTTCTCCATACACTCTTCTGTTATCCATATGCAATATTATGGCAGTTGTCAACCATTTTGAGGATGGCTACCATGTTGCTACTATCCTTCCCAAAATATTTCTTATTCCTGAAACACCTAATACAACTTAGAGTTCCAATGAAATTGATGGAAGGTTCAAATAGGCTATCATCCCTTGTTTTGGAGAAAAGTAGATACAGCTAGAAACCCAAGCACAGAGGTTATGAATATTTAGGTATTTAATTATGATTTCAAGCCAGTTCTAATTTCAAGCTTGCCTCCATTCAAAACATGAGCAAACACCAGTTGATCCCTGAAAAGATATTCTGAAGTTTCAATTTTTCCTTCAGATTCTCGCTGAGCAGAAAGAGGAAATAACTGCCACCCACAATTTTTTTTTTTTTTTTTAATAAATTCTTCTCCCACTGGGATTGCTCTGCTGTAGATTTTCTACAAAAAAAAAAAAAAAAAATTCCAGTCGTTTCTACAATCTAGCTTCCAATTCATATCCAATAGGGAATGGTGAAGCCTAATTTTTCTTTGTTTACTATCTTCATCTAAAAGAAGCCTACACCCTTCATGAACAGATTAGAGACCACTTTTTTCATGATTCCAAACAAGTTCATCCCTATTTACAAGAGGGAGAGGGGATATAGGTGCATATTTTGCTAATAGTGGTCTTAGAAAAAAGCATATTTGCTATATTTATATTCCACCTGTTATTATTTCATGACCCGCAGGTGTTTTTCTTTCATATCTATATGGATATTGTCAATATAAATATAGGTGGCTTACCTTAGATCCAAGGATAGGATAACCTTTCAGTTTAATTACCTATTTTCCACATTAATGCAATGACTACACAATACAACAATTATGTTAGAAAGAATAATGACTTTGCTGATGTGAGTACCTCTGTGAAATGTCACATAAGCTGAAGCTTTTGAGGATGCCGTGAAATTGTCCAAATACGAGCTGGCTCTGCACATAACTTCGGAAATTATCCGTGTAATTCATTTTATGAGTCAAACTGCTGTGTAGCTAACTTAAAGGGGGAAAAAAGGAGTTTGTTGTTGGAATGCTTTTTTGCTTTTTGATAATTTGTTTGAATGAATTTCCTTGATTATCAATTCATAACCTAGACTTGAAAAAATGATAATAGGTGCAGGAAATGATTTTTTAATGAAATTTTAGCTGAAGAGCCTTTACTTGGATAATTAAGTGCTTTACCGGCCAGTAATCTTTTTCTTCATAAAATTTCAATATTATTCATCTGTATTATTCTTTCTCATTTTTAGGTCACAGTCCTTGGCACCTCTGGAATTTCGGGTTCTTATGTTGAGCAAAGAGCGCCATGATTTCAAAATATCCGGTCTTGCTGAGGAATGGATTACATTCATCCTAGATAGAAAATTTCGGTTGGAGCTGCATAACATTTTGAATAAAGAGCTGAAAGATTGCCTAATTGAAAAATAAGGCATCTTTAACTTAAGTTTCGTGTCCCTTGCTGTGAGAACAATGTTCTTGTTATTGGAGGTTTTTGTTTTTGCTCTTTCCCTTTAAGCAGGCTCGTTCATTTTATGGTGTGGTACTTGCTTCCCCCGCACCCTGTCAGTAAAGCAAGTGGGGAAATATTTGCACCTGGAAATATATATATATATATATATATATATATATATATATATATATATATATATATATATATATATATATATATATATATATATATATTTACAGCCAACAAAACATTCAAATCATCTTCATTTGGCTGTTTTTTATGTAACTCTCAAGCAAACTTGACCAATCGGGTAGCAAGCTACTTGATGCTCTGTAAAAGAAAATTTTACAGCAGAATAACTTGTGGAAGGAATGGTATTTTAGATGTAGTAAAAAAAAACTAAAAGAACTTTTTAGTCAATCTTTGATTTCGACTTGGTGGTACAATGTTATATGAGATGGGGATGTACATTTATTTTAAATTGGTGTATATGGATAAAATATTGTAGAAACTTGTATAGAACTTTAGATCAACTAATGATTTAAATGTGGACTAGTCTACTATGGCGTTTTTCTGTAAAATATGGGCATTTAATTATCAAGCCCTTTTGAGGAATAATTTTATGGGGATTGATGCTAACCAAATAATATATAATTTTTAAGGAATTTGATGTGTAAATTTAATTATTATATCTACCAAATAAGTATTAAGATTGGTGAATTTATTATATGAGTTCTTAAAAATTAAATTAATGAGTTCACTAGTGGCTTTATCATATCTAAAGGTATTTTTTTCTTTTACTCATTTCGCTCTTTTTGGTCGTCTTTAATATCAAATATTAGCAAACAATTACTCACCTCAGTATGATTAAACAAGTAAAATAATTAATTCTAGATATACCTCCTTTTGTCTAAGGGAGCAAAAATCGTATCTAAGGATCAAGTAATGAGTGACACAAGAGATTGCTAAGGGTTTCCTTAAGCAGACGTGTCTCAGATCTTTTCTGTTAACAATGCGCATAGAGAGCATGGGTTACTTGCCTCGGGGGTGGTGTTACGAGGACACCACTCCGATGCCTAAGTTAGTAACTTGAGTAAGGATCTTTTAAGAGGAAATCTCTTGTGGTCGGAATGATGAAGAGAGAGTTGTAGAAAATATCCTTGCTTTGTTCTCGAAGTATATATGTCTAATTTTGTGTATATCATAGCGACTTCTTGTCCCTTGCCCATAAATGAGTATTTATAGGAGAGGAACTAGTTGAGCCACATTGGGCTTTTGACCATTGAGGTGGATCCCAATTCATAGACACTTGAGAGCTGGAAGGGGCAAGATGATAATTTGGAATTGGATTTCAACTTGGTAGACCCAATCAGGATTGAACTCATACAATACCTATCTAACTTTATAATATCAACAATTGACTAACATAGTGATAAATTTAAGATTTTGCAATACCAAATAAAGGTGTATAAGATAGCCTAATATGAAACTTTCGAAAATAACCCAATATAATTTGAATAACATGAGTACATGACTCGATATTGTTAATAACCTACAAATTGATCAACCTAATTTATGGGAACTAGTATGATCCAATATGAGTATATGACTAACGAGTTTAGTGATATAACTCAAATAAATATAATCTGACTCAAACCTAATTTTAGTTCAAGCAAAAAATATAAAGGAATTACTTTTATAAAAAGTAGTTTAGAAATAATAATAAAAAAAGTAAATTGGGTGATCAAAGGAAAGACAATCTTAGCCGTTGATTTATCCACATCCAAACGCTGGTACACACTCTTCCAAATAAATCCTTGCTCCCTTATTGACTATAAGTATTACGAAGTACAATAAACCCTAACCCTTGCATTTTCTACTATTTCCAGCTTCAGGCGCCGTTCCGCTGTCGTCAATATCTCTCTTTCCGAAGCTTCAAATCAAGGTAAACTCTTCATCTATAATTCTCACATCTATAATTCTCACATCTATAATGTTTCACCGTTTTATTGCTGTAATTCCGTATGTTCATTCTATCTGATGTAACATACCATTTTTCCTGAATTTTGTTGCGTATTTGACCCATCTTTTCTTCTAAATGTTTGCTGAAGTTTGTGGATTTGTGTATTAGTGCTATTGTTGATGTGATCTTTTCTTCAATATTTTGGCGATGATATTGTTGTATTTAGGTTTTATTACTATAATCTGCGAATGCATTATGGAAACCTGGTTAAGGTATCACGAGAGATAATTTAAAACTTCTATGGATTACCGTCAATGCATATATATTCAATTTATCAATATTTTCATTAATGTTATTGCTTGATAATTGGATATTGTAATGATGTAACTAGTGAAATTTTTTGAAACGGGAGTTGTATATTTAAGTAATTATTGATTTAATTAAGTATATAAAACATTAAATCTTGTAATTGATGTGTCGATTATGAGTGAATATGAGGTTTTGTCTGTAATGAAGAGTAGATTGATATTTATTTTATGATTTGCTGATAATGGACTTAAATATGGAAACTCTGTTGCTCTCATTAGTCAGCTTATGACTGTATATGCAAAATATGATTGAGCTTTTGGCGGTTCAAAGAATTCTTGTGAATGTGAGTGTAGTCTTTGAACTTTGTTGTGGAAGCTCAGAGTTTTCTCGTTGGTGATTATGATTTCAACACGTATGTCATCTTACAGTGGCGGCTTATGAACTTATAGATGAAAACTCAGATATTTGTATCAGTTAACATGTTTGTTGTATGAATGATCAATGACCTTTAGCTGTTTCTGAAATGATCGTAATTTTTGTTGTATACTTGTGCCTGTGTTTACATGTGAGGTTTTCATATGTTAATTGGAATTTGAGCTCTAGTTTGATATTGTCCATTCATGGCCAGGTTGATTTGACCAAAGTTTCATTTGCTAATTTGAGTTGTTAAACGAAATATATTATAGAGAATATGATTTTACATGCAGATGGAGTCACAGATCAAGCATGCTGTTGTTGTCAAGTGCATGGGCCGCACTGGTTCAAGGGGGCAGGTGACCCAGGTCAGAGTTAAGTTCTTGGATGACAAAGACCGTTTCATCATGAGGAACGTCAAGGGACCAGTCAGGGAGGGAGACATTCTTACCCTCCTCGAGTCTGAGAGAGAAGCAAGGAGACTTCGATGAAGATCCAACCTTGTTTCTGCAGTTGTATGTCGGTTTTGACCTCTATGCTGCACGTTTCCTCAGTTATGTCAAGACTTCTTTTTGGTGTTCTTAGTTTAGATTTATGATGTTTGGGATATCAAACTGAGGCTTTTGCAAGTAATCATACTCTGTAGACTGCTTATTCTAATGATGTGATGTTTATGTGGAATTGCTAGTTTGCTGCATTGATTTCACCATATGTTGCGGCTCGGCAATTCATCTAGACATTTTCACCCCATTGTCCTCCCTCTTCATTTACGGGTGTGTTTACTACAAAAATCTTTATATTGCAAACCCCTTTACAGATTTGTTTTTGTGAACTCCAATATTGTATGCTTAATAGGCTTTATATAGGGAACACTCATATCTATAGTTATTAGCAAAAGTTCAGTAGCCTTGTGAAAGCTTTGGTGATTTATGTGAGTTGACAGTTAACATGTAGAGTGAACTCAGAAACTTGTCCTCCATGTATATTTGTCATAAAAGTGAACTCTACTAGGCCTTTTGCATTGTTATCTAAAATCTCCTTTCTTGTGCTTCATCTCATTTAATTGTTAAGATCTTATGTCTTTCCATTGAAAGTTGCTATTGATAAAATGAGTTTAGTCAAGTTTTTCATTTTGTTTGTAAGTAGGCAATGAGTTGGACAGTGGGCAAAGGAACCACATCTTCATCATGCGCAGCAATATGTATGAATATATGATTGTTTGGAACCCTGAATTCCATTATCCTCTGCTTATGCACCTTCTCTAGTGCTAGGTTGCTATCCAAGGGTTTTTGATGGAACTTGTAACTATTAATGAAGGCGTCTGTTAATTGTCTTGGATTTTGCAATTCAGAGATGAATGCGAGAGTCTACTTGTTCATAGAGGAGACTTCTGTGGAATTCTGAGTGTTGAATATTTTAGAGATTGTTACTCGCGAACTCGCGATGACTTGATACTTCAAATCATGTTGAAGATCTTAACGAAATTTGTTCTCTTAGTAGTAAATGCCAATTTTTTTTAGGTTAGGAATCGTTCACTCTCGATTGTTGCCAAATGGGAGTAAAAGGATGATCTTCGTCCGCACTCAACGAAATGTTTGCATATGAAAATTCAATTGTAAGTTATGAAAAGTCAATGAAAAATATACACATAGTGCTCAGTTATAGACCAGTAGGGGTGTCAAATCGGGTCAGCGGGTTGGTTTTGGGTTGACCCATCGCGGGTCGGTTCTTATCGGGTCGGTTTCGGTTCGGGTCGGGTCATTATCGGGTCGGGTTAAATCGGTTATTTGCTTGGTCGGGTTCGGGTCGGGTTGTATTCGGTTCGGGTTGTATTCGGTTCGGGTCAAGGTCGGTTCGGGTTGTATTCGGTTCGGGTCAAGGTCGGTTCGGGTTGTATTCGGTTCGGGTCAAGGTCGGTTCGAGTTGTATTCGGTTCGGGTCAAGGTCGGTTCTAGTACAATCGGGTAGGTTCCTAAACGGGTTATATCGGGTTATTCGGATTTGGTTAAAGATCGGTTATGGTAAAATTGGGTCGGTTCCTGAACGGGTTATAGCGAGGTTATTTTGGGTTCAAGTCAAAGTCGGTTATAGTAAAATTAGATTGATTCCTGAACGAGTTATTTCAGGTCAAGGTCGGTTTTGATAAAATCGGCCAGTGATGATGGTTAATTCATAAATTGGACAATGATGATGTCAATAAGTCATTTAAAAACAAAATATTTATGGGGTAATGATTATTAAATGTGTATTATCCTATCAAACTAGTTTATAACATACGATGTTAAGTTTATATATACATAACTTATAATATGTTTAGTTTGATATCGACAATGACAAGTTTGGGTTCAAAGTTATTAGATATTAGGTAAAAATAGGTCTGTCAAAATTAGGTCATATTCATTTATATTCAGATTATTAATACATCTAGTGAATTCGGGTAACAAATTGTTATAAATCAGGTTATATCGGTTATGTGTCGGTTTCAATCGGTTTCGGGTTCTTTTCGAGTCGCGTCCGTAACGGGTCGGGTTTGTAACGGGTCGGGTCTGTAACGGGTCGGGTCCGTAACGAGTCGGGTCTGTAACGGGTCGGATCCCTAACGGGTCGGACACGGATCGGGTTCGGGTCTTTGAATATCGGGTCAAATCGGTTTCGGGTTAACTTCAGGTCGGGTTGGGTCGGTTTTCGGGTCTCACTTTTCGGGTCATAATCAGGTCGGGTCCAGGTCGATTTCGGGTAACTTATCGGGTCGGGTCTGATTCTGACAGCTCTATAGACCAATACAATCTATGAAAATATAAATGGAGTGTTATTCGCTAGCATAATTGTACTCCAACAACCCCTCTAAATGATGCTTCTGAATAGGGCATTAATAAATAAAGAATATACAAGATAAGGATTCTTTTACATGCACAAAATGAAAAATCAAAAGAAAAGCTAGATTCAAAAGAAAAAGAAGAATTATTTACGACTCTATACGACCCATTAGAAAGGAACCTCAAAATTTACATCAATTACTTTCAAATGGGTTTCCTTGTTTTCAAAATATTCACGGGCTATTAGAAATGAATAAAGATAGTATAAGAGGTGCAAATGTGGAGGAAAAGGAACAAACGTCAAGTCTCATTGAGAAAAGAGCATGAAACTCGAAACTAAGGTTTTAGAAGTCAAATCCTCTCTACTCAACCCTCTCTCTACTATACATTCCTTAACCAAGGGTTCCTCATCTTCAGCCTTACAATCTTCTTCCTTCCCTTCATCTAAATTCTCAGCACATTCATCATCTTCCTCAAATTGGGTTTGATTCTCAATATATCCTGAACCATCATCATCTTCTAAGTTGCCAAAAACAATATTAGCATTTATGCTAGTCTCATAAGCATCAAGATCCCACCCAATAGAATCAAGATGAGTACTCATCCTTTTGAAACCATCCTACATCTCTTGTCGACTTTCCTCGATCATTTGGTTTCTTTACTCTGTTTCATTAATGAATTGTTCCATGAGAAACTCCAACCTAGTACATGACTCGAGTGTAGAAGGGTTTTGTGAATCAAATTGAGGAGAAGGGTAACATTCATAATCATTAAACTCACCATAGGAAACATGTGAAATGTCATAGGAATTATTGAGGAAATTATTAGAATAATCTTGATATGAAGACACATCGAAATCGTTGGCATGATAATACCTATTAGAATAAGCATATTCTCCATGATAATCATATGAATATTTCCCATTATTATAATATTGGTCCATGAAATCAAAATACTATGCACAAGGTAGACACAAACAAAAGAAAACTCATATTTACAGACTCAACTAAATAAAACGAACCAAACTGGTAAAAACCACTAAAGACTCAATACTAAACGCCATTCCCCAGCAACGACGCCATTTGATAGGGATAGATATCGGTCGTCACAAC
Source organism: Dysphania ambrosioides (assembly GCA_026401315.1). Lineage (NCBI taxonomy): Eukaryota > Viridiplantae > Streptophyta > Magnoliopsida > Caryophyllales > Amaranthaceae > Dysphania > Dysphania ambrosioides. The sequence continues at coordinate 24,266,326 of CM048657.1, forward strand.
ACCTACTATCAACAAAATCTTGACTTAACCTATTACAAGTAATGGACAAGTAAGGGTCGAATCCATAGGGAAAGGCTTTTAATAATGAGAGACTTCTAGCAATTTAACTACAAGATAACTCTAACTAACGCAAGGATTAGGTTTAAATCTAACTAAAATCTAATGTGAGGTTCTAAAGGATTGTCTATAAAGGTAAAAGCGCTAGAGGTTCGGGATTCAATAACGATTCCTAATAAAAATGAGCTCAAACTGGGAATTTGACTCAAAATGAGATAATATGAGGCTCACTAGTTCTACTGACCTATGAATCGAACCTAAACATGCTCCAAGGAAGGGGTTTCAACTAGGAACCAACCTCTCGATCATCTTCAAGGAGAGAGCATTACAATTGAGATTTCTCGCCTAATTGTATTATAAAGCATCCAATCCAGACAATAGATTCAAATAAACAACTAATAGCTCGCAAGTCAACAACATTTATCATCGGGTCACAACCTAAATCTACATTTCTCAATTTCTTCGACCTAGGAACACAAATGGAAGAAATTTATATGGAAAATCTAGACTCCAATGAAAATCCGACATTAAATCGTACATTAATTATTAAGAATCCAACACCATATTTTAAACATCATCCATGCTCGGGATCGCGTTTTCACCCTATCCCCTAACTAATCTAAACTACTCATTATTAATACTAGAAAATATCGCACAATTGAAATAACGAGACAAACTAGTGAAATCACGAGAAACAATTCTATGCAAAAAACTGAAAATAATCAAACATAAACTAACGAAAACCGTAAATAAATTTAAACTACGAAGTCTAAAAAAAGATAAAGTAGAGAAGTACTAATATATTGATTGAGAATCGATGTCTGACAAGTGTTAATCGCAAATCCATTGAAAGTAGCAAAAACCGATAACAAAATCTACCAAAATCTAAGAGTTTTGTGAAAGAATATAAAGAAACCCTAAGATATGCTCTCTAGGTCTAAACTATGCTAAAACTATTCTCTAATTTCTACTTGAAAGAATCGCTTCATGCCTTGTTGCTTCTCTTTATTTCCCATGGAAGAGTTGGAGCAGACTATAGAACTGCTAAAATATAATTAAGCGCGCGCTCAGTTCCATGGAAAGCACTCGCTCATAAGGAAAAATTACAGGATTTTATTGAACTGAGCGACTGCTAAATTCATTCTTGAATGTCCGCTCCAGTGTTAAAACGCTTGCTTGGAAACCTCTTAATTCCCGCTCGTGACTTTCTGTCGATCAATTTCCATTGAACTGAGCAATCATTCTTGGCCTAAGCGACCGCTAAAGCCTTTTTCTCTTGAGAGGCCTCTTGGTTCCATTCTTGAGCGACCTCTTAGCTTCTCTTATTGGCTCTTCTAGTATGCATCTCAATTCCTAGTTCTAGTGCTCAAGCTCACAAGATACAAGCATCACGCCACGAAAACACGCATAAAAGTAGAAAAGATAATGAGAAATCTAGGAAAATAAGACAAAACATGAAGAATGCTCCTAACCCTAGACTATGCACAAAGTTATGCAAAATAGGGTAAAACGGAACGAACTTGGGTCAAAAGAGTATGAAACTCAAATATAATGAGGAAAGAAAAAAATAGAAAAAAAGAGATAGGAGAAACAATGAGAAAAGGAAATGATAAAAGAAGAATGGAGTAGGTTTTATGGGGATCTGAGAATGAGAAACTCAAATATGTTCAACAATAAGCTTTGGGGAGGAGACTAGGTGACATTTTATTGAAGTATAAGGGCCTAAGGGTTTGGAATGAGGTGAAGGTCAAGATTATAAGAAATTTTATTGTTCATAATGCTAAACCTAACACCACTACCTAAAGCCTTTCCCTATTTTGTTCTAAATCCTTTCCCCATTTGACTCATATTCTACCCCGAAGACCTTTCGACTTTAGAAAGTTGAGTCATAGTCGGTGTAGGGAGGCAAATGTCAAGCATATTGAGGAAGCATGAAAATTAATATTTTGAGTCATTAGTCATTACCCTTATTTTGTTATTTGTTCAACTCCTTCAAGGAGTAATGAGAAGATAATTTCATAAGGATCGAAACAATCGAGAAAACGTGGTTGTACATTAGTTTAGGTGTATGAGAGTTGTAGTTACCTATTCTTTTTTTTGTTATCCTTTCATTCAATCTTATGCATTATTTATCATGTCATATCTTATTGTTTAGAAAGTTGGATATCCATCATGATGTCGTCCCGTGAGTGCCCAGTCGTTGCATCTTTCTTATTTTTCTTTTTATTTCTCTTATTTCCCCTTTCTAGTTTTGAAATGCTTTCCTTTTTTTTATTGTTTAGAGAGTTATGGGTCACCTCTCAGGAAACCTATACGAGGATACACTCGTCCTCCTAAACGATTAGGAGGTTTAAAGGGCTTCTTGATTGATGCTAAAATCAACCATGATTCCTACGAAAGTGAGTTAGGTTTTAGATTTGCAGTTTTTAGATCATATCATTGCTCTCTCTCCTTTGTAATAGGGTCTTCATTGGGGACGAGAAAGGGCCTGGGAAATTTGATGAGTAACATTTATGTCCCTCATTTGTGCCTTTCGAGCAAAGTTTTAATACTCTTTTGGCCTAAGTTCACCCCATTTTGTGCCATATTGCATCATTTTATGCATTATTTGGACTTAGGAGCATTTGTCTTATTTCTATCATGTTTTTGTTTATTTTTTATATCTTTTCTACTTTAATGCGTGTTTTGTTGGCTTGATGCAGGAATCTAGTTGGCATAAGCACGAGAAACGAGGAATAGAGATATGTAGTAGAAAAACCGAGAAGAGAACTAATAGACCACTCGAGAAAAGAAGCAAGAGGCCTCGTAAGTCAAAAAGGCTTGAGCAGCCGCTCAGAAGGAAAAATCTCCTAAGTGGGTACTCATAGACTGAACTAAGCGGCCGCTCAATTCAAGAGCTGGCTAAGATTTTCCTTATGCTAGGATGCTCTTAACTTTGCGTAAGCGCCCGCTCAGGCTTATTCAAGGCAACTTTCGTGTAGATTTCAAATTATTCACAGACTTTATTGAGGGGAAAGGCAGCAACATTAGAGATATTCACTTTTATCATAGCTTTAGACCTAGTTTTAGAGAGAATAGAAAGCATTAGAGTAGAGTATTGGTTTTACTATTGTATTGGTAGATTAGGTTGGAATTTTGCTTCAGATTTTTGGCTGTTATCAAGTATTCAAATCAGGTTTTGTTCAACTCAAATTTCTCTTCAATATATGAGTACTTTCTAGTACTTCTCTTCATTTATCATTATTCCTTTCTAGTTATTGCTTTGGTTATTGCTTTGTTGCTTTAGATATCAATCATAAACTAGATAAGTTTGGTTTTAATTTGCAGCAATATGTTCATTTTGATCAATTTCATAATGTTTATTAGCCTAAAGCATGAGTAGTTAGATTAGTTAGGGGATAGGGTGAAAATCTAATCTCGAGTATCGATGATGATTAAAGTTTGGAGTTGGTTCATTGATGAATAATGTGGTTATTTGATGTCAGGTTATGGTTGAAGCCTAGATTTGGTCTTATAGGTTTCTCCCATTCACGTTCCTAGGTCAAAGGCATTGAAAAATGCAGATTTAGGTATTGACCCGATGTTGGATTTGTTGACTTTTGAGTTATTAGTTTGAAGTGTTGTCCCTATTGTGTTATTTGGATTGCTTTAGATAACAATTAGGCTAGAAATCCCAATTGTAGTACTTGTTTCCTTGAATATGACCAAAAGGTTGGTTCCTAGATGAAACCCCTTCCCTGCAGCATATTTTAGATTTAGTTCATAGGTCGATGGTGAGATTGTGAACCTCATATTATCCCATTTTCCTATCCAATTCCTAGCTTTAGCTAATTTATGTTAGGAGTTGGTGTTGAATCTTGAAACCCCAGTCGCTTTTCCCATATAGAATCAATCCTTTAGAACCTCACATTAATATTTTAGTTAGACTTAGTATCTTCTCTCATTTTAGTTGGAACTAACTTTTAGTCATATTCCTAGAAGTCGGTATCTATTAAAAGTCATTTTCTATGGATCATGACCCTCACTTGCTCTTTACCCGCAATAGGCAAAGTCAAGGTTTTTTGATAGTGGATGTCGTATTGACTGATTGCCCATCTTATCATATAGCAACTCTCTTTTGGCACAACATGCCTTGTCTCTAAGCCGCGCTACCCTCCCGACAGCTACCCCATTGGCCCAATAGGATAGCTTAAAAGCCGCATCATTCCGATAGTGGCTTCCCATTGGCGCATCAGGCCAATCTATAAGTTGCTCCATCCTAATAGCGGCTCTCCATTAGCACTAGTCTCCCCAATAGAGTATCTTGAGGCATCAACCCCAGGCATTCAGGCCACTCTTTCCATAATTGGATGTAAATTGATAAAAAGCACGAAGGGTGGGAGAAGAAGCTACCTGAACTTGGAGGATGGAACCTGGTAGAAATGTGGGTGCGATGTAGATTTTAGGGAGAAGAAAGAGGAAAAGAAAACAGTGAAAAAGCAAGAAAGACTGAAGGCACTTAAATACTCATGTGTAGTGACTGTAATTGTTCGCGGGATTCAAGGCATCTCTTACGGCAAGATAATAATAGGGAATAACTGAAATCAAGACAACATGATAAGGGCATAACTCACTCCCAATTGGTAACGAACACCAATGGCTAAAGTAAGGAAGACATTTCTTAAAAAAGGAAGTCAAAGGGATTGAGAAGGACAAACGATCAGTGCTTAACATATTACACAATCAAGCTCCGATCCTATACTCATTCCCCAAATTCGTCAACTCTAAAATCTCACACTTTGTCACTTAACATTCAGTCACTATACAACTGTATCTACGTGTAATTGACATTATCATAATAAAAATGGTGGCCTAACAAGCCCCCACGGTCTTTCCCGAGTTTGAATTTTCCGTGTCACTAATTTGCTATGACATTTACATTATTTTTCTCGCTTAACTAGCTGTAAGACATCATAACCTTAAGTTGTCAATAGGTGATGATTTTTGGCAAAAACAGACGATAATTAGACCAACCTTATTTTATGTAATAGAATGTTGGGTTTTTAAGAAGGAGCATGTTAAGAAGTTTGAGACAGACCAAAGGTGATTTAGATAGGACCAAATGAGTTTAGAAGAAGATGCAGTCCTAAATAGGAAAGAATGAAGAAGGAGCATTTTTGTGGAGGATTAAGCAAGATAGTTTCTTGTTAGCTTTGTTGTAGTTATAGCAGCTGAAGAGGGAGCAACTGCAGTGGCTTCATGTGACACTCAAACAGTATATAATTTAGTTGCCAGTATTTACCGATGTGGATACACTTCTTCCTGATAATTTTGTTACCTAAATTTGTTTGTTTTTTCAGAGTTGCCTCTTTTATCTATGAAGTGCAAGGATTCCACAGTAATTCTGATTCCCTGTCATTAGATACATCGTTGTTCTGGATCTTATATGCAATTGTATAAGATTGTAAATTCTACATATATTCTTTAGTCTCTCTGTTTCTCTATATCGTTCTCTTAATCCATGCATATGTGTAAAACTCTTCTTACATCCAACACAGGGCGAAGTGTTCATTTCATTCCTTCAAAATTCCTGTTGCATTCTTGCCCTCAGTTAACATAATTGAAAATTTGTAATGAACCTCATACTAACCGTTTTATTTCTGAGATCGCGTTCTAGCCAATACCTTCAGGTAGCCCATGCTCTTCTTATAAGTGCCTTGTTCGACTGATGTTGATGTTTTGCAATAGGAATTTTATTACAACGGCACTTCTCAAGAGGCAACTACAATTAGGTTAATTGCAAAGGCAAAGACTGCAGTGTTACATAATTATAACAGGTTTGTACCCCTGCTTGTTTAGTAGGTTATTAAACTCTTTTGATGCTTTTAGGAAAACTTTTACACCATGACCAAGATTCCGTGGGGGATTTTGGCAAAGGTGGAAGTAACAAAGCCTTACGGCAGAGACCGAATGGCCAACCCTCACAATGACAGATTTCCTGAATGATTGCACGCCTCTTGACTTCAGAACCATCCAAAGTTTCTGAAACCCACCATCTTTCTTCTGCTGAATCCGGGTCTTTCAAGCTTGTGCAGCATGAGAAATCGGTTTTCACTGAGAAATAAGCTTCGCTGTCATCGACAGCAGCTGCAATGCATGGGGAGAAGTAGCTTTTAACAGATGCAGAATCACATATTTCTTCGTTAACCTTAATGTTTTCCTGATTCTGTGTAGAATGATCATCACACCCTAGTCGTTTTGTTTTACTTACAAAGAGCACTCCCGATGTTGGATGAAGAACTAACGAGTAGTTACCGATCAGCGGGCTTCCTTTTCTTTTAAACTTGGCCTCCATTGCACGGCTACGGATAATTGATACCACTACCTGTACATAAATCATCCCCCAATAAGATAGAATATAAAAGAAGCACAACAGAAACCATTTGCAGATCATTAGAGTGCAAAGATAGGAATAAGTGAAACTACTACTTACTTCCTGCATATCATTAAAATCTGTGATAGGATTCTGTTCTTCTTCTTCTCGACCAGAGCAAGATAGATGAACTTGGTTGCAAGTACGGCAGCTAGAAAATGGATCCTTTAAGACCGAAGACAGGAATCTGCATATCTTAGTAGAGCTCGATACGTGTTCCAGACAAAATATTGCCATTGCTTTCAGACTAAAAAAAAACTACAAGCTCAGCTCAGTTTCATGACTCAGTTCAATATAAATCATCTTCTGAGGAAAGGCAACTGCTGGTCTTATTCGGATTGCTAGCAATGCTTAATCCTTTGGTTTTAAGACAAAGAATTAACTGAAAAAGACTGATATTTAACTCAATACTATTAATGTATATTTATCAGCTTAAAGTTGCAGATGCCCTTTCTTGGAACAGTTACTTCCAAGTTGGGTTGTATTTGTGAAGTTTTCATCTTTAAACTTCTAAGTAAAGTTAAATGTTACAATAAGACAAGGTACCTAACAGTCAATTTGTATTTCACAAGGGTTTCCCTGAGTGGTACGGTTCCCACGTTTATGTAAAGTCATTTGGAATTAAAGATAATCAGTTCGACATTACCATTACAACCACCCAGATAAATTTAATTTGACAATGACTTACCACTACAACAACCAAATAATAGGAGAATTGACTGAAAGTAGTATCAGAGGGTAAATTGAACCTCTCAGGATCACTATGTTCAACACTTTTTACCCATGTCGGATTCCTCAACACTCCAACATGGTTAACACTAGGCATATCATTTTGGACTATAAATGCAGAAATATTTCGTAGATTAGTCGAGGCTGATATTTGAGCAGTTGGACAACTATCAAGGTCTGATACCAATAGCCGAATCCAAGTAACGTAGGTTGAACATATTCATGAACGTTTACGGGGCTCTACAAGCTAGGTCAGCTGTTCTTGCCAAAACTTCACAAGCCAGAGACTGACCAGCCTTTTGCACCCTGCTTAAAGACTAGTGAACTCCCAACAGACAGCCCAAAACTATCCATTCAGAAGCAGCCACAGCTGCTTTTTACTTCTAATGATATTTCGTTTCCGTCCAAATCAATACCAATTTGTCACTCTTAATAGAAAAGGTAGAATACTTGCAGAAATAGTTGCAAAAATGGTACCTGAGGTATCATCTAGCAATATTATCAACCCAGTTTGAATCATAATTATCCTGAAACTGAAGCAAGTTCATTATCCCCGAGCATATCTGATAGTATTGAAAAGCACTGTATGATTTAATATCAGGCACAATAATTAGAACACCCTTTGGACATATAATAATAACCTTGTACGAGTTGCTTTAGCTGTGTCATGCTCAGATGGAGAGAAAAGCTGGAAATTTTCAGAATAATGGAAAATTGCAGGAAAAGTTCCAGTATTATGGAATATTTACCAAGTTTGAGATACTTGAGATACCTGAATTATTTCCTACCAGTGCAATGCAAAGAAATTTAAAAATGAAAAGAAATAATTAGCACCAGGACACATTCCTGACAGTATACCTATGTATTGGGTCGGGTCAAGACCGGGACGGGTCACAAGCAAAATGGGTCTGGCCAAAGAAGACGCAAAACGGACCGGGTCGGGCCGGGTCAAAGGAGAAATATAATGGGCCGAGCCGTCCAAAGAGAGTATAGTTTTTATCTATAGTGAGTTATAGTTTACATGTATCACCTCCAATCTTGGATAGTGGATCATCGGTTAGTAAGTGAAAATAATTTATTATGTAATAGTGTTTAAAATTCTTGAAAAACTATTGGCCCATTATTGACCTGACTTGACCCATTAAAGACCTAATAAAACATGACACTTTAAGACACAGACCCATTATTGATTAGGCCTTTTTTACAAATGGGTTGGTTAAAAGCCCTTAATAGGGCCCCTCCCATTTGAACAGGTCTACCTAATAGCTAGCAAGATATTAAAACCGCCTCTATCTTATCTTCAGTTCAATCCTGCATTATTACTTCACAACATTCCAGTGAATCAGGGCATTCAGCTAACAAGGTAGGTGTTAAAAGGAATATAATTAATGTCAATACAAACTCCCAAGACATTATTTAAACAGATTTGTCATAATTAAAGCATCAACAGCAAAATAGTAAACAACATACTCTATCAGTCCCTCAAAGATTGCCCCATTTACTTAAAAACTTTTCACTTTGGTCCGTCCCCAAAGATTGTCCCATTTACTTAAAAACTTTCCATTTTAGGTTGTCCCACAAAAGATTTTCCATTATATCTTAAAAAAGTAGATTTTAGTACTTGGGGCAAATAAAAGGAATAGAGAGAGTATAAACTACAAATAATATGCAAACAAGCTGACAAAGTAATTGTTAGTATCTAAAGCAAAAAGCTACAACTCATTTCTTTATTTTCAAAACATTGCTGCTCAACTAGAGCTACTGCTCCTCTAACGTGCAAGAAGCAGATTGCTACAGAGAATAACATTCATAAGTTATAGACCATGCGAAAAATATATATGCAGAATGAAAATTTTTAGGCAATTGTAGTGAAGAAAAAAGTTTACTCTAAGGTAATAATGTGAAAAGGAGCTGACAAAAAGCGAAATTTGCAATACATATGTTCACCTTCAAGTCATCGACTCAACTAGTGTCACAGCTTCTCTAAAATACACAAGAAGCAGATTGCTGCAGATAAGGGCTATCAGAAATAACAGATCGTGTGTAAACACAAATACAGTATTGAACTTTCACAACACTATACGTAACAAAAGACAAATCAGTCACGTTTGAATACAATCTGGTGATACAAAGATAGTTTTCTAACAAAATGGTCACCTAAAAAAGCGCACAAGAACACAAATCAGTAGTTAGCATAGTACTGATGGTACCACTTGGAAGAATTCTGAAGCTGTTGCGCTATTAAAGGACCGAGTATAACTGAATATAGGCAACATCATCAATATGATCAGGCAAACATTGAAACATATATCAGTAACTAGCATGACGATACTAATACCATCACTTTGAAGACATCTGAAGCTGTTGTGCAGTAAAATGAATGAGTGACCAAATTTTGGGAACAGCTTCAATCTGATCAGAATGACATTTTGACAGAAATATTCAAAGACTCAATCCCAACATCAACCTTCCCCTCAGACAACGCTGCACACCCCAACTGATAAACTTCCTCGGCAATAACAGCATCATAAACAGAACTTGAACCCCTAACCAAGCTATTACCCAACTCATAAGCTTCCCCAGCAATAATAGCATCATAAACAGAAACTGAACCCCTAACCGGGCTATCACCCCTCACGAACTCAGGACCTAGGCGTGCAGTAACCTGAGCATACTCTAATGCAGCTATAGCTGCAATAATCTCTGCCATCAGAGCTTCCGGTGTCGATGGGATAAATTTCACAACACTCCAGCCAACACTCCTATCATTTGAACCCATGTCCAAAATGGTGAATAACTAATCTTTATACATGCAAAAAAGAAAAAAAGAACTTCTTGATTAAGTGATTATCCATTACATGTCAGTCATGATGGGTTCAAGATACAGGAACACCACCACAGACTAGTTCCTCAATCAGTTCATCCTAATCTTTGCTTTCATTCTATAGGCCAAAAGTAGACCATCCCAGAGAGTGAAGGAGCCTCAAATTCGTAAAAAAAACTTGTCAGTCATGATGAAATGACAACAAAGCTTCCAGTGTCTGTATCTCTAAAATCTTGTCAGTCATGATGAAACAAAATGACAACTTCTTCAAAGAAAATGAATAAGTTCTCCAATAATACAAATAATAATTTGGACTACAGTTCACAATTAAAATTCAATTTAATTCTAATAAGAAAAGCCCAGTTTTGGGCCTATAAATGTCATCAGAATATGCGCAAAAATATTTTTTTATGAAATATGTAATACACTTTAAAACTTGACTCTATACTTACAAATGCTACAATGGGAGAATTAGTGTGGTGGTCGGAGAAGTTGTGAGTTGTGACTGAGCGGCGGCGTGGGGGCGTTAAGGTGAGCAGAAATGTTATGAGCTGTATGTTGTGAACGGAGGGTGGGCGGGTGTTTAAGTGAGCAAGAATGTTCGAAATGGGGCGGTGGAGTGGTGGACCGCGGACGGCGGAAGTGATCTTCTTCAACTCTTAACTTTACCGCCAAGCGATATAGTTGGAAATTATTACAACAAATTAAGATTTAAAATTTTTAATCCATATTCTGTGATCATAACGGTCGACATATACGTATTTCGTAGGTCGGTCTAACCAAATATTTTAGTTAGACCAAATAGTTTACTTAATTTTGACAGGTTTTTTAAAACTAATATTAATTTAATGTAAAATGTAATGGAACCCTTTCCACCACTGTAATCAAGAATTTGCATGTCGAATCAGTCCAAAAGAGCAATATAGGATGGAGTTTGTAGAAGAACTTCTCAATTGGTTCTGAAATTGAGACACTCACATGGCCAGCGGGCCTGACCGTGCGGGCTGGGCTGGGCCAGGCCAGCCATCAGGAGATTCAGGACCGGGATCGGACCGATCCTGGGACGGGCCAGTTCTGTTCCGGGCTGGCCTAGGGTTGGGTAATTCGATACCGAATCGAACTGAATCAAAAGCCGAATCGAACCGAATTACAAACCGAATCGAACCGAATCACGACTCGAATTGGCGAATCGAATTGACGAATCGAATCAGAACGAATTTGGTATTGAATCAAAACGAATCACAAACTGAATCGAATCAAAACGAACCAAAATGAATTACATATAAACACATTTACAAATTAGAATAAAGAAAATATTTCGAATGTACTTAAACATTTATAATGCACTCATAATGACATTTTTTGTAAACGTTCAAATAAGGTCATTTTTTTTTTATAATTATGTATTATTAAACTAATTACGTATATTCACCTCATTTCATATTTTCGTAATATTAAACCAAATAAACTAATTAACTTATTCTTAAACAAATTATTTATTATTAAACTAATTAACATAATTAGCTAATTATATATTTACTTAAAATCCATTATCTTATCAATTTATTTTAATTAAACATGTTTTGGGGGTTGGGGAAAAAAGAAGGGCTTTGTTAAACGTGGCCCGTAAATCTCCAGCTATCGCTCGTATTTTGTATCTAAAATGCCAAATTTGCCCTTAGTTTATATTTATATATGCTAAATGTATTTTCACTTTTAACACTCAATATAAGTTAATTTTAGTTTGAGTTTTCGGTAATTACTTTTAGTATTTATAGTTTTTACTCTCAGTAACAATTCATTTCTCACAATCCAAACTTTTCCTGTCATTTTTCTTCTTTCATTACCTCTATTGCCTTCGATTCCTTCAGTTCCATTCTTTCAGTTCATCAACTCCTTTAGTTCCAATTGTTTATTTCAATTTCTCCGATTCAATTTCAACAATGTCGGATAAGGTACATATTATTCGTTCTTATGACAATTTCAAGTAATTCGTTTCATTTTGTTGTATATTAAACTATATGATTACGTGCATTTATATATATAATTATATATTTTGTATATTTATAGTTATATAATTGTGTGATAAGTGGTATTTAATGTAGAATTAGGTTAGTTAAGATGCTAATCAAAGAGAAACGTATGGTTGAGATGTTTTTATCATTGTATGAAACCGTAAAATACAGACGTTTTTAATGTCTGATAAATCGTGAAATTTGGACTTTTTTAGGGTATATTGAACCGTCCTAATTGGACGTTTACTTGGCATACTAAACGTCCAAAATGAACGTTTTCTTTGGCATGAAAAACGTCTAAATCGGACGTTATTATGGGCATGGAGAAACGTCCACTGTGGACGTTATTAGGGACATGCAGAAACGTCCAATGTGGACGTTATTAGGGGCACATGAAACATCCAAGTTGGATGTTAATTGAGGCTTGCCAACCGTCCATATTGGACGTTAGTTTTGGTTGTGAAATTTTGTTTTTTTCGTTTTTCTTTAAATCTTTCCTAAATTAAAATATTCCTAATTAACTATTATTAGTATGAATTAAACTAACATAAACAATTTCTTATCTAATGTTATTAGGAATATGAATTAGTTTATTTTGATATACGTTGCTAATTAAATGTTATTAGACATATCAATCGCTAGTGCCGATTTATACGAAGATTGCTTATTGATGTTAATTACGTATTAGAGTTACATGTCTAATATAGTGATCTCTATATGAAATTTCAAGACTTTGACGGGGATGGAATTATGACTAATTATACGTATTATTATTAATATAAACCTATTAATATTGTATAACTAATTACTAATATTATCTAATTAATACGTACTATTATTAACTAATATAATATTAAATAATTAGATATGCTTAGTACATAATATAGTATTAACTAATTTAATACAGAATTTTAATTACAAAGTATTATTAAATATTAATTAATATGTATTACTATTATTAATATTCCGTAATAAATATTAACTAATAGTTTAATTTTTTTTTAAAAATTTGGAACCGTGTAAAATACACGGTTCTACCTAGGTAGAAACACCCAAAAATTTGGTTTTATGAAAGAGGTTTCTTAGGAGAGAAATAGATGTTTGAGAGAGTTTGAGTGAGTGAATGATGGAAAAGTATTGAATGAGTGATAAAAATGGGTTTATAAGAGATAGGAAAAAAAGAGTACAATTAGGTGAGTAAATTGATTAAATTAGGTCATTAAATTTAAACATTATATAAATAATAATTTAGGTTAGTAAATAGGTTAAATTAGATTAGTATATTAAATTATTAAATTAGGTTAGTAAATAGGTTAGACTAGATTAGTAAATTAAATTATTAAATTAGGTTAGTAAACTAAAACGTTAAATAATTATTGCATATGTTTAAATAAGGTTAAATTAGGTATATAATATATAAGGGCAAAATCGTAAAGAATGTGTAAAATACGTATAAAATACGAGCGATAGCTGGATAATCACGGGCGGTGTTTGCACTTAATTTAGGAAATTAAAATTTAATTAAATAATTAAATATTGATTTTCAAAATTAAGTTGCCTATGTATCCCGAAGGAATCAAAGCCCATGTAGTTCTGTTACGTACCTCTAGCCTAGCCAGGGACAGTCCCCGAACCTCCTTCACCTGCTAGGTTGTCGCTTGATTCACTCGTGTCCATCATCATCCAAGGATCATCTTCGTCGTTATCCTCCTCCCTCAATACTTGGGTCCTACGCTCCGCCTAAGCCCAATCTTTCTAACATACGCATATTTCTATGCTCTCCGGAGATAAGCGGGATCTCTTCTCGTCAAGTATTCGTCTACCTGCACTAAAAGCAGACTCGAAAGCAATAGAGGAGGCTAGAATTGCAAGGATATCCTTTGCAATTATCACCAAAATGGGAAATTGTCGTTCGTGATCGTGCCACCACTTAATAATTGAAAAATTTGCATCGGTTTCATGTTGGTAAGAAAGACATTCGTTAATAATATAAAGTGAAGAAGATGAAGATAAAGAAAAAGCCGATGTTTTTGATTTTTTTTTTAAATTCTACTAAGTGTTGGCACGAACCACGTACCTAAACTTCCACTAGATGACGATAAATTTTGGGAAGGTGCTAAATAGAAGCATAATAATCATTTAAACTAGATAAAATATTTTTACATTTTTCTATATAGGCATTGACGTCGTATTGTAAACCTAGAGTGGCATAATAAAATTCTAACACGTTTTCTAAACCCTTAGTCTTGACCCCAGATCAAGAATAGAAACTATACCATATATGACGAGGAATTAACTAAATTAAGAGTACCATTTACTTATCATACTAGTAAGTACATCACTAATTTGGGTGATGTTGAAATGCTCGCTAGGATTGTTAACTACGCTAACACACTCTAATATAACTAAATGAATGTTAGGGTCATAAACATAAGAGAAAATTTTGGTTGCATGGTCAAATGCTACTAAAATATCACGAATGTAAATTGCGATATTCCAATGGAAATAAACAATAAGTTCATCAGGATTCGCTCGGGTTTCGTTATAAAGAATGGTCAAAACCTGACGATATTTAATGGCATCATTTAATAGTCTATATGGTGAGTTCCAACGGGTGGTGTATCGAGACTCTATCGTCTCTTCTTAAGGCCTCTTTCCTTATAGAAGGCCCTTCTAACCGATGCGGTAATTCTAATCCATTTGATTACACTCCTAATGGGGTTAAGCAAGTCGCTTTACTCAGCTAAAACTTCTTAAACTGAGAGGTTCATAATATGAGCACAACAACGAACATGTAAAAGCTATCCACTGTTCAAAAATTTTAAGCTAGGTTTTGATATTAAATAATCTATATATTTTATGTTTGTTGAAGCATTATCTAAGGAAAGGAAAAAAAACTTTATCAAGCAAGTGAAAGGTTTTAAGACATTCTATTATCCTTACCTTAAGGTTGTAACCGGTATGTCTCTCCTCCATAGCTTCAAAGCAAATGATACATTTTTTAATGTACCACTCATCATCTATCCAATGGGCGGTTACACAAAGAAAAGGTTCATCGAAACAAGAGGTCCATGTATCAATAGTTAGGCTAATATGACCGTTAAAAGTGCAAAACATTTCTATTAAACTACTTCTATATTTGTAATAAGCAGTTTGGGTATGACATTTAAGTGTGTTCCAAGGGACATGTCTATAAGCGGGTTGTAAAGAGGTTTTAGAGCAAAATGTTCGAAGTTCGGACTCTCACTATGACTAAACGGTAATTCATCCGCAATTACAAAGTTAGCCATTTCAGTAATCATCCTATCTCTATTATACATAAAAGGCATATCTCCTCCAGAACAGGAACCCATACTTCCGTATAGTTGTGTCTAACTTGACAATTCTGCTGCGCCTGCGGATTCAGCTGCTTCCAGGTTGATTCCGTGTACTCCGGTCAAGTGACGGGATAATGTCCCCGTCCTATAACTGGTCTTCCATGAATAAGAAGCTATTGACTTCTTCCCTTGTTGCTTGCATATCAAGCAATAGCACATGAATTTCTTCCCTTTGGAAGTAACATCGGTCATTGGAACCTTGTCGAAATATAGCCATATAGGTGAAGATTTCTTTCTACAGTGAGTAGACTTGGATATTCCACCTTCACCATCATTTTCACCTTCACCTTCACCTTCATTTCATATCAAGTTAAGCCAAAAACTAACATTATTAGTTCATTAACTAACTAATTAACATAATCAACCTAATATAACATAATCAAATAATGTAACTAATCTAACACAACTAATCATTTTAACTTTAACATTACCAACTAATCTAACATAACTAATCCTAACATAACATAATCAACTAATCTAACTAACCTAATCAATTTAACTTCAACATTATCAACTAATTAAACATCAACAACTTAATATAAGATAATCAAATAATCTAACATAACTAATTAATTTTAACTAATCTTCACATAACATAATCAACTAATCTAACATAAGTACATAACTAATCAATTAAAACTAAATCAACTAATCTAACTAAGCTAATCAATTTACTTAAATCAATTTACTTAAATTAATTAAACTAATCTAAATTAATCAACTCATTTATCATCATTAACCTAATGTGCTTAATCTAACATCATCAAATATTCAACTAATTCAACAATATAAACATAATTTACCTAATTACCATAATCAACTAATTAAACATGATAAACTTAATTAATCTATCTAATTAAACTAACTAGTTTTCATATTAATATTAATTAATTAGAAGTTTAAAAGTTATCTTGAGTAGTAGAAGGTGGCGGTCGCATCTCCAAAGTTGGAGTTTCAGGATCTTGAGCAGCAGAAGTACCAAAACTTTGTTGCTCCAAGTCATGAGCGAAATCTGCGATATCATCGAAGTAGCTGCTAATGTTGAATCTACCTCTTAAACCATTTCTTTTATGAAATATAGTAGTAAACAAGTAACTTAAGAATAATAAACCAACTAATTAAGATAACTAATGAAGATTAAGAGAGTAATTAAGAAGAAGATTAGTAGTAATAAGTAAGCTAATTGTATTTAGTAGTAATTGAGAGATTGAGATTGAAAGATTGAGAGTGAGTTTGTGAGGATTGAAAATCGAATTGAGGGGTATATATAGGTTTGATTGCAACGACTAGCAATTATATGTAACAGCTAGGCTAACGGGTCAGGCCGGTCTGGTCCGAATTTGTGGGTCGAGTCGAATTTTTCCACGAACTGATTTGAATATGGTCAAGGTTGGAAATTCGAGGTTCGTATTAAGCCCACTAAGGAACCGGGCCGAACCGGTCCCTCAACGGGCCAGTCTAATCTGGGCTTGAAGCGGGCCGGGCTAAACTGGCCCAATGGCCATCTCTAACTCCAGTTATGAGATAAATTTTTTTAATTATTGAGTGTCATGTCACATGCAACTACAAATCGGCTCAATTTCCAAATCCATAGCAAAAATGGGATAAGAATGAACCAATCATAGTATACCATCTCATTTCACCTAATTATCTCACCACTAAAGTTGTTGCAAGGGAAAGTATAGGACAAGTCCAACTTTATAGTGTTATCTTGTACATCAATGATTGATCCAACTCTTTCAAAAATACAAAATAGACATCAATGTATATTGGATACCACTTACTCATTGCTCAATAGTCAAACAGTGTATTTTGTTGTATATTCAAAGTAAATCGAGATAGGGTTAAAATTTTTTTTTTGTATATTCAGAGTAAATCGAGATAGGGTTAAAAAAGCTCATGATAGAGCTGCTTTAGCCCAAATCTAAGATTAACTTTGTTAAACTCTCTCTTTGTATTTTGTTCACTCCTAATATGTCCAAAATAAAATTAGTCAAACAGTGTAAAAAAAAAGTCAAGGACCTTGAGTCTTAAGGTTACCCAAACCAATATCAAACCGTTCACAAAAGTCATACACTAGTCTTCTTTGGGATGATTAGGAACACCAACACAGACTAGTTCCTGCTCATCCTTCACTTTGTTTTAATTCCATAGACCAAAAGTAGACCATCCCATAGAGTGAAGGAGCCTCAAATTCACATAAAAATCATATAATCTAAAACTACTACACCTCCGGTGTAAGGGAGATGACAACAAAACCTCCGTCAGTTTAGTCCTACGACGCACAACACCTTTACCAACTCAGCTTTGATCTAGCATAATCATCCACATTCATTTTGTATAAGATAAAGATTTGTGCAACACCGTACCACACAAGCAGTTTACCATGTCCGCAACATATTGACCTACAGAGTTTCTACCAAATGCTCTATTCTTCCCGGAAGATAACTTTTCAAAACAGCAGCTAAGTCAAAAGCAGTTGTACAAAATAGAAATATCTCTATCAACTCTACCCTCCTTCCATGATATAGCACTATCATCAACATTCTTTCTGTCCAACAAAATGATTTAAACCATAATGCCCAACAGTTTTACCATGTCTGAAACATCGTGACCTACCGAAAATTTTTACCAAATGTTTTACCATGCCCTGTAGATAACTTTTCGAGAACAGCAACCAAGTTTAATACAGTAGTACAAGAATATCTCTATCAACTCATTCTCTGACAAGTGATAATCCAGTCGTCTACCTACATAAGAGATTCTTCATTGAACTGAAAAACCAATTGCAGTTCGATTTAATGAAAGAACCCCACTTAAATTTTAACATCGAAATAGCAATGATAAAAAAAAAATGTGAACCATCCTTGAAGAACCAGGAAGCAACAAAGTACAGCTTCTATAGAAGACGGTTCAATAGAACAGGATAGTCCAACTGCACCTCAACCTGTACTCTTGAAAGAGCTCAACCTAATCTTGCTTCCCTTCTCAGCACCTGTAGTAAGATAAGCAAGCAGATGAATAATGAGCTCATAGTGCCACATCAGAACTTAATGTATGACCTATATACTATAGCAGGTTGCATCTTGTCAAATATAAAATTCCTAAGTACTTGGCATTACCAAAACACACATACACACAAAAATCATGTCCTTAAAAATAGTAAAGCAATAGTTGAAGAGAAAATTATGTCATGTGACCCATTTCTACAAGGGAAACAAATATTGAAGCATGCCGCAGTTATCAACCAAATTACCAAGAAAGGATAAAGAACAAAAATGAGCAGTAACTGGTACATCATTTAGAAGATATTTTGCAGTTCTCAAGTAACAAACAAATACAATATACACATTTCAAGTTGATTTGTTAGCTAATTATTGTTAAACTTCTGATCTAAAGCACATTTATATGCATATTTAGAGTAATTTTCTCCTTTAATCCATTCGGCTAACTACAAATGTGATTTGAGAGAATTGAAGACACTGGTTGAAAATTGAAGAGTCCAACACAGGTAACTGAGACAAATCGAAGTGTTGAAGTTACATAATTAAGATTATCATATTAATTTTAACAACCAAAGACGATCACTTGTAACTCAAGATTTATGCATCACTAAAGAAATACTGCACATATCACAACGATTCTATTGACCCAGATTCTAAACAACCAGCCCCAACCAACAGATCTATACGCAGGTTTATTGATTGATGTAAGCTCAAGTTTTCCCAGATCTTGAGTACAAGCCTCAATCAACTGCGTACTTATTGAATCATATCTACAATTTCATATTTATATGACGCATTTGAGTATTTATGGAGCTTCTCTACAAGAGACCAAGGATAAGCATAAGGTTGGTGGTGCTTGTAATCAAATGGTTTTACAAGAGAAAAGAAATCCCTTCATATGTCCAATCAAAGTAGCTAATCACAAGGCAATAAAAGCGAATAGATCCACCAAATGGAAAGACCAATACATCAGCTTCAAGATTCAGCAAGTGGTCTAAGAACTTCAGCATTATAAACAATAAACTTATTAAACATTTTTAAGCATAGCCTAGTAGTTAACATTTACTGCTCCCTGTTACAAAAATCCTTTAACAAGGGGAAGCTAGAATCACTGAAAATTTTAACCATAAAACATAAAATGTGTGAAAGCATTAAGTGAAAAACTAGCATAACAGGTACCTCTTCAGCAAATTTTATCAAAATAGTAGTTCTTGGCCGTGACTGCCCCTCCACTGGAACAAAATGAGCAGTTACAACGGCTGGGAAACCTGCACTATCCAAGACACCCTATATTGGGTAGAAACTGACAGTAAGACCTCCAAATTGCTAAAAGGTAATCATTGAGTAGACAAGGATAGAATATATACCCTCACTATTCCAGCAACAAATAAAAGGTAATCATTGAGTAGACAAGGATAGAAAATATACCCTCACTATTCCAGCAACAAATGCACCGCAATTGAAAGTTCCCATATCTTTTGGTATAGATATAAACCTGAGATGTCACAATGCAAAATATTAATGCAATACAAATAGAAGTCAGTAGAAAATGATATCCAGCAAAAAACATAATTTGTTACCTATTCACAAGGAGCTCCTTCTCACTGATCATATATTCATCTTCATGTTCCGTGCCCTTCTCCAGGGAGTCAGCAACCTACCATTTATGGAAATAGAAATAGAAAATCAGCAAACACCTTGTTAACCCAACAATCATCAGGAATAGACATAGTAACACACAGAGACGGGGAAGACAATATTCAAGAAATAGAACAGACGCTGTTATCAATGGCTAAAATCTTCTTTATTATCATACTTAGTCATGGAGAGAGAGTTGCAAATCCATTAGACTTCATTTACAAAAGAGTAAGAAATGTGAAGCAAAGTCTTGAAAATTCTACCAATTTATATTGCCCAAAAAAACAATATCAGTCATCAAAGTAATGGTAGTGCCTCGTAACTGACAAATACTCAACATTCATATGCATTTAACTAAAATAGTGAAAGTTCAAGGAAAAAGAAAACCTTTAAAGGACATCTATTGCCTCTTAGATCATCCCAATATCTAAAACTCTACCCCTAGGTCAAGTGATTAGACCTTAACTTTCTATGATCAATTAGATATTAAACTTCAAAAGTCTTGCCAATTCTCCTATATTTTATATTTCTAAGGATACTATGTGAACTTCAATGGTAGGACTTTGACACGTTTCTTCGTATCTTTGTCAAGGGCTTATTCAGTCCTAATTCCACACCAAATCTATGTGTGCTTTTGGTTGAATTAGGCTGTTTTCTCTACAACTTAGTTTATTAGAATCATGAAATTCCTTTTAATTCCAGTTGCTTAAATAAAAAAATATCTATAGTATTATACTCCCTTCTTTCCTTTTTATTCTTTCGACTTAAAATGGAGGGGAGTTTTAAGAAAAGTTATCAATTTGTAAGATTTATGGAATCTATGAAGTGAATATAAATTAAATTAATCTTCTTTTATGCAAGTGGGAGCCTAAAAGTAAACTTATTTTTAAAGCAAGTGGGAAAGCAATTAATGCAAGTGGGAAAGCAATTAAATATTAGTAAAAGTAAGGATGATTGTGGAAATACAATTGTTGATGAGGATTTTAGTATAAAAGAATTCTAGAAAAAAAAAAGATTCTAAATGGGAAGAATAAATGGAACATACCTATTCTAGAAAGTGGGAAGATTATTTAGGAATGGAGGTGAGTAATAGTAAAAATTATATATTTGGATATAAAGTAAGACAATTCCAACAAAATCCCACTTTAATGAATTTTTTTGTTTTTAATATACATACATGGTGATCAATCAAACCGACAATCAGATGAGGCCAGACTTGACCACTTTAAAATTTGTATCACATTAGATGAGAAAAGGTGAAAAGAACGTAGCCTTAGGAGCATAAGAGGTTCCCTATGGGGTTGTTTGGATTAAAAGAACATAAGGCAACTTATTAGAAAGTTGTCCCACAACATGGAAGAACTTGCTTATCCATCCTCTCTTCGTATGTAAAACTTCCTGTTTACTCCTAATTCCTACAATCAATTACAGTTTTTCACACTTTCTATGTGTAATTCTAATGCTCAATTAAATGATCACCATGTTCTTAATGCTATCACTTCAATCAAATCACAAATTAATTACTCTTACACTAGCCATAAGCGTTTCAACCAGAGGATTTTGCTTTCACTAGAAAATCTAGAGCACCCTCAACTTCTACTCCAAACTATTTTTGGTTCGAAACAAAATGAAGTATCCAGGGCAAGTTCTCCAAAAATGTACTTACCTAGCGTTAAAAAAAGAAACACTCCCTTTTCTATTAACACCCAATAGCATGAAAGTACATGTGCTAGGATGTTAAAATATGATTATATTCTCATTCAATTAAATGATCCTTGCTGATTCTGAAGACTCTGAGCAAGGTTTGAGATCAGATTCATAAATGTTAGCTACAATATCTTCTCCAATATAGCAGTTCTTTCAACAAATACCATAGAACAGAAAAACCAATCTCTTTTTCCTATATATGGCAAAAAAAGGATATATCTTCTGATTTTACACTCCTGCCAATGTATTTGCATATCATTTAGTTGCTCACCCCTAAGTTCTTTGGTGTTTGTTCTTATAGTCTGTTTTTCCTTTTAGTTAGCTCGATGTAACTCCTCGATTTTTTTAAATGATATATTCTTACTTGCTTACCCAGAAAAAGTAAATAATATCAAGCTACTAAACACTGTCTGCTAGTTGAATGTGCTCATATATTCTCCTATCTGATAACTCCATGCTCAATACCAAACCTATAGATAGCCTCATATATATATATATATATATATATATATATATATATATATATATATATATATATGTTGGAGATATTTAATGGTCTATTTTCAGGTTGAACACAACTCAAATTTAAAAACTATCCCTTAACTAAAGAAATTCTAAGCAAAAAATTTACAATGATATGGAAGTTGCTCTACTTTCCTCTTTGTGATGCCTGTTGTCACAAGTTAATGCTTTATAAGATGCCCCAAGTACTTTTCTATTAGGCATATCATCACATATAAGCATTAAACCTACTATGTTACTTTAACAATAGATATTTGATCTATATAACTATATCATTTGTTGATGTGACGAGAGATGTCTTAGACACAATGATATAGTTTACAAGCCAAGATCCCTAGTTCCATTCCAATCCCTCTTCTCCTCTCCCAGCTTCACCTCCCAAAAGTTCACTAAAACAGAGAACTCAATCAACACCCATGCACAAGTTTCGAACTTCATACAATCTAGCCCTCTTATTCTTAACTTTGTTCTTCTCTCTCCTCAACACAAAATCACAAAAACTATCTATTTCTATCAAGTCGTCAACCAATCAACAAACCTAAATTCTTTATCCCAACACTCCCAAGCTTCATATCATTATCATCTCACTCTTCCTTCAAAAATACCATCGATTGCTCTTGTTAGAATTTGTCATCTCTTGCTCTATCCTAGTGTCAAACTGTCAACTGCCACCTTCACTTCTGCACTAGTATCCTCACCCTCTAAACTTCCATTCTCCTAGTCTTCTATCATCTTTCTCTCTCTCCTTCCAATCAACAACAAACTGGTGATCAAACCAATGGGAGATTCGAGCTATCTACTAAGGTGATCAAATGCCAACCACATAGGCTCCACCAACTTTGGTGGTTATCTTTAGCTACTAATCATTACAGGAAGACAAAATCTTCCACCTAATGGCTGAAGCACAAGACATCCCCCCACCCCCCCCCCCCCCCCCCCCCCCCCCCTCTTTTCACAACAGGCTTGCAGTATTAAGCAATGAGTGCACCAAACTTCTCTTAGCCTGAGGAATGATTGAGGAGATTGGTGTAATTGTGGGCACTGGGCAATGGAGGGATTATTGAATTGTGGAATAAGGTGAGTTTGAGGGTACAAGTTGTCATGCAGTTGCAAGGAAGCTAGAGGGGGAAAGAGAGAGAGAAAGAGAGAGAAAAAGGATAAGAAAGAGGCACGACAGTACACCAGTTTAGACAAATGAAGGAATTCATTCCCTTTCCCATGTTAATGATAAAGTGATGTCAGGAATGAATTGCAGGAAACAACACTGCTTGAAAGCAGAAATTTGAAATTCTGTTTCAGTAATTGAAGAGACTGGTCTCCTAGAATTCCAAGTGTTTTATCTAAGAAAAATTATAGTGCAGAGAGAACTTGGTGTGCAACAAATTTAGATAGATAATTATTGCTATGGTTAGGTTTAGCTACAATCTTTTTGTTGTTTGGGTAGAGCTAAACCTTCCTCTCATCCCAGGGTGAATGGTATGTCCACTATACCCTTGTAAATTGTTTATGTTTTCAATGAAGGCTAGGTGTCATCAACAAAATATTATTGATTCCTGGTAGAAAAGATTTCACATGGTAGACTAATACAACATAGCAAAACAAATACTCACACTATCATATCAAAAGTACATATCCAAAACACAAACAAAAATCACCGCTCAAAATGAAATCTGCCATCAGCATAGAATGCATAAATCCAAATGCATGCAACTTTATCCAATGTCCAAACCAAAAAAGATTTACCAAAAGTTCCACACCATAAAATTTTTACAAATTAAGAATCTAAAAAAAGAGACAGTAGAAAGCGTTGTTCTTTTGGTTGAAAATAACCTTACTGATAAGTAATAACAATGAATACAACAGATCATCCAAGAGCAAGGTGATACCTAATTCGCCAATGCAAGACTAGGTACATGTATAGGCACGGGTACAGGTATGCAGTTTCCTATCTGGTATGTTGAAAGTAGGCCAAAATATACCACATTCACAGATTGATTCATCATTTTGATTTGCAATTTGCAGGAAAGTTGGAGAAACAAGTAAATGTGTCAGCAACAGGCCATCGAACTAAAAAGGGGAATCCTAATGAGCTAATGTGTTCACAAATTTCCCAATCCATCATAACCAATTTTATTGATGTCTTTTACCCCCTGCCTCATACGTGCATACAAGGTGCTACACATAGGAGAAAATTTTTACACTACAATGATTTCAAATTTCGAATCGTGACACATGAGACATACAAACCTTCCCAAATAACACCTTCCACACAGTGCTGTGAACAAAAGATAGAATGCCAAGCAAACGTGTCTCCCTTCTGTTACCCTGAAAATTTTTCAGATACCATGGAACAGAATGGTTAACAAAATGATACACCAATCTATGAACTTGTCTTGTAATGCGGAAATGAAAAGTATGTCCATGTTTAAAGTACGCAAAATTTAGTACGTAAAAGTATGCGATTCCACTAATTTTACCCAATAGTTCACATAGGCAATTATTTATTTATCTTCATTTCTAAGACCAACAATAACGTCTTTACCTTTTTCTAATGCATTGCCAATGATAAATTAAGAAGTCAACAACATACCATGTTTGCTGGGGTTTGGGCAGTACAATGACAAGCAGTCTGATAGGCAGACAGCAAGATGGGCAAGTGCAGGTCCCCAAAAAAGAGGGACTCCAACAGTATAAAAAGTTACTGTTTGATTCACAAAGAAAGAAAATCTTGGGTGATGGAGCAGTAATTTTAATGGTCACCAGCTAGATTCTCGCTGGAGTCATTTAAGTAATAAATTCATAAGTCATTACTAACACTTGCCAAGCTTGAAGCCTGTACATTTTTCACTTTGTTTTTGTCAGATATAATCTCATTTAGAGGGTATTACTCTTTGAGTTCCCCTAGATCACATATCCATTTTCCCAAATTCTTCACCTTCCCTTGCTTCCCAAAGATCAATAAAAGGTCATCAAGTTATCTATATTTCTACCCAATTCCCAAACTCCCAACTAAAACATGTACTCATTTAACCCCATCAATATTCAATTTCCCGACAGTCTGGTAGAGATGTTAAATTTAAGTAAATTCTATCTATAAAAAATAATCTACATTTTTAAAACTAGGAATCAAGGGCACAGTTATCTCTCCATCCCTGATGTTTGGCAATCATCAAACAAAAATATTTACAGATGAAAAAAAGCTCAACCTTTTCCCTATGGCAAAGAAGTTCCAGAACTCGTGCCCCAACAGCATACCCTGCATCCTCTAGCCTACACCAAGTTGTATACCAGCTATTGTTAGGCAACAAAGACACATATAACAAAAACTGAATCCAAGCAAACCTGAAACTACTCATACTCAGCTACTTACACGTCCTACGGAAAGACTCAATGATTTTTTTCAGAAATAACTCGCACTTTTGACACAAATTTAAGTGCCTAGTTGTCTACCCAAATCGAGGATCTAACACGAGTGAATAATTGACGTAAAATGAAGAATCAGAGTAACATAACTTAAAAATCTCCAACAATGCAATTACAAAAGTACTACATCTTTCGATAAGAAAACGTATGATCCTAACCACAACTAAAACAGGCAAACATAAACATGAACAAAAAACAATTACTAATAATTCTATGCAAAGCTAACAATGAAGAGTGTGAGTAACATAGCTTATATCCCGAGCAAGATGATACACAACTAACGAACAATACCTTCGTTCAAGTTCAGCAATATTATCAACCTGTGTCTGATTGTATTGTACAATTTCCGAAAACAAGAAGGCGAATGCACTTAAGCTAACCTACAATCAAATCAACCAATCGATGAATTCAAACAATACCCTTTAAATCAGAAATCAAAATGTAGAAATGAAATAAATTAATAATTGACATTTGAACATTAGTCGGAGAAAATTACCTCTTGTTTGCCTTTGCTTACGGGTTTGTCAAGAACGTTAGAGTACTGTTTGATCTTCCCTACTCCGATCATTGTATCCACCCTATTGAACACTCTTTTCTACTCGCTATTCCAAAATCAAGGATTTGTAGAATATTGATGATGGGAATTGGGTGTGATTGTGTGAAGACTTAAGATTGAAATTTTTTTAGATGGGAAGCTTAAATAGATTGGAAATGGAGATTTACTACACTTGAGAGAGTTGGAAAAGCTATTGCTATTATCGCTGATAAATCTTTACTTGACGTTCGTATTTTAAATGTATTTTACCGAATTTATCCTTATTGGATGTAATATTTATTTATTTTACTTTAATTCGTTTTAATTGATTTTCAATCACTTTTATCTTTTCAGTTTCTTTTGCTCTCGACTCACTTATTATTCGCTTTTCAGCCAAAAATAATGATCTTTCATTCACTTCTCTTTTACCTCAATTTGATGTCTGTGTCTAGAAAGTATTGTTCTACTATCGTTATGGGAAATAAATACAATGAGACTTTTCAAATGCTCAGAGATAAGACACCATGAGAAAGGTTTACGAGAGCAAATTTAGGGTAAAGGCAATGGAGCATCCCGATTGTGATGGCTGGTATTTAGAGGGTGTTTCTAAATGGGGGTTTCACAACTATGAGTTGATAGTCTATCCAGTTGCATCGACAAGTGATTGGGCTAAGTCTTGGCGAGAAAAAAGTTGTTAGCATCAATCTTGGACAAATTCCCAAAAGATAACCCAAATGTGCGTCACATTTATAATGAAAAATTTAAAATGCGGATGGAAAATTCTAAATGAAGGAATGCTCCACAAAATTCTAAAATCCTATCTGGTAGCTAATGCTCCACAAAGCAGTAATCAAGGCCTTGTCTATGTGATCGTATATGAGTTTGGATAAGAAACAAAGGCTATTTCTAAGCAATCGTTCTTGCACGGGGCTTCCAACCTTCTTAGTATGAACCCATCTCGATATAAGGGAACACATTTTATCTCGGTTTTGGCACTTAAAGAAAACCTTTGTTCGTTCCTGACCCGCCCAAATAGATGTGACAATGTGACCCATAAAACTAAGGATCACACTTCCTTCAATTGGACCACCACCAAATGCCCTTTCTTTTTTAAATTGTTCCTCCTCCTTACCACTAAATCCACCCAAATCATAATTAGGGATATCCTCCTCATTCAATACTTTATTCTCTAAATCGTCATTCGAGCTCTCATCATCCTCATCATGAAATAACTACTGCAAATGTACACCATCTCTCTCCCTCCATATTGAAGCAAAAATACCATGAGATCGTGGATGTCTCAGAGTAGAAACTTTCTTACTGTGCCTTCTAGGTACCTAATTTCATTTGAATTTGTAAGTTAGATTTCCATTTCATAAGCACTGGATATTTATATTAACGAAAATTTTCCAACCATTCTTAACAACAATCTCAATGCAAGTAGTGGTGTAATTATCATAATTATAATATGTACAATCAATCATACTAAATAGAATACTTAACAATATTCACAAATTAATTACAATTAATTCTTAATAAAATCAACATATCACAAACTCAATGAAAATAGTGGTGCAATTACCATAATTGTAACATATACAATCAATCATACTAAATAAAATACTTAATAATATTCATAAACTAATAACAATTAATTTTTAATAAAAATAATATTTTATACTAAATACACTTATACACTAATAGGGAAATTTGTTCTTAACTAACGATTTTTATCAAAGGGGAGGAGCGTAAGATTATTTTCATACTAAATAATTAATTCTAAACATATGAAAAAAATAAAATTATTGACGAAAAAGTAAATTATAAATATTAATTTCATTTAATAGGTTTATTCCATATATTTAATTAATTATGTATAGTTATTTTAAAACTAATTTTAATTAAATATCCTATAAGTAATAATTATTAATTCCTAAATAAATATTATACTAATTAATTTTTATATGTTTATTTATTAATTACTAATTATAAAATTAACTATTTTAAATCTAAAATTAAAAAAATACATACCCATGCCAATTGTCCAAGAAGGACGGCACATTACCTACACCCAAACCATCCAAAATGGATGGCACATTCCCAACCCCCCCCCCCCCCCCCCCCCCCCCCCCCCAACCCAAAAAAAAACTGTCCAAAATGGAGGGCACATTGCCCACCCCAACTGTCTAAATGGATGACACATAACCCACCCTCAACCATCCGAATGAACGGCTTTATCACATTATAACTGTCCAAAATGAACGACTCTACCTACACCAATAACCGTCCAAAATGGATGGCAATATCACCACCAACAATTGTAAATAGAAGGCTCTCCCTCACCCTTTAGTGACTTACATCCAAAAAACTTCAAAACCCTATCAAAAAATTTAGATCCAAATGCACACCTATTGAAAATATAACAACTATACATTCATAACAATTGCAATATACAATAAAAATTACAAAAATTAAAAACTTACTTTTTATTAACTTGAAAGCACCGCACATACCACTTATCTTGAAAATCCCGTGACTGCACATACCACCTTCGTAGCTTCCCTACTGCCTTAGTTAACTTCCCCGTGAAACTCTAAGTCCCCCTCGAGTCTATGAATTAGGGGTGTTTTAGGTCCATTTGCATATAATTTAGCTGTATTTTAGGTTAGTTTTAGTTGATTTAGCTCCCTTACTTTCATATAATGTGTTCACGAGTGTTTTTAGTATTTTTGATCTTTTTTAAGAATATTAAAGAAACCCCGAGGTGTTGATACGAGTTTGAGATATCGTGAAGCGATCCATGAGGCCTCAAGAGTCATTATGGAGCAACAAAGGCCATGGGAGTTGATGATCAATGGAAAAGCTACCAAGAAGACAAAGGAATAAAGCTTAAGGTTGCATGAACTTGAATTGAGGACACTCAAACGAGCCCTTACAGAGAACTCATCTGAGTTCAAGGCAACAAATTGGCATAACCAAGGCCCAAGCTGAAAAACTGAAGAAATAGAAGGGACTCGGACGAGTGTGTAGAGCACTCACACAAGGCTGTGCTATAGTTTTCCATTTTCTTCTATTCCCACATTTTTTACTAAATGAGAGGAGACTCGGATGTGTGCGTAGAGCACTCGCCCAAGTCTATTGCCCTAGACCGATTTTCTTACTACTGTCCTTACTTAAGCCCGTATAAACCTATATATTTTAGTTAGCTTTTCTAGGTTTGAGAAGGCATGAAACTCTTATTCTACAGTAGTTCTCTCTTAGTTTAAGCCATACGTTGAAGGACTTTTGAAGATTAAGGAATTCTAAGCTTTGTAACCAACAATTCCTTGGTTGGTTTCTCGTAGTTAATCAAGTATTTGTTTCTCTCTCTATATCTAATTTTATTTTTATTATTTAATTATATCTTCCTTCATCATAAGCTTTGTTTTTATGTTCAATATGTGTGAGTAGTTCCATAATATAGGATTTCGATGAACCCTAATATGGGTTAGGCATAGATAAACCCCGAAACCTAAAACCTCAATTTGTTATTCAATTCCTTTAATCTAAGATTGGTTTTAATCTCATTAAAAGACTAAACGTAGTTGATTAATGATATGAATTAAGTTTAATGACAAAAGTATGTTTATAATCTAATTTAGAATCCTTGGTTAAGATGTGAGTGTCAATCATAAAAGTAGATGTTATAAACATTAAGACTTTGTGAATTTCTTGTTCAATGTCTTTCTATGAATGATTCCATGAAAGTAGGCTTAATTGCATTATAAAAAAACTATCAATACTTGAAATAAGTCTCTAGTATTATTTAGGGAGCATTTGTCTTAGAACTTGTCTAATGAATTGAATTCAAGGGGTATGGTATTAAATCTATGTCTATCCATATTAGTGGGGATTCGTTATCCTAGATGATTTTGTCATATTATTAACAACCTTATTATTTTGTTGCCTTCTAGAATTATTGTTAGCTCATAATCACTCATTTTCATTCTTAATTCGTAGAAGTAAAAGTCAAGGTAGCCTAATCAATCCAATAGTCTCTTGGGATTTCGACCCTACTTGTCTGAACTACATTATTTTTAGTAGTTAGGTATCTTTGATGGTTTTGCAACAATCCGGTTAAATTTTGGTGCCCTTGCCAAGGACAAATAGTTTTTTTTATTTGTTTTGCCTTAGTTTTATTTCTACTAAGTCTTTGTTTTATTTGGTTCCTTTGGCTATAATTTTTATCTATTTGATCCTTTTCTTTTAGACTTTCTCTGTGCATGCACACTCGTAGTACAAGTTTATAAGAGTTGATCCCTCTAGATCCTAAGATCAAGAATATAACACTCAAACACAGAAACCAAAAGAATAAGGGTAAAAAGGCAAGCAAGATGGCTGAAAATCAACCTAAAAAACACTCTTTTAGTATGGTGTCCCAACTCCTCAGACGATGTCGAGCATTTATCGACCATAGGTCACAACAGCGAATTTTGAACTGAAATATGCATTTATCTAGTTTAATTCTAGCAACACTTTACCAGGGCTCCCCCACTGAGTGCCCAATTTCATACATTGAAAGCTTCTTATCAAAGTGTGATACTATGAAGATGAAGGATTAGTCAGAAGATGATGTGAAGTTAAGGTTATTTACTTTCTCTCTAAGGGATAGAGAGTGATAGTGGCTAAGGGATGAAGGTCCAGGCACATATGATACATGGGATAAGTTGGCTAAGGATTTTCTTGTGAAATTTTCGGACCAAGATAAAATGGCTAAGCTAAGGGTCGAGATCAACCATTTTCAGTAGTTGTATGATGAGTCACTCCATGAGACATGGGGAAGATTTAAAATAATGCTCAAGAATTATCCTCATTATGGGTTATTGGATTGGCTTTTTCTTTAGACTTTCTAAGATGGTCTAAACATGGCACAAGCTGTACATTAATGCAGCTTCAGGGGGTAACATTTAGATGAACAATTGATATGTTCATTTTATATAGTGTTTTACCCCTGTCCGTTGGTCATATTTAGGAGTAATTTTGGCACTACGGAGCCATTTTTATTACTAATATGCATTTTCCAGTGTTCTCGTAGATTTGGTACTGTTTTATAGGAAATTGCGGATTTAGAGCATTTTTCGAATTTATTTGAGCCACTACGAGCATTAGAGTAGGATTACATTATTGCCCTAGACCGGTTGGATTCATCAAATCAGTTATTAAGGGCTTGGTGAAGAAGAAGAGTTCGGGACATTGAATCGATTCTTAAAGTAGCTCCAAGAGAAACTCGGATTGGGCCAGTTAGGAACCCAACAGAGTTTAGAACTAGGGTTTTGGTCACGAGAGTTTTTTCCTTCTTTTTTATTCGGACACTTTAAGTTAGTTTGAGTTTTTTTCTTAGTTCTTTAGCTTTTGTCGAATACTCTGATCTATCACATCATACTTTTCGGATTTTATGCAATTCATTATTTTTGTGTAATTTGGTCACGATTTCCCTTCTCTTTTTATTTTCAGAAATTTAATTATTTTGATTTATCATGCCATATTTCATTGCTTTGCTTAGTTTAAATTCCATTATGTATGAGTGGTTCTTTTTCTAGGATTTTGGGGATCCATAAATAATATGAAGGGTAGTTTAATTTGTTGATTATCAATGTTTGATTGGTTTCTATTGATTGAATAAATTTTATGCAATTAGATTTGGCCTGGTTTAATTGTATGAGTCAAGCAATATTGATTCGAGATTTGAGAGATGAGAATCGATGTTTAGGCTTAGTTTCAATAGGCAGGATAATCTATAAATGGTTAGATCCAGAATCGAGAGATGCAATTTAATACCGGTAGATTAATTTTATAATTGTAATAGGTAGCAAAGGCCCTTTATGATCTGAGTAATTGATGCACTGATGATTGATTATTATATTTTACCCTGGAATATTATTTATTGGTGAACCTATACCCTAATATTTGGTTCCTTAAATTCCTCCTCAGTTAATTAGCTTTAGTTCATTAAATTCCTTTATTTTAATTCTTCTATTAAAGTTAATTTGGATACTTGATAATTTAGACTATTTAGGTTGATTAGGAATAGAAAAAATTGTTTCTCTGTAGATTCAACCCTACTTCCCTATCTATTTTAGTTAGTGGTTTTAGGAATTACTTTGATTGGGTGATACGACTGGCCTGTCAAAATTTGGCGTCGTTGCTGGGGAAACGATTTTATTTTTATTTCTAATTGTTCTTTTAGTCGAGATTATTTCTCATACTTGTTTGTTTAGTTCTGTGTTTATGCCCAGGAGTTCTAAATCAGGTTACATTCCCTTTGATCCTGAAATTGAACGTTCTTTTCATAGACGGAAGAACTATTTAGACAAATACGAGTTATTTCCAAAGGTCATACACGTTTGGAACACCCATATGATTCTAGTGACACATAAGCTTCTACAAAATTAGAATCAGAGATGGAAGCTCAACCACCTCGTAAGCTCAGCGATTATTCGCAAGCTTCACTGACAAATTTTTCACACCAAATCTCAGGGGAATACAATTCGAGATTAAACCCTAGTTCATTACTATGATCAAAAGGAAGCAACTTAGTGGAGATAAGGGTGAATATCCATATCTTCATATCTTAGATTTTTGCAAATATTGCAACACTATCAGATAAGCTGGGATCTAATAGGACTAAATCAAGGAGCTTCTATTTCCCATTTCTTTATGTGGTAAAGCTAAACTATGGTTTAATGGATTTAATTAAACTACCTTGATATTACTAACTGTATACTCTTGCTTTAAATTTCTATAATAAAAACTATCCTACAGAACTTTGTTAAGAATTTGTTGAGTTCCTTAAGTTTTATGTTTTTAATGATGACAAACAGTTACAGGAAACAGGTCACAAGTAGTTGGAACTGTCTCCTTGACTGCTATGCTGTAAAGCAGTCACATATTATCTAGTGCATGTTAACCATGTTATATGTGCAGTAGTTAAGCTGATTCCAAGACTTGGAGCATAGAAGCCTTTCGAAGACATTCGAAGAAAGATACTTTGCTCAAGATGAAGCATCCAAGGAAGATTCAAGTCTTGTAGATTACATGAAAAGAAGATTATTTGTACCTTACTGTTAATCTAGTTTTTCATGTAATGTGCTCCGTAGTATGACTTATATGAGTAGGTGATATAAGTGTTTTAAGCGTGATAAGTCATGCTATGAATTCTGGTACAAAGTTGGAATAGAATTCATAACATACTTAATTCAGGGAACCAGGTTTACTAAATGGAATATCAAGCTGCGTATTTTTGAAAAGATTTTGTAAAAATATTTTCTAAGAATTATTTTGGAAAATATATTAAGCAGCTGGTAGATTAGATGAGAATATATTGGTTACCTAAAAACTAGGAGTATTTACCTTATTTGATTCTATCTATATGATTAAGTCAAATAAGATAAATACGTTCCTAAACTCACATAAGATGACAGCTCAAAAGATTATGTGATTTTAGGAAAGCTAGGGTTTTTGCAATCACATATATAAACCCATCTAATCAACCTAATTCAATAAGTCTCTCACGTGAAAAAAACTGAGTTTATCTCTAGAGAGCATTATACACACTTAAGCACAAAAACCTTTCATTAAGTCATATACAAGAGCACCATTAGAACTTATATTTTTTCTCTCATATTAACTTTTAGAAGAAAGATCAAAGGAGAGTTTGATTCTGTAAAGAGCCTTCAACAGAGGGGTTGATAGGCTGAGAGAGTGTTTGTGAGTTCAAACACAAAAGGGCTTATGAGTGTAAGTCGAGTGCACACTCGGAGTAGAGTGTGGGGTGAACTGGTTCCCGGAGTAGGGAAACAGTTGAGTGTCTGTGTTCTTTGTTTTTTGAAGTAGATTAATAAAGAGCATAGAGTAGGAGGACATAGGCCTGAGTTGGCTGAACCTCGTTAAATTGTGTGTCTTCCTTTATTGCTTTACATACATTCCGCTGCTATTAGGAACCAGCACAACTGGTTCCTCCCACAGATCGAAAAAGTAGTAAAAATAAACCAAGGCTATTTAACACTCAATTCACCCCCTCCCCCTCTTGAGTGCTCTAAAACCTTCAGAAGTTCAATCCAAAATTTTCCCAAGAGGTTGATGAGAGTTTATATGAAGCTTGGGAAATATTTTAGAATTTACAGAGAGAATGCTCTCATCATGGTCTAGCACAGTGGCAGATAATCCAAGCCTTTTACAATGGGATTGGAAATTCATCTAGATCAATCCTAGATTCTGCAGCTAATGGATGGTTTATGAATCTTCAAGTTGATGTAGCATGAACAGTTATCGAAGAGATGGTTATTTACAATTTCCAATATGGGAATCCTAGAGGTTTTGCAAATAAAGGGAAACATAGTGTTGATTTCGTATCCTTTTTGCAAGCTCAATTAGCCTCTATTTGTCAGAAAATAGATAATCTTGGTTCTGCTATTCCATCTAATGTAGCTAATGTTTCTGCTACTAAGAATGATGCTTTTTGTAAAAATTATGGAATCGTAGGTCATTAGGAACAAGATTGTAGGTGTTTCATGGAGCAAGTTCATGTCTTCCAAACCCATAGGCAAATTAACCCATACTCCAACACTTATAATCCTGGAATCTGAAACCATCCATATCTCTCTTATCATAGTACCAATGTGCAAAACCCTCCAACTACACAACAACCACAACAATAAGCACCACAACGAACACAATAAAAATATTACCAACCTCCTAACCAAAGAGGCCAACCACCAGCTCCACTTCCATCTACTGACCCTGCCTTGTCAAAAATTAGAACGATGTTAGCTAGTATGCAAAAGCACATGCATAGTAGAGATGCACAAATTAATTCGATCTTAGCTCACAATAAAATCATAGATAATCAAATTGCGCAACTTTCCTCTACTCTACAAACTCGACAGCAGGGAGCCCTTCCATCACAACTAGTAGAACTTAGGGATTATGCAAATGTAATTACTCTGAGGAGTGGTTCACACTATGATGGGCCTCCTATGCCTAAGGATGATGAACCTGCTTTAACAAATACTGCTAACATTTCTGATGATACATTGCAGGAAACAACTCCAAAGAAAGTTCCAACTCAAGATAAGAGTGGAGATGTATCGAAACTAGTTTTCAATTAACTACCATTCCCCAATAGAAAATTGAAGACTAGATTGGATAAGCAGTTTGGTAAGTTTCTAGAGGTTGTGAAAAATTTGTAGGTAACACTTCCTTTCACAGAGTTAATTAGACAAGTTCTTGCATATGCTAAATTTATGAAAGATATTTTGACTAGGAAGAGAGCCTTTAATGAGGTAGAGACTATAGCTTTTATAGAGGAATGTAGTTCTCTATTGCAAAATAAATCTCCACCTAAATTGAAGGATCCTGATAGTTTTTCTATTCCTTATCATATTGGAAATGTCTTCATCGATAAAGCAGTATGCGATTTGGGTGCCAGTGTTAGTGTTATGCCATCATTTGTGTGTTCAAAGCTGAATATGGATGATTTAATAGTTACTAACATTACCTTGCAGATGGAAGATCATTATGTCAAATACCCTTTAGGTATCTAGAGGACGTCCCTGTAAGAGTCAGTAAATTTTTTATCCCTGTTGATTTTTTTTAGACATGGTTGAATATATACAGAATCCAATAATATTAGGTAGACCTTTCCTTTACACTACAAGAGCCATTATTGATGTAAACAATGGAAAACTAACTTTATCTGTTAGAGATGGCAATATCCCTTTTAATTTAGGGAAAGTTTTGAAAGGTCCTATAATATAGGAAAAATGTTATAGTATTGATGTAATTGATGTTATCTATGAAGATAGCTTACCACAGATCCTTACGAGGGATCTTTTGGAGGAAATACTTTGTAGAGATTTTACTACAGGTGAAGTTGACATTTGAAGCAATGAGGTGGATGCTATAGAGAAACCTCTCATAATAGAAGACCTCGATCCTAAGGAGAGCAAGAAGGTAATAAAATTAGTTCAAGAATCAAAACCTGTAGAGGTTAAGAAACCTGAACTAAAAACTCTCCCTTCTCATTTAAAGTATGTTTTTCTTGATGAATAGGAATTACACCCTATGATCATTAGTACTACACTTGATGACCCACAAACTTCCTAAATTCTTAAGGTTCTTTGAACCCATAAAAGGGCAATCGGGTACATTATTGATGATCTCAAGGGTATTAGCCCTGATTTTTGTATGCATAGGATACATTTAGAGGACAATCATAAGCCATGTATTCAACCCTAGAGAAGGTTGAATCCTAATATATAGAAAGTAGTCAAGCAAAAGGTTATGGAATTACTTGATGCAGGTATTATTTATCCTATTTCTGACTCAAAGTGGGTGAGTCCTATACAGGTGGTTCCTAAAATGGGTGGGATAAAAGTGATTAAAAATGATAAAAATAAATTGATTCCCACTAGAAGTATAATAGGGTGGCGTATGTGCATTGATTATCGAAGATTAAATATCGCTACTAAGAAAGATCATTTCCCTCTCCCTTTTATTGATCAAATGTTAGAAATAAAATGTTAGAGAGGTTAACTAATCATAAGTTCTTTTGTTATTTAGATGGGTACTCAGGATTTTTCTAAATTCTGATTCACCCTAAAGATCAGGAAAAGACCACATTTACATGCCCTCATGATACTTTTGCATATCATAGGATGCTGTTTGGTCTGTGTAATGCCCCTACTACTTTTCAATGTTGTATGATGAGTATCTTTTCTGATTTAATAGAGTCTATCATGGAAATATTTATGGATGATTTTAGTGTGTATAGGTCCTTATTTGATATATGTTTGACTAACCTTACTAAAATTTTGAAAAGATGTGAAGAGTG
Organism: Dysphania ambrosioides; assembly: GCA_026401315.1. Taxonomy (NCBI): domain Eukaryota; kingdom Viridiplantae; phylum Streptophyta; class Magnoliopsida; order Caryophyllales; family Amaranthaceae; genus Dysphania; species Dysphania ambrosioides. Next base: position 24,303,440 of record CM048657.1, read on the forward strand.
CAATTTGGTTCTAAATTGAGAAAAATGTCACTTTATGGTGACAGAAGGAGTGGTTCTTGGAAATATTGTATCTGATAAGGGTATACAAGTAGATAAGGCTAAAGTTTTTGTGATTGAGCAATTACCTCCGCTAGTTAATGTTAAGGGGGTTAGAAGTTTCTTAGGTCATGTAGGGTTTTATCGTCGCTCTATCAAAGATTTTTCTAAAATTGCTAAACCACTACTCATCTTTTATTCAAGGATGCCCCATTTGATTTTACTGACGAGTGTCTTCAGGATTTTAACAGGATTAAGCAGTCTTTGATATCATCACCCATCATATGTGCTCCCGATTGGAATCTTCCTTTCAAGATTATGTGTGATGCTAGTGATTTTGCAGTAGGAGTCGTGCTAGGACAAAGAAAGAACAAAGTTCTACATGTCATTTATTATGCAAGTAAAACGTTGGATGAAGCCCAAATCAATTATGCCACCACGGAGAAAGAGTTTCTTGCTGTGATTTACGCTTTAGAAAAATTTTGATCATATCTAGTTGGTTCTAAAATTATTGTTTTTACTGATCATGCAGTTTTGAAATATCTTATAGCTAAGGTGAAAGCAAAGCATAGGCTCCTCCATTGGGTTCTCTTGCTCCAAGATTTTAATGTGGAAATTAATGTTGTTGCAGATCACTTGTTAAGGATCAAGTATGATGAGGGTAAGGATTCTCTTCCTATAAATGATTCTTCCTTAATGACCATTTGTTTACAGTTGTAGAGCAACCCCCTTGGTATGCTGATTATGCTAATTACTTGCTGGGTGGTACTTTACCTCCTAATTTGTCCTACCAACAGATAAAAAGGTTCTTGTATGATGTCAAACATTATTTGTGGGATAATCCTTTTTTGTTTTGTGAGTATGTAGATGGACTATTTTGCAGGTGTGTTCCCGAATAGGAAGTCCACGATATTCTTACTAGATGCCACAACTCACCATATGGTGGACATCATGGTCCCACCAAGACGGTTGCAAAGATCAATGAGTCAGGCTTCTATTGGCCTACCATGTTTAAGGATGCCCACTCTTTTGTCCAAACTTGTGATTCTTTCCAGAGGAGTGATAACATTTTACGGGGCACGAAATGCCTCCAAAAGGTATTTTGGAAGTTGAAATTTTTGATGTTTGGGGTATTGATTATATGGGACCTTTTCCCTCCTCTAAAAGAAATTGTCATATCCTTGTCATCGTTGATTATGTGTCCAAGTAGGTTGAAGCTATTGCCATACCTACCAATGATGCTAAGGTGGTCTATAAGCTCTTTAAGAAGACTATTTTTCTAAGATTTGGAGTCCCTAAAGCCCTTATTAGTGATGGAGGATCTATTTATGAGCGGAAGTTCGATACCCTTCTCAAGAAGTATGGTGTTTACCATAGGATGAGTTTAGCTTATCTTCCCTAAACTAGCGGCCAAGTTGAGGTTTCGAAGTGTGAGATTAAGGGTATTCTAGAGAAGGTGGTAGTAAAGTCTATGAAGGATTGGAGCGATAAGTTGGATGACACTCTTTAGGCATATAGAAATGCATTTAAGACCCCCATTGGTACTTCTCCCTATACACTTGTGTATAGGAAAGCATGTCACCTCCCAGTGGAATTAGAGAACAAATCTTATTAGGCAATTAAGGATCTCAATTTGGATGCCAAGTTAGCGGTAGAGATGAGGCTGCTACAACCTAACCAACTAGATGAGTTTAGGTTGATGGCCTATGATAGTGCACATGTCTACAAGGAAAAGACCAAGAAATGGAACGATAAGATTATCCTTCCAAGAGAATTCAAAGAGGTTAATAAGGTTTTCTTGTTCAATTCTAGACTTAGACTTTTCCCTAGAAAGTTAAAGTCAATGGTCAGGTCTAGGGGTGCTTATCGAGTTGAGCTACTCGTGAGCAGCTCGAGCTCGACTCGGTCAAAACTCGGTCAAAGCTCGACTCGAGTGGACTCGATTCGAACTCAAACTCGGCTCGATAAGATAACGAGCCGAGTTGAGCAAACTCCAGCTCGACTCGAAAAGCTCGTGAGAAGCTCGAATGAAGATCGTTAGAAGCTCAACTCGAAAGCTCGTAGAAGCTCGACTCGAAAGCTCGTTAGAAGCTCGGCTCGAAAGCTCGTAGAAGCTCGACTCGAAAGCTCATTAGAAGCTCGGCTCGAAAGCTCGTTAGAAGCTCGGCTCGAAAGCTCGTTTGAAGCTCGGCTCAAAAGCTCGTTTGAAGCTCGACTCGAAAGCTCGTTTGAAGCTCGACTAGAAAGCTTGTTAGAAGCTCGACTCGAAAGCTCGTTAGAAGCTCGACTCGAAAGTTTGTTAGAAGCTTAACTCGAAAAGCTCATGTGAAGCTCAGTTCTTTTATATTTAGTATATTCATGAAATAATATATTTTTTGATTAATTTTATATTTAAAATAAAAAAGGTCATGAGTCGCTACAGTTCGGTTCTATAACATGTTGTCTTGAGTTATAGTTTGTTTCGGTAATTTGGGTCGAGTCAATTTTTTACAGCATAACTTTCAGCCAAGTGTCATGTTATGATGAGACATATGATCTAATTAAGAAATTTATGACACATGAAACCATTTAAACAAAATTAGAGTTATATACTTATATAACTTATATTATTCATATATTTCTAAGTTTCTAACCTTATAATTTTTAACAAAATACATATGATATTTCATATACCGTGATGAACCTAAAGTATTACTAAATAAAGTTAAAAAAATATGATGATTGATGATCAATAGGGGTGTCAGTTCGGGTTGTCGGTACGTGTTTAGTTCAGTACTAACGGATTCGGTACTGTTGCGTCAGGTTGAAACGGGTTTTTAATTATTTTTGGATCGGTTCGGTTTCGGGTTAATAATCGGATCGGGTTCAATCAGTTATTTACTTAATCAGTTTGGTCCAGATTTGATTCGGGTTTGACCGGTTTGGGTTTGACCAGGTTTGGGTTTGACCTTTATCAACTATATTCGTAATTTTGTTATTATTTTGTAGAAAAAAGGATAATTTATAATACTATAAATTGTTGAAAAATCATAATAATCAACTTATTGAACATTGGAAGGCGATGCATTCCCACTATCTGAAGAAACTATTTCTCCATTACAAAATCATATATGTCATTTCTTGTATTTCTTCCTTTCCTAACATCTTTTATCTACTCATACGAATTTTTATTAGGCACAAATAATGACTATTGTAGTATTATTCTTCATATATATATTTGTGCCGATGGTCGTGTTATAGATCCCTATAACTATATTTGAGCTTCGAGTATATAACTATTAAAGGTATTTAACTATTAAAGGTATTTAACTATTAAAGGTATTTAACTTTTAAAAAATATTGCCAAAATTTTTTTTTAAAAAAATGGAAACCCTAAGACCTAATGTGCAGCCGCCCGTGACTCTCTTTTCCTCTTGACTCTCTTTTCCTCTTCTCCCTTTTCCTTCCTACCTCAATACCTCCAAGGCTCCAAATCTCCAATAACACAGCCGAGTGCCGAACTGCCGACCTAAAGCAATCCTAGCTTCTATTGTTGCCGCTCCCGGTTTTCCCATCCCCTACTCTCTACGAATTCATTGTTGTTGAAGATCTCAGATTTGTTGGTAGCTCACAGGTACTCCACCATTTTCACAGGTACTCCACCATTTTCCTCATAACTTTTCCATTATTAGCTTGACTACTGACTAGTTAGGGTGGGGAGGAAGGATCGATTTATGGGGGTCATGGAACTCATGAGAAGGCATAGAGCAGGAGCGCCAGCAACAACGACTACTAGCCGTCCGATGACTAGTGCCGTGGCAGTAGCGACAGTGGTGATTGATACAGGTGGGCCAAGGAATATTCTATCCTTAGATCTTAACCTTCCAGCTCCAGATGATCAGGAAGATCAACAACAAGTAGGTGATGGGGTGGAAGATCATGATCACATGGATACCAAGTTTGTTCATGTTCTTCCTACGCCTGCTACTTTGGTGGACTGCCATTACTAAACAAAAAAAATACAAAATTGATACAGATTATACTTCTTCTTTTTTTTAAAAAAAAAACAAAAATTATATTGACTTTTACTGGGAATTGTAATTGATCATCTGATGATATATATTAATGTTATAAAAGCATAGTATATTTCATTTAATATTTTTTGGTGTATTGAGGTAGCTTAAGTGTGTTGTTATTGGACGATGAGTGAAAGAAGGTGGTTAATTTTGATATAATAATGATTTTGTATTGGGTTGGATGGCAAGTTTGAAATGTTTCCTTTGAGTAAGTGGCTTGCCCTGAAGGAAACTCTGACTAGTTATGGGTAGTATGGCTGGAGTTGAGAATATCTAGATTGTGGTGGCACCTCTTTTAATTAGGCATGCCTCATGTATATGTCCACCTGCTGTTCATGTCCTAACTTATACCTGTAGTAGAATTAGTTGTCCCCTCGCTGTCAAGTTGATAAGCACTAATGCCCAATTGTCCACTGTATTATTATATGCAATTGATATTGAATGTGTGGTCTAAGATTTTTGGCAATGGGTATTATCTCTTCAAAATCACAACCATGTTCTCATCTCAAGTCACTTCCTGCATTGCAATTATTGCCCTTGCACAGTTATACAAAAACAGATAATCTCCTTGGACCCCCCCCCCCCCCTCGTCTACACTTGTGCTTACTGTTTCTCTTTTTAATCTAATACTATACTTTTTTTTATTCCAATATCGGTTTATGTGACAACTGTTTTGACGTTGACTTGTAGTAATTTTTATTCCAATATCGGTTTATGTGATAACGTTGTGTTTTAAGAAAAGTTATTGTCATCTTAAATAATGTCTATTAATGATGTTATAATGATGCTTCCTCTATTCGGTTGTATATTTCAGAATGTCCAAGTCATCAAGTGGTCCACAAGCATCTTCCACACTTGTTGGCACAACAAGAGCAAGAGATATTGAAGTTAATTTGGAGGGTGGAAATCAAGGTGTAGCAGAATCAAATGAACTCCATGAAGACGACGATGTTGATATAGAAATAGAAGAGCCCCCTCCATCAAGACAAGATGTTGAAAATCCTTTTCAAGCTCCTAAGAGAAAAAAGAGATCAAAAGTTTGGGAACATTATCATGAAAGTGAACAAATACAAGGAGCATTGAAAGTAAGGTGTAGACATTGCAATTCTTCTCTTTCTATCTTAAAGTCTGGAAGTACTACTCATTTGACTCGTCATGTAAACGCTTGTCCATCAAGAATAAGTGATTTGAAGCAACAAAGTTTGATTAACTTTTTACCATCTAATTCAAGTGCAAGTGAAGAATTTGTTAGTGCTTTACATGATGGTAAGTTGGACATGTTAAAGATGAGAGAGGGTATATCACATTGGATTACAATGCATGAGCATCCTTTCACTGTGGTTGAAGAGGAAGGGTTTAATTTGATGATGAAGAGGGGAATACCGCAATGGACTAGTGTCTCTCGTCACACTATAAGAGCAGATTCTTTTAAAGTATATGAGTTTGAGAAAAAGAAGCTAAAGCAATTATTGAAATCTGTGGATCGAATTAGTTTGACTACGGACTTGTGGCGATCAAGGCCACAAAGGATCGAATATATGGTTTTAACAGCTCATTTTGTGGATTCCAATTGGAATCTTCAAAAACGAGTACTTAACTTTGTACACTTGCCTCCTCCTCGTAAAGGTGCTAACATAGCTGATTGTATCTTGACATGTCTAAGAGAGTGGGAAATTGAAAACAAGGTATTCTTTACACATATTTAATTTTTCATATATTCCTTTATTTAACTAATCACTTGTTTATTTTGATTCTTTCTTAGGTTTTCACAGTTTCAGTGGACAATGCAAGTGCAAATGATGCATGTATCAAGATTTTAAAGGAGAATTTTGCAACTAATGGAAGATTATTGTGCAATGGAAAGTTGTTTCATGTACGTTGTTGCGCACATATCCTCAACATAATGGTTCAGTTTGGCCTTGAACAAGTGAAAGATATTGTTGGAAAGATCCATGACACCGTGGACTTCTTGAATTCAAGTGAAGGGCGACTTAAACGATTTGGTGAACTAGTTAGCCAATACAATGTGCAAGAACGAAAGCTAGTCCTTGATTGCAAGACTCGTTGGAATTCAACATATGACATGCTCGATTGTGCTATCAAGTTTCGAAAGGTATTTCCTAGATATGCATTGCATGATCATAATTATGATTGTTGTCCAGATGATGATGAGTGGGAAAAGGTTGAGAAGTTGCTTGATGTTTTAAGAGTGTTTAAAGTTGCCACTAATACAATTTCAGGTTCAGAATATCCTACTTCTAACTTGTTCTTAAGTGAGGTGTATAAAATCAAAGTATTGCTTGATAAGAAATGTGAGTCTTCTGATGATTTTGTTAGGAGTATGGTCCAAAACATGAAACAAAGGTTTGATAAGTATTGGGGTGAATGCAATATTCTTATGTCAATAGGAGCATTGTTAGACCCTAGACTCAAATTGAGGGTTTTAGAGATTACATTTCCCAAAATGTTTCCTTCACATATAGCTCGTGAGAACATTAATACAGTTAAGGAAGTATTATATCAAATTTATAATGAATATGTGGTGATGTATTCTTCTGAAGAAAGTGGGGAGTGTGAATCTATTCCGATTATTTGTGAAGGTGATAGTTCTTTAAGTAGTATGGTTGAACTCTTAGAAGTGGTCCAATGTGGGCAACAAATAGAGCCTAATAAATCAGAACTTGATGTTTATCTTGATGAGGGACTATTGATTACTCAAGATCCAAAATTTGAAGCATTGACTTGGTGGAAGGAAAAATCTATGAAGTTTCGTATTTTATCGAAGTTAGCATCACAAGTTCTTGCAGTTCCAATTACCACAGTTGCTTCTGAGGCAACTTTTAGTGCCGGTGGTCGTGTTATAGATCCTTATAGATCTAGGCTTGCACCAGAAACGGTGCAAATGTTGATTTGCACCGGTGATTGGTGTAGATCCCTCCATGGAGTGCAAAGAAAGAATAAGGTAAAAACTACCTATTATTATCATCATCATTCTCATTATTATAACATCACTATTATCATTATTGAAATATTTATGTTTTTATATTGCAGAATAAAGATGATTATCAACCAAAGGAAATTTCCATTCCAATTCCTTCGACAGAAACTACAAAATGAGAATTTCATGAAAAACTAATATTGTTGAACATTATTTGATATTGTATTTTTTTTTTGTTGGACAGTTTTTTTTGATGTTGTTTTAATCGTTTGCTTAATCCTTTGTATGTTTACTTTAGACATTTCTTAATGATTTTCACTTCTAATATTCGAAATTTGGTAAGTTTGATTGAATTTTATTATTTCTGCAAGTTTAGATTTAAACTTTCAACAAATAAATTAACTTTTGAGCATGTTTGAGCCTAACGAGCTTCGAGCTCGAGCTTCGAGCCGAGCTTCGAGCCCGAGCTTCGAGCCCGAGCTTCGAGCCCGAGCTTCGAGCCGAGCTTCGAGCCGAGCTTCGAGCCCGAGCTTCGAGCCGAGCTTCGAGCCCGAGCTTCGAGCCGAGCTTCGAGCCCGAGCTTCGAGCTCGAGCTTCGAGCCCGAGCTTCGAGCTCGAGCTTCGAGCCGAGCTTCGAGCCCGAGCTTCGAGCTCGAGCTTCGAGCCGAGCTTCGAGCTCGAGCTTCGAGCCGAGTTCGAGTTCGAGCCGAGCTCGAGCTTGGATTTCCAAGCTCACGAGCTTTCGAGCTCGAGCCGAGCTTGAGTCTGAGCTATCGAGTTCGAGTCGAGCTCAGCCAGGTCCTTTTACTGTTAAAAGGGAAAACAAATTTGAGTTTGTAGAGTTATATGATGAACATGGTGGTGATTTTAAGGTAAATGGCCAAAGACTAAAATTATACCATGAAGGGGCTACCGTTGGTGCAGTTGAATTACTTCACCTAATCAATTCTGTCTCATCTTGATTGACATACAGTAAGATGGTCGTGCAGGACCTAGATAAACTAGCACTTTTGCGAGAGGCAACCCGTATTTTCTTACTTATTGAATTAGTTTTCCTTTATTTTTGTTTTTTTGAGAAGTAGAGTATTTTGTACAAGTTAGAGAGAAGCAGAAATTTTAAAAGGATGCCAAAGTTGTGAAGGTCAAACTCATGGAAGCTCGCCCTACCGGGCGTGAGAGGCAGGAAATTTTATGCCTTATATTTGCCCGATAGAGCTATATTTGCCCTACCGAGCGCAAGGAGAAAATTTTTTTAACACGATAATTCGGGTAACTGAGCGATATTTTCCTTACTAGGCGTGAGAAGAGGTAAATTTGATCAAGGACAATCACCTAGATGGGTAAAATCTGCCCTACCGGGTGCGTGACCAAGGTGAAATCGTTAGCAATTTCGCCCGGCCGAGAGAGATTCGCTCGACCAGGCGCGAGGTGAACCATAAAAAGCTCTTTAAATGCGCCTGGGTGGCGATGGGTCGTCCGATTGGGAGCGCCTTCCCCCCTACTGGTACCCTTCTTTTTCTTCTTTTTTCTCCCTTCTTCTTCCTTATTATTTCACTCTTTATTTCCTCCATACTTTTCTCTCTAAAAAACCCTAATTTTCACTACCTTCTCTCTAAGATCTACCCTCCAATTCTCACCCAAATCCAAAAATTTCTATATTTTCTTTCTCCCCCACTCATCCTCTACACCCTTATACTAATTTTGTTTGGTGTCAAGTGATTTTTTTAAGAAAACTTACCAATGACTTCAAAGAGAACAAGAACCTAAGGTGGGCATGGATTGGGATCAAGCACTCCATATGACCCAGATCTACAAATTTAAGAGTGGCCAACAATAAGGATTATAACTTCAACACAATGTCAAAGGTTGTTGAACCTCTACGAACGCAAGGTAACTCTATCTCTATCTCGGTGGTTACACTGAGATACTCTTGAAACCTTAGGAGTATATGAGAATGTAAAAAGATTTATGAATGAAATAGGAATGCGTAAGTTTGTTGATATGCACTATCCTACTTAGCGTGAAATTACTTACAAATTCCTTTTTTCTTTAGATGTTGTTCAATCAAATAATGGACCAGTTTTGCATTTCAAGTTGAAAATAGAAATATTTGTTTGACATATGTTGAATTTTCTAAATTCTTTGATCTTGATCCCCATCCCCCTACCCAATGGCATGAGAACTACTGATTAAACGATATCTATTATGCTTTGACAGGTTTACCCTACCCGAATTCCCAGCATGTTAGTGCCTAACCCTTCCATCACCCCATCCCTAAAACTTTCCAAAGATTTTCGGGGACCTGCTTTCTAGCTCGCCACAAGCCTCATAACACCCAAACTAATGAACTAGCAATCCTAGGACATTATGTATATGGGTTGAGGAGATAGAACATTTTCTAAAAACATTGTTCCCCATTTGAGTAAACACGCCACCACTTATGGCGGCTCTGCCAGAAACCCTATTTGTTTCGGTGGCCTCATTACTAGGATAACACTAAAGAAGGCGGGGTTCATAGAGTCTAGATATGAGGGGTTGACCAACTGTGGGGGAGGGACTCTCATGAACTTGACTTATCTTCAGAGCCTAGATTAGATAAAGCCAAATAGCCAACGGATTTTTAGGTGGCATGTCAGGGTAGGAGCGGCCATTTTGGGCATCTTTCCTCTTCCAAACTCCAAGCTGACCGCTTTTCTCCCTTAGGCAAGATTCTTACACTTATGATATACTAATTGCCCATGCCTAAGGCATGGCATAGCCTCAGTAGCATGCACCATCACCACCTTAACAAGCCCCTAGACCTGACCCCAAGTGTACTTGGGACTTTTAGAGGATTGGTCAAATTCTAGGTCGTATAGAGAAGACCCAAGGAGACCTTAGAAGGATGGTTGGCTCCCTTGACCAAAGGCTAGGGTATGTTAAGAGGAACAAGGGTAGAGCCCTTTTCCCAATGTACAATGATTATGCTTATCATAGTGCTATTTCCAATAACGCTATCCATCCTGACTAGTACCAACCACCACCTAAAGGTTATGTAGATCACACTTCTCGGGGTATTTACACTGACTATTGCTCATTTTATGGCTACAACCAAGACTTTCCTTTTGGGGGGATGGGGGGCAATGTTGACCCTAACTACTTTGGTGGGAGTTTCTTTGGTGGTGTAGGGGGAGCAGAGGAAGATTTGGGTAGATGGATGAGGATGTTGATGATTAGCCATAGTGCGGCTAATTCTCGAGTCAATGAGGACATTTTCTGATTTTTGCTTGGGGGAGATTTATATACCTTTTGTCTCTTTTTCTTAGTATAGTTTTATTGCTTTTTAGAGTAGTTTTAATGACTTAAAAAAATTTTAAAAATACATTCTAATGAATGATAAATCATGCTTCCTTGTGCCCCATACATGAAAATTATTTTGATTCTTGGTATATGATGATGAGTATTGTGGATAAGTTAATCATGATTTGATGTTTGATTTCTTGGATTACCTAACATGAGTCAAGATTGTCCAACTACTAGAGGATTTGGTGCTTGGCTAGTTGGTTTGGTTAGGAATTGTGTGTTAGTTCTTGGTATATTAATGAAGTTGAGTATATGTTTTCAACTTTGAGTAATGGTTATATGACTCATTATTATGCACATTGAGGAAGACAAAGGTATTTGTTCTTTTAGGTGGACTTCAGACAAAATTAGATACATTTGTTCTATTCTTGCCACCCATGTTGTTGCCTTGACTTTTGTTGATTATTAGCCACATATAAGCCGATTTTGCCCCACTAGTTACTAGTCCCAAGCTTGGCTTGGGAGAGCTATTAGTAAGTGATGTGAGGAAGTTTGTAGTATGCTTGTTATTTGTATAATTTGGGCGGTGTTGAGAAGTTAATTGTGTGCTCTTATTTTATGGAAATGTGAAAAAGAGCAAAGGAGAAAAAAATTGTTTCAATGTTCAAGTGTTCTAATTAAATTTCATGTTCAAAGTTTGTTTATTCACTTAAGTTATAAAATGATACATATAATTTTTATGAGTGAAGTTGTAAGGGTTGGAAAATATGTGATATTATTGGATCAGTTGTTTGGTGAATTTTTGTAGAGTCAAATTGTGTTGGGGATGATTTGGTCATTATTGATTTTTGACCTGGGTTTCTTTATTAAGTTTTTGGCTCTCTTAAGCATAGCTTTACTCTCATATTTTCCCAAATTTATCCTACCTTTTACCCTAATCCTTACATTAAAATCTTTAAAGACCTTTCGACCTTTGTGTATAGAGTTGTATGAATGTGAAATTAGTTGTTTATCAATACAAAGAATGAATTGACATATTTTGAGTCGACTACTAGGTTGGGTGCTTGTTTTCTTAAACACACCAGTGTTGTGAGTTAGGAGGGCATTGTTCACATCAAAGGGGTTGGATGGAGAGTAATCGAATACATCTTATATCTGCCACATAAAGAGTGAAGAGTGCGTGAGCACTAGTCTTGAATTCCATATCCACTCATGGTTTACTCTACTTGAAAATTGTTAAGGAGGATGAGTAATTAGATGGATTTGATTGGTAGAATTTGATGCATATTTGTTGGATTTGCCTTGAATCGATTATGCATGGCTTTATTTGATTCTTGGGATAAAGTATGTTTTATTTGTTCATTGATGAGCTCTTTGCTTAGGGACAAGCAAAGGATTGGCTTGGGCGAGTTTGATATATTCATTTTATATAGTGTTTTATCCTCGTCCCTTGGTCATATTTAGGAGTAATTTTGGCTCTACGGAGCCATTTTTATTTCTAATATGTGTTTTCCAGTGTTCTCGTAGACTTGTTACAGTTTTATAATAAATTATGGATTTGGAGCATTTTCCCGAATTTATTTGAGCCACTATGGCATTGGAGTAGGATCACATTATTGCAAAAATAGTTTGTTTCCTAAGACCAGTTGGATTCATCAAATTAGTGATTAAGTGCTTAGTGAAGAAGAAGAGTTCGGGACATTGGACCGATTCTTAAAGATCTAAGAGAAACTCGGATTGGGCCAGTTAGGAGCTCAATAGAACGTCATTTGGCCCAAAAATCTGCCCTGGCGGGCAGCCCTCGCTCTAAAGCACGCCCGGCCGTGTGAGGCATAGCACAAAGAAGAACTAGTCGCCCTGTCGGGCGAGGCTTATTACGCAGTATATTATTGCCATAGAGACGCGCCCGGCTGGGGGAACACCCACCCTGCGAGATGCGTGTACTTTTCTTTACGTATTATTTTAGAACTAGGGTTTTGGTCATGGGATTATTTCCTTCTTTTTCATTTGGACTCATCAGGTTAGTTTGAGTTTTTTCCCTTAGTTCTTTAGCTTTCGTCAAATACTCTGATCTATCACTTTACACTTTTCGGATTTAATGCAATTCATTATTTTCGTGTAATTTGGCAACAATTCCTTCTCTTTTTATTTTTAGAATTTAATTGTTTTGATTTGTCATGCCATATTTAATTGCTTTGCTTAGTTTAAATTCCATTATGTGTGAGTAGTTCTATTTCTAGGGTTTTGGGAATCCATAAATAATATGAAGGGTAGTTTATTATTGTTGATTATCAATGTTTGATTGGTTTCTATTGATTGAATAAATGTTATGAACTTAGATTTGGCCAGGTTTAATTGTATGAGTCACAATATTGATTCGAGATTTGAGAGATGACAATCAATGTTTAGGCTTAGTTTCAATAGATAGATTAATCTATAAATGGTTAGATCAAGATTCGAGAGATGTAATTTAATACTGGTAGATTAATTTTGTGATTGTAATACATAGCGAAGGCCCTTTATGATCTGATTACTTGATGCACTAATGGTTGATTGTAATATTTTACCCTAGAATATTATTTATGGTGAACATATACCCTAGAATATTATTTATTGGTGAACATATACCCTAGGCTTTGGTTCCTTGAATTCTTCCTTAGTTAATTCGCTTTAGTTCATTTAATTCCTTTAGTTTAATTCTTATATTAAAATTAATTTGGCTACTTGATAATTTAGACTATTTAGGTTGATTAGGAATGGAAAAACTTGTTTTCCTATGGTTTTGACCCTACTTCCCTATTTATTTTAGTTAGTAGTTTTAAGAATTACTTTTGATTGGGTGATACTTCTTTAGCCTATCAATGATGCTCAGGGTACCTTGGCTTTGATTGAGAAGATGGCTACTACTAATACTTTACGTTCTTTGAGGTCTGGTCATAGGGAAGAGTCGTCTTCTTCTTCTTTAAATGCTTATATCTTTAGATTGGTAGCATCATTGCAGATTATTTGGGTAGTGAGCAAGTGAATACTATCTACAACAATCAGTACAAGCCATTTAATCCTTTCTCGAACACTTAAAATGAAGGTCATAAGCAACATCCATTTCTCTCCTATAAGAATAACCAAAATGTGTTGTACCCAACCTAAATCCAATCCCCATAACGCAACAACTTCAATTAGCAGCCAAGACCACCCGGTTACAATGGAAGACCACCTTTCAACCCATATACTTTCCGATAGCCCTAGGTCCCCCAAAAGTCAAACTTGGAGATTATGATGAAAAACTTCTTTGCTTTACAGAGAAAGTACAATATTGATTAGGAAAAGCAGAATACAAAACTTAAGGTTCAGACAAAGATGTTGGAAACTCAACTTGACCAATTGGCTTAGTAGGTCATTCACCTCTCAAAAGTCCTAGGAAAATTCCCTAGAAACACTGAAACTCCACCCAAAGAACATATGAATGTAGTGATAGTGAGGAGCGATAAATAATTAGTAAATCCACTAATGAGAGGTATGATTGCTTCAAATGAGATCAAGCGGTTGTGGTTGATGAGTTCAAAGTAGGAAGGAAAGAGTCTTCTTGTACTCTTGTGGAACCATATAGTTTGCCAGCTCCTTTCCCTTAAATATTGAATCAAGCAAAGCTCGAGAAGAACTATGGTAAGTTCCTTGATATTTTGAAGAAGTTGTGTGTGAACATTTTGTTCCTCAATTCAATCCCATTTCTGAGGTGCCCTCTTATGCCAAGTTTTTGAAGGAAATGTTATCAAGAAAGAGGATGGTTAAGGAAAATGCAATAGTGCCTCTCATAATGGAGTGTAGTACGATAATTCATAATATCCTTCCTAAGAAGAAAGGTGATCTGGGAAACTACTCCATCCCAGTCATACTAGGGGATTTAGAGATTAAGAACGTATTGTGTGATCTTAGGGCTAAAGTGAATCTTATGCCTCTATATATATGCAAGAAGCTTCAGATGGTTGATCTAAAACTCACTCATATTTCTCTTTAGCTTACCAATAGAACTATTAAGTATCCAATAGGCATATTAGAAGATATTCCCCTTCAAGTAAGGAAATTAAATTTCCTATGTGATTTCATGGTGATGGAGATGGAAGAGGATGCATAAATTCTAATTATTCTTGGTATACCATTCTTTGTCACTACAGGAGCTATGATTGATATGAAGAATGGTAAGATCATCTTTAAGGTAGGAAAAGAAAAGGCGGAGTATGCCATAACTCATTAATTTGACACATTATTCACGTGTGTGATAGTTTATAAGGTGGACTCGATTAAAGACATCTCTACTAGCTATGTTAATAAAGAAAACAATTTTAAGCCCTTGAAATAGTCCTGATAGGCACTAAGAGGAAGGATCTAAAAATGATGGAACATGTCAATCTCTTGGAAAGTGTGAAATAAGGAAAGGCTAATGAGTGATTTGGGATCACTTAGTGATCGAAAATCCTCATATTCTCCACTAAGAGTAGATCTTGATTATGTGCATAAGAAGAATTCTCCATACCCTAGCGAGTTCTAAGAAGATGAGATGGTGTTGTTCAATTCTAAGTTGAAGTTGTCCCTCGAGAAACTTAGATCGAGATGGATTGGGCCATTTCAACTTTAAAAGGTCTTCCCATATGGTTTAGTGGATATTTGGAGTGAAACAACATGATATTTTAAGGTAAATGGCCAAATATGAAAGCACTATCGCATAGGAGACTCCATCCATGGAAAGGCTAGCCTTAGCCTTTTGGTCCCATTATCAAGTTGCAAAAAATCAAAAGGGTCTAGCTTAAGATCGAAAACAAGAACTTAATGGAAGGCAACCCATTTTCTTACTTACTTTTCTTATAATTTTTTATGTTTTTATTTTGAGTTCTTAGTTATTCTATGTGTTTTTGTGAGTTTTGATTATGTTTTATGTTCCTTTGTAGGTCTTTTGGTATGTGGTTCTTAAGGAGGGTGTATCACACTTTTTTGAGTATAAACAGATCGCATTTGGGAAGTTATATTGAAGCATAGGAGCATCAATGTTGAAACTCTAAGAAAGTTTTTCTATTAAAGTGTTGCAAACACAAAGACTTGGACAAGTATGTGTAAAGCACTTGCTTGAGATTGCTCAGTTTTGGGTGTTCTAGCTGAAGCATAAGAAAGTCAGAAAATTGAAGAGACTCAGAGGAGTGTGTAGAGAACTCATCCGATTCCCCTTTAGAAATCCAAGTTTTCCAACTTTTCTAGAAATCATCAAAACTCACTAACGGTAAGACACTCAGACGAGTGTATAGAGCACTCACCCGAGTCCTGTCTCTTTTAGCTGATAAAAACTCGTGCAGAACTCAAGTTGCTTTATTATCCCCTTTGCTTCACACCCTAAAGCTCCCTATTACTCATTATTCCTCACACAATTCTTCATCACCTATCATCATACACCCCAAATTCATATCCATAGCCCTTTTTAATTACAAATATGTCATAACTTCAAACTCTCCCTTAAATATCTCAAAAACTTATAAACCCTAACTTTCTTAATTTATTTGGGGGGTTTTTAGGTTAGAGCATTATTGGTGAAATTGGTTGAATTTAGAGCATCCTTGTCCATTATTAAGAATTTTGGAGGTATATTTGGGAATAATTCATCTACATTGCATTTGGTACACTATAACCCTTTCTTTCCATTATTTCACCATTTTTAGCCTAAATTTTTTTTTCATATTTTTGCTTGAATTTGTGTTATTTTGGATATATTTTTGCTTGGATTGAGATTGGAATTCGTAAAATTGGTTATATTCATAAGCATTATTGTTTGATTTTTGTGGTGATTATTTTGAGGTTGTTGTGGCATTTGTTGAACCCTTTTGATCCCAACACACCATTCCTTGTTGTTTCCTTAATTCATACTTGAATATGCCTTTAAGAAGGAATAACCCTAGGAACACCTCCACTCGAGGTTTAAGGAATCCTTCCCTACCCCAACTATTCAACCACCAATGATATAAACTTATAGGATAGATTTTGGCAACAACGAGGATTATATGAGAAATTTTTTAAGATATAGCAAGGAACCTTATCCCCATTTATTTCTATAATAGATGGCCACTAGGTCCTTAGGGTGGATAAAGCGGTCCACAAATTATTTTTGAGGTTTGGATGGGAGTCCCTCCTAGGTCTACATGCACCCACCTTTAGAAATCTAACCCTTGAAATCCTCTCCCCTTTTTACATAACCGTAATTCGGCCGATAATACACCTTTGAAGATTTTTTTTTAACTATTTTGGCACCCGAATGTGGTTTACCTTAGAGAATATCCATGATTTCGGGACTCCCTTTCAACAGGATATTGACTCCTCATTACCTTAGGTTAGAGGATACTAGTACATCTTTTTTTGGAGAGAAATCATTTTTCTCACTAACTACAAACCTAGTAGATCTAAGGTTACTTGCATTATCCATCCCGTTGTCATGGTAGCCTTTAAGGTTTTAGCTTGGACCCTCTTTTCAAGAGATGCTAAGGGTGGTGTGTGTTTTGCCTAAGAGCTTTACTTCCTATAACATTTACTTTCCAATGAGACTAGGCCAAAACTTGGGAAGGATAGCACATTAGGGTCCTAGGTTTTGTGTCCCACAACCTGATTTATGGAGTATTTAGCCTAGGTCGTCAAGGGTTCTACTAAGATAGTTACAGGGGTTCTACTAACCTTACTTGTTATTTCTCATGACATTGATGTTTTAGTTTGCTATCCCTATAAGGTGCCTAGTGTAACGCGCATCACTTTTCATAGTATTGAGTCTATGTATTGGATTTGACCTCGTAAAGGTCAAAATCAAGGGTATGAATCGCTAGTGGAATGACCTCTTTTGTAACCTGGTCCCATATACTTTTCTAGCATGAGTGCAGCTCCTTCCCCTGGCGAGAGTTAGGACTTGAATACTCCATCTAAACTTCTGGTGGTCTCCCTTGATGGTAAAGGGTGCTCCACATCCTGTTGAGGATATGGACGGAGACTGGGATGCCACTATACATATGGAAGAGAACATCCCAAACTATGCTGAGAACATAGCCTTGTGTACACATTCCTAATCCCTAAAGGCTTAGATGGTGGTTCTATAGGTGGATTTCGGTCTCTTACGGATTGAGTTTGAGCGTATGAGAGATTGTTACACCTAGATGCAAGCATCATATCAGTCTGTGACTGCTTCTTTCTATGATATGAGGACTTACTATCATGCGATGTATGAGTCTCATCAAGCCATGTTTATAGCTTATGAGAGCATGAGTATTGATTACCTCACCATGCAGGTGGGCTTTCATATGATGAGCGAGGAGATGTTGATGTGCTCGTTTTAGAGCATGTTTAATACCTCGTTTTAGTGTCAAGTCTCGCAGTTTTGTATTGGTTTTATGCATATTGTGCTTGATTTTATCTTGATCTTGTTTTCGAGTTGTCTTAAGTTCATTTCAGGTACTTTTGATGATTTCAAGGTGAAATGTGATACATTCCAGCCTTTGACACACGTATCATAGCTTGGGCAAGTGTTTGAAGTCACTCATGAATATCCCACAGAGTTCAGAAAAGAGAGAAGTGAAAAAGAGGAAAGAATGCTCTCAGATTCGACCAAATGTGAGAGACATTCGACCGAATGTATGCAGATTCGACCGAATCTGTGACTCATTCGGTCGAATGAGAGGCAGTCTTCGGAGCATTTGACCCTTGGTCATTGGATTAGCTGAATGGAACTCATTTGGGCGAATGAGCTTCCATTCGGCCGAATCAACATAATCATTCGGGCGAATGCTTGACAGAGATCGATTCCTCGAAGCCTCTGGAATGGGCGAATGGAAGACCATTCGGGCGAATGGGATTGTGTTCGGCCGAATGAGACGTACATTTGGGCGAATGACAGTGTTTTCCTCTGGATCAACTACTTCTTTTTAGGGCCGGCTCCTATGCATTTTAGGGTTTTCGTAGGTTTTTCTTATTTTGTTATAAATACCCCCTTCCTCTGATGAGAGGAGAGGGAGCTAGGTTTTATACTTTTATGCACTTTTAGATTTCGTAGGTCAAACCAGCCAATTACACCCTTAAATCCTAAAATCCAACGTGTGAGTAGACAACGCCCTTGAAAGCAAACCTCACAATCTGTCCAAATCCCATCAATATCCATAATGACCGACGAACATCAATTGTTTGGTCAATTCGGAACTCCTGGCTCACAAGAGTTCCAAGGGGGTGTAGTACTTCCTGTTGCTAATACACCTTACCAAATACACCCTCAGTTCACAAGAATGGTTAAGGAAACACTATTCGGTGGCTTAAGAAATGAATGTCCTCTTCAACACCTAGAGGCATTCTCAGATATTTGTGGACTTATCCCTCCTTGTCCTAATAGCCCAGATTATGTGCGAATACACCTATTCCATCTGAGTCTAGCGGGAGATTCCAAGGATTGGTATAAATGCTTAGAACCCAATTCAATTATTAATTGGGCTCAACTAAGAACCGCATTTCTAGAAAGGTTCTATCCTATGGTTCGAACGCAGGATTGGCGTAAGAAAATGGCGTCATTCACACAAGAGGATGATGAGAACCTTAGTGCCACTTGGAGTAGGTTTAAAAGAATTATTAGAGCATGCCCCCACCATGAGTATGGGGAAAACCATCTCAACACATTCTTTTACGATGGTCTTAATGACTCCACCAAAGCACTCCTAGACTCAGCTATAGGTGGCCAACTATCCAAAATTCCTTGCACCCAGGTGAAAGCCAAAATAGAGGAAGTTGCTAAGAATAGTGCCTAAGGAGGAACTAGGAGTCAGGGATTACCTAGATATTAGTGCCAAAATAGAGGCCTTTATTGATAAAAAGTTGTCCAAGCTAAGCCAAGCCGGTAGTTCGAACACCCCTCTAGTGCGTGAAAGGCATTTTGCATGTGCCATATGTGGGGGTACCAACCATGATACATCTTATTGTGGTGGTTTGCACTCCGAGCACGTAGATGCAGTTAACTATGGAGGGTATAACCCAAAACCGCAGGTGATGAACTATGACAGTTATGGGTATAACCCTGATCAAGTGGCAGCCCTTAACTATAGTGGATAGGGGCAAGGAGTAGGGTATGGGCAGCAACCTTTCTCAAACAACCAACAGTACAAACCTCCCTTTAACCAAAATCAGGAAAACTTCCACCCGGGATACAACAAAAATGGTCAAGGTGGGTTTAACAACCAAGGTTTCCAGGGGAACCAACCTAATGGGAATATACCTAAGCCTAATGTGTATAGACCCCCAGGGTTCAACCAAGGACCTAGAAATGGTTCAAACCAACCTTTTCCACCTAGTCAACCTCATCATGTGGCTCCTCAACCACAACATGGTCATGCTTCAACCAATGACCAATTAGCCTCTCAGGTAACAACTCTTGCTCAGCAGAACCAGAGTCTAACTTAGATTAATCAGACTCTCATCCAACAAATGCAACAACTTCAAGCTCAGCAAAAGTTGTTTGAAACTTAACTGGCCCAATTGGCTAATCCTCCTGCACCACCGCTATTCCCATCTCACCCTCAACCTAACCCCTCTATATAGCCTCCACCTCAACACCCAAACCAGCACACTGCTAAGGCTATCCACCTGAGATTAGGGACTCAGTATAACAGTAATTCATATCCGGTTGATGCACCTTTGGTGCGGGTGAGTGATGAGACGAGAGTGCACAAAGATGAAAAAGAGGAGGAACATGGTAAAATGCCAAAGGTTGAGGATGAAAGAGGTAGGGAGGACGTCAATGCTAAGGCAGGGAGTGAGAAGCCAGTAGAGAGTGAGGAAGAGAGGAGGAAGAAAGCTGAGGAGAGAAAGAGGTTAGAACGGTTATATGCACCACCGCTTCCTTTACCCTATAGGAAAGTTGAGAAGCAACTTGATGATAAGTTCAAGAAGTTTCTTGAACATCTTCAGAAGATGGAGATGAAAATCCCATTCCTCGATGCTATGGCACAAATGCCAAAGTATGCTAAATTCTTAAAGGACTTACTGGCCAACAAGAAAAAGCTTGAGGAAGAGGTAATCAGTCTTCCCCATCAAGTTAGCTCCATACTGCAAGGGAAAATGCCTATGAAGAAGCGAGATCCTGGTCCTTATAACCTCCCTGTAAAGTTGGGAAACCTTGATCCTAAAGGAGCGCTCGCCGATCTAGGGGCTTCGATCAGTCTTATGCCTCTATCGATCACCAAAAAGCTCCCCTTTGACCTCAGACCTTCAGGGAAAACAATCCAACTGGCTGATAGAAGCATTAAAGTGCCATGTGGAGAGCTTGACGACATACTTATCCAAGTAGGAGAACTAGTGGTCCCCTGTGATTTTGTAGTAATGGAAATGGAAGAGGACCCTTATACTCCACTTATCTTGGGCAGAGCCGTTCTGAAAACGCTTCAGGCAGTTATTAATTGCCATGATGATACCATAACGGTAGAAGTAGCCCAAGTAAAGGTAGTCTTCAAAATCTCCCCCCTTTTAAAAAAGCCTATGGTTGAGCAGGTCTATCGCCTTGAAGAGGGTGATAGGGAGAGTGAGGATTGTTATGGGGACAAGGAAATAGAGGTTGGGTGTCAAATGAATGATGAGGATACCTCTACTATAAATGAGCCGTTGGAAGGCCGATTAGATACGGCCTAGGATTTTGAAAAAGAAGCAGAGTATGAGCACCTTTGCAAGGTTGAGGAAGGTATTACGCACAAGGGGGAAAGTCCTAAGCCTTTCCCCAAAGTGACTTTGAAACCTTTACCTCCTAGCTTAAAATATGCCTATCTCGATGAAGATGAAGGAAGCCCTATCATAGTGAATTCTGAGCTTGATGACATTTCTTTGGAAAAACTACTTGTTTTATTAAGGAAATATCGAGATGTCATCGGATATTCACTAGGTGATTTAAAAGGGATTAGTCCATCCCTTGTTATGCACTGGATTCATCTTGACGATGAACATTTTTCCTCCATTGAGCCGCAAAGAAGGCTGAATCCAAACATGAAAGAGGTAGTTAAGGATGAAATTCTCAAACTCCTCAAGGCCGGCATCATCTACTCAATCTCAGATAGTAGATGGGTTAGCCCAGTTCATGTTGTTCCTAAAAAGGGATGAATGACCATCGTCAAGAATGACAGAGGAGAGATGATCCCCACTAGAGCCACCACAGGATGGTGAGTTTGCATTGACTATCGCAAACTCAATAAGGCTACAAGAAAGGATCACTTTCCCTTACCCTTCATCAATGAGATGCTTGAAAGACTGGCCAGGCACATGTACTATTGTTTTCTAGATGGTTACTCAGGTTTCTTTCAAATCCCAATCCACCCCGAGGACCAACAGAAAACAACTTTCACTTGTCCTTTTGGGACTTTTGCCTATAGGAGAATGCCCTTCGGTTTATGCAATGCTCCATCTACATTCCAGAGGTGCATGTCGGCTATATTTGCTGATATGTTAGAAGACTTCATGGAGGTATTCATGGACGATTTTTCTGTTGGAGGGTCCTCTCTTGACACTTGCTTGACACATCTCGAGAAAGTTTTATTAAGGTGTCAAGAAACAAATCTTGTACTAAATTGGGAGAAATGTCACTCTTTAGTTCAAGAGGGCATCGTCCTAGGCCACAAAGTATCTTTCAAAGGCATAGAGGTAGATCCTGCCAAAATTGATATGATAAGGAATCTTCCTGTACCTACCTCAGTTACAGGAGTACGATCCTTTCTTGGCCACGCAGGTTTCTATAGGCGTCTCATCTTAGGATTTTCAACTCTAGCAAAACCTTGAATGAAGTACTTCAGAAAGATGTCGAATTTCACTTCGATGAAAGATGCTTCAATGCCTTTAATAGGCTAAAAGACGCTCTAATATCTGCGCCCATCGTGCAAGCTCCAGATTGGAGTTTGCCATTTGAGCTGATGTGCGATGCCAGTGATATTTCTGTTGGTGCTGTCCTTGGGCAGAAAAAGGAAGGAAAGCACCATGTTATATGCTATATCAGTAAAACACTAGATCATGCACAGCGTAACTACTCTACAACTGAAAAGGAAATGCTGGTGGTATTCTATGCTTTTGAGAGACTACGCCAATATCTTATTTGTTCAAAAGTTGTAGTCTTTATTGATCACTCGGCTCTGAAGTTTTTAATGACAAAGAGAGATGCAAAGACGAGATTGATTCGTTGGGTGCTCCTACTACAGGAGTTTGATTTCGAGTTAAAAGATAGGAAAGGTAGTGAAAATGTGGTAGCCGACCATTTGTCTAGTTTACCCGAGCTGAATAACGACGCCTTACCTATCCAAGATGAAATGGTCAAAGAAACCCTAATGACAGCAATAGTAGTTGGGAAAGCCCCTTGGTTCGCGAATATTGCGAATTATTTAGCTTGTGGAGAACTTCCAGAGTTTGAGTCAAGGGCTATGAAAAAGGCTTTCTTCGGTAAAGTCAGGAACTTCTTTTGGGATGATCCATATTTATTTCATGCATGTGCAGACGGCATAATCCGCCGTTGTGTCACTGAAGAGGAAGTTCCCAAAATCCTAACTCACTATCATTCATACGCGTGTGGCACTCACCATGGTATAATGAACACCGCTGCTAAGGTTGCCACCGCAGGTTTCTATTGGCCAACGTTTTTCTCTATTTGATTTACCACTTAATTCATTGTGATCTATATTCTTGTTATTAGTTTTAGTTGTTTTCCGAATCCAAATAGTCCGGTTGTGTTAAGAATTAAAGTCTTGATATCCTTTATCCTCGTGGTTCGACCTCCTACTCCACTATACTCGTATAGTTTGTAGGTTGGTATAAATATTGTTTGCATAACTAGTCTTTTAGTTAACAACCTAAAAGCCGATTATCAGTTATTGATCCATAAGATGGGGAAATACAAATTTTGTGTCAACAATGTCCTCCACTTTAATCAAGTCTTACATAAGACTAATGTTAAAGTATAACTTAGGACTAATAAGGAATTCAAGATACTCTATAACCTTAAATCCTTCTTTTAATGTCAATGCCTACAAAATAAATTGAATTGGTGGCTGAAAACCAATTCTTTGGCCTAGAGCACCAGAAGGGAGTCATAATCTGATTTGTGCGGCTCAAGATTATGAGTGGATTATGTTATTTCTCTTTCCCCCATTGTGACTTAATAAATTTTTGGGGTTGTCCCCTACTTTTAGTAGGGAATTTTACAATTTTCTAGGGTTTTTAGGTGATGTTTCCATTTGGCGAATAACCTTCAACAATCTCCCTTGGTCTTAAAGTTAACTCAGCTACGGAAAGTTATTTCAGCTTGATTTAGGAGCTTTCATTTTCTAAATACATTATCTTTGAATCCTATGGGTATCTAGATAATAGATGAATAAAATAAACTCTATTCAAGGATTACTACAGTTTTCCTAGAAAATCCTTTCGTATACATGAAATCGTGTCTCCCCCTATTATGAATGAATCGACCCATGCAGGTTGACTTAGTTTGGCTCATGATTAAGTGTGCTAAAGCTCAAAATGCCCCCAAAAAAACTCAAAAGCTCAAAGAGTAAAATCTCAAATCCCTTATATTGCCCAAAACATTAAAAAAAAACTGCTATAAGCACTAACGTAGAAAGTCAGTGTCAGACTCATTAGAGGAAGGCACCCAACGTTAAGCGCTTAGAGGCCCAGGAGTCTAACGCCCATCTCTAACGATGGATGCCCTACCCTGTGTCCAACACTCAATCTTAAGCACACCCTCAAAAGCGTTCACTAATCCTTAAACTTCCCTTTTCATCCAAGTACAAGAAGTCATTTTGGGCATTTAATGCTCATGTTGAGCACTGGACGCTCAACACTTACATTTGACAACTTAAGTAAATGTCTGAGATTCATAAACCAAACAATTTTGCCTATAGAAGACCCAATTTTTATGAGCAGAGGTTCTG
This sequence comes from Dysphania ambrosioides, assembly GCA_026401315.1. Taxonomy (NCBI): domain Eukaryota; kingdom Viridiplantae; phylum Streptophyta; class Magnoliopsida; order Caryophyllales; family Amaranthaceae; genus Dysphania; species Dysphania ambrosioides. Next base: position 24,327,703 of record CM048657.1, read on the forward strand.
AAAATTTTCCAAATTTTATGCATTGTTACTCTGCCCAAAGAGTACCTCAAACACTCTCAAATACCCTTCACTCCTATTATGGATCATTTAAAGCAACCTTTTCCTTATTAAACAAGGAATATTACTCCTTCTAACATTTAATCAAGACTCAAATCAAGGAACAATCTTTAACGGTGAGCAAATCGAGGACCCTTCTCAATTTATCTTTTATTTGCTTTATCTACCTCTACACCCTTCACTTCTCTTATTGATCTCTATTGATTCTTACTCACTCAAGACCTTTTTATATAATTATTGTATTGGGATGTAAACCTTCCTATACATTAGCACTCTCATCTACATTTATGTTCTAGTGTTGAGCCTTGATCAACAAATGAGGCATCACTTTTGATGTATTCTAATGATTAACTCCCAAATTCTATGCTTTATTTTGCATAATCAACCTATAATGTGATTGACAAGGAGAAACCTCCTTCCTTCACTATGTTCAACTCTTAAAAATCTTATCTTGAGCACTTATCCTCAAGGAGCCATTCATATAGAATAGTTTCCTCCTAACATTAAAAAGAACTCCCTTCCCTTGCATTTTAACTCTTGCAATGAATTTACCTTATGCTCTTTTATTTCCTTTTCTTTTCTATTTAGTCTATGATGAAGACACATGAACATCTTCAATATCTCTAAACTCATCTAAATCTTTCATTTTACATGAGCAAAACCTTAAGTGATCATCCTACTTGAATGATTTCTTAAGAGTTAATCCTAAGCCTATTTTATCATCATAAGGCATATTTTGATGTTTACTTATTAATCTTACAAAGTCAATGAAGTTTAAGGGATAACCAAATTGAGCCCTCTTATCTAGTTCCTTTTTAGTTGTAGTACGTTGTGAAGAGTAGTCTTTTTAGGCTCAACTTTTCATTTGACAAGTCAATCTCCAACTCATTCCATACAGGATTCATACTTTGCGTATTTCAATATTGCAACTTTAATTGCTTTATTTAAAATTATCCACCTATATTTAAGCATAATCCTTACTTAATTGTAAATAAGTGACCACATTTATCTTTGTATGCCTAATTCAAGATCTATTGAAATGCAACCACACTTAATAAGATAAATCTTAGACAACCGCTCTTGGGATCTCTTAATTTGAGGACTTTAAAGAAGTGATTACCAAATCTAGATTACTTGCATGATTCTTAAATTATAAATCCTCTAATCTACATTGTGCTTCTTATGTTGTTGCACGTGACTTAGGAACTATTAACCTAATGTAGTCTTGATGAAAAATTATTTGCAAATCTTTTTTAAATATAGATTGCTCATTCCTGTACCATCTGTTGGTTAATGACCAATAATGTGAGTCAAATCTTGGGATTCAAGGCCAAGTATGTGCCCAAACCACCTTTGATAGTCTAGTGGTGACTCCTCGATGACCTGTCAGAACTAATCCATAGGAGGATAGATAAAGCCGCAAAGCTAGCTCTTAACGATTGCTCATATTAGTTAGGCACTAGTGGGAAATGGCCCCTTCCAAAAAGGAAGGTTGGGTTGTATAAAATCGGGCTTTCTAGTGGAAATTTACTTATCATATTAACCCACCTAAAACCTAGTTGGCTCTCGACCTTAATTATTCAAAACACCCCTATTAATCTGGTGACTTAGTTGGTGAATTTTGCCTAAATCTTAGTTGACATCGCGCAAATGAACAATAAAAAAATTTGACTTGATGTGCTTGCAATTTAATTAAGATTAGGGTAGGCATTCCTTGTATCATACATGTGACTTTCCGCGTGTGGAAAATTACACCCTAGACACCATCACATACGAATATATTCTACATTTAAGACATATTGGGAATGGAAGTTTAGCCAAAAACCAATTAAGTCTCATGGCCTAACCTTTACTTAACCAAAAACTTTCCAAACCATGACATTTGGCATGCGCTCTAGGAGTTTTATCATGGAGATTGTCCTCTCACATTGACCTCTTTCAAGTAGTGGCTTTAAGGAGATGGATCTTTCTCTTAGTCATGGAACCTTTGACAATGCTAAGCTAAATTTAGTTGTATCCATCAACTTAGATCCTTGGCTTGGCAGAAAATTTGCGTCTCGCATACATGATGTGATGTTAATGTGACTATGTGAATTTGTTTGCACATTCTCTATGTTATTTGCACTAACATCAATTCTAGCTTGGCTAAACCCAAGGAAAAACCTAAACCCCTCAAAATCATATCAGCGTTCTTAAATAATGATCACCAACTAGGGAGTTATTTCTCTTTGCATGCCAAAAACCGCATTAAAACGATGTCATGTTCACGTCATGCCTTGTTATGTCATTGTGACGCCCATGTTATGCCTCACCATGTTGCTGAAAAGCCAAGCTACACGAAATTCCTGATCATGGTAGAAACCAAACCTTACCTCTCACATTTCCTAAACATGGTAAAAACCAAATCATATCTTACAAAATTCCCAAGAGTCCCAAAACACGACAAATATCAAACCATACCTCTCAAATTCCTAAAATCGATATTACCCTTTAAAATTTTGAAAAAGCCACAAGATTTTCCCAATTTAGTGAAAAAAAAAATTTGTCACAACAAAATCTTGCAAAATCTTACCTTGGTAAAGATCGTCAATTTACCTCTCAAATCTCCAAATTTCGGTGATAATTCATATCTCACCTCTCAAAACTAATTAATTCTTTATTACCTAAACTATACAAAAATCCCAATCACAGTGTAAAACTTATTTTACCCCCATAAACTATTTATTCGATAAAACCCAAAAATTACCCCTAAACATCTCATTTGGTGATATCCCAAAATCACATCAAAATCTTCTATCCTATAAATCTCGAATTCACCCCTTAAACCCATATCCGATAGAAATTCGAAATTCACCTCTGAAGTCCACATTTGGTAAAACCCATAAATTACACCTAAACTTCATGTTTGGTGATGTCCCAAAATCACCCCTAAACCTTCTAGGATGATTTCAAGTTCACCCCTAAAATCTAAATTCGATAAAAAGGCCACATTTACCTCTGAAGTCAACATTCGGTAAAACACATTAAATTTCTCTTGAATCCTCCTTTTGGGCATAAATCCCGAATCGCCCTTGAATTCTACCAGGGGTGAAATTCCAAAATCACCTCTTTATTTTGGCAAAAATCCCAAGATTTTTCCTGAAATCTAAATGGGGTAAAAACTCCAAAAATACCTCTAAGCACCACAAAATGCCTTGCATTGTAAAAATTCAAGCTTATCCCTAACGTACTTTCTCCACGAGTCCATGCATATCAAATCCGTCTCCTCTATATGGAGTATTCTTGTAAAAGGAGGTTGACTACTAAACCGGACTACGCATTCATGCATTAGAGGTCATGTAGTTTCATCTCATTATAATTGCATCATTCTCCTGTACGTATCCTCTCTCCCATCAAACCACAAACACCCAAGACAATCGTCTCTCCCATAAGTATCGTTGAAAAGGTTGTAGCAAGAGGGGTTCAAAATGGACAAAAGCCCAAACAAAGGAGCTTTAAGAAACTCAATGTTCGATGTTCGTTGGAGCTACGCACCAAGCTCTATACTCCCCCATAGTTCAACACTAATGGCTTGCCTGGATCAAGGGTAAAAGCCCATTAAAAAATTCTGGGTTAAAAAATAAGATGGAATAAGTAAGGTTGGAATAAGGGGAAAAATTGGGCCTGAAATTGTCTCCCCCAAAAGAAGGGTAATGCAATACCCTTGAGACCCCCAGCGACATTTTTCACGGTGGAAAAAATTTGCCCCAATTCATCTCCATTTTCCCCAAAAAAAACTCAACCCTCTCTCCCTTCCATTACAGAAGTGCTGAACCCTAGCTTTCGCCCTTCCTCATTTCACTCCTCCTTCGTCCCCGTCGTTCAAGCCTCCTTCCACGTCCCCATCGTTCACGCCTCTGATTTGCTTCTACTTCAACCTAAAATTTTATGAGGTATGATATAGCTCTTCAATTTGTGCTTGATTGTTCGATTTATTGTTAAATTTTTCGATTTGTGCTTGATTATTCGATTTGTGCTTGATTATTCTATAAATAGTATGCAGAGGGGGAGTGAAGAGTTCAACTCATAATCTTTTTTTCATTAGCTTTATAGCTTTACAATCAACAGTTTCTGTGGAATCAGTCGTTAGCAATGTCTGTCTTGAAACCTATGAATGACACACCATTATGAACTTGTTTGTAAATTCATTTTTGTGATACTAAGGAAGACTGTTAGTTAAAGTTTTTATGCCTTAATTTTTTATGAACTTGTTTTGAGAGATTACATTCAGATTAGAAAGTAAGCTTCTGTCATGGAAGTTTCAACTTATTTTTGTAGGTTGTCCCATAAAGATTTTGTTAGGCTTGTAAATATCATATGATAATATATATTATCTATAGCAGTATATACGCCATCAATCTAGTCCTATATATTTCTCTCTGAGTTTTGGGAGCATGAAACACCCTTACATACCTGGTTATTTGTTAATTCTTAAAAAGGTTTTGCACTGCATAAGAGACAAAATTGAGTTACGAGCATCCTATGTGAAGAGTTTTGGCTTAATTAGTCTTTTTTACTTATTTGGGCTTAGTCGAGTTTTGTTCAGTAGTTTAATGAACACTTGCAGTTGATTGTGTCTTTCTTAATTGGTTTTCTACATTCTGAGGTTTTGAGAGGTGTGGTAACATTTGAGGTATCTGTAAATTGTCAGGCAAAAGAGGTAACTGTATAAATTCTAAGGAAATTGAGAAAAATTGCTGATTTCATGTAATTGTCCTTTCAAATATAACAACAACTTGTTCAAAATCTACGTGAATCAAGCTAATGTGAATTTCTTGTACCTAAGAGGAAGTAGTTTGATAGAAAAAAAAACTTTTGTACAGCTAATTTTTGTGTTACTTGGACTCCATACACATTTCGGGTATTGGTATGTGTCCAAATACCAGATAAAGAAACTTTCAGATTTTTAGTCTTAAATGAAGTGTCAAGCATCCATACTGTGTTGGACTGTCAAGGACCTGACACAGCTACATGAGATAAAATTTAAGAGTCTAAATTATACTATTTTTGTGTGTAATGTTGCTTCGAATGGTGCCATTATAGTATTCTTAGATATAGTGGCCCTATGGAGCTATTACACAAGTTAAGATCGTTTTAAGGAGATTTGGATTGATTGTGGAGCTATTTTTGTGTGTAATTGCTTTGTTCTATGTACACTAATAATGAATATAAGGTTGTAGACTTGTTGCAGAGGTGTGGTACTATGGTAGCGTACATGTGAGTATGTGACCTGTTACTCTCTCATTTCAGACCCTGGAAGAGGCTGAAGTTGTTGAGAAGGCATTAGGGACTTGTATGGTGATGGAGTGGGTGTTTTTGACAGAAAGTATGGGTAATTGATTGATTTTAGCATAAGTTGGGATTTGGACTTAGTTTTCCTGTCAGCACATCATGTTGTTTAAGCTTGCAGCATAGCTACATTAAATTAATCTCAGTTCACTTAGTATGTAAAATGTGATCATAGAAAAGGTTTCTCATCAAACGTTGAAATGTGATATAATATTGTAAAACGTGTAGGTTTGTCAGAGTAAATCATGGTCCATCATTCTAAATTAGATATAGTAAAGATATCCTTGTCAAATATAATTTTGTTTTGAGAAGGTATAATTTAGGAACATCTACTGATTTGCTCATATGCCACTAATGTAGGAACTTTCTCCTCCTCAGTCAAATTTATAATTTATACTTTGCTTATGAGTCAGGCAATGTAGAAATGTAGTTTGCCACTATATGAATGTAATTGTTACCAAGGTTCTAGTGGGGCATTATTTTAGTTAAAATGACTCGGTATGACTTTGGCTCAACTAGCCTAAAAATCTAATTAGTGGTGGAATATTAAATAGTTGTTAGCTAAAAACTATGTAAAATACTTGGAAATACTTTCTTGTGAACTAGTATGTGAAATGTTTCACGATAATAAAAAAAGGATTTCGTTCAAGCAGTAGATAAGCTAATCACCGTAGGCTAGCTTAAAGTTTGTGATGCTTGTTTTAGATTCAGGTTAATTAATGCAATTTATTTTTTTATGCAGCTATGGCTCGCATGCCATTATCAAAACGTCAAAGTGTGATTATTTATTTTATTTTCTTCATTAAATTGAGGAATATGATAATAATGATATTTTACTTCTGCATTATGTTTGTACTTGAGTTAATGAAAAAACCACATAAAAAAACTGTCCATTCTGCTAAAAGAAATCTGATTCGTGGAATGAAGAATATAAAAGAGTTTCTTCGAAATGAAATTTGTTGTATTGACCAACTTAGAATGGATAGGAAAACATTTTACACACTTTGTAAGTTACTTCGGGACCATGGTGGCTTACGAGAGTCTAGAAACATGTTTGTTGAAGAGAGAGTTGCAATCTTTTTGAATATATTGGGTCATGACCAAAAACAAAGGATGATTGCAAGTCGTTTGAGAAGGTCTAAGGAGACTATCACAAGAAACTTTCGTCAAGTGCTAAGATGTGTTTTACGATTGTATAAAGTCTTGATAAAGACTCCAGAGCCTATTCAAGAGGATAGCACAGATGACAGATGGAAATGGTTTAAGGTAGATATGGATGTTTCTATGTTATTTTAGTTAGCTTGTGGTTTAGCCAATATTTCTTATGCTTGATAGCTAATATTAGTTTTTTGTTTACTGTATTTATAGAATTGCATAGGGGCTTTAGATGGAACATTTATCAAATTGAGGGTTGCTGAAATTGACAAGCCTAGATATCGAACAAGGAAAGGGGATATAGCAACTAATGTTTTAGCAGCTTGTTCTATGGATATGCAATTTACTTACGTTTTACCGGGGTAGGAAGGCTCTGCTGCTGATTGTAGAATTCTTCGTGATGCAATTAGTAGAAGACATCCCATTAAAGTCCCTCGTGGTGAGATATAACCTTTGTAGTTTGACTTTAAGCTATATCTTAACATTTTTATATTTTTAAAATTTTGGCATTATTTTTAGGAATGTATTATTTGGTTGATGCTGGTTACACAAATGGAGAAGGCTTTCTTGCCCCATATAGGGGACAAAGGTATCATCTTAAAGAGTGGAAAGATGGTTACCAACCAGCTACCCCAGAGGAGTATTTCAACATGAAACACTCGGCTGCAAGAAATGTAATTGAAAGGTGTTTTGGGTTGCTCAAGATGCAATGGGCAATACTTAGAAATAGTAGCTTTTATGGAATTGTAAGACATGCTGATATTATAAGTGCTTGTTGTCTACTTCATAATCTTATTCGTAGAGAAATGCGTTTTGATCCCTTTGAACCCCTATTGGATACAAATTTTGGGCAACAGTTCATTGATGATGATGTTGATAATTATATCAATGTTCTTGAAACTTCTAATGCATGGACTGTATGGAGAGATAACCTTGCTTGTCAAATGTTTAACAATTGGCAGTAGCATAGGGCAATTGTTAATTAGTTCTAGGAGTTCATTATGTTTCTTTATAGCTTGTAATTATTTTATTTCATGAATATAATAACACTTTTATTCTCAAACAGTCCTTAAATAATTTTGTTTGAACTATGAGTGGAAGCGATAAGGGTGCTCCAAGAAGGTGGATCGGTGAAGAGGATGCTCTATTGGTCCAATTCTTGGTTAATATGAATTCAAATGGAAAATGGAAAGGTGATGGGGGCTTTAAAAGTGGTTATTTGAACCATTTGGAGAAGTTATTTGCTGAGAAAATGCCTGATTCTAAATTAAAAGCTACAAACATTGATTCACGACTGACTTATTTAAAGAAAAAGTTTAATGCTTTACTCGAGATCAAACATAAGGGTAGCGGTTTCGGATGGGATGATCATTTGAAGATGGTGACTGGTGATCGTAGTGTGTTTGAAGAATGGGCTAAGGTAATGTCATTTTATACATTTATTGCTTTAAAACTGCCTTAGATATTATCACTTTATCAATATTTGCTTTTTTTTTTATTTCTTTTATTTGTCCTTGTATTTGTCCATTAATCCACTGACTTGACCGATTTACAGAGTCACAAAGAAGCAAAAGGCTTGTATCGAAAGCCATTTCCATTATTTGATGATCTTGAGGAGGTCTTTGCAAAGGATAGAGCTACTGGAGTGATGTCTGCAACCCCGATTGATCGAGACGATCAAGACACTGCCCTTAATCAAGACAATACCCTTATTCAAGACACTACAACATCAAAACAGTCCACTGAAGTATCATCTTCGAATCACAATGATGTAGTACATAAAGAGGTATCTGAGACAAGTAAGAGAAGTCTAGAGCATTCATCTAAGAAACCAACTAAGAAAAAATTGCGGACCAAGGATATTCAAAATGTTCAAGCAAGCCTTGAAACAATGGTGGGAAAGATGCTCGAGAATAACAATGCTCAAATTGAGAAATTGATGAGCTTTCTTGAAGGGCCTAAGAACATCAAGATTGGCTTGCGTGAAGAATTAGGAAAAATTCCCGGAATTTCAAGGGCTAACGCTCTATCTTTGTGTGTTAAGATGACTGAAGATGAGATTGTGATACTCCGTGACTTGGACGATGATGGTGAGAAGTATGATTTCCTAACAATGATTTTAGAAAATAGGGCTTAATGCCTTCTTTGTGGTTCTTTTGTTAATTTTTGTTGACTATTACCTATACTATTTATGTTTATCTGTCAAGCTTTTTACACAACTTCTCAACTTTGTTCATTTGCTTGGTTTTTAACACCTGATTATAAAAAGTTGTCCAAAATTAGTGTGTGACAAGTGAAGTTTGGACAAAATATAAGGCTTTAGTGATCAGAATTAATGTTATACAGGTTATCGTAAATATAAGCCATGTAAAAGCTAGAGCTTTTGGCTAAAAAACATAATAGGGGTAACATTTACCTTGATACCAAGCATAAGAAACCCCTTTACTCTTGTACATTATTCCCTCAAACCAAACCATAGGAAAATCAACTCCCATAATCTTCTCCCCCATAACTACTTCTCTAGTATCAATTACTCTCATAATTTTCACCCTAGTAATTAATCCTCCCATACCAAGCAAGCCCTAAGGTTTAGCTTTGGGTGTTGTACTATTTAGTGAAAAACACTCAAAGTTAGTATTGGATGCTTTGCTCTTAGGCGCTGAACATTTTTTTAGAATTAAGGCTATGGGCATTTGAGGTAGCAATATTAGTTTAAGGCATTAGGTTGGGAGCGCATGTGTTTAGGGGCTAATTTAGATTTAAGACCATTGAGAGTAGTTCAGGTTTTGACCCACCCAATCTCGAGCCTCGAGCCTCGTCCATGATTTTTTCTATAAGGCTCAATTCGTCATCGAACCACCTGATTGAGAGACATGATTTAACACGTACAACAATATTTAAAGTAATTATTAACAAATAATATAACACGAATATTTATACATTTAATAAAAATCAATTTTCCTCATAGTAATAAGGGTGGTTTGTTAAAAAAAAATTTGTACTCCTTTCATATTTCTTTACTTGCTACATTTCCATTTTGAAAGTTAAACTTTATAAATTTTGATCATAAAATCTAATTATACTATAATAAATAATATATTCAAGTGATATCATTTAAATATTTATAATATTAAATTTTTATAATTTTTTATCTTATTATTTTAGAAAAAAATAAAAAAAAAGTCAAAGGCAATACAAGTTTTGTGACGGGAGATTGCGAGATGGGATAGTCCCCAAACACTAGTTTTTCCAAATTGATGACCGATCCATATAACCTTGACCCATAAACCCAAACCCCTCCGAACTCCGGCGACTCAAACTCCAAAGGAAGCTTTGTTATTTTCTCTCCTCTCAAGGTTCATATCTCTGAATTTCAGCATTTTCTTCAAATTTATGAATTATTTTAGTAATTATTTAACTCTAACATCCCCTCAATTATGTGATCATAGATGATCGATGATCAAGATCTGGGGTTCTTCGCGAACTTTCTGGGCGTTTTCATTTTCGTACTGGTAATCGCTTACCATTTTGTCATGGCTGATCCCAAATATGAAGGTGCCAATTGAGGGTGTTCTCTGTAGGTAGAAGTAATGGTTGTTTCGTTGTAATGTCTAAACATTTCCAGTACTATGTACGTAGTAGTATTTGATTTCGTATCTGTTTGAGAGATGATTATTGTTGTTCGTGTTTGAAGAATTTTGGTCTGCTTCATACCTCCTAGCTGTTTGTTATGTTGAGATTTTTCAAGTATCGGTGTCGTGTTTGTGATTTAATTTAGGGTTTTTTTTTTGTACGGAATTGATCTGACTCTTGAGATTTTGTTGGGCAATAGAAATGACTTAATCAGTCTTATGTAAGTCGTACTATGGTATGATACTTGGAATGGGTAAGGAATGCAATTTGCTACCCAGTTGTTTCAAACTAGTCTAAAAGTGTACCAATTGGTAAGTTTTGGGAGGGGAGGGGGAGAAATCCTTTTGAGAAACCATTCTATTACTTTCACAGTGTGGTGTCTGTGTTTTTAGTTAGTTGAATGTTGGTACAGGGAATTGATCAGCTTTTGAGAATTTCCGGGGTTCAGGATTTTGTGGATGCGTGTTGAATGCTTCTTAGTTGAAGAAAATTTTGTGGGAGTTGAGAATTCAAAATGACTAAACAGAGGTAGGTTTGGATGGATTTTGTTATGAAATTAGTAATAAACTAGGCATGGGTTTGGCTGCGTGAGTAAGAAGTAAGAATTAGGTGGTCGGGCTAGGTGGGTGTTTGTTCAATTTTTTGGGTTTATGGATGTTTGTGATTTTTCTTTTTGGCCTAAATCCACTTCTTGAAGTACATTCGTCATAAATTTTAGTTCAAGGCTTGCTACACTTTCTTAGGTATGTTGATTTGTGGATTGGATTGAATCCACTGAATTGATGGGCATTGGCAAGATATCTGAGTATTAGCCAATTTTCAGGTTTACCTGTAAGTAATGTTGTTTGACTACTTGTTTAATGTGATTGGACTACTTGTTTTGATGAGAAAAGACCCCTCACTTTAGTCACTCATAATCCTTCTAGCTTTGATTGTACTGAAAAATAAAATCAGGTACTGGAAAAAACTAATGTGGTCTTCAATCGTTTGTTCCTAGTGCTCATTTTTACTTGTTAAGTTTCAAAGTTTTAAAAGGAATTTGAGATTATTAACACTTAAAAAGTTGAAGCCTTTAAACTATAATTTCAAAGGAGACTGATGTTTGATGGCTTCTATACCTTAAATCTTTTACTCATACCTGTTATTCCTTCCAAAGATGTCTATTTTCTTTAGGATGGATAATGACAATGTGCTTTCATCTTATCTGATGTAGAACTTGGGATCTTTGATTGGATTCATTTTATGTGCAACAGAAGAAAGAAAGAGCTTTCGTCTATATATGCTCAAAGTTTTAGTCTCAACCTTCAGTTTACTGAAAACTTGTGTGACTGTCATATCCAAGCTAGGAAGTTGAACACATAATTGTTTGATTTATCATCTGGAACTAGTATGATGTTAGGTTTACTGCAGTGGAATTCACCACTCTGATGTATGTTATGGCCTCTCAGACTTGTGGCCTGTTTACTCTGTAACAGTTAGGGACTGTATCTTTTTCTTTTTGTTCAATCTTACTCTTCAATTAGTTTCAAAAATTGCTTTTGGAGAAATCACGTGGAGTGTACGAGTATCTAGGTATTGGAGCTTGTACTCTGAGGATATCTTTGTTGACTTCCTGTAACATAACTTGCAAAAGCTATTCTGCTATTAATTTAGGGTAAGGACTGACGGGTTCTTTCATGTTTAGGAGATAGGGGAAGTGAGATTAATTTAGGGATAACTTGTACATTAGAACACTTTTTTTGATGGTTTGGTCATTGCTCAGTGGGGTTTTCGCTTGGATGGTGGAGGAATAGCACTGGAAAAAGAGAAATACTCCCTCTGTCCTGTGGTAAGTGTTATCTTTACCAGAAGTGGATGTCCCGAATAGAGTATTACATAACAGTTTGGTGATTCTTGTAAGAATTGTCCCTAAAATTTGGGCCATGCTCATCCTATCACTTTTACTCTGCAACAATTTCACTCTTTTGAATCTTCAAGCCATATTTTAAGCAACATTTAGTGAGGGATGGAGTGTTTGCAAATGTTATTCGCAACTGATGCTGCCACAATCAGGAGCTACACCGATCCTTGAAAGAAAAGAAGCTTAGCCTTACTAGCAAATTGATGGGGATATTGTCTTCCCACTTAAAATTAGAAGAGAAATAACTTGATAATCTTATTAAGCTCCAAATCAACACCCTGATATGTGCGAGGATACAGCTAGCATGTTGCGCAGTTTATTTCTGACTCATTTGAATGTGACCTTAATTTATGGGCCATAGAGATATTTGAACAGTTATGATAGCCAGTTTTCAGATAGCCAGTTTTCAGCCCTTGTTATCTGCTCATATCTTTGTTCCTGTATAGCCTTATTTCTTTAAAGAAAAGGGCTCAAGATAACTAATAACTCAAGAAATCACGAATCTGAGCCTTGGTGTGTTGCTGATGTTTTGTTTCTGACATATAGGAATACTAACCCTTGGTTGTCATTGGCTGTCTCCTTAATTCACTTAATAGCCTTTGCATCTGTTCATGTTCCATGTGGCACACGCAAGGAACTTTTTCAATGGGATACTGAGAACTTGAAAGACGTATTATTTTGGGAAGAAAGGACCTAAGGGAGATATGGTTGTGAATGGGATGAAAGGAATTCTCTGCTGGCAGATCTAGTGTCGTCTTTGAGCTCTATTCTTTCTATGTATTTGCTTGTTGTTAGTTTCACATTCCAGCTGCAACACGAGCACAACATAACCCTTTTCTTGAACGAGAAATGCGGTTGTTGGTATTAGTATACCTTTTTTCTTCTTCCCCACACTTTGCTGGGGATCATAAATATGCAAACAATTAGTAGATGCCAAAAGCAGAAACTTTTGCATTTTATTTCTTCACAATAAGCACTAACAAGCTAATACATTGTAGGTGGGGGAATTCTTGATTCTTCCTGCTCTTATTTCTATGTAATGGGCTAGTTTGTTCCTAGTTGGCTATCCAGGAACCAAATTGTGGTCTTGGAACAAGTTATCACTGCATAAGGCTTATAGTTCTTGTCATTGAAGAAAGGCAGATTTAGGTTGCAATTTGTATGTTTGTATGTAACTCTGATTTCTGAAATTTCAGCGGTTTTGTACTTCTGTCTGCCTAGTTCATAGGAATGGCAATGGAACGAAGTCGAAGCGGACCCAACAAAATTCGAATCCGATCCAACAAGTTTATGGACCTTAATTTAAGATCCGACTCCGAATCCGACCCGATTAAGGATTTTGGACCTCCGAATTCGATCCGATTAGTTTGACCTCCATAATGATCTGAAATTTAATTTATTTAAATTTTACACTTTTTTACCTATTTTTTTCTTTTGTTAATTTCGTTACTAATACTATAATTTATTTCTAATATATAAAGTAAATTTAAAAAATTATACAAGTATAATATCATTGGTGCAAGAGTTTGGCCTTAACACTAGCCATTTGGATTAGACTCGAATCATGTTCCGGTCGGATGGAATACAATATTCGAATTCGACCCATCTCCTATTCAGAGTCAGAGTTTTTTATTGAATTTGAAGTCGGAATTTTTTTAAACAGATTTGGATCGAAATTTTTTACATCGGATCGGACGTGGTTCCAATTCGAATTGAATTGCCAACCCTACTAGTTCAGAAGGCTTATTAATTGCAAAGATGATTCCAGCAAAGTCTGATACCACCATAGCCAATGTTCTTCACCTGCTGCCAAAAAACCCATCCAAAGGAAGCTGACTTCATTCTCTGCTAGCTCGTCTTCCACGAGTCATCCACCATTATATGGGTAATCCCCATTACCAAGTTGGCTTGTACACAACAAATGGCATCTCAACGATTTGAGACTGTTTACCCATGAGACTAAATCAACACGCGAAGTCAACTTTTTGTAAATCAAATTAACCAAATAATGGTCTCAATCTGATATTCTCACAATCTAGTAGGTCCAACTTCTACCCACTTGTAGCTGAGAAAATTCTGAACCAAAGTACCAAACATCCAATGAGATTGACTCGCTACTTTTAACGCTGATACCAAAAACACTGCATTTCTAAACAATATGTATTAGATGACACTCCTTAAACATGAGCTTCCTATGTTATAAGTCATACAATAACTTAGTGGAATAGAATTGATGTAAAAACCACTTAAAGACACTAGAAATTATAAGTTTTTTAATGGATCTCATAAATTGAAAAACCGAGTTTAGACTTAAATTTGGAAAAAAGCATGGGCTTTTGTTTAGGGTTTAGGACGTGTATTTGGTATTGGATTGAACTAGGGATGTTTTGTGGGAAAATGGGAGAGGATTGTGTTTTGGGTTTTATGGAATAGGGATGAGTGGATAACAAATGGAACATGTTTTAGGGTAGAAAATGGAGAAAGTTTGAGAAGAAAGAAAAATGGTATTTGCAAGGATTACTCATTTAACAAACATGATATGTAGGCAAATAATATTCACTTAAACCTAATGTTTGCAGCACTTTGATAAGGAATACTCACTTGAACCAAAGAACCCGAAATTTGGGAGGACGGAACACTCACTTGACCAGTCAAATTGTTCAAGTAAAACTTGGAAAGTCACTTTGACAATTTACTCAATAATTCTAAAAAATATAAAGCTTTTGATTTCATTCACTCAACGACCTTTTCTATTACAAAAGTTCTCCACTTTTATAGGTTTTAAAATAGAAGCTCTAAAGTCTCAAAGAAATAGAAAGGCACGAGTCAGCCCAAAGGACTATAGGAATCCAAAATTACAAGCCAAACTAACCAACAATTTAACCTAATTAAACTTAATTAAACAAGCATCAAATAAGCTTTGTTACTAAGGTAATTAATTCATCGTAGGGAGCTTGAAGTGCTAAGAGTCCAAAGAGAAGCAAGCTAGATGGATTCCCTCAAGGTAATGAACCAATTTGGACTTCAATTGTTGGAGTTGAAAGCATCTTAACTCAACTAGTTATGCTTTAAAACTCATTTCTTCAATACTAAGCTTTAAATATTATAACCTCCTCCTTAAACCAGCCTTTCAATGTAAAGAACTCAAAGAACCTCAACAATTCAAAAAAATGTGCACTTAAGAGGCATTTCAATGCAAATAAATTAAAGTTGTAACTTCAGCCCTTAATCCTCCTTGAATCACATCCATCTAAAGGCAACACTTTATGTTTTGAAACTCCTCCATTAACTCAACTTAAATGACTCAACAAAACCTTCCAAGTCCATTATGATAGTTGATTAGCAATTACTCTTCATTGCTTAAAGCATACCCAACCCTAAAGGGCTTCTTTTAACACGAAGCTTCCTTGAATAAACATGTAGCTTCATTTATTCAACACCACTTCATTACTTCAACTAGTTTATTCACTACACTTGATCATTAAAACAAAAAACACATATTTTCTTCATTTTAAATAAAGTATAATTTATTAAATAAACTCTACCTAATTTAAGGTTAAAAGGCTAGAAACCCTTTGGACCGAAATAAATGGTCTGTACAAGATAAAGTGGTCTAACATATCCTTCTCATATGATTGAGCTAAAAAGATTTCCTTTGCAAGCCCATTAGACCCATTTGAGCCATTATAGTCCACGTAATTCCCATCAAGAATACCACATTTCTAGAGTTGCATTTAACTCTAAAGATGTATGGTTTTAACATCAATTAAAAACTTCTCTTCCACTTAATTATGCATAGCCCATAGTTTATCCCAATATTGGGGCTTAAGACTTATCTAGAAAGTTTGACTTGCATACCTCAATTAGTAAGCAATACTCAGACATATCACTAATTAATATATGTCCACGAAGCGAGTTTCCCCTAATTATAGAACTTATCTAGTCATTTTTGTAGAGAACTTGGTCGCGATGAACACTTACCAATGACCATGTGCACTTGATAAATGTCCCTCCAAAGTGGAGAATGTCTAAATTTGATCTCTAATCCCTTGATCCAATTTTGATGCCTCAATCACTTTCCTTTCTAATTCCCAGGAGAAAAAGTAAATTTTTCTCTTAACAACCTTGGGTACCAAGAAAAAGAGAAGGCCAAGTTTATTATAGATGAAAATCATTTATAAAGTTTAGCAATGAGCTTCCCAAAATCCAAGACACACCACACCTACCAATTGATCTCCGCATTACACCTTAGAGGGGTACTAAGAATTTCCTCATCAAGATATTTTATGTCTACATGATATATTGAAATAATATCAAAATTAACAATTTCACTTGACTAGGTTATCCATAAAAGGCTTAAACTTGACCTTAATATAGTTAATGTAAGAAATAACAATAGATTATGTAGCATAAAGATAGAATTAGCAGAAATTAGAGTTCAATACATGTTCTATCTCCAGAATTTAAGGAGAAGTAGTTACAGCCTTTCTATATATATATATTGTAAATGAGGTAGTCGATTTTGATATACAAAAAAAATTAAATTCACAAATGGCTACTCCTCAAAGAAACACACCCAAATAAAGGCATTATCATTTATTGTACTTACCTAAGATGTCACATTCTAACGACCCACCCAAAAGTTGGGTCATAATTAACCAACTTTTGCAACTATTGTAATAGTTCAACACCAGTAGACTAATCATCAATCAAACATGGTCTTCAGTGAGAAGTTCATCCACAAAAACTATATGAAATGGTGGTCTAGGCTGATGCACTTGGCCATCAGTGGGCAAGGAAGGCTTAGTCATATCATTGCCTCCCCCACCAACGACCGATGACCTAAATTACCCAAAATAGACGCATTAAGATTCAAGTGTATTATATTAGATGGTGAAGAACATCAAATTAGAAATAGTTCATCGATTCCTTGATTATTCGACCTCATAAGATTTATGGAAAGGGATTGAAACCTTTTACAGTAGTGGCCAAGATGAATTACAAGTATATGATCTTACAATTAAATCAAATTCATTAAAGCTAGCATGAAAAATACACAACGGAAACTTTCTATGGGAAGATGGTTACAATCTAGAAAGAAATCGACAGAAGGCTACCAAATCCCATCATGTTGAGGACTTCACAATTTATAACAAAATAACACAAAGGCATAGATTATACCAGTTCTTAGCAGGGATCAACGACATCCACGACAAGGATCATACATCATACTAAATAAGGCACCCTTACCGTTTGTAAAGGAGGTGTACAGTGTGATTTGAAGAGAAGTAGCAAAGAGGGGGATACTTACCGATGCTGGAGAACCATCACAGGAGGGAGGCTCCTCAGGCATTGGTAGTGGTTTAGCCACTAAGGTACAGAAAATTTCAATTCTAGCAAAAGGATGTAGACAAAGACAACCTTCATTGAACACACTGCAGTGGCGCTCAACATACTAAAGAAGGATAGGGGTGTGCAAAAAAAAAACGTAACCATTAACCATAACCGTTAACCATCGGTAACCGGTAATATTATTTTAAATTAAAAAAAAAAAACTAAAACCTAAAACTAAAACCTAAGACTCAAAACCTAAAACTCAAAGGCTACAGCCGACGGCGTCTTCTTCCAAACCATAAATATTTTCTTCCATTTTCACAATTTCACACATATATCACGAACGTTGGTGGCAGACTGGCGGTGCTGCTCGATGCTCTACGGAGCATATATAATAGATTAACAGGTATTTTACATATACTCCGTAATTGGTATGATTGCTAGTCTGCTAGAGTGCTAGATGTCGCATAGCCGGAGCATATATAATAGAGTAACTAATTTCTGCGTAAATCAACTCTTGTTGCTCAAATCCCTAGCAATTTTCCTCTTTTGGGTAACTCCAGTTAGACATTCTACAAATTAGACTCACCTACGTGGCTACGCCCATCCCACTTACCATAACACAAATCTTTGTAGGTCTAACTGTAACCTATGTTGCATGGAAAGGGTCTTAGACTGCAATGCAGGGTCAGGAAAGTGGTGAAATACAATTTTTAAAAAATTAGGAAGAGAAGAAGATGAAGTACGTGTAAAACTGAAAACATTAAGCTTAAACACCGTACTAAGTAGTTGTATTTACTTCTGTAGTTTGTCAGGGAAGACATTATGCTTTAGTTGAAAGCCTTTTTCCCATGAAATGTTATTAGTTTCCAAGTTTCTAAAACAGAAATCATGACCTTCGTGAGTCATACCAATTAAAGTCTTTGTAATATTGCTGTAATTTATCTTAATTAATTTTGCTACTTCTCATTACATATGGAAGAATGAATTATACATGATTGCTAGTATTGTTGATTTTTTTATCCTAGTTTAGTTGTACTTTGATTTGGGTTTAGTTATAAAGTTCCCATTTTTTACCTTTTGAATTGCAATCATTTATTGATATTTTTCAATGAAGTTGTACATTATTATCAGCATTGTTAATCTTTATTGATTAATTGCGTTAGTACATCAATTAAGATTGTAAGTACCAAAGATATACCCTCAAATATCGTCCGGAATCAATTATGAGATTAATAATTACATCAAAATTCGTATCGCTAATGAATAATAATGAACACAAAATATAAAAATTGGATAAAGCGAATACTAAATAATACAAGAGTTACTACTTTAATGGGCTTTGATCATTATTTTTGCAGAAATGGAGAGTATAGTAAACGATAATTCAATAAACGTGAGCAATGACTTGGAGGATGAATCACTTTGTACACTTGAATCACTAGATGAAGAAGAAGAATCTGTAGGTAAAAGGAAGAGGAGAAGGGCAGCAATGAAAAAAGAGGAGGGGCAGTTTGAGAGGAAAAAGACATCTGCAATTTGAGATCATTATGAGAACATAGATGATCCAACTAAGGTAATGTGCAAATATTGTAAGAAACTAATTACACACACATCTGCTAATGGGACTAGTGGCATGAAAAATCACACCAAAAGATGTCAATTGTTTCCTGCCAACATGGATAGAAAACAAAAACTTATTGATTTTGAATCTAAACTAGTAACTGCTGAGGATGGTAGCACCAAAATTGTTAAAGTCCCCAAGCTTTGGCAATTTGATCTTGATAATTGTAGAAAGGCACTTGCTAAAATGATTATTGTAGAAGAATTGCCTTTTTGGTTTTGTAGAATGTGAAGGATTTCGTTCTTTTTGTAAACAATTGTGTCCTGAATTTACTTGTCCTTCACGCACAACTATAACAAGGGATTGTTATAGTTTGTATATTGAAGAGAGGAGTAAGTTAAAGGACATTTTCAACAATTTGTCTTCAAGGGTGTGTCTCACTACTGATTGTTAGACCTCTGGGCAGAATTTGGGTTATATGTGTCTTACGGCATACTTTATTGGTGATGGTTGGACATTATATAAGAAGATTATTAATTTTTGTGCTATTTCTGGTCACTCAGGTGAAGTAATTGGAAAATTTATTGAAAAATGTTTAACAGACTGGAATATTACTAGGGTTTTAACTATTACGGCAGACAATGCAAGTGCAAATGATGTAGCCATCCAATACCTTAAGCGAAGAATCAATCATTGGGGAGGTACTCTTTTAGATGGTAAGTACTTGCATATGAGGTGTGCTGCTCATATTTTGAACTTAGTTGTTAAGGATAGGTTGAAGGATCTTGATATATTTATTTCATGCATCCGTAGTGCTGTAAGATTTGTGAGGTCTTCACCATCTAGACTTCAAAAGTTTAAGGCTTGCATAAAGGAAGAAAAATTAGATAGTAAGAGTCTTATTTGCTTAGACTTTGAAACTAGATGGAATTCCACATACCTAATTCTTGAAGCTGCAATGAAATTCAAGAAAGCTTTTGACAATATATATATATATATATATATATATCAAGGGTGGTGCTTATTGTAAGGAGTTAAGGAAGCAAAGGGGAGTTCCCACTGATCATGACTTGGAGCAAGTTGAGGCATTTTTACCCTTTCTTTATATCTTTTTTGAGGCTACATTGAAGATGTATGCAACTTTACATGTGACTGGAAACACTTATGTGCCTCTGATTTATGGAGTTGGAGACATGATCTCTAACTATTGTAACGATGACAATGAAAGTATCAAAAAAAATGGCTAAGCAAATGAAGCTAAAGCATGACAAGTACTGGGCAAATGTGGACAATATTAATATTTTATTGTTTATTGCTTTGCTACTTGATCCAAGGCACAAATGGAGTTTTGTTGAGTGGGTTGTGTGTGATACATATGATGCTGAAAATGTCAATGTGTTGTGTTCCACTATCAAGGTCACTATCAAAAGTCTTGATCCAATACCACAAATGCTTTGCTGGGATCTACTGGAGAGGTTGTTGCCTGCGCGCTGAAGTGCTGGGAGTCTACTGGGAGTCTGCTGGAGACGCTGCTGCCTGCTGGAGAGGTTGCTGCCTAGCTGTGGCTGGTGTTCTGCTGGAGTAGAGGCTGCTGTGAGTGTTGTTCTGCTAGGCGTGTTGGCTGCTGGGAGTGTGCTACTGTGCTGGCGTGGCTGGGAGTGTTTCTTACTTTTTTTTATTTCAATTAAACTTCTTTGTATTCAAAATCATATGTTAAAGAATTTATGACATGTAATCATGTATTGTAAACTTGTTGTAAACCTAAAACCTGTAATCTATCATTTCAGTTAATTTAATAAGTTAGCAAGAGTCAAAGAAAAACAATGGAAAAATTAATTAAACGGTTAGCGGTTAATCGCTAACCGTACCGTTAAGTAACGGTAACCGATTTAAGTAACGGTTACGGTTACCAATTTCTCATAACCGTTATAACGGTTACCGTACCGTTAAGCTTTAACGGTACGGTTAACCGTTAATGAACACCCCTAAAGAAGGATGCTTTAAATTAGTAGAATACCCTGAATGGCGGTCTGAGTTTCATGTGTAATGAGCACTTACTTACCAAAAGGAGAAGACAAAGGAAAAAATTTAATGGCGTGTCAAGATCAGCTCTCAAGATTTGAGCAAGGTGGAAAAATGGAAGATAAGGAAGTATTGAGAGACAAGACGCAAAGGATAGATGAGAATGGGGAAAAGGGGTTTAATTACCCTATAAAAGTCGAAAAGCTCCAACCCTTCACATGTTGTGTTCTTCCCAATACCCATTCGGAGTCCAAGGGTTTTATTTACCCAAGAACTAAACCTTTTGACCTTCCCAAAACCAACAAATCTATTAGCTTCTCAAAATCCGAAATTCATAACCTTTTCCCACACAGTACATTTCTTGGACCAATTTTATAAGAACTGTAGTGGAAAAAATGATATCTATCATATCTCATATGCTCCGGTTCTCCTAAGTAACGAAGCATAAAATTTTACTTATTAGACTCAAGAGACTAAGTGCTCCGGTTCTTTAAGAACTAAAGCATATACTCCATTTACATACCTACAATATCTAGACTAGCTTCACATATACTCCATTTCTAAAAATTGGAGCATAAAACTGCCTTGCAAAATAAAATTGATTAACCTCTTGAAGCAGTGCGCAATATGTATACTCTCACTCAAACTCCTTGCTTTATACTCGATTTTGCTTTCCCATTCTCATCCAAACTCTCAACTTACAAACATTAAATTCTTAGTAGCGAATTCTGGGAATTTCAACGTAATTGTGTCAAGAAACCGAAACCTAAATCTCCACTTTGTCACTCTCACCCAAAGTCTCAGCGAATCTTGGTGATAACTCTGGGAATTTCAGCGAATCTTGGTGATAAATCTCAGAATTTCAAGAATATGCATTTGTGAATTGGAATAGGATTAATGAAAGGTTGTTTGATTATATAATTTGTGGGTTATATTAATTTTGTGGGTATCTTTACGTCAATTTTTGAACACCATTGATTGTGTTGTGTTGTTCATATGTTAATTTTAGTGTGCAATCCTTGGTTTTTATGTGGCATCGTGACTTGGATAGGTGATGTATCATTCATTTTTTATTTGTTGTTCTGCAATGTCGATTATATCTAACGTAGTGAGTTGGGTGGAGATAGTTGTTTTCTCCCTAATTTTGTCTTCTACAACCAACTCTATGTTGTTGCAAAAGATATCATCAGTTAATGGAGTAGTTTAATATATGCTTCAAACAGTACTGAAAGAAAGGTTTTGAACTTTCAATCTTATTGACCTCCAAATAAGAGTTCCTTAGCTAACATTTCCCTTAATATTTGATGTGCCTAAGGACTGGGATGGCCAATTGAGAGAACCAATTGACGAGCCTTCTTGTACATCAACTGGGGTACCATAAGATGAGTCTGAGATGCAATGCTCAAGAATCCTCAAATGCTCCCAATCAAGAGATGTTAGTGAAGCTAATTACTACATTTTTTTATTTCAATAGTTTCAAAATAAGATTCTAGATACTACATTTACATAGGCTGTAACTCAAACTTGGTTTCCAGTCTAGTCTACTTTTGTAGAGTATTACACAATTTCTCAAGTGTTAAAACTTAAAAGTATGTTAAGCTTTGAATAAAAAAAAAAAAGTATGTTAAGATGCTGCTCTATTTTCAACTTCCTGTGGCTATCATAGTATATATTGATCTACGTTGGAAGATATAATGAATCGTAAGTTTTGGGACTTGGATGTATTCTTTCTAATTTATCCCTTGCCATTGTTGATAACTCTATGGTTTAAGGTTGGTTTAATTGATGTAAATCTAGGGAAAGAAAATCTTACATATCGAGTATGCAGTAGTTGGGACAGATGTAAAGGAGAAGAAAGTAGTGCAGGAACCTGATAGAAGAACTGAAGGAACTAAAGAAGTCATTTTTCTTAAACTTGAGGGTTTTCATCAGGTTAAAATATCCTAGACTTGGGGTGGGGGGATGATTTTCTGATCGCTGCTGGTCTTTGTATCATAACTATTCATTTTTTTTTGTTTCTTGAGATGTTATTCAGAAAATCTCATAGCTCTGTTTTCTTATCACATTGATTAGCAGCTGTTAATTGAAAGATTAGCTTTTTCAAAAACTTTGCACGATAGCGCAAATCAGACAATGGACAATGAGATTTACGAAACAGTTGATGGAGCATCACCAGACGCTAAAGTAATCAAACCAGACATAATTGATGAAGAGCACAAGTCAGAGCCTTACTAGAATGGCTTGGTTTTAGACTTATTGGTAAATCAATGAACTTTTATGCTTGTTTGGTCATATTATTCCTTCTTTTAGTACCTTCATTTTGAGTTGGATTCCTATGTGGTCTTATTGGTCATCTCAGAAGTTGTATAATTAAGATTATTTAATTTTGAACTTGGTTATCCTACTTTGATTCTAAACTTGGAATAGTGGATCTGGTTAGTTAGCTTACTTTTATTAATGATTGAAAAATAGAAACAGTGGCATACTGACCTGTTTAGTTTGATACTTAGACCCATGATGATTTCATTAGACTGTTGTTAGTGAGACAACCTAATACCTGCATTTCTAAAATAGCCACAACTGTGGGGTCTCATTAGTTTTTGAGGAATCCAACCTTGTCCGAGGATACTTGTAACAAAAGCTCACATAAACCATATGATCATATACCAAAGTAATAATACAAAATTTGAACACCTATAATTCTGCTGATACATTGTTAGCCTTTGATAACATATGTCATGCGCTGTTAGCATTTGATAACTGATCGCAGAAACCATATGTCATGCACTGTTAGCATCTGATAACTGATACACGCACTAAAGGCAGCAAAGGGCTAAAGAAAAAAACCAGCAGAGGTGGGCTAAAAATTAAACATTAGACAACATCACGAAGAATATTAACACAGATGACAGTAAGCTAGCATTCATAAGCTGGAGAAATTTTGCGATGTATCATTATGCTACTTTATTTTTAACCTTTCCAAGATTTCAAAAAAAAATTATTTGTTCATTAACATAAACACTTTCTCATTCTGACCTACATGTTTTTGAGAAGGTGGTGCTTGCTTTTCTAGATCTCTAAGATATCTCAACTCTTGGGGATCACAAAAATTAGGAGATACCATTGTTAATGTTTTTCCTGATTGTGTTGTTTGTTTCACATCAGCCGCCAGTTGCAACTCTGTGAATGACCAAATAAAGGAACAAATTGAGAAGACTAAAGTCAGAGAAGAGCATTACCAAAGAGGACTTGCATATCAGATAGGGCAGTTGCCTTGTTGTTAAGCTTAAGAGGAATTTCGGCTGGAAACATAGCTAGGGCTGCCGCTAAATATTCAGAAGCTTTGTCATTATGTCCAATGAGATTTAATAAAGAGAGAGTTTTCTTATATAGTAATCAAGCTCAATGCCACCTGTTTTTGGAGCAACCGTTGACAGCCATAAGTGATGCTATACGTGCTCCTTGTCTACGTAATCTTGTCAATCGTCATGCTAAAAGCCTTTGGAGAAGAGCTCAGGCTTATGACATGGTTGGGTTTTCGAAAGAGAGCTTGGTAGATTCGATTTTGTTTATTAATGAATGTTGTCAATCAAATGATCCTGACATTTCATTAAGGCAAAATAAAGTTCCTGAATATGCAGAGCACTTAGTCAAAAAGGAAATGCATGCAGCTTAGTTATTTAGAGAAGCAACTGTGAAGAATGGAGGTGTACGTTCAAGGATAGGCTGGTGCTGGTAACAATTTTGGTCAAGAGACTGATGATTCTGAATGGGAAACAGCTAGTAAAAATTATATAGGAGATGATTTATGTATATATATCTATATATAGATATGTAGTTGTATGTATAATTTTGTTTGTAACTCAAATCATGCACAACTATGTTTGAAACTTAGTTTTATATAAAGAGTACTGAAAGCCTATAAGCTTGCTTTGTTCTAATATTTGCATTGAATAAGATTTCCAATGACAATAATTAGCATTTGCAAAAAAAATTAAAAAAAATAGACTTTATGCTCGGGTTCTTGGAAAACTAGAGCATAAATATGCTTCGGTTTTCCAAGAACCAGAGCATAAAGTCTCCATTATATGCTTTGGTTCGAACTAGAGCTTAAAGACATTTGCAATATACTTCGGTTAAATTTACTTCGGGCCAAAACCGGAGCATAAGTCCTTCAAGAAACCGGAGCATATATAGTTTTTCCACTAGTGACGAAACCCTCTTACCAAATACCCTAACCCAACCAATTTAAGTAGAGGGGATAATGAGCCACGAGTAGAAAAAGTTAAATTAGGTTTGGGGCTAAAAAGTTTAAAGTGGATTTTTGACTGTGGGGTTGAATGACACTATAACCCATGACCCGAAAGATATTCTTTCTAAACAAAATCCAAATAAGAGGTTCACACAAACGACCAATGAGGAATGTATGAAAGTTGAGGGTACAAGAGTTGTTGATATTCTTCCTACCATATCATAAATAATTTTTTATTTGTTCATAAGCTATCTCATAAGCTACTATCTATTAGTCAGCTAACTAAGAAACATGATTGTACTGTACTAATGGGTTCCAATTTTTGTATAGTACGAGACCTTCGGACAAGGAAGATTATTAGGCATGGTACTAAAAAAGAAAGTTTGTACTATGAAGACTAGGTATCTCAACAAGCGGTGCATCGCTTGCTCACGGGTCTGTAGAACGAAACTTTGGACGTGGCATTGCCAACTAGTACATCCTTCAGTAGGGTATCTAGAACATCCATTTCCTTCTTTGTGTGGTTTAAAACTTACTTTGAACTTAAATCAGGTATGCTTGCAAAGAGTCATAAACACTCGTATTTCCCTAGCTCGAGTCGTGTTGTAAATCCATTTATATTAGTTCATTATGATGTTTGGGGCGCAGCCCCTGAAACTAGGTCCCATGGTTTTGCTTAGTATATGTTGTTTATTGATGATTGCACTCAAATGAGTTGGGTATATTGCTTGCAAAAAAAAAAAGTGAGGTGCATGATGTCTTTGTTAAATTTTACAAAATGATTTTAACACAATTTCAGACCAAAATTTGTGTCTTTAGAACCCATAATGGGGAGAAAATGTTAACCTTTAAATGCAAAGGTTTTTCTCTACCCATGGTCTTCTCCATCAAACTACTTGTCCCGACACTCCATAACAAAATGGTGTGGCTCAACGGAAAAACTAAATCTTACTTGATATTTCCGGGACTATTATGTTTAGGTCTTGCGTTCCAACCCATTTTTGGGTAGAAGTTGTTGCTACAACAAACTATATGACTAACTGCTTCCCTACTAAGAGTTTGTACTACAAAAGTCCTCATGACACTCTATCTACTAATATGCCAATTCCTTCATTACACTCTCTCCCACAAAAGATCTTCAGATTTATAGGTTTTTTTTCTCTATCCAAAACAACACCAAAACAAGCTTCAGTCTCGAGCCATAAAATGTGTTTTTCTTGATTATGGGGTGAATAAAAAAGGGTATAGGTGTCTTAATCCATTTTGCAACCATATGTATACTACAATGGATTGTGACTTCTTTGAAGGTACCTTCTTCTATTCCTAGCTTAGACGTTAGGGGTAGATAGGTACAGAGAGTCTAACTTGGTTGTAACCCAAGGGAATTTGACATGGACCAAAAAGAGCAGGTAAGCAATGCCACTGAGACTGCCTCTCCTACAATGGTGCACACCTCCTCTTAACCATATCCGGTCCTATCTAAAAATCCTATAAAAGAGGTAACTAATCTTGATTTAACTGACTCTATAGTCACTAACCATGAATCTTAGGAAGAAGGTGATACAAACGAGTTAGTTGATAGTCATATCAGGGAGGAAGACAAGACTCCTAGTACGAGTTATAAGTTACCATCTAGAAGTGCGAGGAGGATCCCTTCGAAGAGATATGATCCATAAATGAAGCTTTGAGATCGAG
Organism: Dysphania ambrosioides; assembly: GCA_026401315.1. Taxonomy (NCBI): domain Eukaryota; kingdom Viridiplantae; phylum Streptophyta; class Magnoliopsida; order Caryophyllales; family Amaranthaceae; genus Dysphania; species Dysphania ambrosioides. The sequence goes on from CM048657.1 coordinate 24,354,643, forward strand.
ATATTCAGTCTTAATATAAGACCTAACCTTTCTGAAACTGCCTTGGCCTTTGATGCTAACTTGCACTCCTCATCCATCCTAAAAACTATGGAAGATATTCTTAGAAGTAGTCACTAGAATAAGGCTATATATGAAGAAATCAATGCTCTTGAAAAAAACGAAACATGTATGAGAGAAGTGACATGTTCCATAAGGAAAGAAGATCATGGAATGCAAATGGATGTTTACAATCAAATATAAAGATGACGGAAGTATTAAAATATACAAAGCAAGATTAGTAGCCAAAGGGTATACACAAGTTTATGGGATCAATTATGCAGAGACATTCTCAACAATGGAAAAAATTGACACACTCAGGGTGTTATTCTCAATAGTTGCAAATAAAGAATGACCTTTGTATTAAATTAATGTTAAAAATGCTTCTTACGTGGAGAAATAATCAAAGAGGTATAGATGGATCCACCCCAAGGGTTCCTATAGAAATTCTCACGTAGATAAATAACTCAGATTATACGCTGTTCTTGAAAAGAAGAGGTGACCTAATAATTTGCCTCATCATCTAGTAGACGACATGATTATCATTGGGAATGACGTTGAGGAGATAGGCGTGTTGAAGGTGAGATTGTTTCAAGAATTTAAAATGAAGGATTTAGGAAAATTCAAGTACCTTCTGGGAATTGAAGTACTTATATTCATATCTTAATGAAAGTTTATCTTGGATCTTCTGTAGGGATTACCAAGCATAAACACTAATGGTAATGAATCATGGGCTCTGGATTACCAAGGATGGAAGGTTGGTAGATTAGACCTAATATTAGAATCTAGTTGGGAAATTAATCTACCTCTCTCATACTCGACCAGATATTGCATATGCAGTAGGAGTGGTGAGCAGATTTATGCATAGGCCTCAAGTTTAGCATATGGAAGATATCCATAAGATCTTGAGGTATCTTAAAGGAACCCCAAAGAAGGGAGTAATGTTCAAAAAGAATGGTCACTTGAACCTACAGGCATAAACAGATGCATATTGGGTAGAAGTTTGAGATAGAAGGAAATCTACTTCAGGGTAAAGTACCCTGACAGGAGAAAACTTGATGACTTCGAAGAATAAGAAGCAGAAAGTTGTTGCCATGTCAAATGCTAAAGCAGATGTTAGAGGAATTGTAAAAGGAATCACCGAGTTACTTTGGCTTAGAAAGCTCTTAGATAAACTTGGCTTTCCTTAGAAAGGGAGCTGTGAGATTTTTTGTGACAACAAAGTCGTGGTTAGCATTTTCAAGAACTCGATTCAACATGATTGAAGCATGTGGAGATCGATAGAAATTTCATCAAAGATAATTTGGAAGCCGAAATAATTAGTCTGACCGATATTTTGACTAAGGTTGTTGGTAGTTGTGCACTTATTAGTGTGTTATGCAAGTTGGGTATTGAAGATCTTGTGACCCGGCTTGAAGGGGAGTGTAGGAAATAGCAAAAGATTATGTAGCATAAAGATAGAATTAGAGTCCAATACATGTTCTATCTTATGAATTCAAGGAGAAGTAGTTAAAACCTTTCAATATATATATTGTACATGAGGTAGCCGATTTTGATATACAAAAAAAATAAATTCACAAAGTGTATAGTTTTATAGTTAAAGAGGATCTTGTTCACCTTATTACACATATCAAATATAACTGGCCTGATGCTTTGTTCTTCTCAATTATATAAGTTTAACAAAAATAAATTAAATTCAACAAAAATAAATTAAATTTAACAAAAATAAACTAATTAATAAAAATAATTTGAGAAGAAAAAAGTTTCATTTAGGAGGGATTACTTAGTCTTTCAACCTTCGGAATTACTTGGATTAGTTTGAGAGTTTTTTCAAGTACCAAGGTCCCGATTTTAAAACTAGGAACAACCAATGATAGTTGGGAGCTTCTCCTATTAGGCCTTACCTAGTTCGAATCCGAACAAGTTAATGCTTTATAGATACCAAAAAAACACATGTGGAATCAAGATAATAAAGGTTCAGGTTATATTCACTTCGCATAGTCTAATTTGGTTTGAACTTATCATTGTCTTGATTAATTTGTATATTCTTTTACTAGACAAAACATTATCAAGTTAGATCTTGTTAGATTTCTCTCAATTTATATTTTCACTAGAAGAAAATCATTTAATTGCTTTGGTACAAATACTGCGGTTATATACAATTCGAAGCACTTAATGGTTTGAAATATACCTTAATACCAAGTGTTGCGGTTTTTCACTAGTTTCAAGTGTTGCGGTTATTTAAAAAACCACAGCATTAGTACCAAATGCTGCGGTTTTTCAAATAACAGCTGCATTTGTAGTTTCAAGTGTTGCGGTTATTTAAAAAACCGCAGCATTTGTGACTCACTATATATACTTTTTTCCATCTTCCAGTATCATTTCAAACACGAAAAAACACGCATTTCCCTCTTCTCTAACCCTCAACTTTCCTAACCCTAAATACACAAAACACTTAGATCTCCCACTCCTAATCCCTGGTACTTCCTACCTATGACCCTAAATTGAAGCCTACTTCTCTCTCCCACTCGTGCTTCCATGGATATGGCGTAGTGAAGCATATTGAAGTTTACTTATCTCTCCAATTTTGAAGAAGTCTACATACTCTAAAGTTAAAAATCTAAAGGTTTGTATATGCCTTTAACCTAGTATATAAATTTAATGTTTTTTTTCGTAATATGTTAAAATATTAATGTAAAGATAAAAAAAACTCTTGTGTGTTCATATCTGCATGATTTTTGGAGAAAATAAGTGGAAAAATCCCCCATTAGGTTATTTGCGGTCTGTAGATCTCGAAAAAATACCCAGTTTAGACATATTATAAGCCTCATTTGGAGTCTCGTAGCCAATTTTATAGCTTGTCAAAGATTTTTTTAATATCTCAAATAAGATGTCACTGAGGCCACTAAATGGTAACATGGTTGTGTAGTACCTCTAAAATAGGGGGTTTCAAAAAAAATTACGCCGTTCGGACTACTGGGCTAAAAGATATGCCTCTCCGAAGTTTTTGAAACCTCGGATTACACCCGAAATCTATGAAGAATGAATTGGTTGTTTGTTTTGAGTGTAAAATCTTGTAGATCGCGATTTTGCGTGCTAATACGAGTGGTCATAATAGAATTTTGGATTTATATGCTTCATGGTTGATCATTTCTTAACTTTTCTTATCTTTTATGACATATTATTTCTAACACATTATGCATGATATTCTTAGCTTAGATTATATTATGTTCTTGATTGAATATGGTGTAATAGTATATAACAATTAGATTTACAAATATAATAATTTTGAGAGACATTAATCATTAATAACATACTTTTATATGTAATTAGCACCTAAAATGACCTATTAAAAAAAATTGATCTGAAAACAATCAATTGCTGCGGTTTTCTAATATAACCGCAGCATTTAATTTATATGTGCTGCAGTTATACTAGAAAACCGCAGCACATATAAATTTCAAAATTTAAAAAAAATATCAAAAAACTCATTATATGCTGCGATTTTTTGAAAAATTGCAGCATATATAGCTAATAATTACTGCGGTATTTTCAAAAAAACTGCAGCATATAATGATAAAAAAATTTAATTTTTTAAAAATATATGTTGCGATTTTTGGGAAAACCGCAATATTTATTAGCTATATTGAGCATTTGTTGTTTTGTTGCCGCGTCTAAAAAACCGCAACATTTGTTGTTTTTCCATGTGCTTTGCTTATATGTGCTTCATATTAATAACCGCAACATTTAAAACTAGAAAACCGCAGCATATAGACATTTCTCTGTTTCTAATATAATAATTGTCATAGTTATTACTAGTGTTCAATTAGAGATATTTACAATATGCAAACAAAAATAAGAAAGTCTGATTTCATTTAATATGCTCTGATATGACCTAACCTTTTTGGTCTTTTTCAAGACCAAACCATACCATAACAAACTAAATTGCCTAAAAGGGTACGGTTCAATTTGGTTGTGATTTGACTATAGTTATTATTTTAATATTGATGATGAAATTCTCTTTTGCAACTTTTTATAAATGTCAAAGACATTCTATAATTTACTCAATATCTCTATTATTTAAGTTAACTTTTGATTGGCATCAAAAAAACATAATTTTTTTTTACCTCTTAATGTATTTAAAAACTTGGGAGAATGTACTAAAATTTCAAAAATTATGCATTGCATTTATAAAGCATAGTAAATCATACCTCGTGATGTGATTTAAAGATTCACTAATGGTCAAAGAGTAAAATTATAGACTACTTCAATCTACTTGAATGATAAAAATGAGAACGTATCTTCAACAAAAGTTACACCTTAATATAATAAAAGTTATCCCTCAAAGTTAATAAAGACTGATATATATTGTATTTTTGTTATATTGAGAGGTAACTTTTGTTATATTGAGGGCTGACTTTTGTTGTGGATACAGTAACCTTATTGTACCTCGTGTGCATACAAGTTCTTTTGTTATGAAAAAAGGTTGGATCACAATAAGGTTTAAGTGGGCCTAAAAAGCTGTTTTTGGTAGATTTGGCTTCGAACTTTCCAAACCAAACATAAAACAACAAAGTTTGTTAAGAGATAAAAATCCACATGTAAATTGGGACCCATTGTCATATTGATTATGAGTGAGAGTCAAATACTTTATAAGGCTAAGGGACAACTCTCTCTCTCTCTCTTGGTGACGGGTGCGGTCTAGACCCATATTTAACATAGTATTAGAGCTAGACCCACAGTTTGGCACCTTTAATGGCTTTAATGTACACTAGGCCAAATTGAAATTAAAAGTGTTAAGTGATAAAAATACACATGTGAGTTGGGATCATTTGTCCCACATTGATTAAATAAGTGAGAGTTAAACACTTTATAAGATAGGGCAATTCCTTCTATTTTCATATGATTTTAGGATAAAATCCTTTTAATTCTTGTAAGTGAATTTTCTCTTTTAATGACAAGTGTGGTCCAAATCTGTATTTAACAAAATTGCAGTTGGTTTTGAAGTTTTACAACTCAAACCAAACCACAAAGTTGCAATTTGGGTGAATCACTTATCAAACAAAAGCACAAAATTATTGTTTGGTTTTTATCACACTCTAAATAGCTCTAATAAGATGTCAAAAAAAAAAAAATTAACTCCAATAAATATTAAATTTTCGAAAATAAAAATGAAGAGAACATATCCAAGTTCTATTCTTCTAATAAGCATCCGTCTAAAAGCAATGAAATATTCAAAAGAAAACAATATGTATACGTACACTTCTACCTGTCACTAAATAGCAATAATCAAGCTCATGAACTACGCTATTAGAGTACTAGCAATCTAGCATCCCTAGGAACGAAAGACTAAAGGGCTTAAGAGTTAAGGTCCTGCTTTTAACTCCGTGTCGTACAACCTTGATTTGATTTTAACCTGCTTAATCTTAAAGTTGATGGGTTGGTTTATTTGAGTATTGAAATCCCAAGTGGTCGTTATAAGTCATTCCCAGGTAAGTTGGTTATCACAATTCTCCTAAATTATTAGACCTTTCAATGGGTGCGCTAGGCTGTATGGCACTAGTTAAACATGTCTTTACCATCAATATGAATACGAAAACATTAATAATTTATGATAATTGAGTAATTTTGATCATCATAACTATTTCACTTAAAAGTCTTAAATCTGTATCATGTCAAGTGTTATTATTATGATGGAGAGACTAAATGTGAAATGTAAGTTTAGGACCGGGACAACAATTGCATATTATTTACGGGATCTATTTAACTTCTCAAAATTGGGTCCTCTATTCAAAAAACTAAATACCCAATTTTTATTTGATAAAAAAAATTCATGTCAGGCTGGTAGAGCATAAGTTTTTTAAATATTACTCCAATTATATTTTTATTTTATTATACAAAACCAATATAAATATATCTGAATTTTGAAATCTCTTAAATTTAGGGTCCTATTCCATTAAACACCTTAGTCATACCCAAAATCACCTCTACCTAAATTTGAGAGAACAAAAAGTATTATGAAGCTCATACTAAACAAGATCGATACGTAAAGTTTGGAAGTACAGACAAAAAGAGCCCCCTTGCCCAAATTGAACAATCAGATATCAAATTTAAGCTAAAATATAAAAATTCAAATTTTGAAGGAAAAAAAATTAAAGCAGTAAAAATTATATTAAAAAACGAAACAAGGAAACAAAGGCATAAAAAAATGGAGCACTAACCCTTCACTAACGGAAATTTCCCAAATAGAATAATGAGGTAAGAAAATAGAAGGGGTCCAAAGTACAGGAAAGGTGGCTACCTAAAATTAGGGTTTATAAGCACACAAAAAGAAGGGTGATAATGAATGAAGTTGCACCGCATTATTTGTGAAATGTGATATCCAAAGATCCATAATAAATCTAATGAAAGCTGCAGATATAAATATCCATGCATCATCAACCCCGTTAGCACGTGAAGGAGTAGTAACTGACATAATGTCCTTAAAATATACTACAATTGCAAGTATCACCCGTTTGTGTCAGTCCCTCTCTCACTTTTACCTCAATCAATCTACCGTCCCATCTTTACATGGCAAATAAATCATGACTACTAGGGTATTCCTTTATTCTTTCACTCCAAATCTGTTAAATTTGTCATGTTATGATTTTTAGATTGTACAGAAATAACTGAAATGCATGCATTCATCTGACTACCTTAGTATTAGTAATGAAATTAACAAAAAAATAGATAAGAAGATTTTAAATTTTGGATTGAATTCGAAGGTCCGATCAGATTCGGAGATTCGACGAATCGGATCGGAGTCGGAGTTTGCGGATTAGGAGGCAAATTTGGATCCAAAATTAAGGTTTGCAAACTTGCCGGATCGGATTTTCTAGTAGTATGAAATTAATTACCTGTTTCCGACTACCTCTAACTGTACAAATCATTTGGCTTCTAAGCAATATTTTAATTACAAATACGGTTTCATAAGTCTTTCTCCCATATATTTTTTAGAAATTATTATTTCACATTTTTGTGATAAAGTAATATGGCAAAGTATATTAAATGAATGAACCATATCATCTTTTATCATCAACATTCTTGATTCTTTTACTGATAATATTGTGAAAAACATTTATATATTTTCTAGTAAGATATTAATTTAAAATACATGACAAAATCACACATTTAGTTCAAAGTTATTAATGTTTGATTTGCTTAATCATTCCACTTTTAACTAGTTATAAATCTAAGAGAAAAGTTATACATAGTATATAACGTTCTCCTTTTAAAATTATGATAGTTATTATAAGTTTGTTTGGTTGAAAAGTAAGAAGGAAGAGGAGGTGAGGTTGAGTTGAGGGGTGGGAGTAAGACCATAATATATTTTTTTTGACATGGGTAGTAAGACCATAATTGAGTGAGCCATAGTCCAGCAACTACCTATAAGATATTCATACCATAGTAGTCCAGTTTTAAAGTAGGTTAATTAATTGGTAATTATCTTTAATTAATTTGATTTTTTTAAGTATGAGTAAATAATAAATTTTCTATTTTATTTTATTTGTTATAAGTAAAATACTTTTAATTTAATAATTAAACTTTTAAATATGAAAGGATTCGCCAAATTAACCTTCTTTTGATTTCATTTTCGTTGAAATATGAAAACTTTAAAATGTGGGCTTTATACTTATCTTATTTTTGTATTTTAACAAATTTCTTATGTTTTTATATGTTAATAAATTGTTATTTTTATTTTAAAGGAAGTGTTCTTAATTTAAATTAGAAATTAGAGAGTATTATATGAGGTCAACTTGTGTATAAGTATGAGTAAGGAATATTATGTAAGTGCCGAAGTTGGTGCTATACTCTTTCACCAACCATTGCATCGAGCTAGCTACATACAAACGTGAGACACCCTCTTTCCTTCCTTGATTAGTTTCTAAGTTTAAAATAAGTTTATCTATCCTAATTTAATTCTTTGATTTAATTTTTTTTTATCTCTAAAATTCGTTTGAGTACTATGTATAGGAACTTTGAAATATAATTGATCATGATTAGTTTATAGTGTTTATAGTTACCCCATTCAGGATTTATTTACTATCTAACTAAGATGTAAATTTTGGGTTTATGAAGATGTATGGAGTAAGGGTGTTTTTTTTAGAAAACTAGTAATAAAAGTGAAATGTATTTTAGAATAAAATTAGAGAAGTTAAAATTATTTTAGTTTGTGACGTTGTTGTATTAAATGATTTTGAAACTCTTATTATTTTAATTTGTTTATTTGAAAATGTGTAGCCTCTAATTTATGACTAGCTTAGTTTTATAAGATTGGTGACTTATGTAGTTGTTTCATATACAAACATAAATTTTTAAACTAAAATCATTATGTATACTTTCATATTTATTGAAACCATCATATAAAGTATTTTAAGTATAGATTTGAGGCTTAAAACACTAGCTTTGAGTTAAATTATATTTTTCAAACTAATAGTATTTCAACAATGCAACTAATTCATTTATTAACTCCCGTAGATACTAATACATAGTTAATTTCTTATATTACGAGTTTCAAACCACGAAGCTAATGAAGAACAAACCATCGAGACTAGGGAAAATAAGTATTAGTTTTGCGAAGGTACACATTGTTTTACCACTTTGATCGGAAATGTGTTTTTGTGTGACCTGTAAATGATTTGCTAATATGTTTAAGCTGCATTTGAACTTGAATTTGAGTTAGATTTATTCAAAGAAAAGCTTTTGTTGAGTAGTTATGCTTAAGATGTAATGTAGAGAACTTTTGTATGTTGGTTAAGATCGAACTAGAACTTTGAGTATATGTTCTCGACCTAATTATAAATTCCGACTTAAGATTGAAGTTGTACCTTAATTTTGAAATGTTTACTTTTGGAGAAATTTGATGAATGTTTGAAACGAAGGATAGGATGATTTGGACAGTATTAATCAAAAAATTAACATAGTATAAATTTGATGATTTTCAATTGAACTTTTGAGTATGGAAATAGTATAAAATGTAATAGAAATTAAATTTTAAGGGAATTTTTTGAAATTCTTAATTAAAAATTTATGTGTTTGCTAATATTTATTGAGTAAGGATTTGTGCTATAAAGAGGTTAACTATTTTATTAGTCTTGAAATGTTAATCCATATAGAATTTGATTATTGTACTAGATTTAACTTGTTTGAAAGACTTGAGAGACTAATTACTTAAAAGTTAAACTACATTAAAAAGAATGAAGTCAAGTTGAGTCAAACTTAACCTTACATTTTGTTTATGGTTAAGAACGGGAAGTTGTAAGGTAACATGTATAGAACAAAATCAGAACACATGATTTCGCAAAGGAATAATGATGAAAGTATTACATTAATCTAGAGCATATGGAATAGGGTGTAGTCTATAACATGGCGCATGCATATCTCCATACAAATTTTCTTAAGAGAATGATCTGAAGTTGCACCTTTAGACCTATCCCAAAGGGATATGACTACTTAACAATAAGTGGTGATAACCCTCATCTCTATATCCGTATATCTACGACCAAGGAATTATTAAAAGAGGTTTATAAGACAAAAGTTAAAGAAAAAAAGTTAAAGAAAGCATTATGAAAGTTAACTCTTGAATGCTTGAACGTTGTTGTTCTACTTGTTTTACCTTATTTAGGTAATAAACTTTATTATATAGTGATTTGCAATAAAGTACTTATATATGTTGAGTTTTGAATTAAGTTCTTCCTTGAAAGTCGTATGAAATTTTTCAACAAGGCCACTGAAAAGTATTTTTGAGTTGAACAATGTGTGTTTAATTTCGGCCAAATTTTTTCTTTGAACCTATCTTGGAGAGGAAAGTCTTCTAATTAGTTTTGTAGGTGAGATTGTACATTGTGGCAAGAATCTCTAGGGAAGCTAATGAGCTGTAATTTACTTTATTTGTGTTTATGAATTTGTTTTAGGACAAATTATTGATGTATTTTTAGAGCTTTCTTTTTAACTTGAGGCTTGTATTCCAGAGGAGTTAATGGTTTATGATGTGGGTTATGTTTTGTATGCTTAAGTTTACCTTTCCCATTGAGTACGTAGTTTTGAGTTCATTAGTTATGTTTTATTCGTGGATTGAGATTCCTGGAAAAAGTACAAGTTATTACCCACACATTTGGATCACACTCCTCTTTCTAAAAGTCTTTAATGTTTTCACTAATATTTTAAATCAAACCTGGGTAAGGAAAAAAGTTATATATATATATATATATATATATATATAGTTATATATATATATATATATATATATATATATTTATTCTCAGTCATAAGCATATATGTATTAATCTTAACGATTCAAGATATAACTAGACCTTTGCATTAGGTCGAGACAGACGGGGTCAAAGAAGATGCAAAACGGATCGAGACGGGTTGGGCCAAAGAAGATACAAAATAGGCCGAGTCTGGTCGGGCCTTCCAAAGAAAGTATAGTTTTTATCTATAGAGGATGATAGTTTACCTATATCACTACCAATTTTTGACAGTGGACCATCGATAAGTAAGTGAAAATAATTCATTACCTGATAGTGATTAAAAGCCTTTGAAACTATTGACCCATTATTGACCCTATATGACCCATTAAAGACTCACTAAAACATAACCCTTTAAAAGACCGACTCAATTAATCTCATAATTGATTAGATTGTTTTACAAACAGGCCAATCAAGAGGCATTAATGAAGTCCCTCCCATTTAAACAGGTATAGATATATCAACCAAACATTCAATTCACTATTATCCCACATATAAAACATCATTTAAATTATGGAGTACTAAATAGTACTCGGTATACTCTCATATTTCTTAAAAATCTCATATAAATATTTCTCACAAAATTGTAAAATTACTAGCAACTTATGAAGACAAAAGTGAAAAGTTACAATAATACTATAGTCATGAGCCCATACCATGGGACATTATTCTAATTAATTTCCTTTCCATGGCAATTGCAACTACCTGGTTTGTACGGGATTAGTAATTTGTTTTTTTTTGAGGAATGGGATTAGTACTTTGTTTGTTTGCTAAGATGTCTACACTTCAATCAATAAATAAGCTAACACAAAATTTATCATCATTTGAACAAGTCAAACCATTTTTACAATCAGTAACAGATTTACTTTTGCCAACTATAATGCACAGTAAAAAAAATGATATGTCCCAAAAAAAAAAAAAAAAGACAAAATGATGGAAACTAAGCGAGAGAGTAGCAACAGTAGTAGTCGTAGTACCAACAAATTGTCAATTTGACAACATGCTCCTCTCTCTCTCTCTCTCTCTCTCTCTCTCTCTCTCTCTCTCTCTCTCTCCTGCTAGCTGCTCTCATCTCTTCAACGCTCCCACCGTACAATTAACGGCGCAGATCAGTGTGCAGGCAAATCCAATCCAACGGCTACGACAATGACCGCGTTTTCACAGAGTGAGGGATAGTAGTCCATTTCCCCATATTTTTTTGTTAAAATAAAAAAGAAAAAGAAAAAGAAAAAGAAATCATGTCTATCTTAATAAACAAAAACCCATCTTCCCTACTCCCCAGCAGCCTCCTCTCCTCCTTGAAAATCTTCTCCCTATTTTTTCTCTCTCTTCTATTTCTTGAATCTCCATAAAAATTTACATAACTTTATTATAATTATTTTCTCTACTAACGAGAGAAAAGAAAGCAGTAATTTGTTAAAAGATGAGCGGCACTTCATCTGACCAGAACAGCAATACAACCAACCAGCAGCCGTCGTCGCAGCCGAGCGCAGGGGGAGGGGCTGGAGTGGCGGCGACCCCTCCAGCAGGTGCTGTTTGGATGCAATACCCAGCTGCAGCTATGGTAATGCAGCATCAGATGATGGCTGCCCCTTCTCAACATTACCCTCCGCCGCCTCACTATATGGCGGCGTACCATCCTCATCATCCGTATATGCAGCCGCCGCCGCCTCATCACCACCACCACCACCACCAACGGAACAACCACCACCACCATAATAATAATAATAACAATAGTAGTAGTAACGGAAATAATAATAATGGAAATAATAATGATGGGTCAAGTGGAGAAAATAAGACTATCTGGGTTGGTGACTTGCATCATTGGATGGATGAGATTTATTTGAGCAGCTGTTTTGCTTCTGCAGGAGAGGTCTTCTTCATTCATTCTCTTCTTTTATTCCCTTCTACTATTTTGCTGCTCTTTAATATGCGTAGATTTCCTTTTTTTTTTCTTTGGTAACGTCTAATGTTGATTGAGATGTGAATTTGGTTTGTTTCTATATGTGTTATCTTTTTCTTCCGTCATTTTATGCGTGTGTGGGTATTTTTTTTTTTTTTTTGGGTTTTTGTATTTTGAAGTTGTAGATTGAGTTTATTGAATTTATTTGAAGGTTTTGTTATTTTTTTTTAAAATCAAAGTTTGAATTTTTTACAATGTTTACTGACTTGATTTAGATCTTGGTTTTTTTTTTTTTGGTTCTAAAGTGCTTATTAGTGGGGTTGGATTTAGCAATTTTTTTGGGACAGTTGGGGGTATTTATGTGGGATTTTACTATGAAATTTGATGCATTTTTTTGATTGCGTCCGAATTGATATCGTATACATGATAAATGCTACAATGCTACCATACATGAGGTATAACGGTAATTTAATATCCCATACAAATTCATATTCTAATCGTACAAGTTCATTTGATGTACTTTTAAAAGATTTAAGATTTTAAGTTGTGATGGTGAGAATTTATACACTTTTTACTCAAATAATAGAACAACTTCATTTCAAATAGTGCAACTTTAACTCGAAGTACATCAATTTGGGATTGATATAAGTTTCACGACATCACATATATGTTTGACATTTCTAATTTTTGGTAAATTTGATTATTTGGAAATCTTGATGTGATTGATTGTATTTTAATGGAAAGGAATAACATTGAGAGAATTGTGTAATATGGATAGTAAGTTTCTACCTGAGACATAGTCATGAACTAGTAAATTTGAAGTGAATTAACAAAATGAGGAGAGTTATTTGACTTGTGAATATAATTCAGTGGATGAGATTGATATTAGGCAATAAAGATATCAACTTTGAAAGGAATGGTTTGAATAGAGAGACTATGAACTTGAGGAACTAGGTGAGTTTTGACTTATGGCTTGGTTTTTGGTGTGCTGTGAAAGGTGTGTTCATTCTTGTTGTTATCCATCAAGGTGTGACTAGTGAATGCAATAGAGGTCTTATAAAGTAAATATCGCGATACAAAGGTTAAATTATTGTTTTTGGTTCAACTTTCATTCATTGTTGTTTCTGCAAAGGCTTTCTTCAAAATGGACAGGTTATTGCTCAAATAGTTCTGTTTTGACAGTCATAATGTAGTATTTGTCTGGGATTTGAATGCAAAACATTTGCGGAGTATCTATTTTATTGTTCATATGTTTGCTGATTCTAAGAAATCTTTGATTTGATATATCTTGTTTTGTTTCTTAAACAAATGAGTTTGAGATATCTTTTGATGCTTTTTGATGTTTGTTTAGCTGCTGATTGAGGACTCAAAGTCCATGAATATACGCACTGGATTAGGTGATCTAGGATCTGAGAGTTTGTTATCCTATATTGGCAGATTGATGGTTTTCTAATAACATTTAATTTGGTTGCTTTTGTAGATAGCATCTGTTAAGGTTATCCGCAACAAACAGACGGGTGCATCAGAAGGATATGGATTTGTTGAATTTTTTACTCATGCTATTGCTGATAAGGTCCTACAGAGTTACGCCGGACTCATGATGCCTAATGCAGAGCAGCCTTTCCGTCTGAACTGGGCAACCTTCAGCATGGGCGATAAGCGTACGGAAAATGGTTCTGATCTTTCTATTTTTGTAGGAGACTTGGCAGCAGATGTGACTGATACTATGTTACATGAATTATTTGCCACAAAATATCCCTCTGTTAAGGCTGCAAAAGTTGTTATTGATGCCAATACTGGGCGGTCCAAAGGCTATGGATTTGTGAGATTTGGAGATGATAACGAGAGGACTCAAGCTATGGCTGACATGAACGGTGTCTATTGCTCAACCAGGCCAATGCGTATTGGCCCTGCTACTCCACGAAAATCTCTTGGATATCAACAAGGTAATTGCAGTGGCTTTTGGTTGCAACTAGTAAATTTTGGTCACATATGGTATATCCATTCCATGAACCTCTTGTTGAAACATGTGTGCTTAACATTCAGTCTTAATTAAGTAGACATTGTAAGCATTCACTGCATAAGTCCAGAAGTAAAAACCTCAAAATAGAGACATCCCTGGCTGCATGTACATTCGCTACTGCATTTACTTGCAGGAATCATTAACCTTGATAGGAGCCATGTTTTTCTTCTAATTAAAAAGAATCATTTTGTTCCACTTTTTACTTATATTTCATGATTGGATTTCGTTATATTCTCTCTATAAATCTCTTGTCATCCCACTGAAATTGTCCCACTTAATTTTACAATGACCGATATGTGAACTCCCTTCTAAACATTTTCTTCTCAAATATTGTAAAATTCATAGTATAAAGATTGAGAAAACACTTGTTGGTTGTGCATTTGCCTTCTTTCTGAACTTTTGGCTTTTCCATCCTATGCTATAATATGTAGGTACAGTAGACTGAAAAAAATTATTAGTGCTTTGTAACTAGTTTATAAGCTTGTAAGACTTGAATATTCTCATGGAGTAAAACCATTTGCATATGCATATAGTCTTCTAGTGGTTATTGAGTTGTGGTAATAAATTTGTAGTTACACCAAGCAACAAATAGAGGTTTTTGGTTCTTGAAAGGGCCCCCATCACATCTGTTGTTCATTTTCTCAAACTGTTGATGTTTGCACCTGTAATATGTGTAGCAGCATGAAACTGTCATTCTAGTTCGTTCTTTTGTATACTGTGGTTAATCATGACTGGCTATGAAGGGTAAGGAAAGAAGGTAAGGAAAGAAAACTGAAGGGGGGCGACAGAGAAACGAAGAAATTCTTTTTCTCAAGATGCTGGAAGTTACCAAACTCATATTGCGTTGTTTACAAATATTCTGTTGCTGTCAGGTGGATATGGATCTAATGGCAGCTCTGCGCAAGGCTCTCAATCTGATGGAGATTCGTCAAACACAACGGTGAGTCATTTTGCATCCCCTATGTTACTTATGGATTGGATTACAGCTGAACATTATATTGCTTTTTCACTAATAAATTTTTTGCTCTAGATATTTGTTGGAGGGCTTGATCCTAGTGTCACAGATGAGGATCTTAGACAACCTTTCTCCCAATATGGGGAGATAGTTTCTGTTAAAATTCCAGTAGGGAAGGGATGTGGTTTTGTTCAATTCGCAAACAGGTGAGGGTTATACCTTGATCTGAAATAAAAATTGGTGATGAACTCAGTAGAATGCTTACAAAATATGTAAAATGTATCACCTACAGAGGCCATGCTGAAGAGGCTTTGAATAAGTTGAATGGGACAGTAGTAGGAAAGCAAACTGTTCGTCTTTCATGGGGCCGCAACCCAGCTAATAAACAGGTATTTTCTCTTCTGCCTCTGCTTTGTAATTTATTATCTGCTTCTGAGCTGTAATTCCTTACTAAATTACACTGCGCTGTGGATGACAGTCAAGAGGAGGTGATTATGGAAATCAATGGAATGGAGGCTATTATGGAGGAACCATGTACGATGGTGGTTACGGATATGTACCACACCCTCATGACCCAAGCATGTATGCAGCAGCGGCAGCAGCAGCAGCTTACGGAGCCTACCCTGTTTACGGCAATCAGCAACAAGTTAGCTGACGAGAAGCCTCAAGTTTATCAGTTGGCGATACGTGTCGCACTACCTAGGCATATTGTTTTATTCTTTGTAGTGTGAGCCTGTTATGTAGAAAATTTTATGAACTCCTTCCCCTCCTAATGTGGAGTGGAACTGAATTTTGATAACTCCCAAGGTAGTTTTCTTACTATGTTGCTTTTAAACTACTATTAGACATTCATCGAAGATAAGTTGAGAATGAAACTGGGAACTTTCTCCTTAGAATATATGACCGTTGCATATCTATGTGTGCTAGCTACTGCTGCTATCAATTTTCGGATATTTTTTAGATTTCATTCAGGAATAATAGTGCTGTTGCAATAATGTTCACATTCGCAACGTACATTTCTGATTGTTTATAGTTTCAGCTGAATTTTAGCTGAGAAGAGGATCAAAATTTTTGTGATGGTTGTGAGTTGAGCTATTTTGAAGAAGCTTTGTGTTATGGACAAAGATATGTTGTTGTACACATAGGAGTCTTTGACATATATTTACGCCAAGAAGGGAAATGGTGGCATTTGAACCATCAATTAAGGGTAGATCTCTAACCTTTTCCTATAATAATACCTACTACTATGTAGGGGTGCAGCAATCACAAACTCTTTAAAGTGAATAGATGTTCTGCCAATTAGTTAGTTGGATTCAATTGATTTAGACAGGTGAGTCTATGACCCGCCTGACTCCTTCAGTGACTTGCAAAGATTGTTGATACTAATTCCAGGAGTCACAACATTAGGAGTAATCCCTTCCGTAACATCTCTTCCATTAACACTTTCATCTTTTTAAACCGGTGGTCTTTTGCCAAATTTGTCAACATTTAATTCAACAAGAACCAATAAAAAAACCATAACACAGACTGGGAGGATGGCAACACTACCAGCACAAGGGAGGCCTTCGGTAACCGAATATGACGGGGAGAAGGTGGCCACCGTAAATCGTGGCTTCTCTTTTCTCCCTCTCTAGTTTGTGAGTTAAGGTTTGATAGTATAGAGGAATAGATTATAAACTTTTGGGGATAGAATGGGTATGAAATTCCAAGGGGTTGAGAAGGAGATAGAATTCTTCGTGTTGCAAACAATACTGCAAAAATTACAAAAAACAATGTTATCGGCAAAGTTGAACCATGTATTGCATCGCTCTCTTTACAACATTTACGGTATTGCCTAACAATTGTGCTTGCAGATCGTATGAAACTGGACATTCCCCGAGATAAAACAACTTCTTCGCTATACCAGCAACCATGCAAAAAATCACTAGACAAACAAAACACCCAAAGCAAGGAAATTGTTCGTTCTAAGAGAAGAATTTAAGGAAGAAAACAACGAAAAAAATTTCAAATGTGAAAACCCTAAGTCCCTAAGCATAACTCGGTTTTCAAAGAGAGAAAAATAACCGGTTGTTGAGCCAATGAATCATAAAAGTAGGGTTTAGTTTTTACATTAAAAAGGTATTAAAACAGTAACCGCAATGGTCTAAAAAGATATGCCACCCATAAGACCCGGCCTAATTCTACTCGTTGAGGACATGCGCATTTGTGTGTGTGTTGGTTGGGTTTAAGGGTAACCCTTGGGTCATACCCATGTAAGGCAACACATCCTTATATTAAGAGCTCTAAACACTCTTAACCCACCAATGTGAGGGAATCCTTAGTTTGTAAAATTTCCAAAGTCAAAATTCACAAAGTTCCAACAATCCCTCACTTGAAATTTAAAATATTATTAAGTAGTTTCCGATCCTAAAACATATAAATCAGGAATAAACAAAAGTATCTTTTAGCTAGAATTTTTGCATAGTATGTACAATTAATAATCAACTAGGGTAACTCAAAGTTTTGGACCCTACCTCTGACAATGTAACATGCATGACCTATTCTGGGTGTTTTCTTAGACGTATGCTATTATGACCATGCATGTCTATCCTAGTATAGTGAACGCTCTAGAAACGTTGCCACACACATTTTACAGAAAGTGGACTCACTTCTACGTTCACATAGGTGATTCTTTTAAGAGTACTCTTGTAGCTTAGTACTCCACTCCAAATGGAGTATAGATTACAATAGGAGTTCCTGTTAACTCATCCTTAATCGCTTTAGCAATTTATGCTTTGAAAACAATAGCATAATCGACACATATCACTCTATAATTTGTTATTATCCATTTTACCTATTTCTTGGAATCTCTATTCTTTAGGTTGGGTTACCAATAAGTGTGACTTATCTTAGTGGCAATAGCCCCATTCTTTTAGAAGAATTATGGACTTTCTCTCTAGCATATCCTTTCATCAAAGTATCTGCTTGGTTATTCTCATTGCATACATGATCTACTCTAACAATTCCAAGTAAGAGGTACTCTTTCCCGTTGTTGTGCTTACGTCGTATTTATCGTCTCTTACCGTCGTAGTTAGAGGTGGCCACTAGGCCGGTTAAGCCCAACCCAACCTTAAATTGGCCCGTTTTTCGGCTCGTGTGGTCCGACCCACAGAAAGCCCGTCCCATATTCGATTCGGCCCGCCAGCTAGGTCGGCTGAACACGAATCCGGATTTCTAAATCCTGACCCTATTCAATTCGGCCCACCAGTATGTCCCAGCTCAGCTTATTCGGCTAGTAAACTAGTTGTTTAACTAGCTGTTGGAATTCCCTCTATAAATACTCCTCCATTCAATCTCCCATCCTCACTCAATTCACTTCTAATCTCTCATTCTCTCAATCTCTCAATCTCTCGATCTCTCAATTACTTCTAAATATAATTAGTTTAGTTTTTAATACTAATATTCTTCTTAATTATTCTCTTAATATTAATTAGTTGATTTCCTATTCTTAATTTACTACTATAAAGTATAAAAGAAATGGCTTTAAGAAGAAGAGCTAGTAATGTTAGTAGCTCATTCAAAGATTCGTTTCAAAGAACATCAAAACTTTCGCTCAAAATTTTACTGGCCAAGGTAATTTCATAACTTGATATGAATGTTAGTTTAGTTTATGTTAATAACTTGATATGAATGTTAGTTTAATTAATATTAATAAACCTGATATGAATGTTAGTTTAGTTAATGTTAATAACCTGATATGAATGTTAGTCTAGTTAATATTAATAACTTGATGTGAATGTTAATTTAGTTAATGTTAATAACTTCATATGAATGTTTGTTAAATTAATGTTAATAACTTGATAAGAACATTACTTTAGTTAATGTTAATAACTTTATAGAATGTTAGTTAAGTTAAAGTTAAGAACTTGATATGAATGTTAGTTAAGTTAATGTTAATAACTTAATATGAATGTTAGTTTAGTTTAAGTTAATAACTTAATATGAATGTTAATTAAGTTTAGTTTATAACTTCATATGAATGTTAGATAAGTTAATGTTAATAACTTCATATGAATGTTAGTTAAGTTAATATTAATAACTTGATATGAAATGAAGGTGATGGTGATGGTGATGGTGGAGTACCCGATCCCCTCATTGTAGAAAAAAAATTCAGCGGTGTGGTCGTACTTTGAGAAAGTTCCAATCATCGACTCTTCTTCCAAAGGGAAGAAATTCATGTGTTATTGCTTCATTTGCAAGCAAACGGGGAAGAAGTCACCCATAGCTTATGCATGGAAGACCGCCTTTGGGATGAGGACATTATCTTGTCACTTGACCGGAATACACAAAATTGAGCTCGAAGGAGTTGAAACGACAGGTGAATCGTCAAGCCAAACCAAACTTCACATATTCTTGGATACCATGCTTGGAGGAGGTATGCCTTTCATGTGTAATAAAGATAGGATGATAAATGAACTTGCTAACTTTGCTATTGCAGATGAATTACCCTTTAGCATGGTGAGAGCACTAACTTTGAACATTTTACTAGAGTTGCTTTACAATCTGCATTTAGACATGTCTCTATGAACACCTTCAAGCGCCATACCCAAACTGCCTATTATAAGTATATAAGCAGCTTAATAGAAATGTTTTGTACATTCAACGATCGTGTGAGACTTAATAGTGATATTTGTACCTCTAATTTTGGTGAACCTTTCCCATGTATTACCGCCCATTGGATAGATGATGAGTGATTTCTTAAAAAAATATATTATTTGTTTTGAGGCTACGGAGGAGATGTATACCGAGTATAACCTTAAGGAGAGGATTATAGAATTCCTTAAGAACTTTCATTTGCTCGATAAAATATTTTCCCTTTTCTTAGATTATGTTTCAGCTAACACCAAATGTATAGGTTACTTGAAGACGGAACCAAGCTTGAGGTTATTTGAAAAACCATAACATTTTGTACTAATATTGCGGTGTTTTAAATAACTGTAGCATTTGTTGTTTCAAGTGCTACATTGTTTTAAAAAAACTGTAGCACTTGGTATTAAAGTATATTTCAAATCATTAAGTGCTTCGAATTGTATATAACCGCAACATTTATACCGAAGCAATTAAATGATTTTCTACTCGTGTATCTAGTATATTATAAATTCAAATGTTAAGTGATGATGTGAAAAATAAAAAGGTTTAATAGGAATATATATCACATAATTTTGCTATAGTATTATGAGAACGAATAAAAAGAAATTCGGGTAAAAAAATCGAGTTGGTGTGGAGTTAAACCATAGGGATGAAGTTTATTAATATCAAGTCAATTTTATGGCTTTTATGTCATCATTGTTTTTTTTTTTACCAATTTATCTTTATAATTTGTTCTTACCAATTTATCATTTACATGAATTTATTTTACCAATTTGGCCAATTGACCAAGTCTCATGAAAGTGTCTCCTTTAGTTATATACAATAGATTATATTATAGTTTTTTATGGTAAAAATATTTTACTAGCAAATGTGTTGAGCTAATATTTTTTCTCGTCCTAACCATTTTTTACCCCTTTATCATATACTAATAATATTTTAAGTTTAAATGGTACAGTGTAGTTAATATATGTATGGCGTCATTTTTTTTTATGAACTTCACCGGAACATAACAAGTGGTGTCAAATTTAAATAAACTAAAATTAACTAAGTTCTAATTTATAAATTTTTAAGAAAAATCTACAATTAATAGTTCAAAAATTTTAAAAAGTTACAATTAAATAATCTTATATAATACTCCCTCCGTTCTTTTTTGTTCTTCCCGTTTTTCCCATCCGGAAATTTCAAAATATTGTTCTCATTGGAATCCTTCTATTTTAGTTTAATATTGTGAGTGGTTGAAAAAGTTTAGTTAGGATCACTATCCATGTGATATGTAGCCCATTGGTTGATTTTTTAATTGTTTAATGTCATAAACTTTAGAAATTCTACTATTCATATAATGTTCAACTCACTTGAATCATTTTTTAATATAATTTATTCTTATTTTTAGATTAAATTAAATTATTTTATATAATCTTAATGATATTTAATATTGTCTTGATTTCTTCCCTGATTCCAAATAGGAAGGAAAAAAAGAACGGATGGAGTATATATAACTAAAGGTTATTTTTCATGAGGTTTTAGAATGTCATATAAGCAAATAGCAATATCTAGACAGTGAGATAAAATATTTACAGCTTATTTTAGAATAAAAAAATTCAAGTTCTCCAAAATGGTAACGAAGGAGTTCCAAAATTTTTACAAGATGAAATATTCTCCAAACAACTGATTATGTACTTTTACTTTTCTAAAAAAAATAGTTGCTAAGATATTTGTATAAAATCACAATACCCTAATATAAATCACCACAAATATAATAATAGTGGATTATAATAATTAAAATATTAACAAGAAATAAAGCAAATTGGGTAAGACAAACTTAAAAAAGTAGAGACGATATGTCGCAATGTTATTATAAAAAATGATCATAAAATTATAAAAAGGTTTTTGAATAGAAAATATTATGATGAAATTATATTATTTTATATTTTTATATGAACAATTTCATTACATGCATAATAAGCCTAAATTCCACATATATATACCATATTTATATATAATTTCCAAGAGAGTGTCCATGAATTAGTAGTTTTATGATAGTTGTACTACTATACCACCTAGAGCTGTCAAAAATTGATCCAACCCGAATTACCGATCCAAACCTACAATGATTTGAACTCAATATGTACCCATTTTAAATGTGAAATTGGTAACATATAACCCAACCTAAACCGAATTTGATATTAACCAACACCCAACTTTATCTTATATTATTTTAACCAAACCCAAACCTTCCCACAACCCGACATAAACGATAATCGACTAGACCCGACTTGACAATGAAGCAAACTCGAAATGACACTCGATCTGAATATAAGCGAAACATATTATAACTCAAGATAACCTATTATAAACCCGACCTATTGTGACCCATGGTTCGTTTTATTTTGATTTGTTATTAATCCGACTCGTTATTGACTAAAGTCGTAATATCTTATAACCTAATTTTGGAGAAATTGCATTATGTTTGTTGAATTTTACTTTTAAAAATATATTTGAAAAATTGTATGATGTATTAAATAATACATCTTAATAACTTTCAATCGACTAACATAATTAGGAGAGATCTTGCCAAAAATAAGTTTTTTTTTATTACAAATCTCAAATATGATTCATATTATTAGATGTACATACTTTCTCTAATTTGTTTTTTCCAGGAAATATTAACTTGCTTTATATGAGTTACCAAAATTTGACTTGCATAATATAACATCCCACTTAATAATTATTTGACCTAACTTTGATTGAACTTATTGTAATATTTTGTTAAGGGATTGAATCTCTTCTGAAACTTAATGTTTCATCGTGTTAGTTAAATGAGAAAAATCAGTTTGAACCGAAATGGTTGATTAAACGTCCCAAATATTGAGTCCTTCTTAGTACTATATGACTTGATAATTATCCGATTCGATAATATCCAAACTCAATATGACCTGTAATCAAAATTACCCAACATAAACCCGGTTAAAACCCGAGTTAGTACAACCCAAACCCGAAAGAATCGAACCTGAATTGGCCGAACTAAATCAGACTTGTACCCAAAAGGATAAATAATCCGACATGATTTGATCTGAGCTAAACTGTTATATGTAGATTCGTGGACCTAGTGCTCGAGAAATATATGCAAAAGTCATGGGCCAAAATTTTCGAGAAAATGAGCCTGAAATGGGAAATGGGCCAAAAATGAAAATGGTCCAGAAATGAAAAGTGGGTCTAGAAATGGAAATGGTCTAGAAATGAAAAGTGGGTCCAAAAATAGAAATGGTCTAGAAATGGAATGTGGGCATAGAAATGGAAATGGACAAAATATGGAAAGTGGGCATAGAAATGGAAATGGACAAAATATGGAATGTGGGCCTTAAAATGGGCTTGAGCTCATATATGGACTTGGGCCTTGACCCCTTGACTTAGGCTAGGTCAAAGTTGGACTTGACTATGGGTTGGACCTTAACTTTGGGTTTGACTTCCATAAGGTTAGGCCTTGGTTACACATGGGCTAAGCATGGATATAGGCCAAGAGAAAATGGACTTGAAGCATATGAACAATAATGGGCTAGAGTTGGAGTAGGCTAAAGCAAGAGCAAAGACAATAAGTTAATGGGCTTTGATGCAAGGCTTAAATGGTGTGTAAAAGAGTAGCAAATGGGCTGAGCAATGGCGTGCAAGAAGAGCTAAAGAAGTGGCATGGGTTTGGCATGTTTAAAAGAGTCCAAAAGCTGACCAATAGTGAAAGAGTCCAAGCTTCTTAAATATATTCTTGTATTAATCTTTTAATTAAGACTTTAAAGTCCTACTAGAGTTCCATACTCTTTTTCGCCCAAGTTCATCCTGTTTTGCTTTATTTTGCATCATTTTGTGCATGGTCTAGGCTTAGGAGCATTCTTCATGTTTTTGCCTTGTTTTGCTTGATTTCTTATATCTTTTCTACTTTTATGATTGTGTTTAGCGGCTTGATGTAGGTATCTAATGAACTTGAGCACGATAACCGGAGAATAGAGATGCATAGTAGAAAAGTTGAGAAGAGAAGCCAAGAGGTCACTCTAGAATTGAACCAAGAGGCCTCTCAAGAGAAAAAGGTTTGAGCAGTCGCTCAAAAGAATCCCAAGTGGCCGCTTAGTTCAATAAAGTTGACATGTAGAGAATCACGAGCGGGTGTCAAGCGATTTCCAAGAGGTCGCTTTAAGGCCTGAGTGGGCGCTAATGGTTGAACTGAGAAGCTGCTCAGTTCATTAGAATTCCGGATTTTTTCCTTACGAGCAAGGCGCTTACCGTTGAACTAAGCACCCGGTCAGTTCTGTTTTGGTGACTTTCATATTCTT
Organism: Dysphania ambrosioides; assembly: GCA_026401315.1. Lineage (NCBI taxonomy): Eukaryota > Viridiplantae > Streptophyta > Magnoliopsida > Caryophyllales > Amaranthaceae > Dysphania > Dysphania ambrosioides. The sequence continues at coordinate 24,378,797 of CM048657.1, forward strand.
TTTGAAACTCTTATACCGGAAAAAGAGCAACAACAAAAGGCACAAGGGCATGAAGCATTGGATATAGAATAATATGTCTTAGTTTTAGACTTAGAGAGTATAGCTTAGGGTTTATTATTTCTCTTCACAAAACACTTAGATTTTTGGTAGATTTGTTATCGGTTTCTGCTACTTTTAATGAATTTGCAAACAGCGCTTGTCAGACATTGATTCTCAATCAATTTATCAGTATTTCTTTTACTTTTTCTTGCTTTAAATTTCGTAGTTTTCATTTATTTTCTGTTTTTGTTAGTTTATGCTTGATTATTCTAAGTTTTTTGCATAGTATTGTTCATCATTATTAGTGAACTTAGTAGTATGTCTCATTCATTCAATTTTGCTATATTTTCTAGTATTAGTCATGAGTAGTTAGATTAGTTAGGGAATAGGGTGAATATCCGATCCCAAGGATGGATGATGTTTAAAGTCTAGAGTTGGTTTCTTGATAAATAATGTGTGATTTGATGCCGGGTTTTGGTTGGAGCCTAGATTGGCCATATAGATTTCTTCCATTTGTGTTCTTAGGTCAAAGACATTGAAAAAAGATGATTTAGATAGTAATCCGATGTTAAATGTTGTTGACTTTTGAGTTATTGGTTGATGTTTTGAATATATTGTGTTGCTTGGATGCTTTAGAATACGATTAGGTGAGAAATCCCAATTGTAATGCTCCTTCCTTAAAGATAACAGAGAGGTTGGTTCTTGGTTGAAATCCCTTCCCTATAACATATTTTAGATTCAATTCATAGATCGGTAGTGAGTTGGTGAGCCTCATGTTATCTCATTTTGAATCCAATTCCCAGCTTTAGCTCATTTGTGTTAAGAATCAGTGTTGAATCCCAAACCCCTAGAGCTTTTACCTTTATAGAGAAATCCTTTAGAACCTTGCTTTAACTTTTAGTTAGATTTAAAACTAATCCTTGCTTTTTAGAGTTATCTTGGAGTTGAACTGCTAGAATTTGGTAACTATTAAAAGTCTTTCCTTGTGGATTTGACCCTTACTTGTCTATCACTTGTAATAGGTTCAGTTGAGGTATTGTTGATAGTAGGTGTTGTGACGATCGATATCTAGCCCTATCAAAAACCCTATTTGCAAGGGATTAGTTGTTGGAAAGATTTATTAGAGTTTTAGCCAAAATAAACTAGCTTTATGCATGGAATTAAGAGCTTAGTTGGATGATGTTCACGTTTTTGTTTCCTTAGGGTTTGTTAGCTTGGTTTTCACATGTTTTAGGGTTAGTTACTTAAGGTTTTTCTAGGGCTTTGCTATGTATATATATTGGGCAACAACCTAAGTTAGTATTCAGTTGATGTTTGATAAAAAAAATATTTGTTCCTTGATTTGGAGTTTCTACCCTTGAGAGTGTGAGCTTTAGAGTGCCCATTTCTAATCCTTTGGTGGTACGTTGGATGGTGTTCTTGGAGACCTCGAAAACTTTAGGTGGTGAATCTGTATCCTAGAGCTGTTGAGGAAGCCCAAAGGTATTCCTAGACTTGGTGAACCTACAGAGTCTAAGGGTCCTTTGATCTATCCCTAAAGGTATTATAAACTTGGTGCAATCTCTAGAATTTAGAAGATCTTTAATCTATCTCGGTTATTGTTATTTTCGGTTCTTAATTGCATGAGATTTGGATGTTTGATTAAATCCTAAAATCACGAAAGCTTTAACCTTTAATAAGTTAGTGAGCTCTTCCATGAAATGTGGAAATTAGCTTAAGAATTTGTGAGATAGGGTTGGAATTCTTGCTTTGATGTATGGAATTTATTGAGACCTAAATTAAGCCTCTTGTACGTGGATTTGGCTTGTTACATGCTAGATTATTGTTGAATATTTGGCAAGTTTGAGTCTTTCTTGGATGCAAATTCTAGTGCTCAAAGTCTGGACATATTGACTATGAATTCGTGGATATAGATTGGATTTATGATATAATTTTGTGGCCCTTATCTTTTGAAAAGTATTGAAGACACTCAAAAGCGGATTAGAAGCTTTGAGTGTGTTGTGTCATTGTGCATCTTTTGATTGAACTACTTTGTTGTGCTGGGTCAAATCTTGATTTATAACTTCCATATTGTCATATTACTTATGGGTATCAAGGGGAATGTTGATTTGAATGCAAAGGAAACACCCATACCCAAGTTTCCTCTCTTAGTGCACAAGAACACAAATCTGGCAGATTAGTGCAGGTGAATGTTGGGTTTGCTTAGAGTGTCAATTGAGGGAGATAACTTACACCACCTTCAGAAAAGTTAATTTAGTTTGTTAGGAGTGCGTGGAGAGGCGAGTGGAGGCCAAAGAAGGCGTGTGGCACAGTTGGGAAGTCAGGGAAATTGTGTGGTCTTCTTATAGTGTGTAGGGAACCTTGTTCGGATTTGGGGCTTCAATCTTGGATCCGAAAACAACCCAATTGTTGGGATACCTACGGAGAACATCTCTACAACATAAACCCGAGCTAAGTTCAAACTTGACCCGATAAATACTTGACTTAACATAGCCCGACCCAAATATTACCCAAAACCCGACATGACCTAATCCAAACCCTACTGAAGCACCCGAATTGACAACTATAGTACCACCATACAACAACTATTTGATAGTAGTTTTGTGTTGTGAAATGCTAAAAACTAATAGTTTATTTTTATACTGCTAGTATATATATAAATTGAAAGAATAATAGTATAAAATACTTATGTGGACAAATAAATAGGAAATTTTTGTAATGTGTCTTATATTTGTAAATTCATTTTTTTCGTATAATATATACAAAATCTTTCTTTATAATCACATGATAAAAAAAATAATGAATACGTTAATAAAAATATCGTATATTGCAAATAGTTAAATTTGTTTCTTGAAAAAAAGGCTCGTTACACAACACCTTCAAATTACTCGAACCGCCCCCGCAATTACTATATTACCCCATCCCCCAAACTCATCCCTTTAACATTTAAAACACCGACACCCATCATCGGAATACCTACACCCACCACCGGAACACCTACACCGATAGCAACCGTCCGCCGGAACACTACAACCCGTCGGAACACCCACCAAATTTTGATAATTAATACCGTTGCTGCCAAAATCTTATTTCAGTACCTATTAAAACAAAAATAGTTATTACTTTTTTATTTTTAAAAAAATAAAAAAATTTCGGGTAGCCGAAGGGCTAGCGGTCCCAAAAAAACCTAGTCCTTCGGTTACCCGAAATTTTTTTCTGCTATGTTTCCGGTGAACGTATTTTACCCGCAACGTTAACGGCTCATCCATATTTTGGGTGGTTTTCTGCATCAAGAAAGAAAACTTCTGTGTGGTGGTTTATCGGATTCTGGCAAGGCGTGGTCGTCGACGGCCGGACATGGTGGTGGGAGTCGGGGATTGTGTTAAAGTTGTATTTACGAAAGTAAAATGTAAAATAAAAATTAAAGTGTAAAATATAAAATGGGAAATAAAAATTAAAGTATAAAATGTTCGATTTTATTAAAATGTGTTAAATGGCAAAAATGGTAATTACGGAAACATCCTTTAGCGCTCCAATAAAGGAAACCTCGTCAAACTACTGAAAAGCATATTAAAAATCAAAAGTAAAATGGAAGGTTCCACGTTGGTTTTCAATTTTCACCATAATTTTCCCATTTTTACAACACTCGAGCGGAACTTCACTGCTCATTTTTGGACCCACTCAACTCCTCTAACACTTCTTCTCTACACAAACTCCTCTGCAAATCCTCCCACTTCACTCTCCATCTCACTTCCTTCAGTCTCCCTTCCCCATTCCTGCAATCCTCAATTCCACTCTACAATCCAATCCAGCTAAGCCCTGATTATTCCCCCCAATTTTTCTCCAGTTCTCTAACCCTAGATCTTCTCCATCCTTTCGTGTGCCGGATCCCACCATTGCCGAGACTCACCGACGCCTCTCACTCCTCGATTTCCGAGGTATTTATATCGCACTCTCTTCAAATTTCTCCGATTTTGTCGAGCTTTAACTTTTAATATTAACGTCGGTCAAAGATCCGATCCGACACAGCTTCGTCGATGTCGGATCCTGTTCATAGTAGTCCCCGCCTTTTGCTAAAACGGTTTATGGTTTGTGCAATTACAGGTTGATGAGAAAGGAAGATAATATTTGATATATAGCTGAGAAGTTGTATGAGATTGTAGAAAATATAAGCGAAGATGATTAACACGTCGCTTGCATTGACCTATTTGTACTTATTGATTTACATTTTGCTTTCCTCTGGCGTTATACTATATAATAAGGTAATCCTTATACTATAAGCTTTTGTTTTTCAATGTTTGTTGGTGATTGATGTTTTTATTAGGAGAATCTTTCTTGCTCTGCTTACAAGATTGTTTGATCGGGGTTTAGAATGGTCTTGGTTTGTTTGGCTCTTTGTTGTTGTTCGTGTTTGATTTAGCGTGATAAGCTTGTATATTTGTATGCCAAGTGATGTTTGCCAAAGAATGGTATATCAATTACTATTCCGGTTGCTTTGTTAAACACTGCTGTGAGGCTGATGTGTGTTTGATACGTATTTTTAATGCCTGGGATTATGGTGATTCTTAGTAATTGATGTTTAGAAGATTGAAAATGTAGTTCTCTTATACAGTCTAAATTCTTCTACGTTCAGCATCTGCCTTTTGAAGTTCATCTTATAGGATAATAAGCTTGTTGATTACTCCTTTGAAGTGTATCACAAACTTGTATGCCAAGTGAGCTTACAAATTACTGTTTTACTAGCTAGTTACTATTAGAGTTTCTGGGATCAATGGTGACCCTCAGTAATCAATGTTTAGAAGATTGAGACATAGTACTCGCAAAGAATCTAAATGCCTCAAAGTTTAGCCTTTGGCCATTTAGGTTTACTGATACAAGATAATTTGATAGGATACAATCATATGCTTGATCTACATGATATAACTACTTAGAAGCGTATCACCATTTGCCTTACATATATAAGGGGTAAATTAGGAGCCAAGGCTTAGCAAATTTGATTTCTTACCATCCCTTGAGAGGGATCCTTGCTTGGAGGCATTGGAGTAATATATGCTGCTAGACTGCCAGTAGCCTCATAGTGTTTTTTGATGAGACATTTGAAGGTAAGGGTGCTGGAGGGAAAGTGAGGGATCTGTTGTCCCTTATTTTGATTTAAGCAGAGCCCTAGAGGTAACAAAAATGAATCCTCAACAAAATTGAGGCATGTATGAAGGAATGCCTACAAGTTTTGGGAAAATATGTGTTCATAATCTTCTAGAACATTGCTAGTGTTGTCCAATGCAGTACTTTCATCCCTAAATTTTATTAGGGAGATGAGGGAAAGTGTGTTTTGGCTTCATATGTAATTGAGATGTTTATCTTCAACCCTATCATGTGGTAGTGGAATGTTCCTTGTGGGTATTCAAGCTATTAGGTTGTTTCAAATCAAGGATAAAAGCCCTAACACCAAACAGTGCTCACAACAATTCTCGTAGGCTACCCGTACACTCACGCACTTTCACGGATGCTCACGCGTCTCTCCCACACTTTACTCGTCTCTTTTCTATTCCAAAACAGCCAATAAAGCCTAATCCAAGGGAGGTGTAAGCCCACTCACTCAAATAACAAGCCAAACAATGCAAAATAAAACAAGTTCCAAATCTGTCCAACATTGACTAAGTGCGCAAGGACCCAATTTCTGCCTTTGTTGCAATTTCGTGTGAAGCAAAAGATATTATATAACTTACCCACACTCTAAAGAATTATCAAGCTTAATATGCACAATTTTCACAAGAACCAGCAACAATAAAATCCCTAGTTTTCATAATAGCAAATCTCCACAATATGCTATTCTTAATATGTTTCGAAATTCATGTGATTTAACTCTAACAAATATTTGTTCATATGGCCATGAAAATCACATCAAAAGTATCCGAATTTCATGCAAAATTCTTTAACATATGAAGGCTCAAATCACGTGGCTTTAGCAAACAAACCAGCAAATCTAAACAAGCAATGATTCGAACCAAAAGGAACAAAGTAACAAGATAGATCAAAGGGTTGATTACTTCTCAAAATTCACCAGGTAATTTTACCTTTGGGCACCCTTAATTCCTTTGAAATACAGATACACCACTCAAAGTTCTAAAGGTCTCCAAGAACACCTTTCAACTTGCCAAAGTTGAAATAGCAATGGACATTCAAAGTCTCACAAAAAGCTATGCTAAACTCAAAGCAAAAACATGTTATTTCAAAAATTCTTCAACTGCTTTTTCATTCCACTAACTACAGCTAATACAAGAGTTTTAACTTTAGAAAACACTTAAGAAATCCTAAAAGAAACCCTAGAAAACGTGCTAATAAAGTCCAGCGCAAAGCACGCCTAGCTTACGCTTAAAAGGAAACCTAATTAAACTAAAACACTTGACTAATAAAATCTGAACGGAAAACTTAAAGTACAGACATATAACATCCTAAATACACGTTTTTATCTAGAGGAATTTGAAAAAAAATAAACTCTTTTTAAAGTAAAGAAATAAGAAATTCTAATGAACAATTTGCTTTGCACTTGGAGTCTTCAATCTCCTAGCAAACTAGGAGTCTTCTTTCCATCAATTTGCATTAGCAAATCACGCCCTTCACTTCTTTTCTCACGTCCAAGTAGCCGACTCCACCATTTGGATCTTCAACCCACACCAACTCTTGGATCCTTCAAAGCCCATGTCTTTAATTGCCATGCCCTTGGACTTCCACACCTAGCCCACTTATATTTATGGCCCAACTCCATAGAACTCAAAGTCAAATTCCAAGTGAAGTCTATGGAAGTCAAGGTCTAACCCATCAAAGCCAACTCTAAGGCAAGCCCAACTTTGTCAAAGCACAAGTCAAAGCCCAAATCAAAGGGTCAAAGCCCAGGCCCTAGTAGGCCCAAGCCCATTTTCGAGCCAAGGCCCATGTAGGCCCAATTCCATTTTCGAGCCCAAGCCCATTTTGAGGCCCAATTTTATGAGAATCTAGGCCCATGAATTGCACGTTGGATTTTCGAGCATCGAGTCCGTGAATCCACATATAACATTATGACATTGTGGTGGCTCTTAATTTTTTGGGTGACAAACCATGAGACAATGGACACAGCCAATCGGTTTACATCTATGCCTATATATTTCCCAAAAGTTCGGATTTTTACTTCCATTTCATGAGGATATTCTATTTAAAATGATACCTTGAAATAATTGTGTACTATAAGTGCGAGCATATCTCATACTTTTGGACCTATATGGACCTTATCTTGCCATTTCAAATGGGTTATTGCCTCTGGAAATTTAATTCATATGTCAGTTTATCCTACAACATAGTTTCCTAAACTCATTTAGTTTTTGAATAAAAAATGTGTTTGCGTTATAGGCATCAATAGTTTGGGTTCATTATGATAAATATTCATCTTAATACAAGTGCTTAACAGCTTCCAAAAGAGAGAAGCATTGCATTTTGGGTAGACTATATTGATATACTTGGGTATTTGTGTTGGACATTGGCATTTCTGATTTTGAGACTTGCCATTTTATGAAAAATTTGCATTTGTTTGCTTCTAGTTGAAGTATTTTGCCTGTATCCATAACTAGATTGCAGAGTAGTTGACTTGGGTAATTGAGGCGAAAATGTGTCTATGTAACAGTTTGTGCATGTGTGTGTTCTCTTGCATCATGTTCATAGCTGTAATGGGAAGGACTCCCACATATAATTTGTACGGAACAATTTTGGCATATTATATTTAACCATGTGTTTGTTTGTTTTTCTGGAAATCATTTGCAGTGGGTTCTTTCTCCGAAGTATTTCAATTTTCCATTCCCCATAACACTCACAATGGTTCATATGGGGTTTTCTGGAGTGGTGGCATTTTTTCTTGTTCGTGTTTTTAAGGTATGGTTCACAGTCTTGCTTGTGATAAGTTATTTTCATACTTAGTGTCATGTTCCCCTGTACTAGTTAAAGCTCATAAATGAGTTAAACATTAATTTTTTTTAGTTCATGTTTTCTGTTTTGTATATAGGCAAATTGTATTAGCTGCTGCAGAGATACATACTGTTTTGAATTAATTTTACTTACTGTTAACTCTTTTAGTGCTCGGAATATACTTAATTGTTGTGTATGAAGCCCTTCCATGATATAAAATAATCTACTCTCACACCACACCTATTTTTCCTGCTTCATTCTTTCGTTTATATCTTTCCACCATTTTTATGGTAATTTGGCTTGATTGGACTGAATTATTGAGGAGAATATAAATGAATTTACAATTTTGTTCTGAAAGTATCAATGGCTGAGCTGGACATGAAAAATTTTCCGCTCTTTCCTTTGTGAGTTGCTTTTCACTTCCATTCCTATTCCCCTTATGCGTCATTTTTCCTTGGAACTGAGGGTTTCAAATTTACATAATTCTGAATCATATAATTTATTCTTAATCATGCTAATGCAGACAAATTACAGCATGTTTTGTGCTTAGTTTAATTCTCTGTACTCATTTGAGGTTTTTCTCTCTTACTTTCTTTGTGGATGCTCATCAATCTGATTCCAAATATTGTGTAGGTTGTAGCTCCTGTCAAAATGACATTTGAAATGTGAGTGGCTTCATGCACCTATAAATTCGTTTTGATAGTGGCTGTTATCTTTTCCGAGACTATTTCTTATTCTGCTTTTATGTGGTTGGCAGTTATGCAACATGTGTAATTCCCATAAGCGCCTTCTTTGCCTCAAGCCTATGGTGAGCCTTCTCAAGCACCGCTCTTCTCTCTTGCTCTCTCTTTTTTATTCTTTGTTTTGGAGCTAATCTCACAGCCAATAAAGTTTCAGTCAGTTGAATTTGTATATGCTCATGTCGTTATCTGAATCAGAACTACATACAACTTGTGAATAGACTTAAATATTTGTTATGGTGGAGATACTAGAATGAATTAATTTATGAAAATTGTTATGGAAAGTAGTTGAAAGTGAAAGCAAATAAGATTTTTTTACAAGGCTAGGGGATAGCTTTTTTGGTGTGTCTTGACTTCTTGAGTCATATGTCGGAGATAATATTTGATTTTAGAAAGTTTTTGTACTAGAGCATGATCGAGGATTGCAAGGTTTTGTAGGCATTTGTTTAATTGATTTGCATAGAGTTCGTTAGCTGCAAAAGCTGCCTCTAAATGTATTTGTGTAGTAAAACTTGCATGCTGCATGTATTGACGCATTTATTTGAATGCAAATGTAAAAAGGTAGTTCAAATGCTTCAATAAACTGTTATTTTTTAGTTATCTAAAGTGAGATGGTTATCATATTTCATATGAAGGTTTTATGGATAAAGCTTTTTGGTTGTTGAAAGGATTTAGTTGTTGTTTACTCCCACTTATCTAGCTGTGGGTGGTATCTCGTTAATTACGTTGAAGGTATATTGATGTGATGATAAACACCTTTCATTGTATTAGGTGAAGCTTGGTTAGTCTAGCTTTCATGAGAGGCAACTAATTCTACTCTCAGCTAGGAAAATATAATGTTGGATCCCATTTTTTGGGCGTTAGGAATAACTTTGTTAAGACAAAAATGAACCCGACAACTTACTGTGTAAATCTGTCTTAACCATTTGAGTGTATCAGAGGCTATCATGCACACTCACTGTCAAGGTTTTCAGGAGCTGCCCATTTAACTTGTTTAGATACAGAAAGAACCAGCTTATATCTAAGAAGATTATTAGTTATACTCTACGATGATTGTCTGTAGGTACTACATAGTTGGAAGCTATTGTAACTCGAGAGCTGATATTTGTTGTAGGTATCATGTGATTTATGATAATTCTTCTTTCCATGCATCTGCATGTTGCAGCTAGTTCCCACTTAGGTAGATTAAGGTTGATTGGTTGTGTGATTCAATAATTTGAGTTAAACTAGATTGATGATTGTCCTGAAGATGCTTCTTCTCACTAAGGAAAAGGTGATTAGGTAATTGTGAATGAACATGAAGGGACCAATAGAGCCGTTCTTCTGGCAGTTCTGGGAGTAATTGGTGCACTGAGGCGCTATAGATTAAAATATTCCAGAATCTTACTTTTTTTTTTTTTTTTTTTTTAAAATTGTACTTCACTTCATAAAGGCTCCTCGAGGTGATCCTAAGGCACTGGGGAACCCCTAAGCACTTAGCCTTTTTATGCATTGAGACCAGCACAATTCATTTTATGTGGCATCTCATGTGGGTAATTCATCAAAAGATGCTGCATTGAGTTTCAATATCATCAGTTGCTATTTACTCCTACTCTCATTCTAACACTGCTTGTTGATTTGCATATTCCTCTTATCTGAAATTTTGTTATTACCATTTTTCACTGCTTGGTCTTATCCAAACATTATTGATGTCAAAGATGTTTGTGGTTCTGGTGATTTCAGGTTTGGAAACACTGCTTACTTGCATATTTCAGTGGCCTTCATTCAAATGCTTAAAGCTCTGAGTATGTGCTATTAATACTTCGAATTGTACTTCATTTCTTATGTACCATGGCTTTTTTAACTGTGTACTTATTGCAGTGCCCGTGGCAACTTTTCTCATGGCTGTTGTGTGTGGTACTGATAAACTAAGGTGTGACGTGTTCTTGAACATGCTCCTGGTCAGTGTTGGAGTTGTTGTTTCCTCATATGGGGAAATCCATTTTAACATCATAGGCACACTATACCAGGTCACTGGAATATTTGCTGAAGCACTTAGGCTGGTCCTGACACAAGTCCTCTTACAGAAGAAGGGCTTGACTCTGAATCCTATTACCAGCTTGTATTACATTGCTCCATGCAGGTACGAAGTAGGCAAGTTAGGCATTACTTTAGGTGTTAATATTCACAATATGTACAGGGATCACATCAGTACCAATTTCTATCAATTACTACCATACCCTACTAATAAGTAATTAAATTAGTGAATCATCATTGCTGGAGAAGATTGCAGAGAGATAGTTGTCTACTTCAACAATTTACATAGATGAAAAGGCCACAACTAGGCAATTATGTTGCTTTATATTGCAGACTTAGAATCTTATGTGAAGTAGTTGGTTAGGCTATATTTGTGTACAATGTATATGTCACATACATGATACATCAGACCTTCCCACACCCTTGGTATTGGTTGAAGCTTCTAAGAGGCATTAGAATTTGATAAAATACCGTAATTTCAGAGAGAATGGTGCTCATAAAGCATTACTACTAGCTTTTGCGATGGATGACCACTTCCTGGACCATCATATTGTTGTCAGATTTTGACCTTCAACTTTCATGAAGTATTGTTTTCTGTAGTTAAAAATACCCTTGAGATCTGTGTTTTTTTTATCTTAATCAAAATATTTATCCTAAAATATCATTTATATTAGTTTCATTAAATGTTTCACCTATTACAAATGGATTTTTATACAATAATTTGCAAAAAACTACCATGTAAAATCACCAACATGTGAGAAACTACTATGTAAAAAGAATCTTGTGAGAAATTACCATTTAAAAAGTTCCATACATTCTGGACTACCACCTAGTGGTTTTCTTTGCCGTTGACCCAATTTTATGGTGTTGTCTAATTACGTGACTAACTTAACCAATTTATTTTCTTTTCCCCTTTAGTCCCCCCCCCCCCCCCCCCCCTCCCTTCTATTGACTTTTTCCTCTTTGCTTCCATTTACTTCCTCCCTACTTTTTCTCCTGCCATCTTCACTCATCATTCTCCACTTATCCTTATGTTGCTGCTTTATCAATGACGTATATTTAAGTGAAATAACGGAGCTATGACAATAATGAACCTCCCAAATAACCCTCCATTCAGATAAGCCAATGTCATCCATTATGTACCACAACAAATATGCGTTCAGAAGGCTAATCTTGTTCTAGTGTATGACTTCAACATAAAGATGAGTGAAGAATGGAGGAGGTAAAAGAAGGGGGGGAAGTAATTGGGACATAGACAAAGAAGTCCATAGAAGAGGAGAACGAAAGGGAGGGAAATAAAGAGGGAAAAAAAATAGTTCAGTTAGTCACATGACTAACCAATGCCTTAAAACCGGATCAATGGCTCACTAGCTGATAATTTCATGCAAATAGAATTTTTTAAATGGTAGTTTCTTACCTAGGTGATAATTTCGTGAAAATAGAATTTTTTAAATGCTAGTTTCTTAGAAGATCTTTTTTACATGGTAGTTTCTCACATGCCAATGATTTTACGAGGTAGCTTTTTGTAAATTACCTTTTATTTTATTACATTTACTTTTAAAGCACTACATTTAACTATTTAAATTGGAACCGAGTCACATGTAACCTGTTGATTCATGACTATTCAATACAAATGTTGTGTATTTATGGTTAGACACATGGTGATTTATTAAAGGTCAAATTAGGTCATATATATTTTGCTGAAATATAGTAACTTGAAAGAAAAATGTCTCAAAAGGTGATACAATAGTGAAATAGAAAGTGCTGTTTAAAATGTAATTTCAGCAAATTTCCTTATCAAACCTGTTTAGCAAAGTGTTAATTTTTTTTTTATGGGGTTTGGTGATTAGAGTACACAGGATGGGGGCAAAAGAGTATTTCAGCATAGTCAAATTTATTGAGTCTATTTGATCTTGAGATAAAATTTTTGTATGGCAGTGCTGTCTATTTTGCAGTCGACACTTTGAACAGAGTAGAGGCTGTGGACTATACTTTGCGATAAAGAAATTAACTTGACTCATCCATTTTTTGTCCTGTGCAGTTTTATGTTTCTGTTTATACCATGGTATATGCTGGAGCAACCTCAAATGGATATTTCCCGTATCCAGTTCAATTTCTGGATTTTCTTCTCCAATGCTATTTGTGCTCTGGCACTGAACTTCTCAATTTTCTTGGTAATCGGTAGAACTGGGGCAGTTACTATCCGTGTTGCTGGTGTTCTTAAGGACTGGATACTTATAGCCCTTTCAACAGTGATATTTCCAGAGTCAACCATCACAGGGCTCAACGTAATTGGTTATGCGATTGGTACTTCACTTATTTTTTAGATTTTTTGACACTATTTGAGAGACCCTTAATGGATCCATCATTTCATTATGTTTCCAATTACTTTATTTCTCTCTTTCATTTTTTTCTCAAATGTTTTTGTTTCTTTTGGTTCAACCATGTAGCACTTCTTGGTGTTGTCATGTACAACTATTTGAAGGTAAAGGATGTCCATGCATCTCAACCAGCTTCGCCTGAAAGAATTACAGATAGAGTTGCAAAGGTTTGCTTCTGAAATCTCAATGATAGTCTCTTCGCCCAGCAAACTCGTATTTCTTCTAAGGCTTTCTGGTGTTTCCTTTTTTAGCTAGTTTACGAGCATATTCTTTGGTCTATTTTTGGGTAATTTGTGCTTCCCTGCCAATTTCTGGAAAGTCAATCAATTAAAAATATATACTTCATATGTGGATCAGTGGATGACATGTACTCCGCCTTTTCTCAAATTACTTTCCCTGTTTGCCTTTTAACATTCTTCAAAACATTTGACCATTAATATCTTTGATTGTAGTATTAAGAAGAGTAGATATTTTGAATCTTCCCACCAAAATGGATTGTCAATGCCCACATGTCAATGTCTTTTCTTAAATGATAGTAGAAAAATATGGTTAAAAGTTGATGAAATCTAGATAGAGGGAGTATTTTTCTTTGCTTTTATGATATCTTTCATTTATTGGTAATCATTATTTGAGTTAATTCATTGGTGTATCTTTTGAAGTTTAATTAAATCATATTACTCTTTCTCCCGAATTGACCATATCAACTTGATTTTGTGACCTTTAAAGTTGATTCATGCGAATTGTGTCCATTATGTTGTGTACATTATCTGATTGTCGAAGTTGTAAAATCATATGTTCGTAAATCTCTTTAGGAGATAAGTTTTATGAGGGTTGTTACACCTTCTGATCAACATATTTTTTAATATTTTCTTTGATTAAAGTTTTTTTTTTTTTTTAATTATGATTGTTGAAATTTCCTTTGAGATATTCATTTTGGGATAGAGTGAATTATTTTTAGCAAAATAGGTCTTACTATATGCAAGCAGTCTATAGTATATGTGCAATATGCCAGTTAGATTAAATTATAGTAGCTAAATTTGGGTTCACAATGTTTTTCAATAGTAAGGCATAGAGAATCTCTTGTGTTATTTAGTGAAATAAAATCACCATCATTTGTTTTTTTATTGACCATTTTCTAAAGAATGACTAGGAAATGCATGCATACAAATCTATCCGATACATTCCACTGGAGTTACTTGGATCATATTTCCGTGATTTAGCTAAAACAATATGTTGATGTTTTTTGGGTGTTTTGAAAAATAAGACAAATTTCTCTGGATTTGTGGCAATGAGCAATGGGTTGTGAAAAAGCAAACAGTATGGTTTTTAATATTTTTTTTATTTGGATTGGAGAATTCATATGGAATTTTCGTTTATGTGATGTTGGAGAGATCAGGTTCAACTAGCTGCCAGGTTCTGGTCTTCAGTATTTAAATGTTTAATGAAGGTTGCTCTAAGTTGGGTTTGTTAATGTCATGTTCAAGAACTGTGTATTCAGCTCTCGGTTTGAATTCTATTCAGTACAACAATTTTGTTTTAAATCCCTCTTTTTATAATCTCCTTCTCTCTAATTTTTAAACCTCCATGATCTAAAAGTTTTTTTGGACATTTTATTGTACGACAGTAAGCGGTATTCAATATATTTATAAAAAAATTATTGGGTTTTGGTTGTCCCTACCCCTTAGAAATAGAGGACTTTCTTTCTGTGTAGGATGCTTGAAAATGAAATGGACTTTTCTTTCGTTGGACTCACATGAGCTGGGCCTTAAGAATTGTGATCTTACAGAGTACATCTTAAAAATTGATATTCTTATATTTTTGGTTGTAGTCACGTTTCAGTATTAGATAGTCAGAGATGTTCTGTGTGACAATTTCTACTCTCCTGTCTCGCCACTATATCTTGACCGGTTAGGCTATATGCCTCTTGGGTATTTTACAAAACTGAAATTGTGCTTCATCTGAATTAGAGGATATCTTCACCAGATGAATCATTTACATAATTTTAAGTAATGAATTCCGAAGATGTATCCATGACAGAACACTATTACTCTATTAGTTCCTTTATGATCACAGACTTTGAGACTGCTTCTGATAGTTCATAGAATTGCAGGGTTATTTCTAGATATACATAATCATAGCACGTGACTCAAGAATACTGTGCAACTGATAGTATTGATTTAATATTATGTTGGGACTCTTTTACTTTGCTGGATGCAGGATTGGATATTTGAAAAGAAGTCATCTGACATATATGTTCCTGATGATGATGGTAAAAGTGGAGGCAGTGGAGGGGGTAATTCGGCTTCTGAAATGATTGTAGATGAAGAAGCTCCTCTACTTACATCCTCCAGGCTGTCTCATATAGGGCGAACACAGGTTAACCCACATCCTGCGTGATTGATCTTAGAAATAGGATTTTATATAACCCCATTCCACAGAGACAAATAGGAGCAGAAAACTATAGCAGCATACACTATCTTCTAGGCATCGAGATGCAGGTTTTTGCTGTAATTTTTTTAGGGCACGGAAGATTTAGGGAAAATTCATTTGTAATGACTCATGTAACCCTTTGTGGGTTTTTCATGAATTTGAAATCAGAACGTTCAATGGATCAATTCTAATTATTAGATTTTATTGGTCACTTGAGTTCCTTGTTTCACTTGACAAATATGCAATGTATCCAAGCAAAGAGCTGCTAGTTGCTTGTGCGGTTGTGCTTGCCTATATTATATATGATTATTTGTGCCTGTGGGCGTCTCCGATGCACCCAATGCCTGGATATGTTAGCGACATCGGCGTACAAATATGCAATCTCTTAAAGTGCGCCGTAGACCCTGCAATTGCCCGGTGGAGGTTTAACTTGTTTCCGCACTAGGAAAATAGGAAATCCCACCCCGTCTTTCTCTAAAAAAAAAAAAAGTTCAAATTACGAGAAGGATGTGTAGAATGTTTGAAAGGACTTTTTAATTCTGTATATTCAACACCAATAACAAATCAAAATATGTTTAGTTAAAAGATTTGAGCGAGTAAAATAAGGGACTTGTTAAACGCTGTCTCGAAATTGATTAAACAATCCCTCTACTTTACTATATTAACCTTCACCCTTCTCTCTCAAACCCCAACTCACACCGGACCGCCGCCAAACCATCATAATCTCGCTGGGATTTCAGGGTAGCGTTTTAGGAAAGGTATTGGAGCCGCCAGACCGCTATCAAACCGCCATCAAACCACCATATGCATTTAATTTGTTTCTTTTTTATAATAAAAAATATGTTGGAAAAGGGAGACCGTCTTGTTTTTCCGGCAAGCCCCGGGGCTAGCCATCCAAAATTTTCGGTCGGCCCTAGAGCAAGCCGAAAGTTTTAGACGATAAGCCCTTGGGCTTGCCGGAAAAATCGGACAGGCCCCCTCGCCGACGACGATTTTTGTCATTTAATTGTTAAGTATTGTTTAATTATTGTTTATTAGTATTATTGTTAATTTTTATTAGTTAATATTATTTGATAATATTATTAATTATTTAATTTATTTTTAGGGTATGCATTTAATTTGTTTTTTTAAAATATATGCCGGAAAAGGGGGGCCGTCTTGTTTTTCCAGCAAGCCCCGGGGCTAGCCGTCCAAAATTTCCGGTCGGCCATAGGGTAAGCCAAAAAGTTTTGACGGCTAGCCCCGAGGCTTGCAGTCTAAAATTTTTGACTTGCCTTAAGGTCTACCAGAAATTTTAGATGGCACGCCCTTGGGCTTGCCGGAAAAACCGACCGACGACGATTTTTGTCCTTAAATTGTTAAGTATTTTTTATTAGTATTATTGTTAATTTTTATTAGTTCATATTATTTGATAATATTATTAGTTGTTTGTAAATGTAATTCATTTTAATTAGAATATAAAATTTAGTATTAATTTGGTAAAATATTTGTTGAAATCATATTAAAATTATTATTATTTTATTTATATTTATTACTTTGTTAAAATCATATTATTCATGTTTTAGATTATAATTGTAAATTAATTGATTTTATTTAAATGCTTTAAAGGAAAAAATCGTCTAATTGTGGGGCGGTTCGATCAATTTTGGGGCGGCGTTTAGCTATTTAATGGAGGTCAAGCCACTTGCCTTATTAAGTAGTAAGCTTGTTATTTTATCGTAATTTTAAGAGAGAGAAAAAAAAATTCCTGGAGTATACTGTATACTACTAGTCCCCCACTTTGATGAAATATTAAGATCCAAATTTAGAAAAGTAAAAAAATAAATGCTCTTAGAATGAAATTGCAAGATCAATTTTAGAGTTATGGGTTGTAGTAAAAGTATAAATCTTAGGATTTCGAATTCCCCAATAATTATTGAACCATAATATAAGTGGTTTTGAGTTCTTTAAAAGCCGAAAAGGCTTAAAATGTAGCATCCTCTTTGAAGTTTGAGAAACTGAGTGTTACATATTTCTTCGAGTTGAAAAGATATGAATTTATCTTTTCCATGGTCAAGAAATGGGAGATAGTCTCATCTATAAGATCGAAGACAAAATTAATCAAGAAGAAAGAAGCAATTCCCTTTTTTTCAAGGTTAGGAAAATAGTTTTGTTTCTATCTAGAGAGTAAAAATAAGTTACTTGATGGGCAAGCAACAAAGTAAGAATGAGGGGGTTGAAAAATGCTAGATCGGACCTTTGGAAGAGCTTTTCCTAGAACTTGGATTAATAAACACCTGCACAACAATGTTAACTGGCCTTGAAGGTGGTGTTTCCAATAAAACTCATTCCCGTACTTTAGTCAGTTTATGCACTTAAGAACAAGCAATCATCCTGGAATTGAGTGTGTGCTTGCTCTTTTCTCAATAAGTGTATAGTAAGAATGAAAATGAAAACTTGTCCTTTGCCTATAAATGTGGTATTATATCAAAAGGATTGCAAGTGGTGATAGACTTATGTATGTCATCTAATGAACTGCCTATGACCAAATACTATTGGAACTAGACCAATTTTTCCTTCGTATGCCCTTGGTCCATGTGGTGAAATGTGCTTGTTACTATTAGACCTGCTAATCATGACCTAAAGACAAACCCAAATGGCTCCCAACCCATGATCTTAGAAGCAGATCCATATAATTTTCTCCCCAGACCAATTAGGCTATTGACATATTCGTGGCTATGGTTATCCTTGAGTAAAATTTGTCCATTTGCATAGAATGATTTATCCCCAACTTGAGTACGTGAACATATTAAGCATACCAGACCATTCAAGTTGTCTTTGTCTTCTTTATATCTATCAAGTAAGGTGTAATCAGACCTATAAACACATGAACTATTTTAATACTATACTTCTTGGAGAAAGTAAAACACATTTCAATTTTAATATCCATTTTAGAAGGAGAGAATACTCCATTTCCCCAACGTAGACATGAAATAGTGTTTTCCTCCCTAGCAGTCCGATGACGAATCAACCCTTGCAGGTGGACTTAGCTTGGGTCGAGGTTGAGTACATAAAACCCAAAATCACCTCAAAATGAAACCCTGATAGGCCCTAAACCCAATTGGAGCCCAAAATATTTACCTTGGCCTAAGCACATAACCCAAATCACCAAAAATCACATCATTATACCCTAAATCAAACCCTTAATCTTTACAAAAAGCAATTTGCTTGAAGCCTTAATGCCCAATGCTTGAAGTTGGTGCCAAGCGCAAGAACTGAATTCAAGCCAGCTTCAGGCGTCCTACACATTCCTTGTGCGTTCAACTCTGGCTTGACGTTGAACTCTTGTCCCTGGCATCAAATGCCCTTCCTACTTCCAGCGCCTGATCTGAAATGTAATCAAATTCAATTTTAGTTCTAGCGTCTAATGCCTAGCCTTGGTGTCTAGCCTTGAGTGCTCCCTCAAAAGCGCTCTTGTCTCATTTCAAGTTTCTCTTCATCTGAGCAAAAGATTCCATTCATGAGCGTTTAATGCCTTGCATGAGCGTCCCCAAAGTTGGCGCTCAATGCTTTAAGTTGGCGTTTAATGCTCAAAAGCCGACCTCTTATTGCCTATAAATACTTGAAATTTTTAGAGCAAAGGGTCCAAACTTTCACGATCCTAATGTGATGTTACTCTATTAAAATAACCTCTCAAACACTCATACATCCAACTCAAACACAATAAAACCATTCAAGGCATATCTTTGCCTTTTTCCAACAAGGAACAATTACTCCTTCAACACATACTCATCCAAGGCTCAAGCAAAGGAACTACCCTCAATGGTACATACCGAGGACCCTCCTTAACTCACTTATTTTCTTTTTATATTTGTCTACTTTTACTCCATTCACCTTCCATTGTTTGTCCCTAGTGGTTACTCATCCACCCAAGGCCTTAGATTGGAATTTTTCTTGTTATGGTCGTGGAAGATGCAACCCTCTTCTACATGGACTTTTATTTCATATTTACTCTTTAGTGAGCCTTGATCAACCAAAGAGTCGTCACTTTTGATAATATCTTATGATCAACTCTAGCATCTTTATGCTTATATCTCTTTTGCCTGATGTGAAGAGTTAGGAGCAACTCCTTACTTTACTAGGCCAAGTCTTAAAACCCAAATCTTAAGCATTTCAATCAAGGAACCATATTCATAGATCAGCTTCCTCTTAACAAGCTAATCAACCCCTCTCGCTTTTATTTTACTTCTAGGAATTTACTAATGTTATTTATGTCTCTTTTTACTTCTTTATCTTTAGTATATGATGAAGAGAATTGGACATATCTAATCTCTCTAGACTTAATCTTTCATTTATCCAATTTCATAAGCAAAACCTAGGTGCATGTCACACTTAAATGTACACTCAAGTGTTATTCTAAGGCTCATTTCATATTCAAGCATCATAAAACATACCTTGATCTTATTTTTGCATATTTATATCAATGATGTTCTAATATTAAAACACCCAAGTCTTTATAAAATAGACCCTTATATAAGTTGAAGTTTATCATGAAGAAGAGTCTCTTTAGACCCCAATCTTCATTTGATTAAGCAAATCTTTAACTCATCATCATGCATAATCCATACTTTGCATCTTAATAATATTATCTCTTGTTGCTTTACCTTTGTTATTTCACTTTAATTTCATTAAGCTTATTATATAATGATTGTGTGATTGCAAATCATGCCTAAATAAGATAATCTTAGACAAACATGCCTAAATAAGATAATCTTGGACAAATTGGCCATTGGGACCTTAAACTTATGGATATTAAGCAAAGTGATCACTTAATTTAGACTTGAATGCATAACTCTTAAGTCACCAATGATCTAAATTAGTGTGTGCTTTATCTTTTTATTTTGCATGTTTTACCTAGGAACTAAACGTAATTTTTTCTCCTTTTTAAGTGAATTGTTAGCACATTATTCTTGAGTTGAAATAGATTGCTCATTCCCGAACCTTCTCCTGGTTCAAAGATCATTTACGTGAGTCAAATTTGGGATTCAAACCAATTGGGTGTCTAAATCACTCTTAAGTGGTGGAGACTCCATGTTTGATGTGAAAATAATTTAGGGCACTAGTGGGGGGGGGGAGCTCCTTCTATTCTCTTCACCAAAAAGGGAAGGTTAAGTTGTAAGAAACCTGACACTCTAGTGGATGGTGATTCACTCATCGAATCACCCACCCAATACCTAGTTGGGTTCATCTACCTTTAAAATATCGCCAAAAAGTAGCCCCTACAAAATTGGCAACTCCACTGGGTAATGTGTGCCTAAAAAAAACTTGGCTACTTGCGCGAATGAACAATTGAAAATACTTGGTTGATATGCTTACAATTTTCTTGAGATTGTGTTAGGCATTCTTGCTTGTGATTTTTCACGTGTGGGAAATCAGAACCTTAGGCACCGTCACATATGAATGTATTCTACATTCGAGACACATTAGAAGTAAAGGATAAGCCAAAAACCAATTAAGGCTCATAACCTGACCTTTGGCTTTTCCAAAACTTACCAAACCTTGGCACTTGGCATGCGCTCATGACGTTTTATTGGGGGGGGGGGGGGGGGGGGGGGAATAAATCTTCCTCTAAGCTGTGGACCCTCCTTGACCCCATGTTCAACCAACCATAGTGCATGCAAAACATAGAATATTGTCTAGGTGGAGACTTTGAGTCTTGCATTCATACAAGCATGCTAGTGTGACTGTGTGATTTGTTTGCACAATTACTATATTATTTGCACTAACCTTTGGAATTTAGCTTTGTAATACCCTAGGGAAATCTAACCCCCTAAAAAATGAGTTGCATTCCATGCATCCTTTGTCCATGATCATCAATTAGGATCATTCATATCATTACATGCATAAACCGCGTCATGCCCGCACCATGTCTTGTCATGTCCTTTCATGCCCGCGTCATGGCCTACCATGCTGCCCAAAACCTAGCCTTACACCACATAATAACTAAACACAGTAAAGTCTAGCTTACCTTATAAAATGACTCAAACACGGTAAAATCCTAACCTTACCTCTCAAAACACCTCAAACGATAAAATTAATACCTTACCTCTCAAAGTGCTTCAAACAAGATGAAAACCTAACCTCTTCTCTCAAATATATCCAAACTATCAAAAACTAGGGAAAACCATATTTCTCCTACCAAAAATCCAAGCTACAGTTAAAAGCTTATCTTACCTCCAAAATGACCCGCACCCGGTAAAATTACAAATTACCCCCGAATGCCTTGAATCGGTAAAATCTAGAATTTACCTACGAATGCCACATTGGTAAAAACTCGACCTTCCCACCGAAATCTTATTTGGGTAAAATCTTAAATTACCCCACCCCTTGGTAAAAAATCGACCTTTCCACCGAAACCCTATTTGGGTAAAAATCTAAAATTACCCCACCTATTGGTAAAAACCCGACCTTCCCACCAAAATTATATTGGGGTAAAATCCTAAAATTACCCCTCATGGTGAAAAATCCCAAAATTTTCCCGAATCCTACATCGGGTAAAATTCTGAAATTACCCTTAAAGCACCAAGAAAGACTTATCTCGATGCGAGTATTGTGTCTTATCCATGCGTATCGAGTCCATCTCATGCATATGAAATCATTCTTGTGACGGAGGTTGACTCCCTAAACCAGGTCATGCATCATTTGCATTAGAGGTGATAATGTAGTCACATCATATGTGTAATTGCATCATGCATAAAGTATCATCTCTCCCCAAAATTGACCCATAAACACTCAACCCAAACCGAGTCGATGCTTTGTGTTCCCATGTGTAAAGTCTTAAACATTTTGCTTTTTCCTTAGGAGTTTGTCAGTTTAGGTTTGAAGATTTGGTAGAAGGTTGAAGAGAACATCACCGCAACAACTCTTGCTTTGAGCCGGCATAATCATCATCTCCTGATTCCCCTTGCACTCCTCTTCAATCTATGGCAACTACAGAGCAGATGGCCCAACTCCTGACTACGATCAATGGTTTAACTAAATCCTTGGAATGCATGAATGTTTATCATAAGCAAGTTGATTATGTTAATTACCCCGTGAATCTAGCATAGAAGATTGAGGGTATGGTCCACCAATTCACAAATAGTGAATAAGAATTTGATACGTCTCAAATGACAAGTTAAAGGGGAAAGTTAGCCTTCCCAAGAAGTTCTCAGCTAATGACTTTCCTAAATTCAAATCTACGGATTATCTTTGTTATCATCTACGCAACTTCCAAGTTAAAATGATGATTAAAGGGTAGATCTTGAGTTATTCCTCATCATTTTTCTTATTTCCCTGGAACCAATCTAGGGTTGAATATGAGCTAAGCTAGCTCGTGAGCTACTTGGGATCAAATCGCCCAAATCTCAGCTCGAGCTCAAAATTGGGCAAGCCCGAGCTCAAACAATTCAAGCTCAAGGGCTTGACAAGCCTAAACGAGATTATATATATTAAAGAAACTAAGGGATAAGACTTGATATAAATGGCTTAATTTAAACTAATATTGAAATAGAATTGAGTTTAATTACTCGAATAAGCTTTTGAGAAATCCGTGCCAAGCAACGAGCTTTATCGATTCGAGCCAAATCGCGAGCTTTTATCGAGCCTAGCTTGAGCTCAAATTTAAAAATCAATGAGTCATGAGCCCATGCCCAAGCTTTATGTGTCTTACGCGAGCCGAGCCATGAGCTTCTTAAGCTCGGGCTTGACTCGACTTGTTTCAAAGCCTAAATAATCTATTGAAAGTTGTTTTATGCTCTGAAGAACAAAGAAATCAAGACGTGTAAGTGTTGAGTCCCTCAGGTTCTGATTGATAGTTTGATAGTTTTGAATGATGACAAACAGCTAAGGGAAACAGGTCTTTGAAAGTGTTCAATACAGTTGGGGAACCAGCTAATATAGAACACTGTTCCCCTAGATGAGTTATTACTTATATGAGATATCAGTTGAACTAACTTGTCTTTATACAGGGAACAACTAGATGATGAATGAGTTATGCATCTAAGTTGATTTCTAAGTTTGGAAGCTTGAAAGGACTTTTGATCAACTCAAAGGAAGGTCCTTGGTCAGCAATTGAGTTCATTCATGGAAGCTTTCAAGACTTGACGAATGCATGAAAAAAGACTACACTCGAAGAGTTATTTAGGATCTTCATGTAAATGCTCTGTAGTACAACTTATATAATTGAGTATATAAAGTGTTTTTAGTATATTAAATATCGTTATGAAATTTGGTACAAGGATTGGAACAAATTTCATAACATATTTAGTTCAGGGAACCAGGTCAGGGAACCAGGTTAACTGAACAGATTATTCAAGCTGCGGTTTTTACAAAGATTTTATAAAAAAGGATATTTTCCGAAATATATGGTTTTAAGATATATTTAAGCAGCTAAAAGATAAGATGAGGTTTTGGTGAGCTAAAAACCGGGAAGTATCTTATCCTAAGATGATCTTATCTTATGATCAAATCATTTAGGATAAATACTTATCCTAAAATTGTATGTATATCTTATACGCATGATTTAAGGATCATATGTATATCTTATACGTATGAGGGTTTAGCTGACTAACCTATAAATACATCTTGATTTGAATAATCAAAATATAGCTCTTACGCAATTTTCACAGAGTTTGATCTTTGAGAGCTAAAAGCACTAGTTCAATTATTGAGTGATACACAAGAGCATAATAGCGTTTAATGTTTTTCTCTATCTGACTTTTGAGAGTTAAATTATCAGAGAGATCTTGATCTTGTATTCAGTCTTTGACAAAGGGGTTGAAGACTTGGTGAGTGTTTGTGAGTTCAAACACACTAGGAACTTACGAGGGTAAGTTCAAAGCACATTCAGAGTTGAGTGTGGGGTTACTGGTTCCCGGAGTAGGGAAACAGTAGAGTGAATTGTATCTTTATTTTTCGGAGTAGATTAATAAAGTACATAGGGTAGGAGGACGTAGGCCAGAGTTGGCTGAACCTCGTTAAGTTTGTGGTGTTCTTTATTGTCTTGTTTTATTCCGCTGCATAAGGGAACCAGCACAACTGGCTCCTTACACATAATCCGAAAAGAAGCGAAAATTGCCAACAATTACTTAACACTCAATTCACCCCCCCCCCCTCTTGAGTGCCATTGAACCTTCAATTGGTATCAGAGCCTAAGCTTCTCGAAAGAGTAACATCTAGAGGAGTTAAGAATGAGTACTCAAGAATTAAGTGCAATCGGTCATGACAACAAGACACCAAAGTTTAATGGAAATAATTATGCCTGGTGGAAGAATAGAATCCAGAATGTGATCATGGGTATTGATTATGAATGCTGGCTTGTAGTTAAAAATGGTCCTAATATTATTCTCAAGACAGAAGCTGATGGGAAACAGGTTCCCAAAAAGGATAGCGAATTGATCACTGCTGATTACAAGTTGCTGGAGAAAAATGCTAAGGCAATGTCAATCCTACAACAAGCAATAGGTGAGAATGAAACAAATCGGATCTCTGGTTGCAGTAGTGCTAAGGAGATATGGGACACCCTTGAACTTGCATTTGAGGGAACCAGTGAGGTAAAAAGGTCTAAAATTGATTTAATCATGTCTAAATATGAGTTGTTTGCCATGAATAAAAATGAAAAAATCAATGATTGCTTTCGTAGGTTTATGACTATTGTGAATGATCTTAGATCACTTGGTAAAATGTTTTCTGATGAGGATCTTGTGAGAAAAATTTTGCGTAGCTTAACAGATACATGGACAGCTAAGGTAACAGCAGTGTACGAAGCAAAGGATCTATCTACCCTGTCCTTGGAACAGCTGATTGGTTCCCTTATGACTCATGAGATGCTGATTGACTCTAAATCTGAGAAGGAACCAGCCAGAGGCATGGCACTAAAGGGAACAGTAGAGGAAGAAGAAGATGAGATCAGCCTGATTGCAAAAAGATTTGAAAGATCTCTTCGTGATCAAAAGAGGAATTTCAAAGGTAGGAATTTCAAAAACACTAAAAAATCTAACTCATCTTCAGGTTGCTTCAAGTGTGGTGAAAAAGGACACATCATTCGTGATTGTCCAAAATGGAAAGACAAACAATCTCAATCTGGAGATAAGAGAGCTTTCAAGAATGCCATGATAACGTCCATGTGGGGAGAATCTGACTCAGGATCTGATGAAGAAGAAAATACAACTGATTCTGAGGTTTGTCTAACCGCTTTCACAAACATCAAGGAGAACAGCACTGGTCAGGGAACCAGAGGGGGAACCAGTACATTCAAGAAATGCTTAATGGCTAAGAAGGATGTACTACAAAGACATAAGGTAAACCTTGAACAAATTAGAGTAGATATGCATGAATATGATAGAGAAAATATGCTTGCTTGCATAGACTCTTTATTAGATGAATGTTATAAATTAGGTGAAACCTATATAACTGGCAAAAGAGAACTTAAAGAAAAACGAAACGAATGTGAAATTGCTATTGCTAGTTGTGATCACCTAGAAATGGTTTGCCATAACTTGAAAAATCAAAATGCTGAACTAGAAATTGAATTGGACAAGTGCAAGGTAGAACTAGAAAGGGCAAGATCTTCTGAACTAGACTATCCAAGTGATGGTGAAGAAGATCTGATCTCCTGGTTCCCCAGAGACTTATCAACTACTAGTAAAATCCCTGATTTCTCTACAGTCATAAGTAAAGCAAATTCTTGTAATAGAACATCTCTGCTGAAAGCTTTTAAAGCATTGACCCTCAACTTAGAAAATTCTCACAGAGAAATCGCCTCACTTAAAGATGCTTAGTCCCTTAGTCTCTCCACTGAAACCAGCGTTGAAGTCAGCAGTATGATAAATGAATATGAAAGCACTATCTGTAAATTACATGCTGAACTTAATCAACTAAAATATAAAAAGCAATCAGTAGTTATTGACATGTCTAATGACCCTATGATTTTAGATCTTAACTTACAACTTGCAACTTTAGAGAGTAACCTTGAGTTTTTGAAAGAGAAAAACGAGCTGTTAGTTAAAACACTTGAAACAAAAGAAAGGGAATTGCATGACAGTCATAGACATTTGGATAAGCTACTGAACGCGCAAAAGACCTTGAACCTTCTGACCTCATCAGGAGGAAACAAAGGAAAATTTGGTCTTGGTTATACTAGACAGAGAACCAGGACTAACTGGTCTCCCAGAGAAACCACCTGGATTACAGAATATCAGCAAGGTAAGTATGTCATGACTAAAGAAATGCACGTGTGTTTTCATTGTGGTAAGAATGGACATAAGATACATGAATGTCCAGCTAAGAAAAATAGTGCTAATAAGAACAGCAAGAGTCAAATTTATATATGGAGAAGAAAGGTTAAACATGATGTTAATGTTGTTGAAAAGGGACCCAAGTATGCTTGGGTTCCTAAAACTAATGTTTGATTCAATCTTACAGGCTAGAGTGAAGGGAGATACCTATTGGTATTTGGACAGTGGTTGCTCAAGACACATGTCCGGGGATAAAGATCAATTCCTTTCACTAGTGGCCTTTGATGGAGGAAGTGTCACCTTTGGGGATAACAGCAAGGGAACCATCACTGGTTTAGGTAAGGTTGGTAAGACACTTTCCAGTACAATAGATGATGTTTATTATGTTGAAGGCTTGCAACATAATCTCTTGAGTATTTCTCAATTATGTGACAAAGGAAATAGAGTTGAGTTTCAAGCCAACCTATGTCACATAGTTAACTCACAAACAGGAGAACTGGTATGTGAGGGAACTAGGAAGCATGATGTCTACATCACCTTCTTAGATAAGATCCATCAAGACAAGTCCACTTGCTTGAGAGCTGTTTCTGAGAATAATCAATGGATTTGGCATAAGAGGTTTGGACATGCTAGCCTAACACTTCTAAACAAGCTTAAAGCACGTGACTTAGTGATAGGTCTTCCTAACATTAAGTACGAAGTTGATAAAGTTTGTTCTGAATGTGTAAGGGGGAAACAGGTAAAAATCTCCTTTAAGCCTAAAACTGTTTTGAGTACCAGCAGACCCTTCGAACTTGTACACATTGACTTATGTGGTCCCATGAGAGTACAAAGTCGAAGAAGTCATAGATATGTCTGTGTTATGGTTGATGATTATTCCAGGTACACTTGGGTAATGATGTTACACACAAAGGATGAAACGTTTGAAGAATGGGTAACATTGGTGAAACAAGTGGAGAACCAGCTCACCCAGAAGCTGGTCTCGATAAGATCAGACCATGGTACTGAATTTGATAATGCTAACTTTATTGATTATTGTAGGGAACATGGAGTTAATCACAACTTCTCAGCCCCTAGAACACCTCAACAAAATGGTGTTGTAGAAAGGAAGAACAGAACTCTTGAGGAGATGGCTAGGACGATGCTCATTGAGAGTGGTCTCCCAAAGAGTTTTTGGGGTGAAGCTGTTGACACTGCTTGCTATATACTGAATAGAGGTCTCACTAGACCAAAGTTAAATAAGACTCCCTATGAACTTCTTAAAGGTCGAAAGCCCAACATTACATACTTTCGTGTCTTTGGATGTAAATGTTATGTGCATAATAATGGGAAGGACCAGCTCGATAAATTTGATCCCAGAAGTGATGAGGGAATCTTTCTTGGATATTCTTCTCGCAGCAAAGCATATAGAGTCTTCAATAAGAGGACTCTCTGTGTTGAGGAGAGTGTCCATGTCATTTTTGATGAATTTAACATGTCTTCTGAGATTGCACAAGTATAACCTGATGAAGTAATTGGTTTGATGGACTTCACGGGGAACCAGTATACTGGTCCCTCAGAAGAAGTGCAAGCAGAACTAGGCATACCAGATACTCCACCAGTTAATAATGATGAAGTGCCTAGAGAAGAAAATGGAGAAAATGAGGATTCTGAAGGGGAACCAAATCCTGATGGTTCCACACACAATAGACAGGTAATGAACTCAGGGGGAACAGAAGAAGATATTACCCCTGAACCTGAGGTAAGTAATGATAGAGGAAACAGCATGAATGTAAATTCTCCTGGCCCTTCAGAAAGAGAAGAGATTCATGAACATGCTAGTTCCCAACCTAATGAGGAAGCACAAAACAGTATTAATGTCAAAAGTCTTAGATATAAGGCCTCTCATCCCACTGAACAAATAATTAGTGATATAAATAAGGGGATTCAAACGAGAAGAAGTGCTTTTCAAAATTTCTGTGCTTTCTATTCTTTCCTGTCTAACATAGAGCCTACTGACTATAAAATGGCATTGACTGATCCTGATTGGATAATAGCCATGCAAGATGAATTAAATCAATTTCAGAAAAACCAGGTCTGGCACCTGGTTCCCCGTCCAAAGGAAAGATCAGTCATTGGTACTAGATGGGTCTTTAGAAACAAGTTAGATGACCTCGGTACTATAGTCAGAAACAAAGCAAGGCTAGTGGTGCAAGGGTACAATCAACAAGAGGGAATTGACTATGATGAGACGTTTGCACCAGTAGCTAGACTAGAGGCTATTAGGATTTTAATTGCTTATGCTGCTCACATGAATTTTAAGCTGTTTCAGATGGATGTAAAGACTGCCTTCCTTAATGGCTATTTGAAGGAAGAAGTATAT
The DNA here is from genome assembly GCA_026401315.1 of Dysphania ambrosioides. Taxonomy (NCBI): domain Eukaryota; kingdom Viridiplantae; phylum Streptophyta; class Magnoliopsida; order Caryophyllales; family Amaranthaceae; genus Dysphania; species Dysphania ambrosioides. The sequence continues at coordinate 24,407,952 of CM048657.1, forward strand.
GTGGAGCAGCCACCTGGTTTTGAAGATGCAATGTTTCCCCAACATGTATATAAATTAGATAAAGCATTATATGGATTGAAACAAGCTCCAAGGGCTTGGTATGAAAGATTGTCCAATTTTCTGATGGCTAATGACTACAAGAGAGGAACAATAGACAAGACCTTGTTCATAAGAACCAAGGGGAAACACTTGATTGTAGTACAAATCTATGTTGATGACATCTTATTTGGTGCTACTAATCAAACCTTGTGTGATGAGTTTGCAAATCTTATGCAGAGTGAATTTGAAATGAGTATGATGGGAGAACTAGGATTTTTCCTAGGTCTGCAGATTAAGCAAACAAATGATGGTATAATGATCCATCAACAAAAGTACTTAAAAGAGTTGCTGAAAAAGTTTAGATTGGAGAACAGCAAAGCTTACGATACACCTGTTCCCACATCCACAAAGTTGGATGCTGATCCTAAAGGAAAAGATGTTGAAGCTACACTTTATAGAGGAATGATTGGTTCTCTACTCTACCTAACAGCTAGTAGACCTGACATTGTGTTCTCTGTTGGTTTGTGTGCTAGGTTTCAAAGCAATCCAAAGGAGTCTCACTTGAAGGCTGTTAGAAGGATACTCAGGTATCTTGTGGGAACAATAGATCTGTTTTTGTGGTACCCCAAAGGCAGTACCATCGATCTCATTGGATATACAGATGCAGATTATGCTGGATTCCTAGTTGACAGAAAGAGCACATCAGGTATGGCACACTTCCTTGGCTCTTGTCTTATATCATGGGGTTCTAAGAAACAAAATTCAGTGGCCCTATCCACAGCAGAGTCAGAATATATAGCTGCAGCTTCATGCTGTTCCCAGCTACTGTGGATAAGGAACCAGCTGAAAGATTTTGGTGTTATTTATAAAAGTGTTCCTATCTTTTGTGATAACACTAGTGCAATCAATATTTCAAAGAACCCCGTGCAACACTCCAAGACCAAACACATTGAAATAAGACATCATTTTTTAAGAGACAATGTGGAGAAAGGATTGGTGGAGATGTTGTTCTGTAAAAGTGAAGATCAAATAGCTGATATCTTCATAAAGCCTTTATGTAGAGAGTCTTTTTGTAGGTTAAGAGTCCTTTTAGGTCTAGTTAGGCCTTAGGCGATGGCTTCAATTATTTCCCTCAATGATTGGTTAAAATAAGTATGCCTCTGTATCGATTATGTATATAACTATGCTGCTTACTTGCAAATATTGTGTAAATAACCCCAAGAGGATTGTTTTTGCATAGAACAGGAGAAGTCATTTTGAATCATGCTGAAAATAGAATGACTGGTTCAGTACAGGTACCAGCAAGAGGAAACAGCAGCTCAGCTCTGAAATGTCATCCGAAAATATCTTATTTTCGGAAGATTACTATAAGATAATTTCTTTTTGGAAAGAATTATCTTATTTCAGTTATTCCTATCCTACAAAAAGGCAAATATATCTAATTGCCTAATTTTTAGTTGGTTGAATCTTTTATAAGAAGATAACTACAAGTTTGAAATTTTAAAATTCTAAAATTCCTTCTCTCAACCGGCTAGTTATTGAAAATCTTGTACTTGAGCAATTGATATAAATACACATTAACCCCTTGACACAGTCTCACATCACATCATCACTCTACTCATCTCTCTCCCGTTCAACAGTGGTGCCCTGATCACTGTTCACTTGCTCCCATCTCCCTCAAATCTGTGAAGCTCACTAAGCAACAATGGGTAGGAAATCAACCAGGGCTCCAGCTAAGAAGAAAAAGGAGAAGACTCAAGCAAGTGAGTCAACTCAATTGAAGGAGGCTTCCATCAGTGAAGCAAACCCTGCTCCAACTTCATCGAGCAACTCACCTCCTACCACCACAAAGAACCCATCACAAACTCTATCCCCATCTTCTAAATCTCCCTCACCTCCACCTCCCAAAAATGCTCCTTTGCCCAAGACCCCTGAGGCTGATGACTCCATCATCAAGGAACCTGTCTCATCTCAGGGGGAACAGCCTAAAAACACTGAGGAACTCTTCAACACTGTTGAAGAAGGAGAGGAGGAGGAAGTTCGTAGTGAGGAGGATGATCTACAGATCATTGGGCATAGTAAGGGGACTCCAGAACCCTTGACTCGAAGCAGAGTGACCAGGTCATCTCTGAAAAGGGTTAGCGAAGTGGTAATAGAGGAACAGTCAATGGACTCTGCTGGTTCCAAGCAAAAGAGAACAGCACGGAAGTCTGCAAGAGGTATGTCTGTAGAATCTCCATCTGTTGGTATAACTGATTTCAGTTCTAGGGTTGTGGTATCTGGGTGTAGGAAAGAAGTTGGGTATTTTGATGAAGCTGCTCTGAGTAATGTGAAAGAGCTATTAGAATTTCAGGGTTGGATGCCGTTGTTTGATGTCTGTGATGCTAATATTGATGGTGTTAGAAAGTTTTATGTTAATTTAAAACAAATGCTGGATAGATCATTAAGTTCAGTTGTGAATGATGTTGAAGTGAATGTGCCTGTAGCAAGTTTGGCTGGGTTGTTGAATATACCCAGAGATGGTTTTGAGGAGTATTCTGGAGATGGATGGCCCACACTTATAGGGGTCAGTCCAGATGAAGTACATGATTTTGTGTTTGGAGGGAAAGTTCCAAAGAAGGCTGGAACTTTTAAAACTGGTAGCTTGAAGGAACCAGTGATGCTGGTCCTTCACTCTGTGTGCAACAAGATGATTATCCCTCGAGCACAAGGTAGAGGTTTTGTGCGCATCATGGAAATGGTGCTTATTTATTTGTTGATGAAAAAGATTAAGATAAATCTTCCTTCTCTAATGATAAACCACATGATGAATTGCTACAATTCATCCCATCACTCTCTTCCCTATGGGTCCTACATAACTAAGCTTCTTAAAGAGAATAATGTTTCGCTTAAAGGATCAACTGCTCCTGTAATGGTGTTTACCAAAGGTATTCTGAAGCAAAAGGGGTTGATCATAAGTGCTGGGGTATTGAAGTTTAGAGAGGAGGAACCAGTAGAGACTCCTAAGCCAGTCAAGAAGAAACAAAAGGTAGAGGAACCAGCTGGTCAGCAGGTTATCCTTAAGAGGCTGGAGAGTCAGGAAGAGAAGATAAATGCTGTAGGGGATCAGCTCAGCAAGTTAGTGAACTTGGTTGAAGGTCTGTCCACTTCATTTATCATGAGGATGATCAAATTAGAGAAACAGATTGCTGGCAGTTCTGGAATTGAGAAGAAACAAACTGAAGAGGACCAGCAAGAAGATCAACAGGAGGATGACAGTGAAGAGGAAGAGAACCAGGAAGAAACAGCTGAGGAGGCTGCCACTGAAGAAGAGGAAGGAGATGATGAAAATGATGATGATGATTGAATCTGTTCTCTTTTTCATTTAGCCTACCTTTATCATAACTTCCTGAATAACTGATTTTGTTGAACTGTTTTTATTCCTCCCAATCCATGAACTTGTTTTGATATGGATTTGGGCCTTATCGTTAACTTTTATTGGTCTGTATTAAACTATGATCTCTGTTGACTGCATGCCTTAACTTTGACTAATCTGACCTTCTTTTGCAGCACTTTATTTGTATAATGGTTGATGCCATTGAATAGTCTAGCACGTTACTTTATGCATAAGTTGCTACTTTTGCATATCTTTTTAATGATGCCAAAAGGGGGAAAATAGTTGAAGTTGAAGCTTAGAGTCTTTACTAGTTTAGATCAAGTTTGTGGTTGAGTTTGTTAACCTACTTTATTGTATTCTCTGTTTCTGTTTAGGGAACCAGTTGGCCTTACTGACTTGTTCCATTGAGTTTTGAATTCTTGAAGTTTTTGATTATTTGTTTTTGAGTATGTTCACAGGTGCAGAAACTTCAAGTGTTTGTCATCATCAAAAAGGGGGAATTTGTTGAGTCCCTCAGGTTCTGATTGATAGTTTGATAGTTTTGAATGATGACAAACAGCTAAGGGAAACAGGTCTTTGAAAGTGTTCAATACAGTTGGGGAACCAGCTAATATAGAACACTGTTCCCCTAGATGAGTTATTACTTATATGAGATATCAGTTGAACTAACTTGTCTTTATACAGGGAACAACTAGACGATGAATGAGTTATGCATCTAAGTTGATTTCTAAGTTTGGAAGCTTGAAAGGACTTTTGATCAACTCAAAGGAAGGTCCTTGGTCAGCAATTGAGTTCATTCATGGAAGCTTTCAAGACTTGACGAATGCATGAAAAAAGACTACACTCGAAGAGTTATTTAGGATCTTCATGTAAATGCTCTGTTGTACAACTTATATAATTGAGTATATAAAGTGTTTTTAGTATATTAAATATCGTTATGAAATTTGGTACAAGGATTGGAACAAATTTCATAACATATTTAGTTCAGGGAACCAGGTCAGGGAACCAGGTTAACTGAACAGATTATTCAAGCTGCGGTTTTTACAAAGATTTTATAAAAAAGGATATTTTCCGAAATATATGGTTTTAAGATATATTTAAGCAGCTAAAAGATAAGATGAGGTTTTGGTGAGCTAAAAACCGGGAAGTATCTTATCCTAAGATGATCTTATCTTATGATCAAATCATTTAGGATAAATACTTATCCTAAAATTGTATGTATATCTTATACGCATGATTTAAGGATCATATGTATATCTTATACGTATGAGGGTTTAGCTGACTAACCTATAAATACATCTTGATTTGAATAATCAAAATATAGCTCTTACGCAATTTTCACAGAGTTTGATCTTTGAGAGCTAAAAGCACTAGTTCAATTATTGAGTGATACACAAGAGCATAATAGCGTTTAATGTTTTTCTCTATCTGACTTTTGAGAGTTAAATTATCAGAGAGATCTTGATCTTGTATTCAGTCTTTGACAAAGGGGTTGAAGACTTGGTGAGTGTTTGTGAGTTCAAACACACTAGGAACTTACGAGGGTAAGTTCAAAGCACATTCAGAGTTGAGTGTGGGGTTACTGGTTCCCGGAGTAGGGAAACAGTAGAGTGAATTGTATCTTTATTTTTCGGAGTAGATTAATAAAGTACATAGGGTAGGAGGACGTAGGCCAGAGTTGGCTGAACCTCGTTAAGTTTGTGGTGTTCTTTATTGTCTTGTTTTATTCCGCTGCATAAGGGAACCAGCACAACTGGCTCCTTACACATAATCCGAAAAGAAGCAAAAATTGCCAACAATTACTTAACACTCAATTCACCCCCCCCCCCTCTTGAGTGCCATTGAACCTTCAGTAAGGATGTTACTATTGCTTTCATGAATTAATTTTGTCGCTACATCCAAGTGAAAACAACTCTCTGGGAGTTGGAGGTTTTAAGACAGGGTATCAATGAGGGGTTCACGACCTACTTAAATCATCAAAGAGAAATAACCTCACAAATGGTCTCAAGACCACCCGAGAAGGAGCTTGTAAGAACCTTCATTTTAAGCCTTCACCCAAATAAAATAACCATATGAAGTATTTGGGCCTTGAGTCATTCGATCGTGCCTATAGCACTGGCATCAACATTGAGGATGACTTAATGAAGAACCCTATCACTCAAGGCAATGAGTGATGGAAGGGTAAGAAAGTTGAAACTTAACCCTTGGAAAAGTATACTAATGAAATTAACTCCCTTGAGAGTCCTAGGTCCCAAGGTAACTTCCGTAACAACAACATTAACAGCGGTAACAACAACAAACGAGGAGGTTTCCAGAACAGTCCTCATCGGGTCTTTTCAAACATGGGAATGATCTATTCAATTACCTTTGATAGCGTGACAAGAAACGATCATAATAAGTGCATTGGTTTAATGAAATATACTCGAGGATTGCATTTGATTAAAACATTTTCTCTAAAACGTGGTCAATGATAGGAGATTGCCTGTCCCTCTAGAGGCCAATCATAAGAAGCAAACCCGTTCTCTTTCCGTCTTGTCAATTTATGTAGATGAGCCTAAATTTGATCCGTCCTTATTGATAACAACAATGGTAGTCTCATCACCCAATATGACAATCCTATTGCCATAAAATGTAATCAATAGTAGATGGGAAAGTGATGATGAGGACATCTGTCTTAACGAGATCACCTATGCCATTGCCCTAATAAAAATTATCATTAATGGTACGAGAAAGATGTTAATGATGTTAATGCTATAATGAGGTTAGGCAAGGTCCAGTATTCCTTTCTAAACCCCCTTATCAACATAGCCGCATTGATAGGATAACCGCCTCAAGGGGAAATCTTCCTTATCAAACAATTAAAGAAGACCCGAGCCGAGGTTAACATTTTTGAATTAATCACTACTTCCTTTGATCACCGCAATGCCATCTTGAATGCATTGACTAAGATTAATATCCCTTTAAGAACTTCACTCAACACTTTGGTTAATTTACTTACCACCAAAAAGGAAAAAACTCAAATTTCATTCTTAGATGATGATTTGCCTCTCAAGGGACGCCTACACAACAAAGCTCTATACCTCATTGTTATTTCTTGTAATAAGAACATCCCTATGAATCAAAATTACAATGGTTTCACGATCAATGTGTGCCCACTTCATACCATGGAAACATTAGACATCATTGCAAAGTACTTCACTACTTCCATGCAAGGTGTCCGAGTGTATGACAATACTCGCCGTTATTCACTTAAAACTATTTGCTTGTCTCTAACCTGGGGTTTAACCAAGAGGAAGGATACCTTCCAAATCCTAAACATCAAGGATAGCTTCAATCTTCTCCTGAGGAGCCCTTGGATTCATGATCAAGGGGCCATCCTATCATCTTTACATCAAAAGGTGCAGTTACCTTTTAAAGTCACCATGATTTCTATTGATGCCTTAACCTTTAAGGTATAAATTATTGACAAACCTGTCATTAACATCAAGCATGATGAGGAAGATGAGGATGTGTTTGGCTATAGTAAAATATGCTTGAATCAGATGATTTTCCTTTCATTCTTTGTTCGACTATACATACTATGATGAAGAACCAAGGTGACTTTCTCGGCTTGACTTTGGGTCAAAAATCAAAGCTTTCTACTCCCTTTAAAAACCTAAAGGGAAAATAAAACATCATTGGGCTTAGGTATAAACCATCTGAGCAAGAGCTTTGAGGATACATCCTTGAAGAAGTAGCTTTTAAGATTGCTAAGGCTCAAGGCCAGGAAAAGTATGAATTAAAACGTTATCCCCTGGCTCTTAATAGGAAATTCATCAAAGATGGTGAAGAGGATGCAATGACTTCCCCAAACCTTTTTTTAATCATTAACAAAGAAAGTTCTACCTTAGCATTGAGGCTTTCCACAATTATTACTTTCTTGAGGATGATGAACTTGAAAATTCGTACAAGCAACTCGAATATGTTGATCGCCAAGCTCTCTCTTTGCTATTTGGGTTTGAGAAAATTGATAAAGAAGTCTAAGAAACCATCCTAAGATATGACGTTGATTCATCTAAGCTAATTGTGTAAGTTCCTAACATGGTGCACGCATGGAGCAAGATGCTATAGATCATGACTCATTGTGGCAAGAAACTGAAAATTGTTGTTGGAGAAGGCTAAGGGATGGATGAGTCAGAATTGTCTAAGTTTGAGTTTGAGTCTAGATTGGTTGAGTCTAAATGTATAGAGTTTAGGCCCTTAATGGTTATTCCACTATAAGAAACTCAAAAATCATGCCTTGATGTAACCCTCTTTGAATTTAATAACATTTCTCTTTAATCTTACTCCTCTTCTTTCACCCAAATCCCTATCACTAGTTACTTTGTCTCTAACAAACCTGACTTTGAATTCATTAAAGCAATGAAAGAACGTTAAAATAAAAAACCTATAATCAAAGAAACTGAAAAGGTTAACATAGGTGACAAATAGGAGCAGAAATTGGATTAATGTTAAACCTGATAGATTACGCAAAGCTCACACAGTTGCTCAAAGTATTTAACAATGTCTTTTCTTGGTCCTACAAAGACATACTAGGGATAGATAGAGATATCGCACAACATACCATTTAAATCCTCCAAGGATCAAAAATAGTAAACATAACTTAAGAAGAATAAAATAGACGTAATTATAAAAATAGAGGAAGTTAAAAAACAATTGGAAGCTGGGTTCATTAAGGTTGCAAACTATGCCAATTGGATTGCAAACATTATACTCGTTCCAAAGAAAGACTTCAAGGTCAGAATGTGTGTGGACTACCGAGATCTGAACCAAGCTAGTCCTAAAGATGGATTTCCGCTACCCCACATTGACATTTGGGTTGATAACACAGTAAATAATGCCCTACACTCGTTCATGGACGGGTATCTAGGATATAACCAGATAAGAATGGGCAGAGTAAGATATGCAGAAAACAATCTTCATAACTCAATGGGGCACTTATTGCTATACAGTCATATTATTTAGCCTAAAAGACACAAATGCCATATATCAAAGGACTGCGACAACACACCTCCACAACATAATACATAAGGAAGTGAAAACTTTAATGATATGATCGTAAAATCCATAAATTGTCCTGGGCACTTCATAGCCCCCTGAAAATTCTTTGAACGACATGTGCTTTTAGTGTGACATCTGGAAAGTTATTATGGTATGTCATCAGCTCTCGAGGCATTAAGGTTGATCCAGCAAAATCAAGGCTATCTTGGCTATGTTGCTCATAAAAATAAAAATGAAATATGAGGTTCTTAGGTCGTCTCCAGTTCATCAACAAATTCATCTCTAAGCTCACAATGGTATGTGAACTAGTGTTATAAAAACTGAAAAAGGATTCACCAAAAGATTGGGATGAAGTTATCTCTAGAAAGCTTTAATCACATAAAAAGTTATCTTCTGAATCCTCTTAGCCTATACATCACCATCACCGACGGTTGAGGTTATGCTTGCTAAAGAGGTAGAGGGAAAGGAAAACATAATTTACTATCTTAACAAAAAGCTTCTTGAGAGTGAAACCAGATACACTCATTAAGAGAAACTTAGTGTTGCATTAGTTTTGGCCACTAAGAAGCTCAAACGTTATATACTCTCTCGCACATGGTCTACATCATGTTAAAAATGGATCCTCTTTAATTCCTATTTGAGAAACCTGCTCTCAATGGGTGACTTTAAGATGGTTAGTCTAGGTATCCAAACTTTAATCTTAAATACATCCCTCAAAAGGAAATTAAGGGATCAAGAGTCTTAGATATCTTGGCCGAATCACCAACAGAAGACTCCAAGGAAAACTATAGTCTTCCCGACGAAGATCTCCTTATGACCAAAACCATAGTTGGTCATTATACTTTGGCGGTGCATCTAATTAGAAAGGATGTGGTGAAGGGATACTCTTAGTGTCTTCAAAAGAAGAGCACACTCTCAATTCTGTCGAACTTGACTTTAAGGTAATAAACAATGCCGCTAAATACAAAGCTTGTATTATGGGACTACAAGCTACATTATCACTAGACATCTAGAAGTTTCAAGTTCTTGGTGATTCCTCCGTAATAATCAACCAAATTTCCGAAAGATGAAAGTTTGCAATGAAAGTCTTAACCCTTATCAAGCTTATCTCAAGTAGTTGACCAAACAGATCCTTGAAATCGAATTTACTTATCTTTCTAGAGATAAGAACCAATTTGCTGATGCATTGGCTTAACTTGAATCGATGGTCAACATTCCATCAAACCTAACTCGAATGCCCCTCATCATAGAGAGGAGGTCTAAACTAGGATACATCAACATTCTTAATGATGATGTAGAAGATGGTGAGCCCAGGTACACCAACCTCTTGAAATACATATAGCATAAGGAGTATCCCTGAAACTCCTCCAAAAGAATACAAAGGGCCTTAAGGCTCCTTACCACTCAGTTTATTACTTAAGGCTATCAAGTATATAAGTGCACCCCAGAGGGATTTTATTTGAGATGTGTCGATAAATAGGAAGCTGAAACTATAATGTCACAAGTCCACAACAAAATTTTTGGAATTCATATGAATGGTCGAATGCTATCCCAAAAGATAGCAAGACTTGAGTATCATTGGATAACTATGGAAACGAATTGTGCTCGATACATTAAAAAATGCGTAACTTGCTAAAAGTATGTAATTCTTCAACACAATCCCCCATCGTTTTTGAATTCCTATTCAACACTCTGGATGTTCTCCGTGTGGGGGTATTGATATCTTATATAGCTTGTTGAGTCCCTTAGGTTTTGATTGATAGTTTTGAATGATGACAAACAGCTAAGGGAAACAGGTCTTTGAAAGTGTTCAATACAGTTGGGGGAACCAGCTAAAATAGAACACTGTTTCCCTAGATAAGTTATTACTTATATGAGATATTTGTTGAACTAACCTGTCTTTATACAGGGAACAACTAGATGATAAATGAGCTATGCATCTAAGTTGATTTCTAAGATTGGAAGCTTGAAAGGATTTTCGATCAACTTAAAGGAAGGTCCTTGGTCAATAATTGAGTTCATTCATGGAAGCTTTCAAGAATTAACGAATGCATGAAGGAAGACTACACTCAAAGAGTTATTTAGGATCTTCATGTAAATGCTCCGTAGTATAACTTATATAATTGAGTATATAAAGTGCTTTTAGTATATTAAATATCGTTATGAAATTTGGTACAAGGTTTGGAACAAATTTCATAACATATTCAGTTCAGGGAACCAGGTCAGGGAACCAGGTTAACTGAACAGATTATTTAAGCTGCGGTTTTTACAAAGATTTTACAAAAAGGATATTTTCCGAAAAATATTGATTTAAGATATATCCAAGCAGCTAAAAGATAAGATGATATTTTTGGTTAGCTAAAAACTAGGAAGTATCTTATCCTAAATTGATCTTATCTTATGATCAAATTAATTAGGATAAATACTTATCATAAAATCGCATATATATTATATGCATGATTTTAGGGTTTAGCCAACTAACCTATAGATACATCTTACTCTGAATAATCAGAAGTACGGCTCTCACGCATTTTTAATAGAGTTCTATCCTTGAGAGCTAAAAGCACTAATTAAATTATTAAGTGATACATAAGAGCATAATAGTGTTTTAACGTTTTTCTCTATTTGACTTTTGAGAGTTAGATCATTAGAGAGTTCTTGATCTTGTATTAAGTCTTTGATAGAGGGGTTGAAGACTTGGTGAGTGTTTGTGAGTTCAAACACACTAGGAACTTACGAGGGTAAGTTTAAAGCACATTCGGAGTAGAGTGTGGGGTTTACTGGTTCCCGGAGTAGGGAAACAGTAGAGTGTTCTTTATCTTTATTTTTCGGAGTAGATTAATAAAGGACTTAGGATAGGAGGACGTAGGCCAGAGTTGGCTGAACCTCGTTAAATCTGTGGTGTTCTTCATTGCTTTGTTTTATTCCGCTGCATAAGGGAACCAGCACAACTGGTTCCTTACACATAATCCGAAAAGAAGCAAAAATTGCTAACGATTACTTAACACTCAATTCACCCCCCCCCCTCTTGAGTGCCCATTGAACCTTCAATTGGTATCAGAGCCTAAGCTTCTCGAAAGAGTAACATCTAGAGGAGTTAAAAATGAGTACTCAAGAATTAAGTGCAATCGGTTATGACAACAAGACACCAAAGTTTAATGGAAATAATTATGCCTGGTGGAAGAATATGATCCAGAATGTTATCATGGGTATTGATTATGAATGCTGGCTCGTAGTTAAAAATGATCCTAATATCATTCTCAAGACAGAAGCTGATGGGAAATAGGTTCCCAAGAAGGATATCGAATTGGTCACTGCTGATTACAAGTAGCTGGAGAAAAATGCTAAGGCAATGTCAATTCTACAACAAGCAATAGGTGAGAACGAAACAAATCGTATCTCTGGTTACAGTAGTGCTAAGGAGATATGGGACACCCTTGAACTTGCGTTTGAGGGAACCAGTGAGGTAAAACGGTCTAAAATTGATTTAATCATGTCTAAATACGAATTGTTTGCCATGAATAAAAATGAAAAAAATCAATGATTGCTTTCGTAGATTTATGACTATTGTTAATGATCTTAGATCTCTTGGTAAAAAATTTTCTGATGAGGATCTTGTGAGAAAAATTTTGCGTAGTTTAACAGATACATGGACAGCTAAGGTAACAGCAGTATATGAAGCAAAGGATCTGTCTACCTTGTCTTTGGAACAGCTGATTGGTTCCCTTATGACTCATGAGATGCTGATTGACTCTAAGTCTGAGAAGGAACCAGCCAGAGGCATGGCACTGAAGGGAACAGTAGAGGAGGAAGAAGATGAGATCAGCTTGATTGCAAAAAGATTTGAAAGATCTCTTCGTGATCAAAAGAAGAATTTCAAAAGTAGGAATTTCAAAAACACTAAAAAATCTAACTCGTCTTCATCTTCAGGTTGCTTCAAGTGTGGTGAAAAAGGACACATCATTCGTGATTGTCCAAAATGGAAGGACAAGCAATCTCAATCTGGAGATAAGAGGGCTTTCAAGAATGCCATGATAGCATCTATGTGGGGAGAATCTGACTCAGGATCTGATGAAGAAGAAGATACAACTAGTTCTGATGTTTGCTTAACTGCTTTCACAAACATCAAGGAGAACATCACTGGTCCGGGAACCAGAGGGGGAACCAGTACATTCAAGAAATGCTTGATGGCTAAGAAGGATGTACTACAAAGACATAAGGTAAACCTTGAACAAATTAGAATAGATATGCATGAATATGATAGAGAAAATATGCTTGCTTGTATAGATTCTTTATTAGATGAATACTATAAATTAGGTGAAACTTATATAACTGGCAAAAGAGAACTAAAAGAAAAACGCAATGAATGTGAAATTGCTATTGCTAGTTGTGATCACCTAGAAATGGTTTGCCATAACTTGAAAAATCAAGTTGCTGAACTAGAAGTTCAATTGGACAAGTGCAAGGTAGAACTAGAAAGGGCAAGATCTTCTGAACTTGACTATCCAAGTGATAGTGAAGAAGATCTGATCTCCTGGTTCCCTAGAGACTTATCAACTACTAGTGAAGTCCTTGATTTTTCAACAGTCATAAGTAAAGCAAATTCTTGCAATAGAACTTCTCTGTTGAAGGCCTTTGAAACATTGGCTTTCAACTTAGAAAATTCTTACAAAGAAATTGCTTCACTTAAAGCTGTTCAGTCCCCTGGTTCTCCTACTAGAACCAGCGTTGAAGTCAGCAGTATGATTAATGAATATGAAAGTACTATCTGTAAGTTACATGCTGAATTTAATCAACTAAAAAGTGAAAAGCAATCAGTAGTTATTGACATGTCTAATGACCCTACGGTTTTAGATCTTAACTTACAACTTGCAACTTTAGAAAGTAACTTTGAGTTTTTGAAAGAGAAAAACGAGTTGTTAGTTAAAACACTTGAAACAAAAGAAAGGGAATTGCATGACAGTCATAGACATGTGGATAAGATACTGAATGCATAAAGAACTTTGAACCATCTGACTTCATCAGGAGGAAACAAAGGAAAATTTGGTCTTGGTTATACTAGACAGAGAACCAGGACTAACTGGTCTCCCAGAGAAACCACCTGGATCACAGAATATCAGCGAGGTAAGTATGTCATGACTAAAGAGATGCACGTGTGTTTTCATTGTGGTAAGAATGGACATAAGATACATGAATGTCCAGCTAAGAAAATTAGTGCTAATAAGAACAACAAGAGTATAATGTATGTGTGGAGAAGAAAGGATCAACAAGATGTTAATGTTGTTGAAAAGGGACCCACGTGTGTTTGGGTTCCTAAAATTAATGTTTGATTTACTCTTGCAGGCTAGAGTGAAGGGAGACACCTATTGGTATTTGGACAGTGGTTGCTCAAGACACATGTCCGGGGATAAAGATCAATTCCTTTCACTAGTGGCCTTTGATGGAGGAAGTGTCACCTTTGGGGATAACAGCAAGGGAACCATCACTGGTTTAGGTAAGGTTGGTAAGACACTTTCTAACACAATAGATGATGTTTATTATGTTGAAGGCTTGCAACATAATCTCTTGAGTATTTCTCAATTATGTGACAAAGGTAATAGAGTTGAGTTTCAAGCCAACCTATGTCACATAGTTAACTCACAAACAGGAGAACTTGTATGTGAGGGAACCAGGAAGCATGATGTCTACATCACCTTCTTAGATAAAATCCCTCAAAACAAGTCCATCTGTTTGAGAGCTATTTCTGAAAATAATCAATGGATTTGGCATAAGAGGTTTGGACATGCTAGCCTAACACTTCTAAACAAGCTTAAAGCACGTGACTTAGTGGTAGGTCTTCCTAACATTAAGTACGAAGCTGATAAAGTTTGTTCTGAATGTGTAAGGGGAAAACAGGTCAAAATCTCTTTTAAGCCTAAAACTGTTTTGAGTACCAGCAGACCCTTCGAACTTGTACACATTGACTTGTGTGGTCCCATGAGAGTACAAAGTCGAAGAGGTCATAGATATGTCTGTGTTATGGTTGATGATTACTCCAGGTACACTTGGGTAATGATGTTACACACAAAGGATGAAACGTTTGAAGAATGGGTAACATTGGTGAAACAAGTGGAGAACCAGCTCACCCATAAGCTAGTCTCGATAAGATCAGACCATGGTACTGAATTTGATAATGCTAACTTTATTGATTATTGTAGGGAACATGGAGTTAATCATAACTTCTCAGCCCCTAGAACACCTCAACAAAATGGTGTTGTAGAATGGAAGAACAGAACTCTTGAGGAGATGGCAAGGACGATGCTCATTGAGAGTGGTCTCCCAAAGAGTTATTGGGGTGAAGCTGTTGACACTGCTTGCTATATATTGAATAGAGGTCTCATTAGACCAAAGTTAAATAAGACTCCCTATGAACTTCTTAAAGGTCGAAAGCCCAACATCACATACTTTCGTGTCTTTGGATGTAAATGTTATGTGCATAATAATGGGAAGGACCAGCTTGATAAATTTGATCCTAGAAGTGATGAGGGAACCTTTCTTGGATACTCCTCTCACAGCAAAGCATATAGAGTCTTCAATAAAAGGACTCTCTGTGTTGAGGAGAGTGTCCATGTCATTTTCGATGAATTTAACATGTCTTCTGAGATTGCGCAGGTACAACCTGATGAAGTGATTTGATTGATGGATTTCACGATGAAGTGCAAGCAGAGCTAGGCCTACCAAATACTCCACTAGATGATAATGATGAAGTGCCTAGAGAAGAAAATAGAGATAATGAGGATTCTGAAGGGGAACCAAGTCCTGATGGTTCCTCATATAATAGACAGGTAATGAGTTCAGGGGGAACAAAAGAAGGTACCACCCCTGAACCTGAGGTAAGTAATGATAGAGGAAACAACATGAATGTGAATCCTCCTGGTTCTTCAGAAAGAGAAGAGATTCATGAACATGCTAGTTCCAAACTTAATGAGGAAGCACAAAACAATATTAATTTCAAAAGTTTTAGATATCAATCTTCTCATCCCACTGATCAAATAATTAGTGATATAAATAAGGGGATTCAAACGAGAAGAAGTGTCTTTCAAAACTTTTGCACTTTCTATTCTTTCCTGTCTAATGTAGAGCCTACTGACTATAAAATGGCATTGACTGATCCTAATTGGGTACTAGCTATGCAAGATGAGTTAAATCAGTTTCAGAAGAACCAAGTTTGGCACCTGGTTCCCCGTCCAAAGGAAAGATCAGTCATTGGTACTAGATGGGTCTTTAGAAACAAGTTAGATGACCTCGGTACTATAGTCAGAAACAAAGCAAGGCTAGTGGTGCAAGGGTATAATCAACAAGAAGGAATTGACTATGATGAGACGTTTGCACCAGTAGCTAGGCTAGAGGCTATTAGGATTTTAATTGCTTATGCTGCTCACATGAATTTTAAGATGTTTCAGATGGATGTGAAGACTGCCTTCCTTAATGGCTATTTGAAGGAAGAAGTATATGTGGAGCAGCCACCTGGTTTTGAAGATGCACTGTTTCCCCAGCATGTATATAAGTTGGATAAAGCATTATATGGCTTGAAACAAGCTCCAAGGGCTTGGTATGAAAGACTGTCCAATTTCTTGATGGCTAATGATTACAAGAGGGGAACAGTAGACAAGACCTTGTTCATAAGAACCAGGGGGAAACACTTGATTGTAGTACAAATCTATGTTGATGATATTTTATTTGGTGCTACTAATCAAACTTTGTGTGATGAATTTGCAAATCTTATGCAAAGTGAATTTGAAATGAGTATGATGGGAGAACTAGGGTTCTTCCTAGGGCTGCAGATTAAGCAAACAAATGATGGTATAATGATCCATCAACAAAAGTACTTAAAAGAGCTGCTGAAAAAGTTTAGCATGGAGAACAGCAAAGCTTATGATACACCTGTTCCCACATCCACAAAGTTGGATGCTGATCTTAAGGGAAAAAATGTTGAAACTACGCTTTATAGAGGAATGATTGGTTCTCTACTTTACCTAACAGCTAGTAGACCTGACATTGTGTTTTCTGTTGGTTTGTGTGCTAGGTTTCAAAGCAATCCAAAGGAATCTCACTTGAAGGCTGTTAGAAGGATACTGAGGTATCTTGTGGGAACAGCAGATCTGTTTTTGTGGTACCCCAAAGGCAGTACCATCGATCTCATTGGATATACAGATGCAGATTATGCTGGTTTCCTAGTTGATAGAAAGAGCACATCAGGTATGGCACACTTCCTTGGCTCTTGTCTTATATCATGGGGTTCTAAAAAGCAAAATTCAGTGGCCCTATCCACAGCAGAGTCAGAATATATAGCTGCAGCTTCATGCTGTTCCCAGCTACTGTGGATAAGGAACCAGCTGAAAGATTTTGGTGTTATTTATAAAAGTGTTCCTATTTTTTGTGATAACACTAGTGCAATCAATATTTCAAAGAACCCCGTGCAACACTCCAAGACCAAACACATTGAGATAAGACACCATTTTCTAAGAGACAATGTGGAAAAAGGATTGGTGGAGATGTTGTTTTGTAAAAGTGAAGATCAAATAGCTGATATCTTCACAAAGCCTTTATGTAGAGAGTCTTTTTGTAGGTTAAGAGTTCTTTTAGGTCTAGTTAGATTTTAGGCATTGGCTTCAATTATTTCCTTCAATGATTGGTTAGAATAAGTATGCTTTTGTATTGATTATGTATATAACTATGTTGCTTACTTACAAATATTGTATAAATAACCTTAGTGGATTATTGTTGCATAGAAACAGGAGAAGTTATTTTGAAACATGCTGAAAATAGAATGACTGGTTCAGTACAGGTACCAGCAAGAGGAAACAGCAGTTCAGCTCTGATATGTCATCCGAAAATATCTTATTTTTGGAAGATTACTATAAGATAATTTCTTTTTGGAAAGAATTATCTTATTTCAGTTATTCCTATCCTACAAAGAGGCAAATATATTTAATTGCCTAATTTATAGTTGGTTGATTTTCTTGTAAAAAGATAACTACAATTTTTAAATTTTCAATTTTTGAAATTATCTCTTCCGTTTATTTTGACTCTCAACCAGCTAATTCTTGGAATTCCTATGTCTCTGCAATTGATATAAATACACATCAACACATTGATACAGCTTCACATCACATCATCACTCTATTCATCCTCTCTCTCGTTCAAAAGTGGTACCCTAATCACTGTTCACTCCGTTCTCATCTCCCTGAAAGCTGTGAAGCTTGTCTGCTACAATGGGAAGGAAATCAACCAGGGCTCCAGCTAAGAAAAGGAAGGAGAAGACTCAAGTAAGTGAGTCCACTCAATTGAAGGAGACCTCCATCACTGAAATTAACCCTGCTCCGACTTCATTGAGCAACTCACCTCCTACTACCACAAAGAACCCATCACAAACTCCATCTCTATCTTCTAAATCTCCCTCACCTCCACCTCCCAAAAATGCACCTTTACCCAAAACCCCTGAGGCTGATGATTCCATCATCAAAGAACCTGTCTCATCTCAGGGGGACCAGCCCAAAAGCACTGAAGAATTCTTCAACACTGTTGGAGAAAGGGAAGAGGAGGAAGTTAGAAGTGAAGAAGATGATCTACAGATTATTGGGCAGAAAAAGGGGACTATAGAACCCTTGGTTCGCAGCAGAGTGACTAGGTCTTCCCTGAAAAGGATTGGCGAAGTAGTAGTAGAGGAACAGTCGATGGACTCTGCTGGTTCCAAACGAAAGAGAACTACACGGAAGTCTACAAGAGGTATGTCAGTAGAATCTCCATCTGTTGGTATGACTGATTTAGGTTCTAGGGTTGTGGTATCTGGGTGTAAAACAGAAGTTGGTTATTTTGATGAAGTTGCCTTAAGTGATGTGAAAGAGCTGTTAGAACATCAGGGTTGGATGCCTTTGTTTGATGTCTGTGATGCTAATATTGATGGTGTTAGAAAGTTTTATGTGAATTTGAAACAAATGTTGGATAGGTCGTTAAGTTCAGTTGTGAATGATGTTGAAGTGAATGTGTTTGTTGCAAGTTTGGCTGGGTTGTTGAATATACCCAGAGATGGTTTTGATGAGTATTCTGGAGATGGATGGCCCACACTTATAGGGGTCAGTCCAGATGAAGTTCATGACTTTGTGTTTGGAGGGAAAGTTCCAAAGAAAGCTGGAATGTTTAAAACTGGTGGCTTGAAGGAACCAGTGATGCTGGTCCTTCACTCTGTGTGTAACAAGATGATTATCCCTCGAGCACAAGGTAGGGGTTTTGTGCGCATCATGGAAATGGTGCTTATATATTTGCTGATGAAAAAGATTAAGATAAATCTTCCTTCCCTAATGATAAACCATATGATGAATTGCTATAATTCATCCCACCACTCTCTTCCTTATGGTTCTTACATAACTAAGCTTCTTAAAGAGAATAATGTTTCTCTTAGTGGATCAACTGCTCCTGCAATGGTGTTTACCAAAGGTATTCTGAAACAAAAGGGGTTGATCATAAGTGCTGGGGTGTTGAAGTTTAGGGAGGAGGAACCAGTAGAGACTCCTAAGCCTGCCAAGAAGAAACAGAAGGCAGAGGAACCAGCAGGTCAGAAGGTTATTCTAAAGAGGCTGGAGAGTCAGGAAGAGAAGATAAGTGCTGTAGGGGATCAGCTCAGCAAGTTAGTGAACTTAGTGGAAGGTCTATCTACTTCGCTTATTATGAGGATGATCAAGTTAGAGAAACAAATTGCTGGTAGTTCTGGAAATGAGAAGAAACAAGTTGAGGAGGACCAGCAAGTAGACCAGCAGGAAGATGACAGTGAAGAGGAGGAGAACCAGGAAGAAACAACTGAGGAGGCTGACACTGAAGAAGAGGAAGGAGATGATGAAAATGATGATGATGATTGAATCTGTTCTCTTTTTCATTTAGCCTACCTTTATTATATTATATTCTGAATAACTGATTTTGTTGGACTGTTTTTATTTCTCCCAATCCATGAACTTGTTTTGATATGGATTTGGGCTGTTCACTTTTGTTGGTTTGTATTAAACTATGATCTTTATTGATGGCATGGCTTAACTTTGACTATTCTGACCTTCTTTTGCAGCACTTTATTTGTATAATGGCTGATGCCATTGGATGGTTTAGCACGTTACTTTATGCATAAGATGCTACTTTTGCATATCTTTTTAATGATGCCAAAAGGGGGAAAATAGTTGAAGTTGAAGCCTAGAGTCTTTACTAGTTTAGATTGAGTCGTTTTTTAGTCTTTTTACTTTTACTTTGACTTTATTTTATTTTTTGTTTCTGTTTAGGGAACTAGTTGGCTTAACTGACTTGTTCCATTGAGTCTTGAGTTCTTGAAGTTTTTGATTACTTTCTTTTGAGTATGTTCACAGGTGCAGAAACTTCAAATGTTTGTCATCATCAAAAAGGGGGAATTTGTTGAGTCCCTTAGGTTTTGATTGATAGTTTTGAATGATGACAAACAGTAAGGGAAACAGGTCTTTGAAAGTGTTCAATACAGTTGGGGGAACCAGCTAAAATAGAACACTATTTCCCTAGATAAGTTATTACTTATATGAGATATTTGTTGAACTAACCTGTCTTTATACAGGGAACAACTAGATGATAAATGAGCTATGCATCTAAGTTGATTTCTAAGATTGGAAGCTTGAAAGGATTTTTGATCAACTTAAAGGAAGGTCCTTGGTCAATAATTGAGTTCATTCATGGAAGCTTTCAAGACTTAACGAATGCATGAAGGAAGACTACACTCAAAGAGTTATTTAGGATCTTCATGTAAATGCTCCGTAGTATAACTTATATAATTGAGTATATAAAGTGCTTTTAGTATATTAAATATCGTTATGAAATTTGGTACAAGGTTTGGAACAAATTTCATAACATATTCAGTTCAGGGAACCAGGTCAGGGAACCAGGTTAACTGAACAGATTATTTAAGCTGCGGTTTTTACAAAGATTTTACAAAAAGGATATTTTCCGAAAAATATTGATTTAAGATATATCCAAACAGCTAAAAGATAAGATGATATTTTTGGTTAGCTAAAAACTAGGACGTATCTTATCCTAAATTGATCTTATCTTATGATCAAATTAATTAGGATAAATACTTATCATAAAATCGCATATATATTATATGCATGATTTTAGGGTTTAGCTAACTAACCTATAAATACATCTTACTCTGAATAATCAGAAGTACGGCTCTCACGCATTTTTAATAGAGTTCTATCCTTGAGAGCTAAAAGCACTAATTAAATTATTAAGTGATACATAAGAGCATAATAGTGTTTTAACGTTTTTCTCTATTTGACTTTTGAGAGTTAGATCATTAGAGAGTTCTTGATCTTGTATTAAGTCTTTGACAGAGGGGTTGAAGACTTGGTGAGTGTTTGTGAGTTCAAACACACTAGGAACTTACGAGGGTAAGTTTTAAGCACATTCGGAGTAGAGTGTGGGGTTTACTGGTTCCCGGAGTAGGGCAACAGTAGAGTGTTCTTTATCTTTATTTTTCGGAGTAGATTAATAAAGGACTTAGGATAGGAGGACGTAGGCCAGAGTTGGCTGAACCTCGTTAAATCTGTGGTGTTCTTCATTGCTTTGTTTTATTCCGCTGCATAAGGGAACCAGCACAACTGGTTCCTTACACATAATCCGAAAAGAAGCAAAAATTGCTAACGATTACTTAACACTCAATTCACCCCCCCCCCCCCCCTCTTGAGTGCCCATTGAACCTTCATAGCTCCTTTGAGAAATGGAGATCACAAATTCATATTGTTGCAATTGACTACTTCACTAAGTGGGTCAAAGCGAAGTCTTACAAGTCTTACAACACTAGTGCTTACGAGATTTTGCTAAACTATCATAGACCCACGAAGTAAACTCTGATAAAATTGGGCTGGACCATACATGGTCAAAAAAATCATATCTGGAGGAGCAATGCAACTTACAAACATAAACGACAATGTGTTTCATTCACTGAAAAATCTTAATCAGTTGAAGAAATTCTATACTTAGCACACTTCGTCCATATAGAGTATGTTCAACCTAATTCCTTTAAAAGTATACGTAAGGAACCTCTCCCAAGGCCTGGTCACATTAATAACAATAAAACTTTGCACTATGACAAAAGGGTTTAGCAACAGAAGAAGCTCCTACTTTTTTTATTTCTTTTGTTCTAAAATTATACCTAAATTTGTGCTATGTTTAGGCTTGATCATTCATGATTGTTTTGGCTCCTTTGGTTTAAGTAATTGATTTTAAATTTGTAAATATTGTTAATGAAATCCTTATAACATTTAATGGCACTTCATAATTCTCAAAAACAAACTTAATTTTTTTTCATGGAGATAGGTTACAAAATTCATAGGATGTGGCCTATTGCCTTTATGGAAATATTTAAAGAAAGATAAGCCTAAATCTAAGGAAACAAAGCTAGTTGTTTTTAAAGACAAATTCAAAAAACCCTTTTTATTTCTATATTATAAACTGTTTGCCTCAACTTAATCACATAATTTGCTAAGCCTTTCCTTAACCGTTTTGATTCTTTTCCCCAACCAATCTTTTAGTGGAATGACTCGTACACCCAAGCGGTGATGAACCATTGGGCTCTTAGGCTTTGTAGTTTGCACTTGGTTTGACTTATATCAAGAAGCATGGACTCTAATCTCACCACTATTTTCCCATATCCAAGCAAGAGAGATCCCGGAGAGCACAATAGTTTATAGCGGGTCTTGGATAAACCACATCGGTTTAGCCCTCTAATATGACTCCTAAAGCATCACTCTTTCCTCCTTGAGAGGAAGATTATTAGGCCTCTCTAGTTTGTGGTATGGAACTACTTGTTCCCAAATTTCCTTAAGACTCCCACTGGGGTATAGAAGGTGAGAACTAAACTGCTAGGAACACGCACAACACACCCGTTTTCCACTCCGGTCATGGCCACCACCTTCCACCAAGGAATATCCCACTTGATAAGGAACTCTCCCTTACAAAAGTATTCCTACCATTTCTCAAAAGTTACATAATTTAAGAGCTACCTTCTCATGGGGAAGCTTTTCTTGTTATAGTTGGCAAGGTTTTTGAGAGAGGTGATAAGCATCAACCTCTCCATCAATTACCCCTTCCAAAAAGAAAAAGGGGAAGAAGAAAATGTGGAAAACCAATGTTCAAGTAATTTGAAAAAATAGGAAAATACAATAAAATAAAGTATAAAGAATTACTTACTTGAAGCAAAGGTGAGAACCCACCAAAACTGTTAGCGGAGTTGACTTGGTGGAGGTCCAAACTGATCATGAGCTCACCCAAAATTATAGGCATGGGATTCCTTCTCCCTTCACTTTTCTCCATAATTTTGATCACCAAAGCATACCCCTCTTCATTACCCTTATTAGCAGAGAGGAAATGAATAAAGAGGCAATAATACAGTGCCCTCTTCCAGAATACTTAGGTGGGAAAGAAAAGTGGGTTACTATACATTTTATGTCTACCCGAATCCAAAAACCAATATCCTCGAGTGGCATACCTTTGAGGGTAAGATATTTCTCAAAATTAGTGTAGAAATACTCTTTCATATGAAGAAGACATGGAGGCCCGTTGATTGGCCACCCGATTATGGCCCCAAGCTCTTTTGGAGGTTGCACAATCTTGTCGTTTCTGAACTTGAAAGTGTTGGAAAAGGGTCTCAACACTTAGTTGCAGTGATAAGGAAGTTCGTATCAATTTTCATGAAACTCATAGTGGATAGTTACCCTAAGTACATTGTATAAATTTCTAATTTCTCACTTTTTGTTAATGAACTAAGCCATGCATTCAAGGAAAACTCAAACTTGGAGGCCATTTTGAGAGAGAAATGAGTTCAAGTATTACTTTTCATAATATGTTTTGGTAGCAAAAGAAAATAAATTCCTGTCCAAGAATATTTATAGCCAAAACACTCATCCAAGCAATGTGAACTAAACGCCAAGTTAAGGCATCAAGCGCCAACTTCGGGTGTTGACACCAAGTTTGAGCGTTGTGCCCCAACATGTGGCGTCTGACTCTAACTCAATGTTTGACTCTTAAATTCGGTGTTTAATGCTCGGCCTGTATCCATGATATTTAGCTCTTTGGTGGCATCCCAAGGATTTATGCTCTTTGGTCCCCATTTAGGCTAAATCTAATCAACTAAAGGCATCTTAAAAAGTTTATTTTTCTTAATTAAGAACATAACGCGTACTCAGATTCGTTTAAATCTTTTCAAAGCCTGAATTCTATTCCTAAACTAATCGAAAAACGCAAATTGGACCATGAATAATTTTTGACCCATCTTTTAAGCATAAAAAGTTTTGCTAGAGTTTCCCTTAAATTTTTTCCTTTTTTTCATGGGAGAGAATCGGTACCCTCGAAAATAAAAAGGCCATATTTTTACAAAATTACCGTGTATTTGTTTTTATAAAATGCATCTCATACATGATAGTGACATGAAACTCATGCATCATATACAAAATCATAGTGAGTCGTGCAATAGGCTCATGCATCATCAACTAAAGCTGCAAACCCAACTATAGTATACACCAAAGTCCCAAATTTAGACATTAAATATTTCTATATATCAAATAAACCTTAAGTTCAAATGACCAAAGTTAAAATACAATATCAATCCAAGTTTAGTCCATACACAATAGAAATAAGAAAATCAAAATCTAAACACCAAATCTAAAGTATGTCAATACAACCAAATCGAACCTACCCTAAACCTATGCAAAGCTAGTTCCCTCCTGATCTTGTAGGGTCATCGACCCTTGAGTGTGGGCCGGTCGCTGAAGTATGCCCTTAGGGAGTGGCAAAACAGGTGCAAAGATTTCCTGACTCAACTCCTGCATCATCTGGTGATGGGGGTCCTGCCCTCATCATTGGTCTCCTCAATATGAACGTTTGGAGAGGAAAACCTCTTGGCACCTCTAAGAAAAAAATCTAGCTTTGACACCCATCTAGGGGATCCCATTAGTGCCTATTTGCATTTATTGAAAAAAGTACGGGTCCATCATAGGCATCTGACTTGAGCTAGCCATAGTAGTACTCCC
The DNA here is from genome assembly GCA_026401315.1 of Dysphania ambrosioides. Taxonomy (NCBI): domain Eukaryota; kingdom Viridiplantae; phylum Streptophyta; class Magnoliopsida; order Caryophyllales; family Amaranthaceae; genus Dysphania; species Dysphania ambrosioides. The sequence continues at coordinate 24,432,483 of CM048657.1, forward strand.
AAAGCTACCAATGGAGTTCCTACTTGGCTCCAATGAAGGCCTAAAATGCCCAAATAGCTAAAGGCTCTGTCTTGGACCCTAAACCTCCTTTTGGGGATAAGCCCCTGCCTCGGTCCGATGTTATGCCTGGGAGTAGGACCTCGATATAGTGGTTCAATTAACATCTTATTTTCAGAATAGGTCAAAACAAGAGCAAAAATAATGAAGAAACACAAGACACCATTTGAGATCCTTACCTCAATATGGCAATAGGCCTGCTTCTGAGTAAGCTAAATGCATTTTCTCTCCAAACCATCTATCACCTTCATGAATAGGACGACCTTCTTTCAACTAAGCTATGAATCAGAAAATAATGAGAAAGTGTCCATCAATAAAAAAAGATGATATAAACTCATGTTTATCAAGACACTAACATACTAGGGGAAATTCGACAAGTATACCTTGGTAGGTATACGACTTGGCCTCTAGGGACTCATCTATTGGCTCACAGACCCACTCTTCTTGTGAGTTCACATACCAAAGGACCAAGTCCACATGGAAGAACTTAGGACCCTCATCGCTAGGAGTCTAGCAAAACAAAAGAAGGTGAGAACTAGAAAATAATTGAGATGTGATGAAAGTTGAACAATACATCATACCTCGGGTCTTAGGTGCTTCATAGGGCGAGCCACCCTATCAATCAACACATCATCGTTGATCACTGGGTTCACCAAAGACCCCTAAGGACCATTAAAATTCTTGATTGAGGTATGATGTAGAAGTTGGTCCAAGCTGAGAAAATCAATTATAGTAGTAGGAGGGTCCACCAGAGTCAAAAACTCTGAGGTCGAGTGCTGCCTAGTCACTCGCTCTCCTAAGCACCACATGGGCTTTCATAAGCCCTATATTGGGGTCCTCAAAGTCGTGAGGAAAGAGGCCCTCTCCACACCCTCTAGGGGCTCGATATCGGCCTAGTGCTGAAAGTTGACCTAATTTCCAAACAAGCGATGTAATGAGTAAAAAACAATAAGTATAAAAAAATACAAAGAATAAAACCTTATAAAAGTAAAACATACCGATTTAGGGGTTGAAAGAAGGAGTGTCACCTACCGAAAAGACCCAATCCTTAGGGCGAGCAAGGGAAAGAGCCGAGAAGTACTCATAGGCCAACACATACAAACAAAAGCAAACACGTCAAAGCAAGCTTAGAAAACTAAAAAATAAGCTAAAAGAGGAAAAATCAAAGAAGTACCTCAGTGACCCGCTACATCTCAACAACAAAGACCTGGCTCTCCCCAACTTGGCTTCTCATCGCCTCCTTCATCTTATAAAGGAGGTGAGGAAATAAGCCCTCTCCACACCCTCCAGGTGCTCGATATCAGCCTAGTGCTGAAAGTTGACCTAATTTCTAAACAAGCGATGTAATGAGTCAAAAACAATAAGTATAAAAAATACAAAGAATACAAACTTGCAAAAGTAAAACATATCGATTTAGGGGTAGAAAGAAGGAGTGTCACCTACCGAAAAGACCCGATCATTAGGGCAAGCAAGGGCAAGAGCCAAGAAGTACTTGTAGGCCAACAGATACAAACAAAAGCAAACATGTCAAAGCAAGCTTAGAAAATTGAAAATAAGCTAAAAGAGGAAAAGTCAAAGGAATACCTCAGTAACCCGCTACGTTTCACCAACAAAGACCCGACTCTTCTCAACTTGGCTTCTCATCGCCTCCTTCATCTAATAAATGAGGAGAGAGTATGCAAAGCCTCCCTAATTATAACTGGGATATTCGGTAAGATTCTTTACCAAGGAATCTCAAAGAAGCCCATCTAATTTTATCAGGACAGATAAGTCGATTAACCATAGTGAGGAGCAGTATTTGAACCATCTGCTCATTAGTGGTGCCTCATATTTTAAGGCCCTCGTTAATCTTAGAATACTCGATGCACACAACCTCATTGTGTATGGTGGCTATAACAGGCCCTCCTTGTCCTTTGCATGCTTAAAGCAAAGGTCAAAATTCAACTCCATAAGTCTCATAGTGAATTGAAGATATGTGATCATAGCAAAGTTGGTAGTGTCTTTGCACCACTCTAAGAGGTCGTTAGTCAAGATCAATGACCCACTCTGACGAATGAAGGACTGAGCGACCAACCACGAGTCGCCTAATTAAGTATTGGCTCACATAGCCCATTGCCTCTCTGTCCTCTCAATCCTCTTTAAGAAGGATGGAAAGCTCTTACAGAACTGAAGGTTTGCACATATAGGTTGTCAGATTGAAGCAAAATCAAGAATTTCATTTGAAATTAAAAAAGTCAAATTCTAAAAAATGAGCTAAGTAAAGCTTACTTACCATGCCCATCATGGGGCAATGAGAAAGGTATTCTCTAGGAAGGAACACTAGTTGATTGGGCATTCACCTGGGCCAACATAGTAATTATAGCAGCCCTAAGGCACCGCCTACTCTTCGAGTGACCCCTCACCATCGGCGGATCCAACCTCCGCCATCGCTCGACACTTACTAAGTGGAGCCATCCTACCAAAGAATGAAAGCAACAAACATCAAGATCTCAATTTACAAAATAAAGGCTCTAAGCCCAAATATCACAAAACTGAGATTCCAAGACCTCAAAAATAACAATTAAGCATAAGCACATGCTATTCACATCAAACTCAGAATTTGTAGATTCTACAACAACAAGTCCCAATTACACAAGAAACTCATTCAAAGTGTATACACTCAAAGTATGCATTCAAGGCACAAACACCAGTTTAACAAAAGTTCATAGAATTTAACATAGCCACCATG